>JABWPP010000048.1:8442134-10842134 GCA_016920855.1 Puya raimondii
TACGCATATTTAATCTGGAGATCCTAATAAAACTCGAGATTGTGTAACACGAAATCAAGATGGTATTATTTGAGGAAGATCTTAGCTTATTTCTAGGGCACACTTGTCCGAAACGGTATTAAAATGTCCAGAAGATATATCTACAGTTCAGTAATGGGGTCTCTGCAAATCTAGTCATAAAAGAACAGATAAAAAATTAGACAATTTAATGAACAGCTAATAAATTTATAAATTCTATGGATTAGTAATAATAATCGCAATGTTTAATTCTCATATACAAGGCTTCTAAGTTCTTCTTGCTTACTGTTATGCTTGTTTCATAAATTATTCATAAGATGAAGGGCTACCTCTGCATTCAATAGGAAAATTATCCAACCAAGAATCATCTAAAATTAGCGATGAAGATTCTAATTCTGAGGGCCACTCACAACTTACATCGATTTCATCGTATACAACTGGTTTACATTTGCCTGCTCTATTTTGACCGATCGCCTGTAACCGGAGATTGCAATGCACATAAAGTAAATCGGTTAGCTTTTCCAGCTGCATCCTATTATGTTTCTTTGTAATTACGTTGTCGAAGGTGTCCCAGTTCCATTTGAACCAATACGAACTACATGGTTGACTAAGAATACGCATCGCCGCCCTCTGTAAAATGGGAATTTCATAACCATATGCAGCCCACCAGTCACCTGTGAATTCACCAAAGAGATGTCAGATTGTCTCTCAGTATATTTATTGCTTCAAAATCCTAGAAATAAGAATTATTCATATATTTAACAATGCATAATAATTTACTTACATTATGTCTTATATCCCTACAAAATGTGAATTTTCATATATGCTCTACAAAGAATTACATTCTTTATCACCTTGCTCTACAAGGATTTACTTTCTTTATCACGTTGTAACTACAGTAAGGGGTGTGTGGATTGATGAAGTTGTGATTCGGCTGTAAATCAAGTTTGTTAACACTAGAGACATTAGTTTTGCCATCTATTATGAAGACACTAAGAAAATCCGGTAGGTAGCCATAGGCCTAAATTCTCAAAAATAAATTCCCTTTTAAACGGCTAGAAGTCATCTTTCGTAGAAAGACCCAAAATCTAGCTTACAACTAAATAGTGAAACTCTTGGTCACATTATACTAGTTGATGACAAGACCGATATTTTTACTCTCATCAAAGTTGATTTTGAAGCAAACTACAATTACGTCAATCCAAACACCCACTAAAGGTAAAATACAACAATCGGCCCTGCACTATTGCGAAACAGTGAATTATCCTAGAACATTCCTCTTAAAAATATTATTCCCTGATCTTTCTGATATACTGCAATTTCATCCCCGGCCATCAAAGAAAATCCGATGCTAGTTATATCTATGCAACTTTCTTCTACAACATGACCTACCAAATCTTATTCTAAGTAAGGGTTTAAGTGCCCATCGGCACAAACCGTATCCACCGTGCTGTATCGTGCCAACAAGATATCGGCACGATACAGCCCCTGTGCCAATGGCATAGCTCAAAATCCTCTTTTCTTTAAATTAACAAGTCATTTTCTTAATAAAGTTCAAAAGATTTGATAAAGATACATTAAGCAATTAGTACATTTTATGCCATTATGTGCCGGCACATATGTATTTTTTGTGACCGGCACGCATCGGCACTGCTCGGCATGCACCGTGCCGTACCGTGTTGGCAAATTTTCGACACGACCCCGTGCCACGGCACTTAAATCCTTGATTCTGAGTAAATGAAAAAGAAGCACTTCACAGAAGGCTCGAATGCTTCTTTTATATGGAAGATTAGCATGTTAACATGTGACTTAACAGAAGTTAAGAGTTTTTTTCAAGGTCAGGGATGGAAAAAGCAATATGAGAGAAAGTAACACGAACGAAAATGATTTCAGGTCAAAAGTTCAGGTACTAAATTGATATCAGGATGGTACAGGGATTATCCATACATTTTATCCTCAAGGTAAAAACCGACTCCCTCTAAAATCTGATGAGCGTGAAGTTAAACAAAAGTGCATCTTGTAAGAAGCTGCACTTTCAGATTTGACAAGGGGTATATATGAAAATAGAGATATTTTGCAGGGATCAAAAAGTGTGTTGAAGCCCCAAAATGCAATCAAGAACTCAGTCATTACAGCCCAACATAATTTGCTTCAGCAAAAAAAAAAAAAAAATCAGCGCTCGTACCAGGTGCATTCAGTCTCCTTCCCAAAATAGCGAACTCACTCCTTAAGGCGCCTTGTGCATTTAAGTACAGAGGCTGTTCCTTCGTAAGTTCAATCTTGTCTTTCTCCTCGGGAAACATTTTCCACATAGCTGCATGAAAGCTATTTCTCATGTTCGCATCAAACTTAAAATCCGGACTATACAAGATCGAAGGGTTGAGGAAAGCTGCAGCTGCATGTAGATGATGAAACGGCGAACTCCATCTACCATCAATTATATCTAAGATTGTTATACATTTCTCTTCACACCCTTTATAAAGTAACTTAATTGCCACTTTCGCCCTTTCTATGCCCTCATATATGTATCCCATTGCAGGCATATCGCCATCCACCACTCTCAAAATTTTCAAAAGCGGCTCAGAAACCCTAACAGCTTCATGTGCCGATTTCCAAAACCTCTCTGAAAATAACAATGACTTGATTTCTTGGGACTCGGGTCTTCGGCTGTACGTAGATGACAACCAATCAGCATGAGAGAACATGTGCTTCAAATTACCTTCTTGTAAGACAATGGACCTTAGGGTAAGGAAGTGTGTCAAAAATCTGGCCATTTTAGTCCGAATAAGTTCGCTTCCTCCAGCGAATTTCCTCATCATGTTTGATATCCACGGGTGGCTGTAGATATACCTGGCAATTGTATTAGCCTCTTCAAGGACTAAGTTCACCCACTCCAACTTACTAATATCCTCTAATATCTTCTCTACCATATATGAAGCACATGGAGACCAAAATAAAGAGGGGTACTTCTTTAAAAGCAGAGTTCCCACACAAGCATAACTCATTCTGCAATCTGTAATGATTTGAACAACATTTTCTGCTCCAACTTCAAGTATAATGGAATCGAGCAGCTCATAGAGATAACAAGCATCATCTGCATGGGATGACACATCAACTAGCTTTAAAAAATGTGTCCCTCTAGGTGACGCAACTGAGAAAACTAAAAGTGACTTTGATCTCCCATCTGACCAACTATCAGTCAAAATGGTACACCCTGTCTCTTTCCAATCTTCTCTAAGCTTTCGATAATTATCATTGACTTCGCCTTTGACTTTTTCCAAAAGGGTCGATCTCAACACATCGAAACTTGGTGCTTTATAGCCGGGCCCACATTCGGCAATCGCATCGACCATGGCTTGGTAATGGCTAGATTTAGAAGCGGCAAAAGAAATGGAATTGTGAAAGAAGAAAAGAGCGATTCTTTTATCGGCATCATCATGCTTCTGCTTTTGGGCATCATCTACAGATGGTTGCGTGCTTGGTGAAGGACGGGGTAGAAGCAAAGAAGGGCAAGTGCTTCCGTGTTGTCCACTGGACCCTGCATTGTTATTATCATTGTTAAAACCACTGCTGGCTGAGGAGCTATTTTGGGGGCCATTAAGCACCTGATCGATTCTTGTCTTCTTGAGAGATTTCTGCTTTTTGGGAGTGCTTAAGATGCTGAAGATTAAATCTCTTACATCCTCTGGAACTTCGGGGCAAGGCACTATGTCTTTGTTCTTGATCTGAGCCAGATGGAATTTCATCCTATATACCCCTCCACTAAACTCGCGATTACAATAATTGCATCTAACTTTCTGTCTGGTGGCGTCAACCAAGACACAGTGTTCCCAGCAAGCATCTCGTCCTCTCACCATTCTCCTGCATTTTCATCGAATTAGATGCAGTGATTTGGGAAACCCAAAACCCACAAATTTCGAAAGATCAGCAAGCCTGAGAAAAATTTCTAAATAGTATTAAAATAATGAGAGACTTTAATGCTGGAATATGCAGAATCTGGATTTTGAAAATATATATATGAAAAAAATGTAAATATTTCGGTTGAACGTAAGAAATACTGAAATAGATTTAAGGGCAAGGAAAGTTAGCCTACTATTCTAAGCAATTTCATAAGAAGATAAACCAAATCAATAGTATAAAGATGATAATCCAATTTTGTCATAAAATGCAGTGCCATACTAGGAATACAAAAGTAAAATAGCACTCTGCCCCGAAAATTGGCAACGGAGAAAAGTAGTCACATACGAAATGAAAAAACTTCTAAAAGGAAATCTTCCCAAACCAATATGGGAACTAACTTTTAACAGATAGCTTCAATAAGCACCGTAAATACTCTCTTTTTTCCTGTTGTTCAGCTCATGCCTCACAAGATGCTTTCCATTTTTTCAGCAAAATGAGTCCTTGGGCAGTAAGGCTCTAGAAATCCGACAATTATCGCGATGGAAAAAACAAAAGAATGAGCAAAAGAAAAAAACAATGAAATGAAGATATGAAGAAATGAAAAATTAACAAGCGGAAGCCCCTCTTTCTTTTAGATCATGATAGTATTGTAGACAGGATTCAGCAATAATTCAATAGGAAATAGCATTTACGATCAAAGTTGATAGATACTTGGATCTATATAAACAAGGAGAAAGAAAATAGAGCTATTAGTGAGGCTGCTATGGGGGTTTGCCGTGCAGGATGAGAGCTATAAATGTTTCTAGCAGTAGAACCAGAAAAGGCCTTTCTATATCCTCACAAATACTACCACGACCAGTTCAGAACAATAAAATTGATAGTAGAATACTTGAGAGGAGATAGCTCATCTTTAAGAGTGGTTATAAGGAGTGTTTAGAAAGAATCTACAGCACATAGTGACAAAATGGAGCTCTGAAAACCATTGATACGGAAAATCTGTCCCCAAATAAGGAATCTGGTTGATTACCATCCATCGTTTTGGAAAAACCAGCACTTATCAACCTTTTTCTTGGCAAGGAAGCAGAATGGCACAAAAGGCTTGCAGTTTAATTAGCATTGAACATTCTTAATTGTCGCTTAAAACTTATCTCCTCGAAATACATTTTCAGCCACATGAGATCATTTGTCGTACAGGTATTGCTTTTTTTTGTCCTGTACTAGATCATGAAACCTTGGGTTAACCGGCCTGATGCGAAGGTATATGAAATTTCCTACAGAAACCTTAGCACATCAAAACAGCAATTCACTACCTCACTGTTTAGAGCTCGAAAGGAATTCTAATTTACGTATCATATACTCTACGTAATTTAATAGACAAGAAATTAGGAAGCTAAATCCATGGGTGTTTTCCAAACACATACTCTAACTTCGTACAATTGACACCTGTGTCCCCATGTTAACCAAAGAAGCACAGTTTCACTCGAAAATCTTTTAGAAGGAAGATCTACTAACAATCACAATATCATCCATCTAAGCGACAAAGTTATTTTGGACCACAACTTTTCTTTTCACAGAGTTAGAAGTCTACATAGTTGTTTGTACATGTAAGAACTTTCCGTTATAAGGGACAATGAGAGATCTCTCACATGTACCGAAACTAATTGAAATTTTGGCTTTGAAACAAGAATAAAATACTCCTATAAGAAGCAAAAATTTAGAGATTCCCCCATAAGTAACAAAGTGACAAACCTAGGTAGTCACTACGCATAGAACACATCTTCCGCATAAAATCGTAGCAAGGAACTCTACATTTTCTCACCATTGTGGCCACCACTCGAAGAACTCCCTCATTGAAACAGAGAAATTCTTTTCACATAAATCCAGATTCTTTACTTAATTCAAAACTCTAACACTTCATAGCTCCCAGTGGACAAGGAATTAAGAGAAATAGCTACTGTTTTTCGCATTTAACCCCTTCCCTATCCTCCTTCATCAGCAATACCATTGCCAATCAACTTCTCACCTATCACATAGCAATGTTCTACTGAATCAACACTGTGTTGCTTAGCATAACAGATCTATATGTTTCCAGCAACATAGCACAAGAAACAGCTCCGATCAACTAAAAATTACACAAAAACAATCAAATATCGCCACCCTGCATGAAACAGTCCGAGAGTTTATGATCCGAGCATCAAAAAAATTGGGGATCCAACATTAGTTGCTACACTAAACACCAAAAACCATCAACAGAGAGAGATACAGAAATAGATAGAGTGGGCGATGAGGAGCTAGGGTTTCTGATGGATCCAAACGAGTTAGGGTTCTCGAGAGATCGCTCACCTCGGATCCGAGGACGAGGGGGAGGGAGAGGGGGAGGGGGGTGGCGGAGTGAGCGACGATGGAAGGTGTGTACTGTAAGATTCGTGCCGTTCGATGATGGACAGTTGTGATAGTCCTTTTGTTTTTTTTTTTTGTTTTTTTGGATAAAAATGTATAGAGACCCCTGAAGTTTTGCTATTTTGCAAACAGGCGCCTGAACTTTTACCAAATAGTTTAAGAGGCCACACTCCTCAATGGCAGTTATAAATTATACAATTATTTTGAGGACATGTTGTGCACATAATTTTATAAGACTTTAAAATATAAAAAATTATTTTTTCTCTTCTAATTTTGATAATTAAGTATGAGAATTGAAGAATACGGCGAGGCTAGTTTCGATTTTTGTTAATTTTTTGCTAACTTAGAATATGAAAAATGATTTTTTTTTTAATTTTGAAGTTTTATTAGATTATATGCACAATATCGACCAAAACGGTAATGTAATTTATAACTTCATTTAATTTGATGAGAGCCGCATATTAAATTATTTGATAGATCTGAGGAATCTAATTGTCAAAATTGAAAGTTCAAGTGCCTATTTGTAAAATAGCTAAAATTTAGGCGGTCTCTATAAATTGGGGATATGAAAGTTTGGTTATGGAACTTTAATTTATTATAAACTTTGGTCATCAAATTTTAATTTATTTATAATTTCTGGCCCAAATTTTACAAATTATTACAAATAAATCTCACAAACCAATTACCTCATGCACTTTACCACTATTTCAAATAGATCAAAAGATTTAGAAAAAGCAGCGAATAAGGTTGTAAAACTTTACTAAAATTTGTATATTTGATTGATAATACATGCGATCAAATGTACTTACTCCGACATCCAAACAAGCCTAAATGTTCACCATCGAAGAGATTAAAATGAGTTTCTAAACTTCAAAAGTAAAAACTCTAACAGAGCTGAATGGGCCACCAATATAGTTCCATGTTCTCGTTCTCGTCGTTGTCGGTTCATTTATAAATATTCATATTTTTCAAGCGAAATACAAGTTACTGTCAAAGATTCTTTTATTGTTACAAAAAGTGAAAAAGAAGAGGATAGTTCTGGAGACTATAGGCATTTTCACTCCTACACAACTTAAGCAAAAATACAAATAAAATCCAAAGGTGTAGCCAAACACACCTAAAACTTCTGATTTAGGAAGCTTTCGGAGAACTACAACAAAAAACGACGTGTTTTTTCTTAGTAGCTTTACTTAAATAGCACGTCTGGACCGAACTCACAAACTCAACTCATCTTCTTTTCCATGGACGATACTCTTAGTAGCTTTACTTAAATAGCACAAACTCAACTCATCTTCTTTTCCATGGACGATACTCTTAGTAGCTTTACTTAAATAGCACGTCCGGACCAAACTCACAAACTCACCTCATCTTCTTTTCCACAACTATCGTCCATGTACGATCCACACTAGATCTAACTCTGTGCTTCACCGTACACGTTTTTGTTTCAGTACATGTTTTTATTTCAGCAGTACGATCGACGCTAGGTCTAAGTAGCCGACTCTCTGTTCTCGACGGCACATGTTTTTGTTTCAGTAGAGTCTTTCCGTGGCATATTCCGGTCCAAGATCCTGTTATGGCATGCGGACTGCAATGGGCACACAGAGTTTTTCATACACAAATCCAAACATGTCCATCTCAATTGAACAAAACACAGAATTACTCTCAACCATCACAAAAAAGCAAAATTCTGCAGCAAGTATGATTCGAGTTCCAGCGCAGGGACTCGGAATACTGCCCAGAATTTTACCACATCTTGGGTTGAAGATAGCATGGGAACCACAAAATTACTCAGATGAAGAGAAAAAAAAGCGCTTTTATGCGAACTAACGTATTTAACATCAAAAAATTACATTTCGAATCGAACATAAAGAAAATGGAGATTAGACTCGGCGGATTCTTCTTTCCAACTACCAGATTTCTTCCGCATCAGCGTCTCTGCGTGATCGTTCGAATCAGGTTCAGTGCATGCCATGCATCTGCCAATGTTTGTACTGCATCACCGAGGGAATTGAGCCGCAATGCTCCTTAAAGGGCGGAAATCGTGCGTGATCACCGCGCATGAAGTGTTTCTCGTGTCAAAAAGTAAATTTCATAGCTGCTCCATCAGCTGCATAATTTCACAGTACACGCCACTGCTTGAGCCCAATACTTGAGTCTTGCTTTTACCTCCTCAGGATGATCCCCTGTGATAAAAAACCGAAGAGATTTCAGATGAAGTTTTCTATTAAAGATATTATGATTTTAACATACAATGAGAATAGATTCAAAGAGAAGTTCTGAATAATTACAGCTACTGTAGGTGTTATAAGTTGATCATACAATGGGGAAATATTCTCGAGGCTATGTTTTCGGTTATTCACAGCTACTACAAGTGTTATGATTTGATCATACATTGGCCTAAAGCTCACAAAAACAATCAAGCAACAATTAGAGCTACAACAAGAAAGAGAAACTATATGCGAATGAGTTAGGATCTTGTGTTAAATTATGTGAAACACCTACATTTCTCAAAAAGCTTAGACTGTCAGAGGATAATATTTTTAATATTTATAATCAATATTCAACTCACTTTTTAGTTCCAGACATTTTGATAGCCCAAGATTTGAATTAAATGAAAAAAAAATTAAATAAAGCTACGAACTTAGCGGGACTTGAACGAACCATGCTTCGATACCATGTTAAATTACGTGAAACAATTAAATTATGTAAAATTATCATATTTCTCTAGAAGCTTAAACTCTCCCATTGCGATCTGAGATCTCCCACGGCGATCTGAGATCCTTAATCAAATTCCCATTTTCGAGTAGAAATGAACTGTTCATCTCATAAAATCCAAACTTTATCATCAATTGCTATTAGGAGAAGTACCAAAAATATATTATAAAAAAAAATCCACCAATTGATGGGGAAATTGGAAAAACAAAACAACACAACCCCACCAATCAGATCCAAACCACAGGGATCCCAAAATTACCCAAAATTGCGACAAATTAACCAATCAAGCAACAACGAAGGGGGATCTTACCAGGGCTAGAGATCCTCCAATTAGCGATCGGAGTCGACGGCACCGCCGCAGCCGATGCGGCGCTCGGCTCGGCAACGTCGCCCTCCGCCGATCGGCTCTGCTCGTCGAGGAAGCGCTGGCTCATGGAGTAGCAGAGCTCGAGGGCGGGTAGGGTACTACACAGCTCCGGGATCTCCTCGTAGCTGAACCCAAACCCTAGGTCGAGGCACCCCTTGAGCTCCTCGAGGTCGTCGTCGGTGAGGCTCTTCGTCCTCCCCACCTCCCCCTCCCCCGCTCCCCCCTCCGATCCGTTCTCCGACCCCTCCACGTAGCCCTCGAGCATCACCCCACCTCCGCCTCCGCCGATCCTCGCCTTCCTCGGCCACGCCTCCTCCCACGCCCTCCCCCGCCACCCCATCTCCTCCTCCTCCTCCCCCTCCTCCGCCGCCTCATTCGCCCTCGCCCTCCTCTGCTCCGGCTTCTTCTTCGATCGCCTCTTCTCCATGGGGAAGGGGCTAGGGTTTCGAGTCGGGGACGACGCAGGTGATTCGCCTTCTGAGGATGAGCTCCACATCTCTCTCTCTCTCTCTCTCTCTCTCTTCTTTCTCTCTCTATCTCTAGGCGTTTCCCATGGTGCGCGTTTTAAATAGGCGATCGTGGTTAACGCGACGTACGTATGTATGTATGGTGATGTATGGTATGGGGGGGGGGATGTATGGCAATGCATGTGTGATGTATACTATGGGTTGGAATGCATGGGGATGGGTGAGGATGATGATGAGTTGGCGCGTTGTGGGGACATACGTGACGTGGACGGCATCTCGCGACACGTGGAGGGCGTTTAGTGGTTGTTCTTTTTTTTTTCCCCTTTTTTTTGTTTTTTTACTTTTTAAGGGGAGCGTGATGAAAATGACTTGTGATTACTGTATAGGGTAAAAAGATAAGAAGTTCGGACTCTTTCTTTTTTTATTTTTATTTTTTTTTATAATTTATTGTTTATTTTAGTTCAGTTTAGTTTGAGATTGTTTGTTTCGTAGAAGTTTCAACTTATATGCTACATTAATAAGATTCATTAACCAAATTAGTTTGTAATTTATTTTTATTTTTTTTTGGAGAAAGATAACAAGTTACTGTTTCGTTCTTTTTTTAGAAATAAATTTAACTAGAAATATAAAGCAACTAAGACTTGTTTGGCTCCTTAAACTATTTTCTGAAAAAAAAATATTGTGGAAATTTTTTTAAGTTTCTGTTGTTTCGTTCCACGAAGAAAAAAAAATTTCCACGTGTGCGTGTTTGGTTGGTAATTCACTTTTATATCACATGTTTCATTAATTGAAAATTTTAGTATATAAGTACCTTCTACAGAAGGAAGGTGAGATTACCGACCTTCAAAATTTAATATAATACTCACAAACTCTTTACAATATAAACAATAAATAATTAAATAAAGATAAATTTTAAATATATTTTGGTATAGGTAAAATGATTTGACAAAAGAGATGGAAATGGTGGAAATGACGCGTAGAAGATGGAGATGGTTCTGCTGTGTGCGCGTATATATATAGTTTAAAAAGATAGAGATGACGGTGGAAGATGGTGTAAATGACGGATTGGGTGGTAAACATACACCAATGTATTTTCTTCTTTACTCAGAATGTTCGTAAGAAAAAAAAATTCGTTTACAGCCTGAAAATAATTCTCTGAGATAGTTTTCAAGAAACCAAACAGGGCAGCTTCAAACTTTGGGCATCAGGTACTAACCATCAAGTTCTTAGCTAACTGCGCGCGCTAGGTATGTTCAGTAAATTAGTTTATATTTTATGAGAGAGAAAAGAAAGGTAATGCATAAATTTTATTAAAACACACGGTCCATGCACTAATTTCTATAAAATTAAATAAATAAATAAAAAAAAAATTTGTACGTAATTAACTTAAAATTTGAAGTGGAAGTGCCGTTGGCTGAGTCAAAGTAAATAAATTGAAAAATTGAGTAGTAAGATTAAAATTTTAAAAAGTTCAATGATTGACTCAAAATAATTTATCATTTTTATATTTATTTTTTTGGAAGGTCAAAATCATGGCCTTTTACTAAATGCTAGTAGTGTTTTTATTTTAATTGAATTATGACTCTTCTTCTAAGTTACTACCAATCATTAGTTAACATGTATTAATTTTTATTTTTTTGATCAACAAAATAATGTGGTTGAGCTGGCACCTGACCAAGTGCCACATCAGACTTATCAACACCACTAACCTGACAATTGCTTCTGGGAAAAGCTTTAGCTCATTGAACAAGTAATATATAGGATTAGTTACACCATTGGTGCCCAACTTTTACCTAACTTCTTATTAACCAAATTTTCTTTTTTCTTTATTTTTTTAGGAATCACATTCTTAATTTTTAGAAACATGTTTATGAACATCTCGACATCACACTCGATGACTACTATCTTTTTTAGAGCATCTGGCATTCTTGACGTTAAACCAGACGTACTATAAATCTCTTCTAGAATCTTAAAAACTTCTGTGCCAAAATTGATGAGTGATTACCGGATATGACCAAAGTTTATAAGAATAGGCAGGGCTTTATTGGTACTGATATTGTGAGACCCCAGATTAGTCCTATATATGAGATATAATAGGGCTAAACTCTCAACCCGGCTTAAGCATTTTCGGTGGTGGATAGGCCGAAGAGGTTGAGAGAGTTAAGCGTGCTAGGACGGGAGTAGTCCTAGGATGGGTGACCCCCTGGGAAGTTGGGGCGTCACAGTTGGTATCAGAGCCAATTACCAGCCGGAAGTGTGAGATGGGTCTCGGCTGAGCTGGGTCTGAATGACAGGCTAGCGAGACGTCTCACATCGCCTGGTACTTGTGAGTCTGAGCCTGACGAGGACGTCAGGGCTTAAAGGGGGGGAGATTGTGAGACCCCAGATTAGTCCTATATATGAGATATAATAGGGCTAAACTCTCAACCCGGCTTAAGCATTTTCGGTGGTGGATATGCCGAAGAGGTTGAGAGAGTTAAGCGTGCTAAGACGGGAGTAGTCCTAGGATGGGTGACCCCCTGGGAAGTTGGGGCGTCACAGATATAGCCTATTCCATCAAAATTAACAGAAATTTTGATGGCTGAGATAAGTTAACTGCTACAAAATATAAAGATTTGAAACCTAATAACCATAAAAATAGAAAGTTAAGGACAAACCAGAAAAAAGAATAAAGGTTAGGAACCATTGGTGCAATTAACCTAATAATATAAGATGGTATTTAATTTATGAGGTAAATATATATGTAGTACATTTTTGTATATATATAACCCAATTGCACAAATGCAAAATTGCATGGTAACCCAATTAATTAAGTTGGTATTTATTTACATGTGTGTTCTTCAAAACCTTCGCTTTTTTATGCATGTGTGCTTTCAGGAATATCTGTATATACATTTATTTATGAATAATGCTACATCCACTTACAATCACTATGATATTCATATAAGGGAAAATTTCCTCAGTAACCTTCTAAAACCATCTAATTTCATAGATACCCTTTTAAAAATTGAAATATTATGTATACCCTTCCAAATTTAAAAAACTTTCAAAAATAACCCTACCATCAAGTGCCCGTCCAAACTGAAGTTAATAATATTCAAATTCCAACTTTGCCCCTCTTACACTTTCAATGATCATACTAATTTTATTTTATAAATACCCCTCTATTTGATTTCGGATTTATATTTAAATTCGAATTGAAATTCTAAATTTCTATTTAATTTCAAATTCAAATTCACATTTTGAATTCTGATTCTAATTTAATTTCAAACTTTGATTTCAAATTTTGAATTTCAAAATGTGAATTTGAATTTGAAGTTTAAATTAAAATATTAGAATTGAAATCAAATATCAAATTAAGCTTAAATTTTGAGTTCAAATTGAAAATTTAAAATCAAAACTTTCAATTTGATTTTACATTCAAATTTAGATTTTAAATTTAAATTTCAGTTTCAAAATTTTGATTTTAAATGCAAATTCAAATATCAAAATCAAGATAAAAAATCTAAGTTTGAATTCAAAATTTAGATTCAATTTAAAATTTAAATTTAAATTCAAATTTTAAATTTAGCTTTAAATCAAAATTGTAGCTTTGAATTCAAATTCAAAATTCTAATTTCTGGTTAGTTTAAAATTTTAATTTTAATATTAATTTTGAATTTATATTTAAAATTTAAAATTTAAAATTTTTATTTTTGGTGACTAAAATAAAAATTGTGCAAAGTTTAAGGACCAAATTATGTTTCAAATTATGTAGGAGTGTTTATGATAATTTTAAACTTTTCTGGGGGTGTGAATGAAATTGTTCCTCTAAACAAGCAGGGAACAAATTAAGGGTAAAATGGTAATTTCATATTTTGAAGTAAAATAAAAAAAGACAAAGTTGACGGACGTGGACAAAAATGTAACGGTGAGGGCATTTATGAAAGAAGTATTGTATTTAGAGGGGTATTTTTAAAATTTTTGAAATTTGAAGGGTATCTATGATATTTCATTAGTTTGTAAGGGCACGAATGAAATTGTCCCTTCATATAAAATATGGTATATATGATGATGTAAATTGGATGATTGACATAATTCACACGAATAATAATTTAATTCATGGATAGATGCTATTTACAGTTGCCGAAGAAAATTATTGAGAGACGTTCATCAGACCAGTTTGTACATATAAAAGTTTATAAAAAAATATTATCGAGCAAATTTTTTTTATTCTTAACAGCTCTGACGATTCACAACACGTATTCATTATTTCAAATTCAGAGCAATCGTACAATTCTTTACAGGCAATCTTAGCTATGCTATAAACCCTAATTTAATTATCCTAACCTAAGACAGTAATATAACAATCACTTTTGCTCTCTCCTTTCCATTGTCTCTCTTTTGGTTGACAACATTTTAAAACAAAAAAAAACAAACAAAACAAAATAAACCAATATGTATTAATTAGTTTAGCTGGTGTTGCAACTAATTAAAAACAATAGTTTTATATTGTCTAAGCAAGCCTTACAAAGAAACAAGAACAAAAACAAGTCGGAATTGTTGGCTTAAAAGAGCCAGTATCCTGCCCTGTGGCGGAAGGTCGGATTAGCCCGAATCACGTTCGAAATGGCAGGAGGTCGGGTTGGGCCGAGTCATGTTCAAAGTGGCGTGAGGCTGGTTGAACCGAGTAACAATCGAGACCTGTAGATGTTGTGTCTGTATGCTTTAGAGCTTTTGAGATTAATGGTTAGCACTAACAATCCGACAGTTGTTAGAGTTGTACTTTACATAAAACTAGGCAATAAAAACCCCTCTTTTTGGGATAAAAATAACTTTGTTGAAGGTTGTAAAGTATGTAATCCTACATTATTAAGAGAAAGCTACAACTTATATTTAGATTTGTCTAGGGCATCAAAATGCACCTAGCTAGGGCAAAATTTATTTTGTTACATACATTTTATAAATAACATACTAATATAGTACAAAATGCCCAGCTAAGTCCTCTAGTTAGGGTTTATATATGTTTTATGTTGGTTGAAGCACATGATGAGTTATTACTTTATTAAGTATAGTATACAATTAATTTATTCTTGGAGAAGATTATGTTAGTTAAACACATTATTTGATAGCCGCTTTATTAGTTTAATAAAATTATGATTCGTCGTCGTCGTCGAAGATTTAATTAACTAATAATTAACTTTGAAGCTGGTTGTCTATGGACATTATATATGTCTAGCTATAAATTGTTTTATATGATTGTATGTTTTGTAATCTTCTTTTGATTTTGTTAAGGAAAATTAACCAATAATTAATCATTAATGGTTAAAGTGTTGGAGATAATTACATATAAATACAGCTTGCAAATTATTATTAGAGGAAAAAAGAAATGTACAAAGATGCATCTAATTAAACTATTCATTTTGGCATAATAGGCCCCTTTCCTTGAGTAGAGTTATTAATTGAAGAGTTATTTTGATCGCATATCTTACATATAATTTTACATAACTTTAAAAATACAAAAGAATTTTCTTTTCTTTTCTTTTCTATTGGCTTAAAAAGATCAACATTATGTTGTGCAATGGAGGCCGGGTTGAGCCGAGTCACAATTAAAATCTGTGAGCTATATATGTGGCAGAGGTCAAGTTGAGCCGAGTCACAATTCGAGACCCATGAGTGCTGTATCTTTATATTTTAAGTGAATTGATTGCTTTTTTTAACAGCTTAAGCTTTTGAAATTAATGATTAGCACCAATAATTCTACAAGTGGTATCAGAGCAGTTGAATACAGTTGAATTTTTTGACGAAACTATATTTGCATTCATTTTTTTTTTTTCTTCCGATGCGAATTCGAATGCGGATATGTATCAGATGCTTAATCTTTATTATCATATCTGCTAAAACCGGATTCAGACACAATACAACTAAAGTTCTACACTCGTGTTTAAATTTCATATGCCTATGTTTTATTCAATAAAATTTAATATTTAATAAATATAATTTAATATAAAACTCATTGGAAAATAAACAAATATATAATAAAAAACTACATTATCGCCCAACAATACATATTAGCACCCCCCTCATCTCATACAATGAAGAGGGTCGAATAAAGTCGAATTTTAATAAAACCATTTCTGTAACTATATCTTTTTCGACTGCGAATTCGAATACGAATAAGTATCGGATGCTAACTTTTTGCATCCGTATTTGCATCCTATTGAATTTGGTGTCTGATTCGATTGGAATTTGTCCTAACTACTTTCACTCCTAAGAATGTATCTAAAATGAAGGATTAATCGCAGCGATATTGGTCCCCAACCTTTAACTAGTTTTTCTTTTAAAATTTTGATCCTCAAACCACTACAAGAAAATATCAACATAAGGACACTTTTTAAACGACGCTTGGGGTAAGCGTCCCCAAACGTCTCTATAATGTAAAAAATACCGACGCTTAAAAAAGCGTCGTCATATGAACCCTATATTGTATTAAACTGATTTATTAAATAATAAGCTTTACTATTATTTTTAATTTTTCGACGCTTTAAAGCGTCAAAATATATTTTACCGACGCTTGGCATAAGCGTCGGTATATGCCTGGCGACTCTTCATTTGCTGACGCTTTGACCGACGCTTTCAAATACGACACTAGATTATATCGGGACACTTTTAAGCATCGTTAACTATAAAAAAAAACGTCCTTAAATGTAACTTTTTTTGTAGTGAACTTATCTTTTCTTTTATTTTCTTTGGAATCAGATCCTTGACCTTTAGGATTAATCACACGATTGGTTTCTAACTTTTATCAATTTTTTTTTTTTACTTTAACGCCTCACATATTCTCTTGTATCTGTATCGATCTACAACCATCTCGACCATGCACACAATACAATATCTTTTGGAGCCTCTCTATATATAGGCCCCTAGCTATATACCTACCATATGAATACACATATGTGTTTGTTCAAATAAACCTAAGACAAGTGTACTGATTCATTAATAAGTGACAACCTGTACTTCAACTCCTTACCACACAAAGTACAAATAATTTTAGTTGTTCTCCAACTCAGTAGTAACATCTACAAGTACTCTCCAGCTCATATATCCATTCTCTCATTTAATTGCTATATATATATATATATATACATTAAACATATATTTTATTATGAAATTAATGAGTGAAAGATGAGTAGCAACAAAGTACTAGAAAGATCAATAAATGAGCTTATTGAAAAAGTTTCTTCTTTGTGATATTAGGGGTATTGAATGGTGTTGAGGGAGAGATTGATGTAGAGACACAAAACAAACTCAAAGTGCCAAAGATATATTTAGGACTATGTGCTTATTTATATTGGGTTAGAAAAAAAAAAATTCTTTCGTAAATACGTACAGAATTTATCTAAGCTATGGATAATTTTGATTCGGCTATTCCAACATTTTAATTTATTAGATTTATGTCAATCAAGTATTTTGACTTTAAAAATTTAAGCTAACTGCTTATTTTGATAAATTTAAAGTTGCAAAATTTGCATGAAGTACGTATACTAATTAAATCTGTAAAGATAAACGACAGATTCAAATTTTGAAGTCAACTTGTAGAAATAAATTTGCATATTTTAAAACTTTAAAGAAATAAATATGGATATTAAAACTTTATTTGGATAAATCTAAATTTTAAAACTTTGCAGGAATACATATAAAATTGCCCCTTCAATTAATTTTTCAAATTTGATGTCTACGGTCTACCTCAAATGTCACATTGAAAATTTAACTCATCAACTATACTGGGGAGAAAAATCTTTGGATACTTGTAGCATTTCTCTATCAATAATTTTAAGGCATGGACCATAGTTTGGTCACTAATGAAATTGACCTCACCACAATTTTGAGAATTATTTTGTAGCATACCTTTCATGATTATTTGCCAACTTCTATCAATAAGTAGCCATCCAATGGATTTACTCAACTAGAAGGATCAAAATATATTACATAATAGGTTAAATTACACAAAACCTTCCTGTCAAAACTTGATTTTTCACTTTCCCTCCTGTCATTCAAAAACCTACACTTTGCCCCCTCGAAAAACGAAAAATATTCACAGGGGGGTACGGTGTGACAAAATGACCAAATTACCCTCTTCTTCTTCGTCTTCTCCTCCAACCTACTGATCCCGAACCTTGGCCGGCGCCTTTCTCGACCCTAGCTACAGCACAATTTCCTCACCTGCTCCCCTGCTCCTCCAGCATGCTCGCGGCCCCTTTATTTCGGCGACTCTAGGGAGGAAATCGTGGTGGGTATGGGCGGAGAGGTGGGCGAGGGCGAGGGTGAGGCGGCAGAGGAGGCCAAGGACGTGCATCTGGGCACGGATAGCGTGAAGGCGAGGGCGAGAGCGAGGCGGCGGAGTCGGGCGAGGCGGCGCGATCGAGGACGTCGGTGAGGAAGGAGGAGGAAGATGAGGGTTTTCAGGGGTATTTTGGGTATAAAAAATATGATATAAACGGAACTCTAACGGAACGCTGATGGCGGGGGCCGAAGTGAATATTTTTTATTTTTTGAAGGGGCAAAGTGTAGGTTTTTGAATGACAGGGGTGGAAAGTAAAAAAGCGGATATTAACAGGAGAGTTTTGTAATTTAGCCTACATAATATTAATATTATTTACATGATGAAAAGTCCACATTCTAATTATGCATGGAGAGAGAGGGAGAGGTAGAGAGAGAGAGAGAGAGAGAGAGAGAGAGAGAGAGAGAGAGAATTATTACCCTTTTTAGCATCATGTAGAGTTATTATATGTTTGCTAGTAGGAAGAGAAAAGGAAAAACTTTAAAATAGCTCTTTTGTGGTTGAGCATTTGTTTTTACTTTAGTACTATGTGATTTTATTTTGCTCTTTTCGACACTCCTTTTGTTAACTTTTTCGTTAAAGCATATGAAAGAAACTGAAGATACCTCTCATATGGTTTACGGACTTGTCATGTTAGTATCATGTGGTTTTAACCATAGTTAGTTAATTCGGATTCGGCAAAAATTCGGTATAAATAAAATACGAATAAAATTTGTATTCTAGTTTTTAAATTCGTTGAAACTTACGGCTTAAAAAACGGGTTCGTCAATTATTCGGATACGCGATTTATACGAAAATTATACGTTCACCAATTAAAAGTTCGGGATCAAAAATTCCGCTATTAAATTAAACTTTTTTCTCTAGATTTATGCCTTTAGCATAAATAGTTATAAATTCTTAAGAATATAAAAATAGACAATTACAAAATAAAGTAGGTTAAGTAAAAAAAGCAATAGCAAATTTTATTTTTGTCTTCAACTTCATCTTTTTTTATGATCCACACATTTTGGAAGTTTATAAAGTTTTTCAATAATTCGCGAATAATTCGGCAATAATTCGCGAATAATTTGGCAAAGGAATTTATCCAAAATTCAGCGCGTTTTTTTGACCAAATAGTTCGGCATACGCGAATTATTCGCGAATAATAAATTTAACCCAAAAATTTGTGTTTTATTTCGATTTTTTTGGAATAAGTCGCATACGGACCGTTTTATTCGGATTTTCAGAAATTCGCGAATTAACTAACTAAACCAGTACTGGTTTAACGAAAAAATTAACGAAGATGATAATGGCAAGAGAAATACGAAAACGCAGAAAACTAAAATAAGACAATCTAAACCACAAGATATTAAAGTAAAAAATCACAATGAGAGTATTTAAAGTTTTTTCGAAGGAAAAAGATATAGATTTCCCATTTGAAATTGTAGAAAATATTTTGTTAGTTGCCTCGTAATATTGAGTTCCACATATCGCAATGATCTCAATTACGATATATTTTCTACGATTCTACCGAAAAAAGCAGAAGTATATATAAATATACTTTCGCCCTAGCTCTATTTTGTTTGTTAGAGTTAAATGAACCTCAATGCCAAACGGTCTCATAATCAACTAACTTCTTAGATGAGATAGTAAAAATTTATTGTATTTAAACTAAAGATTTTGAAAAATAATGGTTTGAAAGAGCTTAAATTCTCCTCTCTAGGTTGGTTCAACTTCCACATGTAGAGGACAATAAAAAGATCTTATTTTTTATTGTTTTTTCCCCTCTATTTTATCAGTGGTCTAGTAAGATGCATCTCACTAAAATTTTGCTCAATTAGAAAAAGAGAGAATAGTTTTCTCCTACCCTCTATTCAAAATAAAAGGACTCTTTTTCCCTCTCCAAAAATATAACAGCCACATAATTGATATAATATAAAATATTTCATTATAGGGCTATCAGAGTGTCACAAACTGCAGCGATAAGTCGAAAACATTTTAGTTATACCAACCACGCCAGTCACAAGATATATTATAAATTATTTGGGCCTATTTTGCATTTAAAAATTAATTGCATATATTTATTAATTCAAAGTTCCTACCATTAAATCACATTTCCATGTATCTCCACCACACAAAACTAATAACTTAATCTCTGTCCTAGTCATTGGCCATCTCAAGAAGCACCTTCCAACTCATCTTCACACTTAATTGTGTGCTAAGTGCTCAAGCTTAGTTATGCACACACCATGTGATTATTTTTGGGCATAATTGCTAAATAGGTTTTAATAATTAGTTAACTACTAATGCAATGTATCACAAAAAGATTGTCCCAACATAGGCCTCAAACTAGGGCATGTTTTAATGCACAAAATTTTGTTCGTCGCGTCTTATTTGTTTACTCAAGTTTAAAATAGTAATTGATAAATAAGAAGTATGATTAAATATTTACAACGGTGTAGTATACCGTATACGTATGTGACCTTTAAATCATTATTTGAAAATAAGGCAAAACACACTTCTCAAGCCAATATATAATAGTACTTGTTCATAAATGCATTAATCATAAAATCAACTCCTTTAAACCTCTACAGTTTGTGGTCGACACACAAAAAATTACGCAAACACTATATCTGGTACGAAGCAGGAATTAGAATCGAGTACCTACCAACTGTTCTAAAGAGTGATAAATATAAAGTTTTGAGGCATACAAAACTTACAGAAAACGTGTTTTCTGTATCAAATGATATGGATTTATTCTGCTACTGATGAGTAGCGGGATTAACCCCGCGGGTAGTGGATTGTAGGGAACTCAGCATCCACTTATTAGGGTGAGAATATGATATCAAGTTGTCGGCTAGATCCGAATCTGAGAACCAGCAGATGCCCGAATATTCCTCCTGCCCACAATTGTGTGAATTCTCCCTGCACTATCCCGATGTCGCGATTTGGTCCCTGTATTTCTCACTATTTATTTTAAGAAAATCAAATAGTGGATGCTTTGTCTGTAGGCCATATACACGCACTATTCTGATATTATAATTTGGTTCTGATACTAATTATTATTTAGTTTATGTCTACAAATGCAAAAAGTTGTTAGGATAATCGAATTCGATAGAATGCAAATATGGATGTTGAAATTTAATATTCAGCGCATATTCATATCCGAATTTACATTCAAAAAGAAAAAATTACGGGTGTGGATATGATTTTCTCAATAATCCGACTGTATTCGACCGTTTGCATCTCTAGGAGATAAGGAGGATGCTAATATATATTGTAGAGAGATAAGATAGTTTTTTATCGTGTTTTTTATTTATTTTATTGCGAGTTTCTTATTAAAATTATATTTATATTTATTTAATATTAAATTTTATAGGTATATGAAATTTGAACACGAGTTCGAAATTTAGTTGCATTGTATCTTATTCGCGATAATTCTAGTTCATATTTATACATTTGTATATTAGTATATATTATTATTCAAAATCACATTGGAATACAAATTCGACTATATCTGCATCCAAATTCGTTCTTTGCAGATACGGTAACGAAAATTTAGCATTCGACATATATCCGCATATGAATTCGTATTTGTAGAAAAATATGGATGCGGATATGATTTTGTTAAAAATCTGACTGTATGCGACCGTTTTCACCCCCACCACACGTATTATAAAAAAATTTGAATAATACCCAGTTGTAGCTGATTATATTCTTATTCATTTGTATTTAAAATTGCTATTGTAATTCCTAGTGGTTGCATTTTTTTTAAATTTTAAAATTGATCTTTAAATAAGTTAATTATTTTATTACTAAAATAATTAGACTTGTTTTTATAAGGAGGAATTAAAGTGCAATAAAATACATGAAACTTCAGAACACAGCAAGTGTTCGCTTCAAAGTACAAGGACCAAGTTGTAATAATAGTGATAGTTCAGGGACTATGCAGCAAAAATTTCACACTTTTGTGAACACGTGAAGTTCAAGTTGAAGTAAATTTTCGAATAAATTAAAATTCAGAAAAAAAAAATTTATAACTTTTTTTTGCCGTTTATTTCTATAGCAGTGAAACTGAAGATTTCTAATTCTGCTATTTGTTTGGCAAAAAATAAATAATATAAAAATTGGGGATGTGAAAGATGAATTAATATTTTATTTTTTCCTTATTTTTTTTCGTAATTAACTTCGACCTACGCTATTTTAAAGATCTGAATTTCGACCGAATATGAAGTTACAGTGAACCAAACAACAAAACATATCCTTCTCCACCTTCGATGAAACAGACAGGTCCTTAAATTAGGGGCGAAAACGGGTCGGATAATATCTGACCCGACCTGACTTCGAATTCGAAAATTTTTGAATATGGATTGAAATTTTAGTATCCGACCCGTATTCGGATTCGAATAATCCGAATCCGAAACTGATTTTGATATATTTTCAACATATTACGCCCTCTTTCAATCCGTTGTTAATACTAATTTTTTACAATTCAAGGTTTTTTCACACTTTTTTAATATTTCTAGAAATTTTAAGAATCTTACATTTATATTGATATTTTTTTTTTGCTTTTCATTTTATAATCGAATCCGTATTTGCATTCGTTTAATATCTGATCCGTGTTCAAGTCTAATTTTTACTAGATATGAATTTGAAGTTTAGTATAGAATCTAAGGGGTGTCAACGAGCCGAACACGAGCGAGCTGGGGTCGGCTCTTGTTCGGCTCGTTTTATAAACGAGCCGAACACGAGCTGGCTCGTTTAAGTATCGAGCCAAAAAATTCGGCTCGTGTTCGGCTCGTTTAACGAGCCGAACACGAGCCAAACACGAGCTGACTCAGAAACAATAAGTTAAAATGATTAGAAAAAATATATATATAGAAAATAAATTTATGAGATCTTATCCATTAGACTGTGATCTAATGGTTGAAACTTTACATATAAATTGACTTTTTATAATTGAGTTGGGCTTTAATTTAGATGAGACTAAAAATCAAATAATAAAAAATTATATTTATATGTAATTATTTATATATATATATATATATATATATATAAATTATATAAATAATATAAATATGAAATATATATATTCGAGCTGTTATCGAGCCGAACACGAGCGAGCTGACTGCAGCTCGTGTTCGGCTCGTTTATTAAACGAGCTGAAAAATTCAGCTCGTGTTCGGCTCGTTTACTAAATGAGCGAGTCGATCTTGAGCTCATTTCAAGCCGAACACGAGCTGGCTCGCGAACAGCGAGCTGGATTGCCACCCCTATTCGAATCCACATTCGGATTCGGCACAAAAATATGGAGATGGATGTGGATGGAGTGCTATCCGAGATCCAAATCCGACCCGTTTTCGCCCCCACCTTGGATCCGCCGAGGGATGGTAACGTGGCATGATGCGCATGCATGCATGCATGCATGATGGCATCATAAATGATGTGATCAGTGGGCGCGAATCACGAGGGGCCAGGTGGGGCCCCAAGGGTGGTGGAGGAGGAGGGACGGGGGAAGGACAAAAAGAAGACACGCACTGGGCACCTAACCACGTGGCCGGTCGTTTTCTCACTCCCCATTCCCGCCATTTACGGTGGAGATCGTGGAGATTGGGGACTGTCCCTAAAATTGATTAATTTGGGGAAGGGGGGGTTTCACCTAGGGATGTCAATGGGTCGGGTTTGGGTCGGGTTTTAAAAAACCCGAACCCGACTCCCAAATTTGAACCCGAATCCGGACCCGAATCCGAACCCGACGGGTTTTAAAAATTCATACCCATACCCGACCCGACCAAATACCCGAAACCCAAACCCGAACCCGAACCCGAAACCCAAACCCGAAGTACTATATTTGAAAATATATTGTAGTAAAATTAAAACTTTTGAGCCTTTGAGTGTACCATTAGATGAAGATCCAATGGATAGAAATCATTATGTATTTTATATATTAAATAAATAAAATAAATAAATAAATAAAATATATATAATTTATTCGGGTTCGGATTCGGGTTCGGGTTCGGGTCGGGTACATACAAATCCATACCCATACCCATACCCGTCGGATTTTTTTTTTCTATACTCATATCCGAATCCATATCCATTTAGTTCGGATAAACCCGACCCGTTCGGGTTCGGATTCGGATAATTTTTCAGGTACCCATACCCATTGACATCCCTAGTTTCACCACAATGCTTTAGAGTCGGGGCAATTGCTTATATAGGCTAGGGCTACTGTACTCTTATGAGTATATATCACTTTTTAGCCATTGGATGAAGGGATGTGCGGTTAGAATGATAGTGGTCCTCTAGATTTGAGTGGGTGGTTGGTTAAATAGTATGATCTAACGGATGAAAATAATCAAAGGGATAGATCTAACGGTCAAAAACTTATGAGTATAAAGAGGACTATACTCATAAGAGTATAGTAGCCGGACTCTGCTTATATATTACTGAAAAGTTTCCGACTTTCTTATTTATCTTTTTTAGAAAGTTAATATTAAAAATATCTTTTTAAGATTTTAAAATCTATCAAATATATATCTAGAGTTAAATTCCTATTAGTGAACTGTTAGGAACAGCTGTTATCTCTGTAAAATTACTATTTTACCTTTTCAAATATACCCTTCTACCGTCACCAACTTTTCTTATTTGCCTTTAAGTTAGGGGCAAAAGAAGTATTTTGACTTTTTGCTTTTTCAAATATACCTTTCTACGGTCACCAATTTTTCTTATTTGCTCTTAAGTTAGGCGCAAAATAGGTACTTTTACTATCTTTTAACTATGATAGAAATTTAACTCAGATTTAACCCGAGATGACTAAACGGGCACTAACAGCAGTAGTATTTTTGAAACAAAAAAAGAAATAAATAAGATATTTCGGAGGTTTCGAGGGGTACATAGGCAATTATCCCTTTAGAATAATACTTCAGTGGGTAGCTCCCCAACAACATCTCATTCAAAAAACTCTAATTTTAAACCCCGATTTTCTATGTACATTTTAATATTAAAATTTCAAAAAAAAATTTTAATCCTAGAGAAAAAAATTATAATCTTTGGATAAAAATTAAAGTGACATGTGGCCACGAATTGGAGCTTCTTAATGAAGCGTCGTTGGAGAGCTCGCTGCTGAAGATTTTTTTTTACAAGTTAAGGCAAGTTTGATTATATGGTGACTAAAAATACTATTTTGATAATATAAAAAATTTAAAAAGTCTAAAATTGCTTATAATTTTTTTCTTTTAATGTTTTAAAATTATGGTTGCTATCTATAAGATTATATTATTCCTCAATCCCTAAGACACGTGGCCACATTTGGCTATATATATATATATATATATATATATATATATATATATATATATATATATATATATATATATATATATATATATTATCATCTCCTCAATCCCTCAACATGCCAGGTCACCACTTTGGGCCCTAGCCAATTAGAGAGGGCAATGTGTTTAGAGAAAATTTTGGACGCACCCGGTGCACGGTAAAATAATTCTAAAATGTACCTACAAGATACATTTTGCTATGTCTAAAGAAAAATATTGGATGCTGCCGGTGTACCGGAAACTAATTTTAAAGTATAAATAAAAGATAAATTTTAACTATTAAATTTTAAATAAACTGAAATACTATCTACTCGCAGCAAAGCGCGAGCACTACACTAGTTGCCAATGAAAAAACATGCAACTACATGCTTTTCTTATGGCGGTTACAATCGCAATTTTGCAGCATAAAGAAGAAAAGATTGAAAGCGCTTTTAAAATTTTTAGATATTTTATGTTACATGTTGACGGAAAAAAAAAAATTATTGATCAAAAACAAAGGATCATAATGATTGGGAATTATAATGGTTGGGAGCTGCAAGTGTTTCGGCTTGGGTTCTCCGTTCGGACTTGACCTCTTCGAAGCACGCTATGTTCGGCCGATTGGAACGGGCCGAACTTGGATAATCAGGACTCGAACATCACGCGGTTGATAGTTGAAGCACCCTAAAAACTCGAGACGCTTGATCTCACAAGATAGTTGAAATTTCTAAAAGAGGAATTGTCGAAACCGCTACCGCCGAAACTATTGTTATTAAATCTACAGAAACTACTGCTACCAAAATTCAGTTCCTAGGTACTACTGAAATTCGTTTCTAACTACTTCAAATGCTCTAAATCATTTCGGTTTCTAGGTAATTCAAATACTCTAAATTATGTTTAACGATATAGATTGTCGATTAAGAAGTTTTATCATCAACTACGACTTATGAGTACAAAGACGATCGTACTCATAATGATATTATAGCTGGACTCGTCCAAACACATATTTTTCCTTAATTTATGATAAAAGCACCACTTTTATACTACAGATAATATAAATAATCTAAAATTGCTTTCAATTTTCTCTCCTTTTTTAAGCTGAGAGTTGGTTACCGGACAAAATTTCAAAACTTCTGGTGCAACAGAAGGTAGAAATAAAATTATGTATTTTATACGGCCGTAATCTCATGGCCGTTTATAAGGTGTATCACTGAAAGTGAAGAGAAGTAAAGTAATTTTTTTATTATAAATGTCTATTTTCGTTGTTTAGTTTTCTATAGCTTTACTTTCGGTCAAAACTCAAACTTCATAAAATAACGCAACCGAAGTCAATTATGTAAAAAAGTGAGAAAAAAAAAGTAAAATATTAATACATCTCTCATACCTTCAGTCTCTACGTTATTTACTTCATGTCGAATAAATAGTAAAATTAAAAAAACTTCAATTTCACAGCTTTGAAAATAATTAAACAGCCAAAAAAAAGTATTTTTTACTTAAACTCTAGTTCATTCGAAAGTCTATTTCAATTTAAACTTGAGTTTCGAAGATGAAACAAATAGAAAAGTAGATAATAGTAAAATCTGAGCCTCAAATTTAAGCTTACAAAGTGAGACACAATTATACACTAGACTAGTAGTTGTTTTCAATAGATTGCAAAATTGTCTTTATTTCAAAATGAAGAACACAACAAGAAAGAGGTGATGTCAAAAGCTATACCACCAAGCAATTAATGCAAACAGTTGAACCACAAACCAAACCAACCAAATGCAAATGCATGAACCAAGCAAAAGGATATAACAGGTGCAACTTTGATGAGGCTCCACCCACAACCACGCAGCCACACAATAACAACTCTACTAAAATAGTATTTTACAAAACAAATTTGAGGAGCCAAAAATATTTATCTTGTCTATCTATTTAGTAATAAGGGAATTGATTTTATCAAAATCAGTTTTGATATTGTCAGAACAGATGCGTTGTATCTAGCTATGATTTGAATAAGTTTGCTCTGATAATATCAAAAATAGCTTTGGCAATATCAATTCGGCCTATAATCTGTAGTTATGTACTTACGTTACTATCTCGTAATTTTTTTTGAGAGAGAAAGGTAGCACGCTACCCGCTTCGTTTATTTCTTTTAGAAATAAACTTAGCTGGAAATATAAATCAACTAGGATTCGAACTCGGGACCTCGGGTACCAACCACCAAGCCCTTTGCCACTTGCGCTAGGGACGGTCGGTACTATCTCGTAATTGTTCTTCCATTTTAGACCACCTTTTGTTATCTAATAGCTTCTTCTTCTTTTTTGAGAGAGAGAAAGGTAGCACGCTACCCGCTTCGTTTATTTTAAAAATAAACTGCTAGAAATGTGAATCAACTAGGATTCGAACTCGGGACCTCGGGTACCAACCACCAAATCCTTTGCCACTTGTTATCTAATAGCTAGGTTAAAAATAGCGCAAGTTTCATAAATCAACTCAAAATACACATGGGTGAAATATAAAAACCAAAGTGCCCACATAAAAAGAGATTGAAAAATTTTAGGACATGTTTGATTTGAAGGATTTGAGATTTGGAATAAAATTGTAATGATTTTTTTTTATTATTATTGGTGTTTGGTTTAAGCAATTGATATTCCAATTCTCATTCAAGGTTGATTAGAATCCCCAAAATGATTCCCACCTCTATGGCGGGAATCTACTTTGATTCCAGAAAAGATTGAAAAAAAAAAATTTTCACTAATAATTATTTAAATTTAAATATTAATCTATATTTAATTTTAGAATAAATTATAATTTTTTTGTTTAAATTTGAATTAATTCCTGGCCACTAAGTTCAAATTTAATTCTAATATAAGTTTGATATTTGAATTTAGTTCTAAATTTAATTTTTGAGTTAGAACTTAAGTCTGAATTGTAAATTCAAATTTGGATTACAAGTTTACATAATAAATTGAAATATAATTAAAATTTAAATTTTTTGAATTTCAAACTGAATATGATTCTAATTCTGATTTTTTCATATGAACCAAACGAATTAGGAGTTTTCATCCTTTTCTTTTCGATTCCGGTTCAAACCTATTTCTATTTCGAGTTCGATTTCCATTTTGAACCAAACATGCCCATCGAGGTTTCAGAATATCAAACGCTCTATTATGAAATAATTGCAGCCGAAAACAGAAGCAGAAATAAAGCAAGAAAATGAATCACGAGAGTGTTTAGTTAGAAATAAGTAGTTATCAAAAGTGTGATTCTAAACTAATCACATTGAATCAAGTTAATCATTTAATAACTAGAAAACAACCCACCTGTAAAAATTTGACTTCCCCAGCAGGGTTCATGAAGTCTAAGTTCGTGAAACTGAAACTTTCACACTTTCGCAATTCCGTATACTTACCTCCTACCAAACACTCGGTATTAGAAGATAAGCTCAAAAAAAAATCTTAGCGTAAGATGCAATTAATTAATATCTCTGTTCATATCATACATTTATGAGCACTTCATATTTTAAGTGCCCATAAGCACTGATTGTAACTATCACGACAATAAAATATCTAATCTCTGTTTATATCCATTACATTTATGAGCAGTGCTCATAAACACGGGTCTTAACTATTATGGCAAGAAAATATCTGACTCAAAAATTTCCTTTTTTCGAAACTAGTAAATAATTATATCAAATAAAGTATTAAAAAAGCTAATAAAAAATATATAAAGAAATTAAAATATAGTAACATCAAAAAATGAATAAATATTTTATGTCGGCATATGTCAACACACATATTTTATGAACACGCTCGGCATGGCAGGGGTATGCCGGCGCAGATATTTTGTCAACAACACACTACCACATGACATGGCACGGATATGCCGGCGCAGATATTTTGTCAACAACACACTACCACATGACATGGCACGCACTTTGCAATTAAGGGGCTATTTAGTTCGACGTAATTATAAATATAGTATAGTTGAAAACACATACAGCTAAAAATACAGTAATTATAATTATATACATCTTGTTTGATTTAATGTAATAGAAAATGCCGCAGCTATAAATATTTTATTTGGTTGAAAAGTGCATTTACAAATTTTTATCATTTTATATGTGGAATGGTGAGATTATCACCCATGTAAGTTAAAAAAAAAAAAAAAAAAAAAAAAAAAAAAAAAAAAAAAAAAAAAAAAAAATCAATTAAAAAGATTATTATTAGGGAGGTAAACTTATCTTTGTTAAACATTTGTTCTCTCCGACTGCTGCAGCTAGAAACAGTACTCAATTTGAACGTTCGTAGTTTCAATTGCTATAATTAAACCTCCTCATATGATTACAATTGTAGCAGTTAAACTCAAATGCATCAAAACAAATGCCAGATTCAGATCTGCATGCAGGTACAACTGCAATGCAATTGCAGCTACGTATAACCAAACAGTCTAAGTACGTACAAAGCGCGTTTGTATCACGACACGCAAATCCTCAACTCAAGTGCAGGTGTTTGAAATGCAGCCGTACAAGAACTACACATCTCATTTGAATAAATAGATCGAATAATCGCGCATAATTTGTACATGCATACATACAACAAAAGGGGCACTCACTATTTCTGAGGATGTTTTCTTTAACAAATCACAACATGATAAACTAGCTAGATAAATAAAAAGGGAACAAATAATAAGGCACATAACAAATTGAGAAACCCTAGTCCTCTCCTTTTGTTTACTCATATATATATATATATATCCCCATGCAAAAGGAGGAACCACCCTCTTGAAAAAAAGGAGCAATGTCCACTTTGCATGAGAACTTAAACCTCACGAAGGCGACTCAAGCCGTGCCGTCAAGGAGGCTCTCGCGGCTGCCCAACGGGCTCCCCCACGCGCGCTCCTTCCACATCCGCTCGACCTGCTCGAAGGTCAGGCCCTTCGTCTCCGGCACGAAGAGGAGCACAAAGACGAACGCGAGCACGGCCACCCCGGCGATGATCAGAAATGTCGCCGCCGCCCCCACCGCCGCCACGACGGAAAGGAAGATCTGCGCGACGATCAGGTTCGAGACCCAGTTGACGGTCGCGGACATCCCCCCGCACACCCCGCGGTACGCTTCGGGGTAGATCTCCGAGTTCACCGCCCACGGGACGGGCCCCATGCCGGGCGAGAAGGCGGCGATGTATAAAGCCAGGCCGGCCACCGCGAACCACCCGTTGCGGTTCCCGCAGGCGGTGGAGGCGTGCAGGGCGGCCGAGCCGCAGAAGGCAGACGTGAGGTCGGAGGATTGGAGGAAGAAGGCGGCGGAGAGGATGAGGAGGGAGAGCGTGACGCCGGAGAGGCTGGTGAGGGCGAGGCGGCGGCGGCCGCAGCGGTCTATGAGAAGGATGCCGACGACAGTGCCCGCGGCGTTCATGGCCGCGACGATGAGGGAGAGGAGGAGGGCGAGCTGGTTGGAGGAGAAGCCCGCCATCTGGACGATCGTCGGGCTGTAGTACATGACCGTGTTGATCCCCGTGAATTGCTGGAACGCCTGCGACGTGGATGAATTCGTCTCAATGATCACCTTCTTTTATCGGATATATGCATAAATATATAGCAATTATATGGAAAATTGCTCAAATTTCCTCAAAGTTTCATAGCTTTTCGAAGTTAGAATGGTGCTGAAGTGGTTTCATTTCCAAAATAGAGCTCAAATTCACTGACTAAAATATATACAACGGGCTATGTTTAACATGAATGTTGCACTAAAATTTAGGCATTATTTATCTATTTGTAACAGGTTTCCTTTCGCCAACTCTAGAATTGTGTGTATAGGTCAGAAATTGCAAGAAAAGCTATAGTTTACGTATGTGAGTTTTTCTTATTTGATGAATCGAGCAAATGTGCACAAAGCGATTTAATAGAACGTTGGACAATTTTTAACTTACCTGAAGGCCGGCTCCTGCGAAAAATGCGAGCCTCATTTCCTTCGACCGGAACACATTGAGATAACTAACCGATTTCCTGGACCGAAAATCGTCGAGAGAGGAAACGGCAAGAAGATCGATCTCCTCCTCTAACCGGTCGGGTTCGTAGATCTTCGAGAGCACCTCAATAGCTCTAGCTTTCTCGTTCTATACACAAATAAAAAGGCAGGAATGAGAGAACAAACTTCAAATGTAATAACACAAAGAGATATTCATTCGAAAGTAACAGTAAGCAACCTTCCTGTAGAGCCAGCGAGGTGATTCGGGAAGAAAGAGCATCAGAATGAATTGTATGATTGCTGGTATCGCGGCGACTCCCAGCATCCAACGCCACGTCCCAGAAACCTGTCAAAGAGACATAGTTTATGTGATGAGTACAAATTGTACAGGGTAATAACTAGATCAAAGTCTATGTAGTCAAAGATAAAAACATTAAATCAACTTAAACATTTAGAAGAGTAATAGCAACTTTTAGTATATATACAATTATTACACTTAAGTATTCCTGCAAAGACGACTACTTAGAAATGGACACAACTTTGGTGTGAAAATTGGAAATGTAGTGTAACCACAATCGATGCTACTGTTATATGCGATAAGCTGAAGCACAACTGAGAAACGAGAGGACCTGTGGAGATTTATAGACAAACTTTTACTACCAAATGTTTTGATTCTTAAGTTCATGTAACTTCCATTCGAATACTTTTACAATTAAAGTTCTTTACCCACATGGTCATTAAGAGCCAAAAGGCGAATCATCTCAAGCTTATTATCGTAATCCCGAGAATCATATTATCTTTTTAATAGAATGTGGAACGAATATAACATCTTCGATCCGTTAGTCCCTGTGAATTTAATGTGCAGCAAGGTCTACTAATTAAATTTCCACGCCAACAATCACCTTAAATTCTCAAAGCATTGACATCTGTCTTACTATAGCATAAATGCAGTTTAGGCATTTCACTCTTTTTCCTTTCTTTTTTTCTGGAAAAGAAGATAATCAACTGGCATAGTAATAAAAAATATATATATTATATTTACTGTAATAAAAACAAAACAAAAAAAAAAGCATCATAGGCAGAAATATCTCCAGAACAATACAATTACAAGCAAAAATTGCGCTATCCAAAGCATTCAAAGATAATGAGAATAATGAGTATATTTATAAGGAAAAGGATCTAGCATTTTCACCGATTGTTCGAAATCACCACTCACCAATACCAGGTAGCTGGTAAAGTGCCCCAGACATCCATTGCAGCTGTTGAGGGGAAGGTCAAACTTTCTTCATTGACTTACAATTAGGGCTATAATATTTAACTATCACCCACAACAATGTTAATGGTACCAAATTAAGAACAATTTCAAGATTTCGGAAAAAAAAATGTAACTTCTCATGAATTTTGGATAATATTATCCGTATGTCTAGAATGCATTGTTACAAATCAATTCAGAACTACTATTGGCGCTTTTAACTAAATTATAAACAGCTTCCCTTTGTTTTGATGCTAATACTCATCAGTTCGTGCCAGGAATGCAACTTGGAATACTGATTACGGATGCTCCTTAAAAAATTTGCAACGAAAAGTTCTTTTAAGCATTAGCACGTCAAAGTATAGACGAAGTTGTAATACACGAAGCGACTTCAAATAGACTCAAGCTTTTTAATTTTCCTGGGTTCCAAGAGTTGGGACATATGATTTATTTATCTAACTGGTTAAGGAAATTGCAGAATAAATATTAGACCAGTATTTACTTGCAATAGATCGGATAATTCCTCGCCATTTTGTCATTGTCGCAAGATAGAGATCCTGAGCCAACCAAATAGCGTATAATTTATATGTATAGGAGAAAACTTCGATGTCAATTCGGAGAATAAATTAAACAGATAACAAACAGTCATATATTTTAAGTTGGTTCAGCATTGAATGGGGAAAAGGAGATACGAGTTTTTTACCTCAGTGAAAGCAAGATTTACAAGGTAAGAGAGGAACTGCCCGCCGGTAATCATGAGCACATTGGTAGCCACTAACCCTCCTCTAATTTCTGAAGGTGCAGCTTCTGCGATATAAACTGGGGCCGTAACTGACGCCATTCCTATCCCCAAACCAACGAGAAGTCTCCCAAGAATGAGAACATATGGGTCGGGTGCGGCGCACATGATAAGTGATCCAATAGCGAAGACCACATCAGCAAGAAGGGTAGCCTTCTTGCGCCCATAAGCATCATTTACCCATCCACCCCCCGCGGCCCCGATTATGGCTCCAACTAATGCCATACTTACAATTGTTTCCTGGGAAGTATAACCCTTTAGTTACTTCGAATTCAGAAAATTGTGTCAACATCGGTTAAATTCTAACATTCTCGTTCAAATTAGAATATTCTGCCAAGTAACAGAATTTTCATTTAGATTACAAAATATTACATTGAAAAAGTTAATAATATCATTACTTTTAGTCAAAGAGATAATTAATTTAAACATATTGCGAGGTTAGGTAGTAAATAAGAATTATTAAACTTCAGGTATCCATTTCATATAGCGTCACAGCTCAAATAACGTCTGCAAGTATTTATCAACATATACACATCTCGAGAACTCTGAAAGGGAGAGGGAAATGTACTTGTAAGACATAATTGTCATTGACGGCCTTAAAATCGTCGCGGATATACAGAAGTGCTCCAGATATCACACCTGAAGATCAAGAATCCATCACCGAAAAAAAAGTTACTTCGATGAATTTACCCTCTGAGGGATTTTGTAGTTAATTGTTCTCAATGAAACAAATTACATCACAGCATGCGAAACTAGTAATTGTAAAGATCTCGTGACAGGCTAAATACAAGAGAACATTTTTAGGAATAAATTATCGCCAATCGCTATGTTAATTCTGACAAAATAGTGAACCAAACAGATCAAAGAGAAAAAATGAAGACTAAAAAAGAGAGTGAAAAGTTAAGCATTTATAGAAACTGAAATACTGATCAGAAAGTAACATGAATTGGATCCAGTACAGATAGGATACATATCCAACCTTATCTACTCTCCTTTCTAGATATAAATCCGGAATCTGAAATATGCTATCGTCTGGAAACCTTATTAATAAGTATACAAATAAGAATCAGATATTAGGTCCACATTTCTTTCTAGTTATAAAATGTAGCAAATATAGTTTTCCATAATATTGTAGAGATGAGATTTATTGATCTATTTTCAGATAAAACACCTAAAATGATATCGATATTATAGAAAAGAAATCCAGATTCATGCCAGATAAGTGAATCTTAATTCCATTTCCACCAAAACTAGGATCAAGAAACTGGACCGGAAAAAAAAATGGCATTTTACTAACTTTCACACAGAATCAAACATAGCCCAGAAGTAAATTGAAGTAACTTGTTAGAGTTCCAAATTTTACTGAGTTGTACGATTAAACTCAGTAAAGTTCCAAGTTTACTGTGTTATACAAATCATAGGGCAAACTCAGTAAAATTAGTTTCTACCTACTTTCGCAGACGGCAAAATTAGATGCAACATGAATCTACTTAGAGAACAAATACTGCATATAAATCAATTACAAACAAAACTAAACGTTGTTAAGCCCTTCATTAGCATAAAAATTTGACAAAAAAAATATACATGTAATTCCACTCAAAATTCGAACTTGAACTCAAATTTTTACTACAAAAACAAAGATTTATACCTGTATCATACCCAAAAAGCATCCCACCGATCCCCGCGGTAACTGTGAGCCCTAGCACATACCGATTACCGAAGAAGGACATGTCCCTCTTCGCCAGGGAATCCAAAATCCCCGAACTCCCCGGCATCGAGAAATCGATCGTCATCTTCTCCCTTTCCCCCAATCCAATAATTTCAGCTCAAAAATCCCAGCCTTTTAAGAACCCTAGTGCCCAAATCGTATCAAACTTGCCCCAAATTCTACCAATTTGAAGAGAAATCGACCCACAAAAGTTTGTAGCTTCCTCAAAAGTAGGAATTCGAAAGCGCTTTGATAAAAAATCCAACCCTTTTACGAACCCTAATGCCCAAATCGCATCAAATTCGAGCCAAATTCTACGAATTTCAACCGAAAATGGCTCCTTTTCCAAAAACCCTAAATTGGAAAGTAGTACTAGATTCGGGAAACGAAATCGAGCTAAAAAAATTTCTAGCTTCGTCGAAAATAGGAATTCAAAAGCGCTTATAATCAACTACGTTTCCAACTTTTCCTTCTCCTTTTATCTACCTCAAAAAAACCAAAAAATTCGACCTTTTTAAGAACCCAAGAGCCCAAAACGCATCAAATTCGCCCCAAATTCTACCAAATTGAAGCAAAAATTTGCCGAAATCGGAAAGAAGGATCGGATTTGGGAAACAAAATCCAACTCTTCCTCTCTCTCCTTTTTTTCGGCTCGATTTAATTTAATTTTCTTACCAGAAGCGTGAGAGAAACACGAGAAAGAGAGGAGGGAGAACCAAATATATAAAGGAGACGAGAGTGTTATATACACTCCCATTTTTCGATGGCTTTTTGTTGGGGAAAACTGCACTCGGAGTCCCTAAACTTTCACTATAGTTGATTTTGGTGCTCAAACTTTTAATTTGATCTTATTTTAGTCCCTGAACTTGCATAAATTGTTGGAGGCTATTGCTTGCACCTAGTTCGTACTGTATTCTTATATAAACACATTTCATTAATCCTTTATCCACCTAATAATACTTTTAATTTAATTGTCCAATTTTTAAATAATTTTTTTTTAGAATGGTATCATGCTACCGCTTTATTTATTTTTTTAAAAAAAACTTATGTATTATTTGGTTTCTATGAAAAATATGAAGAAAAATTCAAGAAAAAAGTTTTCCATAGAAACTTTTTTTTTCAGCTTTCCCTCCGTTTAGTTTTCAGAAAACTAGTTTTTTGAAAAAAAATTTATAAATTTTATAGAAAATAGTGTTTTTGTTTTTCTAAAAAAATTGAAAAATAAAAATACTAGTTTTTCAAAATAAATAAATTTTTTTGAAACCAAACGGGTGAAAACGTTAAGAAAGTGTTTTCAATAAAATACTTTTTTCGAAACTTTTTTTTTTTCATACTTTTCTGTCGAACCAAACAGTCCCTCAGTTGGAAATGTGAATTAACTAGACTTCGAACTTATGACATCGCGTACCAACTATCAAGCCATTTGCCGCTTGCGCTAGAGACAGGCGGTGTAAAAATATGACTAAGGATAGTGGGATTAAAATATATGATAGAATAAATAATCAATAATGCATAATACATAAGTATATATAGATCACTGGATATAGGCAATAGTCTACTCTTTAGGGTGTATTTGATTCGCACCGTCTTTTTAAGATTCTCGATAATACAACAGGAAAAAAAAAATATGACAGTGTTTGGTTAACTTCTCATCAAGTAAAAATAATCGATAATTTTGGATTCATATAGAAATGCAATTGACCCCAAAATAATAATCTTATTTATTTGAGACGTGGTGGAGCATCCTCATATTAAAATCTTATTTTCTGATTGTGGATAGATTTGTTGTTACACCAAGTGTTGAATCTTTCTATTTTATATAAAATTATGAAATATTGTTTAAGTAGATTTATGTTCAATTAGCTTTGGTTTTGAATCGATTTATTGTTTAAATGAATTTGTTATTCCTGATAATCCTTTACAGCGTGAACCAAAAAAATCCTTAATAGAGAATATATATATATATAAATATATATATATATATATATATATATATATATAAAGTATATATAAAGACTGAAATAAAACTATGTGAGCACTATACGGATAAAACCGAATTATCGAACCGACATAATTCGGTCAATAAAATTCGGTTTGACTAGGTTTTCAGTTTAAACGATTCGGTTTAATCTAAAATTTCGCTTTTAGGTGTTCAGTTCGAATGTCTAATTTAAAACTCAAATCGATCGAATTAAATGATTAAATGAGTTAATATATCCTTTTAGACTGAAAATTGAACTACTCATTATCTTTAAAAATATATTTAAGAAGAAAATAAAATTAATCAAAATTTGTGTTATTATTTTTTCTTAATTCTTTTAATATAAATATAAATAATTCAAAAATTTTAAACCGACAAATCTCAATTATTCACTATATTATAATCTGCAAAGTTCAACTTAGAAAGACTCAAACCAACCAAACCGATCGAACATAACCAAAAAATTGCAATTCGATTGATTTTCAAGTTGAAGTAATAGTTTGGTTGATTCGATTTAGAAAATTGTAAAAATCAAAAAAATCGGTTCGATCCATTACTTCACTACAAACCGACCAAATCGACCAAATGCTCTACCTGGGAGGGTGTTTGGTTCGGCGTAAAACGTTTCGAAATTTTTTTTTCGATATGAAAAATACTTTTTCGCTTATTTGGTTCGACGTTTTAAGCGGAAAATGAAAACTCAAGCTGCGTAAAATTTTTTTCATTTATTTTTTTTACCGAACCAAACAAATGTGAATTTTTTCTTTCAACCCAGTAAATATTGATAAAAAACTATTTTTTTCTACAAATCAAATACTACAAGTAAAAAAAATTTCAACCAAAATTTTTTTTAATACAAAAAATTATTTTTTACGGTTTTACGTTGAACCAAACGGACCGTTAGATAGCTTGCAATTTATTATTTTTTGTTTTTTTGTTATTTATTGTGTTTGTTGACGAGAGCAAGCGTGGATAGGGATAAAAGAGGGTGAATTTATCCGGAAAAAAAAAAGAAACAACGCTGTGTTGTCCGAACAGCAAACAACGTGTTTTTAGGCTCATATTCAAAGTAATCCAACTTTCTCGAAACTTCTTAGGTATAAAAATAATATATATATATATATATATATATATGGGTTAATTAATATAGGTCCGTGCAAACATGATAAATTACAGATATATTCCTGCAAAATTTAATTTTCATAAGTTGTCTCTGCAAAAGTCCTAATGTTATCAGATATGTCCCTGCCGTTAGGATCCGTTAGAGAAATTTGGTTAACCACAGTTAAAACACTTAACCATGATCAGAATTGACAATTTTACTCTTCTTCCTCTTCATCTTCCACTTCCTCTTCTTCTTTCCCTTCATCTTTCTCGTCGTCGTCGTGCCCGCGTGCGCCATCGTCACGGGCGCCTCCGACGACAACGGCCGCTTGGGCGGCATCGTCGATCGCCTCCGCCACATCCTCCTCCTTCTTCTTCGTATCCAGCTTTTTGAGGGACATATTTGTAAGGGTAAAAAAGTCATTTCACGAGCCTACTGTTAAAAAATAAACGGTTCTCTAACGGATCTTAACCAGAGGGACATATCTGCAAACATTAGAACTTTTATAGGGATAACTTATGAAAGTTGAGCTTTGTAGGAATATATCTGTAATTCATCATATTTGCGGGGACATGTATGCAATTAACGCTATATATATATATATATATATATATATATGTAAAATTACCAAAATATTTAGCACTTTTGTAGATAGACGCCTAGACTTTTTAATAATAGTTTTTCTTACTATTTTTATGTAAACGGAGAAGGCCAACATCAAAAAAGAAAAATAAAAACTTTTAATACTTTTAAATATGTCAAAATATTAAAAATAGCATATTTAACACTGAGCTCCCAAATTAGTTCTAAATTGAATTAGATACTGAATTGGAAATAGAGAATTGAATGGACGGCTGATAAATATTGTAATAGAAAAAAATTATTGGTGTAAAATTTATAACAGTTTTAGATTGAGTTAGATGTTGAATTTAAAATATGAGTTGGAATGGATTGCTGAGATATTATAGTGTAAAAAAGCACTTGTGTACAGCTTATAAATTGCAAATTGTGATAGATAACAGCGAACTCTAGCGAGCTGTGGTACAAATCAAATAAACAAAAAAAGTAATGTTACTCGTACACTTTATAGCATAAGTGTAAAACTTACACTCTGATCATTTTTTTTCTAGAAAAACATAAATGAGTTTATAAATTTTGTATTTAAGGGTGTAAAATTTACGCCACGGAGTGTATAAATAGTAATTTTTTTAAAAAATAAAAAAAATAAATTGATGTATCACTGTAGTACTCCAAACCTAGGAATGCAAACAGGACAGATTCGGAGGCGGGAGGGTTCCCCCACCTCCCGCTCCATTTTTTTTATCGGGGCCGGGCGGATTCAAGACGGGTTATTTTTAATTTTATTTTTGGCTCTCATTTACCGCTCCATTAGGAAAAGATCAGGACGGGAGCGAATTTTTGGCGGATCGAAGGAAGAAAGGGGTCTCCCGTCTCCCGCTCCATTTACTTGACGGGTCGGGGCGGATTCGGAGCGGGTTATATTTTTTTTTATATTTTTTGTTCCCACTTACCGCCCCATTCGGGGTGGGAGCTCCACCAACCCGGATCGATTTCCATCCCTATCCAAACCATGGTTAGCACCATGCCACGTGTTGATATCGCATTGGATGCAAAAGCTGGATGCTGTTACTAGTAAAACATTAGATTTATGCGGACCCCTCCATATAACGTATCATCAAAAAACATAATAATTACTCTCAACGGAGACCCAATCCTGATCACGTGGAAAAGATGAAAAAAGAAAAAGGAAAAAAAACTATATTTACTTACTAATTTAAGAGATTAATTTAATCTAATATTTATGACAATAATTATAATAAAAAATATAGATAGTTGAAAAGAGATTGGTCATAGAGTAAGTAGTGCTTATTACATACCCAAATCAATATTTCTACGTCAAATTTTGGTTAAGATTCAAAATTTTGTTGAATATTAAATTTCAAATTCATATATGGTAAACACAGCTTCTGATACGAGACAAATACGAATTGAATATTTAGTAAAAAGGGGCAAATTGCTTATATACCCCTGAAAAGTTTTCGACTTTCTTATTTACTCCTCTTAGAAGGTTAATATTAGAAATACCTTTTTAAGATTTCAAAGTCTTTCAAATATATTCTTAGAGTTAAATTATGTTAGTGAACGATTAGAAACAGCCGTTATCTCTGTAAAATTACAATTTTACCTTTTCAATATATATATTCTTCTACCGCCATAAATTTTTTTTATTTGCTTTTAAGTTTAGGGGCCAAAGTAGTATTTTGACTTTTACCTTTTCAAATATACCCTTTTTTCGTCACAAACTTTTCTTATTTGCCCTTAAGTTAGAAGCAAAATAAATTTTTTTATTTTTTTAAGACTAAATTACAGAAAACCCTCCTGTCAATACCCGCTTTTTTACTTTCCCCCCTGTCATTCAAAAATCTACACTTTGCCCCCTCAAAAAATGAAAAATATTAACTTCGGCCCCCGCCGTCAGCGTTCCGTTAGGGTTCCGTTTATATTATATTTTTTATACCCAAAATACCCCTGAAAACCCTCACCTTCCACCTCTTTCCTCACCGACATCCTCGGCCGCACTGCCTCGCCCGACTACGCAGCCTTGCTCTCGCCCTCGCCTTCGCGCTATCCGTGCCCAGATGCACGTCCTTGGCCTCCTCTGCCGCCTCACCCTCGCCGTCGCCCACCTCTCCGCCCATACCCACCACGATCTCCTCCCTAGAGTCGCCGAAATAAAGGGGCCGCGAGCATGCTGGAGGAGCAGAGGAGCAGGTGAGAAAATGGTGTTGCAGCTGGGGTCAAGAAAGGCGCCGGCGAAGGTGCGGGATCAGTAGGTTGGGAGAGAAGACGAAGAAGAAGAGGATAATTTAGTTATTTTGTTACACCGTACCCCCATGTGAATATTTTTCGTTTTTCAAGGGGGCAAAGTGTAGGTTTTTGAATGACAGGGGGAAAAAGTGAAAAATCAAATTTTGACAGGAGGATTTTGTGTAATTTAGCCTTTTCTAATTCTTGTAAAAATTTAACTTAGATTTAGTCCGAGATGACTTAACGGGCACTAACGGAGAAATATATGAGGGATATATTTGAAACAAAAAAAGTAGGAATAAATAAGATATTTTAGAGATTTTGAGAAATATATAAGCAATTATCTCTTAATAAAATACATAAAATAAAGAGCAAAAAATTAATTAGCAATATATATATAAGCTTTTTAAAATTTATAAAAATTAATAAAAATACTAAAAAAATTTAAGAATTTTTTAAAAAATAGAAGTAATTACGTGTGGTCGCACAATTTTGTGTTTTTTTTTATATTTTTTTTATGGGGTTTGGATAAGCATTGTGTTCGTTTTGTGTATGACGTGGTTGTGGCGTTACGCGCGAGTACACGGCTCAAATTGCGCGGGCACGTAAAAACAAACGGTCGGGAGCACGACAACCGTCGGATTCTAATCGTACGGCTGGAAAGCGGCCGATCAAGCGCCGTACGTGCCTGGTCCAAAATAACACACGATGCACATTTCGCCATGTGGAAAAAAAAGGACATATATTTACTGTTGATTATAAATTTTTGAAAAATAAATATTAGGTGAAATTACGTAGAGCTTATCTTATTACGCGGTCAATTACGCTTTGGTCCTCAAACTATGACAACGTGTCACTTTGGTCCTCCGCTTGAACTTTCTAAACTATTGCAGTCTCACAACCCAGCCCAGTTCATTAAATATTAATATATTGCTGATATAAAAATGATACAGTATCTTAATCAATACTGCATCATTAATCATAATATTATCGTATTACTTTTATCTTACCAACACATCAGTATTTAATTAACTAAATTGGGTTGGGGGACTCGATTGTAACGATTTAAAAAGTTTTAGCCAAAAATTACCACATATTAAGGTTACAGGGCCAAAGTGTAATGCGCCTTATAGTTTGAGGACCAAAAGTGTAATTTATCCTCTATTTTATTATCTCACATTTCAAATATTTTGATTTGCTTTTTTAGAAGATCTAAATAACTAAGAATGTGTGCATCATATTTTATTTTTTATTAAATGCATCTCATTTTATTTACTTAATCTCTTAATTTTCACTTAAAAAAGCGATAATTCATTTGTATGGTCCAAATCGAACAATCAAATAAAATGAATAATCAATAAATATATGGTGTATGAATGTGTAAATGCACAGGATGCACGCAACAGTTATCTCAAATTAATAAACAACTAAAATCAAATAAAATAAAAAGTTTGATAGTAAAATCAAATTTTTTAAAAAACTAAGTAGTTGTTCCAAAAGATCTAAAGTTTAGGGTAGTTGCAAAATAATAGAATAACAAAATCATACGATAGCAAAGTAAAATTTTTCAAACCATATGATGGTAAAGCAAAATTACACTAAATCACAGGAGTAAATTTTAATTTTATTACCCAATCTTTCAATTTGTTTGATTTGAATCAGCTAACTGCAAATTGACTTCAAAATTTAAACACGTACGTTTTTTATCCCTATAGGTTTAGTTAGTATAATTTATATAATTCTCACAATAATAAATTCATTAAAGTGAGTAATCGGCTCAAATTTTAAAGTAAAAATGCTATTAACTGACTCAAATTAAATAAATTAAAAGGTTAGATAGTAAAATTAAAATTTTAAAAAATTTGAGTAGCCGATTTAAAATGATCCATAGTTCAGATAAGGAAAATTTTCAAATACCACCGTTGTGGTTCAGCGACTTTTCACTTAAGTACATTTTTCTCTTTTCATTACTCCCTCTGTTAATTTTTTTGTTAAATCAATAAGAAAGTTAAAACCGTAGGATACTAGAGTGAAAATTTAGTAAACCACATGATACTAAAGTGAATATTCGATAAACCACAGGGGAGGTATCTGACGTTTTTTCTATATGTTTTAATTGAAAGTTAACGAAGGTGCTGACGTAAAGTGATGCACTATAAAACTACAGTGTACTAAAGTGAGAAACTGGTAAACCACGGGAGAATATTCGAAGTTCTCCCTTCAAAATTAAGTTCCAAGCGTTTTTACCAAAAAATGAAAAAAATACTGTGAGGGGGTTATTTCAGATTTATTATAGTTGAGAGGGTCTCCATACATTTTTAGCCACAATCATAAGTTCTTATCCGACAGTATCAGGAAGTTTCCCGAAGCTGTCTCTCTCGGTGAGTGGACGTCACACCACGTGCTACAAAAATTCAAAATCCCCAAAAAAAATAATAATAATAACAAAAATATAAAAAATTGTGTACCCACCAAATATTTTTGGGATAACTTCAAATGTCATCCATGTGGTTTCGTGCTTTCTCACTTTAGTGCTCTGTGGTTTAAAACGTATCATTTTAGTACCCTGTGGTTTGGTTATTCTCTTTTTTTCTTATCTTTTCGTTAGTTTTTTCATTAAATTATACAGAAAAAATTTCAAATATTCCACCTATGATTTATCGAATATTCACTTTACTATCCTGTAATTTTAATTTTCTCATTAATTTAACAAAAAAATTAATAAAAAGATAACAAAAAGAGAATAACCAAACCACAGGGTACTAAAGTGATACGTTTTAAACCACATGGTACTAAAGTGAGAAAGCACGAAACTACAGGGATGGTAATTGAAGTTATCCCAATATTTTTTAGTATTTTTCTAATTTACCATATTATAATATTATTTTTCAAAAAATATTGTTATATTATTATATTTTATTAATCTCCCTGCCTTATTTTAGATTTATTTTTATTTTCTATCCTATATAAATTTTCTTTTCTCGTAGATATATCTCAACTATTTTTTTCTCGCTAATATCTATATTATTGCTAGCAAATTTATTATTTTTAGATAAAATTTAACAACTATCTAAAGTGGCACGGGCTAAATAGTGAAAAAAAGAAAATGTAACATAAATCTTCATAAACTTCACTAAAAATTCCTATCAAGTCATTTTCAATTTTTTTTAATTATTTTTATATATATTTTTTATTTATGTTAAACCAGCTGGGCCTTTTTGCATAAAAAATCCACTAGTTTTGGGCTTTTGCAAAATCGGGCCGCATTTTTCGTTTTTGCAGATTCGGTCCGGATTTTCAGGTTTCTGACCAAAATGCCCTTTGTATCCCTCCGCCTCAAACGTATGCGCTTTCTAGCTCGTATACGTATAATTTTCCGCGGCTGTCAGGGCATTAAATGCGCCTGCGTCGGGACATTAAATGCGCAAAAGTGAATGCTGTTCGCCTGTGACTAATAGTGCAACGCCAACAAAAAAGTGACAAAGGGAATAATAGTGCAACGCGGACAAAATAGTGCAACAAAGCTACGAAAAGTACAATTCGTGAGAACTTACAGTGCAACATTCTATATTACATTGTAACTATAAGGAGAAATAACAGTTATTCGTGTGCTAACATGTAAGTAAAAGCGCAAACAAGGTTATAACTAGACCAGTTCTTTTTCATTGTTTTTAGTTGGTCGTATGTTCTCCACTAGTTTTTATCCAAAACGAAAATGCACTCTCTATTAATCTAGACCCAAGGATTACATTTGCTTTGATGAAAATTACACTAATTATAGAGAGATGGTATTTACAATTTCTAGCCCAGGGCGACTAGTGTTCGTCAAGTAGGCGTAGGCGACGAAGGGAGTTGGCCGTGGAGGTGGGTCGTCGTCATCCCTTAAGAAACGATACCTGCCCATTTTAAACGTACAACTGTCCGCACAATAGTGCAATCAGTGTCTGGGTATTAACGAAAATAGTGCAATGGTTGTTAAGAACAGTGTAATCGTTGATACACTAATGTAACGTAGACGATTTTGAAGAACTGTTGGTTAATAGGCGTAAAGACACAGATGGCACAGATGGTGGAACTGTTATTACTATACATTAAATGCGCCGACGCCGGTTTACGCAACCCCGTCGTCATCGGGTGGTCATCGGGACAAGAACCAAATCGTCCACGATATTCGCCGTACTATGGGTAGTAAATGCGCCTGCGGTGTTTGCTGTTTGCTGTTTGTGTTTTGGACTAAGCGCCAGCCCGTCAAAGGGAATAATAGTGCAACATAACACTTAAACGATTAAATTATACCCGTGCAACATAACACTTAAACGATTAAAGTTTACCTTTGAAATAATAGTGCAACGTAGACCGTAAGAGTGTAATAGGCCACCAGGAAGTCCAACATAACACTTAAAAGATTAAAGTATACCTTTGCAATAATAGTGCAACGAAATACGCGATAATAGTGCAAAACAGAGAAAAAATGTGCAACATAGCTTGTAAGTGTAAAGTGTTGTGGTAATAACAGTGCGTGATAGACCGTAAAAGTGTAATACTCCTTCAACCAGTGCAATAAAATAGTGCAGCATAGTATAATATGGTGCAGTATGCAGCCTAATTAGTGCAAGTAGGCGAAGGCGACGAGCCTCATGAACCATGGCCGCATCGGTTGCGCTTAGGGGGGGACGCCCTTCGTCGCCTTCGCCTCCTTGACGAACAGCCTTCCCTTACCTCCTTTTATAATTGAATAACCCTAAAGGTCGAAAGAAAATACTGTATCAAACAGTAGAAAAAGTACGATGCAAACGATTGAACGAAATAGTGCAACATTCTGAAGAAACAGTAGGAAGAACGATATTTTACGGGTATAAATGGTGCAACATACCTTTACAAATGTTATTTGCTCGCATTAAACGTCCAACAAAACTTACAATAGTGCAATATTTGTATTGAAACAAAGCAACGGCTGTAAAAATAGTGCAATCATTTAGTACATTCCTGTAAGCTACAATGCATCTGAAAAAACGTTGGTTAATAGGCGAAACCTTCGGTTGTCGTGCCGCCGCTTTCCTTTCCTGAGGAAAAAAGTAATATATTTCTCCTTCGATGCTAGAACATACCTCGTAATGATTTCGATGACGTATTTTACTGTACAGGTACCTTTAAAAATGTAAAAAGTGGCTCTAATTAAGGTAAAGTAAACTGCACAATATTTTGAACAGGGCTACAGGCGGCGGGAGGACGGACGTACTGATTCCCGCCAAAAACAAAACTTTTAACTGATCTAATCGAGCTTGATTATATATGCATGCATGAATCCAAGTGCACCACTTTTAGGTAACTATATTGCTTCCACCTCATGGAGAACGTTGAGGCGCCAGTCCACTGTCATTTTAATGGTTTCTTCAAGTATGATGGAGCAAAGATCAAGTACGTAGGAGGAAACTGCCGACTCGCTTTTCTTGGTGAAGGGGAGAGTTTTAAGGCCTTGCAAGCCCGTTTCGTCAAATTCATGAATACTTCGCTGGAGCGGTGTAAGATGCAACTTAAATTTAGCTACGGTGGAAACACAGATGCACTAATCGATATTGTAGACGACGATGATGTTCGAAGCATATGGAAACTGTATAGAGAGCACGCACTTTTATTGGAGCTGTATGCCGTTAGTAGCATTGTGGAGGTAGAGGTTCGTACATGTGAGCCTGACGAGATAGACGAGGCGCTTACAGACGAGCGCCTGGAAATGTTGATATGCAGCCGGTCCGTTGATGCTTTATCACCTATACACACAAATGTTGAACTAGTTGGGACGTAAGTAACACCATTGTCTATTTCTTGACCTAATACTCTCTAAATGTTGAACCCTTAATGCGCAATATGTATCCAATATTGCACTATTCTAGTTCCATGTTGCACTATTTCGTATACCAAATTGCAGTGTCTTTTTCATATATATAATACACTTTTCTAGTAGCATATTGCAGTGTTTAATCATTTGAATTCGTTATATTGCACCGTTTGCTTTGCATCTGTAATGCAGATACTGTCATCCAGTAATTATCGACGACGCTGAAAATAGCGACGGGGCCACTAGTATATTTGATGTGAAAGGTGACATGGATTCCGACGATAGCCTCCGTATCGTCGCATCGCCTCCTATGGACTCTCACCGGACGTATAACGCCCTTGATGTTGTCCCGTTGAGCCAATGTGAAGCATCACTTCCATCGGCGGAACATTTCGACGCCGAGGATCTGGAGGAAGATCTCATCGTGAACAGCGCTACGCCAGAGGCGGTAGGCACTGTCGTAGATGTGGATGATCTCCATGAGGGCCAGATTTACAGTACACAATCTGATTTGAAGAGAGCTATAAAAAAGTACGCCATGAAAAGAGGCTTCGAATACACCCCCACAAAGTGCAACGAAGGAAAAATAACGGCGAGATGCCGTGTCGCGGATTGCCCATGGAGAATCAAGGCAAGACACTTACCAGGAGTAAATCAGTGGTGGGTGAAAATTTTTGTCTCCAAACATACGTGCAGCCGGGCAATAGGAGGCTTGGGGCACAGGAATTGCGACGAGGAATTTATCGCCGCTGAAATTCGGGAGCAGGTCGTAGCGAACGATAAATACACTCCGAAGATGATTCAGACCGAGATTCAGCGCCACTACGGTGCAAATATTTCTTATTGGAAAGCCTACCGTGCCAAAGAAAGGGTACTTCAGACGGTCCGCGGAGATTTCGAGGGTTCGTTCGCTGCACTTCCATCGTACATGCGAGAGCTGAAGATGGTCGACGCAGAAGCATGTGTTCAGCTAGCATACCAGGACGAAGGACGTTTCTATCGTTTCTTCTGGTCTTTCGGTGCCTCGATTCGTGCTTTCCGGAAGCACTGCAGGCCGCTGGTTGGATTAAATGGTATGTAGTTATTTCATTGTGGCATAAATCACACATTTTATATAAATTGTGCTTTACTACAAATTCTATTGATGTTGTAAATAAAGAGTTTTGCACGATTATACAAATTTTGCTTTATCACACTATTTGCTATAATTCCAGGGACTTTCCTGACTGGTAAGTATAGAGAGGCGCTGCTGACGGCCTCATGTATCGACGGAAATAACTGTATCCTGCCATTAGCTTGGGCAGTTGTGGAGGGCGAAAATCGATATTCCTGGCACTGGTTTTTGGAACGGATGAACGAAAATATCATTTCGACCCTTGAGCTCCATGGACGAAACAGTATTCTCACATTTATTTCCGACCGACAAAAGGGTCTTGTTGAAGCCGTAGGCGATGTTTTCCCAGAAGCAGCTCATGGTTACTGCGTGTACCACATATCCACCAATCTCCCACACGCGCCCAAAAATACCCCCGCGTGGAGAAGATTCTGGGCTGCTGCGCGTGCATACACTGTCTCCGAGTTCAACGAGGTAATTGAGAAGATGAAAGATTTGAACCCTGAACAGTTCAAGTACGTGGCAAAGATTCCCCGATGCAGGTGGGCTACCCATTGCTTCCTTGGCAGGCGTTATTCAATGCTGACTTCCAACTGTGCCGAGACGATAAACAGTGTAATACGAGCTTTAAAGGGCCTTCCTATTACATACCTTGTAGAGGAAACCCGAAAGAAAACGGCTGCGTATTTTCACCGGAGGAGAGAGGAAGCTGAGAAGACGACGAGTGTTTTGACATCTTACGCGGAGAAAAAATAATTCAGGATGCAAAGGATGCGTCTCGTTTTTACACCCTGTACCCTTCGACCGATGTGCTTTTTCAGGTTATTTAGACGTATTTGCACCAGTTTAAGTTTGTTGCACTATTTTCTTTTTGTTGCATTATTTGTCCCGCTTATGCCTTTGGCAAATGTTTTGACATAGCAGGTAGTCACCGTCAGCGGCACGGAGGTTGTTGATCTTTCTAAATGGACATGTTCCTGCAAACGTTGGGACATTTACGGCATCCCATGTAATCACGCCATGGGAGCAATCTCCATGAGGGGCTATGACCCGTACGAATATGTCGAGGACTGGTTCAAGGCCACGACTTACCGCGAAACCTACAAGGACTACGTTCCCCCGACTAGAGGCAAGGAGCACTGGCCACCACTACCACCCACCGTCGTGCGTCCCCGGCCGCCAAACGTTCGCATACAGCCGGGTAGAAGGAAGGTTGCGCGGAGAGAATCCATTGCTAATGGCCTGGTAAAAAAGCGGTGTGGGAATTGTCAAATGTGGGGTCATAACAAACGGTCATGCAAGAACCCTCCGCAGCCCAGAGGCAGGCAGCCGGTGGAAGCCCCGCACCGCGCTACGACTTCAGCAGGAGCCACGCAGGAAAGCCGGCCAAATTTTCAGTCAATATTTTAGATTTATGGGGAGTGTACACATTTTGTGTATGTTTTTAGACTTTTCAAGTACTGTCGTGGATGTTACACTAATATTAGGCACGCACTGCACAACAAGAGACCCCGTTGAATCGTTTTGTTAATTGTTGCACTAATATTCCAATCTTACGTTGCAGTTTGAAGTAACGTTGACAAATATTTTGAATTATTACACAATTATAGGTAAAAAAATTGTGTATCGGTTTCAATATTATTGTTAAAATGCTGTCCCTTTACAATCAAAGAATAAAATTTCAAAGAACAAAATTACAAAATCAAAACGATTCAACTATTGTAAAATTCACGCAACAAGTCTGCGGCAATTTCGCCGCGTTTCTTCGTTATATCCTTCTGGGAGAACTCCAGATTCCATCCCTTCTGCAAGTATTCCTCGTACGCCAACAGGAATACTGCGCAGTCATTTGATTGATCTTGAATTGGGATGTTTTCTACGTTGATCATCTCCCAGTCGGGTGGACGCCGGGCGCCGTCGGTAAACAGTTGTGGGAATTTATCCATTAAAAATTGTCCCACGAACTTACACTGCAGACGACACAGATGCACTAATTAGTTTTGATAATAGAGTACAAATAAGACGTTATTACACTATTAAAAGACTACTTACAGCATTTTGAAAGCCAGTGTTATATTTAGCATTCCTGAGCGACGAGTAATGGAGGTACTTTCCCTCTTTCAGATCGACCGCCAGCAAGTGCCAGTGATCGAAATCGAAGAGAGGGATGAACCAATACTTCGCCTCCTTTAACACTCCCTCGGTCACGTTATCTGTAAACGCGTAGGCCAAATCTGAACTCATGCTTTGGTGCAGGAAGCATGGGGAGTATATGCACCGATGGCCTTCCGCTGCCTCCAAGATGTGCTGGTAGAAGTCAATAATATCATTGCTGATGAAAGCCATGTGGCTAGTTAGGTCCACAAAATCCTTCCTACCGATGTCAATGCTCTTCGAGGGCACTCGTACCACTGAGGTGTCGCCAAGAAGGAATTTCTCAATTAAATGCTGGTCCTCAGTCGGTAACACGCCCTTACCATAGTATTTCAACTCTTTCTTAGAAGATTGCTTGTAGATCGTTAGTTTTTTTTGACTTTTTTATTTCATCCGGGGGGGGGGGATGTCGATCACTTCAGCTCCTTTTTTTGCGCGGGCTTCCCTACGGCCGCGGCGGGCTTCTCCTCGACGGGTTGTCGTTGCCGCGCTGCATCTGTTTCTGCCGACGGGGGTTTCTCTTCTTCCGCCGCCACCTTGGGTGGCGGCTGTGCCGACGGGAGTTTCCCTTCTTCCGCCGCCACCTTGGGTGGTTGTGCCGACGGGAGTTTCCCCCTTCTTCCGCCGCCACCTTGGGTGGCGGCTGTGCTGTTTCGCCCTCCGGGGGCTTCCATTCTTCCGCGGCCTCCTTGGGTGGCGGCGGTGTCGAGGGGACCGCCTGTTGAAACATGTAAGCAAGAATGCAACATTTAGAGGATTACACGACTACTCGAAAATATTACACTCTTTGACGCACTATTGCACCATTTCTATTAGCAGGATAAAACGTTACCCTCTTAGGCCGTTTTCTTCTTCTTTCAGGCTCGCCGGGCGGGAGTTGCCGCGCAGCAGATGTTTCGCCCTCCTGGGGCTTCCCTTCTTCCGCGGCCTCCTTGGGTGGCGGCGGTGCCGAGGGGACCGCCTGTTGAAACATGTAATGTAAGCAAGAATGCAACATTTAGAGGATTACACGACTACTCGAATCTATTACACGCTTTGACGCAATATTGCACTATTTCTATTAGCAGGATACAACGTTACCCTCTTAGCCCGTTGTCTTCTTCTTTCAGGCTCGCCGGGCGGGAGTTGCCGCGCTGCAGCTGTTTCGCCCTCCGGGGGCTTCCCTTCTTCCGCCACCTCCTTGGTTGGCGGCGGTGCCTTGGGGACCGCCTGTTGAAACATGTAAGCAAGAATGCAACATTTAGGGCATGTTTGGTTCACCTATTTTAGACTATGGAATCGGAATGAGATTCATTGATTCCAATAATTGTTGTTTGTTTTAAAGGAATCGAATTCCAACTCCCATTCCACTTTGGAATGAGAATGACTAAATCTATTGATGGTCCAATCCGGCCTTGAATACCGGATTGGCCCATTCCCAAGTAAACTACTAAAAATTCTCTTCCACCAACGCCTCCCCTCCTCTCCCTTCATAACTTTCCTCTCTCTTAATCAAAACACCCTCTAAAAAATTCTAGGTTTTCATTCCGATACCCATTCCATTAATGAACCAAACGTCTTGGGATGATTCGTCATTCCATTTCCCATTCCAAAGCAATCCAATTCCATTTCTCATTCCTATTCCAATCGCGAACCAAACATGCCCTTAGAGGATTACACGACTACTCGGAACTATTACACTCTTTGACGCACTATTGCACAATTTCTATTAGCAGGATACAACGTTACCCTCTTAGGCCGTTTTCTTCTTCTTTCAGGCTCGCCGGGCGGGAGTTGCCGCGCAGCAGCTGTTTCGCCCTCCGGGGGCTTCCCTTCTTCCGCAGCCTCCTTGGGTGGCGGCGGTGCCTTGGGGACCGCCTGTTGAAACATGTAAGCAAGAATGCAACATTTAGAGGATTACACGACTACTCGGAACTATTACACTCTTTGACGCACTATTGCATAATTTCTATTAGCAGGATACAACGTTACCCTCTTAGGCCGTTGTCTTCTTCTTTCAGGCTCGCCGGGCGGGAGTTTCCCTTCTTCCGCCGCCACCTTGGGTGGCGGCTGTGCTGTTTCGCCCTCCGGGGGCTTCCCTTCTTCCGCGGCCTCCTTGGGTGGCGGCGGTGCCGACGGGAGTTTCCCTTCTTCCGCCGCCACCTTGGGTGGCGGCTGTGCTGTTTCGCCCTCCGGGGGCTTCCCTTCTTCCGCGGCCTCCTTGGGTGGCGGCGGTGCCGACGGGAGTTTTCCTTCTTCCGCCGCCACCTTGGGTGGCGGCTGTGCTGTTTCGCCCTCCGGGGGCTTCCCTTCTTCCGCGGCCTCCTTGGGTGGCGGCGGTGCCGAGAGGACTGCCTGTTGAAACATGTAATGTAAGCAAGAATGCAACATTTAGAGGATTACACGACTACTCGAATCTATTACACGCTTTGACGCACTATTGCACTATTTCTATTAGCAGGATACAACGTTACCCTCTTAGCCCGTTGTCTTCTTCTTTCAGGCTCGCCGGGCGGGAGTTGCCGCGCAGCAGCTGTTTCGCCCTCCGGGGGCTTCCCTTCTTCTGCGGCCTCCTTGGGTGGCGGCGGTGCCGAGGGGACCGCCTGTTGAAACATGTAATGTAAGCAAGAATGCAACATTTAGAGGATTACACGACTACTCTAATCTATTACACGCTTTGACGCACTATTGCACTATTTCTATTAGCAGGATACAACGTTACCCTCTTAGCCCGTTGTCTTCTTCTTTCAGGCTCGCCGGGCGGGAGTTGTCGCGCTGCAGCTGTTTCGCACTCCGGGGGCTTCCCTTCTTCCGCGGCCTCCTTGGGTGGCGGCGGTGCCGAGGGGACCGCCTGTTGAAACATGTAATGTAAGCAAGAATGCAACATTTAGAGGATTACACGACTACTCGAATCTATTACACGCTTTGACGCACTATTGCACCATTTCTATTAGCAGGATACAACGTTACCCTCTTAGCCCGTTGTCTTCTTCTTTCAGGCTCGCTGGGCGGGAGTTGCCGCGCTGCAGCTGTTTCGCCCTCCGGGGGCTTCCCTTCTTCCGCCGCCTCCTTGGGGTGGTGGCGGTGCCGATGGCACTGGATCGGCGACTTCTCCTCGGCCGCCTGTTCAAACATGTTGAAAATAATGCAACATTACGCACATTACACTATTAATTAATGATAAAATTACACCATTTAAATAACAATTGCACCACTTGCACATTCCTGTTGCATCATTACCCTTTTAGGCCTGGCCGGCACTAATTGCCGCGCTGCTGGTGGTTCCGCCTCCGCAGGCATCCCTTCGGAGGCAGTTTCCTTGGGTGGCGGCGGTGCCGAGGGCATGGCTTCGCCGGACTTGTCCTCCGCCCGTAACGAAGATAACGGCTCGATGTCCTCACAAATCTTTTCGATGACGTTGAGGACCTGCTTTGTTTAAATTAGTACGACAAAAGGGTCTATTAGTAAGGCAAACACACTATTTACACTAAAACTATACTGTTACTTACTCCTTCGCTTTCCAGTAACGCGTTTCCGGTTAAAAGATCCCCTCCTTCCTTATAATCTTCTTGGATGCGCGTAGGAGTTTGTGGGCTCTTTGTCGGCCGCGCAACCTGCATGAAAAACCGGTTGAAGAATGTACAATGACAGTTGCACTATTCTATAATCTACGTTATTGGGATTGTAAAAGAGTAAGCGCGTTACATACGTCGACTTGGATCCTCCGTCCCCAAAGCGGTCGGAGGCCGTACGGGCTCCTGTGGGGGGGCCCCTTCCCCGGGGTGCGCTTCTTCCGTAGCTCAATGGGAAATCTCTTCGTGGGGCTGTGGATTTTGGGGGCTGCCCGATCCTTATTAGATCGGGACGGTCTCGTTTTTTTTTTTTGCACGACGTCGGGCACCATCTTCTGGGCCGAGATGGGTGCCGGCATGGCCAAGATGGGCATTGACGAGTTATGTTTTTTCAAATGTGTCGACACGCTTCGATGCTGACTGCTCCTATTTGTAATACGCTTTGGCGAGGTTGTTGGTGCTGGTTGAGGAGGAGCTGGTTGAGGAGGAGGATTGCGCAGAATGGCCGCCACACTGCTGGCCAGACTATACACGAGATCCTCGAGACGTTCCATTCTCGACATCACCTCTTTATACCGACCCCCTTCTTCCTCAATCATCGGCCGACGGCCAGGTGGAGCAGGAGCTGGTTGAGGAGCATCTCCTACGACTCCTACCAGCCGTTGCTCCTCCGGAGAGAGGTCGAGCCTTCGCCGGCATCTAGTGAATTTAAAGTCGTCCTTCACGTTGGATGAACTTCGCCGGCATCTAATCCTATCCCACCTCTGGACACGAGGAAATATTGCACGACGGGAAGGAAGAGGACATCTATACCCAGTGTGCTCGTATATCCACACCTGATTGGAGTAAGACAACATTACACGGACTAGCACACAACTACACTATATAATGCACTAAATAGAACGCTTTTACACTATGATCACCAACGTTACACTATTACTACTTTGCACTATTAATACTTACTGGGAGAAGAGGGGTGCATCCAAGAACGTATCCCACCCGCAAGACATTATCCTGTAATTTTATGGCGGGGGGGGGCATAGGCTGTCGATTATAAACCGATGTACTGCCTCCGGCCAATTGTACCGTGGCAGCGCGGGGAGTTCATCGACAAGAGCGATTAGACCCTTGGGGCAGAGATTATTGGTATTTGTAAAAAGAATGCAAGAAAAAAAGTAGAGAATAAGTAATTTAACGAAGTCGCGGATGTCCTCTTCGTTCTCCTTGGGGGACATCTCCTTCAAAACGACCTCGAGGTTCTTGCGGTCGACTTTCTTCCCCTCAAGGTACCGCTTCTGAATCTCCGAATCCACTTTGAGATTCAAGTCCAAAAGTTGGCCCTCCAGGGGTAAACCGAGCAGCACTGCAACCTTCTTCCAATGCCGCATGATGAACTCCAGCATGGGCCGGTCTGAGGTGATATCGGGGAAATGTAAGATGTTGGCGAAAATGGTACTCTCGATGACGGGAAGATGATGTGGCTTCACGACAGAGGCGTAGGTCTTCCTATACGCTCCTACGAAGCATCTCGAATTAACTAACAACCTGCCGCTCCGACCGCCCCTGTTCGGTCTCGACTCCGAAGAGTTAGACGCCATTGCAGGGAACGAGAGTGTGGCAGCTTCTGGGTACCAAACCAGACAAGGTTGGTTGCAAACAGTGCATAAATAAAGAGAATGAGGGGAAGACAGCACTGTAAGGCGGTTGAGAGAAAAGGAAGCGGAAAGCGGCGGCTACAGAACCCTATGTATACAAGCGCCTTTTCGGGCCTTTTCGGGCCTTTTCAGATGCATTGTAGCTTACAGGAATGTACTAAATGATTGCACTATTTTTACAGCCGTTGCTTTGTTTCAATACAAATATTGCACTATTGTAAGTTTTGTTGGACGTTTAATGCGAGCAAATAACATTTGTAAAGGTATGTTGCACCATTTATACCCGTAAAATATCGTTCTTCCTACTGTTTCTTCAGAATGTTGCACTATTTCGTTCAATCGTTTGCATCGTACTTTTTCTACTGTTTGATACAGTATTTTCTTTCGACCTTTAGGGTTATTCAATTATAAAAGGAGGTAAGGGAAGGCTGTTCGTCAAGGAGGCGAAGGCGACGAAGGGCGTCCCCCCCTAAGCGCAACCGATGCGGCCATGGTTCATGAGGCTCGTCGCCTTCACCTACTTGCACTAATTAGGCTGCATACTGCACCATATTATACTATGCTGCACTATTTTATTGCACTGGTTGAAGGAGTATTACACTTTTACGGTCTATCACGCACTGTTATTACCACAACACTTTACACTTACAAGCTATGTTGCACATTTTTTCTCTGTTTTGCACTATTATCGCGTATTTCGTTGCACTATTATTGCAAAGGTATACTTTAATCTTTTAAGTGTTATGTTGGACTTCCTGGTGGCCTATTACACTCTTACGGTCTACGTTGCACTATTATTTCAAAGGTAAACTTTAATCGTTTAAGTGTTATGTTGCACGGGTATAATTTAATCGTTTAAGTGTTATGTTGCACTATTATTCCCTTTGACGGGCTGGCGCTTAGTCCAAAACACAAACAGCAAACAGCAAACACCGCAGGCGCATTTACTACCCATAGTACGGCGAATATCGTGGACGATTTGGTTCTTGTCCCGATGACCACCCGATGACGACGGGGTTGCGTAAACCGGCGTCGGCGCATTTAATGTATAGTAATAACAGTTCCACCATCTGTGCCATCTGTGTCTTTACGCCTATTAACCAACAGTTCTTCAAAACCGTCTACGTTACATTAGTGTATCAACGATTACACTGTTCTTAACAACCATTGCACTATTTTCGTTAATACCCAGACACTGATTGCACTATTGTGCGGACAGTTGTACGTTTAAAATGGGCAGGTATCGTTTCTTAAGGGATGACGACGACCCACCTCCACGGCCAACTCCCTTCGTCGCCTACGCCTACTTGACGAACACTAGTCGCCCTGGGCTAGAAATTGTAAATACCATCTCTCTATAATTAGTGTAATTTTCATCAAAGCAAATGTAATCCTTGGGTCTAGATTAATAGAGAGTGCATTTTCGTTTTGGATAAAAACTAGTGGAGAACATACGACCAACTAAAAACAATGAAAAAGAACTGGTCTAGTTATAACCTTGTTTGCGCTTTTACTTACATGTTAGCACACGAATAACTGTTATTTCTCCTTATAGTTACAATGTAATATAGAATGTTGCACTGTAAGTTCTCACGAATTGTACTTTTCGTAGCTTTGTTGCACTATTTTGTCCGCGTTGCACTATTATTCCCTTTGTCACTTTTTTGTTGGCGTTGCACTATTAGTCACAGGCGAACAGCATTCACTTTTGCGCATTTAATGTCCCGACGCAGGCGCATTTAATGCCCTGACAGCCGCGGAAAATTATACGTATACGAGCTAGAAAGCGCATACGCTTGAGGCGGAGGGATACAAAGGGTATTTTGGTCAGAAAACTGAAAATCCGGACCGAATCTGCAAAAACGAAAAATGCGGCCCGATTTTGCAAAAGCCCAAAACTAGTGGATTTCTTATGCAAAAAGGCCAACCAGCTGAATGTATGCATTGTTACTTTCGCACAGTATTTTTTAACAGCTTTTATCTAAAACAATAGATTTATTATTTATGCTGTATGGATTGAAAAGAATGAATAGTTGAGTGTTAAAAAAAAATTAGTACAATATAGAAAGTTAAAAAATTCGAAAAATACAGTGTAATATAATATAATGGGTTGATTGCATACAGGTCCTCACAAATATAGTGAATTACAAATATATTCCTACAAAGTTCAACTTTTATTAGTTATCCCTGCAAAAGTCCTAATGTATACAGAAATGTCCCTGCCGTTAGGATCCGTTAGAGAAATTTAGTTAACCACAGTTAAAATACCTAACCATGGTTACTTAATAAGGTGAATTGATAATTTTGCCCTTCTTCCTCTTCCTCTTCCTCTTTTGCTTGTCGACGTGGCCCCATCCGGAGAGGTGGAACTCGGCCACCGGTGAGAGCGGAGCGGAGGTCGGAGTGGTCGTCGTCGCCGCCGCCGGCGAGGGAGGAGATCGCGGCGGGCGATCGCCTCCGCCGCCTCCTTCTTTTTTTTCTTCTTCTTCGTATCCAGCTTTTGCAAGGACATATTTGTGAGGGTAAAAATATCATTTTACGAGCCTGATGGTAAAAAATAAACAGTTCTCTAACGGTAACAAACCAGAGGGACATTTCTGCATACATTAGGACTTTTGTAGGAATAACTTATAAAAATTGAACTTTACAGGAATATATCTGTAATTCACTATGTTTGCAGGGACCTGTATGAAATTAACCCTAATATAATTAAGTCTTTTCCAGTCACATAAAAGTTACTTTAATGTTATAGACCTAATTTGGGATTGACTCATTATATAGGGTATATATATCTGCTTCTAATGCATTTTTTAGTGATGTTTTCGTAGTATCGAATTCTATTTCTATTTAACCTAATATTTATAATATCAAAGAATGCGAATTCTAAAGTGTTTTTGAAGTTCATAGTACTTTCAAATCATAAAAGTCGATATGTTTAAACCTTAAATATTCCTTCTTTAATGGTATAAAATGTGGCAGATATACGAGAAGCATCTGATTCGGTATATTTTAGTTGCGTCCTTTTGAGTAAATCTTCTTGGATAGTTTCTAGAAAATTTTATTATTCACAATGCCCTATTTTTTATTATTATTCTTTCTAAGGATCGGCACGACCCAAATTTTCGAGCCGATTCGAGCCGCAAGGTAGTCCGATTAGGCTCGGATTCGAACCCGAGCCGTGCCAGACCGGACCACTACGTTTTGGACTATGACCTAATATTGCCCACGGTCCGGACCGGACCGTGCCATGCCGGGCCACGGGCCGATTTCTATTTTTTCTATTTTAATTTTATTTTTGAATTAAAATTTTAAATTTTGTGAAATATATATATATTTTTAGTAAATAAATAAGTTTTTGATGACTTTTAAAATAATTATTTAAAATTTGATAATTTAAATTAACATTAACAAAATTAATGAAAAAAACTAAAAATATATCCAAAAAAGAAAAATAAATAAATAAACAGACCAGCCTAGTGCTTGGGGATTTTCCAAAATGGACCAGGCCGTCCCTAGCCCTATGGCATCGACTTGTATGTGCCGGACAACGGGGGCTAATATTGCGGCTCAAACCGACTGTTTCTAGCGCAAGTGGCAAAGAACATAGTGATTGGTATCCGAGATCCCAAGTTCGAAACCTAGTTGATTCACATTTCTAGCTAAGTTTATTTTTAAAAGAAATAAACGAAGCGGGTAGTAGCATGCTACCTTTCTCTCAAAAATATTGCGGCTCAACACAGCCCCCAATAAGTGTGTACCGTGCCGGGTCGAGCTACGCGCTTATTGGGTATTGCCCAGCACGGCCTGCAACCGTGCCAGATCGAGCCGCTCCACGAGCCGCCCGGCCCATTTTACACCCCTATGCATTCCCCTTGAAGATATACTGTTCCGTCCGAAACTCACCCAAGATACCCTCGAGAGTTCTTAGCCACTTCGGCTAGAGCTCGATGGTTATGACAATGCCCTAATCATTATTATTTTAGAGTCCGATTACTATACTATCGATAGTATCAAGCACTTGGTACTATCGAGTTTTTCGCCGTTAGATCTATCTTTTTGATCATTTTCACCCGTTAGATCATACTATTCAACTAACCGCTCACTCAATCCTAGGAGACCACTATCATCCTATCCGCACATTCCTTCACCCAATGGTCGAAAACTTAATAGTACTAAGCGCTTGGTACTATTAATAGTACAATAGCCTCATTCTTTTTTTTATATATGTAATAAGTTCGCAGGCCCATCTCTAGAGATCACTTGTTGACTGGTCACTATCGAACCCTTGACCTCTCAATCGACAATCTAAGAAACCGACCAACTACGCTAAGCAGTAGTGATGTTATTTGTCGACCTCCTTGTTTGAGCAAAATGATTCCTTGTGCTTTTGATTAGTATATTTTAGTTTCGTCATTTTGAGTAGTTTTTAGAAAAATTTCATTACTTTGATTGCCCTAATCATTGTACCTTTTACGTAAGAAATATTGCAAATGTAAACTTATTAACGAAAAATATATACAGGGAAAACGATATATTTTTAGTTAATTAATATTAATTAATCTCTTTGTTTCTCTGCTCTTGTAGACTAATATATTAACAATATATAAAAATAATATAATGTTGAAATGTAATTGAATAAATGAGCGAGACTCTCCACTTTAGCTACTAGCAATAGTCATTTCAATTTTTTTTAAAAAAGAAATACGCAATTTAACATCAACCCTTCAATTTTTCAAATCGAAAGTAAACCATCTGAATGTAAATTCTAGCTCTAAGATTTTTTTTAAAATAAATTAAATACTGCAAATATAAATTAATTATTTGTCGGGGAGAATATCACATTTTGGTGCTCTAAAATCGCTTTTATTCACGTCCGCGTTTTGTTCACGCAAAACGCTTTCCTTTTTAGGGAGCGAAATATCATCGTCGCTCATAGGGAAGGAAAAAATTTCAACATGGAGCTCTTAATCTGTCGTCACGTATTACTTTACTTTTATTATTATTCAAGAACTATAATTATTTTTTTTAAAATTTAAAATTTTATTTTAAATTTTAGTGTTAAAAAATATCCTACTAATATGGGATAAAATTGTAGTACGGAGTCTCCACCTAAGCCTAGTTAAAGGTCCCTAATCTTTCATCATATGTCACTTTATCTTTACCCAAGAACTTAAAATTTAAAATCTTTTAAAAAATATCTAACTAATTCGTTTTTTTAATAGAAAGATAACATGCTACGTGCTTTATTTATTTATTTTAAAATTTGAACTTAAAATTTTAGGTACCGACCATGAAGTCATCTATTACTTATGTGAGACCCCAGATAGTCCTATATATAAGATATAATAGGGCTAAAACTGTTAACCCGGCTTAAGTATTTTCGGTAGTGGCTAGGTCCAAAAGGTTAAGAGAGTTAAGCGTGCTAGGACTGGAGTAAGTCCTAGGATGGATGACCCCCTGAAAAGTTGGGGCGTTACAGTTGGTATCATAGTCAATTACCAGCCGGCTGGTACTTGTGAGTCTGACGAGACTCGTCTAATTACCAGCCGGAAGTATGAGCCAGGGTCGGAATGACAAGGCTAGCGAGACTCGTCTCAAGTATGAGCCAGGGTCGGAATGACAAGGCTAGCGAGACTCGTCTCGCATCGCCTGGTACTTATGAGTCTGAGACGAGAACGTCAGGACTTAAAAGAGGAAAGATTGTGAGACTAAGAACTCTTAACTCGGCTTAAGTATTTTGGGTGGTGGACAGATCCGAGAGGTTAAGAGAGAGTAAAGCAAAATTAGAAAAACGAACTTCCCAATTATCCAATCGGCTGTTGCGAAAATAGCTTCGCGACTGTTCTATTTCCTTCGCCGCCGTATCATCTCTTCCAATTCCTCCACCCCTCGAAACCCTAAAAATGGACTCCTTATTGGTTCGTAGAGTAGTATGCTTCTTAATCTTATTCTCCATTTCCCGAGCTTATTCTCCAGTTTTCTCTCCCGTTTTCAGGACCGGAAGAGGAAGGCGAAGGAGAGGGACAGGGAGCGGCCTCGTCCTCCCGATTTCTGGGTCGAAACCTCCGATTCCATCTCCCAAATTTGTAGATTCGACTCCAACGATCGTCTTACAGTAATCAATCCCCCCTTTTCCCCACCCCCCCTTTTTTTTTGAGTTCAAAATGCCCCTTTTTTGATGTTATCCGTGTGTTACTCTTGCTGGGTCGACATTTTCTTGGTTGATTTAAAGATCGATGTGGTTTAGAAGCTCAATCTAGTCTTAATTTGAGCGTAAGGGCCGATTATGAAGTGGTGAGGGTTTAGGTTATAAAGTTGATAGCTTTATGTATTTTGTAAAATAATTCTTCTTAAGAACAAAAAAAAAAAAAAAAAAAAAAATCTTTTTTTTAGATGACTTTTTTCTCTATTATGTCACTACTGCATAGGCACAGAGGTGAGAGAGATATTTAGGAAGGCGGCGAATCATTTACCATCTTTTGAAAGCAGTAAACGATTCACCAATTTTGCGCGGCATCTTGCGTGCTTCGCGCCGTCGCGTGTGGCTACTTGGATGGTTATATCCCATATTACATATAAGTTCATCGCATCACAACACGTAACGCGGAAATAAACTAACCACAAACATAATCTGCTTCAAATTTGCTAAAATGTGGTAACGGAAAACATACTAATTAATGGGTCTCTAAAAGTTTATTTTTGACTAGGTTATTTGAAATATTGTGGAAGTCGCTTTAGGTTTCGTTGGTTTCACTTTTGTCGATCAATATTGGATTTTGCTAGAGGTTTCATGCAATAGAAAAAACTTTAAAATTCACTTTGATACTCGCAACGATTGTTGGTTCAGTGGAGAATGCTAAGGCATAGAAAAACAGCAACAGGAGAAATCAATAAAAGGCACAAATCGCAAGCCGTAGAAGAGGGTACAAATTGTAAGCACCATCTTGATTCTTCACACCTCATTCTTTCTCTTGAGAAAAAATAACAATATTTGTCATCAAACACTTGAAGAATGCTTTTAAAATCCTTTAAAGATTTCGTCGTGGAGTGTGATGTGCAATTTCCTTTATTCGCGTGTGTATGAATGAGAACAGTTCTTTTTGTGCTTTTGTTTGTTATGATACGAGCTCAACTGGACCAGTAAGTATAAGCTAAATATATGTGGCTGCATATGATACTAATCAACTTTTTCGTTCTTCGTCGATCATCCATATTATATCTCTTTTAAGCTTCTCTCTTTTCATTCTTTGTCTAGAGAAGTTTTCTACTGAGTTTTTCCCTTTATGGTGGGTCTCATTGAAGCTTCTGTATTCTGTTGTAGGTGAAAACTTTGCACGATCCCCGACCGATTTATCAGAAAATAGTCGAATCTTTCCTGAATAAGTTCTTCCCATCTGGGTATCCACACAGGTTTGGTAACATAACACAGATTTGTATTCACTGCGTTTTAGTGAATGTGCGAGTATTATTCTTATTCAAAAGCATAATCTATTATGCAGTGTGAATGAGGGTTACCTGACTTATACCCAATTCCGAGCACTCCAACATTTTTCCAGTGCTGCATTGTCTGTGCTGTCGACACAGGTCATTAAAATAATCTCTCTTTTTTTATCGGGTGCTTACTTTGAAAATATGTTTCCCATGTTTGGTTATATTTCTCGACTTTATTACCATAAATTCTTATTTTTCCACTTTGAACTGACAAAGTTTGTGGTCTCTGCTCAGTCGCTGCTATTTGCCGCAGGCTTACGACCTACCCCTGCACAAGCGACTGCAGTAAGTTGGGTAAGAAGTACAAACTGGAGAGACATGCTAAATTCGAAATGGTATTTTGTTTTTGGTTAGTTTAACTTAAATTCCTGATATTTTCAGATTTTAAAAGATGGGATGCAACATGCCGGAAAGCTCTTGTGCAGCGGCATGGGAGCCCGAATGGACTCAGAGCCGAAGAGTTGGAGGATACTCGGTTGGTACTCTTTGTAATGCCGATTGCCTTTTCTTTGTCGCCAGTATAAATTTTTCAGCGCAATCTCGGAACATTATTTTGTCTTTACTTTCTTATCCAAGGTATCCCCACTTTTGCTTCTTTTGGGAGCCATCACAAGCCATATCTGACTCGGTTCTTGTAGCTGATGTGCTCTACGATCTTGGTACTGGCTTGGAGGTTCTTTCACCACTTTGCCCGCATCTTTTTCTTGAAGTGGCCGGCTTGGGAAATTTCGCGAAGGTACAGTTTCTTTCTTTTATCAATTACTCCTATTCGTTACTACAAACCTATCTTTGTTGTTTCTATGCAATATTACCTCTGTGATTTTTGAAAGCTAGATCTGAATACGAGACTAGGCTCATAAAAATCCGTTGTCTCTTCGTCAATTATTGCCCATTATGGTTATAATTTTGCATGACGGACTTTCTTTATACAGGGAATGGCGGTTGTTGCAGCAAGAGCAACAAGACTACCTATTTATTCTTCGTTTGCTAGAGAAGGTAATCTTAGCGACTTATTCGCGAAAGGGGAGGCCATCTCAACCCTCTTCAATGTCGTGGGACTAGGAGCAGGAATTCAATTAGCTTCTACAGTTTGTTCATCAATGCAAGGAAAGGTTTGGCTCTCATGTTCTGATATTCATCTGCATTATTCCTTGACATTAGAATTTTGTCGTGAATTCAGCAATATTGATTTCGACTGGCCTCGCAGTATAAGTTTCAACTTTAAGTTTGTACCCTATTGATTTTGTCGTTCGCTGCGAGAAACCAAATCCACCAATGATAATATATGCCGTCCGCGTAATTGATTGTTATACTTTTGCAGTTGATAGTTGGCCCTTTGCTTTCGGCTCTACATGTCTACAGTGTAGTTCAGGAGATGCGAGCGGCTCCCGTCAACACACTTAATCCCCAGAGAACAGCGATGGTCGTTGCTGATTTCGTCAAGGTGCAAATTAATCCGATCATCAAATCTATTTTCCGTTGCACGACCCGTGTTCCCATTCTTAACTCTTGTCATTGTAATCCAGAGCGGGAAGGTCTCAAGCCCGGCTGATTTACGATACCGAGAAGATCTTCTCTTCCCGAACCGGCTTATAGAAGAAGCAGGAAATGTGGAGGTCGGGCAACCGATTCGGAAAGCCATTAAGAAGCCTCAGAAGCTCAAAGAGCTCAGAGAAGCATTCCCGAACGAGAAGTTTCTGATCAACCGACGGAGCGAGAAGACGTACATGCTTCTCGAACAGAGCGCGACGGGGGAGGACGCGCTGCGGGGGTGGCTCGTCGCCGCATTCGCAGCGGAGATGGAGAGGTCGTCGGGGCACGGTTCAGGCCAGGCCGTCTTACACGAAGCTTACGAGAAGATGGAGAGAGTTTTCCCCTCATTTGTGGATCAAGTGAAGGCTAAAGGGTGGTACACTGATCAGTTTCTAGACGGAAGCGGCGTTCGATTCGCTTTTTGAATCGCGCGACTGTTCTTCTGATTGTAGGATTAGATGACACATTCTTTGTTTAGTTAATTATGCTGTGATTTTTCTTTTTTGTTTGCATAGGAAACTACTCTACTCTACATATCGAACTTAGATGAGTTAGAAGATTATTTAGGGCCTGCATTTCTTACTGTAAGTTCCCAGAAAAGAAAAAAGAAAGTGTTTTGAGGAAATCTATTTGAAAGTTTTGTTAATAACTTTACAGAACTACTTAACAGCAGCTACTGCAGGAAGCTGAAGTGGAAGCACAAGGTTCAGATTGTGGCTCTTTTGGTGCCTAAAAGCTTATTTAGCTTCTTATATGTGCTTATACATTATTCTCTCTAAATTTGCCACATGCTAATTTTTTCTTCATCGTTGGATGTGGGTTCCACCCCGAACCGGCTCAAATCTTTTATATTTTTTTTTCTTTTTTTGCTTGAACCGAACTGAATTTTTCTCTTTCTTTGCTTGAACCGAACTGAATTTTTCTCTTTCTTTACTTAAACCGAACCAATCATTGTTGAGTGTGGGCTCCTCCGAACCGGCTTAAGTTCTCCACATGTTTTTCTCTTTCTTTACTTGAGACAAACCGGGTTTCTCTCTCTTTTTGCTTGAACAGAACTGGGTGACTCCTCTACATTAGGCCGAACTATTCATCTTCCACTTCCTTCAGCTGTTACCTTCCTTCATCAACAAGATGAATCACACCCTTTATCGCCACTTCTTTTATCGCTGTTTTCTTTTCTTTTGTCGCCGTTTTTTATTTTTTCTCTAATTATCTACCTGTCGCATCGCACGGATTACTACACTAGTGGAAACAATATAGCTGTGGATTGTAAATGCTAACCACTATTTCAAAAGTTTTGAGCCAGAGTAGCATATATGCAGTATGCAGTCGCATGTGCCAATGCATTGCAGCTTAATGATTAAAATAAAATAGTAAAAATTGAAAAGAAATGTAAAAAAAGTATATTAGTGCGCCTTTTAAAAGTAGAAATAAATAGATTTGTAATAAGTTGCCTAAACTTTTATTACGTATAATATTTTTTTGGGTAAAAAATGTACACCATCACTTAAAATATGGACCATTTTGATTTGACTATCTAATCTTTTAATTTATTTAATTTAAGTTAATTATCAGTACTGTGATTTCAGAACTAAAAATGACTCGTGGCAGGAGCTACCCACTCAAGTTTTTTTCAGGAGAAGAGAGAAGCATTTATTGTTTTTTTTTTTTTTTTTGCTAAATTATACTTTTTGTCGTGAAACTATGGGATGTTGAAACTTGGTCCTCAACTTTAAGTTGTTGTAGTTTTTCAGCTTAAATTTTTTATATTATTGTAATCTAAGTCCTACGGCTAAATTTTAGTTGACAAAATAGTAACATATTAATGAGGTGAAAATAATGTGACATTATAATTACTGTCATGTCATCAATAACAATACCATCATATTACTATTAAAGTGGCGATATATTAATATTTAGTCACTAAGATTGGATTACGGCATTTGATTGTAACAATTTGCACAGCTCAAATTAGAAATTAAAACGAATTTAAATTTTAGGACCAAAGTGTGACAAACCTCATAGTTTGAACTTGAAGACCAAAGTACAATTTAGCCTTTTTTTTATTTGTTTATTCTACAAGTCAAACCACGTGATGGCAAATAGAAACTTCAAAGTTTTTTCTACAAGTCAAACCACATAGTTTATTCTACAATTTAGCAAAGAAATTTTTCTCAAACCATGTAATGGAAAAGGAAAAATACACTAAATCACAAAGGGACTAATTAAAATTTTTCCTAAAATTAAAGTCTAAGGAGTCTTAATTAAAAAAAAAAAAAAAAGTAGAAACGTACATAAATTGCCTAAACTATGGACCATTTGGTTTGATAACCTAACCTTTCAAAATTTTGATTTTACTTTCAACCTTTTAATTTACTTGCTTTAAAATGTGAGTTGATTACTTATTTTAATAAATTTCAGTTTGTTTCAAAATATAAATATGTTGTTTATCCTTATAGATTTAGTTGGCATACTTTATGTAATGCTCGCAACTATAAATTCATTAAAATAAGTAATCAGCTCAAATTTTAAAGTTAAAGTGTCGTTAACTGACACAAATCAAATGATTAAAAAGTTGAATAGTAAAATCAAAAATTTTAAAAGTTTGAGTGGCCCATTCAAAATGATCCATAGATCAAATAAGTTCTATAAGTTTTTACCAAAAAAGGAAAAAAAATATTGTGAGGGGTATACTTCAGATTGCGTATAGTTGAGGGGGTCTCCAAACATTTTTTTTACCTCAATTGAGTGGACTTGGCACGTGTTTTCTTATACAAAAATAAATATTCCTAATAAAAAAATAATAACAAAAATATAAAAAACTTGGGTATCCACCACAGAGACCTCATTGTTCCTCAATTTCTCTATAAACAGATTATGCTGACATTAGAAGCACTCCAGAGGAAGCAGCTCCACAAATTTTCCTATCCCTAAAAGAATCAAATAAAGCAACGTTTTGCGGTTTAAGATAACCACAGCGTAAAATTTGCATTACTCAACAAAAAATAGATCTTTCACCTCTGAAATTATATCATTCGCATAAGAAATATTGCGAATGTAGATTTATTAACGAAAAAATATATACAGTGAAAACGATGCCAGCACAACAGCACCAGTTGCCAGGTCTAGTCACCCCTGAAATATGAAACAGATCATGTAAGAAAGCGGAGAGCGTAATTATATCGGCGGTTTAGAAGAACAGATACAATCACTGCTACGAACAGGAATAAGGCGCAGTAGTTGTTTCAGGATCACTGTTCATTTTCCGAGTCGAACAAAACTCTGTTCACGATCTTCGCTCCCCTTCCTTTCGCCATGTAGAGCCCTACATGATGGAGCAGTTCCTGTAGGAAAATGCAAAAAAAGAAAAGAGGAAAAAATTTTGGTTTGTTAAATAAGAATCAAACCTCTGAAATGAGTTTTTCTACATTTCTCGATGAAAAGTATGATACAGTTACGAAACCTAACGGCCCTCGTCCTCTCAAAAAGATTTAACGATTAAACAAGCTACTTATTTATGACTTCGGAGTTAATGAACGAAGAAATAAGTTTTTTTGTTTTCTTGGCAATTGCAACAGCATGATTAGAAGCTTATCTTTCCTATCAACCAAAAAGATTCAAAGCTCGTCGAAGATAATATATTATGGCGTGTTTTCGAAGTCAGTTATAGACAAGAAATCATTTTACTTTGATGGTACATGACAAATTGTTGTCTTACAACTCTCTCCGAAACAACTAGAGATACAAAGAGTAGCAAACTCTTTTCTTCTCTGTTCCGAGAGGATTGCCAAAAACCATTAAAACCTTTAGACTTTAATGGCACCGATAAAACGAATTCCGCATTAATTGACTCTCCATGGATTTAGATCAAAGATTTAAGTGTCTATCTGGATGGGCCATATCTATCGTACCGTATTGTGCCAACAAGATATTGGCAAGATACAGCTCTCGTACCGATGACACAACTCAACGCTCTTTTTTTTTCAAATTGATAAGTAATTTTCTCAACAAAATTCAAAAGACTTGATAAAGATACATAATAAGTAATTAGAATATTTTGTTGCTAAAAGAAAATAAATATGTCATACCATTATGTGTCGGCACGTATGCATTTTTTGTGACCGGCCGGCAGGTATTAGCACGGCCCGGCACGTACCGTATAGTACTATGCTGACAAGTTTTCGGCACGATCCCGTACCACGGCACTTAAATCTTTGGTTTAGATGATCCTCTCCATGGGGTTTTAATGTATGTTAACTGATAATAAAATACATATGAAGAGGTGCTACTGGTCCAAACCTGGGGATGAGATAAAGCTCCTTTGATATTTCTCGCAACATGAACTGGGAGATCAAATGTAGCACATCCATCCGAGTAAATCACAACATCCTTCAATGGTGGCACTCGACCAATATTCCTAGCAGATAATGTGGAGCAAGCAAAGTCTAGCACACAGATATCTGTGCATATTCCACCAACCAAAACCTGCATGAGATTACAACAGATCAGAAACTTGGAATCTAACTACACAATTTAATCATATGCCAACGACAAGGTCGCTCACAGTGTTAATTTCAAACTTCTTCACCCAATCAGCAAAAGCATTTGAACCATCCTTCTCCATCGAGCAAATGAAGCCATCAATGCAATCTTTCCTTTTGATGGTCACATTCGGATCATTCTCCAGCCACTCGAGAGCTGCATACGACGAAATACATAACATAAACTAACATTGGGTGATATGGCCAGATTTCACTTTACCACCTGCGGTTGTATAGCACTTTGCTATCCGTTCTAACAAAATTTTAAGACAAGTCCTTACGAGAAGTCAGAGTAGCAACCATAAGATTACAAAGTGTTACACTGCATAGTGAAGCGGAATAAGGACCTGCTTGGCCCTGTTGCATGCTATAGTGCTGTAGGACGAACTGCAATCTAAGCAATGCTTTTAAAAGAAGTATTTCTTTAAATTGTCTTGCAACAAATTTTTCCTGCAGCAAAAGTAGAAACTTGCAGTCGGAGCTTATGCTTTTAGAAGAAGCACCGTACATTTCTATTTGCCAAACGGTTTGCTGAAGGTGGTTGTTACAAAAGTAGGGGCCGGCCAAACAGGCAAAATGTCTACTAGTAGTATTCGACATGGAGAGAGCGAGTGAGAGAGAGAGAGGAATTACCAGGAACCAGGTTTTCTTCTCCTGAACCAACTATACAATGAGGTGGGTACGGTGGTTCAGGTTTATCCGCATAGTGCGTATCAAGAAAAGCGAAAACAGGCCATTGCCTCGCACAAAAGGCTTTTGCAAGCTTAGTAGACTCCTCCACCATTCTATCGATTTGTTTATTGGGTTCACATGGAGCCTAAAAATAGCAACAAAAAATATTTTTTAAAAAAGACCATCTACTAATAATCTAATACTTGAAAACAAGTAACTTGTGACGAATACATAGTAATGGTTAATGGTTCTACGTCATTTCCAGCCATGGGACATCCAAATCGACAATTGGCACAGTTAAACTTGATCTAAATTATTTGCACTTCCTAAAAATCAAATTTCACTATTCCACATCATTATTTTTAGTGGCTAATATAAGGTGGATTTGAGACCAATTGATCACCAGGTAAATGACGTCGTGAAATCGTGAAAACCCATTTCTAAGAAGTTCAAATAACTAAGATCGTGTTTAATGACACCGATCGTCGATTCCAATGCCTCAACGATGCAAGAGTAAACGGCCCTGCTAACTTTTAGAAGTATTCTAGATTCAGTCATGAATATAAAAGTGAAATTTAATCAAACACTTCAACTGCAAAACACTATTCATCTCTGTATTATCTGGTTATGTAGAAACAAACAGGATCAATCCAAACATTCAACACATATCCAATATTTCTAATCGCAAAAAGATCCAAACTTTACGGAGAAAACAAGAGGGCGAGGAAGAAACAACAAAAATATCACATCTTTTTTCAAACAAACAGGATCGAAGCAATTGGATTAGAACAAAATTGGGGGTACCACATCAGAGACCACCCAAAGGACCAAAAACCCAGCTTTTTTTTTGTTGTCAAATAAAACAGGATCAAAGCAATTGGATTGGAACGCAAAAGTAGGTTTTGGATTAGGGTTTGAGAGCGAGAAAAATTTACGAGGTTCCCTGCTCCGACGGTGCAGAAGCCATTGACGAGGTCGACGAGGACGAGCCCGGCGTTGACCTCGCGGGTGAGGAGGAGATCGGCGTCGGCGTCGAAGGGGATCTCGGATCTCAACGCGTCCAAAACCCTCGTCTCCGACCCCATTTTCGAGCTCGATTTGGATCGATCCCTCTCCCGCTCCCTCTCCCTCTCCTTCGCATGAGATGGGTATGATCTCCTCTCGGAGACTTTTCTTTTGTTTTTTTTTGTTTTTTTTTGTTTTTTTGTTTTTTTTTTGGGGATTCGAATCCTGATTGGATGATGCGGCTGAGTGGGATTCGGTGGTCAAAGTGGGGCTTTTTTTTTAAGGTAAGGCGAAGAAAGATTCTCTGCATACTCCAGATGCAATCTCAGCCGTTCGATCGCCCAACCGTTGGGTGTTGCTTTTCAGCATCCTCCAGTGTAGGGCGGTCAAACTGGTCAAACACGAGCGAGCTCGTTAAAGCATCAACTACTGAAAAATTTAGCTCGTATTCAGTTTGTTTATTAACAAGCCGAACACGAACTCGCTGGCGAGCGAGCTTTTTTTTTAGAATCTTAATTGAATAATTAAAATTAACAAAATATTTATCTCTCTATATTTGGGTCGGCTGAAATCCAAATAGTAGAAATTTGTGATATATATATATATATATATATATATAGAATGAGGCTACTATACTATCTATAGTACCGGGGCTCCGGTACTATAGTTGCTTTTTCGATCTTAGGGTATTCAAATCAACGATCCACACCGTTGAAAATGATCTAGGGTATATGAAGTTCTTAGGAATAAAATTTTAGTTTTTTTCGATATCGTTTACTTAGTAAATAAATCATGTCAAAATGAACGGTAAAAATTGAATAATGCTTAAAATTTGAGTATAGGAGTTTCGAATTCAAGATCAAGGATGTTGATCTTCATCTATGTAGTTTAAAGTATTTTCTATCAAAATTTGAATAAATTTAGATTCTTTTCCACCGTTAAACTACAAACTCGTCATAATAACCATTGAAATTTGACAATTTTTGAAACGGTTAGATCACAAAGTAAACTACGTCGAAAAAAATATAAAATTTTATTCTTAAGAACTTCAAATATCCTAAATCAGTTTCAACGGTGTGGATCGTTGATTTGAATACCCTAAGATTGAAAAAGCGACTATAGTACCGGAGCCCCGGTACTATAGATAGTATAGGAGACTAGCTCTATATATATATATATATATATATTCGAGCTGTATCGTGCCGAACATGAGCGAGTTGATCTCGGCTCATGTTCGGCTCGTTAAGATTTCGAGCTGAAAAATTCAGCTCGTGTTCGATTTGTTTAATTAAACGAGCGATCAATCTCGAGCTCATTTCGAGCCAAATATGAGTTCGCTCGTAAACAGCAAGCTAGATTGTCATCCTTTCTCCAATGCACATTATGAATTTTCTTATGCAAGAAGATGATTTGACTGCTGCTCATCAACAGAAAAATGCATTATGTATATAACGGCGAGAGAGAATGCTCTGCGTGTAGAGTGGAGTAATCTCAACAGCTTGATCGGCCAACCGTTGCAGTGTCGCTGTTTTAGCATCCTCCGATGCATATGATGAAATTTTCTAAGGAGATGATTTAGCTGCTGCTCATCAGTAGGAAGATGCATTATTTACATCAACGGCGAGAGAGATTGCTCTGTGCGTAGAGTGATTTAGTCACACGTCTGCAGTGGAATACATCCTAACCGTTTGCATCAATGGCAAAAATGGTATGGGACTGATTTGCTCACTAACTGTTAATTCACTACAAAATATGTTGTACGCATCAATTACCACTCTGCACCTTGTCATCATCTTAAATAGATCCAAAAAAATTTAAAAAAATTATAACTTAAATTTTAAAAATTTACTAAAATGAGTTGGTATATCATATTATTCTACATCTTGATATATATTCAATTTGCAACTCAAAAAATGGATAAGAAATTTAGATAAATGAGATCTCCTAGTTTACTAATAGTATCAAAATTGATAGTTTATTAAGCAATTTATTTAGTTTATATGGTTCTACTGCATTACTTAAAGGTAACCTTATTTATAAATTTGTTTTTGCGAAGTTTTATAGCTGAATTCGATAATTATCCTAAATAACTGGTCCTATTTGAAATAATGACCAAGCGTATGAAAATAATTGATGCAATTTTTGATGCAGGGAGATAATTGAGACGTGCGTTAAAGTGCGAGAGGACTTTTTATAATTTAACATTTTATTTTTGTTTTTATTCTTCTAAAAAATTACCTTTACAAAGTACATATTTTATTTATTTGCTACATAGATTACAAATACTTTCTCATAAAAAAATACTTAAAAAATTTCAATAGTTTAGACTCGTTTGGCATCGCATTTGTCTTTTATTTTTTTAAAAATAGAATTTTGTATGCAAAAAGTGTAGGAGTGGAGAGTGAATTGATTGCAACAATTCATCCGAAGAAAATAAAAATTTGAAAGCAACTTTTTTCACTTTCAAATTTTCTTTTTCAAATAAATTATCATTTATTACTTAGTTGTATGCATTGTATGCTAGTCAATAAAAAAAAGTCTTTTCTCCGACACATCAAATTATATAAATATCAATATTTATAAAAATAAAAAACAAACAAACGAGGCCTTAAACAAATGCTGGCTCAATCTGAAGTAAATTATGCGTAAGCTTTATAGCTAGCATGCTACCCGCTTCGTTTGTTTCTGTTAGAAATAAACTTAGCTGAAAATATGAATCGACTAGGATTCGAACTTGAAACCTCCGGTACCAACCACCAAGCCTTTTGCCACTTGTGCTAGGGACGGTCAGTCAAACGTAGCATGTTAAAGTAAAATATGCTTCACGAGCCCAATTAGGTGAAAATTTTGAATTAGATGGGGCTACCTGTCCAATTTCTAACGGATCAAGATATTCATTCAACCTGAATGAAAACCAAGCATTTCGTGGTTCAGAAATGCTGAATCTTGTCTCAATCATTATTTGTGAGGACTTTTCGAAGTAAGTTCCTTATCTTGGTTATATTTTAAAAAATTAAAATATTTTTATAAAATTAAAAATTTGTACTAGGTACTAGTCCAGGGGGCGACCTCGTGGCACGACACAGCCCGTACCTATCTCAAGCCATGGTGTATCAACACTCTATTAAACTTTTTATTTTATCATTTAAATTGAGATAGTAAACTGCCGCATGCTGGTGTCCTTAAGTGCCCACCATAAGGTCAGAATTTCGAACCTCTATGTCATGCAAAAAGTGGATGATTTACGAGCCCATATAACTACAACAAAATTCTAGTTTTGCCGCATTAGGAAATGCTGCAAAGTACATTGAACATACATTACAGTCATAAATGCTAAAAAGTTAGTAGTCTTGCGAACATCTGGTGATCATCACTTACAGATCCACCAACCATATCAGCAATGCTTGCTAATATCAAAACAGAAAAGAGAAAACATCACATGGTTTCACAATTATAACAAATATCGTCTCGTTACGAAAACATGAATTCTGAGTTAGTCGAGCGGTGGCCACCAAGCTGCTTTCCACGCGAAATCACTCTGGCTTGAAACCATCCTGAAGATACACAGAAAATATCAAATAGATGTGTGTAAATCTTATGCAGCTTTTCCTTTTCAAGTATCACGAGAAGTGAGATATTACTGTTTTCAAAAAGGAGAGATGAAATGTTAAGAAAATTATCAACGCATGGTCGTAAAAGAGTCGATTACAAATCTTCCTCTGCTGCCGCTAAATTTTTCTAATGCAACAAATTTCAACTTAGTAACTAACTCTATATTCGCGCAACATCCACACTCTCATAAACTAAGTTGCATCAATCATTTAGTCCTTGCAGAGAAAGAGCATTTTAATGTAAAGATGAATCGACTGTCACATCCGTTGAATTACTGTTTCCGAAGACATGGAAATTTTAGCTATTAGCCAAAATTTATACGCGAAGTACTGATATATAGTTGTGAAGAAACTTCGACACTTCTTTACTGAAGAAACAAAACAAAACGATACAAGGAAATTAGCGAGATTTCATCTAAGCAACTACCTTGTCTGACTCCAAGAAATCTTTCAGCTTGAACTCAACAGGATGATCGATGAATGGGAGTTCAGCAAGCTCGGCTTCGATAAGATCATCAAAAAACTTGTCACCTGTAAATCAAATAACAGCAAATGAAATATTAGCGATACAGAAACTCTTTTGTTCTGTGTTTATGTGCAAATGCCCATGGGGATGCTTTTTTTTTGTGTGAGAGAGGGAGGGAGAGGGAGAGGGAGAGGGAGAGGGAGAGAGACTCGATCTTGAGAGCCATCTGTCAACGCGAGGAAGAGCAACCTCCGGTTCCATTTTCATCTTTTTCACATCATCAATCTCCTCAGCAGCTTCCTGGATCAGCACAAGGAGTTTAAGAGTACAAATCAGCACCTTAGAACAATGTACTCCACATACAAATTTTTACAAACTGATTGAAGTTCTTCCCCTTGTAATGACCCCAAAAAAAAAAAAAAAATCAGTATTCCAAAACTTTTCTAATTCCTTTTGATTAGGCTAACGGAACACGAAGATTGAATTCTGTCCAACAGGGTAGCATCTCATAAACCCTTTGCTGCTATTTCTAATATTAAAAAGCATATGCAAATAGCAGCAGCCAATCACTTGGTGTATGCTCTTTGTATGATTAACTGCAAGAAATTTATCAAATCTAATAAAACAAAATACAATGCCATGAAACCAATTATCCAATTATCTACCATAGCTTGAAAGAGTAAGCTCCCGTTAATTCAAATTTAAAATTCTGTGACGATGAACTACAAAAAATTTGTTTGAGAATCAACTCGAGTACATACACGCCATGTGTAGATTCATAAAAACAAAGGTTGTCATCACGTATTCAAGCAATAACTGGCGCAAGTACCACGAGAAAGTCCTGCACCAAAAAGAAGCAGTACGGCCAAACCCATGTACTGAGTGCCATTTGAGAAAAACAGATAATAGAAGTGCTGGTTACTTGGTTTACAGCAAGAAAACTTAATAACTCATGTTGCCCAAAGGATAGATGAAAGAATACAAATAGTGAACCAAACGATGAACTGAGAAAAGATTGTTGCATTTGTCAGAGAAAAAAATAAATAGCTTCCATACAAAGATTATCAATTCAGTCAAGGACTACCCTGGAAATGGAAAACAACTTGATTTGCCGTGTCCACGTTATTGCGACATTAAAACCAAAAAATTAATATGAATAACAATGAACATGACATGCAAAATGCTTTTATCTGAATTGGATCGCATACCTTCAGTGGAAGCACAAGATCATATATCGACCCTGACCACGCATGCACAGCAGACATTACCTTGTCAACTTTCTTCTTGACGCCTACGTTAAAAAAAGCAAAGAAGAAGCAATAATCTCCGTTAGTAAACAGGCAAATGGAACAATAAAAAATAGTGTGGAATATATGTTAAAAGGGCGATACGTTTATCGACAAGTTCCTTCTGCGTGTCCTGAACGTCATTTCCGGTGAATTGGGTCCGCTCGATTCCTTCCTTCGCCCACTCCCGACATTTCTTAACGTCCTCATCGGTCAGGAAACTACTCTTCGAGGCGTTCTTAACGGCCTCAGGGGCGCGTATTCCGCTCTTCTCTTTCAAAGCAGTGCCCTTTGTTACACCAGAAACCGGAGGTTTCCCGGTGTTTGAGAGATCCCTCAAAGCTTTCCTTGCGTTCGAAAGATCTCCGAGAGCTTTTCTCTCCTTGAGTCCGGTTTTCGCCGGCTTCGGCAGATCGGCCTTCAACCCGTCGACAGCTTTTCCTAAAATGAGTAGATGTTTGGTTTAAGTCTCGCGGTGTCTCTCTCTACCATTAATTCATGAATAGAAGTACACCGAAGAATCAACGAGAGCTCTCACCTCTGTTGATGGGCACATTTTCATTTTGAAAGACGGCCGGAGCTCGAAAAGCCATTATTCAAAAGTAACCTTCTTGATTAAAAATTGTTCGACCTGACGAATATGCAACATGAATATTACATAAAAAATTTAAAAATTAAATAGCGCAGCTCAACTATTCCTTCGATTGACGCACCCTCAAGTATTGTTTGAGTTGATTTGAGTTAGTTTCCTAATTGAGTTGGGGATTTGAATCAAAATATTATATTTAACAAACTCCCCAATTTAATTGATGAAAATAACTGAAATAAAAAAAAAATTCAAAAGTTTGAGAGGGTCTCGATCAAAAGAAACCCGATAAGATTAGATGATCAATTCTCCTTCCCCTTTCTCTACTCAGAACTATTGTGCTTGCGGTTAATGGTCAAAAAGCTTCGCTTAAAATTAAAAAAAAAACTAGAAATGGCCAAAATCTTTGCTTTTTGTGTTCCTTAATCTTCTTGAGAGATAAATTGACAAAATAATACTAGAAAAATATAGAAAATCACACGAAATCGAAAATTTTCACACAGAAAGGAGAAACCCTAAAACTTAGATTAGTACTCGATCTTGAGATCGAGAAAAGGAGAAAATTTGCGGAAAAATGAATTAAGACGTTACTGACTAGCGATTGGAGTCGTCTCCGAAACCCTAGGCCTCGATCGATCGGAGAATTAGGGGAAAATGTAAGCCCTAGCGCGAGAGGAAATGGGGTGAGAGCGAGTTCGTTTCTTTTTTGGGGGGGGAAATTTAGGGTTTTGAGTGGAAAAGGAGATGAGAGGAGAGGAAAGGAGAGGAGCGAGTTCCAACGGTCAAATACGGTGAAGAGTGGGAAGAGGGGTTTCTTTTTTTTTTTGAATTTTCAGTGTGGGTTCTTAACGGGTCGGGTCCGGGTTTTGGAAACTCATAAACGGATCCGAACCAATTGGAGAAATCAAATTGTTTAGAAATTTGAATTGATTTTGAAATTTGATGAATTCAAGTGATTGAAGTATTTCATTGAATTTTGTTGTTTATTTTTCATGCCTTTTATCAATTATATTTAGGTTTTATTATTGCAAATAATATGAGTTTTTTTTCTTCTTTTTGATAGATAAATTTGCCAAGTGTAATTATCAATGGAGATACGGAGCTATTGGCCTTTTTTAGATAAGTCCCTAATTTTTTTTTTTCTTTTTTTTTGGATTAACGCACTCTCAATTTTGAGGAACGTGACACTTCAGTCCTCAAACTTAGGACTTATTTGGTTCATTTATTTTAGACTGTGGAATCGAAACAGGATTCTTTGATTTTGATTAATGTCGTTTGTTTTACAGGAATCGAATTTCGATTCTCATTCCACTCTAAAATAAAAATGACTCAATTCATTTATGGCCTAATCTGGTTTTGAATTTCGGATTGGCTAATTTCATAGTAAACCACCCAAAACCCTCTCTCACAGATACCCCTTCCCTCCGCTCCCTTCACCACTCTCGTCTTTCTAAACCAAAATCCTCTCTCAAAATTTTAAATTTTTATTCTTATTTCTATTCTAATTCTAATAATGAACCAAATATATTTGAATAATTCGTCATTTTATTTTTCATTCCAATGCAATCCAATTTTATTTTCCATCCTATTCCAATCGTGAACCACACATGCCCAATTTGTTATAACTTCTAGCTCAGAACTTTGTGAATTTTTGCAATTAAGTTCTACAATACAATTTAGCTGATTAAATATTGACGTGTCACTAATGTGGAAGTAATATAGTATTTTAATTATTATCGCATCGTTATCACAATAATAATACTTTACTTCTACATTAGTGATGCATCAATATTTAGTCAACTAAATTAATCTGTGATAATTAGTTTCAACAATTAAGATAAGTCAGAAATTATAATAAATTAAAGTTTAAGAATCAAATGATCACACGTCTCATAGTTTGAGGACCAAGAGTGTAATTTAGCCTTTTACATTTGTAACATGACCCAGCCCAAACCAGACCAGATTGCAAAGCTTATAGATTGACAGCAAAATGAAAACTTGGAACTCAGCCTCGAGCGCAAACCAAAGTTGTTTATTGCCAAATGAGCTACTTGAATATGGCTTAATTACATCCGTACACACTATACTTTAGGATTCTTTTCATTTGACTTATTATTATAAATTATGCTACTATACTATTAATAGTACCAAGCGCTTGGTGTTATTAGATTTTCGGCCGTTGGATCGGATGTGCGGTTAGGATAATAGTGGTCCCTTAGGGTTGAGTAGGTGGTTGGTTGAATAGTATGATCTAACGGATGAAAATGATCAAAGTGGTAGATCTGATAGCGAAAAACTCGATAGCACCAAGCGCTTGGTACTATCGATAGTATAGTAGCCAGACTCTATTATTATTACTAATATTATTATTATTGCAAATACTACACTGAACTACTGTTTTTTTTTCACATGCTACAGTATCATTAACAGCGCTAGCCTTTGAAACGGATCTTGTAGCTGTGTTAATGGAAAATGGGTAGAGTTAACAGGAATAGACGAGAACCACGCAGTTTTGATTAAAAAAAAAAAACATTAATAGATGAGAAACTAGTATTTGGAGCATCCAAAGAACATTCGATCAGAATTTGCGCTCGTCCTTGACGTGCAAAGACGAGCTTTGAGCCTACACGAGCATTAGATCACCCATCTATGAGACCTTGACTTTTGAGTTTGAGCTTGATGAAGAGAGAACATTTGGGACAAGAATTTTATGGACATAGTCCCCAAACAAAATTGTTTGGGGATTGTTCGGATGGGCGCCACATGGCGAGTGGCGCCCATCCCAACCGTCCAGTAGAAATATTTTTTAATTTAATTTTAATCCAACAAAAGTAATATTTATACTGGACAACCGTCAAGTAAAAATATTTTTAAATTTAATTTTAATCCAACAAAAGTAATATTTATACTGGACGATTGGGATGGATGCCACTCGCCATGTGGCGCCCATCCGAACAATACCCGAATAATTTTTTTTGGGGACTACGTCCATAAAATTTTTGTCCTAACATTTGTACGTTCAAATGTTCTCTCTCATTTTTATCTTTTAATCCTCGAATGAGGAGAAATGTTCACTTCTTCTTTTCCCGCCAAATAAAACGATTTTTCAACTCATTTCCTCCAAGATGAGCTCTAGTCAGCAATTTTTGTTTAACTCGTTGGGCCCAAATCACTAGCCCAAAATGATTAAGCCCAGTTTTATTATTTAGGGTATGAGGCCTCGTATATTCTTAATGAGAATTCTTCTATTAATGTGTTACAAACTTCCTCCGATGCCTCATATATTCTTAATGAGAATTCTTCTATTGAGTTGTTACAAACTTCTCCCGTTTAGATTCTAATGTTGGTGTTACAAACTTCCCCCGAGGCCTCATATATTCTTAATGAGAATTCTTCTATTGAGGTGTTACAAATTTCCCCCGTTTAGATCTTGACGTTCTCGTCAGGTTCAAACCCGAACACAGACAACAGTCACAACATAGCACTTAGCTCTTATACTTCCGGCTGGTATTCGGCTCTGATATCAAATGTAACGATCCGACTCGCTAGCAGTAATAACTCGTTGGGCTCAAACCACTGGCTCAAAATGCTTAAGCCCAATTATTATTACTAATATCCACGGTCTCCTATATATTCAATAATAATCTCATTCCCACTATTGGGATGTCACACTATAATCTCATTCTCATCCAATATAAGACTATTGGAATGTCACACTATAATATAGTACAGTATAGCTGAATATAATTAAGCCTTCAAATATATACTAACAACATTTTCTTTATAATTTTATCAATAATTTACCGACCGTCCCTAGCGCAAGTGGCAAAGGGCTTGGTGGTTGGTATCCGAGGTCCCGAGTTCGAATCCTAGTTGATTCATATTTCTAGCTAAGTTTATTTCTAAAAAAAATAAATGAAGCGGTTGGGAACTGTTTCCACCGAAATAGGGATTGTCAATGCCAACTATTTGCGAAGCGTAATGTAAGGGACGATAAATTTAATGATTTCGCACGTGGCTGCTAAAATTTTGTTCTGTATTGGTTGAAGGGGACCGAATATATGAGTAATTATAGCATGCACCAGGTGTATAAGTATATCTCATAAATTATTTAATAAAAACTAATTTGATATTATTTCATTATTATATTATATTCAAAAGGCTTATATATCAAAGTTATAAAATTTTGTTATGAATAGAACAGTGCATGTCTCTGCACTTTTCAAATCTTGTGATTTACTATAAGAATAGACCCTTTAAATCGTGAATGAGCATATATATGCTGTTGAAAAAAAAAATCTAATTTTTATAGATCTACCATTCCGAATCATAATGAAGAGTTATTTCCTGCACCACATAAGCATACCCTATACACGACACCTTGTACTTGATTATTAATATTCTAATCAAAGATCATATCTAAAGATTCTATATATAAATTTTTTTTATTTTAAAAAGGCTAAATTACTAAAATTTTCCTGTCAATTCCCGCTTTTTTACTTTCCCCCCATATCATTCAAAAATCTACATTTTACTTCCTTAAAAAATAAAAAATGCTCACAGGGGGGTATGGTGTGACAAAATGACCAATATGCCCACATCTTCTTCATCTCCTCCTCCCCAATCTTGCTCATCCCGCATCCCGCACCCTCGCTCACGCCTCTCTTGACCCCAACTCCGACTTCGTGCGAGGGCGAGGCGGCCGAGGACGAGGCGGCGGCCGAGGGTGAGGCGGCGGCCTACGGCATATGTGTGGGCATGGATGAGAATTTCAGGAGTATTTTGGGTATAAAAAATAAGATATAAACGGAATCCTAACAGAACACTGCCGGCGGGAGGCGAAGTGAACATTTTTTATTTTTTAAAGGGGCAAAGTGTAGGTTTTTGAATGACGGGGGAAAGTGAAAAAACGGTATTGACAGGAGAGTTTTCTGTAATTTAGCCTTTTAAAAATCTATTATCTACGTATTTAGCAGTTTCAATCATTTAATCTATAAAAAAATTAGTATCGAAAACTTACCCAGAATTTACTTCTTTTTCTTTTTTTTTATATGTAGGCCTTTTACATGTCATAAAACACATAAACAGATTAAATTTCGATTTGAGACCTCTATACAGAGCTTGGAGAGTGTGGTGTACGGATTATATACGTACACCAGGTGCAGGCAACAATTGCTCCAAACCTACTACCATGAGTCATACGAAGGATTCAGAGGCCATAAAAGCGTTCACAAGATCAACCATTTTTTTTTTAAAAAAAAAAAAAAGCACACGTGGCCGCATATTTTTGACTTTTTTTGGGTCAATTTCTCCATTTGCTCCAACTTTTATCAGATTTTGCATTTTTGACCATTAGGTGAGGCAACTAAATCCAGTATCATTAGAATTAATTGCACTATTGGTTTTTAACTTTTATTCATATTTTTATTTTTGGGTAAATTTTAATGATACTGTGGTTAAAAGAGTTCCTCTTTACTCGACGTGAATTAGTTCATTTTTACTTTGCCATTCTACGGTTCAAAAAATTGTGCGTTGCTTCGCTTTGTGGTTTGGGACAATTTTTTTTACTTTGTTACATTGTGATTTTTAAAAATATCTACTTTACTATCCTACTCATATAGAATACTTTGATAAAATAAAAATTAAATCATAGGAGAGCAAAGTAAAACTATTTCGAACCACAGAGTGACAAAGTGAAAATCACGGGAGCAATTTGAAATTTATCCTTTTTTTTTGTCACTAATCTTTTCTCCTAGTTGCATGTCCATCACGTCAAGTCTAATCTCGCCATTCTCGATATCGTCCTCTGCACTTGCAGCTATCTCTCTAATGATCCAGCCCCCTTGTAGTAATAATTTGTTAGGTCCAACCTACCGACACAAAAAAACTTATTTCTAGTTATTAGTATTAGAGTCTCTGTTCTTGATATTTTCAATCATGATTTTTTTTTTCCTATCTGATGTGGGCTACATTATCTAATGTGAAATTATTGGAGTGTCACAATCTTAATTTCACACAGGACGTCGGTTGCCTCTCTCGGAGCATTCATCCTCTCTAACATCCAGCTGCAAGGAAGCAATCGGGGTGGATCCAGGGGCGGCAGGAGTCTCCCACCTTCCGCTCTGTGTTGTTAATTCGGGACGGTTAATTTTAATCCTATTTTTAACACTCACTTATCACTCCATTTAGAGCGAATCGGGGCAGGAGCGGATTTTTTATAATTTTTTGATAAATCACGACGGATCAAAAGAAGAAAGAAGTCTTCCACCTCCCGTTCCATTTACTTGACGGATCGGGACGAATTCAGCACAACTTATATTTTTCTATATTTTTGGTTCTAACTTACTGCCTCATTTGGAGTGGATCAGAGCGGGAGCTCCACCAAATGGAAGTACTAGAGAAGAAGATGAAAAAGACTATAAAAACTGAAACTATTTTCTAAAACTAGTCTACTAGATTAGTATTTTGAGAAGGTGATGTGACAACTTTATTTGCGATAGTGGTTGTTTTGTTTAAATATTAAAAAAAAACTACTCGAACTGACTAAAAAAATTAGTGATTCAATTAGAGCTCGAGTTAAAGATTAAAAACCTAATTACTCAGTTAAAACTTAAATAAAAGATTAAGATCTAATTGCAACAGTTATTAGATTAGGGACTTCGATTGAAATTTTGGTAAAAGGCTGGGGACCTCTTATATACTTTATCTTTTGTAAACTACAAGTTAGAGACTTTAGTTATAGCCAGAAAAAAGAAAATGAACTAAAAATAAAAAATAGGAAAAGGTTGGGAACAATGTGCAATTAATCCTTGCACACAGGAGGACTTTTTTTTATAAAATGACCCTCTAAATATTTGCAATTTACGAAATGACCCTCTCAAAATTTAATTTGGAGAAGTAACCCTCTTCTCGCTACGCGGGCGCCAGGTAGGACAGCCGCTCTGAAGACGGTGAATCGTTTACCGTCTTTAATAAGGCGGTGAACGATTCACCGCCATTGTAATATACGAAGTGAAGGCGGTGAATGGTTCACCGCCTTCACTAAGACGGTGAATGATTCACCGTCTTCAGAGCGTCTGTCCTACTTGGCGCCCGCGTAGCGAGAAGAGGGTTACTTTTCCAAATTAAATTTTGAGAGGATCATTTCGTAAATTATAAATTTTTGGAAGGTCATTTTATAAAAAAGTCCGGGGAGCATAATAGGATAGGGGTATTATAGGAAACACGTGGGTATTTTGGGACAGGGGCATTATGGGAAATGTCGGCGCGGTCGTAAAGGTTTCAACGGCCATGGGAGAAGCTTGGAAGCTTCTCTTCTTCTTCTTCTTCGTCTTCTTATTTTATAATGCGTTTGGTATTTTGACTTGGTGTCGCCCATGCCGTGTTTTAGGGTTTATAAATTAGGGTTAGGGTTGGTGTTAGGTTTTCCACGGCGAAGCTTCGATCTCCCTTTTGTGCTATATTATCTTTGTTGATCTTGTAGAGCCTCCTCTCTCTCCCGACAACGTCTGGTTCCGGATCGCTGCTTCGATTATAGTTCGGTAATTTTTATTTTTTGTTCCATTTTAGAGTGATCTATTTGAATAATTTTTCAGATCTTGATGTTTGGGATGTGAATTGTAGTTTGAAAATTGGAATCTTGGGGAGATTTTGTGTTATTTCCCCATTTTTTATTCCGATTTGATATGAATTCTCGTGATTAATTTATTTTACTTAAATTCCTAGAAATTTTGAAGCTTTTTCTTTAAAAAAATTGTGATATCTACATGAAATTGGTTCAATTCCCCTTCTTATTAAGCTTTTAATCGCTTCTTCATGTTGGAGTGTTTTACTTTATTAGGATAATCTAGTAAAAGTTCAGATCATCTTTGTTAGGGATTTGATGTGCATCAGAGCTCTCAAATTTTGTAGTATTACTTCATAAGAATCTGTATTCAGCTGATCTAATGAGGAGTTGGTTGCTTTTGTTGTTTAGATTCTAAAACTTTGAAAAGAAAGAAGAGAATGCGGGCGCCGTCGCTCCTTTTCCAGTGCTTTCCGGCCTTGTTGCATAACGATAAGCCCGGCAATTGTGGTTCTATTGTTTCGGAGAGAGATCTGCATCTACCTTCGCCTGCAGTTGAGATTCTCCCTTCTAAGGTAACATTAAAATCATTGTCTAAGAGGAAATTCTTTGGTAGATATTATTTGTTCTAGATCAAGATCTATTTCCTATTAGATCCATCTTTTAGGTGCCATTGAATTGGAGCCGGTTTTAAACTCCCGGCCTTCAATTCCATGCACATTTTTGGGTAAAATCTCCATATTGAAATCCGAATGGGCTAAATCTCCATCCCTCCCCTCACCTTTTAGTTCTACGTGTCTTTTGTATCCATCATGTGCATAAGTGGGAATATTAAGTATGTTCTTGGATTTGTTTTCTGCCAGATCGATCTTTTAGGTGACAGATACTTTTCACTATTTTCAACTTACTCTAATTTCTTTGAAATTGCTAGTAAAGGTCCTCTGGTGGTTAAAAAGGAGACTGTCTATTTCCGCGAAGTTTTAGCGACATAATTTTGAAAATTGTGTAATAGGCATCTAGTTTTCCTATTGTTCTTCTTTTCCCATGTTTTGATCATGAATGATTTACTTTCCTCATATCATGTTTGTTTTGTTGAAAGCTAGTCTATAATTTTGTTCCTTTCCTGTAAATAAGCTGCTAATAATTTTTTTTTCCTTGACTTTTTGCAGAATGCCCATCCATACAAGTATGCTGGAGAGAAGCTTGATGTACAAGGTCTTAATATTTTCAAGGTGAAGGGTGTTTTCTAGATGCTCATTCTTATGCTTTGTTGTTTTCCATTTTAGTTTTGACATAGTTGATCGATTGCTTAAACCAATATGGCCACATGTTAGTACCTTTTGGTCTAGCTTTTAAAAAGCTTCTCTTCGCCAGAAATATATGTAGTTTGAACTTTTTGGCTGTGGCAAGAAGCTAAAATTACCTTTTACGCCCAAAAGCATAAGTTTCATTTCACTCTTCTGCTTCTCTGACAGTAGGAAGCTGTAGAGAAGATTATCTGGGAAAAAAAAGTCTTTCAGTGCTTCTTCTGACAGCTTTATTCAAATCAACACTTCCACAGATGCTCTAGCTAGGCCAAACAAGCCCTTTCTCTCGGTCTGATTTTTTTTATTTGCTTTATTTGTGCTTCAGGGAAGACATAGTGTCGCTGATATGATTGGGCTTTCACATTCAGACATAGTACCATCAAAATCGGACGGTAAGTCTAAATGACCGCGGGAGTGGATTACGTAGTATAAAATTTTATTATTGATCATTCGAAGTAAATTCTCACCATACAAGCTTTTTTCAGGGTCTCTGAAGTATTGGGAAAGTTCGATCGTTCTTGTAGACGGTCTTAAGTTCGAGATTTGTGATGGGCAGTTAAGTTTTAGGGGAAAAAGAATTCTAGAGGTAACTTCTTGCTAAAAGTTATCGCCTCAGAACCTTATGCTTGCTATATTGCTTGATTTTTAATTTATCACAGTCAAGTTTTATGTCTTCCTTTCTTACCGTACTTGTGCGATCATCATTGAATTTCTTTTTTAAAAAAAGGTAAACTGAGTGTAGGTTGTGAAGGGTAGAGGGATGTAGCTATTCCAAATTTTTCCTTCTAAATGTCGTGAAGTGCCCATTATTCCAGTGAAATATAACGGCAAAGATTTATAAAGTACCTATTTAGCTTAGTAATCCTCTGTCTATTAATTCTTCTTCGTCACCTGATCTTACTCAAGTATCTAACTCTGCACAATTACTTTTCTGTGAGGACTCTATAAGCTTCTCAGTCTGCATTCTCTTGCTAGAATATCTTCCTTTTCTAGTCCGGGATACGTATGACATCTGAAAAATTGACCTGTTATGCATGCCGTCTTTTGCTTATATTCGGTCCGAAATTATTACTAGTGGTTTATTTATCTCTCTCTTTTTGCTTGTTTAGTTTGATGCTTCATTTTTCGGACGGTTGCTAGATGACCTTATTGTCATACACAATTGCTTCCTAATTGAAATGATGTTTATGCCCTTTCCACTTTTCGTTGTGCATTTTGATCAGTTGTCTCATTAGCTCTTCGTAATTTTGGGGCTCAATTTGCTTTGCATGCTCTACAAGCTATAAGATTTCCCGAAACTATGTTAACTCTTAGATGGTTCCGAAAGTTGCTATAACTTGTTAATTTTAATCATTTTCGTGCTGTAATACCCCATGGATTCTTTTGCGAAATTAAGTACCGTGGCACGGGGTTGTGCCGAAAACTTGCCGACACGGTACGACACGGTGCGTGCCGGCCTTGCTAACGTGTGCCGGTCACAAAAAGAAATAAAATACATGTGTGCCGACACATAATTACATGAAATATTTATTTTCTTTAGCAATAAAATATTATAATTGCTTATTATGTATTTTTATCAAATCTTTTGAACTTTATTGAGAAAATTACTTATTAATTTAAAGAATAGAGGGTTTTGAGCTGTGCCATCGGCACGGGAGCTGTATAGTACCGATATCTTGTTGGCACGATAGGGCACGGTGGATATGATCCGTGCTAATGGGCACTTAAATCCTTGCAGTAAACCATCTCTACGTAGAGATTCACTAATTTTCCCAAAACTAGCCTCTCTTTGAACCTCCGACACTGTGTAACTTTCTACATTACGCAACCAGTTCCTTTTTTCTTTTTTTAAATCTTTGCTGTCATAATGTTCTTTGTTTCAGAAAGATACATGAATTTAGCTGATAATGTACCGATCGACAGTATATTTTGTTTATAATATTCAACCTCTTTAATCTCCTTATTTATTTTTTTGCAGCTTTCTTGCGGATCTGGCTTAGCTGGAATTTTTGCTTGCCTTAAGGTATGTTTCCTTTCTTATTCATCGGGAAATTAGCTTTTTTTCACACATGCTTCTTTGTTATCTGATTTCATGACCAAATCTCCCACAGGGAGCCTCCACAGTGCATTTCCAGGACTCAAATGCCGAAACCTTAAGATGCCGTACAATTCCCAACGTGTTAGCGAATCTCGAGCAGGCGCGGGACCGGCAGAGCCGGCCGACGGAGAGCCCCGTGACTCCGTCTCGGCAGCAACTAGATCCCGACGCGCATTTCTACGCCGGCAGCTGGGATGAGCTCCACACCGTCCTCTCCGTGGTTCAGACGGAAATCTTATCAGCCACTCCGCCGGCGCACTTCAGCTTCTCCGAGGACGACTTCGTGGATTGCTACGGCAGCCAGGACGGAAGCATTGCTAGCCGTGACTCTTGCTCGCGGAGGTCGAGGAAGCTCTCGGGAAGCCGCCCGTGGGAGAGGGCGAGCGAGGTGGATCAGGGAGAGGGTGGCTACGACGTTATTCTGATATCCGAAGTCCCTTTTTCATCCAGCTCGCTGCAGAAGCTCTACGCACTTATAACCAAGGTTTGAATCCTTAAACATCCCTAACTTCAGAAGTCGAATTAACAATGTCGGTATTCAGTTTTTATTTTTGCAGGAGCACAACAAAACTAAACTACATGAATGGTTATTGTAGATCAATGACAAGAGTTTCAGCTTTTTATTCTCTTTTCTTTTCACTCGAAACTTGCGAAAACATACAGAGTGCTTCGACATTGCGAAAAATTACTAGTTGTAGTCGTAGAATGTCGTAAAAAGACCAGAAAAATAGATTATATTCAGCTCTTAACTGAAGTTTCTCTCATGCAGTGCCTTCGACCGCCGTACGGCGTCCTATATCTCGCTGCGAAGAAGAACCTGGTCGGATCCAACTGCGGGGCGCGGCAACTGCGAGCTCTCGTCGACGAGGAAGGTGTTTTCGGCGCCCATCTCGTTGCCGAGCTCGCCGACAGGGAAGTTTGGAAATTCTTCTTCAAATGAGGCATTCTAAAAGCAGCTAATAATACAAGATCACTCACTCCCCAACACCAAAAACATTCATTCATTTTTACTCTTTCATACTGTGTACATATACTATAGATATATAAACTCTTCTTTTATTTTTTGGTAATAAGGTCCAAATATTTGCTATCATTTGTAGAACATTGAGCTTTATTCTTCTTTATATATATCATTTTTTTTATTTTTGTGATTTTTATATTGTGACATATACACAGATATTTATTGAGAATTTTACATTATGTATTTTTGTTAGAGAGATTAAACAATAAGAAATGTTGCATTGTGCGATTGTACATTTGGATTTTTTTTTTTTTATGTATTGAAGCTGATATATTGGCATTTAATGTGGGCAAAAGGAGTGAGAAAAACAGATTTTAAAAAAAAAGAGTTTTTAAAAGTGAAAATGTATGGAGACCCCCTCTACTATTGGCAATTCTGAAACGGAGTCCTCAACTTTTTTAACTTCTATTTTTTTAAAAAAATTAATTATTTTAGTATTTAAGTCAAACAGTGGTTATACTTATGATATTTAATGAAATTATCAAAAAAATTGATGAATTTTCTATTTTTCGGTTAAAATCATTTTATTTCAAAAAAGTAAAAAAAATTAAGCGTAAATTAATTAAAAAAATAGTTGAGGAAGCTATGTCATAACTGCGTATAGTTGAGGGGTCTCCACGCACTTTTACCTCCAAAAAAAAAAATAAAAAAATCTAGCACGTACGTGCATTTCTCGACGGCGAACACAGCCCGGTTCTACGTTTCGTCGTAGTGTCAAAAAGCGTGCTAAAAATGTATAGAGACCCCCTCAAGTATATTGCATTTTGAAATGACCTCCTCAACTTTAGGTTTTTTAATTGAAACTTTCTTATCTTTCAACGATCTGAAAATAAATTATTCTAGTTAAGATTTTATTAAAATTTATAGTTTTATTTGCCATTAATAGTTAATTATTTGAATTTGTTAGCTAAAATGTGATTGAAATTGTTGAATTTAATTGATGCATTTGAGGGAATTCCTAACTTTTTTCCTAAAATTAATTAAGGAAATTCAAAAGGTTGAAAGTTGAGAGGGTTGTGCCATTTCAAAATGTCCTATAGTTGAGGGGGTGTCCATACATTTTTCCCAAAAGGATTGTAATCCATGTTACATTCACTAGGCTTGTCAACTTCTTTTTTATTTATTATCTTTTTCTTTTTTGTAATAATAAAATTATAAAAGGATTGCATCAATTCTAGGATGGAGTGTTAGGATTCTAATCCTTTTTGTTTTGTAAATTATGCGTTCCTGAAACAAATAAGGTAAAAATACGGTGAGACCCATTTTTAAATGGACCTCTCAATTTTATATTTTTTGAATTGATCGTCGACATCTTCTTAACTTCTGATATTTATTAAGTTACAAATATTTTTTTATTTCACTAGATAAAAAAGCAATCATCATGATAGTCCTTCCTAGTCCATAACATTCACATTTGATCAAACATCGAGGGGTAGAAACTCATGCGCCATTTTACATCTTTGTTCGGCGTCTTATAGTGTGATTCATTTAAAACTCCAAGAAGACGCCCAAAATAGAGTTAGATGAGGACTTAAATAAAGAAGAACACAAGAACGTATCATGATGATAGTGAGAAAGCAGGTTTTTTTTTTTTTTTATAGTAAAAAGCGTGTAGGACCGACCGTTTCTAGCGCAAGTAGTAAAGGGCTTGGTGGTTGGTACCCGAGGTTCCAAGTTCGAAGCCTAGTTGTTTTACATTTCGAGTTAAGTGTAACTTATTGAACCACAAGATGACAAAATAAAAATGAGCTAAACCATAGAGTGATTAAATGCAACTTTTTGAGTCACAAACCGACTGTCCTTAGTGCAAATGGTAAAAGATTTGATGGTTGGTATTCGAAGTCCCACGTTCGAATCCTAGTTGGTTCATATTTTCAGCTAAGTTTATTTCTAAAAAAAATGAACGAAGCGGGTAGTATGTTATTTTTTTCTTAAAAAAATAATTTTTTTTTGAGTCACGAAATGACCGAGTGAAAATAATTAAACCACAAGAGAGGCAAATTAAAGTTTACTGTTAATTTTATAACTATCCTATATCTAACAATTGATCAAAATTATTTAATCCTGTAAAAATAAAACAAAGATGGTGTCCTTCAAATTTTTTTGTTTAAAATAAAAAATAAAAAGCGAGGGCGCAATTTCAAAGGGAACTATAGTTGATGGGTCTCTATGCAAATTTTACCCATTCGCGACTCATAAACAAATCCACCAAATCTAAAACCCCCGTTTCTACGATCATCTCTCTCTCTCTCTCTCTCTCTCTCTGCGACTACAACGCCTCTCCACAACACAACACTCTCCCAATTCCCGTCCCCCTCTTCGCCGATCCAAAGCCCCCTCGATCCTCGTCGCAAAACCCTCGTCTCTCGATCGATCGCTCTCCTCCCCCTTCGCCTTCTTCTATCCAACTCGATCGGCTCCCCCGGCGTAGTTTGTGATCGATCTCTGCTTCGTTTCTCGCGATTTTTGATCCGTGTTTGGGAAATACGCGAGGAACCCTAGCTTGGATCGGTGTTATGAGATCGCGAGACGTGGTGAGAAGAGGTAGTGGGATCGATGGGGCACAGCTCGAAGAAGAAGAAGAAGAGTAAGGGCGGAAGGGGCCGAGGGAGGGCTTCGTCAAAGGATCGCGCGTCGCAGTTGGACGATGATCGGGATGCCCTAAATGAGGAGCTAACCGCGTTGTAAGCTTCTAAATTTGTTGTCATTTTATGATTTATTATGTATTCGTCCTCGATTGCTCACAGGAATTGATGCTCATCAGGGGGATGGGGGAAACGGTAATTTATTTGTATTGTTATATCTAAGAAACGGGAAAGAAGCAAGAACAGTTATTTTGGTTTAAGTATTTGTGAATTTTCTTGTAGACGAGTGGTCTTTCCACAAATTAAAGGCCTCATTGGCCCTGCTTTTGCTTCTGCTTCTGCTTCTGCTTTCAGCAGCAGCCTCTAGTAGAGTGTTTGCAGCAGGAAGTAGAAAGGAGATTCTGACGCTCAAAAGCAGAATCTGCAGAAAAAAGCTGTTGGGGTGGGCTAATAGCACTACTTGTACGGCAGTGTACCCTACAGCAGCGCAACAGGTCCTAACTCTATCAGTTTATTCATGGTTAATCAAGGGTGTGGAAAAGAGATGAGCACTACTGGTGGAGTTTGTTTGATAGAATTTAATTAGGTAAAGTTTGGTTGGCCGAAAGTGAAGCGCTGAAAGTAGTACTATCAGAAAATGGCATCTTCTCGGTTGTTTGGTTTATGAAAGTGAATATGAAAATTAGTTTACAAAAGTGGATTGGTGGGGTGAGTTGTTACTAAACTCTTTTGACTCGGCTCAAAAAATTCTGACGTCATTGGAAAACCTCAAAATGGTACCAAAAGATTCAACCTTGGCCTCGCAACCTGCTATTAAAGTTCCCAAGTCTATTTGAAGATCCTATGATGTGAAGCCTATACTAAAACCTGCCATGTCACTCTGCTATTTGAAATATATTTATAATTTATCACTAAAAGCCTCTTTGAATGTTCGTAGCAAGGATTTAAGTGCCCATTGGCACGGGCCTTATCTACCGTGCCGTATCGTGCCAACAAGATATCGGCACGATACAGTCCCCGTGCCGATGGCACAGCTCAAAACCCTTTATTCTTTAAATTAGTAAGTAATTTTCTCAATAAAGCTCAAAATATTTGATAAAAATACATGATAAATAGTTAGAATATTTTGTTGCTAAAGAAAATAAATATTTCATGCTATTATGTGTTGGCACACATGAATTTTTTGTGACCGGCATGCATCGGCATGGCCCGGCACGCACCGTGCCGTACCGTGCCGTACCGTGCCGGCAAGTTTCCGGCACGACCCCGTGCCACGGCACTTAAATTCTTGGTTCCTAGCAGTTATCTTGTGATAGCTCATATTAGATGGAGCTTCTTTTAAAGTTATATCAAAGGTGATAGACTTTTAGTTATTGTTAACCCTAATAATTCCTATTTTTTAGGACGTTATATTCCGATTTACTTTATTCTGGAACAACTGGGATAACTTAATTATTCTAACATGTAAATTGTCCTCATCAATGAATTATCACGCCTCTTAAGTGTCAGGAGAAAGCAGGGGATCATTCCTCCTTGTCTTGGCCATGGACTGCATTTTTTCAGTTTTTTTTTATCCTTTCATGATGTGTTATTTCCGCTGCCCTTTTGTGATTGGTTTCTTGTTATAATAAATCTAAAGTCTCTAGAGGCCTGCATCTGCCAATTTTAACATCTTATTTGGTTAGTGTTTAATACAGAAAATATTTACCGCACTTTAATCCTCATTTATTGGCTAGCAGATTTATTATATTTGAAATGAGTTCCAGGCATACTTTCTTATGATAGTCATGCAAAAATGTTACCCTCTTCTCTCTTAAATTGAAGGTCCATTGACTATTATTTCTCACTATTTCACCTGTACATTAGAGAAGACATTATGTTATTTTTCAATAGTGTTGCATATCTTTTTAGTCATTCATAAATCATTTTCTGGTCTTTAAACTGCTTTTCTTTACTTGTTTGAGGGCTGCAATATTTCAAGACGACTTCAAAATTGTTTCAGAACTACCTCACGTGCAATTTGAAATAAAGCTCAGGTACATTGTGTAGTAGGTTTACTAATTCACTTCTTTATATATTTTAATTTGCTCATCTTGTTGGAGATCTTCCCTTAATTTCATGAGCTTCGTGGCATGACAATGAGCGCAGGCCTTACTCTGATGACACTAGTTTCGATGATCTTAATGTTTCGGCTCTTCTTCATGTTAGGCAAGTGTCATATTTCAAAGTTCCTTTCTGATAGTTGTTGCTTTCATGTTCTATTGACACTTTCTTTAGTCACATCAGATGCTTACCTGGGTATCCTCACAAGTGTCCAAAGTTGCAAATAGTGCCAGAAAAAGGCTTATCCGAGAAGGATGCTGATCAGCTACTAGCTCTTCTTGTTGAGCAGGTTAGAGGGATTTGTTGTTTACAAGTTACCATTGTTTATCAGGTGAAGTTAACTAGTAAATTATCTTCAGCCATCTTCAAAAAGATCATGACAGTTTCACATTTTTTTTTTTCAACTGCCTCCCATAATGTGAACAGAACTGTGTCTGAGTTAAACCTTACATTATATTGTTGTCTTCCTCTCTGTTTGAGTTATTCTTGTCCTCTTTCCAAGTTTTGACTTTGTACATGGGTTCTGTTTCCATGTATAAAAAGTTTTGGTTCTTTTCCTTTCTTGTGTCTCTACCTTGCACCTTTCTTTCTTGAGCTCAGGTCATGGTTCAAACTTTAAATTTGAACAACTCTGGCCCATTCTCTTCATCGGCAATTTTCTATGAAGGAAAAATGTTCGAGAACCTTCTAAGTTTTTTTAATACTCACATAATGAAACGGAAACCTAGATTTTTAATGATCAAGATTATGAGACATAACTACATGTCTTCCTAGTATTTATATATGATGCAAAATTGTTGTGCATGAGAATTTATGCATTCATCTTGTTGGTGCTAGTTAACCATACAATTAAGCTAGTAAAAGATCTTGCCATTTAAAGTTTGCTGGTGTTTGAAGATGAAAAATGATCTCCCAATAATATCTCGAGTATTATCCTGAATTGTAACTACCATGCTCAATATAAATAATGCTTCAAACAAGTATTCAATCAAATGCCCCTCAATCTCAACTTACTTGCTGCCAGGGACGTACAAAAGAGTTGAGATTGAGTGACTAAACTAGTAAGATCAGAGAATAGAGGAAAATATCTCCTATTTCTCATACTGTAACTTCATATGTTGAATGATCTTCGTTGCTCCTATATCCTAACTTCATTGATAGGCTTCCCCTTTGGGTGTCACACCCTTTCTCCAATTAGGAGCTAGCAATTGTGAGGATCTTATACCAAGGATGATTACATGCTTTCCAGCTTTAGTTCCTGGCCTTCATCTTTTACAGCAGGGCTACATGGATGCTAAGTTGATAATTATATTTTTGTGGACATAAAATTTTTTACAACTTGAATTTCTGAAACAATGGAAGTTCGTGCCTTTTGTGTTCCTCATTTGTTTTAAGCATCGTCATTTGTCGCACCGGTGTGTTTGTTTCACCGAATATGGAGGGGTGTGAAGTGGTTTTTGGCCGTAAATGCCCACATTCATTGTTTGGTTTACCGTAATTGCACCTTCAGTCGAAACTCAAACTCCCCAAAATACCGTAATTGACTTCGGCCCACCATGGGCCAAAGTCATTTGCTAGGAAAAAGAGTAAGGAAAAAATAAAATAAAATATTAACGATGGATAACTTCAGCTTTTACGTCATTCATTTCCAAACAAACAAACAACAAAATTGAGGGAACTATAGTTCCACAGCTATGAAAACAAACATTGGAAGAGAAGTAATTTTCACCTGAACTCTAGTTCGCCTGAAAGTTTACTTCGACCTGAACTTCACTTCGGGGAAACAAACAGACCCTACACGTATGTGCTGTTTGAAATTTACTTTAGTGTGTTCAAGATGCTTCATTCTCTGATCAATTTTGTCTAGGCAAACATTAATGCACGAGAAGGACGTGTGATGATATTCAATTTGGTAGAGGCTGCTCAAGAATTTCTATCTGAAATTGTGCCGAAAGTCAACACGCTGGAATCTGTAAGTTGTCTTTTTTTAAATTTTTTCTTTTCATGTGCCACATTACTGCTTACGTATGTGATTTCATAAGGGCCCATGTTTGTCCCTTGTCTCTTGATGCTTTTCATGTTATTAGTTGGAGTTACTTTTAAAGGCTTAATCATGTCTTTTTAGTGCTAGTCAGGTTTGATACTTTTCCCTTTTGATTTATTCTTTGCTATGTTGTTCTAGAGTAAATGTGATGCAGAAATTAATTAGATAGTAGCCTAGTCCGGTATTAGTTTTGAGTTAGCGTAATTTTGTGGGTAATGTGCACATTGGTCAACATTTTAGTGCCAAATTTTAATTCCTTAGTCTAGGTTAGTCACCTTAGTCTAGGTTAGACCAGTAGGCTGTTCCAAATCAAACTAGTCTGCTAGACGCAAACTTGGCCTAACCCAAACCCAAATAAGACCCACTCGGTCTGGCTTCTCTTGATTGCATCCACAGCTGTTATTACCTTACTGGAGATGCATTGTGGCACGTCTTTGAGTGCCGACCAAATGTTACATTAAGATGGAAAACGTTTTAAGCTTATTTACACATCACACCACTATACACTAACTGACGGGATGTATCGAGTTTATTGTGATCTGTTCAAGAATCTGAAAGATCAGGACAAACTAGCCTTTTTATGCCTGAGCTGTTTGTGCACTTTCTTTAATGAACTAGGGAGGTCTCACGAGTTGTAGAATGCTAGGTCAGGGAAGCTAAGATCATTCCACCTTAGCATCATCTAAATTTATCATCTTCTTCTTCTCCTTTTCACTTCCCAATTTTTTCTTATGAACATGCTCGTTCTTGTCCATGGTTAGTATACTTGTTCTAATTTTCTTGCTTTTCTATCATTCTTTTGTCCTGCCTGGTAGTAAATTTCATTTTTCCATGATCTACTTCTGTTTTTTCATCACGTAAACTATTTGATAACTTTGTAGCTTTCTTGATGGACTGGGATACTGCTTCAATTATCAAGTGCCTGATATATGCAGGTACTTCATTTGGTTCAAAACAAGGATCAATCATTTGATGGTGATCTAACTGCTAGACTTGAGAAGGGTTCCCATCCTGAGATTCCATGTGTTACTAGCTCAATCGATCTCTATGGTGACTTCTTTGGCGATACCACAAGTTGGGGCGGCCATGGTGCAAAAGTAGCAAATGGGAGCTCTAATAAAGTCTCGGAGCCACAAAGTCGACCAATCGATAAAAGCAAGGCGAAGAACATCATATTGCAATCCCAAATTTCAGCTGCTGCTCAGAATATTGTTAAAGAGAGACGCTCCCAAAATGTGCTAGCTGAAGTGTTGCCTGGTGCAAAGTATGGCGTTACACCCGTAGCTGAGACACAATTAAATGCTGTTGAGGAGGAAACTGAGAGTGCCGGCAAATTAGCTTCTATCAACGATCAAGATTCAATTGCTGATACGTCGGAGAAGAGTTATGACAGTGCACAATATCAGCTTGAGGTAAGAGAGGAAGTACTTTTTGTTTCATCAGTATTTTATTTTTCTTTCCTGTTCAACGAACAATGGCCTTCAACTATCTGGAAACTCTTTCCTTGGTTACAGCTTTGTTTGGGATTGTGGGTAGATTGTGTTTTGTGCAGTGAGAAAGTACGATGGGAAACTACCCCATTTGTTTCCGTATGTAGTATGACGGTGCATATATCGCAATGAGCCGGTTGCGATATATTTTCTACGGTCCCACCAGACAACGGAGAAGCATATCCCTATATTCTTTCATCCCAACTCCGTTTTGCCTAATAGTGTTAGATGACACCCAATACCAAGTGGGTCCTACATGGTTATGGTAACAGCAAGTCCAAAGCCTTATTTATCATGTTGTTGTAGAACTCAGTGAACGCAATTGCGTTAAGCCGCTGTTGGGTCAAATCGCATACTACTCACTTGAGCCTAAGTATTACTGTAGATTCAATCAGTAAGTGGGTCAAATAGCCACTTGTGTAGCTTCAAAATGTCATTTCTATATTTTTTATTTACCTGACTTTCTATTTTTCATCTTATTTGATTTATTTGTTATTTTTATAAACTTCCCTATACCTAATAGTCTAATACATTATAACAACCCTGTGTGCCGACCTTCTGCATATGCTGTCCAGTTCCTTACAATATATAAGCTACTTACATATCATCTTATTTACATTTGATGCCAGAAGAAAGCTACAGTTCCTGTTTTTCATATTTGTGGTAATATTTTTACTAGTGTGTAAAAGTTTCATGCTTTGAATGTTATAATATAGAGTCATCTCTTTACAACCATTCAGGAGCAGGATAAATGAGAGATGCAACCTTCTTTTTTCTGCATTATTTTGTTTAGTTAGATAGAAATTGTTATTCTGGAAGGTTCCTTTGTACATTTTCCGTTACCCTAACATTGCGCTGTTTGGCTTATGGATTTTTCTTATAGAACACCTGAAGGCATAACTTGGAACCTATTATCCTGAATCTGCACAATCATAGAATTTGGAAGTTGGCACATATGTCCTTCGTTGTACAGCTCAAGCTGAAATACATCAAGAAAAATAGAACACTATTTCTTCTAGGGCCTGTTTGTTTCACCGAAACTGGGACTTTAGGTTGAAGTGGACTTTGGGGTGAAGTAAAGTTCGGTGAAAACTACTTCTGCCCCGCTGTTTGTTTTCATAGCTATGAAATGAAGTTTCTTCAGTTCTGTTGTTTGTTTGGTAGGAAGTGTATGATGTAAAACTATAATTTATGTATAAATAATAAATAACTTAATAAATAAAAATAATATAAATATCCTTTATAATTAAAAAATTTAATTTAAAACAAATAAATTAATTTTTTATACATAAATTATAATAATACTACAATAAAATTATACAGTAAAAAAATATTAATACTCAATTAATTAATTTTCATCATATTTTAAATGTACAAACTAAATGAAGAAAATATTAAAACTTAACTAATCAATTTTTATCATATTTTAAATATGCAAACTAAATAAAAGAGTAATTAGTACCATAATTAAATATATTTAAATATAACTATTTTTACCTATTATATTATTTTATTATTTTTTTTCTTCACCACTTTTCACCGTAATTGATTACGCTGTTTCGGGTAACTCGAGTTTCGACCGTATCTTTTTTACGGCGAACCAAACAACGAAAGTGATCGTTTACGGCCGAAAACGACTTCACCTCTCTCCACTTTCACCCAAACAAACAGGCCCTTAATGTTGATGAGTGACTGATGTTCGATTATATGCAGAATAATGTCTAATTATATGCAGAACATGCAAGACATAATTTATTTTCTCTTGTAGGACACTGACATTGAGGAGCAAGTATGGAAAGCTGATGGCTCTGGTTCAGACATCGGCTCTTCAATGTCATCTTTTGCTTCAGTGGCATGTGATGATGCATCTCTGAACAAGAAAAAAGATCTTCTTTTGGTATGAACACTTGCCTATGACATATATATAATTTTCAATGGAGCTTTTCATGGCGGTCAAGTATTTTACCTTCTGAATTAGGTACACTTACTCCGTCTTGCTTGCTCCAAAGGATCATATTCTAATTCGCTGCCAGAAATATCCACAGAGTTATGCAAATTTGGGGTATGTTCTGGAATTTTTATGTTATCTTTTTTTGCTTTCGCCTCTATATTGATCATTGCGGTAAATTCTGCTTAACTTGATCATAATACAGATGCTTTCAGGATGGGCTAGAGATTTAGTTGCTGCACCTTCTTCCAACTTTGATAAAGCTTTTGATCATGCTTTTGAACAGCATTTGGTTTGTCTCTGGATTGATATATGTACTTCTCTCCTTTCAAATACGAACACTTCTCTGCTTAACTTGTCTGCCCTTTCCTTATTTGATTCTGTTGTATAGATCTCTTCACAGTTCTCTCAATTTTGGAAAGGAGATAGTAGTCTTACTGGTGATGTTGCTTCATCTAGATCAAATTCTCGTTATCTAAATGACTTTGAGGAGGTCCGCTCATTGGGTAAGGAGTTCGCTTATGAGTTTCATTACTTACTTTGATGGTACTATCTGATGCTTTCGAGTACCATACCTGAAAGGTGGTGGCTAGTCAACAACTGAGTTGCTTACATAACTTTCAATCTACAGATCAGTTGAACTATAGTTGATAAGACAATTCTAAATAACTATAAGAGGCAATTTTCGTGGCAAAAGATGATAATATAGGACAAAGATGATAGATTCAAACATTTTTCTTAGGCCTTTCGAAATCTTGAAATGCTTAAGAAATTTTATGTAATGCAAAATAAATAATGATACCAGGATCTGATATCATCATTTTGCTGCTTTAGTGAATGAAAATTCATTGAAATTCGTCTTGGCTTTTCATAAAACAGGCCAAAGAAGTATTAATCTACTTCTCTGGAGGAGCTGTATGTGGTTAGAGAAAGATATTAAGATTGATGTGATTTGGATGTTTATGGGGGAAATATAAGGAGAGAGGGCGATTTTGTTATAGATGCTTGAGGAATGGTGTTCGGTTTGTTTCTTTGAAGACTTCTTGTGCAATTCCTCCAGCTACCCTTTTCGTGAGTTAAATTCCTCCAACCAAATGCAATAGAGAATTGCCCATGCATGGCTAGATTGCTTTATATATATATATATATATATAGAGTTAGGCTGGTATACTATCGGTAGCACGGAGGCCTCCGTGCTACCAAGTTGTTTTCGATGATGCGGCTTCCAAATCGACGATCGGCTCCGCTAGACTTGATCTACATTATTAAAAGTGTTTGGAAACTAAATTTCATAATTTTTCGACATTATTTGGCTAGTGATCAAAGGGTCTAAAAATTGACAATTTCAATGGTAGATGAGATACGTTTGTGAGTTTAACGGTGTAAAACAATCCAAATCTGATGAAATTTTTATAGAAAATTCTTTGAACTATTTAGAGTAAGATCATCAGTATCTTTGATCTTAAATTTAAGTCTTTTATCATCATTTTTTATGAGATTTTTATTTTCAGCCGTTCATTTTTTGACTACTCGTTTGATAGGTAAATGATATCGAAAAATTATGAAATTTAGTTTCCAAACACTTTCAATAGTGTAGATCAAGTCTAGCGGAGCCGATCGTCGATTTGGAAGCCGCATCATCGAAAACAACTTGGTAGCACGGAGCCGTGCTACCGATAGTATACCAGCCTAGCTCTATATATATATATATATATATATAATGCTCTTCGGCTAAAGTTGCTTTTCACAAAGGGGATTCTTGAAAAAATATAGTAAGAGAAAGCAAAACACAGAAGCATGGAAGAATAGTGGGAAGTATCACCGATATGTTTCGTTAAATTTTACCAAACATGTTGGTTCATGTGGCATGTCATTTCAGCCATGATAGTGATTATGTAAAAAGTTTGTAGTTGATCTTTGAGTGAAATCATATCATTTCATTGTTAAACTTTCAGATGCTTTCTGCTGTTTGAGGATTGGAGTACCATTGAAGTTTAAGCTGTAGGATGGTAGTTTAACTTCAGTTGTGTCTATAATGCTTCTTTTGGTAGGACATGGGGGATTTGGCCGTGTTGCATTATGCAAGAATAAGCTAGATGGACGACAATATGCTGTAAAAAAGATTCGTCTCAAGGATAGAAGCCCTCTTAATGAGAAGATTTTGAGGTCTTATATTTTTGCCTCATTATTGCTCTTTAATTGATTTTTCTATTTGTGTATCTTCGGCCTTGGCAACTGAACAGCTTCTTCTTTATATATTGTTAATGAATGTTTTTCAATCTTTCTCTTTATTCACACAGTAAAATATCTTGTGTCAAAGCCTAGCCTTGGTTTGGCAACTTCTCTTGTGAGAAGCATTTTGTATGTACACCTTGAGCACAAATTTGCTAGAAAATGATACTGTGCAGGATCTTGAACCGTAACGGCACTTGGCGCAAGCTAGTGATACTACTGTGATATCTTTTAACTTTAAAAAATTAGATATCCGCTGTTAGACCTGCTAAATTTTCCCGTTTGTCATGTGCAAAGACTATTTTTTTTTTTTTTTTTTTAAATTATATTTGTTTAGGATTAAACTAGTAAGCTTCAACTTGGTTTGTAAAACATGTTTATATCTGTCATAGCAAAAATATATATTATTGAGTGAATTAAGGTAGCTAAATTACCAATTTATCATTTATGATGTTGAATATATGGACCGATACCAGGTGGAAAAGACCACAAGTTGGAATTTTATCAAAATTTCTTAGCTAGGAGTTTCCAGGACATATTGACCAAATCTTCTGTCGGGAGATCATATCAATCAAATCAATCAAATCAATAGCATTGAAATGGTGAAGTTATAAGTACATTGACAGAATTAATATAATAATTTAAGTTAGTGTCGCTAAGTAAACCCTGTTATACAAGATCTTATCTATTCAATTCAGGATTTTCATGGATTTAGTTGCTTGTGGGTTTTGCCCTTGATATGTTCAAATATGGCAACTGTGACATTTCTCAATTACTTTGGAAATTCTAATAATTTCTTATTCTTGTGAAGTAGTACTATTATTGTGTTGTCTTGAACTGCAGTTGCCATTTATATTAGTTTAATAAACCTACCAGCTTCTCAATTCTTAGTTTTTGACTCCATATTTCTTCACTTGTATGACATTTCTCAGCTAATTTGTAAATTCTAATACTTTCTCATTCTTGTGAAGAAGTACTTCCACCATCATGTCTTGAACTAAAATTACCTTTTGTATCAATTTATAAAACCTACAAGCTTCTTTAATCTTAGTTTTTGACAACATGTTTCTTCGTTTTGGAGTTGATTGTTCGCTATTTTGTCATTTTGATGCTTCTCATAATTTTGGCGAGGTGCTCAGAGAAGTAGCCACTCTCTCACGGTTGCAGCATAAACATGTTGTTCGGTACTATCAAGTGAGTGTTTCTTCATCTTTATGGTTTTCTTGATGCTTCGGTTGTCTTCTTTTCTCATGCCTTTAAATAACATATAGTACTCACAGCAGAAAGCATATCTCTTTTAATGGAGAAAGTCTTCTCTTCTTTATTACTGTAATTCCGTGTAATATAAATAATGGGCCAATCACAAGATGACATGTTAAAGTGGTCGAACTGGTGCGTTCATTTTAAGGGCATGTTGTAATTTAAATTGAAAAGATGGAAATAAAATATCTTTTTAATGAAGCTCTCTGTTATCTCTTTCTCACTCTTTCTCTAGGTATTGTGTTTTCTACCTATACACGAATGTGAAATGTTTACAATTGTTTGCCTAAATGAACACTGCCTTAATTTGGAAGATTAAGTTGACATATACTGTACAATAGAGGACATTTGTTAATAATTATGTTCAGCTCATATCTGCCTAAGTTTGCATTCTTTTTCTACTCTTTATTGAATTTTGTATTTATGATTTCGAAGTTTAATTACGAGAATGCTGCTAAGCAAACTTTTACAAATATTATAAAGGAAGAGAGTTGAAAATGCGCTGAAAAATGTCTTAGCATGCTAAGACCGAAAAAGTTATTTACATAGGTTTTTGGACTAACAGAAGATTGTCGGAAATGAAAGTTTTTCTAATTGTACTTGGTATCAAGGTTGCTACGTTCTTTTACAAATTAATGTTTTTATATGTATAGTTTGACTTTCTCACATGGCTGAACCAACAGGTCAATAAAATCTTAATTAATGTGCCCATTTCCAGTAATAAACAAGTTTTTGATTCATGACTTGAACAAACAGCTGTTGATTATTTTTTTCTGAATATACTGCTTGTCTATTTGACCAATAACATATATCAGACCAAATTTATTCTCTGGCAGTCTAATTTATAACTTACCAGTAAATCATGGGTACAAGGCCATTGTCGGCTTACACTTGCATAATTGCATTGTAAACAATACTTTGAACTAAAATGCCAACACAACCATCTAATTTGACTTCTTACTTTTTGCCCTAATTTGGTAAATTTAGGCATGGTTTGAAACCGAATATGGTGGTTATCATGGAGAGAGTGCTTTGGGATCTAGAACTGCAGACAGCTTTAGTGGAACCTACACGGGTGTCAGCTCAAAAGATGTTACTGGTGATAACATGCAGGAATCTACATACTTGTACATACAAATGGAGTATTGTCCTAGGTATAATGTTTTTAATAATCTTTTTTGTCTTGCAGTTTGTTATGTTTAGCCTACTGTTATGATTGCCGTCTATTTAACGACCATGCCAGTTCACTAATATCAGCACCTTGTTGGTCCCTAACCACTAGCCAAAATGCTTAAACCTATGTTACTAATAATAGAGTGCTGTCCTCAAATACTGAACTATAGTCCTTATACTATCCAGTTTCTGTCCCTACCATGTACATGGAGCAGCATTTTGTTCTATATACTGCTCAATTTCACACTTTTGGTTGGCGCTCTAATATGATATGTTTACTGTCTGACTTAGCCCACTAGAATTAGAAACTTGTTGGGACCCAAACTACTAGTTCAAAATGCTTAAGCCCAAGCTGCCAATGCGAAAGTGTTCGTTCTCAAATATTGAGGCATCGTCATACTATCTGATGTGGGACTATTGGTGTATCAAATATCCTATAATTAGTTATGAACTTGAAGCAAGTGCTATTGTAGTGCAAGAGCTGTTAATAATTAAGTATATCAACAGCAGTAATCTTTAAGCCATAGGTGCAGTAAGAAGACGATGCATGGTTTGAATACTACTCAGGTTATAAGACCATCTATACAAGTATCCTGTTGTTAGAGTTTCTTGTTGGGTTGAAATTACTAATAGTTTGGAACTTACTGAGAATGTTGTGAATCAATTATAATGTAATGAACTTTTTTTTTGTTTTGAGCATTAATTTTCTAAATATCTGCGCTTTATTATTGAAATCCGGCTATTTATGGGTTGTTGGCCCTTTTTCTAAGATTAAATTGTTGTGAGCCTCATGGAAATAGTAAATAGGTCACGTGAACTTTGTGTCTTGGTTAGACCTCCTCTCTAACCATTCTTTTCCAAATCTAGATATCATTCGTGTAATATATAATATATATTTTTTTCTCAATGATAGGAAAAGAAAAGATCACAAAAATTGGGAAGTTTTTGTGACTCTGTTTTCAAATGGTGTATTGTGGGAAAGTGTACCATGAGGCGACCAGCACCTTCTTGCAGCAGAACCATAGTATAAACCTAGCTGCCAGATACAGTCATTCTTTTCGCCTCTTTTTTTCCCGTACACTGGCCGTCTTTCTCTCCTCTTGTACTCGTATTTTCGTTGTCGCAAAGGCTTCTCTTTCTTTTCGTCATTGCTCCGTGTGATCCCTTTTCCCTCATTTCTTCTCCTTTGACCATTTCTATCAATGGCTCCTGCCCTAGCGCAAGTGGCAAAGGGCTTGGTGGTTGGTACCCGAGGTCCCAAGTTCGAATCCTAGTTGATTCACATTTCCAGCTAAGTTTATTTCTAAAAAAAATAAACGAAGCGGGTAGCATGCTACCTTTATCTCCAAAAAAAAAAAATCAATGGCTCCTGCAGATGTCAAAGATTACTGGAGCCTATTCTTTCTCTACTATATTTGGATCCACAATCTGTCATAATCACTACAAACGCTTCAAAATATTCTAATTTCATCAGCTTTCTTTCTACTCTCTTCAGCTACGTTCTGGTGCTGCTAAGTATTCACGGACAAATATTGATGCCTGATACAACTTCTACAACACCAAAGCACAAACAGTATCTTATATATCCTAATATCCCTAGACAAAACAATTGGCAACTGTGACTGATTGTTTGTCTCCGTTATTATTTGTTGATATGTCTGCTGAATAGTTATTTTATTTTGTAAGTTTACTCTTATATTATGTGAGATGATAACACAACACTCTTGGTTCCTAATTTTAGTTATGTAATATTGGACCATCATTCTCCCATGGAATGCACTTTTGTCTTCGGGATTGACTTGCTATGTGAGATGATAACACAACACTCTTGGTTCCTAATTTTAGTTATGTAATATTGGATCATCATTCTCCCATGGAATGCACTTTTGTCTTCGGATTGACTTGCTAGAAAATCATGAGGGTAGGGACTGACACATCCATCATGGCATTCATAATGCTTAACTACTTTGCTGTTATATAACATCACAAATGCCACTTAAATATTATCATATTGAGGCCGAACTAGCACTTCTGAGACTCAAAGTGGTAATTTTTATATCTATATAGTCTGACAAGTTTATTATCCACCGTCGCTTAACTCCTGACCGTAGGTCTTAACCATAAAACAAGATCTTATCTCATCCTTAGTTCCTCTATTGTTGTTATAATAATACATTTCTATGATACAATTTCTGTTGTTTCTTTTCTTACTTTTCTTTTTGATGTATGAAGGACTTTACGGCAAGATTTTGAATCATATAGTTCTTCTTTCGATAAGGACTATGTGTGGCATTTATTTCGGCAAATTGTGGAAGGCCTTGCACATATACATAGTCAAGGAATCATCCATCGGGACTTGACACCTAGCAATATATTCTTTGATGTCCGTAATGATATTAAAATTGGGGACTTTGGTCTTGGTAAGTGTACATATATAGCCATATTAGAATACTGGATTTAACTTTTTTTTTTTTTTTTTTGCTTGTGCATGTGGGAGTTGTAGTGCTATATTATTAGTTTGAGGTATTATGAAGGTACTATAAGAGAGGGCACTTCAAAATATATCCTGGGAAAAAAAATTTAAAAAGTTTGTACTTGTTAGTGGAGATTTACATTTATCATACATGTCCCTCTAATATAATTTTGTTTTCTTTTTTTGCTTGCTGGGTGGGTTGTTGGGCAGGGTGGGGGGTTTTGTTTTTGGTTGGTGTTTTTTTTTTTTTTTTGTGGGGGGGGGGGGGGGGGGGATTTGGTTGTTGGGAGGTGGGGTTGGGGGTGTGGGGTGTAGGTGGCATGGGCAGGGGATGCAGGGGAGGGTTATTTAAGGATCGAACTAAATGATGTGGTAGATATATAAGTTGGGAGAAACATATGGCAGTCCAAATATCTGAGTGATATATTTGCTTTGCTATAACAGTCATTAGGTTTAAAAAAAAAAAAATCAAATTTTAATGGCCCCTGACACCAATCAAATAAGAGGGATATCCGTAATTTTTTAAATATAGAGGGATATGCATGATAAAGTTCAATTTGTAGGGATAAATATGCAAATATAGCAAATTTCAGAAACACTCACAATTTTTATATTCTAAGTTTCTTCTCAAGTTTTTCCTCTTACTATTATAGTAACTAACCATTTAAGTCAGGTAAGTAGCAACGCAACCTTTTACTAACTATCTATCTATTTTTTTGGTTTGCTTGTATTTGTCATAACTTGGTCATCTGGGAACGACTTTCAGCACATGCATTCAAACTCTTGATAAATTGACGTCGTTCATTCGATTGGAACACATCCTAGTATTTCTATAACTATCTTTGAATTCTAGTGTTTTACATAAATAACTTTCGAATGTTGAACCCAACAGTTATATTTAATAGAGCTGCTTTATACAAACTAATAGATCAAGGCCTATGGTCTATATACTTGTAACTTACTCTTTAGGAAGCACAATTTGCTGAAGTTGTTACAACATCATCTTTCCTGGCCATAAAGATATTTGTCGCCATTCTTCCTGCTAGTGGTACTGTTTCTATCATCTCCTACAAATGTAGTTTACCTGCCTAAATACATGCATGCATCAAATTTGAAAGATTTCTAGCTAGTTATTTGAAGACTACTTTTATCATTCATTTTAGAAGATACTAGCAATGTACCCGCGCTTTGCAACGGGTGCGATTTTTAAGTTCATAATTATTGTTTTATACATTATGTAAAGTCACTTAATAGAATCAAGGGAAAACTTCAAATACCACCCCTGTGGTTTCGTACTTTCTCACTTTAGTGCCCTGTGGTTTAAAGTGTTTCACTTTAGTACCCTGTGGTTTCGTTTTTCTCTTTTTCTTGTTCCTTTTATTAATTTTTTCGTTAAATCATATAGAAAAAATTTCAGACAACCCACCTCTGGTTTATCGAATATTCATTTTAGTACCATGTGATTTTAACTTTCTCACTGATTTAACGAAAAAATTAACAAAAGGAATAAGGAAAAGAGAAAAACGAAACCACAGGGTACTAAAGTGATACACTTTAAACCACAGGGTACTAAAGTGAGAAAGTGCGAAACTATAGGGGTGGTATTTAAAGTTTTCCCTAGAATCAAATATAAGTGCTAATTTTCATATATATTTCTTATTTGGAGAGAGAGGAAAGAACATTAAATAAAAATTAAAGTGAGAGAGAGAGCACTTTTAAACTTTTAAATATAGTATATTTTACTCATAATTTAGAAAAGTAAAAAATTAAGTATCCTTAAAAATATGTAATTATTAAATTTAAATTTTAAGTTTTTTAAAAAAGTCATGTCTTTTGTTTGGAGAAAGAGAGTAAAAAGAGCATTAAATTAAAAATTAAACTGAGAGAGAGAGGAAAGAGGCATGCACATTTCTCGGTGAGAGAGAGAGAGAGAGAAAAGGTATGAACATTAAATTAAATAAAAAATTAAAGTAAAAGAGAGAGAGCACACACTTCGTGAGAGAGAGAAAGATATAAGGAAGACATGTGTCACATTGAGAGAACACCTCCTCTGTAGACCCAATCAAAATAGAATAGGTTCATGGTCTACACTGCACCAGGTGCATCCAATATTTCTATTGCCAATTCATGGTGTATTGGATGCGGTTTACAATATTATACATGATACTCCTAAAAAATAATTATAAACAATTCAAAAATTAAGATTTAATTTATTGAATATGTTATATGATATTCGAAATGTTTATGTATTAAAAATTATAAACTTTAAATACATCTATTGAAGTAAAATTATATTTCTTTTACTTGGTCCACGGTACACCAAGTGCACGGAATATGCAAAATGGACATGTGTCCACAAACAAAGAAACCTCCACGGACTTTAGTATATAGTAATAGATTTCCTTAGTCAAAATTAGTTTACTGGCAATTATTTTACCTGTTACTTGTGTAATAGGTTTTTTGTTAAATTTGGCCATATGCATGCTAAAGAAATCTAATTGTGTGTTTTATTTGCTTTCAGCGAAGTTTCTGAAGGAGCAGTTGGATCATGATCAATATTTTCCTACTGAGGCAACTGGAGTTTCAACAGATGGAACTGGTCAAGTTGGTACTTATTTTTATACAGCGCCTGAAGTGGAGCACAATTGGCCACAGATTAATGAAAAGGTTCCAATTATGCCACCAATATGACTAATTTTTTTTTATATAAATTTGAACAATTAAAATAATGATGTTAGAGTATTGTAAACATTATTTATTGCCTTTCACAACAGGCACGGGCCCGTGCCACCCGTGCCAGACCGTGCTGGTGGCGTTCCGGCACGTGGCACGGGTCGGTGCTGCCTGGCACTCAGAAATTGTGGGCATGCCACTTTGTATCATGGTGTGCCGCTTCCGTATCACCTCGTTCTCTGTATTGCCCTGCGCCCCTTAGTGCCGAACTAACACGGTTTGGCACGGATTTATTTACTCATTTTTTTTTCTATTTTGAGGGGTGAAAGGAGGTGTTTTGATAATGTCACCGCTACTTTTGTGCCAGTGCCGGTCACGGTAGTACACTTACATCATGATGCAATTCGTTATAATGAATATGTCAAGATGCATCAGCACCAAATGAGCTTTCACCAGTCAAGGGATCAATCTAGTAACTGATGATGACAATTACTAAATATGATCCACCTAGGCACTCAATGTACTACTAGCAATGGAAGATAAAAAAGATAAAAAGTTTAAACTTTAGACTAATGATTTGGGCATATTGAATTACTCTAGTATTATATATTATTAATTATTAGTCTTATATTACCATTTATATACTTTTATGAGTTGTATATGACTATTTCGACTTGGACTAGATGAGAGTACAATTTGGATCAAGTTTATATCCATTACGAACCTTAAAACATCCTAAAAAGCTAGCATTAAGCTAAAAAAATAAAAAAAAAGTCGCGCCAAACCCATGTCAATGTGCCAGTGGCGTGCCGCTGGTACAGGGGGCCGTATCGACACTGGCACGGCCTGTGCCGTTGTGCCGTGGCACGGCAATCCTTGACCTTTCAACACTAATAATCTTATGTCGATCATAAAATTGTTTTCCTTTTTATTGTGTGTTTATCGCCTCATTGTTGCATCTGTTGAACGTTTATTATGTTGTTCAGGTTGATATGTATAGTTTAGGGGTCATATTTTTCGAGCTATGGCAACCCTTTGCAACCGCAATGGAGCGACACATTGTTCTTTCAGATCTTAAACAGAAGGTTACTCCTCCTTCCTGGGCTGAAAAATATCCTGGTCAGGCAAATCTGCTCCGACGCTTGATATCCCCGAGCCCCTCTGACCGCCCATCTGCTATTCAGCTTCTACAACATGAGTTGCCTCCAAGAATGGAGGATGAGTGGTTGAATGGTGAGAATTTGGACCTTCTGACTTATAGGCATCTCTCTCTCTCTCTCTCTCTCTCTCTCTCTCTCTCTCTCTCTCTCTCTCTCTCTCTCTCTTCCTTTTTTTTTAGAGAGGAAAAATTAAATTACTTGTCTCTATGTATGTATAACCTCTTCTTACTTTTCTTGTTTCATCACTCATTTCTTTTTGCTTTAGTCACTCGTCATATATTAGGTTTCAAATTAGGTACATTTTTGACTTCGTCAATCTTGGATGAATAGGCGTCAGGCATCAGCATTCGTAGTTGTATATCCCATTTGTTGGTTGAACAAGCCACTGTATATTTCAGTAGTCTTTAAGAATATTGCCTGAAAGCTATCTTGTGTACTTCCACAACATTATGTCAACCAGGACATTTTTAGTTCGTGTTTGAGGGCACCAGCTTTTGTTAACAATAATGTCCCACATTTTTTGAGTATTTCATTTTATCAAGTTGCATTTTATTCCAAAGCATGTGGTTGGTTTTCTTCTTTTGACACTGACTCGGTGTTTGATGGGCAGATGTACTCAGAACCATACAGGCACCAGAGGACACATATGTTTACGACCGAGTTGTATCTACGATATTTAACGAGGAGAGACTGATTATGAAATCAAGTCGTCAGCATGACAGCAGTGCAAAAATGATGATGAACGAGTCCTTCACGCAATCCACCGAACTAGATACAGAAATCCGAGACACTGTTGTTGACATCAGTAAGGAAGTCTTTAAAAGACATTGTGCAAAGAGATTGGAGATATCACCTTTGAACATCTTGGATGGCAGTTATCCATTTAATAGGTCAGAAATTCACTTCTCTTTGGATCACCTTATTGGTGATTGTTCCATGAAAGTTAGGTCAAAATGCATGAACCTTACAGAACTGTTGTGCATTACGAAATTGATATCTGAACTTTGAAATTTAACTTTACTACATAACCTTTCACTACTTCTCTCTTCAGAAAATTTCATCAAGTTATGTTAGGACTTTTTTCCCCCATCAAGTGTGTTAAAGACTGTTTTACTGGTTAATAACATGTTTTATTAGGTTATAGAATATTTTGCTGTGAAAATACCCCGAAGTTCTGAGAAGAAGTAGTTAAATCACATATACTGTAATGTTAGATCATAAAAGCAAGTGCAGGTGCTCATTTAAATTGTGCTTACAGTTCAGATAATGTTTGTACATTTTTACCTTGCATTATTAGTTGGTTCCATGATGGGACTTCTAATTGTTAATGTTTAATAAACAGGAAGTCAGTGAAGCTTTTAACCCAAGGAGGAAATATTCTTGAGCTCCGCCATGAGTTACGGGCACCATTTGTTACTTGGATTGCAACAAACCAGGTACTTGACAAAATTAGTGCCTTGTTCTCTTCACACCTTCAGGGGATGCGATTGATTCATAAGATACGCTGGCGCTGTGTTGTTTGAAATGATGCAGTAGTGTTTTCATCCTATTTAACTCTCTTGTCGTGTTTACGTGTGGCATAATGGACTTTGAACTTGTGCTTGCATGGCTGCAATCAGTTAGTCAATTTTTGTGCAATAAGAAAGTGATAGATTATTATTGATTTCACTGGTGGCAAGTATTATACTGTTAGTTTTTTTCAGTTTAAGGAGCTTTGGTGTTGGAGTCTTTATGAATGGTTTTCATGTTGACATATTTCCAATATCTTATATTTATACAAGTCGAACCAAGGATTTAAGTGCTGTGGCACGGGGTCGTGCCGTGGCACAGGGTCGTGCCGTAAACTTGCCGGCACGGTACGGCACGGTGCGTGCCGGACCGTGCCGATGCGTGCCGGTCGCAAAAAATACATGTGTGCCGACACATAATGGCATGAAATATTTATTTTCTTTAGCAACAACATACTCTAATTACTTACTATGTAACTTTCTTAAATCTTTTGAATTTTATTGAGAAAATTACTGACTAATTTAAAGAATATAGAGTTTTAAGTTGTGCCATCGGCACGGGGGCTGTATCGTGCCGATATCTTGTTGGCACGATACGGCACGGTGGATACGGCCCGTGCCGTTGGGCACTTAAATCCTTAAGTCGAACAAAATATCAATATTAAATATTATTTTGATAGTCATGCTTTATAAATTCTTGATTATGCTGATATTTTATTATATGTGGTGGTGTCTGTAATCTGTGTCATCACTTTTCTAATATCCGCATTCTGCTCTTTGGGCTTTTATTGAGGAATGACATGTAGTAAATTATTTCAAATAAATGATTTGTAAGTAAATATCAATGTTTAACTATTTGACAAGTTCACTCTCTTTTTTCTTTTTATTTTTCCTAAGCATAAAAAGCACTGTTAGGATGATTATTTTTGTTTGTTTCTTGCTGAGGTTGTTGCATGTACAGATAGTGAAAATGCAAAATGTGCAAAGAACCTGCATATACTTTGATTATGGAAGTGTGACTTCTGTATCGTTTCATTATTCCTAGTTTAAATTTAAAGATTGATGTCACTACTTGCTTGATGCAGAAATCATCTTTCAAACGTTATGAAGTCTCCTCGGTTTATAGAAGAGCAGTTGGTCATTCAACTCCTAGTCGTTTCCTTCAGGTTTAGCTGTCTATCTGCAAAAGTTCTACATGTTCGTTCTCATATCTTTTTTATCATGTCCTTGTTTTCCCTTTATCTTTAACTAGTTTTGATGGGAAAAAGTCTCAAACACCTTATTTTTGTGTAGGGTGATTTTGACATCGTTGGAGGCACTTCACCAATAACAGAGGCTGAAGTTATTAAGGTATTATTTTTCATTCATTACCAAGCAACATCTTTACAACATGGTTAGTTTTCTGTTTGGTGGAATATGTGGGAGAACGTCTTATATACCATTTATTTATTTGAATATTTTCTTTTCTTTCATTCATGCCCCTCCATAGCAGAAGATGTTATTTCGATAATTGTATTCAAATTTATTGTATGTTACTTTGTCTTTTCATTCTAAACTATATTCATATTATGTAGTTAGCTCCAATCATGCAGCTCTTATGAGTTTTGGATATGTTGTTGCATTTATGAGCCAGCAGATTGTCCTCTTTAAGGAGGTTGGAGACAAGGATGATGTCTTATGATGGTTTTTTTTTTTTCCTTGCACTCATCACTTTTTGACACTTTGGTGTATTTATAAGCCAGCGGATTGGCCTCTTTATGTAGGAATAGACAAGGATGGTGCCTTATATGATAGTTTTTTCTCCCTTACACTTCTTGCCTTTGATTCCCTTAACTATAATTGGGATGAATTACATTGATGTCCTTAAATTTCCATTGTAGATTGAAGGTCTGAATATAACCAGATTTGAGTTTGTCATAGTTTCCCATAATTTTAGCATCAACTGGTTTATATGATGAATCCGTAAGAATCTCCTTGAATTTAGTTCACATGTTGATGTTATTATTTTTCTCTTTTGTGAATTTTCTATGTTGTCTGGGAATTCGTTTTTTTACCAATCGCTTCACTATCATAATCCTTGTGTATTGTCAGTTTGGACTGTGATTCTGTATGCATGGGCTCGCATTTTAATCAGCATCTAACTAGATTGCATCAATAAAATTATGCATTTTACATCTTTTCCTCAGACTTCTTACATCTAATGGTGGTATAATGCAAACTTTTAGGTGGTGATGGATATTGCAACCCGCTTTTTTCAACCAAATGCAATAGACATTCGACTCAATCATGGCCAAGTGTTGGAATCGATTTGGTCTTGGGTTGGAATCACTCGTGAGCTTCGGCAGAATGTAGCAGAGGTACATCACTACAAGTTGCTTCTCAGTTAAGGTATTAATAGTAATATGGCTGACCCTTTTTTAACCTCCAAGTGCAGCTTTTGTCCTTGATCGGCCCATTATGTCCTCTCTCTACAGGTCGAAAGTCAAATTGGAAATTCATTCGACGACAGCTTTTACAGGTAAATATAATGAATATTACCCCTGACCATTGTATAGTTTTGGGTTCTGAATCATTTTAGATATTTTGGATGAATAGTTCTGTGTTTAAAATCGAACCAATGGTTGAACTAATCAATATTATGTATCTGCAAACATTTCAGTGATAACTGGTGGAGACAGAACTTTGTTATGGGAAACTGTTGTCCCAACTGAATATTCTATCTGTCGGATAAATTGTAGAATAATTGAAAGTTACAGTGAGAAGCTGCTGATCGAAATGATGATAATCGCAATATAATCTTGTAGCATCCAAAGTTTGTTCTTTCTTAAGCACTTCCTAATCTCAGAGGCCTTGTCTCTACCTTTCTCTCTCTCTCCTTTCTAGATTCACAAAAGGCAGCCAGCTAATGAGTGCTGCAGAGCTACTATAGTACCCTTGTTTGAACATTTTGTTTGCCTCTGCATGCTCTCTTTTTGGCTGCTCGCTAACAGGTTTCTTCCTATTATTAAGGAGTATTGATAGATGTAACATAGAAGCCAAGAAGAATGGTTTCTTTATGTTGATCTACATATCTATATCTTTAAACACTTGCCTATTTACTTGTAGATACCTGCAAAATCTGAATTTTCATGCCCTTTGCAAACTTATTTCTTTTACATATACCACCCTACTTAAAAAAGCTCCCCTTTAAAAAACTTTTCCTGGTACAAAACAACTTACCCCATGAATCATATGACTCCTGAACTTACGTGTATATTTTAAGGAAGTGCGCTTTCCAGGGTATAAAATATAAGTTCAGGCTTCGCCAAGAAACAGATGTATTAAAAGATTCTTTCTTATATTTCTTCCTTCGCCAAGAAACAGATGTATTAAAAGATTCTTTCTTATATTTCTTCGCATAGATTGATGTATGAATTTCTTATTCTTATTCAGGATCTTAATCTTTCCGAAACAGTTGTTGATAGATTACAAATAGCAGACTTGAGGTTCTGTGGATCTGCAGATCAGGCCATTGCTAGATTGAGAGGGGCCCTTTCGTCCGGTAGTTTTTTTAATATTTAATTCTTATGTTCTTTATTCAATGCAAAGAGAAGCAAAATATTTTATTGTGGTGGTATTGCAGATAGGCTTACATGCAAGGCTCTTGAAGAATTGTCTGCCCTTCTAAGCTATTTGAGGGTGTGGTCAATTGAGCAGCATGTTTCTATTGATGTTCTTATGCCTCCTGCAGAAGTTTACTATAGAGGCCTATTTTTCCAGGTTAAGATCTGTCTGTGTTGTTCTGTTTTATAATTTATTTATTGAAAAAAGGTTAAAATGGTGTAAATGGTAAATAGACAAATTTTAGTACTTGATTAGTGAATTCATACAAACTTATATTTGGATTTTGCTGCAATCTATTCCGATACGAATCTTATGATGCACTAGTGCTTTTATTAGCATCTATAGTATTCTCGTATTATTAACTGGTCAAACCAGTATTCGTAGGTCTAGAAGATTTTTTCATCCTTTGATTAAGAAGTACATATATCAACCAAAAGATTTATATATTTCTCAATGTCCTAAAGCTCTTTCTTCTACCAGATCACCGGCTCCTGATCTGTAGACTAATTGTTATTAGATAGAAAGATTAAATACAAATAAATAGTTATCTGCTAATGTATTTTATAGATATTACTAGTCCTATCGATTGATTCTTCCATACTGGCTTTTCAGTTTCATGTATGCTTAGAAATTGAACAATTGCATAGAAACATGAAACTCAAACTGTAACAAAGAGTTAGAATTTATGTTAGCTTATGCCTTAATAATCATAACATATGAATGATTGCTTCTCAACATGAGATCCAGATATATCGATTCGTCGGGCCCTTGGTTCTTCATTTTACCTAGTCAAATATGGTGATCTACCTATTGATACCTGGCATTTGTTTTTCTAGTTTAGATTGCAACCATCCGTAAGTTTTTTATTTTTTATTTTTTATTTTATTTTATTTATTTTTATCTACATACTTTTAATGGTCCTCAGCATGATATTTAGTCAATAAAAAACATACACTATTATTGGATGAAAAAGAATTCACTACCCTTATGTGTTCAATCACATTTTGGCTGATCCCGTATCTTGTGGAATGCTTCAGAACTGTCATGATTAACTCGCTGTTTATTTGTTGAATGTCTGCACTTGGAAAATAATGGCATAAATACAATTTGTAATAGTTTATGCATTTGCGTTGGTTTATATTGTCCTGGAAATACATTTTGGATAAATTGAAATGATTATATAGCTGGGGCAACATATTTTTAGAAGCTCCAGTTTCTTGGTGTTGTATCATGATCACCTTGCCACCTTAATAGATGACTAGTGACATGCTAATGCAGGTTTACCTAAAAGAGAGTATTCCTGGATCAAGTACTGAGGCAACCTTGCTAGCTGTTGGCGGCCGATACGATCATCTGGTGCAGCAATATTGGGATCAGGTATATAAGCTACACCTCATAAGCTTGCACCTCTTTGGCCTGGTTTCCGAATAGCTGCTCCGTTGTGGAGATCAGCTACCAGCCATTTGGCGCGTAAGGGGTCTTGAGCTTTTATATTGTGTCCAAAAGCTATATTGGCTTCTAAGTCCTTAAAGTAGAAGCTCCAATTTGAATCCTCTACATTTTCTGCAACAAAGAAGTTTTTATGACATTTTGATTGAGATAATTGTTAATGCTGCTTCAAAAATTTCTACACAAACATTGCTTTTCTATGATTGTCCTATCCAACGTTATTGATTACTCCAAAGTCATTTTCTGAAAGAGAGTATAAATGATCAACTTTGAGTTTATCTTAGACTTGGCTAAACCAACGCCGACGACCCTGTATTGCTTCATTATAGGGCATGGCAAAAAAATTTGCTGATAGAGAAGCTAGCTGTAAGCTAAAGGATTATAAACAATTAAAGGTAGGGGAGAACAGGATATTTTGCTGTGACTTCCTTAAGAAAGAAAAATCTTTACGAACAGGGGAAAAAAGTTGCCAAGTTTTCCCAGATTCGCTAATGACTAAATTGATCTTGCAATAAATTTGGTGGGGGTTATAAACTAGCTGGTCTGTTTAACTTAGTTTGGTGTAGAACAGTTCAAACAGAATAAAGTTTGCTAATCAATTAAATATTCATAGTGTAGACATCAGAACATTCTCTCTCTCTCTCTCTCTCTCTCTCTTCTTAATAATTTTTATCGTTGGTTTTTACTATAAGCTGTATCTCTGCGTATATTTGGCCAGAAAACTAATCCACCGGGTGCAGTTGGAGTTAGCATCGCATTGGAGAAAATTCCTATGCATTGTTCGGTAGATATCAGGCCACCAAGGTGCAGTTTCCATGTGGTTGGCTAGTTTCCTTCTTTTATCTAACAAGGATCCTTGAAAAGGATCGCCAATAAATTTTTCTTGTAATAACATTATATTTTTTCCTTCTACTGTCCAGGATTGAACCCAGCATTAGTGTGCTTGTCTGTTCAAGAGGTAGTGGCGGACTACTACTGGAGCGCATGGAGTTTGTTGCAGAACTTTGGCAAGCCAACATAAAGGTTTGTGTTGCATAAATAGTAAATTTTTAGTAGATTTTAGGTGGTATGAGATGTGAACCTTCCTGGTTGCTGACCATTAAGAGTCAATGAATTCACAGGCAGAATTTGTTCCCCAGCCAGACCCAAGCCTCAAAGAACAGTACGAATATGCAAGTGACCATGATATCAAATGTCTTATCATTATTACTGAAGCCAGTCTATCTCAAACAGATATGGTAAAGGTAAGATATCTATCGTTAATTCTATTGTTCTTTTGGATAGTTATCTACTCTTAGTGAACATTCTTATATAACCAATGCAAGCATAATCAGCAGCAACAATTAATTACATTGGTCAAAGCTAAGTAACAGGACTTACTGTCCATGTTGATTCTCTTGCTTGTACTTATTTGACCAGCTTGCGTAATATATGTTGCTTCAGTTAATCTAGTGCAGCTTTTTCTGTTTATTACAATAATTAGTTTATATGATGTAGACTTGTAGAGATTATTTACTGATATTATGGATCTTTCAGTTGCTGAGTGTTAATTGCCATCATTAAGTATTCATCATGTTAATTCTAGCTAATACCTGACCTTGCTGGATTTGTTTTCATTTTTACAATGTGTCCTTTTCCTCAGTTTCGACATCTTGAGCTGAAGAAAGAGAAGGAGGTTAAGAGAGAGGACATTGTAAAGTTTCTGTTGGATGCAATATCAACGCAATTCAGAAACCTTGCAATCTGGAGTTGATTTTGTTTACATTTTTGGTAAAGTTTTCTTCCAGGTTTATTCCTAAACCCCTTAAAATTAGTCTCAAATTTTCCGTGCCTTTCTGTCAATCCTAGCATAAGAATTTGGTAAAATTGATCCTACACATCAGTGTAATGTTGATTTAGGATATTTTCATAGTGTCGGCGCTTACAAACTGTTTATTTATTTGCCTATTCAATTCATCTGCGCTTTGGATAAATGAAGAGCGCAGATGAAGTGTTTAACTACTTTGCAGACTGCTTAGTTGCCGACTTGTGCTTTAATTGGAATTTAACACCAATTTAAGAGAATTTTCATTAGGCAAATTTGGTCCTAAGAGTCGATATAATGTGCTAGTGATAATCGTAAAAATATAATTATCATGATATTGGGTGCTATCGATTTTAGTATAATTACCATGGTATAGCGAGCTATATAGTTTTACTTTCTCATGTTGTGGTTGATACTTAGCATCTATTGGGGTTATATTGGAATTCATGCAGAAATATAGGAGGTAGTAAAGATTTGATTTGGATATATAACCTGACATAATTGCACTGATGACGGACTAATTGCACAAAATTTACTGTGGCACAAATTTCCCTGATATATAATCACATAAGGTTTTTTATTGGTTATTTTGCATATTTGTTCTTCAAGTTCGCTTTAGAACACATGTCGGTAATTTCCTTCGGTATCAGTAACTATTTTATTCTCTTCACAGTACTGTTTTTTAGTAAAGCAGCTAAAACTTAATCGAACATTAGCTAATATGCACTAACTTTTTCTTTCTCTTTCTAGCAGATTCCTCGCCCAGAGCTGTAAATATTGTAAATCATGTAACCAGAAGCACGCGGCAATGCGATGAAATCGAGATACAAAGACCTAGTAAAGAGCTGCTGCTGCTGCTGCTGCTGCTGCTGCTGCTGCTGCTTCTGCTTCTCGGCTGATGCTATTCGAATTTCCTGTAGATATAGCAATTTTGATGCTCGTTGCTTCGACTACTTTAGATTGGCTCTTTTCATTTACAAGGGTGATTTAATTCTTTGTTTCGATTAAAAACAATGTAGACTGGGTACAAAAAGCTCTCCTTTTTTAGTGTAACTAGGGACAGTTACCATCTATCATGTGAAGTTGTTTGGGATCCGTACTCGGTACTCGCTGGGTTATAATTGCTTTACTGGCTTCTATTTTTCATCGTATTTTTTCACTTTGGTTCTTAATCCATATGTATCTTTTCATTATTGGATTTCTAACCTTTAGATTTTGTTGTAATTGGTTCAAATAGTTGTTATTTGTTTTACGGAATAGGCTATGTCAACTCTAATAAAGCTTAGCTCGCTCGTGTAGATCATGATTAGAGTCTGCATAGGGTTCAGGTAATTTTGACACTGACTATTTGTTAGTTTTTGAAAGAGCTTGATGGTTTAGTCTGGTTTAACATTTGATGTGGGATACTTCAAAAGAGACAGTTGGTCTCTACGAGGAGGCCGAGGAGTTGTAGGCATGAAACATAATATTGAGAATGGTGAGACTGAACTCGACGCTATAGATGCGTATATCGAAAAAGATGTTGAAAAAGACTATCTATACACTCTTGTATATAGATGTAAATTTAACACTCTTTCGTCAAAAGATTTACAACTCTTTTAAATTTTGTATTAAAAAAATTGATAAGATTAATTTAAAAAATAATAGTTTTTCAATCTTACGTTAACTCTAGATGTGTATAGTTAATCCTCGTTTTACCTCCCTCCGATCACATGAAACCCAACGAGATGTTGCACGAATCGCGACACAAACGTGGCAAGAAAAGAAGCCCATTATAGAGGGAACGACACGTGCGAGATCTTTTCGTCCGTCCCGCGGAGAGCGGAAGCAGTAATTTAATCCCCTCCGTCTCGCCGCCACGTGTCAAGATAAAATTGGTTAAGCTCCTTATCTCATCGCTCGCCACGTGTCAGATTAAAAATACAAAAACTTTGTGATTGGTTAAGAATTTAATAATTGATATCCAACATAATAAATTCAAGGAATAATTACCTATATACCCTTCAGAACTTAGAAAATATTTTATTTATCCTTACTTTTTTTTCTTTCCAATATACTTCTCATATGTTCCTCTGTTATTCAAAAATATCCCTGCAGTAACCACCCGTTAAGTTAACTTGGGTTAAACGTGAGTTACATATCTATCAGAGTTTAAAAAAACATCAAAATACCTCTTTTGTCCTTAACTCAAGGGCAAATAAGAAATGTTGGTGATTGTAGACACCCTATTTGAAAAGATCAAAAATTAAAATACTTCTTGTGTCCCTAACTTACGGTCAAATAAAAAAAGTCGGTAATAATAGAAGGGTATATTTGAAAGGACAAAATAGTAATTTTACAGAGATAACAGTTATTACTAACGGTTCATTAACATAATTTAACTCTAGGAGTATATTTGAAATAGGTTGAAAGGTAGAAATTGTGTTTTTAATATTAGCCTTCTAAGAGGGGTAAATCAGAAAGTCGGAAACTTTTCGGGGGTATATAAGCAATTGCCCCTAAATTCAAATTCTAAGTATTCGAATTTCGATACTATTGAATCATTATCTTTTAAAAATTAAATTTTTACAATTTTTCGTGATATTATTTAACTTGCATTTTCTCATTCTAAATTCCGAAAAAAAATTTGTCAAACAATTTTGAAATGGGCAGCTCGCTACCTCTCTCTCTAATGAAAAAAAAAAGAAGGAAACTTCCCTGTTGTCCGCGTTCCTTAATTTCTAAATTTTTTATTTGAGTTCTTTTATTTAATTAAGTAAGAACTTTGGTTATTTAATAGATCAATCAGCTATTAGCACTTAATTACGAAATAATTGAAGCTACTAACTTTGATGAAATTAATAGAAAATTTGATTACATCTCCAAATTTATTTGGTTAAAATCATGCAATTTTAAAAGAAATCAAAAGTTAGGAGACTATAGAGAAAAAAAGAAAAATCGGAAGGCTGTTTCAGAGTGGTCTAAAAAAATTGAGGATCCTTTTCAAAATTGTCTATAGTTGAGGGGTCTCCATACATTTTTCACTTAAGAATTTGTGTTTGTACCACACAAGTTACGGAAGGGACATGATACGCAACGATAAGTCCCTAACTTTTATCTTTTTGGTTTTGATTTCTAGTCCTAATTTTTTTAATTTCTATTTTTAAGTTCTAATTTTTATATTTTGTCTTAGTGGAGCAAGTCACGTCAACTTCAATAGCACTATGGCTATTCATATAGAACACGATTATGGTTCAACAACTTTTAATCTATCTTGGTGGTATATCTGACTCGATATTTAGAATACCGGATACTCCAAAACAAACGGTAAATATCGTATGGAAGATTAAGATGATCACAGACACAGAAAATAATATTGAGAATGCGAAGATTGGACTTGACGTGATGAGAATGCACAAGGAACAAACCATTAGAAACTAAAACGAAAAAAAATGAGTAAATGTTATGAACAAATAGTGCAGATAATTCTAAAAGTTAAGACTTTTATTATATAGAAGAAAAAAATTAAAAACAAGTTGAGAATCAAAATAAAAAATCGAGCAAAAGTTGGGGGGATTAGTTGCAATTATTAACACCATTGGGATTGGGGAGTTCGGTTTGAGGGATACTAAATTTTGGCATAGCTTTTTATAGTATTTAGCACAAAATTAGGGAAGAGCTGTGGCGGTGGAAGTTTTGTTGGTAATAAATGGTGTCAGAAGCAGTAGAAGCAGAAGCACATAAGTGGCTTGTCCTACTTTTTTTTTTTTTTTTCCTATTTTACATGGATGTGACTACCACTGTTTAGTACAGTTGTTTGATAGTTCATATATTGACTACAAGATGAAAGTTTGTTTCTCGGCATTTAATATCCAGAGACTCTTTGAGGGACTTTTTTTACAAAATAACTCTTTAAAATTTTATAAATTGACTACAAGGTGAAAGTTTGTTTCTCCGCATTTAATATCGCAGAGACTCTTTGAGGGACTTTTTTTACAAAATAACTTTTTAAAATTTTATAATTTGAAAAATAACTCTGCTAAATTTATATTTGGCAAATTAACCCTCTCTTCGCCACGTAGGAGCCATGTGGGATTTTTTTTCGAAACGCGGTGAATCGTTCACCGCATTCTCCCATATCTTTTACTCTTAAAGGCGGTGAATCGTTCGTCGTATTCATTAGTTAAAATTGTGCATGGGAAAATAAAAAAAAGTGAGTTTGTTAGTATTATATATGGATTATTAGAATTTTGTTTTAATTGTTAGGATTGTATGGATAGATTATTAAGATTTTCAGGCTGCTAAGATTATATGAAATTGTATGGATAGATTATTAGAATTTTCAGGCTGTTAAGATTATATGAAATTGTATGGATAGATTATTAGGATTTTCAGGTTGTTAAGATTATATATGATTTATTAAATTTTTATGTGGTTGTTAGGATTATATATGGAATATAAAAAGAAACAGTAAATAAGCGAAAGACGGTGAATGATTCACGCTATTGTGGAAAATTAGGAAGGTGGTGAATCGTTCACCGCCTTACTAAAGGTGGTGAAGGATTCACCGTCTTCAGAGGAAATCTCCACCCTCGCGCCTAAATAATTAACCGACTGTCCCTAGAGCAAGTGGCAAAGGGCTTGGTGGTTGGTACCCGAGGTTCCGAGTTCGAATCCTAGTTGATTCACATTTTCAGCTAAGTTTATTTCTAAAAAGAAATAAACGAAGCGGGTAGCGTGCTACCTTTCTCTCAAAAAAAAAAAAAAATTAAAGCTAATTACTTACGTTATAAAATTTATAGTTGCGAAAATTATATGAATTATACTGATTAAACTTGTAAAGAAAATCAACGCATACACATTTTGAAGTCAAAGTGCCGTCAACTGACTCAAGTCAAACAAATTGAAAGGTTGAATAGTAAGTTCAAAATTTTGAATGCTTAAATAGCAATTTAAAATGATCCATAGCTCAGATAAGTTCTGTATATATTTACCTATATCTTATGACCTGTTATGAGAAGGATTTTTGGAATGGATCCTACATTCTAACTCAAATAATAATAATAATAATAATAATAATAATAATAATAATAATAGTTCTGAATATTCTCACATACATTGTTCCTCAGTGGTGAACATAAAAAAGAAAATTAAATTTTAGTGTTAACTAGTCTCGTTAATCCTGTTCGGATTAAACTATAATATGTGCGAAAGCTCAGAAATTAGCGTATCGAAATATTGGGATTGTATAGGGACTATTTATACATTTTCTCTTTCGATTCAATATATATCCTTACTCTAAAGTGTAGCATATCTCGGAATAAGTAGAATAACGTTTCAATTTAAGCAATGCAATCTCAGGACTTGGTCCACCCAAGATACAGGCATGTGATCATGCAGCTATAAAAAGGAGGACAAATAATTGCATGCTATTGCATAAACTTAGCTACTGCTACTTCCTCTTTCTTTCATGCATGATTCGAAATCGAATTCGGTCGGAGTCGAATTCGGATGTCAAAATTGGATTCGAATTCGAATTCAGTACTAACAATAAAGAACTCCTCATATTCGAATTCGAATTCAGTTTTCCCTTTTTTTTAAATAAATACGGATTCGGATATCCGTATTCAACTTTGTTTTTTGATTTGTAGGCTAAATATACTATAAATGCGGTTTAAATCTTAGTGTTTGGTCTTCAAAATAAAGATCTAATCAATCGTGGAAGCAAATTAAACTAATTTATGAAAATAACAAAGTACAACAATACCAAACATGGCATATCATTATTGGCCCCAGGTAATTTCAATGGAATATGCAAGCAAACGAGGGCGTGGAAAACTGCATGCAACATAGCATAAATATCAGATCGTTGGCGTTAATTATTAATCATAAAAGTTCTAGCTGTTAAAAATCACGCAATCAATTTACTTAAAGTGTAAAAACACAACGCCCACGAATCTCGATTGTGACCGGCCCAAACAGTTTGAACATGACTCAGTCTAATTCGACCTCTCGCCATTTCGAACGTGACTTAGCCCAACCTGGCCTCCCACCACAGGGGTGAATTGGTGGCTCCCCCAGCACATGTACAAATTCGCAGCATACGAAAATCGAATCCGTGACATCTGGCTCTGATACCACTTGTCGGATCGTTTGCGCTAATCATTAATTTCAAAAGCTCGAGCTGTTAGAAGTACGCAACTAATTCACTTAAAGCGTAAAGATACAGCGCCTACGGATCTCGATTGTGACTCGGCCCAACCAGTCTAACGCCACTTCAAACATGACTCTGCCTAATCCGACCTCCCGTCATTTCGAATGTGACTCGGCCCAACCTAACCTTCCGTCACAGGACAGAATACTGGCCTCTTTAAGCCAACAGTAAATTTTTTAAAATTTATTTATGCAAGCATTCTAAAAAGCGTCATACTAATTTGCCAACAGATCAGCGATTCCTGAAGGGCAACATTCCGAGGGACCCAAAAAGCATTCCATGATTTCCATTTGTGTGCAACTTTTCTTATCTTCTTACATTCCGCATGGGTGGGGCATGCAACTACATATGCATGCATGAAAAACCCAGCAAAATAGTCTTTGACACGCACTTATGCTTGGTTTCCATTTTCTTCCCTCCTTGACCAACTTCTATTTATGTACATCACTTCCCCTTCAATCTTAAATTTTGCATCCTCTCCTACTCCAACAGCATTTGACACCGCACCTGGTGAATCATCGGGCCTCGGCGGTGCCGTGCGGTATCCCCACCGCCATCTTATCGCCTCCACCGCCCCATCATTGCTGAGTAACACTGCAAGAAACATAAATACAACAAACACTCAGCTCCATGCTATTAGTAGATAGAGTTTCGAAAGGGTGCATCCATTTTGGGTTTTTGCGTGTTTTCGGGGATTTGGAGACTATAAAGATGGCCTTCGGCGGTGCTCGTTTTCGCTACAGCATTTCGTCGAACACTTTGGAGTGGTTTGGTTTTGCGATGGCCGAAGGCGCGAAGAGGATTTTGCTTGTGGAGGATACTGAGGTGAATAGGGTAATGCTCCTTTGTTCTGTTCTTTTGATTGATTTGATTGATTTGAGTCGTAGTTTTTTGGTTTGTTGAAATTGACGGCTCCGTTAGTTATCAGCTTGGAAAAAAGTGTTCGGAATAGCTAAGCTTAGTAAAATCAATCTCGAACAAACCTGTTGATGTGATTGATGGAAATGCTTTTGATTGAAAGAATTGAAAGTTGGGAGGGTGTCAATCATTTTCGAAATAGCCCTTTACTCTGAAAGGCTCCGTAGTCCAAATTCCGCCTCGAAAAACCTACTAGTAGTGCTCCAGAAGGGTACAGATTAAATTCCGTAAATATGCAGTGGTTCTTGAAATAGCTAGAAATTTTTGTACAACAATGTTGCCCTAAATTCGTATATGTGCGGAGGCTAATTGCGTATGTACGAATTTGGTTTCGGATGCAGGTGGTGGTGAGGAGGCTGGTGAGGGAGCTGAATGTGAGCTTGGAGGAGGCGGAGAACGGGCAGGCGGCGGTGGACTTGATCAGGGGAGGGCGGACGTACGATCTCATCCTCATGGACAAGGACATGCCCGTCGTGGACGGCCACGAGGTGTCGCGGCTCTCACTGTGTCACCTTTTTTTATCTCGTTTATCTTTCGAATTTCATTTACGCAAACTAATTCAACTGAGGTTTGTAAAATTCGACCGTTGGGCCTCCAAGTCGTCAATCTTTCAATCCTTTTCAACTACTTTCGTTTGTACCGAAATATAATACTTCTTTTGAGTTGAGTGGATTTGTGAAGGCCAAATTGTAACCGGAAATGTAGATTAAGTTACAGTTTCTGAAAACTGAAATTTGAGGGATTTGTAAGTAAATATGTTGCATTGAAGGTTCACATATGTAATAGGTTTCTGAATTTTACAGAGTCACCTGGTTCTGCCATTCTTAATCTTTTTTTTTTTGGTTAATTTTTATGGTTGTTAAAATTACAGGCGACGCGACAGATTCGTTCCCTGGGGGTGACGACGCCGATCGTCGCGTTGTCCGGCGACAGCCTCGAATCTGACAGAGATCTCTTCCTCCGAGCCGGAGCTGACGAATTCCAACCTAAGGTATGCAATTGTAGCCATACATATATGATGAATCATAAATTTTGAGTCCATCTTCTTGTAATTGCGAATTTTATTATTGATCAAATCTATAACTGTGTTGTAACTTCATTATCTGAAGAACATTTCTTTCAGATGCTCTTACTCTGTGTTTCTTTTCTGATTTAACTTAACTGCTTTTCTGGGTATTAGATGATTCCACTTTTGACTTTAGTTTTTTTCTAATTTACGCGCTTAAATTGTTAACTTTGGTTACCATTTTGTGATCTAATCCTCTTTGTGAGCAGCCACTTACAAAGGACAAGCTGATCTGCATTCTTTCCAGGTATGGATTGGACTATGACTAACCAACAGTTACTATGATTGGATTGTAACAAGCCAAGTACATAGCAAGTTTTTTTTTTTTTTTTACTTTTTTTAAAAAAAAGATCAATAGAGACCATTGCATAACAAGTTTATGGTTGTGTATGTAAGTATTTTGAGGTCCAAAGACTTTTTTAACTGGACCTTTGTGGTGAAGTAGTATTGTAAAGGTTGTGTATTGTGTGAATATGTAATTGTATAGGTACTCATGTGCAAAATTACCTTGTAATATATTTTGGATGATCACTTCAATGTAAATATTTTCATATTTAAGTAATTATAATAATTTTTGAATAAATCAGTAAGCTATCACTCACGCACACATTTCGTTTATGTTTGAAGCATGATTTGAATCCGAGTTAAAATCAGACATTTGTGGTTCTTTATTATATGTTTTTTCACGTCTATGAAAGACACTAAATGTTTGTCCTCCTAATTCGATCAAATTTTATAATCAAAGATCAAAATAGATAACAAGCCAAAAAATTAAAAAAATTAATAAAAATTACCTTGTAATCTTGTTATGTTCCTTCTCCCTCTTCAGCATGTCGTGTATGTGCTTAAATAAAAATTTAATAAGACAAACGAGTAAATTTGGACCTACATTTGTAGTTATACAGGCGACATTGCTCATAACCAAAACAAACTTGAATCAAAAACGGAATAAACAAAATAGGCAAATAAAGTTGAGAGGTCTATTTCAAAATGCAATGCACTAAAAAAAAAGAAAAAAGAAATTTAAGTTTTGAGGGGATGATTTTGGCATACATCTTTTTACCTATCTACACAGCTCTCTCTCTCTCTCTCTCCAAATGAAAGAAATATGAATCTTGTTATGTTCCTTCTCCCTCTTCAGCATGTTCGAATGTATGTATGTGATGCGATGAGCTGCATGCATCCCCATATCTTATATCTTCCTTACGCAATCCAATCCATATATGTGGTTGTACAGAAATTGGTTGGTTAGTTATTACCGGCGGTGCTGAGGGCGGCGAACCCGCCGCCGCGCATCATCTGCTTGAACTCGGCGAAGTCGACGCGGCCGTCGCCGTCCTTGTCGACCTGGTGGATCATCCGGCGGCAGTCCTCCACGGTGCGGCCCTGCTTCAGCCCCAGCGACGCCAGCACCGACCGCAGCTCGTCGACGGTGATGAACCCGTCCCCGTTCTGGTCGAACACCTTGAACGCCTCCCGCATGTCCTCCTCCTCATCCTCCTCCTCCTCCTCCTCCCCCTCCTCCCCCTCCTTGTTGTTGTCATTATTGTTGTTTTTGTTGTTGTTGGTGGATTCGTTGCCGGCCATGATGGAGTCGTAGAGGGCGCCGAACTCGGCCATGTCGACGCAGCCGTCGCCGTTGGCGTCGATCTTGGCGATCATGGCGGCGAGGTCGTCGTCGGGGATGTAGATCCCGAGGTTGCGCAGCGAGTCGCCCAGCTCCTTTTGCGTGATGCGCCCGTCGCCGTTCCGGTCGAACATCCGGAACACCCGCCGCAGCTCCGACGGATCCGTCGACGACATCGACATCGACATCGACTTCGACTTCGACACCGCACCGTCGCCGTCGCCGTCGCCGCAGGCGGCCGCAGTGTCGATGATGTAAAAAAATTCTATCTAAGAAATCAAAGGTGGTGGTGGTGGTGGTGGGGAGGACGAGGAGGAGGAGGGAGAAAAGGGAAAGTCGGGGGTGAGGGAGGGGGAGGAGCTGGAATTGGGAAGGGAGAGAGAGAGGTGGGGAGAAATATACGGCGAGAGTGGTGGTGGTGGATTTAATTTTATTAAAGAAGAGAGGCGGATTCTACGCGTGAGGAGAGGGGAAAGGGAAAGGCCCGAGGGTGGGGTGTTTTTAATTAGTAGCTTCCCGCGCGTGTCCCCACGCGGTTAAGCCGTCGAGGGACTGAAAAATAATTAGAAAAAAGTTCATGTACTTTCTATGAATCATTATTACTTTTTTATTTTAGCAGCGATACTATTCATACATTCCAAATGAAGTGTATACCATAGGATCTTACTCGTCAAAAGGTTGAGATATTTGAGCTTGTCATATGAGGTGACAGATAAAAAAATTTCATCCATTAATTGTATTTTTTACGATTGAAAATTTTTAAAAAAGAATGAGGATTGACCACTGAAGAGTTTTATTTATAAATTTCTATGAAATATATATCAAACTCACTTACGCGACATATGACAGATAATATCGATACTTGTGAAAAATAAAAATAGAAATTATAATACTTTTAAAATCACATAATATTAAAGTAAAAAAAAAAAATGGTAAACCACGAGGATGTATATGAAGATTTTTTGAAAAAATAAAAAAATAGGTGCATCACCCATAATAGTCTCTGTACTGTTCTGATATTACCACTTGTAGTATAAATATGGATTTTATTTAAAAATGCTACATATATATTTCTATATCGAGGTATGTTTTGTTATATCCTGCTCATCCTATATTTCATAAACGAATTTTGTTAATTGATCCTTAAAAAAATTTATAATTTATTAAATAATTCTGTCAAAATTTTAATTGACCCACTATCTGCGGAAACTTTCGCTCTGCCTAGCAAATTAATTTTATTTTGTCCAACTCAGTGTCATAGTGGAAAGAGAAATAAAAGATAATAAATCATTCACCGTGTTTAATAAGAATTTAAGAGCCGTGAATCATTCACCGTTGGTAAAAAAATTTAGATGATTACTGTCATTTATAGGATTTTGTATGTAAATTGTTGAAATTTTTATTTAGTTGGTATTATCATATTATTAAGTTTAGTTAGTACGTTTTATGCAATTCTCGTAATTATAAATTTATTAAAGTAATTAGTATAGTTTTAAAGTCAAAATATTATTGACCGGCTAAAATCAAATAAATTAAAAAGTTGGTTAGTAAAATCAAAATATTTGAAAGGTTGGATAACTGTTTCAAAATGATCCATAAAATCAGGTAAGTTCTAAAGATAATAAAATTACAGGACACCAACTGTCCCTAGCACAAGTGGCAAAGGGCTTGGTGGTTGGTACCCGAGGTCCCAAGTTCGAAACATAGTTGCTTTACATTTTCAGCTAAGTTTATTTTTAAAAAAAATAAACTAAGCGGGTAGCATGCTACCTTTCTCTCTCAAAAAAAAAAACAAAAAACAAAGTTGCAGGACCAAGTTGTAACATTGGGATGGTACAGGTACTGTGGAGACATTTACACCCCCCATTAAAAGGGAATTGTGGGCCCGAGAAAGCGCGTTGACGCGTTGAGAATATGAAGAGAGAGAATCACTCGAGTATTTAAATCTTAGGGACCGTTGGAAGCGGATCGGTGGGAAGAGTTGGTGGAAGTTGGAGGGGACGGCAGCGGAGAGCCGTTGGATCTTAAGTGGTCGGTGGGATGGGAAGACACGTGGCGAAAGATGAGTGGCGACAGCGAGATGAGCGCTTTTTTTAGAAAAATAAGTGGCCGTTGAGATGTGGTAACTTGTTCTTGCGGAGTATTTTTTTTTGTTAATTTCATATAGCTCTTGTAAATTTATTAAATAGCTAATATATTTTTATAAAATTTAATTTTTCATATTTATCTCTATAAAAATTTACTAATATTCATGTTTGTCCATCTGATTTGTTACCTTTAGAATACTATTAATTTTTTAACAGAAGATAAGTAAAATTATATTTTTACCATCACAAATATATTCTTTCAAAAGTCCAAACTGTTAGAATTATACAAAAATATCATTTCAAAAACCTCTAACGGTCATCCTCTTCCTTTCGACCATCACAAATAATATAAGAGGGGTAAAAAGATTAATTTACCTCATTTACTAGTCAGGATTAAGTGTTTTACTTATGGTTAACTATATTTTTCTAACGGATTCTAATCGCAGGGGTATATTTGAAAACGTTAGGACTTTTGCATGAATAAATATGAAAAGTTGAACTTGATAGGAATATATCTACTATTCGTTATGTTTACAGAGAGCTGTATGCAATTAATCCTTTTTTTGTTTTATGGAAGCGGGACTTCGTTTAATATGGCATGTTTGTTTTATCGAAATTAAAGCTTAGATTAAAATAAATTTTTGGATGAATTAGAGTTTAAATAAAAATTGTTCATCTTTCGCTATTTTTTGTATAGCTTATGAAGCTGAAGTACTTTTAATTCTATTGTTTGTTTAGCAAGATAAAAGGTAAATTAATATTTTAATTTTTTCACTTTAATTATAGTATTTTGGGAAGTTTGAATTTTCGACCGAAAGTGAACTTACAGAGAATCAATCAACACAAGTGAATATTTACGGCCAAAAACTACTTAATCTCTCTACACTTTCAGCGAAACAGACACGCCTATATTATCCGTAAAAGAGCATGTTTGATAATTAAAAATGTCCCGAGCTTCCACTATAGTTGAACGTAAATTTTGAGTTCTGAACGTTGAGGTTGTAGTTTTGAAACAGCAAAAAACTGTTAACAAGAATAACACAAAAGAGGATTCAAATGCATAACCAGTTGGCTAAAACATAGGTTATTAAATAACTGCTCTAAATATGATGCTATTCCAAACTTTCCTGGTTGATACTTTACCTTTTCCTACAATTCTATGCATATGAATGTTTCATAACTTATATTATTATGCTTCAAGGACAATGGAACTAGCTTATATCAAGAGGAGAAGCTGGAATTGAGCTGGGTGAGGGTTGTGCAGCAACATGTAATTAATGGGTGGATTAAGAATCCTTTAGACAACTTTGCATTGTGTGAGTGTGAGATGTGACAGAGGAGAGTTGACCCCATGCATTATCACAGGGGATACATAAAATGTTTTTTTTTTTTAGAGTCGTTTATTTCTTTAAGAAGTAAATTTAGCTGAAAATGTGAATCAACTAGGATGCGAATTCGAGACCTCGAGTATCAACCATCAAGTCCTTTGCCACTTGCGCTAGGGACGGTCGGTGGGATACATAAAATGTTGGTCGGTGGGATACATAAAATGTTGGGACAATATTTAATACGCCCAATATTTAATGTATTCTTACTTTCTTTTTGTTTTAAATATATGCTCGTATAGTTTTTCGTTATTCAAAAATATTCTCGCTGTTAATATTCGTTAAGTTATCTCAGGTTAAATACGGATTAAATTTCTACCAGAGTTTAAAAAATAAAATACCTCTTTTGCCCTTAACTTAAGGACAAATAAAAAAAACTGGTTATGGTAGAAGGGTATATTTGAAAAGACAAAACCCGTATATTAAGGACAAATAAAAAAAATTGATAACGGTAGAAAGGTATATTTAAAAAAATAAAATAATAATTTCACAGAAATAAGGGTTGTTGCTAACAGTTCACTAACAAAATTTAACTTAGAAGTATATTTGAAATAACTTGGATCTCAGAGGGGTAAATTAGAAAGTCGGAAGCTTTTCAGGGGTATATAAGCAATTGCCCCTAAAATGTTAATATATATTTCTAGACATCTTTTTTATTCGATCGATCTTTTAGATAAGATAATATGATATCGAAACCAATTCTAAATTCCGTTGCTATGTGAGGTCGTAAGTTCAATTTTCAACTATGACATTTAACGGGTTTAAATTCCTGTAAATTAAATCTCCATCTTCTACATTATCTATTAATTTTGCACGTGAGTAAAAATGTTAATATATAATTTTAGCCTCGTTTCTAAATCATCTTTTGGGTAACATAAAATATACCGAGACTCCACTCAACTATACCCCTAATTTGTATCTTTTGCATTTATTTAGACTCACATGACTTTTTAGAATTGAGATAGTTTTCTAAAAAATAACTAAAGTTAATAATACTAGTAAAATGCCTAGATATTTCGAATTATTTGTCGACACCCCCACCATCCTTTTATTTCGAAAACCATGGGGCCATACTTCATTCCAACTTAGTGCACATACAGAAGATACAAGTATTATTTTTTCTTCGACTTTAATTTATTATAATTTTTAATTTGAATTTTAAGAATTATTGTATTTAAATCCTACAATCTAATTTATTTGACTAACTAGTACTGCATTGTTCTTCCATATTATTTCTACATTAATAATTTATCCATATTTAACCCACTAAATTAGATTCTAATATTTAATTAAAATATTATAAACATTCAAACTAAAATTTATAATATATTAAAATAATGAAGATATCTAACTCATAGTTTGAGGACCAAACATGCAATTTATCCGATAATATGGCAAGCACGAACGTACACGCAGAGTGGACAGTTTGACTTCCTAGAAAGGTCTAGGATGAGCTACTGAACCTATTCTAATTCAATTTTAAAAGAGCAATGCTACTCCTACACCCCCAAACGGGCGGAGTGCACCCCACGCATGGATGGCTGGGGTGTATATTTAGAAGTGTAGGAGTAGAATTTTCCATATATATATATATATATATATATATATATATATTTGACTGAGTATATGATTTGAGTTGTGACTTAAACTTACATAGTTGTCACAGGCTAGCACTCGCAAGGGTTTTGGTCAACCATGATGAAGGAGTGTCCCTAGGAGCTCTCCTAGGCAGACCTTGGGAGGATTGTTTTTGGTCCAATGGACCAAACATTTTGGTCCATGGGACCAAAAACCCATCCTAATTCTTTTTTTTTTTCAAAAAAAATAATATTTATTTATTCATTTTTTTTAAAAATTAAATATTTGTTATATTATAATTATTTCTATAAATTTTAAATTTGTTAATCAAAATATCAATTTAAATAAAAATAATTTATTATTTATATTTTTAGATTTTATATAAGAATTTAAAAAATAAATACTTTTAAAGGGCCGGCCCTTGCCTTCCGGGCCGAAGGGACGAACTGGGCTAGAGTCTGGGTAGCTCGGGCCCGACACGGCACGATCCGAATTTAAAACCGGATCGTGCCGAGCCGGCCCATGGCCCATATCGGCCCGGCTAATGTCCATAACCACAGGATTGATCCTAAATGCAACAACATTTCTTTATCCCTTTCCTTTCATTTTCTTTGACTCATTACCTGTGCTTGCTCAATTTGTGTATACACCTGTTGTTTTTTCAAATGTTTCGAGTACTGATTGTTGGGGAAAGAATCCAATCGGAGTACTGAAGCAAATGCGAACATACCTACGATAATAATAAACACACAAAAATTATGGCAATTGCACAACTAAGAATACCAAAATTTATGAACTTTGATTCACAAAGATTAGAATAAGAAAGAGCTTCACTATAAACTAGTTATATAATATATTTTTTTGCAACACCTCGCTAAAATATCACCTTCATTACAAGAACCCAAAAAAATAAAAAAAAAGTTCTAGACTCGTTGCAGCTACTCTAATCTCCAATCTACTCTTCTACATTGAAGCACTTTCTATGTCTCTCTTTTCCTTTCCTTTTCTGGTGGCTCTTTGAAATCCTAAATTTTCTCTCAAGAGATTATATAATTCTCAAATTCCAAATTGAAAACCTACCTAGGCTGGTCAGATCGCAAAATCGACCAAAATCGCTATTCGCAAGAAAAGTTACACTACTTTGTAACGTGGTTCACTATTTTGTGAGAACATTGTATAGAATTAATTTTTTAATTTTTATGGCCAACTTTATTTTAAATTTATCCAAACAGCAAATAGCATAAACGATATCATCATGCAATATCCTTAAAAAAATTTGTTGAATCAACAGAAAAACTAACAACTATTTCCTCAAAAATAAAAAACAGGGTTCACTTTTGTAAAAATAATAATAATAATAATATTATAAAAAAAAGATTTAAAATAGAGAAAATGAAGGAAAAAAATGACACTAAAAAGACCAATAAAATTTTTAATGCGAATTTGCCTTAATATTGCCAAATTTTATTATTATTACCAATCACTTTTAATGATAAAAAATAAACACAAACATCATACTCAATTTGTCGTATCACTGCTATTTCACCGGTCAACTACCATTAAGAATTTTAAGATCTTAAAATTTTAAAATTTAAATTTTTTTTAAATTTTATAATCTTAAAAATTTAGAATTCTTAATTTTTTTAAAAGTTTTACAAGTTTCAAAAATTTTAGAATTTTATATTTTTCCAAAAAGTTTAAGATTTAGTAGCACAATTATGAAAATCTAATTGGGGTTTAGACATAAAATATGTTGACTGAGTGACGATTTTGAAAGAACATTCATGATATTTAAAAACCTTGAGAGAAATGTTTAAAATTGCCCGTTAAAATTAACAATTTGAATAAGTAAAAAATAAAATTTTTAGAATCAAAATGAATATCTGTAAATGTAACAACTAGGCCATTAATAACTTAGTTCAATCTCGATTCAGCAAAAATTAATTTTCAACGTGAATTTTGTCTCATTTTTCTTTTTTTTTGTGAGAAAATTGTGCCATTGTCTTAAATCTAAGATTCATAAAAAAAAATCAGCATTAGATGAATTTGTTTGCGAAAATTTAAACTGTGCTCTAAATTGTTTAGGGGGAAAACTACATTTCATTATTATTTCCATTAATTTAATTACTTAATAAATTAAAAGTTGATTGAATTCAAACACTGATATCTAGCAAAAATTTAATAAAAACTTAAACTTTACTATGTATTCAAATAAAGCAAAATAAGTGAATTTTTCGAATAAAAATAATACCACTTAAACACTAGAAAAAAGTAAAAATAAGCCCAAACAAATCAAAGCCTATACTATAGAAATTGTGGAAAAAAAATAATGTGATCCAACCATACCACCGCAAAGATCATCGCAACAACTCCCTCACGGACGAGATGGGTGGAATCGGAAATGAAATTTCCGATCCCTTTCGCAAACGTAGAAATTGCCTCAGAACATTGAGAAAAAAGGTTTTGGGACAGAGTGCGTTTGCAAATTTGCACAAATATATGTAGCAAATTGAAAAAGAACCCAAATCTTACAAAAATCGATAGAAATTAAGAGAAAACCCCCAAAAAATCTCACAGAAATCGGTGGAAATTAGGATCGAAACAAATATAAATGAGTAAAAAACAACTTTTTTTAAAAAAGAATAAATGTACCAGCTAAGAAGGACCCGGAAAATCACGGAGTGGATTCAGATCCAGGCGAGTCTCGCTGGGATCGATTGATCTCGCAAGTGAAAAAAAATGGATTGTTTGGATCGGATTGGGTTTCGAGATCCAAACAAGAAGCTGATCTTGCTGAATATTCGATCAATTAATCCAAAAAAAGAGAAAAAAGAAAAGGTTGGATTAGGGTTTTTGGCGCCGTAGGAGGAGGAGACACCAGAGAAGAGGCGAAGGAGAAAAAGGGGGAGTATTTATAAGGGAGGGGTTTAGGGTTTTTGAGTCGGTGGGGATTTGAATTGACTTTCCGAAAATGCCCCTACGAGTCCAATCAGATTTTATGACCAGTGGGTTTGATCGACGACCGGGTCCGAACTCTATAATCACCTTATTTTTCATTCTAAATACACAAATTCTAAATTCAAATTTTAAATTTTAAATTTTTATTTTTTAAAAAAAAATTCCATCAAAGTCAAGGCCAACCGGATCTAGATCCGGACACCCTATTCTACAATGGGTCCGGATCCGGGTATAATATAATATCCGAAATGAGGGTTTGAGTTGGATCTGGACTTCATTATTCATTGAACTTAATAGTTGCTCAAATCAATTTTGATCAATGTCTCGATCAAAAAATTCGGCCGATTTAATTAAAATCGAACTGGTTTACCGCTTCGATGGTTGAACCATCAATTCGAATGGTTCAAAATAGTTTTTTGACTTATCGGGTTTAAAAGTTGAACCAAATGGGTACCCATTATGACGTTGTGAACCCGGTGCGCGTATATCGGGTTTAAAAGTTAAACCAAATGGGATATCCATTATGAAGTGTGAACCCGGTGCGCGTAACTTTTATATCGTGTACAAAATAAGGAGAAAAAATGTATTTCCGAGATACACATCGTATTCGTATCGTATTTCTTTCGTATAACGTATTCCCCGCCCTTCTCCGCCGTTGGATTAAAAGTAAAACACGACCACGATCAAATAGACCCGGCGCATATCGAACGCTTCCCCCCCAAAACCCTAAATCCCCAATTTCACAATTTGCTCCGCTCAATTCCCCCATTTTCCCCAATTTCTCCTCCAAATTCTCGAAGATTTAGAGCAATGGAGAATCGCATAGTATTGGACGAGAGTAAATTCGAGCAGAAGCTTCAGCTATGGGCGCTTCGGATCCCACGCGTGCTCTCCAGCTCCGTCACTCGCCTCCTTCATGGGTATTGCATCGATTAAACGCACGTATATTACGATTTTCGCGAGATTAAGTTGTAATTTTTGTTGATTTAATCCGTTGCTTTGTGCCCCTTTTGATGCAATTGAGTGGAGTGTTTATGGTTGTGTGGGAGGGAATTGAAAAGATCAATCAGAGGTGGCCGAGATGCTTTTTTTAATTTTTAGTTTTGGTTATTAAAAGGGTAGCTCAGAGGGAGTTGGATTATTAGAATGTATAGATTTGATTTAGGAAATTCACACTGTAAGGCAATGTAGCTTGTTCATGAAATAATTTAGGAATTTGATATTGTAATTTTCTTTTTATCTTTTTAGACTATATGCTTGTTTGATCCAACGCTAGCTTATGCGAAAGTGATGTTTATAGTCACTAAAGTCCACCTAATGAATTTTCACTGTAGCAGAAGCAAGGGTTCAAATTAGAGCTTTTGCAAAAGTGATGTTTAATTGTCATTAAAATTCACCTCACAAGTTTTTGCTGTGGCGGGAGCAGAAACTTCAAATTAGAGCTTCTATAAAAGTGATATTTGATTGTTATTACAATCCGCGTAAGAATTTTCACTGTAGCAGAGGCGAAGCTTTCAAATCAGTGTTTTTGCAGAAGTGATGTTTGATTGTCTTTAAAATCCGCCTAACGAATATCCACTATATATGAAATAGAGGCTTCAAATTAGAGCTTTTAATTGTGGGTCCTTCGGCTTCCTGCGATAAAATTCTAGGGCAAAACTTTATGGGCTTAATGGGGCTGTACATCACGCTCGTTAGATAAGGTTGCCACCCGCCAGGGATAAATTTTGGAGAGTCATCCTCAATCTCCGACTCAAATCTCCTATTAGCTCTTTAATATTCAATATGTCTTCACGTTCGACTAGTTTGTGAAAATTGTTAATTTGCATTTCATTTTCCAGCTGCCTGCTAGATAAGCCTCGTATCAAACCCATAACTGAAGATCCAGAGTGTGAGAAAAACCGCCTTGCTGTATTATCGGAAAGGATCCAAAACCCTGGTAAGTAACATATTAATGTCTTTGGATTGAATTTCTCGATATTCAGAAAGTTCTACCAAATACTATGAGACATCTTAGCCACCATTTGTTTCATCATTTCTTAAGTGAAATAATTTTGGACCCAGTGTGCCCACTTTAAGTTGCTCCATCATTTTACGTATCACACTGGTGCAACCAGGTAACTTAGTAATATTCAAGCAATTTCTGGACGATGACATCATGATCAATTTGCCATCTGATTTTCCCAAAAGTATATATAACAAATATTTAGGTAATTGTGCTTTATTCATGCCTTTATGTGCTAAGTATTTATTAAATAAGAGTGCTTTAACATGAAAAATCTGTGTGTGCTTTCTAGCTTCTTCTTTACCCTTCGATGTGGCTGTCATATTGTGTTTACTGGTTGTTTCTATCATAAAGGGGGGAAAAAAGATAAAATTGGATTGAATTTTTTATTGGAGATAAATATAGTGCTGATTCTTTACTTTCTCATTATTCGTAATGTATGATATTTACGCTTTTCTTTTGTTTTTATTTGTTACTGATGATTAATTCCTGTAAATTGAACAGATTTATCCGAGATCCCTGATGAAAAGCTGGATTCACTGAAGAAGTTGTGCAATATCGAAGTAGTTCCCTATTCATTGACACTTGGGTACTCTTACTGGAGTGCAGGTTGATCTTACATTTCTTGTAGCTCAGTTACTTTAGATGACTGTTACTATAAGTACCCTTCTGGATATTCCTGTAGTTTCTTCCATATACATGACTGCGGCTATAAAATAAAAAGAAAAGACAAGGGTGCACTTAGACATGGTCAAAATAATTTCACTGAGGCTTATGTTATTTTCTTTCTGTTTTTTAAAGTCTTCCTGATTTAATAAGTCTATATGGGCTCTTAGAGGCTTGCTGAGGAGAAAATGTTATAAACAATTCAAACTAAACAGCTTATTTTGTCATGCTTTCTTGGTAGCCTTGGTGATGGACCTCTGCTCAGCTATCACAATGCGCTTTATCATATTTTACTGTTTTGAATACCGAGTTACATTTCCGTACGATCCGTGCTAAAATTTGCATTCATGCATGTTTAGTTCCAATTAAATGTAATTTTATAAGATTGGGAGTCTGTTTTCCTTCTGGGAGATGTCACATCATTTGTTTATCATGCGAAGAAGAACATCATCTAAAGAAACATTGAAGTGAGAGTTTAGTGACTAGTATCATAGTCCTTCGGATCGTTTATGTTCTAAGAAAGCAAATACTAAACAAGGGAGTCTTATAGTATTATTTCCAGGTATTGAGTCTTTTTGTTCTTACTGTATATTTTTCTAGTTTTGATTTGTGGAATCTCGAACTCTTTATGTAATATTATAGCATATAATGTTTTACCTCTCATCATCGGATCGCTTGAGCCTTGAAGAAGTTTCTAGCTTCTTCGATACAAGCAAGACCTTTGTTGGTTTCTTCTTTATTACCTGTCCAATGGCATTTCTATTAATGATTGTTTTCGTCTTTTCTTTTTGTTGTTTATAGACCATATTTTGAAGAAAATTCTGCCTGCAGGAGTGGAAGTGCCTTCTTCTTTTGAAACAATAGTTAAGTATTCTTTATATTTCTTTGTTAATTATCATGTGCTTCTTTCATCCTATATGCATTTCTGCGATCAATGACTGGAAAGGCACCTTTTTACCCCATAACTTATATAGTTATGTGCTTATATTCTTGCTCTGTATGTCTAAGTTTCTACTAACAAACATATCTTATTGTTCACCAGGCCATATTGCTCATCTAAATATATCTGATGAATTGCTTCTTTACAAGGATGTCATAGCAAAGGTTATCTATGATGTATGTATGCTTCTCTAACTTATGATTTATGATTATCTGATTGATGGATCTTCTGTAGATTTCTTTTGCAAATTTGAAAATCTGTATTTGGTTTAACAGATTTGAGGATTCTTAAACAATTTGTTTTATTATTCCTTTTTTCGAATCTGTACAGAAGAATCACCCTAGAATCCAAACAGTGGTAAATAAAGTTGGAACTATCACAAACGAATTCCGAGTGCCAAAATTTGAAATTTTAGCAGGAAAAGATGATATGGTCACTGAGGTTAAGCAGTATGGTGCTACTTTCAGACTTAATTATGGTTTGGTCTACTGGAACTCGAGACTTGAGCATGAGCACATACGGCTGGTTTCCCTTTTCCAGAAAGGAGATAGCATTTGCGACATGTTTGCTGGAATTGGTCCCTTCTCAATTCCAGCTGCACAGAAAGGATGCATTGTGTATGCAAATGATTTAAATCCTGATAGCGTCCATTATTTAAGAACAAATGCAAAGATAAATAAGGTGGACGACTATGTTATTCCATATAACATGGATGCTAGAGCATTCATGCGCCACTTGGTGGTACCGACTGATTCAGAGATGGAAGTAGAGTCTCAATGTGCTACTATTAGAAGATGTGAGGGAAACACATTGGAACCTAATGAAGAATCAGCCATGGAAAAAGGAACTCTAGATGGTATATATTTGTTTCCTAAAATTTGCAAATGGTTCACTTATCTTTTCTCACAGTTTGGTTGTTTCTTCATGTGGTTATTTTAATTAGACTTAGTACTTACTTTTGCTAGATGCTGGAGACAGTGAAAAATGTGTGAATGGTTCATCTACCATTGCTGCTAAAAGACGAGCAGAGATCTCCACTGAAGGTAACTCTGCTAAACTTCTTTGTCTTAGAAATTCATTTTTTTTCATATTACTTGTTGACAATATTGTAACTAATAGAGAGATTAATTTCTAGAGGTGGCAATCGCCTTAATGGAGTGGAGATCGATCCATTCCTTGTGATGCCTACATTTAGTAGGCTTGAAACATATTACAGACACTATCCCCAGATCCTAGTTTTGGGATACCTAATTTGACTGATAATCTGTAGTTTCCGAGATTGTAAAGAGCACAGATTACTTGAATGTTGTTATTTGTTCTACTGAGTTGTGAAATTAGAACGAGTTTACTGATCAGAGAGAGCCTAGTGATTTTGTGGCTGAAGAGTTTCCATGAACAATTTATGCTTCTAATACTTTGACAGATGGCAGCACCAAAAATAATGACTTAAATGCAATGAGCAAGAGACACAGAAATGCTAACAAGAGAGTACGTGGCTGTGTACCATCTTCTCTCAAGCCCTGGGAACATTTTGATCACGTGATAATGAATCTTCCTGCTTCTGCTCTGCAATTTCTTGGTAAGCTTTTGTTCCTCTTCATACCCTTACCAAAGATATTTGTAGTGCACAATAGTATGGGAAGTTATGTGTTGCTCCTATTTAGCTGCTAACGCGTAATTCTTTGTAGTCTTATGCTTCAAATCTGTGACTTCAAATTCACATCTTGAAATTCAGGTCTTACCTGATTTTATTCAGAGGTAGCCATCTAATGAACCTTGATCAGATTTTTCTTTTTACTAATCTTACTCTTAAACAAATTTGTTTCCAATTATGTACTTAGAATAAAGGTACAATACCGGCATTAATTTGCTAACTAAACCAGTTGTGGTGCGTAGTTGAAAATTGTTCTGAGCAACGCTTTGTAAAGGCATTGAGGTGGACAGACAGTTAGAACTGAATACAGGATCGGATTAGATTATTTAATCTTTTTCTAATGATCTAGCAGATGTTTTCCATGGTCTTCTCCGGAAGAAATACTGGAAGGGGCTTTTACCTTGGATACACTGCTATTGTTTCATGCGTTCAAATGAAACGAAAGAATCTATACTCGCTGTAAGTGCATTGCTGTCAATGTTTCATGAATTGTCTGCTTTGTTGGTGCTTGATAATACTATTTTTCACTTTAATGTGTATATGCATACTTAGCCTTCGAAGTAGTGTATTGACATTCAGATCAAAACATTTTTGAAGCGCCCAACTTCTTTGCAGGATGCAGAGTTGACTTTAAATGCCAAAATAGCAGACCCAATTTTTCATAGGGTTCGAGATGTCGCGCCCAACAAGGTATGAACTTTCTTAAGGTTGTCTTTCTTTATTTTAAGTCTTTTAATGCGTTAGAACCTGGTTATCTTCTAATTCCAAAATTTTCAAACTTCCAAAACAAATTAGCAAATAATGTCAATTTTTCTGCAGTAATACAGCTTGCATTACTTCCTGCAGGCTATGTATTGTTTGAGCTTCAGGCTACCCGAAGAATGTTTTAAGGAGGAGTCGCAAGGTTCGATGGTATCCGCTGATACCAAGTCATAGCGTCACAGAAATAGAATCCCGACGCCTACCTGTTGTGCTTTTCTGAGCGACTCGTGAAGCTACACTTCCCTCTACAGGTACTCAATTTGCATTGCACCTTTTCTTTACATCTTAATTTAATTCTGAACAATTGATTGTCAGGAACCTTGCATTTCAAATACAGCTACCTATACTTTCATTGCTGATAAAAATGAAGATGGGTGATAAAAAGATGTGATGGCTTTTCATTTTAACCCGCACAGATTGGTTTCTTTCATGGTACTTAGGAGACAAAAAGGATCTGCAATAATGTGTCGCGATGAGTTTTTGGTTCTATCTACAATTGCATTTTTGTTAATCCTATATTTATATGATTGTTAAAATGAAAGATGAATCCATTGTTATGTATTTTACAACTACAGCATGAATTCAGATCCCAGTTACCTCTTCTTCTACATCACTGGAAGAAGTTGCTACCTCTTTTATTATATTTCTTCCACATTTCCTATTCTTCTTTCTGATTCCTTCTTGTACTAAAGACTTGTTGAATATTATCTCCCACTTCAATGGTATTTTATGTTACGGGATTAAAAGACGAACCCATCTAAAAGAGGTTCCTAGAATCTGAGGTTAACCAAGCGATCAAATTAACAACTTGTCTTCATCTATCTGCTTCTTAAAGTTTGAATTTGAACAGAACTAATACTGCACAACATGTCTTCATCTATCTGCTTCTTAAAGTTTGAATTCGAACAGAACTAATACTGCGATTCCTTTTCCAATGCTCGTTGTTTCTGTTTTGAGCAATTGGTTGATCATTTTCTGATTCCTTACCAGGGTACGAGGTGGTTCCAAAGCTCGAGTGAAATACGACCCGCCAAAGCTCGAGTGAAATACGACCCGCAAAATCTTCTCGAGAGCTAGTTTCTTGACCTGTGTAATACAAGATCTCTTTGATCGGCTAAAGCATTTCACAAAGCACCGATTTGATCATTGTAAGGTACTCAACCCCAAGATACCCTCAGAATGAGTGTTTTTGACATTCGAGTTAAATTAAACATATCCATGTTATAAGCATCACCTTTTTTTTTTTTTTCCTCCCTATCTAAGAGTTTGGACTTAAATCAAGTCCATGAAGAGTAGTTTAGTATAACATTTCCCTTGTGCGAAACTGGTTAATTCATATATAATTATACATTGCAGTCAAAATACAGGAGGTGCACAAGTACACAAACATAAGTTGAATGAAACAATATGTTAGCACAGGAGATGGCTAGGGTTAGGGTTTTTATCCGAGTACTCGGGCTTCTAACATAGTATTTGAGACTCTGTATGGTCACTAATGTGTAGAGCTTGCTCTAAGAGATACTTATGGGTTCCTGCTGCTCGAGTTAACTGGTGCCCACAGATCCGCGCCGTTGCTCCGGGCTATTCCGAGCGTCAGCGTGACCGGCATGAGGCAGAGGCCGCGGCTTCCCAAGCTGTAGTAATCCCCATCCTGAGCTTTCATGAAAAGATGAAGTTACCGAAAGCTTCGATTCTTTACATTTAAACAGCGTAATGGAAGTGCGGTAATTATTTTTCGTCTGTTCGAGGCCATGCGAGTGAAATTTTGATGTTATACGGGTTTTGTTTGGATGCAGGAATAAGTAACAACACTCTGCATTGGATGGGAGTTTCCTTTGGTTATGGTCACATTGTAACTTGACTTTTTATCCATTTTTTTAGCCATTTTTTCAAATGAGCCCTTTGTTGAAGACTACTATAAAGGGTAATTTTTTTTTTTTTAAAAAAAAAGCATCTCACCTCAACTTTACCAGCCACTGAAGTTCGTAGATATGGAGCGCTTAGAACCTATCAACACCATGAGAGACAATTTTTTTTAAAAAACTGTGTTTCCCACCAAAAGGGGAAAAAAAGAAAAAAAAAAGAGAGAGGAAATAACCTTGAGTTGGTCATGGAGGAACTTGATGTACCCAGAAGCTTCTTGGAGAACTGAAGCTGTATCTGACTGCAGTAGATCATCAGATTAAGTTGGTTAATATTTTGATTAAACAAAGATGGCCAGCGCAGGGGAGTTTAACTTTAGAACACTCGTTAAGTCCTATTAATTAAAATAAATATATTTGATCCATTCATCAGGGGGCATAATACTCAAATCGTGGCTAGATATAATATACTTGTTCTGACAATATCAAAACTAGCTTTTAACCCCACGTATAAAGTAATAATAATCCTGTGAATTACTTAGCAAGCGCCCCGAAATAACCCTAATTTTATTGCATAAGGATTCAAAAATTTATGCGTACCTTTCCGAAAGGAGAGACCAGCTGTTGCAGCGCCGTGACTCGCTCTCCTATCTTGTCCTTCTTCTCCTGTTTGCTCGTCTCATTAAATTATAAGTATACTAATCTTAGAAGAAAATAGAGAGAAATTATGCATGCACCCACAATCTCTAACATGCATGTTAAATCTACTAGAGCTATGATTGTTTCAGACTGTGGCTGAACTTCTATGAACAATTTTGAATCAGCTATCCAACCTTTCAAAAATTTTATTTTACCACCCAACTTTTCAATTTGTTTGATTTTAGTCAGTCGACGACACTTTGACAAAGTTTAAGTTAATTACTTACTCCAGTGAATTTATAGTTGCGAGAATTGTATAAAGTATATTAACTAAATCTGCAAAGATAAATGACAAGTTTAAATTTTAAAGTCAAAGTGTCGATGACCGACTCAAATCAAACAAACTAAAAGATTGGTTACTAAAATAAAAAATTTTAAAAATTGAGTAGCCGAATCAAGATAGTCTATAGTTCAGATAAGTTCTATATACTTTTTATCATAATTTTATTGATTCGTTATTTCACATACATGTAAAAGGATTGTGTACAACAAAGTATAATTGGATTTTATAGTAATGCGTACGGGAAGGTTAAAGGCAAAACAAACCTTTGGATAGGTGGGGCCTCCCCCTGCATCTGTCTTCAATTTCTTGGTGCTCATACTACCATAATTGGTGCCAGCGGCGGCGGCTGCGGCTGCGGTGGTCATGGCTGTGCTGGCAGTGGTGCCATGAAAGTAATTGTCATAATTCTTTCTTTTATGATCAACTATTTCTGTCATCATCATCCTTGATCTTCTTTCTCTACTAAAAACAAAAACCACAAACTTGAAATATTTATTTTGCTATAAATTTTCTTGTTTTTGGATATGATTATATAATAGACTCAAAGGAGGAAAGTAGGAGAGCTTGACTTTAGGTAAGCAATAGGGTAAAGTGTATGGATAGTCCCTCTACTATCCAAATATCGCAATTTGGTCCTTGTACCTTTCATCTAAAACACTTTAGCCTCGTAAATCGTTTTCTCTAGTTAGAACTCGTTTGGTATTGAGAGTCATCTAACATCTCTCCGTTTTTCGGTGGGACTGCATGCATGCAAACAACATATCGTAACCGACCTATTATAATGTGTACAGCGTGATAATACTTACAGTGACAAATAGATTTTTTTTTTTTATCGTATTTTTTCACAGCACGTAATGCAATCTCTCCCTTTTGACTTAAAATAGTTTCCGAAGCTTAGATTATTTTGAACTGAAGTGTTCAAAGTGAGAAGTAGAGGGACCAAATTGCATTATTGGAATATTAAAGGGACAAATCCATAAGTTTGACCCTCATCAATGCCATGCTATAGGCTTTGTCAAACCTCATCTGTTTTTTATGTCAGTAGTTATCACTACAGTCCAAGGACAGTTTGTTCACCAAAGAAATCTGGTCTCTTCTTATTTATGTTCACATTTCTTGACTAGGCCACCTTTGTTTACTTACTCATGTATTTTTTTATATATTTGTTCATCTACTTATTTTTTCAGGTTCTCTAACCAATCCCACACAATACTTTATCATCTTTTTTTTCCTTTCTTTTTAAACCGGCTAAAATACAAAAAATCTCCGTATAAATATTTATTTTTTACTTTTTTCTTCTGACCTTCAAAAATCTACATTTTATCCTCTCAAAATTTCGAGTTGATGCATTTAGTCCCCCTCCGTCATGGTTCTGTCACTATTTCGTCGATTTCTTATAATTTATACCGAAAATATCTTTAAAAATAACATAAATAAAAAAATTTATTACAGAACAAGTAAGAATAATTTGGTCATTTCGCCATCTTTATTAACGTTGTAATTCCCTGAAAATAAATCTGAATTTTTAAGGAGTTAAAATATAGGTTTATGAAAGTCATGGATGGAAAGTAAAAAAAAAAAAAAGTATTTACAGGAGGATTTTATATATTTAACCTTTTAGATTCTTTATCATACATTTTGAAAATGTATAGGGAAAAATATACAAAGACCTATCTCAATTTTAGCATTTTGGGATATACAAAGACCTACCCTTCAAAACTTTAAAAATATCTAATATAATCCTGGTAGACGAAAATGCCCTTAATGGTTTTCAAAATTCCTTCAAATATATCTCTAACCCTTGGATTTACTAATTTGGGATTTAGAAGGATATTTTGAAAATTTTGATTAGTAATGAGAGGTATATGAGTAAAACCCTTTTCTTTATCATTTTTTTATCATTTTTTTGTGAAATGGATTACAAGATTCTCATTTCGCAACCAGGTCCTTCTGTAATTGCCATAAGCTGTAGAAAGAACGCGATACTACTGACCAATTTGGCCGAATATGTAGAAATCTTTCTCATTATCATGAAATAGACACCTGAAAAAGGTGTGTACAGGGTAGAGGCGCGGATCCCAATTAACACTTTAGATAAGGTATTCAATATGGATCGAGCAGCATGTTCTCAGTTCAAATTCAAATTCAAATTCAAATACAGCCGCTTAAAAAAAAAAAACCCCACGGGCTAATTAAAAAAAAAGAAAGGGAAAAAAAAAATTTCATGTTGGTTTTTAAATATATTGAACCTTACTTTTGTCCAATTCATAGAATGCTATTTATGTCCTTGTGTCACATTATTGGGCTACATAAAAATATGTGAAAATAAATGAACCGAAAACAAAACGACAAAACCTCTAAATTCAAGACGTATACGGCAATATCTTTCCGAGATTACATAAATATATCTCAATCTTAATCTTAAAAAAAAATTAATTCCTCACTTAATTAGCTTGTTTTTGTCATGAATTTAAAAACTCAAAATTTATATTTTGGTTTAAGTGATCATCATTAGCACTAATAAACTCTCTGTAACTCAAATATTGTCATTAAAATATTTAATGTGTAAATTCTCATTCATAACTCTCTTTTTATTTTCCAAAAGTTTACGAGTCTAAATCCCCATATCTGAAAATTTTATGGCATAAATAATTCAACATAAATAATTCATGTATTATGTTTCTTGTCATCTGTTTTATAACAATGGCAATTTCTGCTACGACACGATAACACGATTCAAGCACATAAAAAAAAGGATAACTTCAAATACCACATCTGTGCTTTCGTGCTTTCTCATTTTTGTATCATGTGGTTTAAAACGTATCACTTTAGTACTCTGTGGTTTGGTTATTCTTTTTTTTTGTTATCTTTTGTTAATTTTTTCGTTAAATTATACAGAAAAAATTTCAAATATCTCACCTATAGTTTATCGAATATTCACTTTACTATCCTGTAGTTTTAACTTTCTCGTTAATTTAACGAAAAAATTAACGAAAAGATAACAAAAAAAAAATAACCAAACAATAGGGTACTAAAGTGATACGTTTTAAACCACAGGACACTAAAGTAAGAAAGCACGAAATCACGGGAGTGGCATTTGAAGTTATTCAAAAAAAAAACACAAATAACAAAGAGGAATTCACAACTATCAAAAAGCGAACCAGCTCCGCAAACCCAAATTATTAAACCCTAACTCCAGTGTCGCGCTTTGAAAATAATTTTAAATCGGCAGAGATATTGAAATGATCACTTAACTGGGTTAAACACTACAATAAACAGTTAAATATAAGCTATATTGATTAATCAATTATTTAATAATAATTCTTTAAACTCAAATTCTATGCGATTAAATATATTAGACTATAAATTAGGCCGCGCCAAATGGCGCGTTTTTATTGTTGAGTTTGTGATCATTTTCTTTTGATATGATAAGGCAGTGGCTGTCACTGCTGAATAGTCTTTAAACAGAGTTTTGTGTATAAAATATCTACAGAGATTTGAAAAATATTTTAATTAATATTTAGTTATTTATTATTATTATTATTATATTTTGAACTATAAATTTTTCTACCATTTTTTCCGCTCTATTTTCGAGCCAAACATAAGTATGCAATACCTAAGTCTTCTTCAATTCTTTAAGAAATATATGTACAGAAAAATTCTACACACAGAACGATTTTGCATCTTCTGAGCAGTAATCGTATTCGAGCTGTGCCGCCATATTAGGTTATTCGAATTCAACAAACTGGAATCATTTGCCTCTCTTTTATGAGTCAGCAAATGTAGCCAATACTTACTTTAAAGAAGGTGTTGTATTAACATATTTTAATATATTTTTTCTCAGGAGAAAAAGATAAAAGCAAAAAATAAATTAGCGCTTCTGCTTTTGTTCCTAATTACTCAGAACCGAAAACAACTGTTGCTGAAAGCAGAAGCAGAAGCGAATCCGAACTAAAACAAGTTCTAGAAAACACTAGTACATGGGAAACACGCAATCCTAATTATCGAAAATAAGAACATAAGATCTTTTTTTGATAGGGAGAGAAGAGATATATTACTCACAGCGATCAAATACGCGAAGAAGCCTCAATAATTCTCCAAAAAACAAGATCAAACTTATTCCCCTGATAATATTTTTGCACAATTCTCACCACTCTTTGGAATAACACTAAATCACAAAGAGAGAGAGAGAGAGAGAGAGAGAGAGAGAGAGAGAGAGAGAGAGGGGTTAGGAGGGTTTAAGGTAGCAAAGGGAAGAGAGAGGCTATATATAAAAGCCCAAGAACAAGAAGAGAAAATTAATTTTCTATTATTATGTAGGGTAAAAAATGTGTGCATGGTCCTTGAACTATATTCAAATAACAACATAGTCCTTAAATTTATTATATATATATATATATATATATATATTAGACAGATAATTTATTACTTAATGATTCAGAACATTGAGAAGAAATTGGAGCAAATCAAGCGGTCTCAATATAGTCGATTCAATTGGGCGTTGATATGTTAAGATATTATTAAATTTTGACTAGTTCAGAGATAAATTTAAATATTCTTACTGTTTACAAATATACAAATATTTTTTAAATTTGAAAAAATAAATATATAACATCTTTTTTTTACTTTATAGGATATGCATATAATTATTTAATTTAATTTTATAAAATAATTACGTTTTGACATTAATAAATTAAAATTTATTTTTTGTTAAAAAATTAGGGACTAATTTGAAATATTAAAATAGTACAAGGACTATCAATACATTTTACCATATATAATAATAATATATATATGTGACATGGTCCTTTCACATGACAGCTAATACCCAGCCCATGACGCGGGCCCCACCACCTGAACAGGGTGACGTCATCAAAATTTCCCACGCTTACTTGAAACTTCGGTTTTTCTTTTTTTTTAAAATTCTCCTTAAAAAGGGGTAAAAAACTTTTTTCTTTTTTTTTCTTTTTTTGTGATTTATGGTTCCCAGTTGAATTTATCCACAAATAGTTGGAATAGTTATTTATTAGGGTATTGCATGGATAAGCACATTTTTTACTTTACCATTCTAAGGTTAAACAAATTATAGCTAATAATTATATAATTTTATTTTTTATTTTATTGTATAAAACTTATTGTTAAATAGAATAACAAAATAATATTTTTTAAAAAAAATTAGAGGATAATAAAGTGTAATTTATAAGATAGTAAAATACTAAATTTTACCATGTTGTAATATGCAAAAAATATTACTTTACTATCCCGATCGATGGTAGGTTTTTTTACGGTAAAATTAAAATTAAATCAAGAAATAGCTAAATACATTTTTTTTTAATAAAGATCTGCTAAAACTTAGAGGGGCAAAAATTAAAGTAATAAAATTTACTTAGTGATTTAAAATATTGTAACACCATTGGTTTGGTAGGTTTTGGAATGAGTTTTGGGGGTCAAAATAAGGGTACTCTAGAAGCAGCGGGGATCTCTCTAACGACGTTTCGTTGGAAGTCTCTGATTCGCTGTCATGTGTTAATTTTGTTTCTATCCAATTATTCGTTGGGTAAACGTAGCGACAGATTGAGTCTACTTAACGAGATTCCGCAGGAGAACTTTCTACTGAAATTTTTTTTCTTTAATAAAAGATAAAGTAACACCCCGTTTGGTTCGGAGATAAGGGGGGGATAACCCCTTAACCCTCCTTTATATCCAAACGCAAATTTTGTACCCGAGAATAGTAATTTTCGGATATCTAAAATAAGCTGGTATAATTATTTCCACATATTCTATATATATCTACTATTCTTCTTATTCCATATTATCTATTCAAACGCTATATTTTTTATCTTCGAGAACAAACCAATTTTCATCCAAACGTTATTTTTTTTATACCCACATTTGTATCTATCCCTAGAATAGCTAATTCTTATTTATATTCGAACCAAACGGAGCCTAATAAGTGTAAATCATCACATTACGTACCATTTGTATGAACCTTTTAAAGTAAACAAAATGCGATATGATAGCTCACATTTATTTTCCCTATCGGGGAAAATGTCTCGAATATAACAACTACACCGCATCATTCATGTCCCAAGCTTCAAATTGCGCTTCTCGGATTCACTCATTGAAAAAAATTTCAAAAAAATTATTATATTTTTATTTCAAAAGAAAAAAATTAATTGAATGTTACATATCTTAGGTGGGGCATGAGTGACATAGAAAATCATCTCTTGTAATGAAATATTATACTAATTATATGGTGCACTGCTATTTGATACATCTGAGTAGTATTTTTAGGAGAAGCGCTATGTTGATGCACCTCTAATAATTATTTTAAAAATAAAATTAAAAGTATCAAATTTAAATTTTTTTTAACTTTTCAAACTTAGATTCCTATTTCTACTTAATTCTCATGATAAAACTTTTTTTTTAATCTACATTAGAATAACTGTTGTCAAAAGAAGAAGCGAAAGTGAAACTAAATAGATTCTAATATTACACCTTGTAAACACTATTATACTGAGTTGAGCTAGAATACTATCGATAGAAAACGGACATTTTTGCCACCCATTTATTTTCGATGATGGAACTTTCAAATCGACGATCGGTATTGTTGAACATGATCTAGAGCATTTAAAGTATCTAAAAATTAAATTTTATACTTTTTCGATATTATTTTCTTGTCCATCAAGTGGACACAAAAATAAATGGTTGAAAATAAATATCCTTTAAAAAGTGATGATAGAAATTTTGTAATCAAGATCAAGAGTATAGATCTTGTTTTAAATAATTTAAAGAATTTTCTAACAAAAATTTAATTGATTTGGATATCTTTACACCGTTAAACAAGAAAATGTCTCATATCGACCATTAAAATTATAAAATTTAAAATCCTTTGATCATTAGCCTAATGCTGTCGAAAAAATATGAAATTTAGTTTCTAAACACTTTAAATGCTCTAGATCATGTTCAACGGTACCGATCGTCGATTTGAAAGCTCCATCATCGAAAATAAATGGGTGGCAAAAATACTCGTTTGCTATCGATAGTATTCTAGCTCAACTCCTATTATACAACTTAAAAGGTTCTAATTGTACTAACTGTAATTTTATTTTTTATTTTTTACTAATATACGATTTTGTCATGGTTCTCTGAATACAATAATAATAATGTACTTTAAACTTTGAGTCATTTTCAATGGGGAAAAATGTAACTTTCATTTGTCAACTTAAGCTTGTACCTAAATAGCATTATGGGTACCAATAACATCACTCAATTCACAAAGGGACACAACCAATTAATTAACCATCTTAGTTATGAATTTTTTTTTATTGTTTAAGTATATTTCATTAAAATAAAGAGAAAATTTTAGCTCATTTTTATTTTATCGTTTCGTTGTTCAAAAAGTGACACTTAAATATTCCATGGTTAGCTCATATTTATTTAGTCATCTTGTTATTTAAAAAATTATATTTAATTAATCTGTGGTTATTAAAAATGTTATGTTACCGTCGCATTTAATAGTAAATTTTTAGGTAAAAATAGAATTAAAATAACATAAGAGTTAAACCACAGAAGAATAAATTATTGAGATTATGATATCTTAAGTGTGGTCCATGATGCATATGAGTACACCGAATGCAACCAACAATTTTTTCGCAAAAATATTATTATGATTTCTACATGTTAAGGGTAGTATATAAAAATATCATAATATATTATATTCAAGGCGAAATTTTTATTTCCATCTAATGTAAAACTACTATTTTTAACACATTTTAATATTTTATAATCACACAAAAAAAAGCTAGAAATTAAAAAAGAAAAAACCCATGCAACGACGTAACACAACTATATATCCTAAAATAATATTACAGGAGAAGTCAATTTGGTGTATATTCAACTCTACGTATATAGTTTTACATATGCTCAATAAAATAGTGAATAGGATAAGAGAAATAAGATTATTTATATTATTTAATGTTATTATTTTATTGTAGTATTACTACTTGAGGTTTATGAATAAGATTAATTAAAAGTCAAATTATGAAATTCTAATCAAAATGTTACGATATAATTATCCAATAGATATATTAAAGCAAAATTAATGAATTTTGTAAACTTGGAGAATTCTAAAAGTCAAATATATTTTTAAATTTTGCAATTTAAAAATAATTATTAGAATACTAGCCATGCATTAATTCTCACATTATGAGAATAGTTTTTTCGGGTAAAATTTTACGGAGAAACCCTCAATATTACGCTATTTTGAAATAGGCCACCCAAGAAGTACTCAGACTCAATTTTTGAAAATATCTATAACAAATAAACATTAAGAAAAGGGGGGAGATGAAATTAATTAGAAACTATATATGTTTATTTGCAAATAGTTTCTCACTGTACTCAAACTTTTAATTTCGGCGTTTAGAATCTTAAACTTTTAAAAAAGTTTCAATCTAGTTCCTATGTTTTTAATTAACAACACTTCATTTTGGTTTTTATCTTAAGATAAAAATTATTAATTGCGCCTAGTTCATTTATATATATTCACTAGGATGGACCATTTTCAATCGACTATTCGATTTTTCAAATTTTTGATTTTGCTACTCAACCTTTTAATTTATTTAATTTCAGTTTGTAAATGACACTTTGACTTTAAAATTTGAATATGACGTTTATATTTATAGATTTAGCTAGTATACTTCATATAATTTTTGCAGCTATAAATTCATTAAAGTAATTAATTAGCTTAAATTTTAAAGTTAAAGTACCATTAACTAACTTAAATCAGACAAGTTAACAGATTGGATAGTAAATTCGAACGTAAATTTTATACAGAAATTTTTTTAAAAAAAACTTAGTGGCGCTCAGGCTGAACTAATGAGATGAAAACAAATAGTCAGATAAATCCATAACACAGTAGACGATAGTTTTTATATATATATAGTATAAAGCTACTATACTTTCGAAAGTATAAGAGAGTTGGTGCTTCTGACTTTTTAACCTTTGGATTAAGAATTGTAGGGTCGGGATGATAGTAGTTCCCCTTAGGATTGAGTGGTTGTTCTCTAGGGTAGTAATAATATTAATCTAAAGATCAGAAATAATTAAAGAGGTTGATCCAAGGACCAAAAAGTTGAAAGCACCAATTCTCTTAATTATACTTCCGAAAGTATAGTAGCTTTACTCTCTCTCTATATATATATATATATATAATTGAGCTCATATGCTTTTAAAAGTACTAAGTTATTGGTGCTTGTAGATTTTTTGTCATTGGATTAAGAAATGTGCGGCTAGGATGATGTGGGCCCTCTAGGGTTGAGTGGGTGGTTGGTTGAATAGTATGATCTAACGGGTGGAAATGGTCAAATAGGTAGATCTAACGGTAAAATATTTACAAGCACCAAATATTTGGTGCTTTTACAAGCACCATAGCCGGACTATATATATATATATATATATATATATATATATATATATATATATATATATATATATATATATATATATATATAATTAGCTGCTGAAATACTATTAATAGCACCAAGCTATTGGTGCTATTAGTTTTTTAGTCCTTGGTTTGAGAAATGTGCGGTTAGAATGATGTGGGCCCCTTAGGATTGAATGGGTGGTTGGTTGAATAGAATAATCTAACGGATAAAAATAATCAAATAGTTAAATCTAACAGTGAAAAACTCAATAGCACCAAGCCCTTAGTGCTATCGCTAGTATTCCAGCCGGACTATATATATATATATATATATATATATATATATATATATATATAATGACTGAAGTGAAATTCTTTTAAGAATTTAGAGATCGATAACGTCGAACTTAAAAGTTTAAGGATCTAAATGAAAAGTAGTGAAAAGCTCAGGGGTAATAGTGCAATTTATTTTACCCAAAATAGTTTGGTTGAGAAAATTGAGATGAATTTTTGAATCTTTGATGCAGGGAGGGGGGGTTGCGTGGGTCGCTTTCGAGCGGTTTCTATCCATCCGCAAATCGGGCCAGTTAGTAGTGGTTGGAGATTGCTGACGTGGGCGGGCCCCACAAAGACTCCGAAAAAAATTAATGTGGGCCCTACACGCATCAGGGTTAAAGTTATTTTACAGAACAGTAACAACATCCAATCAAATATTTTTATATTATATAAATTTATAAATTTTTTAAAATAAAACAATTAATTTACTATATTTTTTTATTTTTTGGTTTAGAAAATTATACTTAACTATCATATGTTTAGTACCTGTAGTTTAAAAATTTACACTTAAATATTCTATGATTTTATTCTATTTTACTATAAAAATCTACAGTTAAGCAGGATATTATCTCATAATTTTTAAAATTTTTTTGCCTTACTATCGCATTTGAGATTAATTTTATTTATAAAATAAAAATAAAATATATATAATAATTAACTGTAATTTTTTGAATTATTGGTGACAAGTCAAAAAAAGAAAAGAAAAAAGGTTAAATTATAGAAGAAAAAATTAATTAAAATTCAACTTTCAAAATATTATTCTAATGTGTAATTAATATAGTGGGGTCCACGCGCTTCCGCCTCCCCCTCGGTCTCCCAATTTACACGTAAGAAGCAATCATCTAATCTAATATTAAAAAAACAAGACAAAAAAGAAAACTCTTCGCAACCTTTTTATTACCTTTTTTTTTATTTTTTAATTATTGTTGAATATAAATTAGTTCATGTTTTGTTTGATACCCATAATACCGTTTATTTCGCATGGTATCAGAACAAGAATTTATAAATCCAAATTTTTAATAACTTTATTATTATATATATATTCCTTCTTTTTGATTAAAGTCGACATCTTAATTAGTGGCCCTTAAGATGCGCCTGTATTAAGGATTACATACTGTAGGAATCAGGGACGAAGTCAGAAATTATGGATCGAGGGGCCAAAATTTAGATTTGACAGAAAAAAATTCGACCTTGAATAATAGGAAAAATAATTTGTCGAATTTACTGATCACCTATAGTAGCGACAATGTGCTCAAGGAGGAGTAAGACTGTAAGAGTTGAAGGAAAAGAGCCAAGAAATTCGGAAAAAAATTAGGACACAAGTTTTATTAAAAAAAATAATTTGGCTCCGTAAAACTAAAATTTATAATATTTTAATTTTTACTATAAAGGACTTTTATGTAATTTTTAAAAATTCAGGGGGGCCGAGGCCACTGTGGGCCCCTTAATGGCTCCGTCCCTGGTAGGAATGTATATGTAAATAGAAAAATACTAGCTATACAATCATTTTGGAGTGTAGATCTTACACTTCATCTATTTTATGAGTGGAGTTTTTTTAATGGTCACATTGAGATGACTAATAAAAATATTCCATCCATGAGATGAATAGGGTTTAAGATTTATATCCAATTTTGAGCGTATGTATAGTATTGCTTACGTAAATAATCTCACATCAAGTAATTCATAAAAGAACTGACCGTCCCTAGTGTAGGTCGTAGAGAGTTTGATGATTAATACCCGAGGTTTCAAGTTCGAAGCCTAATTGCTTCATATTTCTTACTAAATTTATTTCTGAAAAAACAATGAATGAAGCATGTAGTTGCTATCTTTCTCTTTCAAAAAAAAAAAACTATACGGAGACCCCCTAAACTTTAGCTTGTTCGCAAATATGCATTTAAACTTTTAATTTTGGCAAAAAGAATTCTTTTAGACTTTATCAAATAGTTGAATAGACCTTTATTTTCAATTAAAGATATATATTAATTACACAATCGTCTTGGTCTTATATATTGCATATTATTTTATAAAGCTTCAAAACATACACAATATATACATATATTTCGTATTCTAACTTACAAGAAAAGCGGAAAGAATTGAAGTTTGGTTCAACTTAGTTTTAAATCGCGGTGCTTAATTATTAGAATTAGAAGAGAAAAAATAAATTTTTTATATTTGTAAATTTTACAGAAATATGTGTATGACATTTGATCAAAACGTCTATATACAATAAGTAAATTCACTTGAAAAGAGGAGACTATTTAACTATTTGACAAAGTTAATTTAAAGAATCTGTTTGTCAAAATTGAAAGTTCAGACGCGCCTGTTTGCAAACGAGCTAAAGTTTGGGAGGTCTCCATACAATTTTTCCAAAAAAGATAACATATATACACTAATTATGAGTCTATACCACACTTGATTAAATATTTTAATTTGATAAGTTCCATCACACATGACACATCCTTCAAAACATATAGATTAGGCCAAAATCCTGTAACATTATCCTCTATTTAAACAAATTTAAGCATTTATTAGAGACAACACTCATAACTCTAAGCTTTGACTTGATCATTTGCCCCCAAAAAAAGAATTATTTAAATATTAAGGGGAAGCTTCTCATCTCCTTCCTAAGTAGGCTTTGTCCCTTCTATATTAGATTGAGTTTCAAGATTTCTTTTTTATGGATAATCATCTATATATATTATTTAGAACCTCTCTAATGTAAGCATAAGCCCATGCATGTAGATTAGAGATGTATTATTATATAGGGTTAATTTCATACAGCTCCCTGCAAACATACTGAATTGTAAATATATCCTTACAAAGTTCAACTTTCATATGTTGTCCCTATAAAACTTCTAATATTTTCAAATATGTTCCTACCGTTAGAATCCGTTAGAAAATTTTAGTTAACCATAGGTTAAATACTTAATCATGATTAGTCAATGAGATAACTTGACATTTTTACCCTCTTATATTAGCTATTGTCGTTTTTGGAGGGATATATTTGTGATGGCAAAAAGATCATTTTACTTATCTGCTGTTAAAAAATAAACAACGCTTTAACGGTAACAAACCAGAGAGACATATTTGAAAACATCAGGACTTTTGCAGGGACAATATATAAAAGTTAAACTTTGAAGATATATATTTATAATTCATTATGTTTGTAGGGACCTGTATGAAATTAACCCTATTATATAATTATAGATGACCATATATATATATAAAGCAAGATACTCTAGTTTTATGTAATAGAGGTGTTCTATTTGACTACTTCTATAGCTCATTCATCTTTGATTATAAATTCCCAATCAAATACAAGGCAAACCAATGTCATAGTTAGGAGCCTATTTGATCTTGCTGTCGGATGTAGTAGTACTTAAAAAATAAAAAAATATTATTCAGAAAGATAATATATTAAATTTATTTTAATAACTTTGGTATGCAAAAATAACAAAAAATTTAAATTTAAACTTCTACTTCTCGCTGTAGTAGAAGCCCTAGGGCCTATAGTTGGAAGAAGAAATAGCGATTAGGCCTGATTATGCTAAGTGATCGCTTGGTTTATCTTCTAAAATTATTTCTCTATTTTGAAAAGTAACAAATAACTGTATCATAAATAAATAATGATAATCTAGATCATTCCGTGCCGTAGAAATGCGAATGTGCTATGAGGTTTTAAAAGTAGAATTTTAGGTCTCATTTGGTATCATATTTGTATTAAAAAAATATATAAGAGCAGACGGTGAATTACTTGTAATTTTTTTATCCAAAATATTTATTTGACGACAAAAAATAAAAACTTATAAATAATTCTTTCTGTAAATTTTTTAAAATAAATTATTGTCTATTACTTAGCTGAATGTATTGTAAGCAAATCAATTGTAATAAGAAACTAAATAAAAAAAAATACTTTTTTTAGTTGGAAAATTAATTTTTGAAATTTTTTGGTAAATTGTCCCCGCATGGCGAAATCAAAACAGAATGTCTCGTTCTCTCTTATACATACAAATTGATTCATTGTAAACACCTTATTACACTCCTCGCATATCAAATACGATATATTTTATAAATAAATCAAAAATATATACAGAATATAATGATCATGCATCCAAACAGAATGCGAGTGTTTAATATATACATTTTTGAATTAATTTGTTGATCTTTCTAAGCTATAATAATAATTAAAGTCTCTTTCACCGCAACTCACGGGGAGTATAGTCCCTCAAAAAGCCACTAACTTGCTCTTTTGGATGCTTCATTTAACTATATATATTTTTTTTTTTTTTTTTTTTTTTTTGGGTCTTTTGATTAACGTTCATCATGGCTAATGATTTCCATAATTGTCTTTTTGTGTCCCGTGATACTCGGTTCTAGAACCTTCCAAATTGTCACACCATGCACATATTTTTTTTATTTTTTATTTTTTATTTTTCATTTTTGGTCTTTGAAATATTTCTTTTCCTAAAAAAAATGACATTGGTAGTAGTAATAATTAACTAGTATAAAAAAGTTTCTACTTTTCTTTCCACTTAAAAAGTTGAAGTGACAACTCTAGTTTAGATCCTTAATTTGCTCCTTACATCAATGAGAAGTTGTAATATAAAATTTTATTTACACTTTGTTTTAAATCACTAATTTCTAGATTAATTTTAATTTTACGGATAATATGATATCAGAGTCGATCATCAGCTCTCTCGACTTAAGTAAAATAATTATAAGAAATAAAGTAAAAAATCTATAATGTTTGATAATATGGTATCAGTGTTTTATGTATTTTGAGGCATTAATTAGGCGTAACCGCACTCATACAAATTGTATATAATTCTTAGATAAAAATGTAAGAAAATCATCTTAGCGACATGCCATTTTCAAATTATTTTTTTTTAAATCATATCTTTAAAGATTAGAATTTCCTTAATTTTTTAATTTAAATTACTTAAAAGTATTGTGATATTTTGTAGGTGAGGATTATGATCAAATATACAATATGATGTATCATATTCGATCTTTAAAGTTTTTTTTTTCCCGAAATAAGATAATTTATTATTTAAATAAAATATGATATCTTACCAAATAAGTGATGTGAAGACCTTCCAAAGAGCAAAAATATTCAAATTCCTTATATTCCAATCGCACTAGAAAAATTCTTATATCGAGTAAATTACCGCAGTACAATTTATTTTAGGATGCAAACTATGAAACCCTCAGGATTTGAATAGTCTTATATATAAAATATAATTGAGTTAAAACTTTTAATCAGGTTAGAATAAGAGAATAAGAGGATTAAATGTGCTAGAGCTAAAGTAGTTTCTAGAATGCCCTCTAAAAGCAGGGTGTCACAGTTGGCAGCAAAACTAATCACCAGGTAAAAGTGTGAGATGAGTCTCGACTGGGTCTGAATGATAGACTTAGCCAGAGTCTAAACAACAAGACTAGTGAGATGAATCTCACATCGTCTGGTACTTGTAGGTATGCTTGAACCTGACAAGTATATCGGAACTTAAAGAGGGGAGAAATGTGACACCCTCAGAATTTGAAATAATTTTATATATAGATATAACATGACTAAACCTTTGAACCCCATTATAGCATTTTGGATGATTAGGCTCAAGAGGTTAAGATGATTAAACATGTTAAGAGCAGAATAGTTCTAAGATGAGTGACCTCCTGAGAAGCAGGACGTCACACAAACAAGACCTAAGTAAAAAAAAAAAAAAGTGCAGAGGACTACAAAATAAGAAATTCATGCATCTAAATAGTCGCACTAAAATTAGAGGGCATACAATTGGGGGAGTCTCTTCACACATTTTTAATTACCTAATTCTTCTCCATAATTAAATGTACTAAATTCATGTAACCAAATCAATCCACATAGTGCACCAAATCAATTTGTTACCCACTCATATAAGCCAAAAATAAATGAGATGGGGTCCTACATGAGGTGCAAAAAGCCAAAAACATTTACATTTAGGAGGTACAACCTTAGAAGAAAGGTGAGAGGTTTTGAGGAAGAAGAAGAATACACATTGATTGATTAGTGGCCCCACTAATTAATTTGAAGGAGCTATGGAACAAGTAGAAAATGTTTTTTCTTTTTTTTTTTTTTTTTTTGAGATAATGGGTTTTGAGTAATAAGTCATAAAAAGGACACCTAACACATACCAACTCCCCCTCAATTGTTTACAGGATAACATGGTATTAGAGCCAATTCAAAGTTCTACTTTTTCGCGAGATCTATGCGAGATATATCCCTACTAATACATGTCCAGAGGTGTTAAATATGTTTGTGAGTTATTTCTTATTAGATCGATCTTTTAAACGATACTATAAAGAATGGAAAAAGGTGAAAATTGAATGCAATGTGACTAATAATTATGAGGATAGAGCACCCTCCTTTGATATCATTTTGTACCATGTTTTGGTACAAACTATGTTTTTATAGGAAGGTTTTATATATTTGTTTTGCCTAAGCTACACACAACCATATGGAATCACATATTTAACCTAATTTTGTTATCAAGATTTTTTTTTAAATGAAAAGTAAAAGCTTGAGCTCTTACTTTAATATAGAGTTTGAATGAATTATTAAAATTTATTACAGTTTCTGCTTTTGGTCCAGGTACAGAAAGTTAGGTAACTCAAAAAAATAAAAAAAATGCTTTATTTGAACAGAGAGAATGGGAGAGACTAGAAAGAGAAAAGAGGGGAGAGAAAACAAGGGGGAAAAAAAAAACCTTTTTTTTTGTGAAAAAACTAAATTTTTATTATCAAAAAACGATCAGAAGCCGTACAAAACAGAATATCAAAGTCTAAGCGTTCAGAGCAAAATTCAAAAGAAAATATATCTTTGTCAGCAGAAAAGTTAAAAAGGCTCCATATTCTTATCTAACATGCAAAATAACTCTGGATGCCGATTTACGTCAGTAAATAAAGAAGATTGACCCGAATAAAAGAAAATGTCTTTTTATTCTATTGTTTAGATGTATAGCAAGAGAAAAATAAAAGATAAAAGCTTTTCGACGCTGTCATTTTCATTTGTACACACAAAAAAAATTAAAGACATAAATACTTTCTCTTTCTCTTTTCTATCAAAAAAGTGAGTTATAAAAGTGAAATTTAATTATAACCCACTATAAAAACTCACTTTTATATTTATTTTTTTAAATTAAATAACCGATAAGACGTCACTTTCTGAAAGTGTTATTTTTGTGCTTCACTTTCGTGCAACCAAACATGTCCAGTCAAAGTCAAACCAAATCAAATCAAAATTATTGGTTTGTTTGGGTTTCGCGGGTTCTCGATTTCGTAACCCACCACTATTATCTTAGGCCCAAACCTTAATGGGCCCCAAAAGCTTATTGGGCTTCTAAATAAATGGGTTCCTAAAGGCCTATTGGGCCTTCCGATGATAACTTAGTCGAAATTACATGGAGCTCATTATTGGAATAAGGAGAGTTTGGATATTCTTCGTCTTACTATATTTTCAATTCCGAAATATATTAGGCTTCGTTTGGGATAGCAGGGAAATTGCATTACATGCGGTGAAAAAGTACGATAAAAAAATATTCTGTTTGTTTTTGTATATAATATTACGTTCCATACATCGCGATGAGTCGGTTACAATATATTTTCTGCGACCCCTACTAGAGAACGCAGAAGCATATCCCAATATATTTTTTACTCCAACTCTATTTTATCTAATAGTGTCAAATGGGCCTCAATAGCAAACTAAGCTTAACACATGTTTATTAAAAATTTAATGAATAAGAAATGTGTAAACACATAATATCTCTTCTGTATTTGAAAAAAATAAAAGGCGCAACAATTTTTTATTTACAAAATAATTTTTTCTACCTGATTTTGAATATTATAAAATTTTATTTTACAAAAGAAGTAGCATAACAGTTTTCTGAAAAAAAAAAATCAGAGAACAGTTATTTTTTAAAAAAAATTGGTCTGTTTGGTTCTTTGAAAAAATAATTTTTCTAATTCTTTTTTCCAAATTTTAGGAAAAAGCTCTATTTTTATTTTTTTTGGATTTTCTATCTGAAGAACAAATATTATGGAAACAATATTTTTAAAGGAGAACTTTTTTTTTCTGAAAAATAATTTTCATTTTCTGATGCGTTTGGTTTTTCGAAAAAGTGTGAAAAATCTTTTTTTAACCTTTTCCTGTTTAGTTCTGAAAAAAAAGAGTAGTTTTCTCCAAAATTTTTTTTAGATTTCAATAAAAAGGATAATATTTAATATACTCTTCAAAACTTTAAAAATAAAAATATCTTATTTATCTCTGGAGGATCAAAATACTCTCGTTAATTAGAAATTTTTTTTTCAAATATCCCTATTTTCACATAGGATTTACTAATAGAGTAATAGGATTGTATTTTAGAAGAATATTTTGATAATTTCAGGATGAATTTAAAATTTTGAATAATGGTAAGGTTTAATGAGCAAAAGTCCCTTCATAAAATGTAGGTTTTTTTTTGGGGATAAAACTAGAATTCTCGTGGAAAAGTTGCAATATCAGTAAAATAGAGGGATCAACCATACATTCCCCCGCCCCCCGTCAACCCGTACTGTTTCGCTACTGGATATCCGAATTTTATCCGAACGCGAACGAAACGGATTTATTTGATGCTGAACGGATATGTTTTCGGATATGGGTATCAAAAGGAAAAATCCGACGGATATAAATTTGGATATGAATTTTGACGGTACCCGACCCGAATCCGAATCCGACCCGAATCCGAATTTATTTCACATTATATATAATATGTATATAAAAATTTAATATTATATTTGAATTTGTATTTTAAAATTTTAGATTTAAAGTAATATATTTTAAAATATTAAAAAGAGAAATAATTATTTCGGGTTCGGGTTTACATCGGTCGGGTTCGGGTTTGGATATGGATTTTTAAAATCCGGATTCGGTTCGGGTTCGGGTTCGAGTTTTTAAAAATCTGCCCCAAATCCGACCCGTTTACAACCCTACGCTACTCTTCATCTTCTCCTCCTCTTCTCTGTCTCCTCCGCCGCTGCCTCCTCCGTTCCCATGGCGACCTCTCAAACCCTAATGTCGTCGTCGTCGCCGCAACAACCCCCTCCCCTGCAAATCCTAGGTATTGTTCCCCCCCCCCCACACAAACCCTGCTCCTTCACCAACCATGATCATCATCATCATCATCATCATCATCATCGATTTGATCTGTTGGATCCTCTTCTTCGATCTCCGCAGTTCGGGAGCCCGAGGGGTTCTCCGTATGGCGAGGCCCCCCCTTCGCCAATGGCGAGCCCTGCCCCGAGCTCGACCGGGTCCCCGCCGCCGCCGCCAGGTTCAGCGACGACGGGGCGCGGCTCCTCGTCACCAGAAGCGCTTCCGCGGTCAGCGTCTACAGCTGCGGCGGCGGCGGCGGAGGATTCGCGGAGATCAGAGCCTTCGAGATCCCCTCCCTCCTCGCCGCGGCGCTCTCCCCGCGCGGCGCGTTCCTCCAAACGTTTCAGAAATCGACGTCGCCGCAGGATAAGAACGTCGTGATTTGGAGCGTGGAGAGCGGTTCTCCTGTGTACCAGCAGTTTCAGAGGAATATGTCGAAAACTACGTGGTTCGATCACAAACCCCCTCGAAAATGCAATTTTTTTGGCTTAATTCCACTCTAGTTCACTGAATTTTAGTGGCATAATTTACATTTAATCAAACGCACCACTGAACTTTGGATTTCACAGCAAACACTCTACTCTGCTAATGTAGTATCAGCAACATTAGGTATGGTTTGTTGAGGTTTTGATCTCTTGGTGACCTCTCGGGCAAGAAGACGAGAAAAATGCTTAGTTTGAATCGATAAAGTTTGAAATTTTGAACTCTTTATGGTCATTCTGAACGCTAGGTTTTCTCTGTACTTCTCAAACACTAGTTTCTCTATTTTTTCCTGATTGGAGAAAGTGAAAGCTCTCTTAATGTTTGGCGTAATGAAGTTGAATTAAGCCTTTTTTTTTTGTTTTTTTTCTTGTTAGGATTTAAACTTTTCCAAGAAATGCTCTATTTGATTGATATTTTGTTGAACTTCTCAGGCCATCAGTTCAGTTTAGTTCCGATGAATCAATCGCCTGTAGAATGGCTACGAATGAGATACAATTTTTCGATCCTAAGGATTTTGCCAAAGGAATTATATATAGATTGAGGATTCCTGGTGTTACTGCAATTGAGCTCTCAAAGTCTCCTGGTTCACACGTTGCGGCATACATTGCAGAATCTAAGGTTGGTTAGCCTGGTAATCTCTAGTTTAATTTTGTTGGGGAAATGGATTATGATATAAGTCGCTTTTTGGCTTTAGGGTGTCCCAGCTAGTGTTCAAATCTTTTCTTGTGGTAAGGATTTACAAAGCCAGCCTGTTGCTCGGAGGAGTTTCTTTCGATGTTCTAGTGTTCAGTTCCATTGGAACAATGGCACAACTGGGCTTCTTGCTGTTGCTCAATCTGATGTCGATAAGAGCAACCAGAGTTACTATGGAGAAACTAAGCTGAACTACTTGACAACTGATGGGAGTCATGAAGGACTTGTTCCTCTTAGTAGGTTTCTTTTTGTGAGTAAAATTGCATGGAGGCCCTTTCTATTGTAGGCCATTTCAAAATAGACCCCCTATTTTTGTTTTTGTTGAAACCTCATGTATTTTTGCTTGTTTCTTTAGTTATTTCTATCAGATGAACCAGGGATTTCATTAAATTTGGTGGTAATTTCGTCACTATAATGGCTCTACCTGAGCTATGAAACTGTAGGTTTTGTTCGCAGTTTATTGCTGGTAGCTAGCACAACTGTCAATTTGAACAAAATCCCCAGTTCCGCATGTCATCTGATGGAAATAACTGAAATAATAAAAAAAGGTTGAAGGGTTTCAATAAAGAAAGTTAAAGTTTCAGTATATTCTAAATGGCCTACAGCTGACGTGGGTTTGCAAACATTGTTACCTTTTTTAAATTTTTTTTAGTGCAAATGGTTATACTGATCATGAGCATAATTTGTAGAAAAAGAAGGGCCTGTGCATGATGTTCAGTGGTCTCTCTCGGGATTGGAATTTGCTGTTGTGTATGGATGTATCCTTCTCGAGTATTTATTTTCTACCATAACAACAGTGCTATATTTGTGTTTTACTGTCCTTGACTTCGGATGTAATATTTGTTAATTGTTAGTCCTTGACTTGCCTCAGTTATGCCTGCAAAAGCAACAGTATATGACAGGAAATGCAATCCTCTTTTCGAGTTTGGTCAAGGTCCTTACAATACAATAAGGTGGAACCCAAAAGGGAGATGTATCCTTAGTCTAAAGTTTCTTTTTGAATTTTTATGTTATTATTGACTCCTTTGAATTTCAAACTACTACATTTTTGAGGTGCCTCTCTTACTTCTCCATGTTTCCTTAACTGTTTATTATGAAACAGTGATATGCCTGGCTGGATTCGGTAATTTACCTGGTGATATGGTACGCATGTAACTTTTTAAATGTTCAAGTACAACCTTAAGATCAGCATGCTAAGAAAACATTTCTGTGTTTTTGATTTGGATCATATGTTTGAATCTATTTTCCATTTCCATCAATTCTCCCTAGCTAGCTCTGAGGAATTCTCCTTCAGCGAATTAAGGCTTATGTTGTACAAGTGCAATGAATTGGCTCTTCTTGTGTAATTCATGATTGTGGGCCTATATATAGAGCAGTTACATGTAAACTTAGTGATCTTAAAGATTTGATCCCAAATTTAGACATGATCATCTACCAAGAATTTCAAGGGATGTCCTTAAGTTCTTCTAGGCCACTCTCGTTGTTCATTTGTTTACATCATGTGGTGTTTTGACGAAAAGTTGTAGTTTTATGTTCGACTTCTTGCTATAAGATTTTCGAGGGGGAAAAAAAAAAGTAGTTGAACTCTGCCACAAAATTATGGTTGACTCAATCCGAGTTGGAGATCTAGTCCTTATAACTGATCATAGTTTTGGGAATAATGCTGTCGTACACCCTCACGAAAAATAAGTAAGTCCCTCGTGGAATACAATAGTGGTCTTATTCTAGGGAATGAGCGGGCCTTCCTATCCATGTCGATAGGAATAGAGTCATGTTTGCTACTGTGTCATATAAGATTGAACAGAATTCATTCTGAGGTATTGCTGTAGGGCACGAGTTAGAGACAATAGTTTACAAAATCCAGTATTTCTTTTTCTGTGTTTTGTCAACTACCAACTACAAAACTTGAAATTGTTCATGCAAAGTTCCTCCTGATGAGGGCAATACAGCATAATCAACTACAGTAACATTTTTCCCCTGGCAAAATGGACTTGCTGCTCTTGTCATATAATAACTCACAAAAAACGGCATCTTCTAAGAGCATGTTCCAATCAACAGCCGCCTTCCCTTCAATTACAGCCTTGATCTAAAAAAAAAAGGTCAGGAACCTGTTAAGCAACAGCAATAATCAGATCGAAATGTTGGCAACTGCATTCTATGTTTTTATATAGGAGATGCATTACTCGTGCATTGGCCACCCTCTGAAAGCTAATAGCAATACTGCAATATGTTTATACTTAGATTTTTTTTTTTTTTTTTTAAAAGACTGTCAAGTGTAGAGTATCTTGAGGTAAGTGTGTTTGTCAAATATAAATACCCTCGAGCCTCTCCCTTCTCTGATCAGATGACCAGGTCGGTTTTTTAAACGTTGGTTTTAACTATGGGTGAAATCCGATTAATGAGTGAGCTGCTGCTTTATTGTACATTCAGTTGTTTGTAATATAACATGAAATACTCGGAAGTGCTTTAGGGATACCACGAATCTTAAAGTTCATATCTGTGTCTTGGTATGTCTTCGTAATGAACTGTTCTTTTGTTCATTCTTTGTATACTCTTAGTAGTTGTCGCATCTCCATTTTCTAACCTGTGCTGTATAACCTATGAATTACTTATTGCCCTAATTGATTTTTGTTCAGTGTCTTGTAATTCGTAGGCATGTTGATTGTGTTTCTTTATTGTTCCTAGGCATTTTGGGATTATTCTGGGAAGAAGTTGCTTGGGACAACAAAGGCTGAATGTTCAGTCACGAGTGAATGGTCTCCTGATGGGCGATATTTCATGACTGCCACAACCGCACCTAGGCTACAAATAGACAATGGGTATGTTGCATCTTCATTTCATTTAACCATTTCTCAGGTTAATGCTTTTTAGTTAATATTAATAGTCTCTTCTTTTTGTTTTGAAGGATAAAAATTTTCCTCCATGATGGGTCTCTGTATTTTAAGAAAATGTTCGCTAAGCTGTATCAGGTATCTTCACCCAGTTGTTCTTCCTCGTAGTCCTGCAAATTTAATTGTTGCCTTAGTTCTTATTTGGTCTGGCTTACTGAAAATGCTTACCTACTGAGAAGCAGTAATTAGGTGTTTGAAAAATTGAAGGTCTAGAGCTCTGGCCATTGCGGGGAGTTGAAATGAGCTTCTAAGCCTGAAAAGCCAGAGCTCTAGTTTGAGACTTCTACTTTTGCTTCATTGAAGCTGTTAAGCATATTAACAAGAGCAGCTTTTTTCACCAACTCTTCTATAGAAGCTTCGGTTGAGCCAAACTAGGCGTTTATTGTTATTATGATGATTATTATCTTTACAAGACCAACATTAAACCTAACATCAAAGATGAACTTTCTTGCTGCTGCTTTGAATCATGTAGGCTGATTGGAAGCCAGAAGCACCTGAAAGATTTGGCGATATTGCTGAACTCACCAAGTCTGTTAATGCTATAAAGATTGATGAAGGAAAGAAACAAGGTTATTTTACTTCTGTTTCAGTGACTTACATTTGATCAGTTCCCGGTCACTGATGATGATTCTATTTCAGCTCAAGATTCTAAATCGTCGCAAACATCAAGACAGGCTGCTGCGAGTACTGTCGCAAAACCTTCCGCGTATCGCCCACCTCATGCAAAGAATTCTGCTTCAGTTCAAGAAGAGGTATGTTTGTTGCCGGAATCTGAAAAAATATGCATGGTTGCTGCAGTCTAAAATGTTTATCTGTGGCAGATAATATCAGACTGTTAATTTTTTTTAAAAAAAAACATTTTCCTGAAGAGTATTCGTCTTTTCCTGCTGACTTTTTTTTTTTTTTTTAACAATCTAGTTCTTATAAAATATATATGTTAACTGATATTTACATCATTTTTATAAATTGCAGCTTTTCGGGGGAGTAGCGCCTTCAGAGTAAGTTTCTTACTCATACTTTATTTGTTGAACTTTATGACTTTTACTTTTAAATGCAACTCTTTTATGGCTACAAACTATCTCTTTTAAATGTATCAGGGAGATGAGCAAAAATGCTTTGAGAAATAAGAAGAGACGAGAAAAGCAGAAGGAGAAAAAGGCCGCAGAGGCGGGAAGTTAACTCTAGCATTCCCATATCTGGTGAAAATTATATCTATACAATCGACAAAAAAAAGATAACTTATCGGAGATTTTATGCTCGAACGCTAAGATTACTCGAGTTTGGACTCATAAAACTTCTTTTCACCCCTTTTTCTTTGAGGAATTGATGAGGTCGGCTTTCGTCGATAGAAAAAGCTGAGCATGACTTTCATGCACTTACTGTGAAAAAATGAAGAGCAGTTACTTGGATACGCAGAGTTTGATGTTTTTGATAGTCAATTTGAAGAGTAACGAGATTATTGTTCCTATGTATTTGTGTAATGCGTTCGCGTCCAATAAGGATCATGATTGAAGTTCTACAAGTTCTAGTATGTGTAAAACCGAAATTTAGCATGTGTAAAACCTAAATTTGTATAAACCTCTCTCTCTCTCTCTCTCTCTCTCATTTGTAACGTAAGTCAATTATGTTGGACTCTGCTGTGTAGTCACAAAGGCTACAAATGAACCGGCAATCATGGGCATTAGTTAATTTTGTGTACACTTTAATCCATCGTTGCTCGTAGGGATGTCAATGGGTCGGATTTGTATGGGTTTTTAAAAATCTGAACCCGGCTACCAAATTGGAAATCCGAACCCGAATCCGACATATTTTAAAAATCTATATCCAAACCCGAATCCGACCAAAAATTTGAACCCGAATCTGAACCCGCAAATCTGAATCCGAAATAATTATTTTTCTTTACAATATTTTAAAACATATTATATTAAATCTAAATTTTTAAAATATAAATTTAAATATAACATCAAACATTTATATATAAGTATATAATGTAAAATCAATTCGGGTTTGGTTGGATTTGGATTTGGATCGGATACGGTCAAAATTCATACCAGAATCTAAATCCGCCGAATTTTTATTTTTGATATCAATATCCGAAACTATATGCATTTGACATCGGATATATCCGCTCCATTCAAATTCGAGTTCGGATAAAAATTCGGATGTCTTAACCCATTTACATCCCTAGTCGCTCGTCAGCAGCAACTTTCACTAAAATCTGAGTTTTCATGAGGGCAATCTCACGACCAGTAATGCAGAATACACACTCCCTGCTGATCCTACATTACTGACAGAATTATACATGGAATGAAGTAAATATTATAATCTGCAATAAAAGGGTAAGATTCTCAACAATTCTAATAAGATAGCGCGAACTAAGCGCGCCTTAAAAGCACCTTCAAAAGCCACCACCAATAAAGAGAAACCTTTTTTTCATCGGAGTTATTTCACGTATGAATGATAACATTTGGCGGAAAAATATTCACTCTCGCATAAGAATATAAGAACAAACAGTTTCTTCAGCATTATCTCAGTACAAAATTACTATGTTGCCTCTTAATTAGATCATTCAATATATCCATGCATGCCAAAATCCATATCAGAACAAACTTAACCAACCAAACAGAAACCACAATACTTGTTTCTTCGGACTATTTTAGCTACATTTCATCTAAACTTGTGCATTGCTATGTATTGATTCGGATACCTTGCGTTATTCACAAGAAACAAACAACGCATTCAAATACAAAGAGTACCATACCATTTCTATGGAAAAGAAAAAGCACAAATTACCCACCTTAAGAATCTCTATCTTAACAAGAACTCGTCAAGTGAAGCCAACTAAAACATTGTCCAAACACGATGCTAATATGCCGCTGATACCTCTATATGCAAAACTAATAGATGAAACTTTGAGATTAGGTTTCTTGCCGCCTGGTTTCTTGCCGCCTGTAATCCTGGTATATAGACTCCATGAGACGGGCTAGTTTCCTAGGGTTGTGCCACCACGTCGGCGTTGCGACGATCGCCCGCTCCAACCAATCCTCCCTCACCTCTTCCTTCCTCACTATACTCTCGTAGAACTTTTGCCATTTGTACATGGCACGCTTCAACCGCATGCTACTCTTGGCCCCGAAGAGATACTTGATGTAGTCCCTAGCAAGCCTTGTTAATTCCTCGCCTCTGATCATATAGATGTACTGCGACAAAAGAGAAAGCAGATATAAACAGCAGATTTATTTAGCAGTACATGATTGATTTAGCATTGGAAAGAAGAATAGATGAACAATCACATCACTCAAAAATGATTAAGACTAATTAACCCATTTGAGTCATAGCTACATACTCTTACGATGTAAATTACCAAAGATAATGTTATACGACAACTGAAAATTGAAATAAAATAACAAAAATACAACTACGAAGTGTAATTTCTAACCACTTATTGCATGCATAACCCAATTATTAAAGCAGTTAGTCACAGCAATTATATCTCGCAAAAGCTGTATTATAGGGCGCACTTAGTCACAGCAATTATATCTCGCAAAAGCTGTATTATAGGGCGCACTTAATATTTTACTTCTATGCAGAAGGGAGGATATATCCGAGGAACTTCTCTTGACCCAATGACACGTTGATCTAGATTCTATCTCTGCCACAAAGGACAATCCAAACTGGTTTGTTTCTGCCGAGAAGTGAATATTGCGTCAATTGAACAACAAAAATACGATTCTTTCTCTTTCGTATTCTTCTGGTTCTTAAAACTGTTTGACTCCCATTCTTTTGTAGCTCTCTACCCAGCCGAAGTTTTGCAGGCTAATGAAGTGTGGTATGCCACAAGGCTCCAGCAAATCCCTAAGCAGCAACAGAACCAAAGAGAGGTCCCGCTATCGTTGCATGCATGCATGCTTCTTATCAAGTGTCTCTTCATTACGCACAGCGAAGTTAGAAAACTTAGGTATCTAACTTGGAATATACTTCAACTAATTAGCTGAGATCACCGTACTTATTCGATAAATTTTATGTAAGATAATAGAATGAGGGAACAAAAGGTAAATTCTAAGGTGTAAAATTATCAGAATATTATGAATTCAGAAAAATGCAGAATGAAAAAAAGGGAAAGTAAGACATCATATAATTTACCACAAATATGAAGCCAATGGTAGCCAAAACAACTTGCAGCAGTTCGTCCAACATTCCTGCAAAACCCTCATCTTCTGAACCGCCAGAGCCATCATTACTATCACCACCACCACCACCACCACCACCAGAATCTCTATTACCACCATCCCCACCATATTCTCCTTTCCGCATCTGCTCCCTCAGCAGATCTTGTACCGACTTCTCACGCTTAAATCCTCCCATAGCTTTCTTCAGCGATTCAAATGAAAAGGGCTGCAAAGAAAAGAATGAAAAGTAGAGTCATCAAATAGTCATAGTAAAAGATAAGCCCTGAGATAAAGTTCAACAATTTATGTTTGTGCAGAGGGGGTTGTTAGGGCGGAAGTAAGTAGGTATATATGGAAGTGCACTTCCTATTTGAGGCGACTGCTTCCATTTTACACCGGCATCATGCATTTACTGCACAAGAACCTGTATTGAGCATCCATGCCTACAGTTCAAGATACTTTGAATGATGGATCAAATATACTGTAATAGATACAGGAAATTTCAGTGCAAATAGTGAAACCACCTAAAATTCAGATAGCTCGGCTTCACAAGAAAATTGAATTCAAGAACCTGCTTATATGAAAAGATTCAAAACAACGATAACTATGGTAAGATCAATCTCAAATCTGGTCCTTGTCTTTTTATCTCTCCAAATGTTTGAAGTCAATATTATGCTCTGCATTTCTCAGGTATTTGCAACCAAGAGTTCAATTTTTCGCCCGACTGTTACGATGAAAAAATGGAATCAAGATACTCAAGTCACCAGTAAATAGACATTCATAAATAATAACAAACAAGATCTAAATTGCAGCTATTAATGATTGGTAGAAATCAGCTAGAAAAAAAAAACAAACAAATCAAATTGAACAAGGGCAAAATTTGTCCCTTACATCATTATCACTTTCGGATTTCCCTTTTCCACCAAATGCACATACAGGAGCAAGTCTTTTATATTGAGTTCCATTATAGACCAGTCTTGGGTATGCTTTATTTTGATGTGAATTGTGCACTGCTGACAGAAATAAACACGAGGCTTGCAGAGAGGAAGGCGTAGAAGTTGAGCTGGTTCTTCTAAGCCTCTTGTCCGGTCCATTCACAACGCGTCCCAAACTTGGCCTGTAAATATTGGCCTGAATGCAAGCCATGCTTCTTGATATCCGAATATCAACCGATTGCTAATGAAGCAAGCTCAATCTGTAAATTAGATTCCATGGGCAAAGTTTAGTTCCCAGAAATAAGAAGAACAAGAAAAGCAATACTCACTAACTAACTCAGTTGATTTCAGTACCCAAGGAAAGGAAAAAGGAAAAGAAAAAAAAAATCTCACACCAAACATTCCATACCATAAGAATTATTATAAGCATTATGACAATATTTGCACAATCACAATACTCTCGAATTTTCCAACAATTCGTGAGTAGACATAGTTCACAAATTGTTGATTGTCCAAGATATTTCTCGGATAGCTACATTACAAATATTAATCAACGATATAAAAGGTATCATATATGCAATTATCTAATTAACATATCCAATACATTACTCATTACAACATGAACTATCCATTATATGATAACAAAGGCCGATTTATCGACTTTTTTTTTTCTTTTTATCTATGTCGATCTGTGTTGTCGCTCCGAACGCACCACATTTCGAAATAATTCTAAAACTTCCGATTAACCCTACCCCCTCATGCTGTGTTCCTAAGAAACTAGAATACCATGTTAAATTACACTTTACTACACTGTAATTTAGGTGTATTTTCATTTGTTACACTATACTATTCTTTTCGTTTTTTCAATCAAAGACGCCACAAACGATGAAACGATTACATAAAAATCCGGTACAATTTACATACTTCTAATTCCACAAATTTATGTTTCATCATCCAAAGCACCAAACATTTTGCAAACTCGTCGAATCTCCGCCAAAATTTGAACTCGTGGCTACGTAACCCTAAACGCGTGGGCATGATTGGAGGGTTAGGGTTAGTTTTTAGAGAGAGAAGGAGAGATTACCATGCAAAAGCGTCGATCGAAGGGAGGTGGGCGAGGGGGCTCGGCGATGGCATAGGGAGGGAGAAGGGGACCTCACGAGGCCGTTAATGGCGGATTCGGCGCCGGAGGAGCGCCGCCGACGCCGGAGAAGACGATCGTAGAAGCGAGGAGAGAGAGAGAGAGAGAGAGAGAGAGGAGTGAGAGGTTCCTTAGCCTTATAATGCGAGCATAAGAGAAATTGGATGAGAAAAAGAAGCCCTAGACCGGGTTTTTTTTTCATTTTTTTAATATATATATATATATATATATATATTTATTATTATTATTATTTTATACTTAGGGCACAAGAAAACTTAGGAACTCTTTAGTTACGTTTTTATGTATAATCTTATTTTATTTTATTTCTAATTTTTGGCTCATTTGACTATGAAAAATATTAATTTTTAGAAAAAAGTTTGTTTTCAAAATTTGGTAAAATGAAAGTATTTTATTTTTCGGATAAAATATTCAAAAAACAAAATACTAGTTTTCTACAAAATATAGAATTTTATTTTTTTTTCAAAAAATTCTAGATTTTAGGGATCGATATATTAGGATAATAATTAATATATCATTCAAAACTTTAAAAATACCTAATATATTTCTGATTGACCAAATTTTTTTTATTGTTTTAAATATGTTCCGTGACATTCCAAATGTCTATATATTAAAAAGGGATAATTTCATACAGCTCTCTATAAACATATCGAATAGCAGATATATCCCTACAAAGTTCAACTTTTTATATTTATTCCTGCATAAGTCCTAACATTTTCAAATATATCCCTACTGTTAGGATCCGTTAAAAAAATATAGTTAATTGTAGATAAAATACTTAACCCTGGTTAGTGAATAAGGTAAATAGACCTTTTTACCCCTCTTATATTTGCGATGGTAAAACTAATATTTCACTTTAAAAAAAGAAGATGATTGTTGAAAATTTTTTGACAGACATTTTTGGCCAATTCTAGCAGTTGGGACTTTTGGAGGGACATATTTGTGATAGCAAAAATGTTATTTCACTTATCTTTTATTAAAAAATAAACAGTGATCTAACAGTAATAAATCAGAGGGACAAATTTGAATATCACTGGACTTTTGTAGGGATAAATATGAAAAGTTGAACTTTGTAGGGATATATCTACTATTCGATATGTTCAGATAAAACTGTATGAAATTATTCCTATTAAAAATTAGAGAAATGCTTCAATACACCAGTCAATTTAAATCTGGACCGTCCAATTTTTAAGGTTAAGATCGACTTCTATGCAATGGTAACCTGCTGAGCTGGTTACCAATCAATCATAAAGATAAATATGTATTAGCTAATTACCAAATTTGATAATATCCAAAAAATCTTCATTTCCTAATTTAATTTTATTACTTACCAAATTAGATAATGGCTAATATGATAAGTGACTAATCTTCATAAATTTTCGAATTAAAATTAACATGTAAGCTTTATATTTATAATTGTATAATTTAAATTTAAATTTAAATTTGAGAAAGAAAAATTTATATTTAAATCAGCAATACATTTCAATTCAAATTGTCAATTCAATATTAAACTAACATGTTAAAGTTCGAAAATATTATTTCTCTTTTAAATTTGAATTTAAGTTATAGTGTAGTTATAAACTTTTATTGCTTATTTAAATAAAAAACTTCTAAATTTTAAAGTCAATTGAAATTATTAATTCAATATTGAAAAACAACACTAGATTTCAAAATTAGTGATCAAATTTAAATTTAGATTTAATTTATATTATGGTTAAAAAATAATTTTTCTTAACTATTTACACATAAAGTTTCAATTATTGAAATTAACTCTAAATTTTAAATTACTAAATTTATAACTTACGTTGTCGTCACAAATTATTGTTAAAATCGGCCTTCAAATTCAATAATCCAATCACAAACTCATTCTCTCATGATTCAAGGATAGCATGCAAAACATTTTAATATTGGATCTTTAAATTTTTAATATTAATTAATTTTTTCTCCAAAACGTCTTAATTTTACATACCTGGTGACCGGTACCTCTTATGCAATAGCAGGTCATCTTTTTTCACACATAAATCTCAACCTTTTATTGATTAAAAATAAACGGCTAAGATTAGAATGGACTGTGCATCGAGGACACTAGTAGCCACAATCAAACACCTATTTATCTAAACATAAACTTAATCTCTCTCTCTCACTTACTCTATCTCTCACTCTCTTACTCTTTCTCTCCCGTAGTTAATGTCCGGGGCCTTTCGGGCTCGGACCGGAAGATAACCGTGCGACCAGACAAGCCATTGTAGACCTCGCCCTGCGATAAATGTTCTTATTTTCCAAATAACTCGCACCTTCAAAGAATTTGCCCGTCTCAGGCATTCGTCTCGCAGCGTCAACTTCGACGACGACAACCGTAAAGATAGCGGTCATGCAGATCAAGAAGAACAAAAGGATCGTCGAACACTTGGTAGGCATACCGATCGAGAGAGGTTTACGATGATCTTCTTCTTCTTCTTCTTCTTCTTCGTCTTCTTACTTTGATGTATTGTTATTTGTTGTGGTGAGTGCATATACAACTGTGAAGCTTCAAGGGGTGGTTATTTATAGGGTGTAGCTTCTTAATTAGTTGCCATTGAACTAAGATTATGATGTGATTGGAAAAAGCCTTTCTTATTGGTGAAGGATTGAGAGTAACATAAAGTAGCTAGAAAACAATGCATGTGGCTCATTTTTCGAAGAGTAGAAACTGGAAATAGTTTATTGTTTAATTAATTAAAACCTTTCCTTTTAATCCTACTTATTGAGAGGGTCCGGTGGTATATGCAAAATAGAGTTGGGGTAAAAAATATAGAAAAATATATTTTTTAGTAAACTATAGAAAATATATATATATATATATCGTTACTGGCTCATTTCGATATGCATATTATTATATTATTACTACACAGATAGAGTATTTTTTTTATGGTGCTTTCTCACCACACCTATTGCAATCTTAAAGGTGTTCGTGGATCGGGTCGGATCTGGATAGTTGATATACTGTACCCGTACCCTAAAAAAATGATAGAAAAAATATATATACCCTACACATTTAACTTCGGGTCGGATCCGGGTCTGAGTATTTAAGTTAATAATATATCTATCGGCTCTATTTGAGCGGATTTGGATAGTGACTGTCCGTATATTACCCGCTTAAGATCGGGTATGGGTCGGGTACGGGTACGGATACGGGTCGGGTCTAAATCGGGTACGGATATCCGTATGCATATATTTTTTATAGATTTTATTAAACAGTTTATGGACAAATCATAAATCTCTCACTATAGAAAATTCGTGTTCTAAGTAGTTGCACCCAGTTCTATAAAATTCGTTCAAAAGAAAGATTCAAGCAGTAAAGAAAGCGGCTAAGGTTAAAAAAATAAAGAGTAACATAGAAAAAAAATAAATAAATAAATAAACAGAGGGCGTAGGTTTTCATTAGGATGAAAACACAACCCTTCATCTAAAAGTATTATTGAAATTGATCGCTCAACTTTAAATTTTTTTTATTTACTATCGAGTATTTCATCGGGTCAGGATCCGGATCCGGATTTGAAAATTCTTCCGGACCCTATCCATTAAAAGGTCGGGTTCGGGTTCGGGTCCAAGTCGAGTATGGATATAAAGTATTCGGATCCATACCCGAAATTTTAATGGATAATTTTTTTTACCCGTATACCATTCATTTTTTATCGGGTCCGATTCGGGTCCGGATCGGGTATGAGATATCGAGTATTTTAGACAGCTTTATGCAATCTCCCTTCAATTCCAAACCGAGTCTAAATATAATATTGTTGGAGATGTATTCAATTGAAAAATACAATAGTTACAACTGTATGCATCTTGTCTGATTTAGATGTAGTAGAAAAAGGGCCGGAGATATACTCGTGTTTATAAATTTTATTGCTGTAGACATGAATGGTAAGATTGCTCCTAATTTAGAAATAAAATATTTTTCTGCTTAAAAGGTGACTAAGGAGGTAATCTTATTTTTTTGTTTAAAATTACTTTTTTTAACTGCTACAGTTAAAATAGTGACCGATTTGGGTGTAGTTCAAATTATTGCAGTTGAGATTTCTTATCAATTTTAAATATAACAGTTGAATTTAAATATATCAAATCAAACACTATATTTATATTTGCATACAACGAATCCCTTATAGGTTTCAGGGAACATTTATGAGAGAGTACAAATGGAGCCCCTTTTATGTGGTTAATTTGATCCTTCTTAGTGCCCTTGTTAAAAAGTTAATTATAATTTATCACCAAGTTGATCTTAATTTTAATTTTAATTTTAATTTCGTTCTCGTAGTCTTAATATTCCCAACTTTGATTATGAAATGTGACATTAATTCCGATTTGATCTTTAAAGTTTCAGTACAGCGATTTAATCGTCGCTGGTAAATCCTATTTCCATTTCATTCATACAATTTTTACGTTCGGCAAAATAAGCTCGAACAACAGAATCGCATAACATACAATATTACTACAAAAACCAAATACTAAGCGCAAACTTGTAAAAATTAAAAATATAAATATGAAAATGAAATTAGAGTCGAATTGAGACCCTTCAATTTTTTTAAATTTTTTTCTTCTTTGCGAGGAGAACAAGCAAGCATTAGATACACTATTATGATATAATAATATAGAAAAAATATTTAAGTACCAATCTAACGAACTTCTATAAATATATATTAATAATTAACAAGTACCAAATTTTACCTCTATGATCTTTTAATTTGTGCCTAGGTATGATCCATCAATTGCATCAATTCCGCAGTAAAATATGCGCATGCATGCATAAACAAACAAAGATAAAATAAAAACTAAATTACAGAATTTTTTTTTATAACTACTTACTTTTTTACTTTCATTTTCTAATTTTTTAAAAATTCATATTTTACTCTCTCAACATTTCAAGTTGTTGCATTAAGTCTCCTCCATTAGGGTTCCATTATTATTCCGTCTATTTCTTATATTTTATACCGAAAATATCGTTCAAAATAACAGATGTATATTAAAAAAATATTTTTTTTACTTCTAGAAGAAGTAAGGGTAATTTGGTTATTTTGTCCCTCCATTAATGTCATACTTTCTGAAAATATTTTTAAAATTTTAAGGAGGCAAAATATAGATTTTTAAAAGTCAGAGAGAAAAAATGGAAAACGGGTATTTACAGAAATTTTTTCTATAATTTAGCCTAAAATAAATAAGACTAATATATAAATAAGCTCGCTCAATATATCACTTCTTGTATTTTATTTTCTAAATATAAAAAATGTGCACTTAATTTCTCTTAAAAAATAAAAATATCTTATCAAATTATAATGTTAAAAAAATAAAATGATCAAATATGTCTCTAATTTTATTTTATTTTTTTATCAGATTATAGTGCTAAGAAGGTAAGTTTCTAGGGATGTTAAGTACAATATTTAATATGTTGAAAGGGATAAAATGCACTTTAACCAATAAAAAAGTCCTTTTAAACTGTAGGCCTGACGTCATAAATATTTATTGTTATGCTTGATCTAACATATTTGAAGTGTTTAGAAAATAAATTTTATATTTTTTTGGTATCACGTATCTAGTTATCGAAAGGATTTAAAATCAACGGCTGAAATAAAAATTTCACATAAAGTGATGATATAACATAATTTTTTTTATCAGCGATATTAATCTTGCTATAGATAGTATGTATATATACCTATTATTCTAATATCATATTTAATTATAAATACTAATTTCTAGACCAAACTAAGTATTTATAAAAGTTTTCAAGATTCACATTTTATAAGAATAATTTTTACTGATAGAAAATACACTCAGCTAAGTTAATTTTAAACGGTTGGATTTTAATATGACTTGATAAAAAGACCTGATCGATTTGATTAAAATCAGACTGGTTCTACGGTTTGATGGTTTAACCACCAGCTCGAACGATTTAAAGTGATTTTTTGATTTGTCCGATTTAAAAGATTGAGCCGAACCGTTTTATAGACCGGATCACGATCAGATCGGTCATCCCGACCTATTCAACTTGATTTTTAAATTATTAATTTTAATGTAAGTCAGAACTTTGTTTTCATGGACGCAGGAGAAATAATGAAAAAAATCTATATTTGTTTGGCTGAAAAAAAAAAAAATCTATATTTGTTTGGTTGGATGAAAAAAAATGAACAAATTTTTTTTATTTTCTGTCAAAAAATAATGAAAAATAAAAACTTTAAATTTTTTTCCAAATTGTAAAATAAAAAGAATTTTGACGTCGAGCAAAACAAGCGAAAAAATATTTTTATACTGAAAATAATTTTTCGACTCGTTTTACACTGAACCAAACACCCGTAGTGTTAAATGTTAATACTCATCACTTAGAAGAGAAATAAGATTGAGGTGCGCATTTCAAATTCGCTTATTATTGAGGGGCCTCCATGCATTTTTACCTGCAAGCGAAACCCTGTTCTATCTCCTCACCTGCTCTCTCACCGCCCCCCAAAAACCCTCCAAACCCTCAACAATGGCGACCGTCTCCCTCCTCCGCCTCTCCCCACAACTGCACCACCCCCTCCCCCTCCTCCGAAACCCTAACCCTAACCCTAACCCTAACTTCCTTTTTCCCTACCAATCCCCCACCGTCCGAACCTTGATCCCCCTCAAATCAACGCCCAGGATCATCATCTCCTCCTCCTCCTCCTCCTCCCCCGTCCCCGCCTCCGATCGCCTCCTCTCCGCCCTCGCCTACTCCCTCCCCCTCCTCAACTCCCTCCACTACGGCCGCTTCCTCCTCGCCCGCTCCCCCGCCGCCGCCGCCGCCGCCGCCCCCCTCCTCCCCCTCGCCGCGGCGTACCGCGCCGTCCCCTACGCCCCCTTCGTCGCCTTCTTCGCCCTCTACCTCGGCGTCGCCCGGAACCCTAGCCTCGACCGCTTCGTCCGCTTCAACGCCATGCAGGCCGTGGTCCTCGACGTGCTCCTCGCCCTCCCCGCCCTCGTCCACCGCGTCCTCGGCGGCGCCGCGCCCGCGCGCGGGCTCGGGTTCCGCGCCCTCGTGCTCGGGTACGACATCATCTTCGTCGCCGCCGCCGCGTCCTTTTTGTACAGCGTTCTCAGCTGCGTCCTCGGCCGCACGCCCTATCTTCCGCTCGTAGCCGCCGCCGCCGATCGGCAGCTGTAAAGGTACAATTTTTCAGGATCGCAAACCCTAGAGTTGATCAATGTTGGCTTGTTTCATGCTAAAATTTGGGAGCTTTTTGAAGTTCAGGTACAAAGAGAGAAGAGGCGGAGACTTGGAAAGATTAGAGTTGGAATTGTAAAATTCCTGAGAAAAAACAATGGTGCGATTTTAACTCTGTAAGTATGTTAATCTTGTTAAATTTGTTGTTGTTGTTGTTGCAAAAAGATAGTTTCATATGCAAGTTGGCTTTATTGCTTCTCTTGAAGAAATGATTAAGTTTTGTTGTTCTTTGTTCCCTTTTAGAAGCTGGAATTTTGATCTTTTTTTGTGCCTAAATTGTTGTTTATGTTTTGTGTTGGGTGATTGCAAAGTAGATTTTTTTTTTTTTTCAAAGGTTGGTAGATAAGACTTGATTTCGGAGTTCGAATCATGGTTGAGGAGTTTATACGCCATTTTCACTAATATGGATGTGATTGTTGGTTGCTCATAGTTTCTGTGTTTCAATTGAGAATTAAGAACTAGTAATATGCATTGTGATACGGATAATCGACACAACATTTAAGTATGAGATGGTGTAGTTTCCGTTATTTGTTTGTATAGTCAACAATCTGGCTATAGAAAACAAAAATGCTAAGTAATAGAGAAAACACATTACGTCGTATGTTTGTTCATTTGGTTTTTGCTGTAATATAGACATATAAGGTTGAACACGAATTATACTACCAACACATGTATTTTATACATGTTCGATGTATGATCCTTATTCAGTATGAAAATTGATAACATCTCGTGTGGCACGTCATTTTTTTTTCCTAATCAGTCGTCTTATAGTTGTAAATTCATTTTCTTGTAGTACGTAGCCAAAGATGTATGTTTTGAAACAATTATGCTAGGCATGTGATATTGATTTTGCTTCTAAAAGTAACTCAAATAGTAGCTATTCTTTTTTCTGCATTGTCGTAAGTTGATACATAATTTGCCAATTTGAGTACATTGGTCATTTTTAGCTATTTGTTGATGAATCTGCCTCAAAATAGTCGAGGTGATTTTGGAACTCGGTCACAGCACTTTGTGTTTGTCTCTGTGTTTATGTTTTTCTTTTAATAAGAACTCGAAATCTACATCTACATCATTGAATGCAGCATTGGTGCTAGACTTTTTGCAGTCTATATATATCTATGCGCCCATGAAGTGGCGCATTCAATTGCATAGAACATGAGTTAAACAAACTTAAATAATTTGTAGTTCTTTAGCTTAAAACAGCAGGTCATCTTTATATTCTTGCTTCATTCTGTGGAAACCTGAAAGATGAGATTTTCTGATTCAACATAAATTTTAGACACAAGTTTTTAAGCCTTTCCTAGGGTCAACTCATCTGAATAATTAGTTTACGAGTGAATGTAGATCTCAATTTCTTTTCAGTAGTCAAATCCAATCATTCGAGCTAATAATTTGTTTGTTAAATCTCCGAAATTCTTAGTTTTCGCATAAACATGTTTGGATCGCTATACCGCAAGTGTGAGAAGTGAAGTTTCAGTGTAAGTGATCACTTTCTGTGTTTGTTTGATGTAAGTGTCAAAAAGTATAGTAAGTGAAGTTATATTTTCGATAAAAAAATATTACAATATTATTGTCTTAAGTTATTTGTCAAAAATTTATGTATTAAGATTTGGTGGTTTATGGTAAAACAAATACCGACAATATCGGAAAATCATTTGCGACATAACTATTTTCAGTAAAACAAAATATCAACTTGATTTTCACTCGAACCATAATTACGTCGGTATTCGAGTTTCGTCGATCCAAATATGACTGATATTGTTTCTTTAGAGATGTATATTTGACAAGAAGAATGAATGAATAAACTAGTTTCTTTTTTTTTTTTTGCATTGGATGCTTCCATTTGATGTTCTTTATTGCGTCTGGTTAAAGTGCTTTTCATGTGAAATTAAAGGGTTCTTGGATTCTAGTAATTCTGATCTAAGTAAGATACATGTGCGAGAATCAATCATGCTGAAAATGAGAACAACTTTTATATTCTTGTGTTTGATTTAGGGACTGTTTGGTATTTGAGAATTATGTAACGCTATTTAGCAAAATAAAATTAGGACCAAAGTGCATAGAAGAGATATGTTTCTGAGACCATAAAAAATTCTTTGTGATATGCCCAATATAATATTACGTATAAAATTAAAAAAATATTTTTTTATCTTTTTATTGCGCATAACATTATCTCTTTAGACTATCACCCATCGAAAGTTATGATATTCTATTAATTAAATAATTACTTAACTATTGTATCAGATAAAGGTCTTGTTTGGTAATGTAGCCGCCAAATATATCTAGTTTAATTACTTTATATAAGTTTGAAAAATAGGCGAGTCAATTTAAATCTCCCTCCTATAATATTTTGTTATAAAAATATTTTTAAGTTTTTTGTTCGGAGAAGAGAAGCTTCAAAATATTTTGAAGCGAAAGAAAAAAAAAAAAAAAAACTAGGGGTATGGTAGAAAATTTTCTCCATTACAGTAAGTTATTCATAATAATGTTAATAAAAAATTTCATGTGTTACAAAAGTATAAAAATAAATTTTTTTAAATATTATTTTACTATAAAATTATTGTACTGTGATTAATTTGGGGGTATATTTTAGGCAGCACAGCTAAATTCTTTTACTAAAAAGCTTCAAGGACTAAATTGCTATATCGCTAAAATTGATGGGCCATTCACATATTTTACCCAAGCAGATATTTTTCACCGCAAAATGAGGTGGTAGGTATCAACTCGCCCCCATCTTTCACACAATTTACAACCCTACCCCTAGAGAAATGGGAAATTCACGACAAGCCCACGTACACGGCGACGACGACCGCGGCGGCGTAGACGCCCACCGCCCTCGCCACGACCCCGGCCCCGGCGCGCGCCGCCGCCCCGGCTCCGGCGATCGCCGCGGCTCCGGCGGCGGCGCCCCGCGCCGCCGCGCCCGCCGCGCCGGCGAGCACGGCGGCGGCGAAGAGCTCCGCCGCGAAGTCCCCAAACTCGTCGGGGTCGAGGCCCCGCGCCTCCACCTCCGCCGCGGCGGCGCCGCGGACGGCGCGGCGGAGCGCGGCGTCGACGCGGGCGCGGGAGGGCGGGGAGGAGGCCCAGCGGCGGACGAGGGGCAGGGCGGCGGAGAGGTCGGCGTGGAGGAGCCCCGCCGCGCGCGGGAGCTGGTGCGGGAACACTCCCGGGAACGCGCGCGCGGCCTCGGCGCGGCACCGCGCGAACGCCCCCTCGCACGCCGCCGCGAACTCCGGCGACGCGCGGAGCGCCTCCTCCACCCTCTTCGACGGGCTCAGCCCCATTCTTTTTCTTTTTTTTTTTTTTTTTTCTTTTGTTGTTGTTGTTGTTGTTGTTGAGAGAGAGAGAGAGAGAGAGAGAGAGAGAGAGAGGGGTATTGTTTGGCGAGTAGTGCTATACGTACAACCCTATAGGGGTGTACATCCTATAACTATTAGATCCAACGGCTGAAATTAATAGGGTTTAGGAAATTAAAAAAGGTGATGATAACTTCACTTCCTAATTTTTTCATCCTACATTTTTTTTCTTTCCCATTTTTTCTCTTCGGCGAACTCGTGTTTGGCGCCGGGCGTGGTGTCCGTCGTCCCCGAGTCGGCGCGGCGCCGCGATTCTTTTTTTTTTTTTCCCTCTCCAACCCTCCTCCACCTGCCGTCCCCACCGCCGCCGCCGGCGACGACGAAGAAGAAGTGCTTCTCGGGGCCGAGAAGCACGCCGGCGAGGGAGGGGAAAAAAATAGTTCTCTTCTTCTTTCTCGTACCATTTCTCCTTATTGCACTATTTCTCCTCGTTGCACTATTTTTCCTTGTTGCACTTTTTCTTCCCAACCAAACTCGGATCCGATCACCTCTCTCTCCGGGGCGCTCGGCACGGGGCGGAACTCGAGGGAGCGCTCGGAATCGGGGGGAGACAGGGAGGAGGAGCACGACGACGATGACGAGGAGGAGGAGGTCTCAGAGGACGAGGACGAGGACGAGGACGACGACGGGGCCCGTGGCAGGGCGAGCGACGCCGGCCCGAGGCCCCGCGTGGCTCGGGACTGCGTCGGCGGGGTCCGGCGCCGGCGCGGGCGCAGGTGGCGCAGGAAAAAAAAAAGAGCGAGGAAAAAAAAAGAGCGGGAGAAAAAAAAAAAGGAGAGTCAGTGAAAAAAGAGAGAGGGAATGCTCCCGTTAAAGAAGAGGGTGAGGTTATAACTCTTACTAATGCACATTTAATCTCAGCCGTTGATTTGTTAGTTGTAGGATGTAAACCCCAAAAGGAATTGTACAGGTAGACTTTTTCTTGTTTGGCATATATAGTAGTATAAATTACACTTTTGGTCCATACTACGAGGGTGCGACACTTTAGTTCTTAAATTTTAATTCGTTGTAATTTCTAGCTCAAACTTAAGTTTCATAACTCAATTTAGTTTAACCTTGACGTGATGTTATAACATAACTGATTTTAAGTAAATTCAATACATTTTATCACTATTTAGTAACTGAATTTCACGGAATTCAACAAATTTAACTATTATTTTACTAATTAAATTTGACCAAATGTACTGAATCCATTATAATCCTAATTAAAATTTCTTTGTTAGTATATCACTTCCCTTGACTTAACAAATGTTGAAGGAAAACACAAAATAAGAAGGCCCCTTAATTCTATATTAACTTTTAAAGCAAAAGATTAACATTTTAACTTAAAGAGGCTCAGATTACTTAAAGATATTTATATATATTAATTATTTATTTATAATTTATAAAATGAGGGTAAATATTTTATTCATATTTATTGTTGAGCAGTGCAATGTTCAATTTAATCACCATTGTTCAATTTAATAATCTTTTTTAATGAGATTATATTGGACCTAATTAATGCATTAACCTTTGGAGTTTCTTGTATTTAAGGATATGAAATTAACAATTTACAAAATATAAAATGGTACAGTCGTACAGAATTTACCTTAACTATGGACAATTTTGAGTCAGCTATCTGATCTGATCTTTCAAACTTTTGGCTTTACTATTCAACCTTTCATTTTGTTTAATTTGAGTCGGTCAACAATATTTTAACTTCAAAATTGAATGTATCACTTATCTTTACAAATTCTGTTAGTATACTTCGTGCAATTTTTTTAACCATAAATTAATTAAGTAATTAGTTTAAATTTTGAAGTTAAAATATCGTTGACTGACTCAAATCAAACAAATTGAAATACTAGATAGTAAAAATCAAAATTTTGAAGAATTGAATAGCTGACTCAAAATAGTATATAGTGCAGATAAATTTTGTGCGTCTTTACCGTATAAAATTAAAGCAAAGCTATTAAAGGTAATTAAGGACATGTTAGTCCACAAATTAGTATTGGTGGAGAAAATGGTGTGGGTGATTAGGGACGTCAACAGTCGAATTTGGAGCGGATTTTTAAAACCTCAACCTGAATCTAACTACCAAAATCAAAATTTGAATCTGAAACCCGAACCCATCAGATTTTAAAAATTCATAACCAAAACCGAACCTAACAAAAGAAAAACCAAATCCGAAACCAAACCAGAAAACACAAACCTCGATACAATCATTTCTCTTTACCAAATTTTAAGTCGTGTTATACTCAAATCTAAATTTTTGAAGTACAAATTCAAATTTCTAAATAAAATTGTTTTGAGTTCCAGTTCGGGTTCAGGTTCGGTTTCAAATAGGATACAGATAAAAATCATACCAAACACAAATTTATTGGATTCTCGGCTTTTGTATCAATAACCGAAACAATACCTGTTTAGCACCGATTAAATCCGTCGAATTCGGATTCTGGTTCGAATAAAATTTATGATATAGGGCTATGGGTGTTGATCTACTTCTCCTAAGGCTAATATTTATATATATTTTTTATATAGATTATATGTAAATGTAGCTCTCATATAGTCATACCTACCATGTGAACCTCCTCTACATAAATAAGTAACCCACAAACATATAATACATGGGTGGTAAAATTTAGTCCCTAAACTATCTCTATATTGCAACTTCGTCTCTATACTTCACACTAAAACAATTTTGGCTCCTAAACTTTCACATAATGCTAAAAAAATGATTTATTTTATAAAATAAAATGCTCAATTCAGAGAAGAATAAACAAATACATCAACTTTTTGACTTTAAGGTCGAAAGTATAATAAATCTTAAACTTAAATTGAGATATTGTTATGAACTCATACATCTTTGTTACTAATTATGATTTTGATTAAGTATAGAAAATACGAAAACCCCCTAACAATTGCATGATGATAATTTAAATGACATAACAGAAAATATGGGGGATTTTCAAAATATTAAAAAAAATTGCTTTTATGTCTAGCAAAATATTTAAGTAAATGAGATAAAAGAACCAAGTTGCAATATAGGGATAGTATAGGGACTATTCATATATTTTACTAATACACGCATACATACATAAACCCACGTCTCACTCCACATCATTTTTAGAGAGAGAGAGAGAGAGAGAGAGAGAGAGAGAGAATGGAGGGATCTCTCATTATTTTTATTTGCCTCTTCTTCTTTGTTTCCTCGCTCAGTAGTTTCTCCTCCTCTCAGGCTCGTTCGCAGCAGCAGCAGCAGCAACCGTCCGATTCCTGCCGCACGAATCTTAAAGCAGTGGCCCATCTGATCCCCTTCGACACCTCCTCCCTCCGCTGCTTCCCGGCGTGGAGAGACGAGGACTTCATACTTTGGGTACGCATGCAGTCCGCGCTTCAGTACTCCTTTTCATCCTCTTTAAGTTCGTTTTTTTTCGGCTTGACTTCTGAAACAGCTTTTTTGCTTCTGAGAAGCAGTAGCTAAAGTTATATCTTTAATGATTAAAAATTTAGAGTTTCTGCTGTGGCAAGAAGCTGGATGAGCTTCTCGGCTCAACAAGTCGAAATGTTAATGTAAAACTTATCCTAATGTTCTAAGCCACTCTAATAAATTAAAACTTTTGCAGGAGCTTCAGCTTATGCTTAACGAGTCCTACTTTGAAAACATTCTATATTTTTAGGAGCTATTTGAGATTGTATGCCGAGGATTGTACCGTCTTTATCAAACTAGTACTTTTAATTCAGGCCGTCAAAAAATTAATTTTATTTAAAAAAGTTTGTTCGGTAGTTTTAAAGTAATAATACTAGTTAGATTAAAAGCGTCAAACTTTTCAGAAAAGTTTTTAAAATAATTATTATTATTCGTTACAATAAAATTGACCAGTATATATATATATCTATAGAGTCCGGTTACTATGTTATCAATAGCACCAAGCACTTGGTGCTACCAAGTTTTCTGCCGTTATATCTATTCCTTTGATTATTTCCACCCGTTAGATCATATTATTCAACCAACCACCAACTCAACCCTAGGGGGCCCACATCATCCTATCCGCATATCTCTTAATTCAATGGCCGAAAACCTAATAGCACCAATAACTTGGTGCTATTAATAGTATAGTAGCCTAGTTCTATATATATATATATATGCGGATAGGATGATGTGGGCCCCCTAGGGTTGAGTGGGTGGTTGGTTGAATAGTATGATCTAACGGGTGAAAATAGTCAAAGTGGTAGATCTAACGGCAGAAAATTTGGTAGCACCAAGTGCTTGGTGCTATTGATAGCATAGTAGCCGGACTCTCTATATATATATATATAGCTCTATGCTGGTATACTATCGGTAGCACGGAGGTCTTTGTGCTACCAAGTTGTTTTCAATGATGCGGCTTCCAAATCAACGATCGGCTCTGTTAAACTTGATCTACACTATTGAAAGTATTTGAAAACTAAATTTTATAATTTTTCGACATTATTTGGTTAGTGATCAAAAGGTCTCAAAATTGACAATTTTAATGGTGGATGTGATGCGTTTGTAAATTTAACGGTATAAAACAATCCAAATCTGATGAAATTTTTGAAGTTTGCGAATACGGGGCCGGGCCGATGGAGCTACGTGGTGTCGGCCCCCGACACGGGCTCGTACGTTGCGGTGGGGTTCTCGGCCGACGGGGGGATGGTCGGGTCCGCCGCAGTGGTGGGCTGGGCCGCGCGGGCCGGCGGGCCGGGCCTCACGAAGCAGTACTACCTCGGCGGGACGGATTCGGCCCAGTGCCCGCCCGTGTCGAGCCTGGCCGGGAACGCCTCGATAATCGTGTCCGGGGATTCGCGGCTGTACCTGGCGTTCCAGATTCACGCGCGCCGGCCGCAGCCCTACCTGATCTGCTCGGTGGGGCCGAAGAACGACCTGCCGTCCGTCGCGTCCGGATATTACCTGTCGGAGCACCGTGACGCGGTGTCGATGTTCGTCGACTATACTAACGGTATATATTGTAAACACATATTGTACTGATCGATACTAAAATTTAAAAAAAAAAAAAAAAAACTTTAAATACCACCCATGTGGTTTCGCACTTTCTCACTTTAGTATCCTGTGGTTTTGTTTTTCTCTTTTCGTTGTTTCTTTCGTTAAATTATATAGAAAAAACTAAGATAACCCACCTCTGGTTTATCGGATATTCACTTTAGTACTTCTACAGAAATTGGATGGACTTTACGAAACTTTTTTGTGTGGCTTTCATGGGTTCCAGGGTTGGTCCCGGTCCCCCCTGGGGGCTCCGGGCTCTCATCAGCGCGGCGGCACGGGCTGCTGGTGCTACTGGGATGGGGCGTGCTGATGCCGGTCGGAGTCATGGCGGCCCGGTACTTCAAGCAGTACGATCCGCACTGGTTCTACGGCCACTTCGTGATCCAAGGGATCGGGTTCGCGTTGGGTCTAGCCGGGATCGTAATCGGGTTCGGACTCGACGCTTCGGGGGTGAATAATGTGGGCGCACACAAGGCTCTGGGGATTGCCATCTTAGCCCTTGGTTCCCTCCAGGTTTGTATAACTTTTTAAGGCTTTTGCTCCTATACCTTTCATTACTATTCAAAATTTTATTTACCCTTTTATTCCCAAAATATGCCTCTAAATTCCAAATTTCATTAGTACACTAATGAAATTTGGGGTCTATTTGAAGGAATTTTTAGAAACAAACAATGGCATTTTGGTACACTAAAAGTATGTTAGGTATTATCCCTAACTTTTTTTAAAAAAAAAAACTTTGAGCTCAGGTTAAAATCTAAGTTAAGACCAAATGGTAAAAACCTACACAACTTACTTAAACTATAGACCATTTTATCCAACTTTTTAAATTTTGATTTTGTTATCTAATTTTTTAATTTGTTTAAGTCAATTAATATTACTTTGACTTCAAAGTTTAAGTTAATAACTCATTTTAATAAATTTGTAATTGCGAGAATTACATGAAATATACTAACTAAACCTATAAAGATAAACAATGTATTCAAATTTTGAAGTCAAAGTGTCATTGACCGATTAAAATCAAACAAATTAAAAGATTGAATAGTAAAATCAAAATTTTTAAAAAATAATCAATAGTTCAGGTAAGTTCTATACATTTTCACCAAACAAAATATGAGGATAGAGACCAATTACGGTTCCATTTATATTTTTTTAAAGTTCGAATAGCTAAGTGTAATCGAACTAAAGTTTAGAGAGTCGGAATGATGCGCATCCCTTGCATTTGCAGGTGACGACGCTCCTCGCTCGCCCCGACAGAGCGTCGAAGGCGAGGAAGTACTGGAACTGGTGCCACCACTGGGTCGGGAGGGCCGCGATCGCCTGCGCGACCGGGAACATATTCTTCGGGCTGGCGATCGCACACGAGAATAGCTCGTTGAGCATCGCGCACCGCGTCTTCTTGGCGGTTTTGGCCGTCGCTTACGTATTCTTGGAGGTTAGGAAGCATACGAGCGACGAGTGAGTAAGATGTACCATGATCGGTCAGCGGAGGCTCCGTTGGTACAGTTTATTGTAGTAAATGTAGTTTGATAATCTATTCTTTCTAGTGTATATGTGATTGTTTTGAGCGGTAAATCAATCATAGCAGATCAAGATCATAGCAGATCAAGATCGAACCGCGACCTTCCGCCGCTAGGCCGATTCGGTTCAACCCATAAAACTGAAAAGCTTTAAAACCCGTGTTGACCCGTTTGAACTGATATCATCATATCATCCTAGGCTAACAAGCTTTTAAACCGGGCCGAAACACTGTTTTACACAACAAGCTTTTCTGATTAAAAATGAATCATTTTCATCTAAACACTATTATATCAAATCTTTCATGCATCCCACATGCCTAGTGACATAAACAACACACCGCAAACTAATAATCTACTACCGAGAAGCGAAACACAATGAACTGGAACATGTTCCAAATTACAACGCAACCATGTTACAAAGCAAGCATGTTACGGTAATGCGATTATACCTAAGTTGCATCCACTCCCATTTCCAAGTTATATCTCTGACTCTACTTTCACAAACAGTAAGAAGATCTAGAGGTTTTCCTGCAACAAAAGAAGTCCCCCAAAAAAGGAACAAAAATTAAAAACAAAAGGCCTACAATAGAAAAGACATGTTTTGAGAACGAAACCTACGACATGGAGGATCGACTTTGCATATTCTTCAGCTTGATCCTCAGTATCGATCATGTCGCCTGCGGAGAATGATATTGAGATGTTTGAAACTCTGATCTTAAGCAGAAATCATCACTACATTGAAACTGACCGAAAACAGAATAAAACTTCCAAAAGCAGCTTTACTTTTAGCCATAAATGCAGGAGAAAGATACAGGTACAGCATAATTTGCTTAAAAAATAGTACCTGTGCCGACTGTAATCTCTGGAGCGTTCCCGTGAACGAGAACGTGACCTTTGCCGACTCCTGGATTCATAACTGTGAGCTCGATCCCGTTCCCGATCATATCCACGGTCTCTATCATAATAGCGGTCGTAATCTCTGCTCCGACGATCATAATCCCTGCTCCTCTCGTGACTGCCACCTCGGACGTCTCTATCTCGGTCTCTGCTTCCTGCCCTGTCACGGTCCAGACTTCGTTCTTTGGACCTAACCACGAAGTAAAGTAGATGTATTTCAAAGCTAAGGGGTGCTAAAAAAAAATTGCATTGTCGAAGTATATCATATGCATCAACAAAGTACAAGATAGATCGAATGAAAACAACCTTCTGTCATATTCATCTCGGTCCCTTTTCAGCCGCTTATCTCTCTCTTCCTGGCCAAGTCAACAGGAAAAAAAAAAGAACATAAGAATTCACATACATAAAACATTTTATTCTTGATTTGTCATCCAATATAAGATGCCAAGACACTTGCACTACAGAAGACAAAAGTGGGAGAGGAAAAAAAAGAAGAAGAAGAAGAGGAAAAGCATAACCATAACAAACCTGAAGTTCTTTTAACTTCTCACGTATTAGCATATAGCCCATATGAAGTTTTCCTCCAAAATGATCAGCCAAGCGACGATCACTGTTCAACACAGGACAATCAAGTAACCTCAATCAACTATAAAAAGGATATCACATCTTTTTTAAGTTTCTACACGGGTAAAGCATAAGACCCCATAGCATCAACATTGTAATTAAGCCAGGAGCAAAGTAATCAATTAAAAAAATAAAAAGACACGCACATTCTTTAGCTGCAAAAGTAATCCTCGTAAAACTGGGCCCAAAAGCCTGCTGGTGAAAAGGAGTATAATGCGGCCGTCAACAGGTGAAGTACTCAAAATCCCAAATACTACTATTTTCTCGCCCTCAAAAATTGCAGGAAAGCAAGGCAATTAAGAAAAGAGGGAAGGTGAAATGATTTTACCTGTCATAGACACTCAAGAATGCCCCACATATGTCGCATAAACGCAACTTTTGATCAGTCTGCAAAAGGATCCAAAAACCAATCCCGATTATTAGGGGGGAAAGAGGCAATAAAATATGGAACTTATATAACATAACTGCAGAAAATACAATTACATACTTCTGAAAACAACTATGCAACAGATTTTTTTTTTTTTCTCCCTTAGTCCATTGGCGTAAATCATCAAATAATATCTTCCATGATCCTTATCGAGGATCAGTGAATATAAGATTAGACAGAAATTAAACACGATATCCGCTTTGTACAAATCACCATTCACCTTCATTCTAATACAGTGCACATAGTTGCATTCCTTCCATAAATGCAAGTTTTTAGTTTTTTGAACTGTATCAATGGGGCAGTTAGCAGTCTACTCTTACATAAATTACTAGTATTCATGATAATGAACTCTTCTTAGCTCTACACCAATGCCGTGTACAATGAACCATAGGCATGGGCAACATAAAATGGCAGAACAAGTAAAAAATAATTAACAACATAAAAAATGGAACCAGTCTAAAAAACAATGGAAACTACAAAACACATTGAACTCACAATTCGCACATCTGCAGCTGTAAACTTTGCACCATCTGAAACAGGCTCCTGGCGTGCACCAAACTGAACGCGTGAAAAAAATCAAGATAGGTTATTACTAGCAGAGCATATTACCAAACTATCTTTAGCTAGTTTAAATATAATCTGCATAGTTTAGCTGGTCTAGAAAGATATCAACCTTCTTTAAAGCTTCTGCTTCTTCCAAAGCCTTCTGAGCCTCATCTATCATTCCCTTTTCACCTGGCCAAAAGCAAGAGAATCAAGAAAGAAAGACAGGAAATCAAATTCAATATAAGATGTTAACTGACAGCAAAAAAAATTGCACCATCATACCAACCAAGTGTTAACAAGATGTGCAAATTTAATAATGCACGATTAGAACTACCTAATATTTTGAAGTAAAAATAGATTAATCACTTAGAAACAGTATGTTGAGCAAATACCAAGTTCTTCTGCCTTCTTAAGCTTCTCATTTATCATTTCTTGTGTACGTGGATCAGGAGGAGGAAGAGCAGGCAAAGGGGCTAGTTGAGGAGGATTTTGAAGTGGATTTACTATTGTAGCTCGGTCTTTGTTAAAAGCATCAAGGAGAAGCATAGCCTACAAAAAAATTATAAAAGAAAAAAAAAAATCAATCAAAATGCTATAACTATACAGTAGGAATCTCAGCCATATAGACCAAAAGAACCCAAAAAGTCAAAAAAAAAAAAAAAAAAAAATCGTCCTCAAGCTGACAGAGTTCGCAATCCATGGAATCAGAGAAATTCATGACATGTTTGGGTTGCAAAATATTACCTGTTTGTCAGCTCTTTTATTTCTAAGCTCTTCAACCACTTCCAGGGCCCGAATTTTACCGTCAGTTTTTCCTTCCAGATCTGAGAAAGTAATATTTCATTAGCAAAGCACCATATTTCGAAAGTTTAGACAGCAAGAATACAGAAAAATGGAGATGAATTAGAATGATCGAATGTCAGGTTATTTAGAGAAAATAGAGTGCAAAGTTGCAAATCAGAATTAACAAATGCTAACGGCATCACAACAGCTGCTCAGATATTTGACCAAAATGACGGTATAACTATGAGAGGGTCAAATATAAAAGGAATAAGCTCATAACTTAATGAGAGTAGATAAAAAAGAGGGGGAAAAAAAAGCAGCCGCCAACGATACATCAATCATCAATTTTAACTATTATAATGCACCAGAATAAGAAATAAAACAGAGACCAAATGATGCTTCGAAGATGAAAGAATGAGAAAAGTGTTTAACAGCCACGAAGCACGTCTCATCAAACATACTAGATTGATGCTGAGAATATTATTATTATCTGAAGCAGATGACAATGTCAAGCACTCCTAAACTATCAGCCCCCCATAGTTCACTTATGCACCTTCTACAGTGAATTGACAATTCAGTGTGGGGATCAAACACAATAATATATTTTTGAGTTCTGCTCTAGCTAGTTTACCTAATTTACTTAGTTATTTTCATTTCTCCCAAAGGTATTTCGTGATAGCATTATTTTCAGCTAGTAAAATTAGGTCAGGCATTGGGTCCTGCCGTAGACCTGGCAATGGTGATAAGAATGGCAATTTGTATGTATCTGCGTCATTAGCAGAAGTCCATATGTAGCATCAATAGAATAACTAATCAGCATATTAGATATCCTAGCACTCAAAATTGCTAAAACAATTCCCCTGCTTTTTGAACTAGGCAGAAATGTTCCTATGTTTTGCTACACATGGAATACATGTCCGCAGTTGATATGCTAATGAAAGAAGCAAAATAATCTAATGCAAGCAAGAAAGGTACGACCATATTATATCAAGGAAGGCTACTGTAAAAATCACTGATACAAGTAGATAATCCATACGACTCGGCTGAAAGTTACCAAAAGTATCAGCTTCTTTGAGTTTCTCCTTGATTTGCTTTGAGAACTCCATGATTTCAGGTGTCTGTATATCATGAGAAGATTTTATCACAAACTAAAGGCATATTTAGTTAACTAAGAAAAAGAGGTAGTATAATAATGGGATAATGCGACAATACTTGAGTAACCTCAGAAACAGATATTGCTATAGCAGCTTTAGCATCTTCCTCCTCCAAACGTTTAAGGGCTCTCTGAATTTTCCTTTCGCATTCCCCAATCAACCTTTCTATCATATCTTCCAATTCCCTATCAAAGTTATGAATACCTTTGGCTTTGGCTTCTTCATATCTATGAAATATTTAGGAAGAACAAATTGTGTATTCTACAAAAACATCTTTCTCTACCTAAAATATTAAGAAACAAAATTTCTTTCTTTGGCTAATCAACACATTAATCAAAACCAGCTTAGGCCCTGACTAGCCATATCCTGATACTTAACGAGGCAGAAAGGTGCAAGGGGGGAAAAAAAGAGTTCACATGAGAAGAAAAAAAATCCCTCATTTGTTAATCTATATCTAAGCTAAGTAAAATTTAAACCAAAGAAAACAATAAATTTGATCCTTACTACATAAGATCAGCTGGTTTAAATATAATTAAGAAAAGGAACAAACTGTTGAAAAGAAGTATAATAATGATTGTGCAATTAACAGAAAACTGCACGTCCCTATATCATCTAGAGTTCCTGCTGCACAATACAATCCAGCAATTTTGTCTCAAGGAACTTTAAAATGATGGCATAATATGCATGGTAAGAACCAAAAAGCATACAAGGCAACTAATTGATCACTTTATTACAAGGATACTCTTTCCTCAGCTGCAAAGAGTGCACCTTTGGACAAGGACCCATATCCATTTTCTGGGATTTCAAAAATATAAAAGTCAGTTTACAAACAACCAAGAGTAGTAATTGAAAGCCTCCAACAAGAGAAGCATAAGCAACAAAAAACAACTAACAGCCATTATGAAAGTAGAAATTTTGGAAAAAAAAAAGGGTACAGAAATGAACAGCTATCAAATAAGATAACAAGCCACAAAAGTGAGCGTCATATTGGTATTCTTGCGATCCACAATAAAATATTTAAGCAGATGGAAAGCGATACTTATAGGCAGCATTGAAATTTTGATTTACAAAGATATTAAATTCATAAAGTAGCCTGAAGATTAAGAATGCATTCTAATTGATGGGAAGCTGACATGTATCTAAATCTAAAATATGTTTATAAGCAAACTAACTGTAGTAATCCAAGGCTAAAATTTGCCAATTGAGAGAAGCATAAGTAGCAAACAAGTTGTATAACCTATACCTGAACCACATCACAGTGTTATTGAAGTAGAAATACAATAAATAAGTACAAAATGATCAATTAACTAAGTCAAACAAGCATCAGATTTATATTTTTGCCGACACAATTACGACATTTAGGCAGAATGAAAGCCGTATTAATAGATAATAGCAAATTGGGTTTTGCAAACAAAGACTAAGGGCCTGTTTGGCCTTGAAATAGGGCGCAATGCTGTTTGATGGAGCATATGGTGCTTTAACAGAAGCTTCTTTCTAACACAGAATCAAAAGCACCAAACTAAAGCTTTTTCTTTTGAGGCTCAAAATCTAATTTTTGCTTTCTGCTACAGCAGAAGCTTCAGATTCGTTGCTTTACCAAAACACTCAACGGGGCCAAACAGGCTGTAAATGGGCAAAAGAAACCTTCAGATCAAGAATTATTTCTGATCAATCGGAGAAGCAATATACAACAATCCAGCAGAATCAGAAGCACCAAATTCGAGCTTCTGCTTATGAGGCTCAAAACCTTATTTTTTGCTTTCCGCTTTACCTGTACCAAACATTCTACTGCAAAACTGCTGCTTCTAAAAGCAGAAGCAGAAGCAGAGTCAAACGAGCCCAAAACGGGCATAGAAACCCTAAGATTGAGAATACATGAATGGAGAGATCTAGGGTTTTGAGGGTTCCATCCGCACCGTGAGCTGGAAGAGGTCGTGGGGGCAGAGCCCGGCCAAGAAGAGGCGGCACACGTCGCGGTCGTAGTGCTTGCGATTCACCTCCGCGACGTCGCCGTTCCGGTTGGCCCCCATGAGGGCGTCGAGCTGCTTCCTAATGGCGTCCATGGCTCGCTAGGGTTAGGGCAAGGGCTAGGGTTAGGGTTTGGGGTTTCCCCGCTAAGAGCGCTCGCTCGAAGACGACGCTGGACAAAGCTCCCGTATATTTATACGGGGAAAATGTGCAAAGAACCCGTGACTTTTATCATTTTAGTAAATAGATCCCTGAACTTTTGATTTTGGTAATTAGACTCTTAAATTTTATTAAATAGTTCTAATAGACCTTCCTGAGTAAACTTATTAACTATGAAGTAGTTTTGGCCGTATATAATATATTTCTCATATTCTAATATGTGCAAAAGGTAACAAAACTCGAAGATAAATTTATCTTATACACACCTATTTTAATACTTAATTATTACAACTAAAAAAAAGGAATAGTATTTCTTTTGTATTTTAAAGTTTTATTATAAAATAAAAATTATGTGTCAGACATGTCAATAAAACGATTATGTAATTAGTAACTTTACTTAAAAAGAGAATTTATATTGAAATAAGTTTAGAGGGACTCGTAGCGAAAATTTAAAAATATTAGGAGTTTGTATAGAAAAGTATTAAATTAGACCGAGGAACTTAGCTTTGCAACAATTTACAAAGTTTGCGGGATAAACTACAATAATTTAAAGTTTTCGGGGCAAAGTGTCATGTAATTTGAAGGATCATAAATGTAATTTAGCTCTCTTTTTACCCCTTGCCACTTTGTCCCATATATTTTTAAAATTTATATTTTACCTTCTTAAAATTTAAAATTACATTACTTATCTTTGCATAATTATTATTTTGTTATCGTCTTGTACATATAATATATAGTACAATTGGATAGTTATAAAAATCTTATTTATTCCCATCATATACACAGTATAGTGAAATAATAAATTTGTTGGGTTGAATGCTACAATTTTAAATTTTAAATTTTAAAAAGACAAAATTAAATTTTTTTAAAAAACAGAAAGGTTTAATACAAAAGTGAATATATATATATATATATATATAAAGATTTTCTACATTTTAGCTTTTTTATTTATGTACTTATTTATTTGTTGGGTTAATTGCATACAGGTCCCCGCAAACATAGCGAATTACAGATATATCCCTGCAAAGTTCAACTTTCATTAGTTATTCCTACAAAAATCCTAATAATGTATGCAGAAATGTTCCTGCCGTTAGAATCCGTTAGAGAAATTTAGTTAACCACAGTTAAAATACTTAACCATGGTTACTTAATAAGGTGAATTGACAATTTTGCCCTTCTTCCTCTTCCTCTTCCTCTTTCTCTTTCTCTTTCTCTTTTGCTTGTCGACGTGGCCCCATCTCGCCGGAGAGGTGGAACTCGGCCACCGGGGAGAGCGGAGCGGAGGTCGGAGTGGTCGTCGTCGCCGCCGCCGGCGATGGAGGAGATCGCGGCGGGCGATCGCCTCCGCCGCCTCCTTCTTCTTCATATCCAGCTTTTGTAGGGACATATTTGTGAGGGTAAAAATGTCATTTCACAAGACTGATGTTAAAAAATAAATAGTTCTCTAACGGTAACAAACCAGAGGGACATTTCTGCATACATTAGGACTTTTGCAGGGATAACTTATGAAAATTAAATTTTACAGGGATATATCTGTAATTTACTATGTTTACAGGGATCTGTATGCAATTAACCCTTATTTATTTGTTTTTCACTCTCTTGCAATAATCAGATAAGTGCGCGAAACAAACGATTCATCAAACTCGTCGCCGAATTCATATTAATCCTCAACAAACTATTCGGTGAACTCGTTGCCGACTCCACATTAAAGCTAAGCCGTGCCGAGTTCATATAATCCTCAACAAACAATGCGGCAAACACGTTGCCGAATTTATGCAAATCCTCAACGAACAATACGGTATTCGCGTTGCCGGGTTCGCATGAATCCTCACTCCCCTCTCTTCGATCGCATAAACTCTCCTCGCATCCTCCGCCTCTTTTCCCCTCCTCGACCCAATCGCGCTTTAGAGAGAGAGAGAGAGAGAGAGAGAGAGAGAGCGAGAGAACGACGCTGATCGTAGAGAGAGAAGATGCTGTTTCTCGTCGTCTTCGTCCTCCTCCTCGCCGCGGCATCGACCCTAATCTACAAATTCGCCGCCGCCGATGGTGAGAGATCCTCGCAATTCCCCTTCTTCAACCTTAAATTTGGTTCGGTTAATGTAGAGAAAGGTGTAGTTTTTACGATTGTTGTATTGTTCTTTGGGGGGCGCGAGTAGGGGACTTCACGCTGCTGTCGAAGGGGCCGGCGAAGCGCGAGGAGGTCGAGGGCAAGGTGAGGAGATCGAACTCGAGCTAACGATCCTAGCTTTGTTTAGGTTTTTGGTGATTTGGAAGTAGGGATTGTATGTGGATTCTTTTGATCGGTGTGTGATGCTTGTAGGTTGTGTGGATCACTGGGGCGAGCCGCGGAATCGGTGAGCAACTTGTTTTGTTTATACATTTGATTCGTCGAGGGCTGAGTGTCGCATAATTTGAACAATTTAGTGGAGATCATAGCTTAACTGTTTCACTGATGAACTTTTTTTTTTTTTTTTCTCATATTTGCATTTTGTAGTAATAGCTTAATCATTTAGACAGTAGCGCAGAGGATATAATGATCTTAGTGTCTTAATTCTCCGCTTGCGTAAAAAAGTTTTGGGCTTATTTAAGAGGTAAAGTGTAGGGTGAAATCGATGCAATTTTTTATGCAGGGATAGTTGAGACACAGGCTACGGGCTACCGTGAATCGTTTTGTTGTAATTTACCCTTAATTTCCAGAAAACTTTTTATTTGCTTTGTAACATAGCTGAGATTGATTGGAAAAAGAAAATTGCTAAACAGTTAGGAGAATCATGACTTTAAGCTGGTTACTGATGGAACCCCAACATTTCAATGAAAGAAACTGAGGGAAGAAGTTACTAGTTCATATCCCTGAATTCCACCTTGTAGGTAGCAATTTGAAAAAGATTTTGGTATGCTGTGATCAGTTATGTAAGTTTTTGAATATAGGTATCAGCAGAACTAAAATGCTTGTTGAATTTTATCCGTTAAATTCAGACACCCATTTTTAGAATAATTTCTAGTGTTTTGCTAAAATTTTGGGATCTAAATGATGTATTTCAGAACTTCTGAATAATGCTTATTTCATTTTGTTAGGAGAAATTCTTGCAAAACAGTTTGTTGGTTTGGGAGCAAAGGTGATACTTTCTGCTCGTAACAAGGCAGAGCTTGAGCGAGTAAAAAGTGAACTTATCAGTGAGTATCATTCTTAAGAAACAGCTACTGGCCTACTTCTGAAATCCACGATAATCGTCACATAAAAACAGTTAACTTTAAGAATGTTTTCCTTTTTTGAGTATTGATATTGAACTCATTCTCGTGGTTTCCCACATTATTGCTTGTTAAAAAGGTAAACACCCAACTAGTCAAGTTGAAGTCTTACCTTTGGATTTGGCATCTGGCGAAGAATCTTTAAAAGAAGCTGTAGAGGTTGCAGAATCCCTGTTTTCCGGTGCCGGCGTCGATTATATGATCCATAATGCAGCCTTTGAACGTCCGGTAATTTATCTTGGAAATGAAGCTTTTTACAAAATACTGTTTATCTTAAGTTGGGGGAGTCATCCAATTCATGGGGGAACTTAGTTTTCAACTCCGGAAAAAAAAAAAATTAATGGGAGGCATATTTGTGATCTGCAATGTGAGAAATTAAGTTTCAAACGGCTTATGTGCAGTGATATATACCTAATTAGATAGTTTATTAGGGGGTATATATATGTATATCTCTTTGATTTATTAGTTAAAAACTTAAAACTAATCCCTGCTTTAGTGAACAAGTACGGTAATTTATTAACCTTTAGCTAGTTTGAATTTCTGATTGCAGAAACGAAAAGCTTTGGAAGAAACTGAGGAAGGTATTCGGGTAAGTCATACCGTTTTCCTTTCTATTGTTTTCTAATTGACAAATTTCCCTGGAATGTAATATCCTAATTTCTACTTTGAAAGGCTACTTTCAACATAAATGTCCTGGGTACCATTGCTCTTACTCGGCTTCTTGCACCTTCAATGCTGAAAAGAGGGAGAGGCCATTTTGTTGTGGTATGGTAAAGAAAACCTTTCTGCTTTTTTTTTTTTCAATATTAAATTTAGGACCTATCTTGTATAATATCCCACTATTTTGTTGATCACATTATAATGCAGATGAGTAGTGCAGCTGGAAAGTGTCCCGCACCGGGTCAGGCCTTGTACTCTGCTTCTAAGCATGCTCTAAATGGATATTTTCATACTCTGCGTTCTGAGGTACAATATTGTTTTTGGTGATGTTTAGACTATATCTCTTGACCTTAGAATTTTCTCTTGGAGATAATTTCCTTGATACAAACCAGAGATATTTGAAACACATCTTTTTCTTAACCACTCGCTTTAAGTGTTCCTGTTTAATTGCAATATTATTTTTGTTGCCTCCATTTGATTCTTCATTCATTCCTTTACTATTAGAACTGCACTTGAAAAAGATTGAAAGTTAGGATTAGTTACTGCTGACCAACCTTGTCCTCCTGTTCTTTTTCTTGATTGCAGCTATGTCAGAAAGGCATTAAAGTAACTGTTGTTTGTCCTGGGCCAATAGAAACATCAAAAGTTACTGGAGAAAGCTCATCTACACAAAGTGGTTCTTCAGAGGTTGACTTTTTATGTCCTTAAATTCAGACATTTGAAGAGCATTTTGATGAAAGCTAATTATCATCACAATTTGAAAAGAAAGGAATGATAACTCGCCTTCACTTATTGTTTAATTTTTAATCAGGTTTAATCATTAATCTAATCGTGATGCACAATAATCAAATTGACGTAGCTTGTGGAGTAAATTCCTGGTCCGTGATGTTTCGGGTGAATTATAGGGATCAGAACAAACTTGTCTTGCTTATTTAGTTCCCTTTTCTTAAGTTTGCTAAATAAGGAGTTCACGAGGTGATAGACTGCTCTACTAGTTCACTTTCATACGGTAAAATGTACAAGTACTACCTGAATTTTAAAAGGATTCATTTTGTACCGAAATTTTCATTTTTTCTGGTTTCAGAACCTTTCCATTATGTTAGAAGTACTTGACGATTTTGGACAAAAAAGTGATAAAATACTCTATTACGTAATATAATATTTCTGTCAAAGTTACAAGTTTTGTTTAGTTTTGATGAAGGGGTACTGAAATACAAAATCATGCAAGCTTACAAATTAAAGTAAAAAAAAAAAAAAAAAACTTCTGGTTGTATTTGCTTGTTTTTACCCATTCAAATTGTAGAAGGAAAACTGTGTTGCAACAAAATCCGAGAGAAGTGCTATGAGACCACTTTGCTGAGAAAGGCTGTCCCTGCTTACTTAACGTCACACCTTGCCTAATCGATCTAGTTCACAATGGTTAACCGCCCATTGTCAGAATATGAATAAACCCTCCTATGTGATTTAGCTTGATTTTACACTTCCCCATGGTTTGGACTGGGAGTTTACTGTTCCTGTTGGCAGTTAGAAACTTTGGTTATGCACCTTGTGGCTCATTGAAAATTTTATGAATAACAGAACTTGCACAAAAGTTGTTATCTTGAGAGCTGTTTATAGAGTTTTTGGCGAGTTATATAATGGCTACATGGTCTGTTGTAAGCTGGAGTTCCTAGCTGCTATCTGGTACAGTAACTTAAAGGCAGTAAAGTGTTAAAATCCAAGTCATGGGTTAATAAAGTAAACTTGACGTAAATCTTTCCTTTTCATAAAAATCCTTGGAACTTGCCATAACTTGATGTTTGTTTATGCCAATATTCTATAGTACTCTAATTGCTAAATTATTTCGAGTAAAATTTTTATTCTTATGTTATCTCATATTGCTTAACAGAAGCGCGTGTCATCAGAAAGATGTGCTGAACTAACAATTATTGCTGCTACGCATGGACTAAAAGAAGCATGGATATCATATCAGGTTGTTCTTTTTATACATTTGTCTTTTTAATGCTAGTTTAGTTAATAATAAATGACTTTCTCTATTTTAACTTCAATTCGTACTCGGTAACCTCCTTCTAAAGAAAGAGAGAAGGTTCATCAGTGTTAGTTGCTTTTTTTTTTATTTTTTATTGGCGTTAGTTACTTGGGTTTTTCCTCTGAAGAGGCAAATACGATCAAATTTCTTCTAACAATCACTGTGCTTTTTCTTGCAGCCTGTTTTGCTTGTTATGTATCTGGTACAATACACGCCAACCATTGGCTACTGGTTTATGGATAAGGTACTTGCTTTTGCTTAGCTAACTTCAAAAGGATTGTCATCAGTAGACGATCATTTCTGCAAAACATCAACTGCCATTATAAAATATTCTTTTATGTGAAATATTGGAAATAGCTTCGTCCCTCTTCAGATTATAGTTGATTTCTTGCATTTTTTTCTTTTCATTAATAAATCATTTCTTCTTTTGGACTTACTTGACAGTTTTGCCAATTCTGAAAACAAAAGAAATAATCTAAAGCACTTCTAATTTCTCCACAAGTTCCTTGATTAAGTCAATAACCAAGTAGGCAAAATATCTTATTTAAGATGTCTCAATCTTGTTTTTCCCAATTCGGTACTTTTTTATAATCATCAAAAAAGGAAAGAAGTTTGGAAAATGGTTAAAAGGAAAAAAGGATTGCAAAGATCAATTTTTTTTGTGCCTTCTTGGTAAGCTCCTTATCTCTGTTTATTTCTTGTAGATCGGTGCTAATCGGCTGGATGCTGCTGCAAAGAAGGGCAATGCTTATAGTTGGAAACTGTTCCTCGGGCAAAAGAAATCAGCATAATTGGGTTTCCATTTGGCAACTCAACCAAGGGAGCAAAAATGCAGGGCATGCTGCAGACTTTTCTTGCTTCCTGTTCCGTTTCTGAACAATAGCCTAGTCCTTTCCTTGAAAATATTACCTCTGGAAGGATACTCGTACTTTGTCTAATTAGTTATATGGTGCCACAATTTTTGTGTGGCATAACTAGAATACTGAGGGCTATGAAATGATGTTGATATGTGTATAAAATGCTGCCAAGAAAAATTTTGGGTGGTAATACAAAGTTCATCATACTAATTTGAGAGGGATCTTTGTAGGCCCACATAAAATTTATTTGACATTCCAGCTTTAATTCCATTACTTGAGGATGTAAATCACTGCATTATTTTACAGACCTCATGATGAAAATGTTGGATATAACATTGGAAACAATATTCCATTGCATTCATCTGCTATAGTGGATGCGAAGTTTCGTGTGGCAACAAGTTGTATTTTGTGTGGATATATAACAACTGTTGTCTATGATTTTTTTCTTCTTTTTTTTTCAAAGTTTCAAAATTTGAGTTTATTCCATACATTAAAGATTGACAATATATAGTATGCTGGGAAATAATGGCCTAGAGTTTATTGCCCGAGAGTATATGCTGTAATGCTGAACAATAAAGAGTAATTTTAAGTAATATCTCCTGCACCTGTACAGAGTTACGTCTTATATAGTATTTCTGGTGGTTTTTTATCTCTTGCTTCAGTTGGTCAATAAGGTGAAAAAAGGAGAATGTTAGAGTCTGTATCATTATTATTATTATTATTATTATTATTTAATGTTCTAGTCGGCATACATATTGCAGTTCATGGAAATTGTCTCCAACACAGTATGTAGTTTTTTCTTCTTCTTTTTTCCCCCTTTCTATTTGTTCATCAGTGATTCAATGTTGTTTCTCACAGCAATTCCGAAAGGAACCAGTGTCACCTGAATATGGGCAAGCTCTGTAAAATTACTGGAAAATGTTAGTGATATTAGAATATACATACTTCTGTGCACATGTGGAGTGCTGAAAATTTGCTGTCTGATCATTGCTTTCTATAGAAGAGTCTTAAAATGTTGCATAGTGTAATGTGGCGCAGGTGTCTTCTCAGTCTTAAAATGTTTCATTGCCTGTATCTCTTCTTTCTTGTATTCACTTGCAGAAACAAAGAATTCAAGTCAAGGTAAATGTATATATGAAAAATATTTGACTGGATCTTATGAGCCACTACAGAACACGACGAAAGAATGGCAAAAGGGTGGACGGTCTCCTTCGGATCCTCATCTCGAACCCATAGTAAGGGGGAAAAGTTTACTCTCTTTCAGTTGTATTCTATATGTGATGGTATTTCCTTTCTAAGGTTCACCCTCAAGTTTCAGTTTTGCTGGACCCATTTCATCTGCATCGATTTCTGATGCTTCTGCCAATGATGAATGTGGTTTTATGGACCCATCAGAAAAATGAGATTTATATTCATAAAGGGCTTCAATTGTCCATACAAGAACTAGTACCACCATTACTGTTGATAAGCATGCCAATGCGCCCCATGTGATGCGTGCATACTTCTTCAATGGTTTACAGTGATCGGCAAGGATCTCTGAGAACGCTTCTTTCACCGTCTGGCAATTAACCAATCTCTCCATTCCGGGGTAAACATCGAGTATATTCTGAATCGAGTTTGTGTAGATTAGAACCTTGTGGTAGTCACTAGCTGAAATAAATTCTCCTTGGTTACATGTTTCGCCGTCGCTGTTCGAGCAGGCATATCTCTTCAAAACCTTCAAAAGGATTTTGCGTACTACATGTTAAATGTTAATAGCAACATTGTCGATGTTGCAACTTAAGGAATCTATTGTAGTCTAAGTATGTAATAAAAGAATGAGAGAAATGTATACCTGGGGAATATCTCCTATCTTGGTTGTGTTGGAAGAACAGTTTTCTGGCTGATAGGTGTAATTATCAGGTGCTCCTGAGAAAGGATTGCATACATATGCTATTTCTGACAGGAATGAGGATCTTAAGGATAATATATGTGCATTCACCTGCATTTATTGCAGTGGTAGGATCTTAGTTATTGTATTTCTGACAATAATATAATTCAGCTACTCTTAAGCACAATTATTTGATTTCCCTAGAACTATACAAACACAATGTATCCATGTGAATATCAAGTAAGCGCGACATAATATATTTACCTGATTCTAAGATATTTTTAGTTTGATTGATTACTTGGTAGTACAGGATTTTATAAATTTGATGTTAGGATGTGGGTTATTGGTAACATGTTATGGGTGATAGCGTGAGATTATCAATTATGTTTTTGAGTTTGCATTCTGTTGAGTTTTATAATACTTCTTCTAACATATGCACTCTACAGAAGCTCCAGCCAGGCCAAGCGAGCTACCGTAAGGCTTGAGTTTCTATCGGCTTTTGGTTATACCTGGTCAATTGCGTCATGGATCTCTTCTCCAACGTCTTGTAGAACCGTATCAGCTGAAAACTGCTCACTACATGGGAGGATCGAGCTTAAGGTGCTGTTTTCGGGATTTAACTGATACTCATCAAGAGCCGCACAGGTATCGCTGGAAAACCTGTTAAATAAATACAACAGTTTCCTTGTAAGCTGACGCCATATTAAAAGAGAAGTATAGTAATATGCGCAAACTCATAACTTACTTATAGAGGAAGAAATACAACCCGAAATATGTCCAGAGGAGGAATGTCGATAGCCAGCAAACTATTATAAGCCTGTGTTTTTAAGTTTTTGTTAGAATAGAGGTAATACCAACAATTTAGGTCATTGAACTGCGGAACCTTAGAAGATTAGATATTTAAAAATGAGTAGTTTCTTTATTATATTTACATCCGGTTGCTCTAAGGAGAGTTCTTAGACTACTTACAAGGAGGATAAATTTTGTAGCTTTACAGTCCTTGCTGCTGCTGTGAGAAAAAGCAGTTAGATTTATTCAAGCAACTAAAAATACTCGAATAAAATGGGTTCAAATGTACTCACCCAACAAAGCAAGAACAACAATCATGTTAAGCATGACGGTTATGATGGAGATTACTTCCCTGCGACAAAATCTCGTTTGAGTTTTAAATAAAAGAGTTGGACTTTTTAAACACTTTTTGATTATGTAGCAATTTGTTTCTTTTATTCCTGATCTTACAGTGCGTTGATCCCCTTGTTGACCAGATGCATGCTACTTTCAGCTTTCGCCTGTATATTTGAGGCTTGAATGCTAAGACTCTCTACGTTGGAGTTCAACAGGTCAGATCCGTTACGGCTACCGTACAGCTCTGTTATATTCTGCATGGCAGCTACAGCTTCTGTTACATTGTATATCGTTGTCGATGCTTCCTCTGCGGTTCTCATTATGATGTTTTTAAATGATCGGGCTTGCAAATGGAACTTAGAGCTGCTGCCGATTATAACTCCCGATGCTACTCTATAAGGTAAAAACAGCATCTAGTTATTAAATTGTACTGTAGTGGTTTTTGTGCTTAGTAGTGTTCGTTTGGCTTTTTTTTTTCGAACAACTTCTCTACTCTAATAAGCACTAGCTAGACATTTGGTAAACAAAAAGTCTGGAGCTTTCACTTTGCGGAAAACGGGGATGAGATTCTCAGCTCCCAAAAAGCAAAAGTTTCAATAAGAACATTTGCTTTTACTATTGTGGAAGGTGTCACAAAGGATTTTAATGAAGCTGCTATTAGTGCTTCTTCGTATAACTCCTCTTGAACAACACTTCACAGAAGCTCCAGGAGACCAAATAAGCCCTTAATTCATAGATTCTTATTTGAGATTAAAAAAAACATGCTTACATGACTACAAATGTGAAGAAAAGGCCCAAAATATTGGGCCAAAGGAAGTCTCTCTCGGAGCGAGAGGCTCTCTCATTCTGTTTTCTTTTCCTTCCGAAGCAAATTCTTGTAACAAGTAGAAATCCAGAGAAAGTAATACCGCCGACAAACCACAGTGCTGCAATAATGTATCCAATTCTTCCGGTAAATATTGTAGACTGGGATATGAAAATGAAATAAAGGGTCAGTTTCCCATATTTTTATTTGTTTCGTATCCTTTTCTTCAAATGTAGGTCTTAATTCTTTTCAACAGTTTCAACTTCTCTGCATTTGAATCAGGTTTAAAAAACCAATTTAAGACGTCGCAAAAGGTAGTGATTTTTTATTGGGGGGTAGCTTATAAGATAGTGACTAAAGGGAAGCAAATGAAATGCGAGTATGTGAAGTGTTCAGTTTCGCGATGTTACAACTAAACCATCATTTATGACAATGTTATGCATCATTGTTGATAGATTAGAAAGCCGCCACTCGGCTAATTTTGGAATAAATGATAAGGTGCTAATACTATTCATGCTTGGATTTTACTTTGTTTAGCTCCCTGTTTGATCTTGTATATGTTTAAATCCTCACATTTGGTGTAACAACTACTGATAATTATGTGTTTTATATATCCAATGCTCCAATGCAGAGCATTATGAGGAGAATGCTGGGGAAAAGCAAAGATGGGGGAACTTACACTCCAGTAATGCTTGCTGGTAATGTTATATCCTCCTCTGTACTTCTTGAAATTATCCAAAGGATCAACTCTCTGTGTTCTAATAAGCAAACTATTTACCGATTCCGAATCATTTTCCATTTCCATCATAATCTTGTCTACTGAGAAGGGATCGAAAAACAAAAAAACAAAAAAAAGTGAGAGCAAAAACAAGAGTTGTTTGTAGTATGTACCTTATTGCAAAGTGATGCTTCTTTGGTTGAGATAATTCAAAAAGTAATTAATGAAAATTCTACTGAGAAAGAATCTTAGAAGTACTAGCTCACAACTCTTTATAAACGAAAATTCTATTGGTAACAAATTGATTATACAACTTTACTTATGCTTCTACTTTTAACTGCAGCTGAATGTGGCAACTGTTTGACATGCAACAAATGTTTGAGTTTCGTAAATTTAATGTAGTGTTTCTTCTGATAGCACTTTTTATGTAGTATTTTAAACAAAGCAATACTATTATTTACAGCAGGATGATACAGGCTCTTATAGTCGTTAAATAAAATCTTAACTTCTAGATAATTAGCCCTAAGGCTTAACCAAACAATCAAGGAGGAATTCATACAAATTCTCTCCTAATTAATTTGATGCATAGATTTCAAGTACTTAAGAAATAGACATGTTTAAGATAATAATAACCTAAAAAGAATGGTGATGATAGTGACTAACTTTTTTAGAGTGAGAATATGTAGTAGCACTTCACCTGGTCCAATATGGGAGCCTAGTGAGAGAGAATCTCCAGCTTCTCCAAGCACACAACTTAAGACTACTGTGAAGGAGAGAAGAAGCACCACAACCATCTGATTTAGCTGCCTCTTTAATCCCATCTCAACAACCTGTATAAAATCACAGAGCCACTTTTTCACATTAAGGAACCCCCCCCCCCCCCCCCCCCAAAAAAAAAAAAGAAGCTAAATTACAAAAAAAATTTCCTGTAAATATTCATTTTTTTACTTTTCCTCTCGTGACTTTCAAAAATTTACAATTTGCCCCCTTAAAATTTCAAAAATATTTTCAAAAGGTACGGCATTAATGGAGAGGGTAAAATGATTAAATTGCCCTTACTTCTTCTATAAGAGAAAAATAATTTTTAATATATTTCTGTCATTTTGAAAGATATTTTCGGTATAAATTATAAGAAATGGACGGAATTGTGATGGAACGCTGGCGGAGGGGGCTAAATGCAACAACTTGAAATGTTGAGAGGGTAAAATATAGATTTTTAAAAGTTAGGAAGAAAAAGTAAAAAAACGGGTATTTATAAGAAATTTTCTGTAATTTAGCCAAAAAAGAAAAGTCATTTTGTGTACTTTATTCCTAGAAGAGAAGATCAGGGACAAGAAGAACAGTACCCAAAAAAAAAAAAAAAAATCTTAATCATTTGTTTCCAGTTTTTGAGATAGATTTTGTTGAATCAATGAGAATTTGAGAATGCTTCCTTTTTTGTCCCCCCTTTTTTTTTGAGATGGTTTATGCATGATTTTGTAAACAATTTATAAGTAGAGGTTAATTCGAGGTTTTATACAAATTTTGCATGGGATCTTACTGAAGAAACATATTGTGCCTTATAAAATATGCCATAAAATATTCAAAAAATCTAATAAAAAATATTCAAGGTTCATACCACATTTCCTTCACCAAAAAAGAAAAAAAAAAAAAGAAAGAAAAAAAGAAAAGATAAGAGAACTCAAAGTGATTAATTCAAACTCTTTTAGCAACCCACACATATGAATTGTAAACTAAAACTAAAAAAGTAAACAAAAAGTAAGCAACAAATTGATAGAACAACATCAGAGAAAAATCACCTCACCTTTGATCCAACATATACATATATATATAATATGTATCTTCACTAGCTCTTGAAGCTTAAACACCCCATATGCTATAAAACCAATCTTAATAAGTTTTTTTTTATAATATAAATAGCTTCTCTCCTAATCTCCACCTCTTCTGCTGCTTCTTCTTGAAGCAAATGTATTGTAGCACAGATACTATTTTTGTTAAAAATGGGTGCTTCCTAAAACCTTGATTTGTTGATCCTCATAATAAATACTCATCCTTTTATATCCTCCAACAACAACAACAACATAATAGCTTTTAACTAAAGTTGCTCATTCTATATCTATTGCACCTGTGTCATAAAAAAAAAAATTAAATTAAATCTCTCTCTCTCTCTCTCTCTCTCTAATGTGATGGTCTCATAAAGTGGGTAAAATATATTAATAGCCCCTGACCTATCCTGATTTTTCGACTTGGTGCCTGTCATTTTCGTCTGAATACTTTGGTCCTGAAATTTTACATATTCTGTATTTAATTTCGAATATAAAGAAGTCTTTTTTTTTTTTTTTGAGAGAAAGGTAGTGCTACCCGCTTCGTTTATTTCATTTAAAAATAAACTTAGCTGGAAATGTGAATCAACTAGGATTCGAACTCGGGACCTCGGGTATCAACCACCAAGCCCTTTGCCACTTGCGCTAGGGACGGTCGATAAGTCTGTTTTTTTTTTTTTTAACTTAATGAAATGACTAATCTGTGACTTTTGTATACTGGCTCGTTTATTTCAGTTCAACTGTTTGCTGTATAATCTTAAAACTTTATTAATAGTTTGGACCTAAAAGTAAAAAAAAAATATGTGAAAATTCGAAAACCAAGGTGTATGTAATATCGAGATAGTACAGGGGCTACCCATGTAATTTTACCCTATGCTTTTCTTGTGGGGTGGGGGAAGTGAGATCCCATCCCACCAAATCCTCCTTAGTCAAGGAAGGAACTTAATTTGGATTTTGGAGAAAAATATTTTGGGGAAAATTAATTGGGTGCGTAAAACAACTTCCACTTTGGTTGTCCACATTTGCGTCATTTACATATCAGTCCTTAATTTAGGCGCATATTTTTTGCAATTTTGTGCACAGAAAATTTCTGCTCTTTGTACATGCGCAGATTGATTTTGTGGTAAAAGACGGAGTAAAAGTTTAGCGGCGCTTCATTTCTATGTTTGTTTCACTAAAACTGGAAAAATATGAAGTGTTTTTCTTCTGTTATTTAGTTTACTGTAAGTTTACTTTCGACCGAAGTTCAAGTTTCTCAAAATACCGTAGTTGACTTCGACCAATCCCAGACCGAAGTTAGTTAAAAAAAAAATTATTAATAATAAAATATTAATCCATCTCTCATACCTTTAATTTTTACGTCATTTACTTCATGTCAAACAAACAGTAGAACCGAAAAAACTTCAGGTCCATAGTTATATAAATAAACAACGGAAAGAAAATAACTTTTATTTGAACTCTAGTTCACTCAAAAGTTTACTTCAATCTGAACTTCATCTTTGGTGAAACAAGCAAGGCCCTGGCGTATAAGCGTTGTTGTTGTTGTTTTTTTTTTTTTTTTTTTTTTGCGAAAATGTTGTGATCTATGTAAAGAATTATTATGTGTTTATTGAGGGGTTGGTAACTTTTGCCCGTGTGTATAGGTCATTAAAAAGGCTTCTACAAAATTACATGATAATACCTTAATAATATATAAGGATAATTTATTTTAGGTTTTCTAATAAGTTAGTACATATAACTTTTAATTTAAACACTTTTAGTCCCTAAATTTTTAAAAGCTGAAAAAATTATCAAAAGTTTAAAGAGTGAAGTGTTTAATTAAAAAAGAGAAAAGGGAAATTGGAGAGTAAGTTGCAACATATAACCTTTTATTATCTATTGAATTGAGAAAGAGAAATGGGACTTGAATTACTTTTCTTTTTTTTCTTTTATATTTTATTTGAAAAGGGACTTAAATTATTTAAAAGATAATGTAAATTAACCTAGTGATAAAAGTCACCTCTTTGTTGGGGGGTTATTTTAGAATAAGGAGGAGAAATTTTGGGTCCCCCAAAAATTGGGTTTCTTTTGATTTTTCTACTCAAAGAATTTGACTAACACATTGGTCATTTGGTCTGGTTAATGAAATCCACTAACCCGTCAACCCGATCCGAATTTGATACCACCGTTTTTGAATCCTAAAATATCAGATGCAAAAGCTCATGGAATTCGTAATTAGATTCGGATTTCAGATCGAGTATAGTAGTTAAAGAAACTGTTACCTGCTTCTGTGCACCAAAAGAGTCGTTGAATAGTAATTTATAAAACTTTAAAGTATTGTATTATTGGATATGGTCACCTTATATTGCAGTTCCGTTTTGTGTTATATGATGCAGAAAATAAAGAAAATTGTATCGCGTTTGGTTTTGAATCGTCTACGGTTTGAACCTAATTGCTACAACTTTTTTTACTCTTTTGAAGAATAGTAGTTTGTTATCCGAAAAGTTATTATTAAGATCAGAGTTTGAACCTCTGTTAGTGTACTTCAATTTTAAAAAAAAACATACGAGCCCCTACCTTTTTTGGATTATATTATAGTATTCTTTCAAATAAGAAGCCTAGGAACAACCCAAAAAAAGGGGAGAAAAAAAATATGTCACACTTAAACTTTAAACACTAAATCCTAAAACCTAAACCCTATTTGATAAATTCATCTTAAGTCTACGAGCACATGCACGAAGACCAGGGAAACGAAGAGACAAGGGTTTGGTTTGGATCCATATATATATATATATATATATATATATATATATATATATAGTCCAGCTACTATGCTATCGATAGCACCAAACGTTTGGTGCTACCAAGTTTTTCGCCGTTAGATCTACTCCTTTGACTATTTTCACCCGTTAGATCATACTATTCAATCAACCACTCATTCAACACTAGGGGACCACTATCATCCTAACCGCATATCCCTTCATCCAAGGACAGAAAATCTAATAGCACCAATGACTTGGTGCTATTAATAGTATTCTAGCATAGTTCTATATATAGAGTCTAGCTACTATGCTATCGATAGCACCAAACGTTTGGTGCTACCAAATATTTCGCCGTTATATATATGGTGGCTATGTGTGTATAGCTTTTCCCATTATTCAGGTCACATTTGTTGGGTATAATTCTACTCTACCTATCACCACTAATGTGCATGGAGTGGGCAAAGTCAAAAGGAATTTTGTACACTTTTGTAGAAATTTTTGTAGATATATATGTTGTTAGTGCTTTGATGTAGAGATTTCTAACTAACTACTTTAGTTTGGATAAGTGAACTTATCATTAAGTTTCAGTAAAGTTACTAAACATTAATTTTTTTCTGAAAAAGGAGAAAAATGTGGAAGCCTGATGAGTCAGCTACGATGTTATCTCCCAAGAGATGACGTGCCGCTGATTTGACGATCATATCATTTCTCAAAAATAATTTAAAACCCGAATCTTTTAAAATGACATAACAGGTGAAATTTACTACCGCATCATCTTTTAAAAATAACACAACAATTGAATCAATTACCACATCAAACATCGATTCGAATTCGATGGATCCATTACCAAAAATCGAAGTTCAGGAAATGATAATTTCACAGTTTACTATTTTATTTTCCATTTTTCTCTATGCAGGGAAAATTACTGTTGTATATCATAGAGGCACATTCAAGGAGAATACTTTAAAAATAAAAAATAAAAAAATAAAAAAGCACAGAGAAAACTTTTTCTACAATAAACAAACATGATAAAACAACTGTGAAAATTAAAATACAAAAAAAGTCAAATTGATCGTTTAATAACTTTTGATACACATTGAATAATTTCGTTGTAGATAACTTCAACCTAATACAGATCCACAAAGAGAGAGAGACAGAGAGATGTTAAATAAAAATTTACTACCTAGCAATTGGTTTGTATGTATATATATATATATATATATATATATATATATATATATATATATATATATGGCCCTTTTGCAAGCTATAGATCTTATGGAAATAAGTTCCCAAACTCCCCAGTTTACAAAGTGGCTCAGGTTCCATCAGAAAAACTATAGAAATTGTAAAACACAAACCAAACAACATTTGCCAGTTGAAGTGAAAAAAAGAAAAAAAAAAAGAAAAAGAAGAAGAAGAAGAAGAAGAAAAAAGCTGATGCAGAGGCATGTTTTCTTTCGCCAATCGGTCGATGAAGGAATAACCGAAAATTAATTTAAACAACTCGAAATAATTGCATATCTGACACATGATTTATCTACATTGCAAGGAATAACAGAGAGAACTTATTATTTCCTTCCCACCAGTCTAACAAACTAATGCTTACAAAAAAAATTATTACTGTATACGGTCTACATCGACTTAAAGTTAGGACTTATCCTAATATTTCACAGGCTTGCATGCTAGATACATTATTATCAACCGATCGAGAAAGAAAAAAGAGAAAGATAAGAAGCCAACGGCGAGAGAGAGAGAGAGAGAGAGAGAGAGAGAGAGAGAGAGAGAGAGAGAGAGCTACCGAGTGAACTGAACACTAGACTATATTTGCAAAATGAACAGCGGAGGGGGTTGCACGAGATATATCACGATTGCATGGGCGATGGAGCCGTCGGGAGCATGGAGTTGGCGAGCTCCTCGTTTACCTTCACCGGAATCGGCGGCATCTGGTTCATTATATCAGGGACATCTCTTATTCTGCATAGGATATTCGCTCGGATTTAGCATTTATCAATCGAGATAATTTTAAGTTCTGGCATACTTGAAACCGAAAAGAAAATGAAGGATACAACTAATTAGAGACTAGAAATTAGAATATAGCTGGAGAGACAAGTCTACAGTCTACCTACTAAGTTTGCCCTTTCAGTAAATTACATGCTTCAAGGACGGTTTAAAAGTTAGCCGCACAAAATGCATTCATCTTTCTATATGTTCGCCACAAATAGAGAAAGGAAGAAAGAGAGATGAAGGATTAGAAAGCATACTCATTGAAGATCGTGGCTAGATTATCACGAATTTGGCAAAATAGAGAGATGTTATCCTGTATCTGCAAACGGAAAGAGAAGACAACAAGTGTGAGAATGCTAGCAACCATAGAGACAAACATATTCCACAAGACAATTATGAGATAACACAAAGCATTCATAATTGCACCAACTACAAAGTATGCACCGTTCTTTGTGGCGGCATGCGCTGATAGTAATTATATGTTCTTGGCTCTTTGCTATGCTGTTTATGCATAGACTCATTGATGTGTACCGCTTGATATTTAAAATTCAGATGATTGGATGCTTTGTCGATAGTAAATGATTTTTTTTATTATTTTTTTCAATCTTGAGTATTGACCCACTAATATTATTTCTCAGACAAAACTCTGACTACAGTATATAACATGACATTCAACACATCCTCCCAGCACCATTTTAAGAAAATCAAGGGAGAGCACTATTCTGTATAAACCAGAGTACAGAACCGAACCAAGTAAGTTCGTTTGATTTGCTTAGGTTTTTCAGTTATTTGGTTTGGTTGGATTTTGCAAGTTAAGAACTGGAAAACCAGAATAAAACAAATTTTCAATAGTTTGATACATATTGGCCTTTAAATGATGATAAAATATTGGAGTGTTTAACCAATATTACTGTCAGATTGAAGAGTTCAAGATAAAATTATTCATATTATATCCTTAGTTAGTAATTAGATATACATACCAGACCAAACAAAATTTTCTATTCGTACTGAATAAACTAATGGAACCGAAACAACGGTAAAAATAATGGCTAAAAAAAAGAAAAGAAAATCTATAACCAACACGAACACGGAGAATGCTCGCCCCAAAAGAAAATTAAGCAGGATTACCAACAGTCAATTTGGCAGTTTTTTCCCAATAGAAAACATTTATTTAGTTGATTGCTACGAATTTAGCAACAATAAGTTGATAGTGTAGATAAAAACCTACCTGCATTGCTTTGATATTTGTAGAAATCTGATTTAAGACCTCGGTGTTGCGCTGGAGAAGCTTTCCTGTTGCACCTCCAATAGCTGCAACGCAACAAAACAAACAAACTTCAGAATTCTGTGCATAATTAACAAATCTTTGAAAATCACCATAGGCAGAGAAATCGGCAACATGTTTTGTTCCATATGGATGAAGATTTCTTCCCACTTATTATTTCACCTTATAAAACCACATGTATCTAAGAGCCTATTTGACCGGTCTAAAGTTCTGACAGAAGTGTTGATTGAATAGATCTCTTAAAAGAAGCATTAAAAGCTCTTTCATCAACATCCCCCTAACCTGCTTCAGCAGAAGCAGAAGCTAAAATAAAAGCTTCTACTTCTACGGCTGCAAGTTTATTTCATCTTGATTAAGGCACTACGCGAGGCAAGACTAAGGCAAGATAACTAGTATAATTAGAAATACCGAAAATGTAGAGAACCTACATAGCACAATCTTGTTAAGAGCTGTTTATAGCCATAGAATATCTTCTTTTGTGAGAATCATTCATAAATAAACCAAGGAGCAGACTACCTAACAAGATTAAAGAGGTTTTTCTTCACTGAGGAAAACCTCAAATCTGGTGGGCTCTGGAGGCCTTAGGTTTTGCAGGAATAGTTTACATATATGCAGCTATAGAGCATACCATCCAAAATGAACAGCCACCTCAGTAAGCAAGAATTGTGATGTAGTATCACAACATGCATGGTTCGGTAAATTTGGTGGGGGGGGGGGGAGGGGGGGAGAGGGGAGAAGATAGCAGCAGCAGCAGCAGCAGCATTATTCATGGTTTGATAACAGTAAACAAAATATATAATGAGAGAGAGGTGTATCTTTCTTTGGAGAATACAGTCACAAACAATCCCATCCAAAATTAGATAATATTAACCCCATTGTACTTTGATTAATAAAGAATTCTTTGACAGTAGAGAGTAAGGAAGTATGGTACGCAAGCACAGCCATAAAAATACATAATCCAATGCAGAAGACAAGGCAATTGCAACAACTTCTGCAAGAATCCATTGAAACAGCAAAGAGTATTTGATTCTACATATATAATAATTACCCTCAACTGAGATGTCATCGTCCTCCATAGATATCGTTGGCAGGGAATACGGAGGAACATTAGGCCGACCTGATAAGTGAGAGGAGGATGGTTTAGCTGAAGGATCTGCACTCTTTTCCTGCATGGACGGGACAATGTTATAACATTACAAAAATCTTGGTGGACTGAATTATAGAAAGAGCAATAAAGGCACATGAATGTGAAAGAGCATTCTCAGAGGAGAAATAAAAGAGAACCTACATAGTTCATATTTGATCAGTTTTCAAAGAATTTCGAGTAATCCACAATGTAATTCAATTGAAAAGGAAAGGATTTGAAATCTAGAGAACATATAGAAAGTTCAGAAACTCCAAGCATCAAATAATATTTCTATAGTTAATATGCTATCAAATGCTAGGATCAATAAAGTTAATGAGTCTAGAGTAGTTTGAGATAAGAAAAGCTGAAAGGGAACTTGAAATAAGAAAGCTAAAGGATACCACCTTCACCAAGGACATGACTGCTACTCTGAAAAGCAGATCGCTGATCGCTATGCATCTCGTTTCACAATGCATGATATGAGACTATGTTAACACCTACTGTTTGTAACATTTGATATGAGATATTTCACAAACTATGTATGAAGGTATGAAGATTTCTAAACCACTGACACTGTTTTCAATAGTTCCAAGGCCCTCTCTGTATTGAGATTTCAATGGGGCCAATTATGCTAGAAATATGTGTACCATTTGCTTGCAAGGTTTCTACTTTGTACATTTTCAGTGAGATAAACTGAACAGATAATCAGCAAAATCAAATTCCGCAGCTGCTGAAAAGGGTCACATCATTCAGAATTACCCCATGGAAAATCTCGCCATAGAATTTATGATATAACCACGTAAAGTATGTATATGCCAGATTGCCAATGAAGCTCACTGGAAAGAATCTTGGTTAAATTCACCAAAATAATATCAGAAGGTACAGTGGCACTAATTATTTCCTGTTAAACCAATTTATCTAAACACATGAAGGGCGGAGGGGGCAAGTGTCCGTTATGTACTAGAGATGAGAGTAGGAATGAGTTTGACATGAGCAGCATGAGACAGGGAGGCGACTAAAGAGAGGAGCCAATAGATAAAAGGCAGAGATAGAAGGGGACGAACCAATAAACACAAAGAAAGTAAAATGAGGACACTTTCTCAAGTCTATGCACCTTCTCTTTTCCTTTTTCCCTTCATTCTTATGGGTAGTAATGTCATACTTAAGAACCTTCAAACTCTCATGACATGCAATCAACTATGTCTTTACAGCGCCGTACAATAATATTTCATAGACTAATGAAGGAATCATTAGACATAATAATCCAGAAGAGAATGACTTAAAAAACAACTCTGACTGAAAGAAGCAAAATCATGCACTAAATAATGCCAGACCTAAATAAGCGCACAATGACGCAGTGTGACTTTAGCACAATATACAATTTAGACATATGGAAAATGATTACCTTTTTATCTTTGTTCTTCCTTGCCAAGTTATGGTCTTCTTTCCTTCTCTTGCCGCTCTCCTTTTTCTGCCGGGTCAGAAAAAATGGCTTCAAATGTTTAAGTACTAAAAAGACTACCTACAGTGTGAAGTATCCATTCAAAGGCTACATACAGTAATTATGCTATAAGATGCAAAATATTTAGGCTAGCAAAATTTAGAGCATATATTTGCATACTACGTGGATAGTGTTGGAACTACAAACCGCCAAACTGATTTATGTCCAATATATATATGATTTTGAAGATTCGAACATTCCTTTGGAACAAAAATGGAAGGGCCTTCAAGAGAGTGAACAAGTCTAACCAGTGTGATTCATCTAGCTTGAAACAAGGTCGAGGGCAAAAGACCTCTAGTCACAGCTAAAAGTACATAAGATTAATTGGAAATATATAGATGTGGTTGCTATTGCTTACGTCCCAGAAGCTCTTTTCTAAACGACACAATAGCCATGTCAAGATAATATGACATTAATTTATAGGGCTGATACGGGGCATGCATGGCAGAAATTTTAATTGATTAGGATAATCTGGCACTTCTATAAAATGCTTTTATCAATACTCAGCCAAAATGTGAGCTGCAAGACATGGTTAATATGTAAAAACAACCTTGAATTGGTGAAATCATGCTCCTTGTCCTTGCCATATTATGAATAATGAAGCAACTATTATCGATTCAAATGTAAACATTATGTGCGTTTATGCACGGGTAGAAGTCTCGTGTATTACTGCCCTTATTATGCTTACTGTTCAACCCACTCGGTACAAGAAACATAAATTGTAAATAAGATGATTTGTGTAGCTTGCTTGGGTAAATCACAGGTGCTTGCAAATCTAAAGACATGTTTTTTCTAACATAAAAGACAGAAATGTCATAGGTCAAGGAATATCCGAATTTAGTTTCAAGTGCTTTTGATTCTCTTCCGCGACATAAAGTAGCTTTCAGGTCATAAATGGCAAGAATGAATGCTATTATCTGTAAGACTTACATTCATCCATCTGCATCTCAGGGCCACATCTCGTACTGTTTTGGTCTCCAACTCCATGGCTATTTTTGCATAACGAACTATACTTGACAAAGACGCATACCTGCAAGCGTAGAGAATTACAAAATTATAAAAGTTTCATCACATTAAAAAAAAAAAATCAAACGGAAAGGGGGAAAAAAAGAACATCAATTGAGTAGCAACTAGAATTTAAATCCAGTAATGACCATTCATCACATAAAGAATGAAAGAAGGAAGCAAAAAGGAATTCCCGGAGAAGCTATTCTAAAGGCATAATCCCCCAGCTGCAGTTTAGCAACAGCAAAAATAGCCTTTATTAAGGTTTTAAGGTATACCCCTCACTAATGATTTAAAAATTGTAAAAGAAATAAGAGCTAAATTGAGGAGTTAAGAATTCAAGTTTCTTTATATTTGCGACAGGCTGGTAGTTAAGGCTAGAAACAAATGTATCTTGATTGTCCAAAGCAAGGATTTAAGTGCCGTGGCACATAATCATACCAAAAATTTACTGTCGCGGTACGGCACAATGCGTCTCTTGTTATGCCGATGTGTATTAGTCATAAAAATACATGTGTGCCGACACACTATGACATGAATATATTTTTTTGCACCAATTTTTATCAAATCTTTTGCACTTTATTGAGATAACTACTCACTCTTTTCAAAAAAAGAAAAAATGATGTTGAACCGTGCTATCGGCACGAGGGTCATATTGTGTCAATATCTTGTTGGCACGGTAAAAGACGGTGGGCATGGTCCGTGCTGATGAGCACTTACAACCTTGGTCCAAAGTGAGAGGCGTTTAAATGAGGTCTCTTGTGTAGCTTCCCACCTCTCTCCCCAAACAATTCTAGTTGGTTTTCTAGTAGTCAATGCCACTAATGATTCTATGTTTACTAATAATCATACCATTTGGTTAAATTCTATCTTTCCCCAGAATTTTATTTCTTCATAAATTAGGAATTTCTTATCCAAAACAATTAAATTATACCAAACTAAATAAGCACAATATTCGCAATCAAATTCTCCAACAACTAAGAATAAGAATAACAGAATATAAAGCCCAAATCATTCGAGAAAAGAAAAAAAGAAAGAAAAGAAAAGAAATATGCCAAATAAAACCCCCAAATAATCCCAAAACTCACTCATTAAGCCGCTTCTCCAGCATGGCTTGTTCATCCGCCGACCACTCCAGCGATATCCCCGGGTTGTGCTTCAGCGCCTGCGCAGTGGCCGAATTGCCCACCGCCGCGCCCACGCTTCCGTTCCTAGGGTTTCCATTAGCGGCGGCGCCGCCCCCTCCGCCGCCGCCGCCGCCGCCGCCTTGTACGGACGAGGACGGCCCCGGGCCACCGTGAGCCCCGTCCTGGCTCCCCGACGGGTTCGGGTTCGCGTTCGCGCCCATCCAAGAAGCGAAACCCCTCGCAGCCCCAATCCCCCGAGCCCTCCGCCGCCGCCGCCGCCGCCTATGGCCTCCACCGCGAGAAGGATGAGGAGGAGGATGCGAGAGAGAGAGAGAGAGAGAGAGAGAGAGAGAGAGAGAGAGAGAGAGAGCGACAACGAGTGAGGGGATTGCCCTAATGGAGGAGGAGGAGGAGGAGGAGTAGGGAAATTAGGGTTTGGGGATTAGAGAAGAGGGCGGTGTGGAAGGGGATTAAAAACAAAAAAATGGAAACGAAACTATCGGGGGAGGAGGAAGAGGAGAGATTGCGGAGCTTGTTTCGGCAAAAATGTACGGAAACCCCTCACTTATAGATAATTATGAAGTAGTCCCCTCAACTTTTTTTTGTTCAAAAATGCAGAGAGACCCCTAATCTTTAGCTGTTTTGTAAACGAATCCCTAGACTTCTAATTTTGGCAATCGGACTCTTTCATCTTTATTAAATAGTTTAATATTTCAATTGAAGTTTTGGTGGTAAACTTGTATAACTTCAATTTTCTTCCATTCTAATATATAAAAAAAGTGATAACAGTTAAAATGGGTTTATCATATTCTTCTATTCTCAGCTTAAATATCATAATTTTAAAAAATAAATTTTTCTATATTTTCAAGTTGCATTATATGCAAGATATGCAATAAAAAATGGCTCTCCAATTAGTAACTTCGATTGAAAAATAGCCTATTTTAATAAAAATTGAGGGGTTCTAATAAAAGTGCATGCTACTATTTACAAAAGAGCGAAAATCGTGTCTCAGTATATTTATTTCTTTTTTTGGTTTGTGAGCCCTCTAATTATTTTTTAGAGTTTTTATACTTAAACTAAATTAAATATTTATTAAATTTAATAATTCAGTTAGTTATTAATCAATTTTGTTTGCTAAAATGTAATTAAAGTTATTAAATTTGGTAAAATTATTAATTCATTTAAGGCCTTTTTGCATAAAAAATCTACTAGTTTTGGGCTTTTGCAAAATTGGGTCGCTATTTTCGATTTTACAGATTCCGTCCGAATTTTCAGCAAACTGACCAAAATACTCTTCTTACTTTTTCTCTCCTCTTTTTTTTCTCTCTCCTCTTTTTTTTTTGTCGCTCTTTTTTTTTTTCTCTTCGAACGGCGGAGGCAGAGGCAGAGGCGGAGGCGGAAACGGCCCGCCTCGCCTCTGCCCCTCACGACCTCGCACGCGCACCCTCACCCTCCTCGCCTCCCACCCCGCCGAGGCCGCGCCGCGCCGCGACTCCTTTTTTTTTTTTTTTTACCTCTCCGACCCTCCTCCACACGCCGTCCCCGCTGCCGCCGCCGCCACCGGCGACGAAGAAGTGTTTCTTGCGGCCGAGAAGCACGCCGGCGAGAGAGGGAAAAAAAATAGTTATACTCCGGCGAAGGCGGTGGTTCGTGACCAAAAAAATTATAAAGAGAAAAAAATAATAATAATAAATAAGACCAAAAATCATAGAAGAAGGATGAAAAAGATGAAATTGCACTGTTAAAATAATATTGCACTGTTTTAAAAAACTTTGAGACAGAAATTACACTCTTTGAGATGAAAATTATACTTTTTAGACTAAAATTACACTATTTGGATAAAAATTACACCATTTCTTTTTCTCTTCTTCTTCCTCGTTGCACCATTTCTCCTCGTTGCACTATTTTTTTGCACTCTTTCTCCCCAATCAAACTCGGATCCGGTCACCTCCCTCTCTGGGCCGCGCGGCGCGGGGCGGATCTCGAGGAAGCACTCGGAATCAGGGGGAAGCGGGGAGGAGGAGCACGACGACGACGAGGAGGAAGCCTCAAAGGAGGAGGAGGAGGACGACGACGACGACGGGCGCGGGCGCAGGGGCGCGGAAGCGGGGGGCGCAGGGGGCGCAAGGAGCGCCCCCTGCGCCCACCAGGGGGGGGGGGGGGGGGGGGGTAGGGGCCCGGGCCGGGGCGGGGGCGTGGGCCCAGGCGGGGGCGGGGGCCCGGGCGGGCGCAGGGGCGCGTCCCCTGCGCCCCGCGCCCGCACCCCCAGGGTGGGCGCAGGGGGTGCTCCCTGCGCCCCCTGCGCCCGCGCCCGGCGCCCCGCGATTCCGAGTGCTTCCTCGAGATCCGCCCCGCGCCGCGCGGCTCGGAGAGGGAGGTGACCGGATCCGAGTTTGGTTGGGGAGAAAGATTGTAAAAAAATAGTGCAACGAGGAGAAATGGTGCAACGAGGAAGAAGAAGAGAAAAAAAATGGTATAATTTTCATCCAAATAGTATAATTATAGTCTAAAAAGTGTAATTTTCATCTCAAAGAGTGTAATTTCTGTCTCAAAGTTATTTAAAACAGTGTAAATTTTTTTTAAAACAGTGCAACATTATTTTAACAGTGCAATTTCATATTTTTCATCCTTCGCCTTCGCCGGAGTGCAACTATTTTTTTCCCCTCTCTCGCCAGCGTGCTTCTCGGCCGCAAGAAACACTTCTTCGTCGCCGGCGGCGGCGGCGGCGGGGGGGACGGCGTGTGTAGGAGGGTCGGAAAGGTAAAAAAAAAAAAGGAGTCACAACGCGGCGCGACCTCGGCGGGGTGGGAGGCAAGGTGGGCGAGGGTGCGCGTGCGAGGGCGTGAGGGGCAGAGGCGAGGCGGGCCATTTCCGCCTCCGCCTCCGCCTCCGCCGTTCGGAGAGAAAAAAAAAAAAGAGCGACAGAAAAAAAAAAAAAAAGAAAGAGAAAAAAAAAAGAGGAGAGAGAAAAAATATGAAGGATATTTTGGTCAGTTTGTTGAAAATCCGGACCGAATCTGCAAAATCGAAAATAACGATCCAATTTTGCAAAAACCCAAAACTAGTGGATTTTTTATGCAAAAAGGCCTTCATTTAATAAAAATTTTAAATATTTTGACTAAAATTATTTATTTCTAAAAAATTAGAGTTGAGAGCCTCAAGAGAAATGTTACCAGTACATCTTTTGGAGTGTACATCTTACCCTCGTGAATTCTAGAATTTAGAAAATTCTTCAAATTTTCAATAATTCTTTTTAAAAAATTGATGATATAAGTACAAAATTTTAGCTCTTGGATCTAAGATGCACATCCCCTTTTATAGGTAGCAGGGCTCGAGTATGAATACAAAAAAGAATAGTTGAAGAATTAATTTTGCTGTTTTTTGTAGCTAAAAACAGCATCCTCCAATCGAATTCATCTGCAACACTACCCCTTTGTTTGAATCAAATTCTCTCTTCCATTACTCTCATCAGGTAATGAAACTGAATGAAGATAGCAAAAGAATTAATTTCTTTGGAAAGAAAAAAGATACTCAGTTGCACAGCAGTTGACTTGTTTTTTCCTACCTCTAAAACTCCCATCAGGAGCAGCACAGTACAAGATTTAAAAGGAATGAATCCGATACGTGCTCGCAATTTGATGCGAGCGGCGGCGACAGCAGTGAGGCGGCAACAAAGGTAAGGGTTCGACGAAGATCCGACTTAGCCAAGCGGGTAGAACATTTCTGTGTCACTGGTTGAATCTCAGCTCGAAGTTTGTCGATGAATCGGAAGATTATTTACAGTTCTTTTTTCTTTTTCTTTTTTCTCTCCTGGAGAAGGGAAAACAATTATGAGTGCATGATCTTACTGTTGATATGTATTGGTAAAACAAATATGTAATAGTCGAGCAAATATACAAAACCAAGGCACGAAGAATAGTTCGCAATCAACTACGACTTGGACACGGACTTTTAAAGAATTGCAATCTGATTCGTAATCTGTCATCTAAACCGACTAGCCCCCCCCTGAACTTAACTAATTTCTTGCTATGCAATCGCCGAGTTCATTTTCCCTGAAAACCCTTCGTCATTCGGTAGCTTATATGCCCAACTTCTAGCAGGCATTAAAAAGCTACAGAGGAAAAACACAGTGAAGGCGAGCGCAGGTTACGTATATATATGCCCAACTTCTAGCAGGCATTAAAAAGCTATAGAGGAAAAACACAGTGAAGGCGAGCGCAGGTTACGTATAGAGACCTATTTGTTTGAGTGAAAATCAAGGACCAAACTACAATTTCTTGAAAGATCAGGAACTACCCAACTTTTTACAAAAGAACTAACAAAGATTCGTGAGCTACTATAAGGAGAACCTAGAGCAAGAACCATCAATGAAATTTTCTGTTCCTGCGTTACAAGATTCTAAATCTGCAGCAACAAGTAGAGACTAAACACAAGAGCACCAGCAGCTTTAATGAGGTCTTACAGTCGTCAAATTTGAAGTATCATCTGTGAGTATCCTTTTAGTAGAATCTTAATAGGGGAGTGATGGTAAAAGCCGATGCACTCATTATTAGGCTATCATGTCAAACATGAAGTCCATCGATCCAAGAAAATGGGAAAAAAACTAGGAAAGGAAGTCGACAAGGGAAAGGTATTGAAGATTTTAAGTTTGCTAGACCTACCTTGATTGCTTCGAAAGTGAAATAAATGATGCAGATGAACTCACCTTAAACAGCTGTACGGAAACGTGATGTTCAATTTTCCAAAACCCTGGGGAATCTCAGTGTTCAGGGCCCAGAAGATATTTAGAATTGAATAGATATAATCATAAAGCTGGAAACCAACTTGAGTTGCCACCTCGGAGAGATGTATAGACCATTGGGCGAAGACCAAGGTTTTTTTTGTTCCTAATTCTTATTGTTTCTCGGAGATTCCCATGCTTGTTTGCCTCATTAACTGTATCAAACACAGAGCTTGGAAGTATTAACAAAACACTATGGAATGCAAGGGATAAAAACAATGCAATAACTAGGAAAGGGAAAAGTTAGTGTAACGAGAGGCCCACGGAATAATCATGACATAAAATATACACTGGGCATAGTATTAGAACACAAATTACCTTGAGGAAGTACTTGTTCCTCAGCTTGATAGCCATGCGTATACATCTTTTCACGTTAAGTTTCAGCAAGTTATCATTAAACATCTGTATAAAGAATAACAGAACAAAATGTAATTGCCGAACTAGTAATTGCAAATGGAAAAATAACAGATAAAGGTTCCTAGAAACATAACAGCAAAAAGTCAAATACAACAGCTTTCAACAGAAAAGGCAAACCACTCGATAAAATAGTTGTAAACCCAGTTAGAAACTATAACACCTACAGCAGTGGAAGGAAACTGATAATGTTCGTCTTGGGAGACCACTAGAACTCCAATCAAGCTAACAACTAGTCACACGTAAGATATGCCTCAAAAAGTCGGCAAGAGAAATATATCAAAAAAAAGAAAGAAAAATACTTGCCTTAATTATGTCATCCATAGAATTGGTTTCTCTCATAATCTTTTGGCGGTTTATGATCAAAATGGCTGCCACACAGAACACTGGCAGCTCATCATCCATATTCTTCTTTGATGCAGATGGGTTGTGGAGAAGATTATCCCTTTGCCAGAAATTGGCCTTCGCCAAGCCACACAGAGGATGGCTCGTAATTGATCTCACTCCATTGCTATAAAAGGACTGACAAGTTTGACCATTTCTATAACGAGGCCGCATGCTTTTGAATTTCCTTTTACCATTCTCCAGACGTTCTCCTTTCATCTCTGTACGTGAATCAGTCCTAAGGTTTAACATTAATGGTTCTAGGCAATTCTCCTCCAACCGTCGAGTCATGGCGTCATCAAAATCAGCAGCCCACATCATCTAGAGAAACCATAATAATAAGAGTTCTAAAATAGAAAACAACAAAAGAATTAAGAAACTGGAGACTAGACAAACCATAATAATAAGAGTTCTAAAATAGAAAACAACAAAAGATCTAAGAAATTGGAGACTTCCAGTTCAAATCATTCACGTATCTAGTATGAATTAGAAATGTTAAGGCAGTGGATCATTGGTGCTTGGAGCTTTACTGTAATGGATATTAAATCAAAGATTTTTTTTTCTCCAGGATATTACATATGAAGATTTATAAGGTTTCTTTAGTAACATAAGGTCAATGGGTATGTAAAATTCAATCTCTGAAACCAAATGTTCCACCTACTTACCTTCCTTAAATTACTAGGAAATGTTAAATTAAAAACAAGCAAATTTGTGAAACCATTGTTATTTAAACAAAGATTGCACAAACCAAACAGCATGTATGCACATACAACCATACACCATAAACAACATTATTCTAGGGTGATGCTGCCAAAAATTTTATGCATGCAACAATAAGGTTAGGTTCCATGAGCAACATGTAATAATTAGACTTGATGTAAGAATGTTTCTTAAAGTTGGCAATCAAACTTGTATGAGCCAAGTGACAGAAAACAACTTCAATGGTCATCAACCTATGTTTCTCAGAATGGCAACATCTCGTAGAAACAAACCTCCCACATGCAAAGGGCCTCATCAAAGGATAGCTCCCGTCGGAAAAGCACCAACAACATTCGGAAAGCAAAATGAAGACTTTCAGCTCCAATAACTGATAGATGCTCAAACATTTCTGCATCTGTTAATTCCAGGATCTTCCACAGTGCTTGCAACTGCCTCATGACTCCAGTCGGTCCGTCCATCTGAAAATTTTCACGCTAAAGAAACCCAAAGAAGATGTGGTTTCATCAATTAAGTAGAACAATAAAACTGGATAGAAAAATACAATCAACAAAGATGTGAAAGCACCATTCTTCGTAGAAGCATCTCGAAGCACCAAAAGGCATCCGCATCATCCTCATAAAGGACGACAAAAGGGGAAAGCAAATCGCTCATACCTACAACATAAACAAGCCTTGTTAGATAAACGTGTTAAATGGAAGGACGTGCCACAAACTAATGTCGTTTGCCATTGTTTCTGTCTCCCCTTTTTTTTCTTTCCCTTCTTTGAGTTTTACAAACTTAAAAGCACTTGGTGATGAATTTGTATAGTTCCAGTATTGTTGCCTGATTTTCAAACTCATCCTTTTTAGAAAAACAAGAATACAAAAAGTTTGCCATAGCAAATTTTTTGTTTTAATCAAAAGACATTAAAGTAGAGTACGCAATGAATACAACTATAGCAAAATCAAAGAAAATCATTGCTAAGCAAATTCAAGCACATAATTTTTCAAAGAAAAACAAATTTTAAAACGTGTAAACAATTCCAAACTGAACACTTAGACTACCATACTGAGGCAACTATATTGAGTTTGGCAAGAAGCAGAATATTCATGATACTGAAACAAAATGTTGAGGCAAACCTTGGCAGTATCCAGTAGCAGGATCAACCCATGCATAGACGGCAAGAATATCTGACATTCTGGCCATGTTTTTTGAGTCGTCATAAAACTCGAGATGATTATCTGTTCGAACCACATCAACAACTGCACAACCAGGTGATTTCACGTTCAGGCATATGAAGACCATATGTAATTCAGCACTAAAGACACCTTTCAATTAACAGTTTCAAAATTCAAATAACAGTTGATAAAATGCTGGAAACCCACTATAAATCATGAATTTAAATTTGGCGCCTTGAATATCGCAACATATATTAAACCTTAATATGTTTTTCTTTTTCATCATTTGCATCCTTCCATCATCACTCCTTAGACAATTTATATACATATAAAGTTGAATATTAGTCAAAGGAGTAAAACTCAGGTTTAAATATATCAGGAGAAAATGTGAGATCACCATATTTATGGGAGTTTCCTACATTAGCCAATAATACTGCCAGCTTACCGATTCGATGAAGAGTCCAAAGCCACTCAGAAACTCTATCTTCATTAGCCACTAAACTACTGGTCGTGGTTCCGTTGACCATAGCTGCTTCTGGAGCATCTGATATCCTTAAACCATCTACAATTTCCTTTTTAAAATCCCCATTCTTTGCCCAATTTCTTTCAGTACCACTGTTACTTGCTCGTGACACATCATTTGACGAAGAAGTTGATTCCATTATGAGATCTACATTGTTGTTTATTTGAAAGCTATGCACCTGTCCATCCTGAAATCCTAATGTTTGTTCAGTAGCATAAAAACTACTGTTCTCGTCCCTATCCCCTTCCCAGAACAAATTTGTTACAGGCAAAGGGGGGAAATCAAAAAAGCTCTCTGTGTCATACTTGGGTTCATCAAATTCATTCTCCGAACTTCTCAAGAAACTGTTATATGTAGAATTACAGGCTGCGCTATCTGTGCTTACCCTGAAACTACCCAACTCAGCTGAATTACTACAGCTCTTCCTTTTGTTTGCAGACAAGGTCTCTGTACAGCCGTTGTTTGACTCAGAGTTTTCTTCTATTCTGTTAGTAGAATCTCGAGAAGCTCGCCAACTTGTAGTTGCTTCTTCTCTACTGTTATTAGTATTGTCTTTCGACATAGTCCTCACATCCATTACTTTGGAACCCACCACATAGGCAAGTTTTCCAGTGCCGACGCTTGAGTGCATCATTTGGCACTGCCTGATCAAATCTTCATACCTTTCTCTACAAGGAAAGATTGATTGTTCAACAGTAAGGTCTAGATGATCCCTAGATGGAGATAATACAGAACATAATTTTAGGAGCAACATGAATAAAAATCTTATATTAAAAAGCCCATTAAAAAAAATGGGAGTTCAGTTTGTCAGATCACAATCTCATAGATGCAACTTCCATTGGTAGAAAATAAAAAAATAGTTTTCTTAAAAATGCTTCCATTCCGTATTAACAACCATATGATAATCTAGTAGGACGAAAGCAAACACCGAACCTTCTAGCCATCCTCAGTTGCCTCCGGCATTCAGAGGTACTGCTCAAAGCATAACAACCAAGAAGAAACTCCCAAACTTCTGCTCGAATAGATGGATCTACACCCTGCTTTTGTATGAAAAGACAATCAATATGTTCATGTAAATGAGGAAACACTCAAAGATTGTAGGATAACCAAAGAAAAAAAAAAGAAAAAGAAACAAAGGTGTGTGATTTGGGTAAATATGCCACCAGGAATGTTATTGCTATATATGTTCCTAATTTAGATCATAAACACACTGCTGAAACAATTTTATACAGATCTAACAGCAGTAAAAGAAGTTGATTGCAAACACACTTTTGATGGTCTGTCATAACAATTATATTGTAAAATATTCAGCTATGAGGTTTTACCAAGCTCCTCCAAGTTAGAACAAGTAATAGCCCTTGATATACAGGGTCTGTGAGAATGTTGTCATATGATCTATATAAATGCAGACAGCTGAATGGTTTCCTTTAGTATAAGAAAACATGCTCATACTAACTTTCTGGTAATAGAAAGTTGAAAGATGCAAAAGAACATTTATAGGTAATCAATTGTAACAAAATAACAAGAAATGATTAGGTTGAAAATATTGAGACAAATGGCAGGTCATTTATATGAAAAGTTGTAAGCTACTTACCCCCAGCACAATCAACTTCAGTGCTTTACGAAAACCTATAACCTTCCCATCGTTGTCAAAAATTGCTTGCCACTTTTCTGGCTTGAGCATTTTGTTTCCCTGTTCAATAGGATGTATAAACAATAAGAAGAGATAGAATAATATATGAAGGAAGAACTCATAAAACGCATAAATATGCAACGTAAACAATAAGACTTAATTGTACAAAATTTTCTTCTTTTTAGTGCAGTACTCAATACAAATTCGTCTTCATGAGCATAACTGTAGACCCAGTAGAGATGATCAACAAAAAGGTCAAAGTGCAACCCAGTTAAACAGAGACATAAGGAAAATCCTAATGCAGGAAATCGTAATGCAGGTTACCTTTTTATTCCCTTCGTCTTTGTCCACCAATAGATGCCCTTTGCCAGTTACGCAGAAAACCATGTCGGTTCTATTTTAAACTACACTTCCAACTTACAACTTCTAATGAAAACACTCAAACACAGAAACAACAGATCATTTTCACAGCAATCCTCCACCAAAATACCACCATATGATACACTCTAAATATCATTTCTTAGTCATTCCCTCTTAGGTTTTCCATGATGCGAATGACTAATCCAGGTTTTGTAACATTAAATAGTAGTATCACATTACAAAATTAAAGATACTTCCGTAACTTCAAATTTATACAATCGATCATCCCTAGCACAGGTGGCAATAGGCTTGCTGGTTGGTACCTGAGTTCTCAAGTTCGAAGCCTAGTTGCTTCACATTTCCAGCTATATCCATTTCTTAAAAAAATAAATGAAGCGGATATTTATGTTATTCGTGAAAGCTCTTTGTACAGTTCCTCTCAACTAGGTGGCGTCTAAATTGAGCACTTAAAGAGAAGGTCTAGTAATTTTCAATGGCTTTCGACCTTGCTTTACAACTTGCATACAGAGGAATCCTCGAGAATCCAAATAAATATTAATGAAGTAACAGAATAACTTTAAAATACACTGCAAATCTAAGAGAAATACTAATAAATCATCATCCTACTCTATTAAGAAAAAGTAATACTGGTCTAATAAGTAAACTAATCCCGCAATTCCAGATGAAGTAAAATTAACAATAATTTTTTGCGTTCTAAATTAAAACATCAATCAAAGAATTAATCTTCTAAAGTAACTTGAATCATATACGAACTCTACCCACTGGAAAACTCAAAAAGATAAAATTATAAGAAAAACAGGAGATAGAATCGAGACCTTCGAAGGCGAATGATGAAGGCATGGCTCCCGAATCTCTTTCACGATCGAGCTCACGCGGTGTAGATTCACGACCCCGCCCCTCCCACACATCCACCGCGTGCCCTCGCCGTCCACCGCCATCGCCACCTCCCCCCTCCGCCGCCACCTCCACCGCCGCCGCCGCCCACCTCGCCGCCTCACGCTCTGCACAAACAACGAAACCCACTTCACATCCCCGCCCCTACAAACAACAACAACAACAACAACACAAAATCGGATCCCTTACACGCCTCAAACACTGATCTCAACGCGATCTGAGAGCCAAAATGAGGGCGAAATCGAGGGAGAGGGAGAGGGAGAGGGGGGCCGAAACCGATCTCGATCGAGACATCGCGAGGAGGAGAGGACGAAGGAGGGATCGGGATCGGGATCGGGATCGGGGGAAGGATTGGTACCTAGAATCGGGAGGGGAAGGGGGATCGGGGGGCACCGGGGATCGATCGGGGGTGAGCTCGGAGGGGGGCGCCATGATCGGGGATTCGGTTTCCTCGCATCGACGAGGCGGAGAGAGAGAGAGAGAGAGAGAGAGGAGTGAGAAATGGGAAAAATAGTTGGTGATAAATAAATAAATAAATAATATAATTAAGATATTTTAATAATAAAAAAATAAATAATAAGTAAACAATAACGGCTTGGGTAAAAATGTATTGATGCCCCCTCAATTATAGTGTATGTTGAAGGAACTCCCTCTTTTTTACTTTTTTGGGGAGATAAATGTACGGAAACCACCTCGTATATAGAATATTAAGAAATGGCCCTCCGAGTTTTTATTAAATTTTTTTTTATATTGACACCCTCCTATAGCTGCTTAATAAAAATGTAAGGAGACCCTCTCAAGTATAGGAAATTACGAAATAACACCATCAACTTTATTTTTTTTAATTAACACCTCCTAAGAAATAATTTGCTTAGGTGAATATGTATAGAAACCCCTTAACACTATAAGATATTTAGAAATTATCCTTCCAGCTTTAATTTTGTAGTCAACGCCTTTTAATTTTTATTTTTTCACAAGTAAAATATTATAATGGTCAAAAATTTTATTAAGTTTAAGGGCTTTATTAGTTATTAGCAGTCATTTATTTCTATTTTATTTCTAAAATACAAATTAATTTTATTAAATTTGATAATTATTGATAAATTTTATTAAATTTTTTATTTATTTGAAAAAATATTTAATTCTTAAACCATGAAGGAGTCTTATTAAAAAAAAAGTTAATGTTGAGGGGTCGAGTCAAAATAGCCTATACTTGAGAGGGTCTCCGTACATTTTTTACGGCGTACGAACGAGTAGAGTAAAAAGAGAAAAAACTATTAGATGAACCGGGTGTATCCGTACAAAAATGCACCGCTCATCTATCCATCGTCCATTTCAACCTATTAAATACAATTCTACCGTCCAAATTATGAACAACAAAAAGAAGACCTTGGAAATGGGCGGTTGTGATTGAAGCACAGTGATCAGAGGGCCCACGGGTGCTGCGGTGCACGAGTGTTTTAATGCACCCGGTATAGGAAGTAGTACGTTAAGTAGAAGAGAGGGCCCCATTCGCTTCGGGGGGGAATCCTGTACAGCGCCGGTTGTACCAAAAACTATAAGTTGTACACGTGGCATTGTTTTATTGGCAAGTTCAGTTTGTACTTTATTTAATTATTAAATAGTTGTTTTGGAGTTAAATCATAAAAATAAAAGTTGAGAGGTCGTTTCAGAATGGAGTATAGTTGAGGGGTCTCCATACATTTTTCTCTCCTCATTTTTGTCAATAACCCCTTTGATAATATTATATTTGCAATTTGCTACTGTTTAAAAAGTATAGTAATCGTATATACGCCCATGTGTTGCACGATCCTACGCCTTGGTGGGGCCCACAACCAACCTCATGTCGGCGTGGACCGTTGACTCAATCAACCAATCTTTTTACTCGCTTTCTCTAAATATTTTTTTTAGGGTTATAGCGAAACTTCAATTTGCCCCTTACAGTATAGCGTATTTTTATTTTGCCACCCCCTAATTCAAAAATTATACTAAAGTATTTAGTGGTATAGCTAATTTTTATTTTCATACCCCATAGTTTAAAAATTATATTTAATTATTCTGTAATTTTATTTTTATTTTACTGTAACGACATATTGTTCAATAGAGTACCACCCTATAGTTTTAAAAAAAAAAAAATTATTTTACTACTCTATTTGACTACTTTTTAAATTAGAGAACATAATATACCATGCATAGATACATATTATAAATATCATACATCAATAATTTTCTAAAATATCAGTAATAAATGTCTCAAAATCAAACTTTTAATTTATTGAATATATTCTATAATATTCAATAAGCCTACTCTACATATCATAAATTATAAGATTTGGACATTTTTTAACAATACCCGTTAAACATTATTAATTACTTGATTTCGTAATAATATATTTTCCAAGCCAAGTGATTTTTTATGCACAGGTTATTTTAAAGATATAGAGCACATATATCAAATTGAATTTTGATTTAAAGGCATTAATTAAAAAAAATTGATACTCAAAATTTTATCCGAATCCGAATATGAATGGAGTGGATTTACTCGATGCTAAACGGATATAGTTTCAGATACGGATATAAAAATTGAAAATCTGGCAGATTTGAATTCGGATATGATTGTGTCTATATCCGATCCAAATCCGAACCCGACCAGAACCGAATTGATTCTACATTATAAAAGAGATTGCCTAAGAACATGCAAGTTCATGGTACTACAATAAACAGTAAGTGAATAGGTTGAACATGCAAGTTCAATTTTGATAATTAAGCATGATAATTAAAGAATAGGTTGAACTGAACTTTAATTTTATCAACTTTTTTTCTCATGTTAGAGTACAAAAAATAATTTGTTTGTGTTTTAAAGCTTTATAAAACTATATACAACCAAAATAATTATGTAATTAATAACTTTAATTGAGAAGAGGAGCCTATTGAACTATTTGATAAAGTTTAGAATATACAATTGTCGAAATTTAAAAGTTCAAGCTCATATTTGCAAACGGGCTAAAGTTTGGTGCCATGGAAAAATTAAGATACATATGAGCATATCCTTCCATAATGGCAATTTTTGATAATAAACATAGCAATTTGTAGTTAATTTAACCTTTAACTAAACCGAATTTTAGGGATACTTTTTAACTTTTTACACTGTAATTTTGATCATGTAAAAATTTGAATAGCAAAAGCTTGGTACCCCTGAAATGTGTTTAGTTAAGAATAAAGTGGAGATAATAATAAATATTTCTACCAGATTTCCAAATCGGAATTTGGAATGGTGGGAATACCCTCGTAATAAGTTCACCTCGAAAAATAGTAATTCCATTGGGTATGATTAAATTTCGCTCATCCTTAACACTAGGCTTTGTTCCAACTAATAGCGAAAACTAAAATCCTCATTAGATATATTTTAAGCAATCTTACCACAAAGTTCAAAAAGAGGTAGTTCCTTGAGTGAGAACCAAAGATAATTGGAAAATAAATAAATAAATAAAGTACATAAGTTATTTACATTGTTCTGTCATTGACTTGTCGAAAGTAGATTATAAAAGTTGCCCCTCAAAAACCCCTACTTCTCAAACTACCTCATCCACTACAAGTAAATCCCAATAAAACTTAAAGCGTAAAAGCATATAGAAATTACTTGAACTATGGATTATCTTAATTTGATTACCCACTCTTTCAAAAATTTTATTTTACTATTCAACCTTTCAACTTCTCTGATTTGAGTCAGTCAAAAACACTTTAACTTCAAAATTTGATACGTCTTTTCAGATTTAGTTAGTATATTTCATACAATTCACACAACTATAGATTTATTAAAGTAAAATAATTAGTTTAAATTTTAAAATCAAAGTATCGTTGGCTGACTTAAAAATAGAAAAATTGAACAGTTGGGTAATAAAATTAAAATTGTGAATGATTCATAGTTCAGGCATACTTTGCGCACTTTTACCAACTAAAAATAATTCTAAAAAGACTAAAATCCAATAAGACTAAAAATAATCCCACCTTATCTAAATGAATTGACCTAAATATACTATAGGAGTAGAAAAACTCCTGGCTGAAGAATTTGAGACATATTCAACAAAATAAAAATCTTCAGACAAACACTGCCTTAATTTGTAAGTAGGTAAAAACAATATTTAAGAACATCAGTTTCACTTACAACACCACATATTGACATTAGAACCACCTTGCACCTTCCACATGTAAATTCAAATATAAGGAGCACAAAAGGTAGAAAAATTGACAGATGTATGCATCATTATTTAGTGGAGGATAATAGAATGAATGACAAGGAATTCCCAATATTGAAATTTTACCTATACAGTTGAGGAACCCAAATGAGACTTAAGATCATTTCAGCTTCGGAAAAGAACCTTATTGCGCCCCATCATTTACACTGCATTTGCCAGCTTCGGCCTTTCGGCATCGCCATTGCAACTGACACACACACACACACACTTCTGTTACAGTGGAAATATATGGCGGTATGTTTTAACGGGAATGAGTTGATGAAGTACTACAGCCGGATGCCTTATCTGTCTCTCGCATACGGGACTTGGACCTGAGAATATAACCGCGAGCGGCCTTCAAAATCTGGCCCACTTCTCTCTTGTACTGCAGAAAAAGATCTGAAGATGAAGAAAAAGCTTGATTTGCAAACAAATATATATATATATATATATATATACATATAGATGTCTCAATTTCTCTTCTCTTTGGATTTCTCACCAATTTCTCTCCTCTCTTTAATCCCAACCACCCATCAAAATTGATGGGTGGCTAAAAACTTTATAGCACAAGGGCTATTGTGCTATTAATAGCACAATAGCCCTACTCTATATATATATATATTTGTTGCATGCGGGTGGGGTTGTGTTCCGAGATTATTTTTTATACAATAGGATCTTTTGGATAACATGATATCGGAGCCAGGTCCCAAGCATCTGCCATTCTCTAAGGTTGCAGGTACGATCGCCACCTTCATCATTTAAATGAGTTAAATTTTCTAACTATATATTGATTTAACCTCTTATCTCACTTGTTATCCAAGTGCCACTCATAATCTTCATGCACGTGAAGGGGGATGTTTAGAATATTTCTGAGCTGTTTCCTATTAGACCGATCGTTCAAGTTTTCTGCAGAACACAGGGTAGGGGCGGTAGGGGAACTAACTATAGTTAAGATACTACCTTAAAAAAGTATGACGACCAATGAGATTGCAACGATATACATGTCCTAAACAACTCCGTAGTTAAGATAAAGTTTTTTTCTAAAAAAAAAACCAATAAGATTGCAATGATATCCATCTCCCCTGCAACTAGTTTCACGACACAGAAGTTGAGAGGAAATATAAGAAGTATACCTCCTCAGTGGCTCCAGATTTGATTCTAGATTGTACAATGCACCATTTCTTCATGTTTACACCTGCCAGGGGTCCAGAATTCAGTAACTCAGCAGAACAAACAGAATCCAACAACATGATTAATCACTTGGAAGATATTTAAGATGCATCTAGGAATAAAATGGACTTGTAAATAGCAACCAACCAATTTTTATCTCCAACATGCAGTATGTTGTGGAGCTCGTTCTGATGGACCACCGGGAGTGAATCTGTAATTCGCAAGTAGAATTCTTTAACGTCATACAACACTTTTCACCGTTCAGCTCTTAAAACCAAGCCTTACATGCTTTACAACAAAAGGTTTGGAGTTGCCAAATTCCAATTCCAAAATAAACTGGATTCTCAGAGATTAAATTTTGTTAACGTTGTTCTGATAAAAAACAATAAGAAAACTATAGTCAACGTTAATTTAGAAGCATTTATTTTGAAGATTAAGTGCTTAGAAGACTTAGTGAAATTTGTATAGTATCATATCTGAATAGTTATCTTTCTTGGAAGGTAAACCGAAAATTCATTAAAGAGAAAAAGAAAAGTACAATACCTGACTTTGTTTAACTTATGAGAAGGCAAAAACAAAACAAGAGGTAACACCATAAAATTATTTAAAATAAGTAAACAGAAACAAAAAGAATCACATCTGGAAAGCAAACATTCAGATGTTGCAATTCGGACGAAAAAGTAAACAACTCAGCCCATGAATCATACTATTAAATTTTCAAGTACCTCAAAGTAGGAACCAAATGGAACATCATGAGCTTGCTGCAGTGTTTCATAAACCTGAAATAAAATGGTGAAAATTTTGTTATAGCATCAAGGAGACCAACTTAAAATTAGTTTCCACTAAAGGAAGCACATCAATTAGACTTCATCTGAAACAGAGCACATGAAATAATTGTTTTTAGACTAATTCAAGCGTACCAAAGATTTCTTATCATTTGACAGAACAGTGTGCTGCAATTCCGTCACCGCAGTGTCTGGAGGACATAAGGGGCTGTGACATAGCGATCGGAATGTCACTTCGCGGACTCGGCCATCGTATTCGTCCGAGTCATGCCATTTGCTTATCTGAGAAAGGAGAAAACATAAAAGACCGAAAATTCCCAACGACCACTTAGCTAGTTGCTTCACATTTCTAGCAGAGCTCATTTCTAATGATCGAAGCAGATAGCTTACTACCTTTCTCTCTCTCTCTCTCTCTCTCTCTCTCTCTCTCTCTCTCTCAAATAAAATAAAAAAAAGAGCATGAAGATACTCAACAAATTATTGTTATAATCCCAGTTCTAAAGCTAGAACTATATAAGCAAGCCAATATGACACAATTTGTACGTAAATGATCCAATAGAGAGGCGAAACAAATTCACAAACTCATTGACACTACACGCAAAGAAGTGCACATTACATAGTACATACCGGCTACTGGCTAGTTCAGTTTCTAAATTTTAATCAACAGAAGCAATTGAGATGTACTGGTCGACAATGAATTCTGGCAAGAAGTGAAGAAACTTACATTAATATTGGTATCCTTTCTTGCAGAGCGGTACTCTTTAAAAAACTCTGAAGCATCACTCAATACAATAGTAAAAAACTGCTCAGCTGTACATGGGAAGAGATCCTGGAAAAAGGTTGGCACAGTTAAATGTGATGAGTCATACACATTCGCGCACACACTCGGACATGCACGCGCGGGCGCGCGCGCACACCACACGAGTCACACACACTTGCACACGCACGAAAGCATGCATGCATGCACGCAATATCTATGGGACACTTACATTGACCACTTCCAGAAGGACTTCTTCTTTGATGAAGGCTTTGATCTCTTTGGGTCTCAAAATGTTCTCATCAATATGTTTTACCTCATTATTGCAAGTGAGAGAGCTACTGCCTTCACGCAAAGCTGAGTGAGCTCGCACCTACTTGCCAAACAATGCAGAGGAAGTAAGTATTGCCATTTGTATCTTTGCTGAAACAAAAGTACTGCCGTTTCTATAACTACAGCTAAGCAGCACAAGAAAGATTATTTCTTCAGAGATCCAAATAGTTCAACTAAATTTGCTTTGAAGACAGCTTTCTCTAAGAAAACGAAGAGTTAAGGAAAAAATAAGTACGACAAAATACTTTAGCGACCCTTCCATAATGAAGATACCTGCTTCTCCGCTTCTAACATTGCTCGATACTTCTTTACTGCATCTTGTAAAGCTTTGAATGCACGGTTTCGGTTCCAAAATGATGTGAATTTGTATTTAACTCTCCCTGAAAAGTGGACATATGGAATAGTCAACTAAGGTTCTGCACAGTCATATCAAAAGATAAGAAAATGACATTTCCAATGGCCAGATGCAGGACAGAAGTTTTAAAAGCAACAAAGTTATCGTCACCCATATTCAAAGCAACAAAGTTATCTTGTAGTCTAACAATAAGGATCACTAAATTTACGATAAAGCATCTTTTAAAGCTTTGTCGAAAGAATGTAATGTAGACACAAGTCGACTTAATATGGCCATCTAGCCTATAATTTAATCACATATGATGCTTTTCAACTGGCTTGTCTAGTGGATATTCTCTGATATTATCAACTTGTTAGTACTGTATAATTACTATAGCAAAGCGACATTTTTATATAAGATCAATGTGCTATGAGAATCAAGAATATAATTTGGCTACGAAAAAAACTTACCATTCGAACTACAAAGAGGAGGTACACCATGTCCACCGGCTCCAATGTGAAGAACAATTGTAATTGCGGGGTTGATACAAGCATGTTGGCTCCATCTTATCTGCATCACTAATAGATGAGACATTGTAACAACTTATGATAAATAAGAAATCAAATAATAGTCAGATGTAATTTAATCTAAGAACATGAAGGAAAAAATAATCGACATACCTCATCTATATCTTCTAAGGGAACAATCACCTGAGGAGAAAACATAAATAGCTTCTTAGTAGAGCAGTCCTACTGGTGTTTCTAGGAAAGTTTGATAAAAAGGATCTAAATAATCGCTACATACAATTTCTATAGCTTCAAAATCTATTTGAAGTGGTAACCTTTTCAGTGTACTCATGTTTACAGGTAGTCATATTGACAGCTGCAATTCTTCAATTTGAGTGTTTTAAAACTGGTTAACAAGATGTCTAACATAAAATGATGTTTGAGAGAACTAAATTAGCCACTATTATTAAGTAAAACAGCGTTGGGGTCAATAGGTTAAGCAAGTCTAGAATTCTAAGAGACAGACAAATACATCATACAAGAACTTGAAAATTTAAATATAGAAATAGAGGGAAAAAAAGAAAATCTATCAAGTCGTTTGTTTGGAAATATATCAAGTATATGAACACTTCTGCTTGTTCAAAGATCCTATAAAACATTCCCCACCTTGCTTCCAGGAAAGACAAAATACTAAAAAAGGATATACTTTCAGCTTTAAACCGAAAGCCTATAAGTAAAACAATTAGCATTCAACTTGCCTTCAAATCCTTCCCGAAAACGTTAGAATGGAAGCAGAGGTGCCATGGAGAGATATACATGCGACCATGGTACAGAAAAGATCTTTCAAGAGCACAAGTATAGCTGTGATAAACAACCTGAAAATATAGTAGTGCTTGCCAATAATGGCAGAAAACCTCAATAATATGTTAGATGAGTAAATCTGTAGTTTTTGAGAAAATATAAGGACTTGCCTCATCATGAGGAAGTTTAAATATTGCCTGCAGAGGACCAGGCTCTTGATGGACTGTTGTTGGTCCTTGTCTGTCTAAACATATTCTTCTTCGTGACTCAGCTCCAACAAAACCACTTAAAGAACTGTGAAACAGATAGAAGAGCTATTTTTCTCATTTTTAAAGCAATAGTCACTATGACTGAATCAGTAAATTCCAAAAAAATGATAAGGAACAACAATAATTAGATCACTTGCAATGTTATGAAACAACCAAATATATATAGTATATTTAAGTAGATATTTGAAGCCACCATAGAAACAATATGACAGAAATTCCTTATAAGCAAACTGATTCATTGAGACTTTTATCTGGTTAAATAGTAACCTTCTATAGCACTTACAACATTCATGCGAACATAATAAGAAATGATCTCCCCTAAAGGCTAAAAAATAAGCACAAGGAATTCAAATGAATAACAGCAGACAAGGCTAATGATTCTTCAGAATTGTCTGAAACATGATGTTTAAGGAAATTACTGTTATAGTACATATGAAAAGCCCAGAGTATACGCTAGCAGTATCTTATCCATCTATACTCATCTCCGTGTTTAGAGGAACTTTGAGAAGTGCCACACCTGGGTTGCCTGAGCCTAATTGTAACACTGGCATTGCTTGATACTTGGCAAGACCTTCATGCCTACTTTTGAACTGGCCAAGACTTTACAACTCTTAAGGTCCTCAAGGCTTCACTTTTCGAAGATCTTGCCAAATCCAACCATCAATGTATTAAGCATCAGATGCATCTATATTTATGCTAATAGAGCCACTACTGCAGAAAGAGAGGAGAAGAAAAGGGAAAAAAGAGGCCATTATTTTCTTGTGTGCTCTATGAGCCTGTTGTAGGACGATCATGCCGGTCCCTGTGGATAGCATGTATTTCTCTGGCAACCAAAAGATGTCCAACTATCCAATCAACTCTGCCTATGCCCATCTAAGTATAAACAAGCAGAAAATTATTCGTGTTTCTCCCAGATACTTCTTGAAAACTCATCTCAAGATAAAGGGTTTGCCGTTGTCGTTCCAACAATGATAGTTCAAACTCTCTCAGGAACATCCTCCTTTGTAATGGTAACACAGAATTGCCAGCCTAATAGTTCTGCTAAGTACAGTTGCAATGCTTTTTTAAGTATGACAATCTTTCCTCTGAAGCATTAGAATAGATCTCTATCTGCTCTACTATCACTAACTGAATTTTCGAATTGATATTATTTACAACATGATACATGAGGCAATTCAGACACAAACCAGGAGGTCAGGAGCTGTCCCAATTTTAGTAATAGATTATTTCGAGCATCACTTCAGATTTTCTAAATTTTGATATCCATTGATAAGAATCTCGATCTCCTCAGCCAAAATTTCATGAGGGCAGAGAATGGGACCCAATTAAAAAAAAACCAAACCAGATATTGGGAATGCAACATTATTGACGAGCAGCACTCAATAGCCTCATGAACTGCCATAGACTTGGCTGTGATATTAAGATGATGCAAGAGACTCTTATAATTACCAGAGATAAGTTAAAAAAAACCATTTTGCATCACCAATATGATCTATGCATTGAAACAACTTAAATAGCTCACCACGCCTTATACAACTAAAACCAAAGAATAAATATTTTTCTCATACTAAACACAACAGAAGTCAAAGCTATCCTTCTTGCAGCCAAAAAAAAAAAAGAAGCTAAATAAACAAACTAGCAATCGAAATATGGAACAAAAATTACCTAGCAGAACTCATAGATAATTTGAAGGTACTAATTTGCACACATACCTGCAAAAAAGTTTCTCAATTAAAATGAAGACAGAAGAGAACGGGAGCAGCTGCAAGAAATCAAAAGAGACAATAGCATGAATGAAGGACTTACCCTTCCCGATTTGCTATCTAAGTTATACCAAATTGCTCCTGTTTGACCTTCCCTTTCAACGGGTATGATGACAGATCCAAGAAGTTTGCATTTGCATACAATATCCCAATCATAAACTGTTATGCTTATCTATTAAAAAAAAAAAAAGAATAAACAAACAAAATCAGGATCAACCAAAAGCAATTTCAGCAGTTAGGCAATACAAATGTCTGAATTTCACAAATTAAGTAAGCGACGAAAATAAACAGCCTGTCTTTCTTATGGTAAAGGACCTAATTACTAGTGTTTTGTACTGCTAACCTAGTGAGCAACAGAACATTAGGTGAAGATTTATTCACATCCTTCATATGTGCTCATTAGTATTATACTAGACATAAGGGCCCCTGAAGTTCTTCAACAGGACTGCTAAGTTATTCAACATTCTGCGCCGATTTTTTCTAAAAGGAGAAAAAATCACCTATTCTCATTTTAAACATGAAACAAAAGAAAGCTAGGAAAGGAGATTATATGAGAAATTGTATAATCTGAAATTGCAAATTCAGGTTTGTTATTGGTTGGCACTAAAAGGTAATAAAGCATGCAATAGATGGAATGTGCAAAACTTTCATAACAAAATATATCAATGCAAAAGGAGGATAACTATATCGCATAGAGAAGAAGAATTATTATATCGAGAGCCTCTTGTAAGTACTTTTAAAATCATAACAATCGTCCTAGTTCAAAGTTAAGGCATCCGTTTGGATAAATATTCTTATATGGTACTTTGAAACAGAATCATTGTCAAAGTATTAACATAATATAATCGGAAGAATTACTTTAAAAAAATTCAGGCAATTTGAAGTTGTGAAATAAAATTTGAGAGAACCTGGACTGGAAGCTCATAAACACAGAAGACAAATTCTTCTCCCCATAATGGATTTCTTGAACTAGGAACCATGGAGCTGCACATGCATGTTAATTGATATGTTTGATTAGATCATCCTTCACTACCTTGATATTCAAATTAAAATCAACCCAAAGAATTAGATAGATCCAGCATATTTTGAATGGCATATAACTCCATTTCACCAAAATCCATGAACGAGAACATATTGCCTAGACCTGGTCCACCATGTTAGCCAAGAAATGGCCCATAAATTTCAACCTTTGAGGCCTTTTAATCTAAGAGAAACCATCTGATGAGATCTACAAACCCTAGAGACATATAAAAGATATTAAGTTTTGGCCGGTAGTAAGCAACAAACATGTCGGATGGCACGGTGGGCATGTCAAGACTGTTACATGCTGATCGTGTCTACACATGAAAGGACCTCCATGAAGCCATGTGTGGCAGTATGTATTGATGCTGATGGGAAAGCCGCCGTATGGCAGAAAGTAATGCCGCAGAAGATAATATCATGATCCACATTCATAAAGTTGGAGGAGTATTTGACTCAATTAACATGGATGCAATTGATGGAACAAAGGTGACCTAACGGCATTAGACAACCGGATGGGATGTTGGCACTTAACAGAGGATTTTTGGGCCAGTATTGAGAATTTTGTCGCCAATAAAGGTTAAAAGATGGCAAATCAGTAACATCCTGTAGTTGTAGAGAAAGAAACCAGCATACAATGCAAAAGATAGGCATAACACAAAAGGGAGTTGCCATGTATTCAGAAAGAAAGCAAATAGATCGTCTCTTGCAGAAAATAGTAGTAATTATTTGTTATTGATTTCACATCATATTATCTTCACCAAGTATATCTTGTCATCACACAAAAGACAGCAACTCTCTGGTTGTTGAGGACCGAAACGGGTAAGACAGTTGGATAACAAATGGCTACAAACGGGTGTAAGGGGAGATTCACTTTTAAGAATTATTAGGTGAGATAAGAATTGATATGTGGAAGGATACGGAAGTAATATGAGACGTACAAGGAAAATGACAAGTATATGACTACTACTCCCTTTAACTGCCAGCTCTGGGAAGGGAGTATTCCATCACAGCAGTCACATGTACACTTAGTTTTAGAGAGTTCTTCAAGTAATTTTGCGATGTCCAATGATATAATTCCCTCTTTTTTAACCACTCCAGTCTCATGAATAAAAGGAAAACAAATAAAACAATGAAGAAAAGCACAACAAGAATCTCCAGCTTATCCTTGAATCAATGTTAACTCATGTTAATCGTACTAAGAAGTCCATAATTATATGATGTGAAGAGAGAAAAACAGTGCCAATCTTATAAATTGCATAGAAATCCCCATGTATATAAATATGAAATTAAAACACCAAAATATCAATCGATGGATCAAGCAGAACATCATTCAGAAAGGAGATTGCATCATTGAAACAAAAGGAGATGGCAGTCACCTGAACCGTTTTTGCTCACCGCAAGAAATTATAGCATAAGGATCTGCCGTCCCATTCAAGTTTGCACCAATTAAATATTTGGCAGCCAGTAATTCCAACTAAAAAGAAACAAATAAAGATACGTCATTATTAAAGGCCTTATACAATACCTTAATGACACAGATCTGTCAACCGATCAGCATGAAATGGAGAACTGAATCAAAATGACTAGTTGAGAGCACAACATGGGGCATGTACAGGTATTACCTTGATTACATACACAATTCCTTGAGAGCCTTCTTCCAACGTAATCGTCTATAAAGTAAGAGCGGAACTGCATGTCAAGCAAATCATATTTCATGGGACTAAAAGCAACTAGAGAGAATAAAAATAATAAATAAAACAAACTACTGGAATCATCTATGTCACACCCAAATACTCCCATATTGGATAGAGAAAGGGACTATGCATTGGTTTACCCCCAACAAATTATTAGCATACTAGGTTAAGTCGTTACAATCTATTTCACTGTACAATATAAAACTTCAACCAACACAACAGCTTGGCAGTTACAGCTGCAAGCTTGTAAAAATAGGCAAATATATCATATGTTCTGACTCTGTTCATTTTCTATTTAATGAAGGGGATTAGATGCAACTTATTCAAGAATAAGTATCAATTTTATCTTATCCAACACTTCAGATAGAATTTCAATAACCCTAACTCTAATTATATGTTTAATTCTGCGTAATAACGACATAACTAACTGCCTAATCTGTTAGAGTGTATTCCAATTCACCTTGTTCCCTCTCCGGAATCTTGATAAATATATGTTTTCATGCAGCATGCGCGCCATCCGTTTACATACATGTGCATGCAATGCTAGAGTCTACCCATTTAGTCAGAGATTTGAGCAACCACGTACATAACACATGAATGTTTACAAACATGAACTGTAGTCACAATGCATAAAATTTTGAGCAAAACGATCCTCAGATAGCGTTAACATTTTGAAGTATTGGACAGAACATGTAAATTTGTTCCTTTTTCATTCAAAAAATGAATAAATATATTGTTCCTTCTATTACTACTCATAAATTAGAAAAGGCAGTCCAAAGGCGCTTATGTCTATCTTTCAAATTCGGAAGTGCATTTCTGCCGATTGTAAATTATTAAGTATAAATGCATTCATTCATAGCAGCAGAGCTATATCTGTAAAAGCTTCTAACACCAAATTAACAAGTAGAAAATAGATAAATAACTACATAATTGGATAAAAGTTCACGATAAAAAATAAAATGGGTAACTATATTTCAGGACATTGATTCTCAGGCAAGCACTAAGATCAATTTGACCAGAAAATAGAACTCTCTAATGCATATTGAATTTCCAGTATTTTATCATGCAAACAAAAATAAGTTTTAAGGCCTGAATCCCAAATAAGTTAACCACACTTCTCTGTTCTCATGACATCAAATTATGAATTGCTTTTTGTTGGATATTAAATATTTAAAGTAAAATTGTCTGGGGACCCCTCTGGGGACACCCCCCCCCCCCCCCCCCCCCCCCCCTCCCTCAACCCTGAAGTGGCCCCTTCAACTTTATTTATTTGATTGATACCCCTTTATCGTTTAACTCTTTTTAATTGAATGACATTAATCAATTAAATTGAAGATTTTAATGGAACTTATTCATCAAATTTAATAGCGTTACTCATTTTTTAGCAAATGAACTGAAACTTTAACAGCTAACAGATATAGGATCCATTAAAGTTAACAAAATTTATAACCGAATTCACTATAAAAACTCACGGTGTCAACTACAAATAAGAAAAAAGTAGAGTTGAGGGGCCTGTTTCAAAGACACTCATACATTTTTACCAATTTGCTCATATTTAAATACCACTCCACTACTTTACATCAAAGCATAATAATACGCATTGTTTCACATAATGTTTAGAGTCTCATTTAATCTCTCGCTTAATTCAAATCCATGTGTAAGGACTATAAAATGATCTTGAAGTGAGAGAGAGACAGATAACAATGATTCATGGTGCTGCAATAATCAACAAATTAAGAAACCTCGTTTCTTTTAAATTCTCTCAAAGAAATACACAATTAACCGATAATTTTTGCTAGAAAAAGGGAAGCAAATAAGCGAACCAAACCTCGTCCCTCTCCGATTCCAGAGCAACGAGCTGATCTCTACGCCGAGGAACCACACGCTCTCCTCCTCCCTCTTTGGTGCTCGTCCTCTCCAACACCAGCAACACGGACACCAACAGGATCGCCGCGCAAATGGCGATCTCCGCCTCCCACAGCGACGGGAGGAGGAATCCGAGCGGCGACGACGACGACGACGACGACGTCGACTCCATCATCATCGCCATTAGCGACAATGAGAGAGAGGAGATTTCTAGGGTTTCGACCTCGGGAATCGCCCTCGCGCGGAGGAGAAGGGGGGGAGAGAGAGAGAGAGAGAGCGCGAGAGAGAGAGAGTGAACGAAGCGACGGTTGGAGTGGGAAAGAGAGGGAGGAGCTACTTATTAAAGAAGGGATAATTTCGTACACATCCCTGAAAAATTCTAAAATTACGAACTTATAACTGTAAAATTTTAAAATGTATAGAGTTCACCTAAACTATAGTCCATTTTGATTCCACTGCCTAACTTTTTAAAATTTTGATTTTAATATCAAAATTTTCTTTTTTTTTTTCATTTATGTCATTCGATAATTTTTTTAGTACAAATTTTAGGCTCAATACTTACCTTAATGGATTTATAATCACTTGAATTATATAAAATATGCTATTAAGCTCATTTTTACTATTTTTAGCATCAATTTAATTTTGCCTCTTGTGATTTAGCTCAATTTTATCCTGTCATTTTGTGGTTCAAAAATTACACTTAACTATCATGTAGTTTAACTCATTTTCATTTTATCATTTTATAGTTTAAAAAATTACTCATAACAATCTTATGGTTATCTAAATTTTTTTTGAACTATAGGGGCGATAAAACAAAAATGAGCTAAACCACTCGGGTGTCAAATTGAAGTTTACCCATTCTAAAAAAAAAATTATAGAGCTTAGAGCGTGCTTGTTTAGACCGAAGTCCGGCGCGGAACTCGTGAGTTCGTGTAACTCGAGATCATCGATGTTTGGAGAGGATAAAACTTTAGTGGGGAACTCCCCAATGAAGCCTTATTGAGATCCTCGGTTCGTTATCATGTGTCAGTTTTACTTGAATTCAAGAGTTAGCTGGGTAATTTTTAATACTAAAACTAAAAATAAATATAAAAAAAAATTCTGGAGGGGAGAATTGTAATCTTTAAATAAAAATAAAATTAACACGTGACGGTAAATCGGAGGCGCCTCAATGATACTTTGTCATGGGGAGCCCACCACTGAAGTTTTTTCCATTTGGAGGCCCGTCGATCTCCGACTTCTGTAGGGTCCACGCGGCCTGCACCCGTGAGACAGTCTCACACGACACGAACTCCCGACTTTGCGCTCGTCACGTGCGAAGTTGAGTCCCGCAATACTGGCGGAACTCGCCCGTCCTTCTTGGGGTGGAGCTCCGTGTTAACAAGCACACCCTTATTCCGAAAAAAAAAAAAATCAGTAGGGCGCTCCCTAACGATGCCTTATTAAAGAACTATAATTATGTGACTTCTATTTCTATCCGGGACAATAATCTATTTCTTTAGAGTTTAAAAAAAATTTAAAAATTTTAATATATAAAAATACTCAAGAATTATTAGATAGAGTCAAAACTAACGCATGTCAGTAGACCAAGAAGCTCTCCACTGAAGTAGATATGTCAACGGGTCAGATTCGGGGCTGATTTTCAAAAACCCGAATCTGAACCCTGCTACCAAATCTGAAATCCGAGCACGAACCCAAATGCGACGGATTTTAAAAATCCATATTCAAATCCAAACCCGACCAAAATCTGCAATCCGAATCCGAGCCCAGAATAATTATTTCTCTTTATCATATTTCAAAACATATTATATTACATCTAAATCTTTAAAATATAAATTCAATATAATATTAAACATATAGAGTTGGGCTGGAATACTATTAATAATATTTGAATTTTTTTGCTATCAATTTTTTAGCCGCTAGATCTACACTTTAAACAATTCCGCCATTTAGATCATACTATTCAATCAACCACCCACTCAATTCTAGAGGACCACCACTAAATTCTAGGGGATCACTATTATCCTAACCGTATAATTTTTCATCCAAGGGTTTAAAATTTGATAGCAAATAGCTCAAATACTATCAATAGTATTCCAGCCCAATTCTAAACACATATATATATATATATAGGAGGCTAGGGCTACTATACTCTTATGAGTATAGACCCCTTTGTACTCATAAGTTTTCGGCCGTTGGATGAAGGGATGTGCGGTTAGGATAATAGTGGTCTCCTAGGGTTGAGTGGGTGGTTGGTTGAATAGTATGATATAACGGGTGGAAATAGTCAAAAGGGTAGATCTGACGGTCGAAAATTTATGAGTACAAAGGGACCTATACTCATAAAAATATAGTAGACGAACTATATATATATATATATATATATATATATATATATATATATATATATATATATATATATATATATATATATATATATATATATATATATATATTATAATGTAAAATCAATTAGGGTTTGGATCAGGTATAGATAAAATTTATATTCGAATCCAAATTCGTCGAAATTTTTTTTTATATCCGTATCGAAAATTATATCCATGTACTATCGGAGAAATCTGTTCCGTTCGAATCCGAATTCGAATAAAATTTCGGATATCTGTACCCATTGACATCCCTGCACTGAAGTTTTTATCCGTAATTCCGTCCGTGCGGAGTATTTTAACCGCAGAAAGAAAGAGAGGGAAAAGTTGGTGCGAGCCGAAAGGCGAGAGCATAAAAGAGATGCGCGCGCATGCTGCATAATTGTTGGTTTTTTCAAGTATCAGCGTCGTAATGCGTACCCTTGAGTGTCCCCCATTGTAGGTTTCACCGTATTTGGGTAAAATATCTAGAGACCCCCTGAACTTTACCTCATTTGCAAACTACCCCTTAAACTTTATCAAATACTTCTACAGTATACTCTCTTCTGTTGGAGTTATTAATTATACGATCGTTTTGATCTTATATATTGCATATAGTTTTATAAAGGACTTTTCTACATTTAGCCCCTTAAAAATTTTTTTATTAATAATCCCACAAAATTTATATTTGAAAGATTGGTCCTATCACCGTGTTCAACTTAACCTAAACTGCCGCTCGCGTGGCACTTGCGTGGTGGGGATAGGGCCAATTTAGCCAATATAAATGGAGCTATTTGTGAGGAAATTTTTTTTGAAGAGGCTAAATACAAAAAAAGCCCTTTTATAAAGCTTCAAAACACAAAAAAAAAATTTATATTCAATCGTATAAGAAAGTGAAAAAAATTAAATTAAATTAAATTTATTCTTTGATCATCATGCTTAATTATGAAAATAGGAGGAGAAATATATATTTCTTTATATTTCATGGTTTACAGAATTATGTGTACGACTGTATAATTAGTAAGTTCACTTGAAAAGAGTGAAGTTTTGAACTAATTGATAAAGTTTTTTTAATAAAAATTTGTCAAAATTGAAAGTTCAAATGCCTATTTGCAAAATGTCCATACATTTTTCTCCGAGTTATTTAAATGGCTAAATTGCACATTTGGTCATCAAACTATAAGGCCGTGATCTTTGATTTAGCAAACTTTAATTTGTTGCAGCTTTTGACTTGAACTTTATGAATTATTGTAATTAAATTTTATAGTCTAATTTAGTTGACTAAATAGTGATGTGTCACTGATATAGAAATAATGCGACATCTTAATCATTATTCAATCATCAACCACAACATTGTTAAATTATTTTTGCATTAGTTACACGCTAATGTTTAGTATTCAGCCAAGTAAATTAGATTCGAACTGGAATTTACAATAAATTAAAGTAACATTTCACGCGCCTCATAGCTTGAGGACAATTCACAATAGATTATTAACAACGTTTCACGTGCATCTTTAGTTTGGTATCCTTTGGTTTGAAGTGTTTTACTTTAGTACCTAGTTATTTCACTTTTATCTCGTCGTTAAAAGTTGCCGTTAAATAGAGAATTAAAGTGATAAAATTTATAAACCACGTGGTAGTAAATTAATATATATTACTAACCGCGGGGTGACAAATTGTAAAATTATATTTTTATATAGCCATTCTATGGCTTGTAAAATATATTCTATTTAGTACTCTACTTAATGGCAAATCTTAACAGCGAAATAAAAGTAAAACTACATAATAACAAAATAAAATACTTCAGACCATATTGCAGGGGGAAAAGTTAAAGTTTCTCTAAAAAAAATTTCCTGACCAAATTTTAACATTGAGCTTCTTCTAAAATATACTATTCACGCAGCACTTTATCCAACAACACTATATCTTAAGACAGCTATAATAAATTTACCATCTTATTCTTGGAACTTAATCGGCGTATCCATGCTTAGGGGTGCACTTTGAGGTACAACAAGTTTTTTATTTTTTATTTTTTATTTTTTTATTTTTTTAAAAAAATTTCTCCCTTGATCTTAAGTTGTTGCTTTGGAGTGGGCTTTGCTGTAAAGGAGGAAGCTTCAGAAAGAATATAACTACCGTGGCCTTCAGGTGCCAAAACGCTTTTGTAGCTTAAATTAGAGGAAAAATTGGTATCCGCGGCGGCGCACTTTATTATCCAAAAGACTATTAAAAATGCTTTTAGATTCGGGTTGAATACTCTCTGATGATGATAAAGTTGACAGGTCTCGCTTGGGCACATATTTTATAAATCATATTTGGACATATGAATATCGAATGAAAAAAGATTTTATGAATGAGAATATAATGATTTAGGACTCCAGTAATAATAACAGAGTTTAAACATTTTGGGTCGATAATTTGGAACCAACAAATATAATGTTAGTAGATCGGATCGTTACATTTGAAATCACAGCCAAAAGTCTGAAGGCTAAGTGTTATGTAGGATAAAGTGTTACGCCATAGGTTTGGTGGGAGCCACATCTTGAACCTGTAGAGCTACTACCTCTAGAATCTCACATCGCTTGATAATTTCGGTCTATGTGTGTGTATGATCAGGTTTGAACCTGATGAGTACGTCAAGGTATAAACGGGACGGAGTCTGTAACAATCCAAATAGTCCAACATCGGATAAGAAAAGATTTGTGAATAAGAATATAATAATTTAGAATTTAATAATAATAACTGGGCTTAAGTATTTTGGGAATCCGTATCGGATCGGGTCGTTATAATATATGAACATCTTATTCACTCTAAGTTTGATTTTATTTTTTTTTGCTTCTTCCAAGATCTTGCTACTATGATTTAGTAAAATAACTAGTATTTGACCCGTGCGATGCACGGCTAATATAATAATATAAGGTAACAAAAATTATTATGTAATGATAAAAAAAAAATTATTCAAACTAATATTATATTTTTTAACAAATAAATAAATATACTATCAATATTAATTATAGTACATACTGAATTATAAAAGCTGGATAAACAAAATTATGGACCAAATAAGAGTAAAATTCAACCATGCACATTTAATCAACTGAAGTTCACATTTGCAATATACAAGTTTCAATTCCAGAATATTCATACATAAATACTAAAAATTAATTATCTTCAAGTCAGTGTAAGTACTAAAAATTACAATTGACAACAAAGAAAAATAAATAAGTACAATTATAGAAAAAGACTCAAATCTTAAAAGTTTATAGACACTTATATTCCGCTAAATGTCACCACTTTTGGATATTTCACTCGGTGTAGCCAAAGACTAATAAAATCTAAAAGATAATTTAGAGCTAGAGTTTCTCTTCTCTGGGATGACCAAATTTACTAAAAGTATCCAACTTGCAAGCTTTGTTGCATGAAGATGGAAAGTACCTGCTTCAATAGCAATGTAGATAATTTGTTAGATAAGTTAAATGAAAAATATCTTAATATTAGTGGAATTTTTCAGGAAAAAATCTAAATATATTAAAAATATAAAATGACAGAGTTGAATTCGTAAAAAATTAGAAATTTTGAAATAATATGAAGAAAAATAAACCGCTTACCTATTTTAAGTTCTGAAATACTTCTTTAAAAACCACATTGCTTGTGGTTTTGGATAACAAACCATCTTTATCATAAATTAGAATTTTCAAACCACTCTAGAGTTTTCTTTTGAGATACTTTTAGGAAGTCATCAGTTAGAGAAATAGTGGACTGAGTTGAAATTTCACTAAGCACCATGATTGACTTAGTTCTCCATTTACAGTCCTAAATTTTATTTTTTTAATGTAAGTGAACAATATATATAAAAAATTAATAAAAAGATTTTTGGTTAACTTGCTTATTTTTGAACTCCGATATTTCTGGTATGTCGTTGTTGATCATAATTTTGGTTGCATAAAGAGAGTTTGATATACTACGTGGACCTATGTTGCCCATAGATATGCAATAATTAGTATCATTAGTAAGAATATAAATAATATCCCAAATTTGAATAAATGAGATACCTGCAAAGTCTTTTATCTTGCACCATTGCATTATAATTATGACAGGGCCTTCATCCCCTACTTGCCTATAAGTATGAAGTTCTTCAGCAAACCTTCCCCATAATGTGCAACCCAGCTTCTTGTTGCTATAAGTTTTTGATTTTTATTTAATCATAAAGATAATTTCTATATTTAAGTATATATTAGTAAAAAAACTCTAAGAGCGTAAATGAGTAAAAACATATAAACATTCAAAAGACATATTTATAATTATGAGCACCTACTTGTCATCCTCAAGTAGAATTGTTATTTTTTTTGTTTCTTTACTGTACTTGCAGCTTTCTTCCATTTTACTAATTCCAGAAAGCTTCCCAATGACATCTAATAAATTAGAAAATTAAAATGTAAGAATCAATATAGTAGATACACATATCAAAAATTAAATTTTAAAAATCAATTATTTGATACATGTAACAACTCTTACCTACTAAATATTTGTCATCAGCGACCTTAGCAAGTATTTCATCAAAATGGGTAAATATAAATTCATACTTTGATATTGTCAAAACATCTTCCACCTCACGAACAACCGTAGAATATTGAAAATTGATTTTGTAAGGATATTTAGTGGTCCTGTAGGAGCCACTGCTTTGCCCCACTCCAAACTGGTTGGTCACATAAACTTTTCCTTCCGTAAAAAGGTCTTTAAATTTGTTCATGAAAGCTCTTCTTACCGTTGCATGTATCCTATCTCCCTGAAATAGAAAATAAACATATTATGTAGTATCTTGTAGTAAAAACGAAATTAGTAATACAAATAAAAGTTGTAAGATTCTAAAAGTAGCTTTGCACTCTCAAGTCAACATCACCCATTTGACGTGCATCATGTAACACAGAATATAAATATGCCTTCAATATAAATATTGGATTTCACCAAATATCATAGCACAGCAAGTTTACATGCATGCAGGGACTCATGTTACATATAATTTGAAAAGTTAGTACTTGCTTCGTATTTAAGTAATAAAATGAAAACAATATGTTATATTATAATTTATTAACATCTAAAAATTAAGAAAAATTGCTCAATAGATACTTAACTGAAATGCGCTGAATAATGTTAAAACGAAGTGAAAATTATAGGAGTGATAGTAGGGAACGAAGTAAAAATTATAGAAAGAGTGATAATAGGAAAGTGGCATGCAATATTTATAGTAATAATTAGCTTTATCTGAAAAATGAATAAAATTTGGAACTATAAAATAAAAGATATAATTTGGTAAATTATAATATAATAAAGTCTTCCATTCACGTCATTTAATTTGATTTTATTGATTAAAAAATTGAATGGAATAAAATGACATGAATGGTAACCTTCAGAATATAGAATAATATTTAAAAAATGGTAACCTTTAGTATATAACAAATTGAATAGAATAAAATGACATGAATGGTAACCTTCAGAATATAGAAAATATTTGAAAAATGGTAACCTTTAGTATATAATAAATTGAATAGAATAAAATAACATGAATGGTAACCTTTAGAATAATATTTGAAAAATGGTAACCTTTAGTATACAATAAATTGAATAGAATAAAATGATATAAATGGTAATCTTTAAAAAAATGGGCAAAATATGTAATTGGCAAAATATTTAATGACACGTGGCAAGCATATAGGAAAACACGTGTCAGTTTTACACAAAGGGTTCTACTTTAGTATATAGTAAATGATATATTTTACCTACGAGATGATTTCATCTCATTCTAAAAAAAACTTAAAGTCCGTATATGCTACCTCATTTTAAACGTTTGGTCATCCTCCTTATCAATTAAATGTATAAATTTTTTAAATAAATCAAGGGAATAATATATGAATTTTCTTGTAGGTAAAATATAAATAAAGCTTCTTTCTTTAAATACACGAAAAGATCTTCATACGGAATAAAATATTGAATAAATTATTAGGTCCTATTTGGATGCACAAATATTTTATTTGGTATTTCCTTTTAATTTACTCAAGAAATGTGTATATTTGAATGATGAGAAGTGTGATCAAATGTTTAGAATGAAATATCATATTATTCCGCGTTCAAATTATTTTTTCAGAATAAGATAACTTACTTTGTAAATAAAATATATTATTTTATCAAATCATGGATAGCAAGGACTTTAAAGAAGTAAAAAAAATTAAATTTTCTACTTATAATCATATTATAAAATTCTTATACCGAATAAGTTATCTTTAATGATTCGTTTTAGCCCTTATAACCACAGTGAATATCTTATTCTGACATCCAAATTAGCCCCTAAATTTTTTGATAAAAATGTATAGAATTTACCCGAATTATAGACCATTTTGAGTCATTTAAAATTTTAATTTTATTACCTAATCCTTCAATTTGTCTGATTTGAATCAGTTAATAACATTTTGGCTACTTTAAAATTTAAATCTATTGATTATCTTTACAGATTCAGATAGTATATGCAATTCTCGCAGCTATAATTTTATAAAAATAAGCAATTAGCTTAATTTTAAAATTAAGATGTCATTGGCCGATTCAAATCAAACAAATTGAAAAGTTAGTTTGTAAAATCAAGATTTTGAAACTTTGAGTAGTCAACTTAAAATGGTTCATAGTTCAGATAGATTCTTTATTTATTTTTTTTTCTCATCATGTTTCCTAACAAAATTTCCGCTGATTTCACGTTAACTTTGGTTAGATCAAATCTATTGATTGTGATCAAATATATTCAATGAATAAAGACCAGACTGAGCATTTGCAATGATGAAATTAACTTTATTAATCTTAACAATTTGGGATAATATTTAATATATTTTTTAAAACTTTAAAAAGTATTTTATTTACTCCCAGTGGATCAAAATGTCCTTATTGATTTTTTTAAAAAAATTTAAATATTTTCATTTGTTGGCTTAAATGGGCCCGCATCCTGCCCTGTGGCGGAATGCCATGTTGGGCCGAGTCATGTTCGAAATGGCGTGAGGCTGAGTGGACCGAGTCATATTCGAAGTGGCGTGAGGCTGGTGGGGCCGAGTCACAATCGAGACCCGTGGGCGTTGTATCTGTACGCTTTAAGTGAATTGATTGTATATTTCTAACAGCTTGAGCTTTTGGGATTAATGGTTAGCGCCAACGATCCGACACCATTTTCTCTACGGCTTACTAATGGAATTGTATTTTAGAAGTTTGGTAATTTCATAAAAATTTAAATTTTTTAATAATAGTAAGGAATAAATAAGGTAGGAAACCTACTCGAAACTAGATAGTTTATACACTCGAGATCTTTTGTATATATTCCTCCTAAATTTGGATAATTAATGGCCATGCTTCTCTATATTCGAGGTAGGGATGCAAACGGACCCGGGATGGTGGAGCTCTTGCTCCGATCTATTCCGAGTGAGTCGATAAGCAGAGGCTAAAAAAATAATAATAATTATAACATGTATTGAATCTGTCTCGATTCGCTAAGAAATAGAGCAGAAGACAGAAGACCCTCTTTTTTCTTAATCCATTTTAATCCGTTAAAAATTTGCTGAAAACTCACTCCCGCCTTCACTTGACTTGACTCACTCCGAAAGAAACGGTAAATGAAAAATCTGGTTTGACCCACTAAGAAAATAGGATCTGCCTTCTTTGCATATCTAATTAGAAGACTCAAATCTGCTCTAAAAGCTTATGTTAATAAGTAGAGAAACCCTTCACAATATATCTTGGTCAATTTTTCAGACTAAACATGACTAGAACATATCACTAAACCGATCAAAAATTAGGAGACGTGAACTAACTTGTACTAGTACTATATTAGAGGATTTAAAATCATCCTAAAAACTTTAGCTGATAGATAGAGATATCCTTCATGTTATATACAAATCGGGGTTTGTTTCGCATCCAATATAAAACTGCTATTCTTAACAATTTAAAAAGTTTTTCTGAGCAATGATTCTATTGTACTACTACTATGTGATAAAAGCAGTGTAGCTCAACTCATGCAATTTATGTACCCTCGCCAAATTAAATTAATTTTATACAATCAAGTTTAAATTTTAAAATGTTTTCAAAAAAAATTATTGTTAATTAGATAATTAAATCATTTTTTTAAGGGATAACTTCAAATACCACCCCTGTGGTTTCGTGCTTTCTCACTTTAGTGCCCTGTGGTTTAAAACGTATCACTTTAATACCCTGTGGTTTGGTTATTCTCTTTTTTTGTTATCTTTTCGTTAAATTATACAGAAAAACTTCAAATATCTCACATATGGTTTATCGAATATTCACTTTACTATCCTGTAGTTTTAACTTTCTCATTAATTTAACAAAAAAAATTAACAAAAAGATAACAAAAAGAGAATAATCAAACCACAGGGTACTAAAGTGATACGTTTTAAATCACAGGGTACTAAAGTGAGAAAGCACGAAATCACAGGGATGGTATTTGAAGTTATCCATTTTTTTAATGCAAGTCAAGTACAGCAACTTTGGAGGCAAATCAAGTACACTTATGATTTGGCTGGAGCAAATGTATGGATACAAGCGAGATATTTGATACATCTACTGCGTGTGAAAATATGGTAAAAATTTACTGTCCAGTACAGTTGGTTAGCATCTGAATTGTCAATCAAGAGATTAGGAGTTTGAGAACTAGAATGAAATTTACAGAGAGTTTTAATAAAAAATGTATTACAGGCAGTGAGAAAGTACGAGAGAAAATATATCTTTTTTATTTCTGTGCGTAATATTATATTTCACATGCCACGATGAGTCGATTATGATATATTTTTTACAGTTCCACTAGAAAATATAGAAGCATATTACTATATACTTTCGCTCCAACTCCATTTTGCCTATTAATGTAAATGAGCCCGAATACTAAACAGACCCTAAATGGATTATTTGACCATTAGTCCCCCAATGTTTACTCAATTTTTGTTTAAAGTAGACCCCAAACTTTTTTATTCTAACAATGAGGTTCCTAAACTTTAGCATTTGTTTCAATTTAGACCCTGACATTGAGAATGCTATCAATCTTAACAATAATTATCATGTGAAAAGATGTAATTGGTTTTGACGTGGAATTAACGTGGCAAGTAATAAGATTCTGTTTGGATATCAAAATAAATTATTTAATAATAATTCATTTAGTACTGAATTTTTATTGTGTACTTGGAAGTAAGGAGTTTGATTTTTTGCTTCTTAATATTTCGTAGCATTTCTGATTTGATAGAATAACATATTTTATTTATAATATAATTTTTTTTATTTTGAAAACATGACTTTGAAGGCCGAATTTGATATCATCCTAGACAATACATCCGATCGAACTCCTCAGTAGGGGTGGAAACGAGCCGAGCTTGAGCGAGTTTACCACAGCTCAAGCTTGGCTTGAAATTAATTTCGAGCCTAAATTTACTTGAAATTAATTCGAGCCGAACTCGAGCAAGCCTAATTTCTAGTCGAGCGAGCTCGAGCTCTAAACGAGTCGCTTGAAATTCTTAACATCAGGCAATCTATAGTTTAATTTTTATAGAACATTATCTAAAATTTAATATAAAAATATATTTAATAGTTCAACATACAAAATAAATGAATAAATACGGTATTATAATATTAAGAAAAATAATTTAGGGAAAGCGACTATGCGAGCAAGCGAAAGAGAGGGGGAGAGAGAGTAATTAGAGTAGGATTTTGTTTTTTTGATTTTGTGGGCCAGCACATATACCCAATAACCAAAATTCTATATACATATAATTAAAATACATAATATATATTATTACATATAATTAAAAAATATATTATATATAATTATAAATATTTTTAATATATATATATACATATATTCGAGCTTTTCGAGCCTAATTCGAGCGAGCCCAGTAATACTCAAACTCGGCTCGAAATAAATTTCGAGTTTTTTTTTTTCTGTTCAAGCTCCGCTCATTTAATTTCGAGTCGAGCTTGAGCCGAACGCGAGCCGGCTCGCTCATTTGCCAGCCCTACTCCTCAATTATCAAATATTTGTAACTTTTGAGTAAGTTAAAGGAATATACCGAATAAAACATTCATACATTTAAACAGGACAAACATAGTTAGGGATGTCTATTCGTACGGATATTCAAAATTTTATCCGAATCCGAACGAGGTCGGTTTACTCGATGCTAAACGAAGACGTACGGTTTTCGAATATGGATATGAAAACAGAAAACGCGACATATTTAGATTTGGGTATGGATTTTGTCCGTACCCGATTCGAACCAGAACCTGATTCGATCCCAAATTGGTGTTATATTTAAATGTGTATGTTGAAATTTTAGGTTGTAATATAATATGTTTTAAAATATTGTAAAGAGAAACAGCTGTTTCGGGTTCGTGTTCATACTTCAGATTTGGTTGTCGGATTCGAGTTTGGATTTTTTAAATCTACCCCGAATTAGGGATGTCAATGGGTATGGGTACCCGAAAAATTACCCGAATCCGAACCCGAACGGGTCCCGAACTAAATGGATATGGATTCGGGTATGGGTATAGAAAATAAAAATCCGACGGGTATGGGTACGGGTATGAATTTGTATGTACCCGACCCGAATCCGAATAAATTATATATTTTTTATTTATTTATTTATTTAATATATAAATTACATAATGATTTCTATCCATTGGATTTTTATCCAATGGTACACTCAAAGGCTCAAAAATTTTGATTTTACTATAATATATTTTCAAATATAGTACTTCGGGTTTGGGTTTCGGGTTCGGGTTTGGGTTTCGGGTATTTGGTCGGGTCGGGTATGGGTATGGATTTTTAAAACCCGTCGGGTTCGGGTCCCGGTTCGGGTTCAAATTTGGGGGTCGGGTTCGGGTTCGGGTTCGGGTTTTTTAAAATCCGACCCAAACCCGACCCATTGACATCCCTACCCCGAATCCGACCCGCTGACATGTCTAAAACTAGGGAAACAGTGGTGCTATTAACCCTTATTACACTGTATTGGGCCTTGGTCAAAAACGTCTCTCGTGTGAACCCTAAAATGAAGGCTTGTTTCCAGGATTGCTCTTTAAGTGGGCCTCCTCACATTGCACATAAAAGTGTAATAACAAATTTTTTTTTTTAGGGATAACTTCAAATACCACCCATGTGGTTTCGTACTTTCTCATTTTAGTGCCCTGTGGTTTAAAATGTATCACTTTAATACTCTGTGGTTTGGTTATTCTCTTTTTTTGTTATCTTTTCGTTAATTTTTTCGTTAAATTATACAGAAAAAACTTCAAATATCCCACCTATGGTTTATCGAATATTCACTTTACTATCCTGTAGTTTTAACTTTTTCATTAATTTAACAAAAAGTTAACGAAAAGATAACAAAAAGAGAATAATCAAACCACAGGATACTAAAGTGATACGTTTAAACCACAGGGTACTAAAGTGAGAAAGCACGAAACTACGGGAGTGGTATTTGAAGTTATCCTTTTAAAAAAAAAAAGAGTTAATTGCATACAACTCCTTGAAACATATTAAATAGTAAATATATTCCTACAAAGTTCAACTTTTTATTTTTATCCCTGCAAAAGTCTTAATATTTTTAAATATACCTTTCTGTTAGGATCCGTTAGAAAAATGTAGTTAACCATAAGTAAAATAATTAACCCTGGTTAGTGAATGAGTTAAATTGACCTTTTTACCCCTCTTATATTATTGGATAAAATACTTTTATGGGAGGATATTTTTGTATAATTCTAACAGTTGGGACTTTTGGAGGGATATATTTATAAAGGCAAAAATATCATTTCACTTATCTGCTGTTAAAAAATAAACAGTACTCTAACAGTAACAAACCAGAGGAGTAAATATGAATATTACTGAACTTTTGTAGTGATAAAAATAAAAAAATGAACTTTGTAGGAATATATTTGTTATTCGATATGTTTACAGGGAGTTGTATGTAATTAAACAAAAAAAAATTAATATTGAATTACCATATTAATATTTAATAAACCCTTCATCATTTTATATAGCGCACGTGAATTTACCGACACAATAACAATTCATAAAAATAATATTTTAAATAGTACAGAGCATTGCTCTATGTAACTGTGAGACATTTACAATATATATATATATATATATATATATATATATATATATATATATATATATATATAAAAAACTTATCTCAACTATATATATACATACGAGTTATATCGAGCTGAGCACGAGTGAGCTGACCCTAAGCTCGTGTTCGGCTCGTTTGTTAAAAGTGCGGTCAATCTCGAATACATTTCAAGTTAAACACGAGTTAACTTGCAAACAATGAGCTGAATTGTCAGTCCATAGTCCATACGCCACCGCCGAACTATTTAATTTAGTTAAAAAAATTACTGTATAAATTTATCAACACATCAGCGGTATATAAAAATCTCTACAGGTTCAAAGTTTTTCAATTGACTTGGTCTTCTTATAAACAACGATGACGTCATCATGCCCAAATTAAAGAAGGTAAAAAAAAAAAAAGAAAAAAGGCAAAAAGCTTAACAGTGGGGAGACCTACAGGTCCTTTTGACCAGCTATCAAATTTACAAAAATATTAGCTTTTTTTTTTCCTTTTTTTCTTTTCTTTTTAAAAAATTTTTATTTTAAAATAATAAATATGCATATCTTTGTTAGTTTAATTTTTCATTTGAATTCAACTACTGCACTCGATTATAAATTGAGTTTTTCTATTCTTCGCCTTCAATCCCTAAACCTCCTGAAATGTATTTAATTTAAATTATATCATTTGATATCAAAGCCAACGCTATAAAAAAAAAAAGAACATGGTTAACCGTAACTAGTGTATTCACAATTTTGTTTCAAATTTAAAATTAAGGTGAACCAAACCAAATAGCACTGCTTGGATCAACATAATTGGCTTTGGTTCCAATTCAATTCTCAAAATACAAAAAAAAAAAAAAAATTATTTTCAGTTAGTATGTTTAGTACACATAATCTTAGTTCACTTGAGTCTATATTGTACTATGGAAATAAAGAACTACATATATGTAGAGTAAAGTGGAGTAGTTGAAGAAAAAGGAAATTTTAGAAAAATTAATGGAACCATCTTATATATAGAGTTTTGCTAGAATACACGATTTGTTTTCGATGCTGGAGCTTCCAAATCGACGATCGGCACCGTTGAACATGATCTAAACCATTCAAACTATCTGGAAATCAAATTTCACGCTTTTTCGATATTGTTCTCTTGTCCATCAAGTGAACAGAAAATGAATGGCTGAAAATGAATATCCTATAAAAAGTGATGATAGAAGTCTTGTAATCAAGATCAAGAGTACATATCTTATTTTAAATAGTTCAAAGAATTTTCTAACAAAAATTTAGTTGATTTGGATTCTTCTATACCGTTAAACGAGCAAACACACCATATCGGCCATTAAAATTACAGATTTTGTAACCCTTTGATCGTTCTGTTAATGATATCAAAAAAGCATGAAATTTGATTTCTAGATAGTTTAAATGGTCTAGATCATGTTCAACGGTGCCGATCGTCAATTTGGAAGCTCCAGCATCGAAAACAAATCGGTAGTAAACAAGGCGGTTTACTACCGATAGTAGCCCAGTCAAGCTCCTTATATATATATATATATACACTTGATCTATAGATACCTAAGTGCCTAACCATGGCTATGGAAATTAAATAGATATGGTGATAATGTTACATATATTTGATGCTATTAAGATCACATCAAATGCCTAGGTTTTTAAATTGCATCAAACATATTATTATATATAATGCATATTAATGAATGTCAAAGTAGTGATCCTTAATTATAAGTTTGTTGGTTTGCTAGGCCTATTTAAAATCATCTAGTAGCTATAGTAGGCTTTGCCACATAATAAAGTGTTCATCATCAAGGAGTACTATATATGCCCTAATAAAACTCACTATAATTAAGGATAATATAGGACTATAGGGTTAGGGTAATGTACTTACGTGTTTTGTTCGATACGATACTACTACTGAGTTATTTCCGAGGGAATAGGGCTAAGCGTAGCCCAAACTAGCCCAATAATTTAGTATATTTATTAAAACCCACGAAGATCAGAAATTATTCTCGAACTCCGCAGTTTCTCTTGTATTCGATTCCAAATGTAAAAAGAAAAAACTAGCATTTTATTTTACCGGCAGAGTTACTAGAGTTACTTGATACTTGTCAGTACTCAGATACCATCGTTAGTTTTTTCTTGAAGAAAATAAGTTCAGAAATATCTTCTTCTTTTTTCCTTTTCACCTCCAAAGTTATTCTGAACAAGAAGTAACTCAACTTACAATCAAAACAAACCATTTTATTAAGTAAGATCTTGATCGGCCATCGCGCGCAAAACTTTTCTGCATCACGCTATCCTTCGAGATCTTCGCTCGATCGATTCTCGTCAAACTTACTAGATATAAATCATGTTGAAGATCAAAGATCAGATGATGATCTTTAATGTCCCTAAAGCAACCATGGTCTCAACAATCATTTTCCTTTTTTCCCCCTCTTATCACTCTTCTTTTTTTTTTCCAGCTTTTAGACACTAGACCACACCTTCAAGGGAATCATGATGCTATCCATTGGCAATAATCAATAGCCTCAGGATAACACATATGCCTAGTCACAGTGTAATGTTTTATTTTATTTTTTATTTTTTATTTTTTATTTTTATTTTGTTCTTTCTTTTTATATACATTATAACGTCTCAATAGTCCTACGTCAGATGAAAAAATAATTCTAATTAGAATATATAAGGCCTCACACGTTGGTAATAATAACTGGGCTTAAGCATTTTGGGCCGGTGGTTTTGGGCCCAACAAGTTATTATTGCTAGCGGATCGAGTCGTTACAATTGGTATCAGAGCCAGATTATCAGCCGGAAGTGTGAGAGCTAAGTGCTATGTGGGACAAAGTGCTACACCAACGGTCCTGGTAATTATGGCTTGTATGTCTGTGATCTGGCTTAAACCTGACGAGAACGTCATGGTTTAAACAAGGAGAGTTTGTATCGCCTCAATAGTCCCACATCGGATGAAAAAATGATTCTGATTAGAATATAACTGGACTTAAGCATTTTTGGGTCGGTGGTTTTAGACCCAACGAGTTATTATTGCTAGCGAGTCGAGTCGTTACATATATATATATAGAATTAGGCTGGAATACTATCAATAGCACCAAGCTATTGGTGCTATTAGTTTTTTAGCCCTTGAATTGAGAAATGTGCGGTTAGGATGATGTGGGCCTCCTAGGGTTGAGTGAGTGGTTGGTTGAATAGTATAATCTAACGGGTAAAAATAATCAAAGAGTTATATCTAACGTTGGAAAACTCGATAGCACCAAGCCCTTGGTGCTATCGATAGTATCTCAGCCGGACTCTATATATATATATATATATATATATATATATATATATTGGCACTTATAATGCACTCCATCACCCACAATTCCTACCAAAGCAATGAGAATGTTCCCCATTCAAGAAGAGGAGCTAATAATATTATGTGTGTGGTGTGTTGCATCTTAAGCTTTATTAGTTGTTTGTGATAAAGAAGCTGCAATTGTTTAAAGAAGCAAGCTTTTTTCTGTTTTTTGCTGTTCCCCTCTCACAACAACTATTCATTGTTGTTGTTCATCATAAACAATTGTGGAGACCACTATGCCTACTTTTGCCTCTCTCTTTTTTTGCCCCCTTTTTTTCTTTTTTCTTTTTTTTGCCTTTTTTTTTCTTGTTTATATAGGGACTTCTAATGCATTAGAATCAGTTAGGTAAATTCATGCTAATAATGAAATGATATCAAGTGTTTGCGGTTAGATCGACACGATCGACGAATGGGGTCACTTGATTTATTAGATCCATATACAAACTTAGTGATGTAACATAAATATAGAGTGAGGCTTCAATTGTTATTATTTTGTACAATTTAGGTGGTTGCTCTCTTGTGCTTTTCTACTTTTCTCACTCAAGTTCAAATTAGTGTTCAATTTTCTCTCTCTCTCTCTCTCTCTCTCTCTCTCTCTCTCTCTCTCTCTCTCTCTCTCTCTCTCTCTCTCTCTCTCTCTCTCTCTCTCTCTCTCTCTCTCTCTCTCTCTCTCTCTCTCTCTCTCTCTCTCTCTCTCTCTCTCTCTCTCTCTCTCTCTCTCTCTCTCTCTCTCTCTCTCTCTCTCTCTCTCTCTCTCTCTCTCTCTCTCTCTCTCTCTCTCATTGTGAGGAATCCTATCAAAGCAAAAGCATGCTACAATAAAGAAAAGAAAGAAAGGAATAGAGAGGAGGAAAAGTCCATAATGCCACTCTAGAGTCTCTTAACAAGTTAACTCTCTAGCTCAATCCACACCACTCTAACTCAATAGAGGAACTCCACTTAACTCACTTCCTCTTATCTCCCACATGTTTCTCCATTCCTTGTTAATGCAAGAGCCCAAGAACCCACAAACAAGGTAAGTGAAAAATCTCTCTCTCTCTCTCTCTCTCCAATATTTTCTCTCTTTCAAAGTTAGGTCACATAAATATATAATTGCTTTATGTACATGACTAGTGTCATGAACTTGGTCACATATATATATATATATACATACATACTATTGTTAACATTTCCTTTTGAAAAATTGTACTACATATATGCTATGCTCATTAGGCTCATTGATCCCTATGTTCTATTACTTTCTTGTTTTCCTTAGAAAGTCGTGGTATCGAAGAGCGATGGAGGTTGTATTAATCCTATGGAAGCCCCAAACCAAGTCTCCCATAAAATCTTCTACTAACAGAATCGCACCGAACTGCGAAAAACCGAAGCTGAGGAAGTGCACTTCCCTAAAGGTGGCGTCATCGTTCACTCGCGTATGTCTCTGCGCCCCAATCTCCTCCTACAATGAGGTTTTCCAGGCCGACGTCCCCCCTCGAAGGAGTTACAGTTATCCGAGGTCGAAATCCTTCGTGGCGCCAGCAGAGAGAGTCCCGAGTACGAGCACGAGAAGTTCGGTGGAGAATCGGAGAATCTTTCGGGGGAAATCGTTGAGGGATGATATACTAATGAGGAGGTTTGTGGTGGAGGAAGAGGCAATGATGCAATTGAAAATTAGGAGGAACCAAATTGAGTTCATTAGGAAGAGGAATGTTATGAGAAGGAAAAAACTTGGGCCTAGTCCTCTTAGCAAAATGGTATTGGCCGAAGAAGGCGAAGAAGAAGAAGAAGAAGATAAAGAAGAAAAAGAGAAAAAGTAGCAACTTCATTTTGCTTTTCTATGAGGTATTAAACCTCAATTTGTAGTGTTTTTCCTCAATATTCCTCTAATTAATGGACTTGGAATTGCATAGGGGCTTGCATTAATGCTTCATCACATGATTCACAACTCCTTAATTTGAAAAGAGGAGAACATTAAGACTTTATTAATATACTAAAGCTTTGATTTTATTAATCTACTAATTGCAATAACTTTTTTACCCCTAATTATAGAGAAAAAAAAAGATTCTTCAAACTAATTAAGGTAAAGAGAAAAGAAGATGACATACAGTGCATTATACGCGGTGGCGATCGCAATTTTTCATGAATTTGCAATTTTGATCCGATAAGTAAAATTTGGACTATTGTTTTCTTTTGAAGATCGACGAATCAAATGATATTTTTGCTCCATTTTTCTTAGTTGTTCTCTCTCTAAATCAAACTTTTAGAACCATAATGTTCAGTTAGACCTCTGGAGGGAAATGATTTCAAATAATTTCTTTAGGGCTTTAAAGTTCTCTTTTTTTTTAGAGAGAGAGAGAGAGAATGATAGCAAATTGGTCATTTCGTACATTTTTTAGAAATAAACTCCGCTAAAAATCTAAAACAATTAAGTTTCAAACTTGAGACGTCAGATACTAAGTATCAAATCCTTAGCCAATTGCGCTAGATAAGATCAGTAAGGTTAATATTCCATCAATAAAACTTTGGCCTGCTATTTACTTCTGAGGATCGATGAATTAAGTGACATTTTTGTTTCATTTTCTCTCTCGCTCTCCCTTTTAATAAACATATATGCCGAGGATCGAATCGAACCTCCGACCACTGGCCAGCAATCAGAATACCTACCATCTGCACTATACAGCGATAGTAATCAATCCTAAAATCGTCACCTCCCACCTGATGTATAGTATGTGAGAACCCAATTTTGAAGGGCTAATTAAATTGATCTTCTTTAAGGCTGTAAAGGATAAAGCTCTCTCACAACTAAATGTGACACCCAACATGTTGGCTTGAGCTCATACCAGCCTGGTCCATTCTCATGCTTGAGAAGGACCCAACTTAATTTAATTGGTAGGTCCATTGAATTGTTTAAAGAGTTTGTGAATTATGTCCTTAAATTAAGGAACATGTATGGGGTAGTAGACAAAATTTTTAAATCTTAAGTTGACTACAAATATAACCAACTAAAAGGGGAGTAGATCTCATTCAATTAAATGTTGCCACATTGAGTCCTTAAAGGGTAAAGATCTTTTATTTATTTAAATTTTTTTTAAAAAAAGGCCTAAAAAATGACTCATCATAATTTCCATGGTGTGTTGGAGAGTAAGAATAGTGAGTGTGTATAATGTCATTGTTGAGGTAGGTGACAAGTGTGGTTCTTTAGTGGTCCGACCGATCGAATCAGTGACTCGACATCTTCTCGATTTGTAACTGATTCAGGATTTTAAACTACCGATAAAAGTTAGCTGCTATGGCTGATTTGACTGATCGAATCAGTGACGTCAGCATGATGTCATAAATTATTAATTTTTTAATTATAAAATAATAAAGATAAAAAATATTAAAAATATATATTTTATACAGTTTTCAAATGAAAATTCTAAACTGAACTGATCGAATCATTCGATCGATGATCAATGGCAAGCGATAATCCAAACCGATCTAATTAAAACCGGGCTGGTTCACAGGCTTACCGGTTAAACCGCCGGATCAAACGGATCAACACAAGTTTTAAAGCTTTCTAGCTTATGGGTCCAAACGAATAGGCCTAGGGACTGGGTCACGGTCGGACCGGTCCTACCGTTTTTTCTATAGTATTCTCACTCATGGAAATATTTCGAAATAAAATAAACTTATGTAAACATGTGAAAAGAAAAAACATGTTACTTTTTCTACCGTATTTTCTCACTATACGTTAATTTATAGTAAAAATATATGAAAATAAAATAAGATATTTGTTTATTATATTTTCTTTCATTACTTAAGAAGTTCGGGGGCATTGCCATTAATCCCTCTTCTTTTTTTTTTTCCCCAAATACATGCGTAGAGAAAAATTAAAATAAAATAAAAAATCTTCCCCGGAAAAAGAAAAAGAAAAAAAGATCTATACTCTACCAATCGAATTAACCTTTGGTTATTACGTAATACCTCAACTAACTAGCCCCATTATTATTAGGGCCCGTTTGGTTCACGTTATGTAGTATTACTGGTTATCTCAATATAACTACTAATTTGACGTCAGATTATTACTAATATTATATTACTCTATTTGGTTCAGTGCAGTAATGTAATGTCTGATTACGGTATAAGATTATTTTGTTTGATTCATTTTATTCATTTTGGTAATCTAGATAGTAAAATTTATACTATTCCAAAAATATCCTTATATATACTTATTATATAACGCGAACCAACTTTTCCGTAGCTTTGTCATAACTTTGTAGCTAAGTTTATGTTCCGATCGAATGAAGCGGTACCATGCTATTTTTTCTCAAAAAAGTAAAAAAAAAATAACGCGAACCAAGCATATTCTTAACTACTTGTTGGATCCGAATCACTAGCACAAAATATTTGAGATCTAACTCTTGCAAACTCTCCTAGTTTAAACGCTGACGTTCTCATCAAACCCAATTAAAAATTAGGTAAACGATCAGGATCACCAGGTAATATAAATCTATCCACACTTGTAGCTATCAGTGTGACTCTAATACCAAATGTAATTACTCGACTCACTAGTTTTATTAGTACGAGCAGCTTGCTAAGTCCAAATTACCGGACCAAAAATATTTAAAGCCCAAATGATTAATACTAATGTTCTAACCAAAGCTCTCCCATATTGAGTTTCATTTTCCAATCAGAACAAGATTTTCGACTATGGGCACGTTTGCTTCACCGAAAGTGGAGGAAGGTGAAATTGTTCTCGATCGTAAATGCCCCGCTTATGCTATTCGGTTCGCCGTAAATTAAATTCGCTCATAATTCTACTTTTTTAAAATATTGTAATTCACTTTCGCCCTAAGCAGTGCCATTACTGTCTGCCGTAGACAATTAAGGGAGAGAAAGAGATGGAAAATTAATATTAAAAAAAATAGGGATAACTTTAAATACCACCCATGTGGTTTCGTATTTTCTCACTTTAGTGCCATGTGGTTTGATTATTCTCTTTTTGTTATATTTTCGTTAATTTTTTCGTTAAACTAATGAGAAAGTTAAAACTACAGGATAGTAAAGTGAATATTCTATAAACCATAGGTGAGATATTTGAAGTTTTTTCTGTATAATTTAACGAAAAAATTAACGAAAAGATAACAAAAAAATAGAATAACCAAACCACAAGGTACTAAAGTGATACGTTTTAAACCACAGGGCACTAAAGTGAGAAAATACGAAACCACATGGATGGTATTTGAAGTTATCCCAAAAAAATAAGATGTTGTAGTTTTTTTTTTCATTCTCTTATGCAGTAAAATAAATACGAAAAGTAAAATAATTACAGTTCCAACACTATTTACTTTCTATTAAATTTTAGTTCAACCGAAAATTATTTTTTATTCGAAAAAAAAAAAATCTTTCTATGCGTGCGAGTGACCTACAGACATTTTCAAAAAAGAAAAGAATTATGGGCCGGGCTGAAATTATATCAGCCCAAGGTGTAGGGGCATTTTCGTCATTTCACACCAGAGAGCTAGGGTTAGGGTTTCTCTAACCCCCTCTCTCTCTCTCTGCCTATAAATCCCCCTCTCCATTTCCTCTTCTCTCTACTCCTCCGATCCCTGCTTTTTTTTTTCTTTTTTTCTGGGCATCATGAATTTTTTTTACTATTTTTTCTCTTCATTTTTTTTTTTTAGAGAAATCACATCTCTCGCGTAATTTGTTTTTTTTCCCCCTCAAAATTTGTTATTATTATTATTATAATTACTACTATTTTTGTATAAGCCAATTCGCAGAGCAAAGGCACTGGAAAATTTAAAAAAAAATGGTGATCTTTGCATTGAAGGTTGGCGAAAGCGAAAGCAGTTTCTCCGTGCCTCTCGGTAGAAACCCTAATTTCATTCCGACGATGGCCTCGAACAAGCTGCGACATTTTTTTTCCTTTTTTTTAAATATTTTTTTTGAAATTTTTACTTTTTTTAGAGAAAAAAAGGAAATTTTATTTCGAGTTTTTAGTATAAAATTTTTATTTATTCACAGTTTTTGCGTTATAAGTTTTTTATTGTTTTGAATAAATGGACCGTTTTGTAAAGCTTTTTTTTAAAAAGGGCAAATTTGAAATAAGATTCAGCAGAAAATACCTGATTTTTTTTAAAATAATCAACATTTTAAACTGGATGGATAGATCTGGAACAAATAATTAAGTAATTAGTTCCCAGTATATTTACCTAAACATTGTTTAGTTGCGATAATATGAATGCACAATACATTAAATAATTTTATATTTTAAAAATATTTTTTATCTAAAAATTTTATTTTTTAAGACTTAAGATAGGTGATAAATTTGCAAAGTTATTTTGAAAACTTTTTTGGAACTGTAGAAAAAAAAATTAATACATTTATAATTATAATAATATATATATTAGGGCTTCATTTGATTTTAGAGTTGCAATTAATAGAAAACTATTATATTTTTTGAAAATCGGAATTTTTTATTTTTTTATGTTTTTGCAATTCACGTACAAAAATTTGGGCTAACTCTTGGACTAGTAAGTTTATCGAAATGAAAAAGGCTAAAAGGGTTCGCTTGGTTCAACGTAACTGTAAAAAATAATTTTTCGTGAAAAAAAAATCTACGATGAAATATTTTTTACTTATTTTTAGTATTTGATTTGTAGAAAAAAAAAAATTCCATCAACATTTGTTGAAAGAAAAAAAATTATATTTATTTGGTTCGGTCAAAAAAAATGAATGAAATTTTTTTTTGTTCAGCTTGAATTTTTATTTTTCGCCGAAAAACAGTAAAAAATGAAAACTTTAATTTTTCTTCAAATCTGTAAAAATATCGAAAAAATATTTTTACGTCAAACCAAATAAGTGAAAAAATATTTTTTATTCGAAAAATAAATTTTCGATTCGTTTAACGCTGAACCAAACACCCCCCTAACGAAAATAGCTTTTACTGGGGAGAGATGGAATCAGTTTACAATTATAATTAAAGCCTAAAATGTGTTCCATAATTTAAAAAGACAAATCCAAATGGAGACGCATCTGTGAATTTGAAAATATATAAATATTGTTTAACTTAAACAGCATTTTTATTAAATGAAGATTAATTAAACAGTTAAGAAATGCGATCAGGTTAAATATGCGCCACAATGTTCTCAATTTTTACAATATGTGAATACATTAGGCACTCTCTTAAAAGATTAAAAAGAACACGTATTTCTAATTATTTTAAGACAACCAAGAATCTGATTATTATATATCAAATTATTATTAAGGTTGCATTAATAAATTTGTTTCGGTGCTTTAATATAAGAACCAGGTACTGCACATTTAAGATTGTTCAAAGTATTAATAGTTCTCAAACTGATAAAATTGAATTTGAATTCATTTTGGGTTTTACCTTATAGAATAAAAATGATCCAAATTTGCATATCATGTTTTTTCTTTTTCTTTTTGACCCTAAATTCAAATTCAAATTCTTGAACAATTAAAATGGGTATTTTTGTAAATTTTAACAGAAATTGTGGTAGAACTCAACAGCTCTTCAATTTCTAATTAAACTGATTGAAATAACTCAAATCAAAACAAACCTATTCAAGAAGGAAAATTGATGCAGTATTATGAGGATTAGAATGAAGATAACAATTTCTCTCTTAAATAAACAAAATTCCCAATAAACTAAGGATTCAGAACTTAAATATGCCTCCCAAAAACCAAATTTCTAGTACTGGAATTAAAACAAAACGCGGGGTTCGAATAGTCTAAATAGCCGAAGAAGAGAAGGACGGATTCTAAACGGTATTGAAACCTCAGATGATCGCTCAATCATCAGAATCAGCGTCGTCGGCGGCGGCATTGAATGCGTTCAATCGCTCTATCAGGCTCGCCTTCCTCTCGTCGTACGATAGCCTCTTCAAGTTATACCTGCGGCGCACAACACGAGTAAGCATAGAGCGGGAATTTTATTTACAACAATGTTACGACATTGCGATGATCGCTCAATGGCATTTCCATAAAGGGATCCGAAATCGGAGGGAATTTCCTTCTTTTTTCTTTTTTTTTCTTTTTTTTTTTACCTCTTGTGCTCTTTTGGAGCCGGCTTGGAGGACTTCACCACATTAGGATCGGCCCGGATGGCGGCGTGGACCTTCTTGTACAGCGCTTCCATGTCGTCGGCCTCGATTCCCTTCTTGATGTACTCGCTGAAGTGGGATTGGTACTTCTCAGGCTCATCCTCAATCAGGGTCTGAGGGACCAAAATATGAGAAAGAGAAAAGATTATTAATGTCGCTGATCAATTATTATTTCTGTAATACATTACCCGCAAATATGCAAAATTATGCAACTACCCAAAAACTGTATTTTATTTGAGTTCACGCACCAGCCTTGCGAAACTATCGTAGGAATTATTAGACTTACCCTCATGTAGGCGGCGACGTGGCCGCCGAAAATGTAGTTCCTGTGGACATCTGCATTGAGCTGCTTATCGTCCTTCTTGAAGCCTGCGAATCTCTTTTCGCTGTGAGGAATATCAAGACCGCCATCCAATGCACCCTGTAGTTGGAACCGATGTTAAATGTTTTTTTTTAAATTTGAAAATAGAAAAGCGAGCGACTGTAAATCTTACGTAAAGCTTGACCTGCTTACGTTTCTCATGAGAAAACAGAATTCTATCGAACACAAAGATCGAGTCATTTGTACGATTAATGTCAACCTAGCATAATTTTTGAACAAGGTTCAATGTCGACGAGAAAGGATGAGAAAAAAAATTGGACATTTGGTAAACCTATGACCGCAATTTATGGAGGAGAATTTGGATACATTGTTCGAAATGAGAGGTTTATTCTATCCCCAAACAAGCTCTACGAGAAAATTAAGGGTAAAGAATGACTTAATCTACTAAAATTCCGATCTTAGTACTCTTTCCTGTTCTATTCTTACTAATGCTTTTAGAAGGTTATGATATTTCGGGCTACTAACCAACATTAAAAGTCCAAAATGCAAAGGAAAATATCATATCTATGTTTTCCTTAAATCAATCATCCCCAGGCAAATTCAGCTCAATTCCATGTGACAATACATAAATGGAAAGGGGACCCAAACCTTAAGCGCACCGAATACACGGTTTCCTGTGGTAGTCTTCACAAGGCCAACATCAAGGAGAGCACGGAATGGCCTCCTGCTTTCCGCTGGCTCGACAGAGAAATCTTCACCAGTGGCCTGCCAACACCCAAAACCACACAAGACAAAAAAAAAAACAGAAATATATGAAATGAGTATACATAGAAACTACACGAAGCAGCAATATGAAAAGAATCTAATAAAGTACAATTCTAGGAACTGGATAATATACCTCCACATTTCCCTCATATTCCTCATCCATCTCAAGCATCTTCAATACACGTCGTGCCAAGAGAAGTCCAGTGCAGTAAGCTAAATGTGTACATTAGAAGATTAGATATTACTATTTTACAGCAGTAAAAACACGAGTATGAAAACAGTGATTCAAAGTGATAATTACCAGCAGCATAATTTGTAAGACCAACTTCAAGCCCATAATGAGGGAGTTCATGAGAATATGCCGCAGCAAGGATCAAGTCTCCGGCAATACTTGCGGATATTACTTGTGCGGTTATATCCTTGTTTGTCTAACATGACTCGTTAAGGGTTTACACTGATTAATATTGCAGAGGAAAAAACATAAACAATAAAAATAAATGGCAAAAAGCACATAACAAATGGATACGAATCGAACGACAAAACGATATTTCGGAGTGTTGTATTTGTTCTTGTCCTGGTTTATCAAGCGGATCCTGGCACGATAATCAGTCTTTCCCTCTGTAGAACAAGCAAATTTGGTGTTTTATAAGCGAAAAAAACAAATAAAAAATGTTGAAACTACTAAGGAAAATTATATAAGAAAAATATAAAATTGCATACGTCTCCTTCTCTTGAACTTCACTTGAAAGCGCTTGAAGTAGGCCCTAGTTTTCTGGTTTTTGACGAACACCTGGAATGGAGATAGAATTACATATTAATAATATTTACGAGCCACAAGTATGAGAAAGCAAGGAATACTATATTAGTAATGCAAGAAGAGTCATAACCAAAAGCGTAGATAGTGACAGGACATTTCCAATCCTAACAACACAATATCGACAAACAAAGTAAAATGTGCCAACTAAAACTGCTCCACAACTCGCATGTGTTTAATAAGAACACACACCTTAATCTAAAGCCAATAAATATGTAACTCTACATTGAGAACCAAGCGTGAACGTGAGGGGTAATCACAGCACATTGAAAATATGTATAACAAAATCAATAAAACACAATACAAAAATTTGGGATATCTATCAAGTAACAGTTACTGAGTAGCTAAATCCTTTTTCAGCAAAACAAAATTAACAAAAAGCTGAAAAATGAACGAATTTTGATGCATTCCAACGTAACAAACAACAATAATGTGGGTACTTTATGTAGTTTCTACCGAGAAACAAAATTTCCATACCATAAAACATGGTAAATGACCTCATCTCAAATCACTTCTAGATCTAATAAATCAAACCAAATTAGATCCAAACGTTTAACAATACTCCTCCTTAAAAGCACCGACATCAACATATATCAACAAAAGAGCATAAAAATCAAGCAAATAAGCACCAACAAACTCTTTATTTCCCCAAAATTCATAGATAAATCAGATCAAAACGCGGCATTAACAAGCCCTAACATGAAAGGCACTAATTCGCATGATCGAGATCAAAATCACGATCATTTCGAACCAAAAAACACAGATCAATCGAAGATTGAACGCACTGAGCTATAGATCGAGACCAAATACTACTTAGAGGAGAGGGAGATGGGGTGTTTCTCACCATTGCGACGCTTCTCCGCGGCGAGCTCTGAGGGTTTCGACCTTCGCAGCAATGGCGGAGAGGAGGCTCGGGAGAAGGGAGGCGTAGAGGGCTTTTATAGGCGCTTCTCAACACAGATGTAAAACCCTAGCGACGAGATCTACGGCTGGTGTTTATTAGCGCTAGTCGACGGTTGTGATCTTTCATTTGTCGACCCGGTTCGGTTGAACCGAACCGAAGTGGCTCGGTTGAGCCGGCCCGGTTCGGTCTCGCCTATTTCTTAAATAGATCCCTCAACTTTACTATATTTTAAATAATATTAATTAATTATTTGTAGTAATTTTAATTTCAGTTAGTGCATAAATTTTTTTTAATTGATATTTTCTTAACGTTTAAAGCGGTTTAAACATTTTTTGTTCAAAATTAAAATTGCTAGGTTTTAGTTAAAATTAATAACTAATAACAAATAAAACAGCTAATAAGATTTATAATTAAATTAAGTAAGATAAATTAAGTTACAAAACAAAACTTTACAACTGTCCTAAAAAATGATTAAATAATTAAAACTAAAAGTACCCGTATGTAATATTGTTTAGCGGAAAAATCATATGGATAACATGTGGCGCACTCGGATCCTTCCGCCTTATCATGTCCCTTTGATTGAAGGATAGATTTAACTACGTCTAAGGTGCAGTTCGAAGAGGGAACGATCCGATCATTTCCTTCTAACTCGAAACAGGTCGGGCCTCTAGTAGTAGCCAGCAGTCTAGAAAAATAGGCTAAATTTTGATGAGATCGGCCTTTAAATTTCGATTATTTCTTTGGGCCAATATTAGGTAGCGGGAATCGTTACTAGTCAACGACTCTTGATGAAAAAAATGCTGGACGTGGCGGTGGCGCACAGCTAGTGAACGAGCTTACTGACTAGGAGCGAAGTAGCTAGGTAAATGTTGAGGGTTGTCAAAGAGATGATCGATATTCAGCAAAAAAATTCATCATGAGCGGGAGTTTGGTAGTTCTACTCTACAGGTACTATTAAGCTAAGTTACTCCTATTCCAGTGCATCAAACGGTAAAAACAATTGTGTTAAAAGTTGAGTGATTCTTAATTTTTCCTTCCTCTTTTATATCTTGAGAAGCTATCCTGGCGTAATTATAACTATAGCAAGCTTGGTTTTCTTCCATCATTTCTTTTCGGTACCATGCCTTCGGCATAATTTTGGCTGTACTTTATATAACACAGGAGTTGTGTTCAACAGTCACATTTCACCGAGGCCTTGACGTTACAGTCCTTTCGCCAATACTGCTCCTACTACAGAACCTCTCTCTGATGGTGTCACGCGTTTTTCCTTGGTCTACCCATACCTCAGCCTTGAAGGTGAGTGTCGATCACCCATTAATGCGGCATGAAAAAGTAATGATCAGTAGGATCCTCGCGATCTTCTGCATCTGTCTTTGAATCTTTTGGTTTCTTATCTTTTAAATTTCAAACCTCAGTTGCACCTCTATTTCAGCCTTTTTGAATTGATTACCGAAGTCAGGCTCCTTTGATCTTCGACATGCTCTTGTTACTTGCTAAGGTCGCATTCCTTTCTTAAAATTCTTACTTTGGCAATTCCATCTGGTGCGCTGCGGGCTCTTCCCTAGTCACTCCTGGCATCTAAAAGCGGACGTCAACAAACATATTTTTTAAAAATGCATTGAGACCTCTCAACTAGAAAAGATTTCGAAATAGACCTCTCAACTTTTGCTTTCCTATTGAGACCATACAGCTTTCCCTTTTTTATTTGATTTTTTACACTTATAATTATGTAAAAAATGAAATGTATTTAATAACACTATTAATTATTTAATGATAATTTGTTAATTTTGTCCATTAAAAAATAATTAAAGTAATTTAATTTAGCAAAAAAATAATAAGTTTAGCAAAATTTCTAATTTTTGACAAAAATAAATTAATTCTCAACAATTACAAGTTAAGGAATCTCAATCGAAAAAATTAGATCTTAGGGTTCTATTCCAAAATTACCTATAGTTGAGGGTGTCTCTATACATTTTCACCTCATAATAATTCAGTCAAAAAAAAAAAAACGTTGAGAGATTTCAAAATGGCCTATGACTCAAAATGGCCTATATTGAGGGGTCTCGTTACAATTTTTACCTCAAATTTACCAAAGTGCCCCTCAATACGTTTTAGCTCGTCCTCGTCGCCGCTTTTATTCTAGAACATTTCCGTGACCTTCGTAGAATCGTACTCGGTAAGAGCACTACTCCCACCTAGGGTTTCTCCTTGAACCCATTCTCCCGCACCCAAATCGATCCCAAAACCCTGAATTTCTCCAATCAGATTCGAATACAAAGCGATTTTAGTGGAGTTACTTCTCCAATTTCCCCTTTTTTCGCCTATTTGGTACTTCTCACGATGCAAATGCGTGTTTTTTGCTTGATTTCTGATGATCATTTAGTTTTTATTCCGCTTTTGGTTTTTTTTTTTAACCCGTTTCAAATTTGTTCAATTTTAGTTCGATGGTGAGGTGAACAAGTATGGAGGAGACTAGTGAGGCGAATTATGCTGCGGCTTCTGAGGTTGGTTGGTATATACTTGGGGAGAATCAAGAGCATGTTGGTCCATACGCATTCTCTGAGTTGCAAGGTGAACTTCTCTTTTTTTCTTAAATTTATTTTTTTTTAAAGCGATTAGCTTTCGTGGTGTATTAGGGTTAATAGGGAACTGCATCTGCTTTGTCCTATATAAATATTACTGCTTGGTTGTAATTGTATTTGGTTTGATTCAATTATGCAAAATTTTTGGTTTGATAATCCGCAGGATTTGAATTCTTTTGTAATTTCCAGTATATATCTAGTTTGAAAGTATTGCTACTGTTAGAAAGAGGAAATTTTTATTTGAATCACATTGCTTGATGTAACATTTATTGTTTCTGCATTAATATTTGGAGTTGGGAGTTTATATTAATTTGGCTCTTGTTCTCTTGAAAATTATATAATAGAGTTTTCTTGAAGCAAATGATAGTATGTTGCGCAACTATCACAGTTTGAGTTGCTTGATATACCTTGTTTGTATATTTATATTCACTACTTAACCATATTGCCCATGATTTCTTTACTTTGCTAGAGCATTTCGTAAATGGGTACCTCAGTGAGAACACGTTGCTCTGGTCGGAAGGGAGAAGTAGCTGGATGCCGCTATCCTCAATTCCTGAGTTATATACAGGGATTTCAGCTCAAACAGCTAATCTTCCTAACGAAGGTTAACAAAATTATTACCTCATTAGACCTCGATTCCGACAAACAAAAGAAAAGAGTCCTTCCTCATCTTGTCTTTTTCTCGTAGATGCGGAAGAAAACGACGATGATTTTGTGAAATGGCAGAAGGAGGTGTCAGAGGCTGAGGCCGAGGCTGAGGCCCTGAAAGGTGGAAATTCTGAGGGTGAGGGAGGAGGGACAGAAGCAGGTCTCGATGATAGACCGGCGACCCCACCAGATGGTGAGGAAGAATTTACTGATGATGACGGAACTGTTTATAAATGGGATCGTGGCGTCAGGGCATGGGTTCCTCAAGTAAGCATTATTCCATGTAGTCTGGTCTTAATTCTTAGGTAATCTGATGTTTTCCCCCTCAGTTGTGCCAAATCAGTGTATCAAAATACATGTATGAACTCAAGTAAGTTGCCTTAATGCTTATTTATCATAATTTGCTTTGTGGGATTATTGAAGTTCTCTAATTTAGCCATAGAATTTTGCCAGGTGATATTAGCTTTCTATGCAAATTATTTTCTTTGCTTTAATCTTACGCAAAATTATTTTCTGGGAAATACATGTGTACTTATTCTTCCTCCTGTAATCAACTTTCAAGTTAAGACCACTACTCTATGCAGTTGTATTACAATGTCAACATAGCATTTCTCTAAAAACATATGAAAACGTGGAAATTACATGAACGTTGTTATTCCATAGGATAATCCTTCAAGTAAGGGAGGTGAATATGGACTTGAAGAGATGACTTTTGCACATGAGGAGGAGATAATTCCAACTTCGGAGGCTCCTGATCCCTCTGTGCCAGAGGAGAGCAATGTTTCGAATGAAAAAGCTGAAACAGAATCGGAGAAGAAGCGGAAATCACCTGAGAAGCCAACTGAAAAGAAGGTATCTTTTCCTTGCTTTTTTACTTTCGATTATTATTATTGTTTCTCTAATTCTTAGATAAGGGCATGCTTTAGCTTCCTATTCAATCGAAGTTTACATAGAAATGGAACAAACTATTATTCTGCTTTAGAGGGCCTTCCTTGCACACTTGAGCCAACTAGGGAGCAGATATTTGCACTTTTAACTTCTATATGTGGTCTTTTAGCATTGGCATTGTCTTTTATTACTAGTCAAGAGAAGGAATGGCACTTAACAAGTTGCTACTTCTGATATTGTACATGCTTAAATATTTTTTATGGAAGGATGATGATGGTTTTTGAATGATACTGCGAAAGGAAGCTAATAAACCATTCAAACTGTGACAGGAAGCTAATAAACCGCCAGATAGCTGGTTTGATTTGAAGGTCAATACTCATGTTTATGTGACTGGCTTGCCTGATGATGTTACTGTCGAAGAAGTAAGTAATAAGTCTCCTACTTTTAGTATTTCATGCTTCACATAATTGTTATTTCACAGCACATTACTTGGCAACTGCCTAGCAAGAAATAATTAAATGTTCTTGCACCTATTCAGTTCCATGCATTGTGTGTCATAGTTGTAGCTCTAATCTCAAATTTATCTTGCAGGTAGTGGAAGTATTCTCTAAGTGTGGAATTGTAAAGGAGGTAAGAAAAATATTTTATCTATTTGCATGTCAGGTGTTTTTCCCCCCAAGATTGTCTTTTCATTTGTATGGATGTGTAGTTTGCATTTTGCAAACTTTGTTAGCTATTTGCCTGGCCTAATGCATGCAAGAACACAGTGATTATCTATTAACAAATTTGTTTGACTTGAGAGCTTCTGGACTCAATAGGTTCATTGTCAACATTTGGGGGAAAAAAGTTCTGCTAAGATGAAAGTCTCCGATTGCTTATTCAAAGCAAGTTCGACTTGTTCAGCATTAATTTTCTGCATGCAAGACAAATATATGTGTATCTGTATCGCACTTGTCTTGTGGTTTGTCCTGTTTTACATTCCAGTTGGTTTTGGGGCGAGACTCAAGCCGTTTTTGTTTTTGATTCATCGTTGTCTCGTTGATGTTGATAGCTCTTTTTAGTTGCTTTGGGTACTACATATTTGATTAAGTGTGATATGAAGTTACCTTTGGTAAGTTCATCCTTCATAGATGAGGGCATTATTTCACCTATACTTCTCAACATCTTTAGGACCCTGAAACAAGGAAGCCTCGAGTGAAGATATACATAGACAAAGAAACAGGTAGAAAGAAGGGTGATGCACTTGTCACCTATCTGAAGGTAAGTAGTACTCTTCCTATTGAAACATTCAGAGAATGTCAACTTAAATTTGTGTATAACTTTTTTCCGTCCATTCCAGGAACCTTCTGTTGCTTTAGCAACACAAATATTGGATGGAACTCCACTTCGTCCTGGTGGAAAGATCCCCATGTCTGTAAGCCAAGCTAAATTTGAACAAAAAGGTTAACATTGGCAAAGTTTCCTGCCATCGTAATGCTGAGATGTTTAAATATTGGATAAAAGGACTTATTTTCCACTTTGTGTGCAGGTCAGAAATTTATAGCGAAGAAGGCCGATAAGCATAAGAAAAAGAAAATAAAGAGAGTTGAAGATAAAATTCTTGGATGGGGTAATTATCAATCTTGCATATCTAAGTACATGCATTTCTTTGAGTGAAGTATGGCCTACCTAGTCCACGTTATCAGTCTGCATATCTTTGATTGATGTGGATACATCTTTTGTGAATTTTTGGTGCTCTTGAGAGGTACTAAGTATCCAACCTAACTCGCTTTCTTTGATTAGGCGGGCATGATGATGCGAAGGTGTCTATTCCGACCACCATTGTTTTAAGGCACATGTTCATTCCTGCTGAATTGAGGGTAAAGAGTTGAAACACAGACCTTATTGCTCTGTTTGCTTTTATGATCCAAATTACCGGGCACATTTCTGCGGCAATTTGTTTCTGATGTTTATCTGCATGAATGAAATACTTACACAATTTGGTGCCATGGTCTAATGATGAGTGGGGATGTCCTTGTATTTGCAGAGCGATGAAAGTCTTCTTCCAGAGCTAGAGGCAGATGTTAGAGAGGAATGCATGAAGCTGGGTCCGATTGAAAATGTAAAGGTTAGTGCAATTCATTTAAATGTTTTTTAATTAGGTTTGTGGCATATTGGGTTAGAATATACTGTTTTGAAAGTAATTTTATATTTATGTGATGAAATTCATTATACTTATGCACTACTCATTTTGTTGTGTGTTGAAGTAGAAAAGTTTTATACATATAGTTATCTGCATGCCTCTCTTCTTGGCATGTTTATTTGAGAGATCAGTTTTGCTGCTAATGAATACAAGCATTTGGAGTAACATGAGTCTGTTAATGAACTTGAATAATTGTTGTTGTTGTTGTATATATCAAGTTCAACATCTGTTCCTTTGTAAGCTTCTGTATCTGGATTGACCTTAGGAATTCTTTATTTTCTTAAATCCTTTCAGTGGCTACTTTGCACTTGTTCATCTCTTGTTCTATTTAGAGAAAATATCAAATGACGTTGTAACTGTCTCAGATTTAAGTCACTCGTTTTTAAGTAATGAAAACTTCATTTCCTGCTTGACTTTAGCTTGCCCATGTATGCGACTTTACTAGAGATTTCCCACTTTCTGCCTGTCTACAGTGTCAATTTATATTGTCTTTGATTAAGTTGATCTGTCCATTATTGTATGGTTTTCTAGAGTAATTGATATTGCTATAAATTTTAGGGATTGAACTTCTGTACTTTTTGCTACAGATTGCATTTGTTTGACACTTGTTGTGGTAAGAGTAGGAAGCCTTTTCTTGTTTTTCTGATGTTCGAAGTGGTACTGATTTGCCTATAAATGAACATGCAGGTTTGCGAGAATCATCCACAAGGTGTTGTGTTGGTGAAATTTAAGGATCGAAAAGATGGTGCGAAATGCATCGAGTTGATGAATGGAAGATGGTTTGTTTTCAACCTGTCTATGCAAATACAGAGTTTAACATTGGTTTTAAATTAACTATACACAATCATATGCAAGCAACTCCAGGCCACCGTTCATACCTAGTCTTTTGCCTATCACTAAATGGGCCTCACAGTACCTGGAAAAACAAAATAACAGGTTTAACAGTGCAAACCTTTTCATATAGAAGGAAAATATACCCGAGTTTATTAGCAGTTTAAACTCGGAGATTAGGAATAGAAACTTTTGATAACTTCAAAAATCAAGCTATAACTAGGAATTACAAGTACTGAGGCCTTCGCTAATTCTTTTCACTCATAGATCGGTTTATTTTTATAGCCGACGGTTTTAAAGAACAAATAAGAGCAACGAGCAAAGGGTTATTATATTATACTGTTGTCGAGCAATCAAAACGGCGATCACCATGCCTAATTATGTCACAAGCTGTTAAAACATATTACACGCCCTGTTCTTTCAATTATACTTTTTGTTCAAAATCTATAAAAAAGGTCATCCCATTAGCGGAAAGGGACTTAGATCAATAAGGAGGTTTCACCATGCCCCACCCCCCTCCCCCCGAGAATTGGAAACTCCATGGAAAATCAAATTGTTTGCATATTGGGTGCATATATGTTTCTAGTTGTGAACTTTGAAATCTTACAGTTTGGTCAACATAGGTTTGCGGGGAGGCAAATTCATGCTAGTGAAGATGATGGTTCAGTTAACCACGCTCTTATTCGTGATTTCGACGAGGAGGCAGCAAGGCTTGAGCAATTTGGTGCAGAACTTGAAGGCGACTGATGCAAAATCTTATCCTACTGTAATTTGGCAATCTTTTGGAGCCAAGAGGGTGAGGATTCACAAACTAGTTTGCTAAACTTTTACAATTTTTATTGACACTTTAACGTTGGCTGGTAATGGGGTAGCTAGTTTAGTTGTCCTAGTTGACCAAAATGAGCACCAAACACTTTTATGAGTTTCCTCCAAATGAGTGGTATGAATATTGAAACCATGAGCATATTTAGATCCGAACCAGTACTATCAAGGAATCTATCTATAAGCAAGTTCTAACGAGGAACCGAAAACCAAACTCACATAAAATTTAGTATGTACTAGGGCTATGTGAACTCAAGTTGAAGACCCTGATAAAACTGGTCGAATTACTTATTTTTAAAATGACTCGTCCTTTGCATTTCGTTTCATGGGCTTTAAACGCAACATGTGATAAAACTGGTCGAGTTGATTCAATTTGGTGGCTTATGATATGTTGCCACCACCATCAACTCTATGGTTCAAAGTACTTTATAAAGCCGTTTCTAAATTATTTCAGTAAATTATACAGGTACAATTCATCACTATGGTTTTATTTGGTTCTCAGCTCTCACTGATTGCATAAAACAGCCAGAATTTGCAACATTTGGGTGTAAGACTACAATAATCAACAGCAACCACAGCACTATTGACTGGATCTACGAAATACATTTATCTCTTTTTTTCTCTTTCTACATTTCCACCTTGCTTTGTTTAAGCAGTTTTTACCCTTTTTTAATTGCTTCTATGTGCTTCATAGTAGGAATGAATAATCACTTTCCTGCTACTTGAGACTCAAATGTGAGGCTTTTTCTCGTTTCTCTTTCAGATGGCGCGAATGAAATGTCTCGTTTAAATACCTCAAATCAAATTCTGACTCGAAACAAAACTGCAGAAGGTGATGTCCGCATGAGAAGAGCGATGCAGCACAAATGCGCTGACAAACGGAGAAGTCTTCGGCGCGTCATGTTTCTTGACAAAACTTTGTTCTCAAAACCATCAGCTCTCACCTTCTCAACAAGAGGAAATTTACATCCTTGTAGCAACTAAACTAAGTATGGCTAACATTGTACAACTTGTTTGTATTTTGGTCCTGGATTATTAATCTATCAAATTTTGACACTTCAATCTTAATTAATTTCGCGATGGCTTGAAACATATGCATATTTCATATCTTGCTCTCGTCTTTTTAATTCCCTTTTTTTTTCCCCTTTTTTTTGTTGGTTTATGTGCTGATTCTTACTGTGGAGATGGTATCAAATGAGGTATCATTTGGGAGGAATTTGGTTGGCCTCTTTTTGCAGCATGTTTAGGGCCATGGGATGAAAAACATTGCGACCTTATTTGAATTGCGACCTTATTTGAATGTATGAATATTTTATTTAGCATATCTCGTAGATTTACTGAAGAAGTATATAAATCAGCAGTATAATCAAAGGTTTGAAATGGATATTATATTCGATCTTTATTTATTTTTATTTTTTTTTTCAAAATAAGATTTATTATCTTTTGGATGAAATGTATTATTCTATCAAATCTTGGATAAGCTCTTATTATTGTGTCGCACAAAAATATTGGTGCTGAATAAAATTATAGTTCAATATTTGGACATCTAAATAAATAAAATTTAAAACTAAGAGAAAAAATAATATACTAGTTCTTATTTCTTAATTATTGTAAGTCGATTACATTATAGAATAAGTAAAATAAGATAAATATATGAATAAAGTTTGTTGTAATGGTTCACAGTAGGTTAAAATTTAATATTAAAATTTACTGAGAAAAGGGTATAGCAGGGAGAAGAGAGGAAAAATAAAAAAAATTTAAAAAAAGATTATGAAAAAATAAAAAAATAAAAAAAATATGATCCAAAGTGTAAAAACTGAAAATAAGTGAAATTTTATTGTAAAATTGTTATCTTGGTTTTGTTTTCTTAAAAAGAAAAAAAAAAAAAAAAAAAAACTGTTGGATTTGGTTCAAGGTGACAACCACGTCAGCAAACATGCGCGGTTACGCGTACCCGTATCCGTACCCGTTAATGCACCCAATAGGTCTGTGTTCACGTTCCAAGCTACGAGTACATTTCTGGGTACATTCACGTTCCCTCTCATCAACCTCTCTCTTACTCCCACCCTCTCCCCGTCTCTCCGAAACCCTAAAAACCCTAAAAATCCCCTAAAACCCTTCTCTTCTCTCCTCCGATCACCAATCCACCACGAAACCCTAACACGCCCCCTACTCTCTCTCTCTCTCTCTCTCTCTCTCTCTCTCTCTCTCTCTCTCTCTCTCTCCATTCGATTCTCCAACCAGGTGAGGGAGATCGTTCGTTGGATTTGATCTACTTTTGTTTTTTTTTTTGGGTAATTTTTTTTATTGATTTATTTATAACACTTAGCCTCTGAACTCTTTAAAAGTTTTAAGCTGTATGAATATTTGAATTTGTTTGAATCAATTATCTCGCGACAAGCTTAGTGAAATTCTATAAGCAATTATAGCTCATGATAGTGATTTGACCTTTAAATTTCATGTTTATGCTTTTTTTTTTGGTAAAAAGTATAAAACTTACCTAATTATTGACTAATTTGATTAGACTATCTAACATTTCAAAAGTTTGATCTACTGCTCAATCTTTCAATTTGCTTGATTTAAGTAATTTGATGGTCATTCCGGTATAAAAATTTAAACTAATTTTTTACTTTAATAAATAGTTAGTTGTATAAATTACATAAAATTTTCTAGCTAAACTTGTAAGGATAAACCGAGTATTCAAATTTTAAAGTTAAAGAGTCACTAATTGGCTCAAATCAAATAAATTAAAATGTTAATAGTAAAATCAAAATTTTTAATGGTTAGGTAGACAGATCAAAATGGGTGATAGTTGTGGTAAGTTCCATACATTTTACCCTTTTCTTCTAACGCCAAGACTAATTTAGAGGTGTCCGAGTTATTTGATTTTTTATATCTGCTAATTTCTTCAGAAAACTTATAAAATCTGGTATCGTGTCGGGAAATTGATTGAAGCAAATTGGAAATTTATTTAGTTTTTTCTTTTTAATATTTTAAAGTTCGCGCAGTTATGTGCATCATTTTGGAAATGATGTTCTTTTTCATATACTCTGGAGGATAAAAATTTGCTTTTTTTTCTTGGTTATTTTTGTTGGTCTTCTGTAAAACGGCTTCTTTGTCTCAGAGTACTTGAAGTGTAAAATCAAAGTTAGGAACATCATGTCATTGGAACATGCCATTTGTTTCAGATTCCATCGGATAGAGTGCAATATCATTGGACCAACTAGGGTTTGTCTTAATATATTTGCTTATAAGAGTAGTATAGATTGCGAGGTTCTCGATTCAATACTTTGGTCTTCAGTTTTGTATCTAATTGGAATGATATCCTACTTATTCCAATCCAAAAGGGGTTTTGTTTACCATCGTTCAGTATCTTTTGTAGTAGTTTGTATCTAATACGGTGAATGACTCTACAAGGGAAATGCCACTTGAGAGAGATGCGACTTCGGATGAGTGGAAGGACTCTGAACTCAGTGGTGATGACACGGCACCTGAAGATCTAAAAATTCCTCAGGTTTAGATAATTTTTATTTACAATGATAAGCTATTTTAACGTTTTTATTCGGCCATTGCCGTGTTAAATTCATTACTTTCTTTTCCAGGACCTGGCGGATGCCTCCGCTATGGATTGCTCTCTGCATAAAAGCAAAGAAGAAATTTTTGATGATGATAATATTCCTGAGGACAAGAGCGATTTTGGTGAAAAGGTCGAAGGAGACGATAAAACACCTCGAGTGGGGATGGTATTCACAACTTACAATGAAGCGTCTAGCTTCTACAAGCAATATGCTTTGAATGTAGGATTTGGGGTAGCCGTTAGGAAATCATCATTTACTAAATCTGGAAGATGTCGAAGGTTGATACTTGCGTGTACTAGGGGAGGGAAGGGGCGGCCCGACGCATGCTATCAAGCTAGGCAGACGGCAAAGACGAACTGCCAGGCTATGGTAGTAGTGAAGTTATGGAGCGATGGATTACTTCATCTCGTTGAAGCGAATCTCGAACACAATCATCCACTCAACCCATCCGCTGCACGATTAATGAGTTGCTACAAGAAAATGATTGATTCAGAGAGAGAAGAAACTATTGCGCGGCCTAGCGGACGGAGAAATTCACAACCTATAGAGAAGGAATGTGGAAATGCTAATGAGATTGGGAGATTGAAGCTCGGAGAAGGAGATGATGAATTAATCAATCAATTTTTTGCAAATATGCAGAACAAGAATCCAAACTTCTTCTACTTAGTGGATTTAGACAGGTGTGGCCGCTTGAGGAACTTGTTTTGGGCTGATGCGAGGTCTAGAGCGGCATATGAGTATTTTGGTCATGATGTTATTTACTTCGATACGACATTCTTGACTGAAAAATATGATCTTCCAATTGTCTGTTTCGTCGGGATGAATCATCACGGCCAGTTGGTTTTGTTTGGTTGTGGTTTGCTTAGTGATGAAACTGTTGAAAGCTATACATGGTTATTTAGGGCATTCTTAACGTGTATGCTCGGCCGCTATCCTGGTGCTGTAATTACAGATCATTGCAAGTCCATTCAAGATGCAGTTGCGGAGGTGTTTCCTCAAGCTCGGCATCGTCTATGCTTGTCTCTTATAATGAGAAAATTATCAGAGAAATTCAAATGTTTTGCAGAATTTAAAACAATTAAAAAGGCGTTTAAGAAAGCGTCGTATGATTCTTTCAGGGCCAGTGATTTTGAAGAAGCTTGGAGAAAGATGATCGAGAAAAATGAAATTGAAGGCAATGAATGGCTGGATTCACTGTATGCAAATAAACATTTGTGGGTCCCCGTTTTTCTCAAAGACAAATTCTGGGCAGGAATGTCCATTTCACAACGCGGGAAGTCTGTTACTTCCTTCTTTGATGGTTGTGTGTATCCAAAAACGTCTTTAAAACAGTTTCTAAGTAAATACGAGGCGATTTTACAAAGTAAATACAAGAAGGAGGCACATGCTGATTCCGAGTCCTTTCACAAGACCCCACTCACCATATCAAAATTTTACATGGAGGAGCAGCTATCCAAACTCTACACAGTAAACATGTTCCGGAAGTTTCAGGACGAACTAAAAGCCACAATGTATTGCCATGCTACACCCACTAATTCAAACGGGCCGCTTACGACGTTTGAAGTTAAAGAATGTTCGTACATGGAGGGTGGTAAAAGGACAGAAAGTAAAGACCATGAGGTTTATTTCAATGACGATGAGCTTGCAGTTGAATGCATTTGCGGTTATTTTCAGTTCTGTGGAATTCTGTGCAGGCACACCCTCTCTGTTTTGAAGTTGCAGCAAGTGTTTGAGATTCCGTCACGATACATTCTTGATCGGTGGAAAAAAGACTACAAGAAATTACATGCTTTGGGTCGTTCCTACGATGAATTATTAGATGATAATATAGTTCACCGTTACGGCTATTTGTCCACACGGTGCCTTCAACTGGTCGAGTTAGGGTTTATATCCGATGATAGATACTCGGTTGCTATTAAGTTGCTGAAAGAGGCGGAAAAGTTGCTTCTTGATGATGGTTCTGGCCGAGATAGACAACCTAAGCTTCTATCCTTTGATAGTTATCCAAGTGAAAATGTTCAAGGCCTATTAGTTTCACAAATGGGTTTCTCTGAGGGCAATAAGAATTTAGAATCTTCAAATGTGAAGCGTCGAGGTAGACCATCAAAAAGAGAACGAGAAACTCATATAGAGACGTTAGTTGGGTCGAATAAGGAACAGGTACTAATTCCTATAATGATACTGTAGGTCCTCAAAAGGTACACCATAGAGTAGCTAGTGAGTCAGATTTGCACGTGTGGTAACTAGTCAGTGTTTAGCTTTTCAAAGTTTCAAGCATGATTATCGAGCTAGAGAACCCTGAAATGCAAAACAACTAACTAGCTGCCACGTGTACAAAATTGAACTCATCAACTATATTTTGGGGTACATTTTGAGGTTCCTACCCTGATAGTACATCAATTTATTATCCTATTCAACTATTTTCCAATGTATTCGTTGATAGTACTCTAATGAGTAATGTCACTCTTGAATAAATATGAATCCCAGGACTTTCTAAGATCATCACTGGTTGGAAACAGAACCAATTTGCTTCAAGCCGACCCTACTGCATCACAACTTAACAGTCAAATGGGGACTCCGGGAGGCATTGATTTGACGGTGCATTATTCTGACTTCGTAATTCTTGTTTATTATCGTTAGTATCATCTATATGTCTAATTCAAATTATTGCGTGTTAAATTTGTTAGGAAGAAATCAGCCCAAATGAGTTGTCATTTGGTACTCATTTCAGCATGCATGTTAATCACCCGCATCATATGACCAGCCAAACGAGATTGCCGCCAAGCAACTTTTTGCCAGTTTGTCATTTTCATACACACAATCTAACTTTGTGAACTATTCTCGTTTAGATCATACCCATGTAAAACCAAGAACATGTTTTGTGCGCACGTAACTACAGTGTGGAATTATTTGCACATTGCAGGGTCAGCATGAGAACCAATCAGTGAGAAATCAGTCAAGAATGCAGTGGATCTATCAGCAAATGTTGCAGGTTCTTACGATGGCGGCTTCTTAATTTTCAGTTTTCTCATTTAAGTTCCTAATTTCAATTTTCTCATATAAGTTCCAAACAGCTCAATTCATACTATTAATGATGATAATTTGATGTTAATTTTATTTGTTCGGGGATTTAATTAGTGCGACATAATTGCAGGAGGATCACATTCCAAAAACTCCTGGTCAAAGGACGGGGTAGAGGTTGCATTTTCCGCTTAAGTGAAATCTAGGTATGTCTTTGTATTTTTATGATCTATATCATGCGTTTATTTTGAGGATTTGACTACTATCCTTTGAGCTACTATCTTGTAATATGCGCAAGAACACAAGGAAGATCAAATTTTCTCACTCTTCCTGTAATCACAGTAACGCATAATTCCATGATAAGAAACCGCGATTCATGCCCTACTGTATACATTGAAATGTTATGCACTGAACTATCCGATAAATGGAATTGTAAGTACATACTATATCACAGTTAGAATTTTTTTTATTTCCTGGAAAATTCATGAATAGCTCACAAAATGTTAATTTTTCGGAATTTTTCTCCAAATTATTTGCTAACATATAAATACCGACCATGAGACCATAGAAAGATAGGGATAATCTAGTAACTAATCAACTAATTTAAGCATCTTTCACATTATTCGTTTCCAAGTTGATAGTTCTAATGTTTCATGTATTTCTGTTTTATTAATGAAACTGCTGCTCAATTTTTCCAGATTTTTCTCTGAATTTCTGCCAGACTCCGAATTACGATATCTTGCCAAAACTTAATCTGATTGCCGAACTTACGACCATGTGCACAATACTAGGGTCATGTATGATACATGAAACACTAATTTCTGAATGATTTACTTGTCAGATGCCTACAAATGCAGGCAGGGCTAGTGGCAAGTCAGTCTGTGCAGTTCGTATGTGCCTCGGGCCCTCGGCACCGATCGTGCTGGCTGCGACGGAGAATTTCGAACCGTACATACGAAAGAGTTACAGTTCGGACTTGAAAACCAAGCCGATATATATGCAGATTCTACGGAGGTTGCAGTTTCCGTATACGACTTGGTGCAGATAGTTCCATTTTCAGTAAACCTCAGATGCTGCATTCGGGGCGGAGCTCGGCGCAAGTGGCCACCTCCAGTTCCTGAGTTGTTCCATTTTAACTCGAGGAAAATCGCGGTATCGTCGGTGCCGAGCATATGGTGTAGTTGGAAAACATATTTCATAGCAGAGAGATATATACATGTACAGCATGTTTAAAGGTTTCTACTTTTGTTAAAAGTTCTAGGGTTTTGTTTTGTTTTTTTAAAATGTAAATAAAAGCAGGATTTCACAATAATTTCGACTTTTGAGTTATGATGAGCAATTATTTCACAATAATTATTTTAAGTGTTTGCTTCCGTGTAAAATATTAGAGAAAAATATTTTTCTTTAAATTTATTTATTTTTTTTCTACAGAAAACTTAAATAGCAAGAAATTTAACCTTCTCAAGCTTTTAACATAATTGTTTATTCAAAATTTGAAGTTAAAGCGTGTAACCCAGAATCACGTGGGCTCCACATTTTTTTGAAACTGCACCGTAACTTATATCACTTGAGGAGTCACCAATGCCACGTGTCGCATCGTCGCTCCATATGTTTGCCTCGGGGTCTGTGTTCGTGGAGACTCGGCTTTTCGACCGACCAGTGGGGCCCACCACCCCGTCTCTTTTTTCTCCTCTCTCTCTCTCTCTCTTATCATTCACCAAAAAATGTAACCCTAAAATCAAACCCTAGAATCGTACCCAATCCACGTCGTCTCCCTCCTCCTCCTCCTCCTCCTCCTCCCCCTCCCCCGCCACCCCCCATCTCTCTCTAACCCTACTACCTTCGCGCCCCGCCAAAACCCTAGCCCCTCGCCGGAGCACCGTCGCCGGCGACCGACCGAATCCCCCCGCTCTCCGATCTCCGGCGAGGGGCCGCGATGGAGGCGGATGAGTCCGCCGCCGCCGCCGCGCGGTGGAGGGACCCGCGGCGAGCCCGCCTCGCCCCGCGCCGCGACCTCAACTCCCAGGTCCGATCCCCCGTTCGATCCCATTCTTGGGTTTCTCACCTCCAATTCTCTCTCTCTCTCTCTCTCTCTCTCTCTCTCTCTCTCTCTCTCTCTCGTTTTCGTCCAGAATCTGGGGTTTTAATCCGCGGATTCGGTTTCTCCGCACTCGAGTTTACTCAAATTTTGCAATTTTTTTTTTGTGCTTAATAATTGCGAATTATTGATCGCGGGAAACACCGAGCGCAATTTGTCCCCATTTTCTGACCCAAAAACAACCCAAAATTTTCCAACTGTTTCAAGAGAAAGTCGCAATTTTTACTCAATTCCGGTTGTGCTCACGTAATTCACGGATTCAGGGCACAGCGAAGGACGCCTCCGCAAGCGGTCCGAGCAATGCCGAGTTCATGGAAGGCGACTCGGCGATCGACGCCGCCGCCGCCGCCGACGACCCGCCGGAAGACGACGACGACGACGACGACGGCGGCTACGGCGGCGTGCCGGAGGTGGGCATGGTGTTCAAATCCCACCAAGACGTCTCCAAATTCTACAAGCGCTACGCCCGCCGCGTCGGCTTCGGCGTCTCCGTCCGCAGGTCGTCGTTCACCAAAGAAGGGCTCTGCTTATACCTAGAATTGATGTGCTGCAAGGGTGGGCGTAGGCGCGCCGAGCCCAAGTTCCGGAAACGGACTTCGGCGACCACCAATTGCCCGGCGAAGATCCGCGTAAAGCTCTGGGGCGACGGATTGCTCCATCTAGAGCTCGCGAGCCTCGACCATAATCACCCGGTCAGCCCCTCCATGGCGCGCTTCTTGAGCTGCTACAAGCAGCTCTCTGGCGCCGCCAAGCGCCGCCTGCGTGCTGCCGCCGCCGCTCCGTCGCCGAGCCGAATGCCGATCGACAGACTGGGCGAGTTGGCGGAACTGCTCTTCGCGGAGAGCAGGAGTCGGAGTTTTGTGGAGAGAGGGCGGCTGAAGCTCGGGGAAGGCGATTCGGAAGCCCTCCGGATATTCTTCACTAGAATGCAGGCCAAGAACCCTAATTTCTTCAGCGTGCTCGATTTGGACGAGGAAGGATGCGTGCGCGGCGTGTTCTGGGCCGACGCGCGGTCGAGGGCCGTGTACGAGTACTATAACGATGTCGTTATGCTCGATACGAGCTACATTTACGGTAAGTATGAGGTTCCTCTCGCCACTTTCGTTGGGGTGAACCACCACGGCCAGTCGGTGCTGCTGGGCTGTAGTTTGCTCTCTGACGAGACGGTCGAGACCTACGTTTGGCTGCTCAAGGCGTGGATAGCTTGTATGGCGGGGCTTCTGCCGAAAGCTCTTATAACCGACCACTGTCGGGCCATTCAGAGCGCGGTCGCGGAGGTGCTCCCGGGTGTTCGGCATCGCCTTTGCCTGTTTCAGATCATGAAGAGGGCTGCTGAGAGACTGGGAGGGATGGCGGAGTATAGAGCGATCAGTAAGACGATGCAGAAGGCCGTGTACGACTCGTTGAGAGCAGACGAGTTCGAAGAGGAATGGAGGCGAATGATCGAGATGTACGGACTCCAGGGGAACGAGTGGCTGAGATTGCTCTACGAGTGTCGGTACTTGTGGGTCCCGGTTTTCTTGAAAGACGCGTTTTGGGCGGGAATGTCGGCTACGCAAAGGAACGAGACAGTTACTGCTTTTTTCGACGGTTATATCGACGCGAAGACTTCTTTGAGGCATTTCTTAAGTAAATACGAGATGGCTTTACAGAGCAAGTACGAAAAGGAAGCACAGGCGGATTTTGAGACGTTCCATAAACGTCGGCCTGCTGTGTCGAAATTCTATATGGAGGAGCAGCTGTCGAAGGTATACACTCTGAACGTGTTCAAGAAATTCCAGGATGAGATCGAAGCCATAATGTATTGCCATGCGTCTCTAGTTAGTATGGATGGGTCCGCCTCTACTTTCGACGTGAAGGAGTGTATATTTCTCGATGATGGTAAAAGAACCATGAATAAGAATTATTTAGTCACGTACGGCACGGAAGAGAAAAATGTATATTGCATTTGCGGGTCTTTTCAATTCAGAGGTATCCTATGCAGGCATACTCTGTCGGTGTTCAAATTGCAACAAGTTCATGAAATACCTTCGCAGTACATTCTCGATCGGTGGAAGAAGGAATTCAAGCGCCTGCACGTGATGGCTCGTTCGTCGAACGACTTTGTCGCTAACAACAGAGTCGATCGATACGATTACTTGTCGATGCGGTGCCTTCAGCTTGTGGAGGTCGGGGTCTTATCCGATAAATATCAGCTTGCTCTGAAGTTGATAAGGGAGGTGGAGAAGTTTCTGCTGAGCGACAGCACGCATGATGACACGCAACCAAAGATAAAACCGCGCGTCACGAAAGCAAATAAAGTGAACGCAAGCAGCAACGAAAATGTGGGAGTGATCATGGCTTCTGAAAATGGGAATGAGGGGAGGCGGCATGGTCGAGCGCCGCAAGAGAAAGAATCTCAGGTAAGATTTGGTTGATTTCTCTAACCGAGCTTTAACACGCCTATGTAGACAATGTTACTGTACATTAAATTAGATGGTTTATCACATACCAAAAATTTTAGCTCTATTAGTGTGATGTGATTCTCTTTTTTTAATTTTTTTTTTTTGTTGTTGTTGTTACTATCGCTTATTTTGCATCGTAATGCTATTTATGTAGGAAGGAGCAAACCCAAATATTGTGCCACCTGGTAGCTATTTCGGTCTACCTATGAATAGCCAACAGAGTGTTTCTAATCAAGCAGCCATGCGACCGAGCATTGTTTACATGTTTCCTGTATGTAACTCATCCTAAACCACTTTTGAACCAGTTCATCTTTATATCTGATTGGGAAAATTTTATTTTATAGCTGTAATCTGCTAATTAGATCTTCATATGGTAGTTGTTGCTTGCAAATCACAAAAAAGAAAAAGAAAACGCAGACGTATAAGAGGTTGCTGCTATCATGAAGAAACCACCTTCACGGCTTGACAATCTTAGATAGAGATATTTATCATATATACGCCCTGAGAATCTCCTTTTTCGTATTTATCCCTGTAAAATCTAAATTGAAATCGGCATATCTGCCGTTCAAAAACTTATATTCTTACATATTTACTGTTTGCACTCAGAAAAATACTCTCTTAAAAAGAAAAAAAATGTCCAGTACAACACAACCAATTTTCCCCCACAAGTCGGACGATTCCCCAACTCAAGAGCTGCAATTTTTTTAGGGGTATATATGAAATTAAGGTTTACTGGGGAATATACCCAACAGATCTTATTGCTGGGATATATTTATGTAAAAGCCCCTGCATTGAGACATTGAATTGGATTGTAATGAATTTACGAACTTTGTATTTCTCTATATATTCGGCGTTAGTGCTCTAATCGCAAACTCTTTATCTTATATGGTAGGGTGGGTTTGACCCGCAGATGTTTGGAAATGGACCGACGATGCCGTGGATCTATCAACAGATGTTCCAGGTTTGTACTACGGGTTCACTATTGGTTGATTTTTTTGGTACAAAATGCATCTAACATGACTCCTTATGAAATTATGCGAGAATGTACAGGGGGCTCAGAAGCCAAAGGAAACTCCCGGCTCAAGTACAGGGCAAACAGCAAGAAAACGGAAGATTTATCGCGGCCATAAGCCCGTGGAAGCAACGCAAGAACCTAGCGAGCCCCCCGGACCAACAACTGGCTAGAATTGGAGCCTCAAATCACAGAAGAGTACCCTTGGTTTGTCTAATTGTCATGAATTTTACTTCAGCATGTCTTGTGCATTAATAACTTTTTTTTTTTTTTTTGGCATCAGAATGCAAGATTTTAGGGTTCTGGTGTAGGAATTCTCTAGCCAGAATCGCAGAGGAATGTCTATATCAACAGGAAAGCTTGTTCCAGAACACATTCATCATTTCCTCGTGAGAGATCTTAAGAGCGAAGAGTAATTTTCTAGACATTAAGATCCCATTATGGGTTTTTGGCGCACGAAAGAGTGGCGGTATGATTTTCGATGGAGATTAGAATTCGCCTAAGAAATGAGAAGCTTGCATGGTGGGATTAATCTCTTGAACAATGTTATAATAGTATGAGGAGGGACAACAAAACGAAGGGAAAAAAAAGAAGAAAAGGAAATCCTGTCATGTGTTCTTTACCATGAAATTTTGCTTGCAGGTGCGCTATCTTAAGGAGTAGCCCTTCGCCTGCGTAATTTTGGGCAATATTTGCTCTCTGTCTCAGAAAGCCTGCTAAGGATATATCTAAGCTTCTTCTGTAGTTTTTTCTTCATCTTTTGTGTATTGATGGGCTTGATTTTGCAGCTTACCGATCGAGCCAAAATATATGTAAGTAGTTGTCTCATCATGTAACGTTTTTTTTTTTTTTTTTTTTTTTTTTTTTCTTTCCTTGTTTCATCTCTTGAATGAAAAGATATTCATTCAAGTAGAGATGCCATCGATATTGTACTCAATTATAAATCTTTTTTACACAAAATATACTTGTATTTTGTTGGTTCCCTTTTGTGTTGTTGTTTGAGATGCTTGATTTAGTGATTCCAATCAGATAGGAAATGCTATCAGTTTTCGGCATTTTACGACATTGTCTGTTTAACTATTTTCTGCTGGGGCACCTGCAGTTTCAATTTGCTTAATTGCGTTAAAGTTAATCACATTGCTGGTATTTGGGATTCTTTGGCCATATTTTGAACTGGTAGAGCTTTGAATCGAGACACTAATGCTCTGTTTGGGATTGCCGGGAGATAACGCTGCGTGCGGAGAGCATGTACGATAGAAAAATAATTTGTTTGTTCTACATAATATTGCATTACATATATCGCAATGAGTTGGTTAAAATATTTTTGTATTTTTATCGAAAAATGAAAAGGCATACTTTTGTGTATCGTTGTCCGAATTTTATTTTATCTAACAGCCTTAGATGACCCCAATACCAAACGGGCCATAATTTTATAGGATTGAATTAGGTCTCTCCAAGTAGAAAAAATCATCGTTTATTATCTTCACATGGTTTTGCCCTAATTAAGTTGGAGTGGAGTCCTATATATATCGGAGGTCTTCTCAAGTAATAAACAGAGAGTCAAAGGGCCAAAGAGAAAAACATTTGGAGGTTACCATTTAAAGAGGCCGAGTACAAACCCACATTGTCCAAACTCGAAATACTTTTTGAGAGTCTCAACAAGATCCAAAAGTGCTACAAAACTCCACTTCTCCTATGTTTAAAAATGGCTCTAGAAGCTTTCACGGAAAAATCACCATTTTATTACAGCAGTAAAAGAGCGAAGCGTCAAGGCACAGAGAATCCATTCTCAAACTCCAAAATGCTATGAGAGCCACAATTAACATAACCTAGCTTTTTTTTGGGTGGCTGGGGCTGAGCACTATCTTTTCACTTTTTTTTCTTTAATTTCATGAAAAATACACCCTATGATTCTAGAATTTAAAATCTCTTTTGCATTTTTAGTACTAAAAATTAAAAACATTGACAAGACAACTAAATCTCGACCAAGTTAGGACGCAAAATTTAGGTATGCACATAGCTTTGCGCTAATTTCATCTTCAAACGTTCTCAAATTGATCAAAGATGAAGAGGAAAAAAAAAAAAAAAAAAAAAAGGCACACCAAACAAATATTGTAATTATGATCTCTCTATCGGATCTTTAATTCATAGTTGTCTAAATCAAGGGAAAATCCTAATGTATAACTAATGTCATATTACTTATACTACGAGAGGAGCATACTGCTACGGGTAAAAAAAAACATACCATATCAAACAATTTTAGAGCACATTGTAAATCACGAATCGTCCCCGGCGGCGAGCTGTAGAGTTCGTTACAACGATGAAGCGCGGGATCATCAGCATTTCGACCTTGCCATATTGCTACAAACCTCTCGTAAGAAAGAATTATAAAATTATTGCTTTCAAAATAAAGAAAGATTAAGACATAATCAAATACTTCGTCTTCTATACTCGCGCGGCCTCTTCTCCGTTGGCTTCATCTGTTTGCGACGCCAACTTCACGATGTCCTCCACGAGGATCTTTCCTTCTGTTGTTGAACAGAGAGATATAGGGTTGGAGGAGAAAGTAAATGCGAAGTTCAGATATAATTACGGTTTTTATATTATTTAGTAAAGAAGAGTTCGAGTGCGTTGAGATAAGAACCTTTATCTTTAGAAAGATTGCTGATGAGTTCCTGGACACCCTCCTTTCCGATGGTATCTTTTAGATACATGGCTGCGGCAGCAACCTCTTCCGGGGTCACTTTGCCGTCACGATCCCTAAACGAAAAAGTTTCGCAGTATGAAGTAATTACACATATAAGAAACTGGTATCTTCTTGTGTTGTCTTGAACTACAGGCTACTCATAATTGGATTATAACATTGCAACACACTCTTAGTATCTTCTTACATTGTCTTAACCTATAGGTCACATGATAACTTTAATGAAACAAGAGAGAAACTACTAAACTTTAGTAGCTTAACCGAAAGACTACTTTCCTCACCATCGTTTTCACGAGTAACATAAAAATACAGAAAATAAAAGAGAGGGTTTTTCGATCAAAAGAAGATCATATAAATTGTATAAAACCAGAAGGGAGAAAATTTTCTACCAGAAGAGGAAAAGAAAAGGAGAAAAAAAAAAAGCTTGTTTCTTCCAGGTTTGTCCTCACGTGCATAATATTTTCAAATCTCTAGTTGTCTATGGAAAGATTAATCCGCATGATCGAGCATGGCAGAAATGAAGGTAGAAAGAAGCCAAGGGAATCACACTGACGAGAATGAAATTTCAGTAGGAAACAAAAAGGAGGAGCCAAATAAGCTGGTGAGAGTGCTTTACAGATTAACCATCTTTTGCTGCCGCTCTAAGAATTTTAACGAGGAATCATTGCTCGAAGAAATACAATCATAGATGGCACAGTACACACCGCAGCAAGATATCAACGGAGGCATGGAAGTGACGCTTACCTGTCAAGCAGTTGCCAACGGTTGCCAATTTTAGCATCCACGTCGTCGATTTCCTTTTCTAATTCTTGTAGCATGGCATCAACCTGAAGAGCGGAGATCTCTAATCAGTGTTTCTATAGAAGAAAGAGTAAGTACTTGTGTAATTCATCCGAAAAGGGTATTTAACCAGCTGTGAATCATATCATGTAATCTCTAAGCAACATAAAAAATATTGCTCATATAAGAGCAAAATATTATATCTTTCCAATGAAATTCAACTTCCGAAACATAATTTGGACACTTGCACCATGCTTTCGTAAGCGTTCAGAGATTGGATGGGGTGGACTTCTATTTTCACCCTAGTGAAAGGGTAGCATCTTCACATGATTCATGCGGACAATTAAACAATTATTAGTGTAAAATGCATCAATAGTGTTACCACTATCCCAATACTGCAACTCTTCTTTCAAGGTACCAGGACATATCCAGTAATATTAGCCCAAGTTAATTTCAAGCTTCCCCATCTCTCCTAAGGAAACATGCTTACTGATTGAAAGTTTGAGAACTAAACAACTAGAAAAGTGTGAGAACGAGAACTAGAGAAGAAAAGCATTGCAACAAAGGACTTGATTCACAGATGAAAGAAAGGGTTTGTTACCCGATCGATTAAAGCCGAAGAGACTCTGTCTCCCGCAGCTACCTCAGCTTCATGGTCGGACTTCTCTCTAGCAGCTATGTATGCCTTCTTCGCCTCTTCTTCACCATCTGTACCCTCTTTCTCCAGCATCTTATTATACAGTTCTATCTGCATTTATCAACAAGTAAATCAGTAAAGCAAGTTTTCATTTTGCATGTTCTAATTTGTAAATATGCATAAAGTTTTGATTTATGACAATTATTTGGAAAGACATACCTCCTTGTTTACAAGGCTCAAAAACTCCTGCCTTTCCTTACTAACAGACTGCAAGAATGAGATTGTGGTAGAATTTAGTGTGTTGATCTCAAACCTAACCAGGGCAGGTAAAAACAGCATAAAATAACTTAAGATCTTACAGATGCTGAAGCAAGAACAGCCAATGCACGACTGATATTGCAGAGATGTTCTTTCATATCCATTGTTTTTGCTTTCGCCAGTTCCTCTGCTTCCCGAGCCGTGGGCCCAGTCATCTCCTTCAAGGCAACATCCTCTTGACTAATCTCAGGTTCCTTGAGTTTTGCTTTTTCTTCTTTCACTTGCCTTTTCTCTTCCTCCTATAAGGATTTTTATCGCGTAAGAACAAAGCAAAGAAGAAAACAATATTAGAATGTGTGGAAATAAATAGAACTTCTACAATACAAAATCCGTGTAGTACCTTGATAAGCTCTTCCTGCATCTCAAGGAATTCCAATTTTCTCCTCCTCTCAGAAACAGAATCCTCAGACGGCAAAACTGTACCAACTGTGTCAACAACTTCATCTGGTAGAGATGATAATGTAGCCACAACAGCCTCCTCAGGTTTCAACCGCCCAGATACAGTGAATGCTCTAACAAATGTTATAGACACACAACAATGAGCATGAAGAGCAATATTTACGCAAAAAGTAGTCTTGTGAAAGAGAGTTACCTTGAGAGTATAAGAAGAGAAGATGGCACAGCATGATTAAGAGACAAATCTAACCAGTCACGAAGCTGGAGGAAATAGTAAAAGAAAGAAGTCCTTAGCAAAACATCTCATTACTAGGGATAGCATGCAGAATAAGAAAATGAATGCAATAAAAAGGATGCGGAATGTATCAACTAAATCCTAGAAAAGAGCTCAAGACTATAAGAAAAAGAATTCAGTTGAACCGGTGTTACTTTTATTTGCTTACTTGTTAATTTTTATTTTGAAAAGGTTAGAGTCAATCAACATTTACAGCATGGATAGTGCTCATACTTATGACTGCATATTGATATCTAGATTACTTTTCTTTTTCCTAGTAATGATGGGTAAAATGTTGTGATGCGCATAATAAAGGCTCTCGATTCTTGCTAATGAAATTATCTCTCGAAAGCATGACTGAAAGAGGAAAAACCTGTTGACGCATCTCTTCTGTAGATAGTAGCCCAAGATGGCCTCGTTCCCGACAAGCTTGCCTAAGTTCCTCCTCAGAAAGAGATTCTACACCCTCTAGTTGGATTAGTTTATCGTCTTTCTTAATCCTGTATAAACAAGTTCAAAGTGTGTTATGCCTTAAGGGGAATATATTGGAGATGCAAGAAAATACAAATTATCGACGAAAGAAAGAAAAGGAACGTATGAGATGGAAAAAGGCAAAGCGATTCTCTCTGAAGCACCAAACATGAGATCTAATATCACAATTCCAACATGGTTGAATTGCATGTGTAAGACACTAAAATCAATAAAGTGTTAAGATGATAATCCAAAAAACCGTGTAACGCACTTAAGCATTTAGTTATGTAATTAACTTGCTGTTGGTGAATTACTAATTTAGTCCATTACTTACTCTGGCTGAAGAACTGGCTCCAACTAGACCATTTACAAACTATTAGTCTTTTACAATTGAATTTACATCCCTGAGATAGTGTTATGCTGGAGATCAGAGTGGGGATAGTAGTAAATATTGCCACTATCCCATTAAACATGGGAGAACTGGGAAACGATGGGATTGCTTTCTAGCATTAAGGAATATTCCTGCAGGTAGAGCCTAATTCCGAATAACAATTCCACAGATAAAATCTAATAAGAATTTTATAGGTAATCCCTGTAGGCAGCCATTTGTTCTATGGGGTCCCAACTATTCCCAACCGACGAGTCCCTAAGACAATAATATGAGATCTAGATGAAAGGCGTTTATGAACTAGTAAGGATGCAATTTTCATTTCATTAATAACACAAAAGTCCAAATATATACGAGAACTTCCCGTACAACAACCAAAAGCAGAAGCTTTGCCACCATCAGCAAGGAAAGTTCATATTAAAGTGTAATCAAGCAGCTATACAGAGCTTTCAATCATAGAAAATGTCACGAGACATCAAAGAACAATTGTTACCACACACAGAAGGAAAGTAAGCCCAAAAAAATAAAGATCCCTTCTATTGACTGCCGAACTAATTTTAAGAATCTCCAAAGCACAGACCAATATAAAAGATCTAAATAAATTTCATGCCAAGAACTTTGTCCTACTTTTGCAATAACCACCATCCAGATTTTGTTAGCCAGGATTCTCAAGTCCTTAACAATGATTAATAGGAAAACTAGACCACCTCATAAGGTGTTACAGAATTAATAGATCCTAAATGTTTCTGTCAATTGACTCTTGAATTTTGTACAGCGTCAACAAGATATCAAACTCCACAATTCAAAATACCTAGCTATAATTGGACATAAACACAGACCCACCTTACATCTCAATAATAATTTAGAAGACAAGAAACTTCTTCAGGTAAAGGTAAACAGGTAAGGTGCATATCGTCATATAGAAAAATTTGCATTATTTTTAATTTCTTCTATAAGCCTATGTTTAAAATTCAAACTCAACCGCTTGGTGAGCTAGAGAAGTGCAATATTCAAAAGGTTTTGCACTGATTTACAAAGCATCTTTGATATACCCATATTATGTTTAATAACCTTTTCCAACATGTAGAGGGATGGTTATGAATTGACTTACTCTTCCAGTTTTCTCCGAAGCATGAAGCGTAAATAATTATCGGTACCAAATGGTGGGATCCCCATATATTTACACATATTGACCAATCGCGGCCTGAAGAAAACAACTTATAAGAGGATAAAAAGGATACGGACAATAATTACAAAAAATTAACCAGCATAAAAGCAACCTGCTGATATTATCCAAAGTTAGTTCATCATTGAACAACTTAGCAAAGTTCAAAATTTCTTCATTGGAAACACGGGCACCAGTCCTAACCTAGTTACAAATCAGAATATTTTAGATCATAGAAGTATAAAGTCAAAAAGACAAGTAACATGTTAAACAACTGAGGAAATAAAACTCGATGCACATGATACCTTGTTCAAAAATCCATCAAGATCTTCAGCAGTCTGTTTGGTTTCTCCACTACGGGAGACTTGGACTTCCTTTGCCATTTCTTTCACTGTGTCTTGCAAAAACTTTGCATATTCTATTCTTGCTTTTAGTTTCCTCTTCAATGCTTCCTGCAAGTTAATAAAAAGCAAAGTGAGACAACCTTGCACCTTGAGAGAGCCGAGACGGGGAACACACACACACACACACACACACACACACACACACAAAAATTCAAATTTTTTTTTAAAACAAACTATGCAGCTGCGGCCAACCAAGAATGTTTCCTAACAATATGCCATGTAAAGCGCCACTTGAAGGCAAGAAAGCACCAAAAAAGATGAGAGATTTTTGCGTTCAGTTACAGACCTAACATGAACCCTTTGGAAAGGAGCATCAAAGAGTCAGAAAAGGTAAATATACATGAAAAAAGCTTGCAATCAAGGTATGATCCCAATTGGTTGTTACATTTTCCATAAAATTAAGTCAAGCCAAAAGCTAGAAAAAAGAATAACTGACAAAGTGAAATGGAAAGAATTATGCCACGCGGCACGTAAGTGCTGAGGTGCACTATTGCAAATAATTGACCGAGTCAAAAGATGAATCAAGAAAGATTTTGCTTACTCCTGCAGCATCAGTAAAAAAGACATCCACATGAAAGTTATGGACTGTGATGTAAGAATCACACCAAAAATTAGTCGATAGTTCTTAATCAAGTCAACCTTTTAGACTGCTATTACAGGTATTATTTATTACCTGTTCTTTCATCTTGTCCTGAAAAGTTGACGGCAACATGTTCGGAAACAACTTGAGGAACACTGGCAGCAAGAATTCCATGAATGGAACTATAATGAAAACAGCAACAGGGACCAATCTGAATATATCAGCAGTGGTACGTGTAAGCTGCTGCCGCTCTCTTCTTGTAAGGCTCTTCCCACTAGCAAGTTTCAGCAACAATCTCGAGGAAATCCTGATATCTACCCAAAGTAGTTTTAAACCTAGCCAATAATGCTGCAAGGTGGAGACAAATTCATCCTTCCAATGGCGGAATTTCACGGCCCAGTCCGCCCTTTACAAAACCATTAAGATAACAAAAAAGATTAGTAATAATAAAGTAAAACAGCCATTAAAATAGAAACTGAGTGCCTGTTTTGCCTTGCTTCTACTTATTTTTTCAGCTGTACAATCAATAGATGGCGTTAAGCAACCTAAAAATTTTGAAGCTTCTGCTGCTATCAAAAACTGAAATAAGATTCTGAAATCAAAAGAAGCAGCTCCAATTTGGAACTACTGCTGTTGTAGAAAAAAGCTGTTGGGGGAGTTGTATATAGTGCTTCTCCAAATGGTAGTACTCAAGCAGCACACCATCGACTAAAAAGTCCATAAGAAGCTATCAACTTTTAAACTAAACAATTAGAAGGACAGGAAATAAGACCTGCTCATAGAAGCAATTGCTCTCAAAGCAGGGCCAATTCCCAATAGCCTTGCCCAAAACCTCTGCACTATCGACTGAGCAGGCTTCTGAGCTTCCTCTTGCACTTGCTTGGCCTTTGCTTTGGCTTTCGCAGAGCTCAGCCCTTCAACAGCCTGATCACATTCTTCCGGTGATGCCTCCTTCATCTGCTTCTGGTTCTGATCCTCATTAGGCTCCTCGACACTAGCCACATCAGGTTGACCAGCCGTAGCAGTTGTTGCAGTACGCACAGATTGAAGCAAATATCTGACTCCCAAAGGTAAACCATATTCTTGTCTTCCATATCCGTAACCCAAGATAGAAATCCTATTCAAAGGGCTCCTGAGAAACCCACGAGAAGAAAATCCCAATAAATCCTCTTTGGTTGTTATGGCTATGCTCCTCTCTTTTCTATTATCGGAATCACCCAAACTCTGCTCAGGAACTCGACGAACAACTGTTTTATCTACATCACAAGATTCATAACCAAAGCTTCGATGCCCAAAACCAGAGAGAGTAGAAGTTGATCGGACTGGCGTGTTAATGTGATCCAGGAGATACTTCCTCCTCCTGATGATCGCCCTTGAAGCCATTGTTGATGTCTTCTACCTTTGCCGAAGGAAAGACTATTGTCATACCTTTCCGGGCTCAACCCTAAATCAATTCTCCTCTCTTTAGGTGACAAATTTTGATAAACCTAATCTAATCCACAAATTCCTTATTCTACTCAAAACGACACAAATTTAACACGTTATTGCAGTAAAAAAAATATCAAACAGTTAGCAATGGATTCAAAAAGTTACAATAACTATACCAACATTTCATCTTCACCAGTATAATCATGAATCTATGCAGAAAAAACATACTAATCAATCATTTTCAACAGTATTTTTCAATCATCAAAGCTCGGATCAGTAGAAAAGTTTAAGTAACGAGTATATCGGAAGAGCACTCGATTCCGCGATTGAGATCAAGATGACCCACCCTGCATCAATTTTCCTCTCTTAAGGTCATAAATATTGCTAAATCAAATAAAAAATCCCATATTCTACTCAAATTTACACAAATTTAAGACCTAAATTGCAGCCACAAAAAGAAAAAAACAACCAACCACATCGCAATGAAATCAAAAGTCAAAATAACGATTTAGAAACTTCATCTTTACCAGTTTAATCATAAAACTACCCAAAAATACACACTAATCAATCATTTTCAACGCTATTTTTTCGATCATCCAAGCTAGTAGGAAAAGATTAAACAAAGAGATTACCGGAATAGCTTCAACCCGATGATCTAGTGGAATATTCGGCGGATTCGGATCCCTGGTGGGGGTCGTAATCGGATTAGATTTGAGAGAGAGAGCGATTTTGTTAGGGTTTTAGGAGGAGGGAGAAAGAGAGAGAGGAGAAATGGGAAGGGAAGGGGAGAGGAGAGATTAGTAATGGCGAATACGTATATATATAGAGAGAGAAAATGTAGAGAGAGAGAGAGAGCGGAGGAGGAGGAATTGCAAGTGTAAGCTCGCGATGGAGTCTTGGGACAAAAGTTTATTCTATGCACCCGGTGCACAGTTCACGGCACTTTTGAAACCCTAAAAAGATGTCTCATCATGAGAATATAATTATAATTAGGATAAACTTCAATTTAAACCCTATGATTCAATGCAGTTTTACTTTGGGCATGTTTGTTTCGCGGAGATTGCAGGGCGGCGAATTTGCTTTCGACCGTGCATGTCCACTTTCGTGGTTTGATTCGTCGTAAATAAAATTTGTTCATGATTTTATTTTTTAAAATATTATATTTTACTTCGTCCTGAGTGGTGATGAAGTCAACTATAGAAGAGAAAAAAATAAAAAAAATAAAAAATTACAGTTGAAAAATAATTTTTGCCTAACTAATTGATAGTTCTACCTACTGCTATAAAGAGTTAAATAATATAATAAAATGATATTTTAGGGGATTATAGAATAATACAATTAACATGCATCATCCTATAATATAACTTTACTTTATTATGTAGTTTAATTCTGTTTAATAATAGGCATTTATAGTAATACAAAAATAATATTACAGAGTTGTTAAGTATAATTTTTTAGGATCACAATTCGCCAAAGTAAAAATATGGTAAACCTAAGGGGCCAAAAATAACATTACAATGTTGGTGCATGATATGTTCGGATACACCTGGTGCAGGGAATGATTTCTCCGTCTTGGAGAGGAAGTAACGGGAACGGAGGCGGAGTCACGGCTCCGCGAGGGTGAGCCGAGACAAGAGTTTGATCAGATTGGATCTGGACCGTCCACGTGGCCTTTCCTTTTCCGACCACGAGGTGGAAAATAGAAAGGTCCACACGTGGGAAAAAAAATTTAAATTTTTTTTTATTAATTTTTTAAGAAATAAAAATTATATAATATTTAAATAAATTATCATTTTGATTTAATTAGATTATATGAGATATTAGATATATTTAATCTAATTTTATTTAATTTAAATATTGAACAAATTGAAAGATTAGATTGTAAAAATAAAATTTGAAAAGTTTGGATAGTCAAATTAAAATGGTTCGTAGTTCATATAAATTCTGTATATTTTTACCTATCAAAAATAGAAAGCTTGATTCTCCGGCTTTTAAAATAACATATAAATATAATTTCTGTTAAAAAAATTATAAATTTTAATTAGTCTCCTTGATGGTTTTATCTTAAATAAGATAGCAAAGTGATACAATTTTTAAAGTTTGTAATTGGTTATTGTTATATTTTATTATTCTGTGATTTATAATATGTATAAATTTATTTCCATAGAACTGTGTTTTTGGTAAATTATAATATTTTGATATTACGTTTAACAACAGATTATTACAGTGATATAAAAAAAAACTTTATAGAATATCAAAGTAAAATTTTTTAATACCATATAACAATAAAGTGAAAGTATGCTGAAGTACACTCAGATAAATTGAAGTCTTAAAAAAAAAATCATTTTCTAAGAGCCAGCTAAAATGAGTAATTAAAAATAAAAAAAAACAGACAAAACTTATTTGAACTATGGATCATTTTGAGTCGACTATCCAATCTTTCAAAATTTTACTATCCAACTTTTCAATTTGTTTCAGTCAACGATACTTTAGCTTCATAATTTGAATGTGTCACGTTAAAAAATATGAAACAAGCATTTATCTCTAAATATCTTAAGCTAGTAGAGAACGGTATTTTTATATTTTTATCTTTATAGATTTAGTTACTATAAATTTATTAAAGTAAAAAATTAAAATTTTGAAAAGTCAAATAGTAGATTCAAAATAGTGCATAGTTCAGAAAGGTACTCCACGCTTATACCAAAAAAACTTTTAAAAAAAATGTAGAACAAAAAAAAAGGGATAACTTCAAATACCACCCCTGTGGTTTCGTACTTTCTCACTTTAGTATCATGTGGTTTAAAACGATCACTTAAATACCCTGTGGTTTGGTTATTCTCTTTTTATTATCTTTTCGTTAATTTTTTCGTTAAATTAATGAGAAAGTTAAAACTACAGGATAGTAAAGTGAATATTTGATAAACCATAGGTGGGATATTTAAAGTTTTTTTTGTATAATTTAATAAAAAAATTAACAAAAAGATAACAAAAAAAGAGAATAATCAAACCACAGTGTACTAAAGTGATACGTTTTAAACCACAGGACACTAAAGTGAGAAAATACGAAATCACATGGATGGTATTTGAAGTTATTCAAAAAAAAATGGAGGATGTCGTACGGAGAGTATATATATATATGCGATTCACGATTCCATGCAATTTTATGAGGAAAAAAGAGAAAAAGAAAAAATATTGAGCACTAAATCGAATCCTTTCTTTTAATTGGCTGGGGAGCAGATAGATCAAATGGGCCCACAAATTTGTGTGGCACGAGAGATGGTGTCAACATCTTCGTCAACGCTTTTGTCGCGCCACAGCGTTGATCTTTCTCCTAAGCATATAACAATATAACATGAGCATAAGCATAAGCATATACCTTTCATTATATGCAACAACAAGGAGACAATGATAGCTTACTATTTTCAGAGTCGTTTCAGAATATATTAAAATACATTAAAAATAAATTAAATTTTTTCTAAAACTTTATTTATGCCAAAATATTTCTTGTAGTAGTGGAGCAAACAAACACATAAGTCACTCACAATAAAACGTGAGTAACGCTTTTAAAGAAAAGCCATTGCGTAATTAAATTGTTTTCCCTAAATAAGTAAACACTCTCATGTGCATCTAAAGTGTGATCAGTGGGTTCCATTGCTATCCCTGTTTTTGTCGCATCCCCAAAGCAAGAGGAAGTATACTGTGTCACGATTGCACCACGTCATCAATAACAAGTCAATTATATCTCTTCCTTTTTAAAAAAATACAATAAAAATATTTTTTTATAATCATGATTGAACATATATTTCGAAAAGGAGGCATTTGATTGGTTTGAGACGCCACGTCACCAATATATATCCGGTGCATTTTAGAATTTTTCCCAAAGCAAAACCACCATGAAAAGACGCTTCTAACCTTCGGGGGCATGTTTGTTTCACCGTAATTGGGGAGAGAAAAATAATTTTTAGTAAAAATCAATCACTTTCGTTGTTTAGTTCACCGTAATATTAGTACAGTTGAAAGTCTAGTTCACCCAAAACATCGAAATTGACTTCGCCCTCTCATGGGGCGAAGTCAATTCCGGTGAAGTGAAGAGAGTGAGAAAAAAATTATAAAATATTAGTGAAGAAATTAATTATTTAGATTGCATGTTTACAATATGATAAAGTTTGATTAGTTAAGTTTCAAATATATCTTTTATCTAATTTGTATATTTAAAGTACGATAAAAATTAATTTGTTAAATGTTAATATTTTTTTAATTTAGAATTTTATTTGTTGCATTATTATAATTTATAAAAAAATTAATAAATCATTTTAAATTTTATTTTATAATTATATAAAAATATAATGATATTATTTATTTATTATAATTTTTTATTTATTAAGTTACTAAATAGGTAATAATTTATTATTTATTAACTGCACTTTTTATATTATTTGCTATCTGCCAAGCAAACAGCAGAATTGGCAGAACTTCACTTTCACAGCTATAGAAAAAAATAGCGGAGGTGAAGTGATTTTCACCTGAACTCTAGTTCAACACAAAGTCCACTTCAACTCAAAGTCTACTTACGTTGAAACAAACATGCCCTCGACGTCTCACCGCTGTTGTCTAGTACAGTTGATTGATATATACTACGTTTGCTGATCAAGAGGTCGAAAGTTTGATCTTTTACCTGTCTTTATTAAAAGAGTGATTTAGCTTTCGGCTTTTTTCGAGAAAAATATATCGCTCAGCTGTAACACCCCAATAGTCCCACATCAGATGGGAAAATAATTCTGATTAGAATATATGAGGCCTCACACACTAGTAATAATAACTGAATTTAAGCATTTTGGGCCGGTGGTTTGGACTCAACGAGTTATTATTGCTAGCGGGCCGGGTCGTTACAATTGGTATCAGAGCTGAATACCAGCCGAAAGTATGAGATCTAAGCGCTATGCGGGGTAAAGTGCTACATCAACGAATTTGGTGGCCACCTCTAGAATCTCACATTGCCTGATAATTCTGGTTTGTATGTCTGTAATTTGGTTTGGACTTAACGAGAATGTCAGAGTCTAAACATGGAGAGTTTGTAACGCCCCAATAGTTCCACATCGGATGGAAAAATGATTCTGATTAGAATATATGAGGCCTGACACACTAGTAGTAATAACTGTCCTTAAGCATTTTGGGCCCGTTGTTTGGGTGCAACGAGTTATTATTGCTAGTGGGTCGGATCGTTACATCAGCTATCAGGTATTCTTAGAAAAAAACTACATGTTGAGGCCACTGCTGTCTAGTGTAGTTGGTACTTCGGTCGCTGATCAAGAGGTCAGGTGTTCGATATCTTATGTACGCCTTTATTAAAACGATGATTTAGCATGGCTTCCTCAAAAAAAAAAAAAAAAAAAACCTTTAAAAAAGAATAAGAAAAAAAATCCTGCATCTAGAGAAAGGAGAAGTTATTATATGCACCGCGGTCCATTAGGAACTGGTCACTCAATCTCAAATATACCTTATATCCAAACGAATGCAAATTTGTTCACTTGAACCGCGAACTGAATTTGAATCACAGTGTCTAAAAAGAGTACCTACCAACTAATCTATACAATAGATTATTTGGATATCATGAAATATAAAAATATATATGAATGAAAGATATAGTACATCCTAGTCGGGTAACATTATTTTTAACCAAAGTATAGTTTTATTTATATAAGACTTGTAATAGGCTTGTCATTTGTGACATAATATACGAAATTTAAGATTCTGTCCGCTTTCAACCTCATGAACTTTGATCAAATTTACTACACATAATTTCATGTCTTCTGGCTTCTATACTTATATATAGAATTTTTCTAATTTTTTTTTTCCGATAAGTGCGAGAATTTTAGATTTTGAGTACCTATAAGAAATAATACAATTCATATTGAATGTATTTTAAATTTAAATGTTATTACAAATCATATATGACTCCAAAACCTTCTCATACATGTTAAACACATTTTATATAACACATAGTTAATTTATTTTACTTTATTTATGTGATTCATACCTAACTACTACTAGTGTTTTTTAATAATAAATAACTTACCATGCACTATGTAGATATAAACTTATTATAATTCAACGAATAAATTGTCATATCATATATCTTGTTATATTAATGGTGATTTTACGTAGATATGATATATCTTAGTAATAAACATTGATATTGATTTATAATCTCAAATAAATTTTAGGAATAACTTCAAAAATCACCCCTGTGATTTCGTGCTTTCTCATTTTAGCACCCTGTGGTTTAAAGTGTATCACTTTAGTGTCCCGTGGTTTCGTTATTCTCTTTTTTTGTTATTTTTTGTTAATTTTTTCATTAAATTATATAGAAAAAACTCTAGATACCCCACTTATGGTTTATCGAATATTCACTTTACTATTATGTGGTTTTAACTTTCTCACTAATTTAAAGAAAAAACTAACGAAAAGATAACAAAAAGAGAATAACAAAACTACAGGACAATAAAGTGATTCACTTTAAATCACAGGGTACTAAAGTGAGAAAGCATGAAACCACATGGGTGGTTTTTGAAGTTGTTCCTAAATTTTAATTATCACAGCAAATTATTGATTTGATTTATATCTAATCTTATCAATAAAAAATATTTTTAATCAAACTATATGAATGAGATATTGAATTTTGCAGTAAATTTGATTGCTATAAGCATGCAATTTTTCATTCTAATGTAGTATTTGTTGTTTCAAAAAAAAATCTCAGGAAATAATTTTTTGACCGAAAAAATATTTTTCTTCTCTTTGATTTGTTTTAAAAATAATTTTTTAATTTTTTAAAAGTTTTGTAAAAAAATAGTGATTGAATTTTTTTTAAATTTTATACAAGAAAAATAAAAACTGTAAGTTTTTTTTTCCTTATATATACATATATATATATTTGGAAAAAGAGTTTTTCACACCTTTTTTAGCAACCAAACATTTCTTAAGAAAAAACAAGTCATTTCACTTATTGAGGGCAAATACGTAATTTCGCCTCGAACAAAACCCTACTTATCCCCTTCCCTCCACCTGTGGAGCTCCCAAGCTCTGCGCCAATGGCGGCAGCTCCCGCACGTCCCTCTTCCTCCTTCTTCGTCTCCTCCACGAAACCCTACCTCCGCTCCCAATCCCACCGCGACGCGAGCTTCTTCGGCTCCGGCCTCGGCCTCTCCAGGACCGTCGATCTCTCCCGCGCCGCGCTCTCCTCGAGGCCGCGGCGCCGCGGCGGCGAGGTCGTCGCGTGCGGCGCCGAGAAGCCGCGCCCCGGCGACGCCTCCGCTGCGACGGCCGCGGCGGCGGATGCGGTCTCCGTGGGCGATCCGGCTTTGCCCAGGGCGGCGCGGAATCCGTAAGGGCTCTTCCTTTTACGATTTTATCCTGTGTTTCGCGTAATGTGGTTTTGGTGTTTGTGCGTTTTGGCGCATTGGATCGTTAAGGGGAGTGTGCGCAGCAATGCGGATGGGAATTGTTCCTTATGTTCCCTTTTTTTGTTGCTGTAGTTGATTTTTAGGTGTGAAATTGATGTAGATTTAAGTACTTCTCTTGCGGATTTTGTTTTACATTTTTTGCTACAGTATGAGGCATTTAATCAAACACGTGGTGAACATAGGTTGTGTATTGTCACACACACTAGTTTCTGAGTGTATTGTTTGGACAACACAATACATAGAAAACCAACAAGGTGTGTGGTAGGAGAAGATGATCTGATAGATATTTATTGTATTTTCTGTTCTTAGGGCCCGTTTGGTTCTATTGGGGTTTTTTGTGATGTGTTGTTTGAGTAGAGCGGTTCGAAAAAGCACTAATAATTTTTTCATTAAAATGTTCCAACAGCTTTCCGCTACATCAAAAGTAAGGATTTAAATGCCTATAAGCACCGGCCAAGTCCACCGTGTCGTACCGTACTGACAAGATGTCGGTACGATACTATTCCCATACTGATGGCACAGCTTAAAATCATATTTTTTTTGAATGTAGCAAATAATTACATCAATAAAGTGTGAAAATTTGATAAAGAATATTAAGAATTTAAGTACCGTGGCACGGAGTCGTGCCGGAAACTTGCCAGCACGGTGCGTGCCGAGCCGTGCCGATGCGTGCCCGTCACAAAAAATATATGTGTGCCGACATATAATGGCATGAAATATTTATTTTCTTTAGCAACAAAATATTCTAACTGTCTATTATGTATCGTTATCAAATCTTTTGAACTTTATTGAGAGAATTACTTACTAATTTAAAGAATAGAGGGTTTTGAGCAGTGTCATCGACACGGGGGATGTATTGTGCCGATGATATCTTATTGGCACGATACAACATTTACGGCCCATGCCGATAGGCACTTAAATCCTTGAAGAATATATAATAAGCAATTAGAATATATTGGTGCCGAAGAAAATAAATATTTCATGTCATAGTATGTCGCACATAAATATTTTTTAATCAATGGCACATATCATGCCGTCTCGTGCTAGCGAGTGCTCGGCACAGCACCGTGCCACGGCACATAAATTCTTGATCAAAAGCAGAAGCTGTAAATTGAGGTCATACTTCTGGGGCCCAAAAGCTCATTTGAGCCTCTTGCTGCTGCAGAAGTTCTAGACTTTTTGTTCCTGAATGCTTGGCTACTCCACCAGACCAAACAGACATTTTGTAAAGTTCGTCGTGTTGATTGCTTCGTTCAACTTTGATCATTAGAAATATTGTGTGCCTTTTCAAATTTCAGTATTACTTTTTTAATTTTCTTGCCATTATATGACTGTTGATGATGCTAAACATTGGCGTGACAATTTCCTTCTCTTATTTTACAAATGTAGGATAAGACGCCACACAATATCGGTTTTCGTTGGGGATGAAAGTGGGATGATAAATCGTATCGCTGGAGTTTTCGCGAGAAGAGGATACAACATCGAGTCGCTTGCTGTTGGGTTGAATAAGGACAAGGCATTGTTCACCATAGTTGTTTCGGGGACGGATAAAGTATTGCAGCAAGTCGTTGAGCAGCTTAATAAGCTTGTAAATGTTTTGAAGGTCAGTTGCCGTCTACTATTATTAAATACGGGAACGTCAGAATATCATGCAATTCATTTTTGAGAAATGGTGCAGAATATGACTTATTTTCTGGTATCCAAGAGCTCTGGGATATCAGAACATGACCAACTTTAGAAATCCTCTATTTGGATATGTAATCATGTGGTTGAGACATAAGTTTAGGAAAAAAAAAAAAAATTCTAGTTACTCCCTCGGAATTTTTCTTTGAAAGAGATAGAAGTTCGACTAACATTCTGATAAAGCTTCTGTAGCAGCAAGTTTGACTCTCAATACTGTTATAGAATAGCATACTTTTACTATTTTTTCGCATCTTTAAGTTTTCTTATTGTACAACTGACTGTAATGAAAATCAGTCAACTTCACATTCATCATTTCCTTGTTCCAACTGATACTCGTATGTATCATTTCTTAATTGTTTTACAATTATCAGGTTGAGGATCTATCAAGGGAGCCACAAGTTGAACGAGAGCTTATGCTTATAAAGCTTAATGTGGAGCCAGATAGGCGCCCTGAGGTAAAATACGAGTGAACTCTTTGCTGCCTCTCTGTTTCTCAGCAGTTCAAATATCTCACTGTCGGTAAGTACTTTGTGGAATGCAAATTATTTTCAGCAGCAAAGGTTTAGTGGAAATTATTATTTATGATAACATAATATCTTAGCTGCTCAATTAAGCGTTTGTATGAAAGCTATGGTATCTTACCAGTCCATTATTCTTTGATAATAGTGGCTTTGAAACTGGGAAAAGAGGCTCACTATGAGTTCAGTTTTCTTATTGTGTATCATTTTAGAACTATTTTCTGAGCATTTATGAGGTTCTCTTCAATATTTTTAAGTCAAAGCTGGTTGGTGGCACTGAGATGCACTGCTTTTACAGAAGTTCAGGGTTTCTAGCATCCATATTAGTGTAAAAGCTGATTAGATAGTACAAAATCTGATTTGATAGTTCAATTATCTAAGGTAGATACCAGTTTTCCATCTTTCTTTACTGCTATTTGCAGGTTATGGGTTTGGTTGATATTTTCAGAGCAAAAGTTGTAGATATTTCGGAGCACTCACTGACCATTGAGGTAAAATTTATGGATCGTTCTGCTCCTCATGAGAAATTTCAACTCTTCTCTATTCCAGCAAACTAAATTTTCAGACTTCCTTGCAATGATGAAGGTAGCTGGAGATCCCGGGAAAATCGTGGCAGTTCAGAGGAACCTCAGCAAATTTGGGATAAAGGAAATTGCTAGGACTGGCAAGGTAATAATGTGAATGATATTATGAAAAAAAAAATTGTTAGGAAATTATGTAGAAAAACAAAATATACAATATCAGAATTAATGCACACAATCTGACCCTGGAAAATGGGTTCTCAATTTCTTACTTTTTTCGCAGATTGCTCTGAGGCGTGAGAAGATGGGAGAAACTGCTCCCTTCTGGAGGTTTTCTGCAGCTTCTTACCCTGATCTTGAGGGCACAATGCCCACAACTCCCCTTCTTAGCTCTGCAGATAGAACACTAAACGGCACTTTGGAGCAATCATCTGGAGTATGTATACACTTTTTTTTTGAGCTTTAAATGATGATAAAGTTCTACAGCATGTAATTTTTCTGACTTGTAAATGCTCGAGTATCATGCTTCTATTTGTATATGCTGAATGAGATTCTAATAAGTTTTTATTATGTCAAGGGCGATGTTTATCCTGTGGAGCGATACGAGAACTTCACCGTAAGTCAAGTTCTTGATGCACACTGGGGTGTTCTTGATGATGAAGATGTAAGTTCAATCTCTGATTTGATTTCTAAAACCTATTGATTTAAAAGATCTAGAAGTATTTTCGGCAAACCTTGCTGTGAGGCGATATTTAAATGATTCAGGAAAAGTTGGTGCTGAAGAGCAAAGTCAAACTAACCTTTTTGTTATTAAACTAAAGAGCTGGAGTTTTCTCTTTTCTTTGTAGTTCTAAAAGTTTTGGTGCACTTAAGATTTTGGTCAAGTTTTTAATTGATCTTCGTACAGTTTTTTTAGATGTTTGGTTGTAGATCCTTCTCTCTTGTCATTGTAACAGAGAGTATATAAATGTTTATATCTAACAACTAATTTTTGTTGGTCTAGTCGACTGGCCTTCGCTCGCACACTCTGTCCATCCTTGTAAGTGATTCCCCTGGCGTCCTCAACATTGTAACAGGAGTATTTGCTCGCAGGGGCTACAATATTCAGGTCTTTTCTTCTCAAAAAGTTATTTGTCTTTCTTTTGTGGGTATAAATGCTTGTACTAATTGCTAATGCTTGCACTAATTGTTTAGAGCTTCGTCATTGTTTTCAGAGTCTTGCTGTTGGTCCAGCAGAAAAGGAAGGTATCTCGCGTATAATGACAGTCGTTCCTGGAACTGATGAATCTATCGGCAAGTTGGTGCAACAGCTCTACAAGCTTATTGATGTTTATGAGGTAAATCATACTTGGAAAATTCACGCAATTCAAATCCAACCAAATTAATGGAATGGCTTTTTGCTCCGGGAAGCATTAGCTAGGCCTTTGGGAAATAAAAAAGTAAAAACAATGTACAAATACCTTTCCTAATCATACAGTTATTTTGATTTCAAAACAAAAAAAAAATCCAGTGAAATTTGTTAATGTTATAGTAAATTCCATCAGAAAACCGTTAAGTTTTGATGGCGAGGTACTTAAATCAAAATAGCTATAATGTTAGGTAGTAGAAATCAAATAATTGAAAATTCAGGTACCCCTTACAAAATGCACTATTGTTCAGGTAAGGTCTGTACGTTGTTACCGATTAAAGTTTCTGGCTATTTTGCTGTAATGAAAAAGCTGCTGGTACTTCTTCAAACAGCTCTACTCACTTTTGCAGAAGCTTCAGCTGGGCCAAGTAGTTTAAACCTTTTATTAGGAAATATACTAATCTGAAAGCAAGTTGTATTCACCCTCTCAGGTCCAGGATATAACCCACTTGCCTTTTGCTGAGAGAGAATTGATGCTTATTAAAGTTGCCGTAAATACTGCTGCTCGGAGAGACATCCTAGACATTGCTGACATCTTCCGAGCCAAAGCTGTTGATGTATCTGATCACACAATTACTCTTCAGGTATTATCTTTTGTACACATTTCAGATTAAGATGTTCCATATTTTTGGGAATTATCTGTTCATTTGATTCGTCTTCTGTTCATGTCGAAGTGCCTCAGTTGTTACAATCATAGCTGGTGTAGGAGGAGGTATCTAATTTGATGTGTGTGCTGTTTAAAGAATCATGCAAAGCCAATATATATCATCGTTGGAGTTGAGCGAATTCTTCTAATATGCACTTACTAATAACTCAGAGCTAGAAATGTAACAAGAAATAAATACAAAGCCAATATCTCCATTTGGATTTTCCCATGTTTAGTGATGGGAAATTCCTATCAATTACTTATTAAATACAGCTACTATTAAGGTTTCTTTTCCAATGTTGTGCTTCTGTTATTATTGCAAATTATTCAAACTCCATTTAGTTAAGGTCCGGCTAATTACACGCAGCTTACTGGAGATTTGGACAAGATGGTTGCATTACAAAGGTTGTTGGAGCCTTATGGCATCTGCGAGGTTTGTTTCTGGGCTCACAATATTCGGATCTTTGCTTTTTTTTCTTTTTGATTTTTTTTTTTAATACGGATAAAACAGTTCATTATAAGGATATACTAATCGGCGCAATATATATATATCGCCTGCTAAAGCTAGCTCTTTCCAAAGAATAACCAATGCTTCCGATAAGAGTTAATTTATGCTTTTCGTATCAAAGGGTTGCTGCAAATAGATTTTTCCATGCTCTGTAGACAGAGTTTCAATTGCACTTGTAATTTTGTTCACCGCTTCGGACAATTAGTTTACCGCTTATTTCTGCTTTCGCATCCATCGCAGGTTGCAAGAACTGGTCGTGTTGCGCTTGTTCGTGAGTCAGGGGTCGATTCTAAGTATCTCCGCGGGTATTCTCTCCCATTGTAATCTTATAAAGAATAAGCTAATTATGAAGACAATAGATGCATGTTTGCTTATTGTCCCTCTTTTCTCTTCTTTTTTCAGTTTCGAGTAGATCTCTTTTCTTTTTTTTTCTCCCCCTGTTTGTTGCTTCCAAGGGACTTGTCTCTACGAAATGCACAAGTACTAAATTTAGTAATAAGTTCTTGCTTTAATAAGATTATGTTCCCCCTGTAATTGTTGTGATTTGCTGTTCAATAAATAAGTCAAATTCATAACTTATGCATAAAAATAACTTATTAGCATTTATTCAACCCTGAAAAATTATGATGTAAAGAATCTAATGGTAATGTGACACAGATTGTAATTTTTTTTTTGATCAATTGGATTTTTTTATCTTCCCTCATTTGTCATGCTAAACTAGCCATTACTTTGGGTATAGTTTGAAGCTCTGTTTGGTATATATTTCCCTTTAAAAAACTATATCATCAACATGCTGATGTTTCCTTTTAAGTGGTGTTGTGTGAGTAGTTGTTGTTTTTCGTAGTCGAAAAACTGAAACTTTAAGAAGATCGGGGAGGGTTTAGCGACGATAAATTCTCGCACTCTTGCGATATCTTAATCTACCCAATTCATTCAAGTCTAGTTATGTGCCTCAATTGGGGGTGCAAAAAAAAGCAGCAGTTTTATTAATGTTAAATATGTCTCGAATTTTGAAATTGCAAGATTTTCTAATCCTATTCTGTTTTGATTATTCTATTAAGTTAAGTTTAAATTATGTCTAACCTAATTAAGATATTTCTAATCTTAGTGGATTTGTATTCCTAATCGTATTAGGATTTAACTACTATTATAAATAATCCTTTATTCTATTGATGAGAGGCATATTTTGTACACCACTTTGATTATAATGAAAGTTTGAGCTCCTTCGCCCGTGAAATATAGGCCAGTGGTCGAACAACGTAAATATCTTGTGCTTTATTTTTTTTCTTCTCTTTCTCGATTCTCTTTTGGTATTTTCGCGCCCTACGAATTAGATCTTTTCCACTTTTATTCTAACAATTAATAGCATCAAAAACACCTTCACAAAACCCAGATACTTTGTCCAAGTACAGCACACCTCATGAATCAGGAAAGAGAACACCAACACAAACCTCAACAAAACACATTCCAACACAACTTGTGAACACAAAAGCATGAGGCTACACACAGCACAAAGAAAGGAAGAAGGAAGAGTATTCACTCCTTCGCGACGGCGACCAACTGCTTCCCGACATTCCGGCCCTCGAAGAGCCCGATCAGCGCCGCGGGCGCTCGCTCAAGCCCTTCGGCCACGTCCTCGACGTAAGTGATCCGCCCTTCCTTCAGATGCTGCACCGTCATGTCCTCGAACTTCCGGTAGCTGCTCGCGTAGTAGTCGAACACTATGAACCCTTCGATTCGCAGCCGCTTTGCCACCACGCAGAACAGGTTGTGCACGCCCTCGTGCTTCTCGCGGTTGTACTGAGAGATCATTCCGCACGCGGGAATCCGGCCGTGGTTCCTCATGTTGAGGAGCACGGCGTCGAGCATCGCGCCGCCCACGTTCTCGAAGTATATGTCGATGCCGCGAGGAAAGCACCTAGCGGCCGAACATCGAAAGGAAAGGAGAAAGATGTTATCCAAAAGATCGATATGTTTGGATAACAAGAAGGCGCGGGAATGATATAAAACATTACATTTGCCTGCTGATGCAGGTATTTTCTTAGAATCTGAAGTAGGGATGTCAATGGGTACAGATACCTGAAATTTTATCCGAATTTGAATCCGAACGGAGTGGATTTATTCGATACTAAACGGATATGGTTTCAAACATGGATATCAAAAATAAAAATCCGACGGATATGAATTTGAATATGGATTTTGACTGTACCCGACCCGAATCCGAATTTATTTTACATTATATATAATATGTATATAAAAATTTGATGTTATATTTGAATTTGTATTTTAAAAATTTAGATTTAATGTAATATATTTTGAAATATTGAAAGAGAAATAATTGTTTTGGGTTCAGATTTTTAGGTTAGGGTTCGGGTTTCGAATTTTTGGTCGGGTTCGGATTTGAATATGGATTTTTAAAATCCATCCGGTTCAGGTTTGAGTTTCGAGTTTGGAGTCGGGTTCGAGTTTTTAAAAATCCGCCCCGAATCTAACCCGTTGACATCCCTAATCTGAAGGAGCGTTTGGTTTCTTAGAAAAGTTTTTTATGAGAAATACATTTTTCTACCGTTTTCGTTTTCTAGATAAAAAATATGGCGAACCAAAACAATCTTTTTTAGAAAAACAACTTTTCCGAGGAAGAAATAGACGAAAAATACTTTTTCAGAGAGAAAACTATTTTCTGGATTCTTTTTGGAAAACCAAACACCCTCTTAGAGTACTTTCTTAGGATCTTATATCGAAATTTTCAAAGGAAAAAGCATCAAATTATCACCAAATCCCCCAACCAAGTTTGCATATTAATTTACCTTTTTAATGCTGCATTCAAATCCTGCTCCTTCTTGTAATTGACTGCACCATCAAAACCAAACTTGTTCTTCAACAGATTCACCTGATGACACAGTAAAATTGAGAGCAAAAGGACAAGATTATTTAAAAGAAACTTGAAAAATACTAAAAAAAAACAAGAAAATATTATGAGGAAAAGCACATATATATTCGACCAAAATGCCCCAAACATAACATAAAAAATATGACTATTTAATTCTCTTTAATCAACTAATAAATGTTGATCCTGTAACGATCCGACTCGCTAGCAATAATAACTCGTTCGGCCCAGACCACCGGCCCAAAATACTTAAACTCAGTTATTATTCGATGTGAGATTGTTGGGGTGTCACAGACTCCCCCCGTTTAGGCCCTTACGTCCCCGTCAGCCCAATCATAGCTTAGTTTGTCACTTCGATCTTGGCTCAGTCGAGACTAATCTCATACTTTCAACTAGTAATTGGCTCTGATACGAAATGTAACGATCCGATCCGCGAGCAATAATAACTTGTTGGGCCCAGACCACCGGTTCAAAATATTTAAATTCAGTTATTATTACTAGTGTTCATGTTCTCTTATATACCTAATTACAATTTCATTCCCATCCGATGTGAGATTATTGGAGTGTCACAGATTTATTGTATTCATCATTTCAAAGAAAACGAACTTAAAATTCAGACCTTTTCATCAGAACCAGCACTGCCAGCAACATAGCAGCCCGTAAGCTTCGCGAATTGCCCGACGAGCTGGCCGACAGCACCTGCAGCCGCCGATACGAAGACGTGTTCGCCTTCCTTCGGCTTGCCTATTTCATAAAACCCGACATATGCCGTAAAACCTGGCATGCCTGAAAGAAAATAGAGAGGAAATGAGATTCTGACAGGCTTAATTTCGTCAGAAGTTTCTATCAAACCAACAATTGATTCATTGCGAAAAATGAGATTCTGATACTCCACAGTAACAGCTCTCTTGTTATCAAAACAATTTGTTTTCGTCGCGCTAACTCCTATCATTTTTTCGAAGCTCGTGCGGTGATTTCAAATTGCGCTAAAGTTCAGATACGTCAGAAGCTTTTTCCACAACATTTGCTAAACTATGTCCAAGAAACTTGAACTGAAGTTTCAATTACTAAATGAGTTGAGTTGAGTAGCTACAAATTTGGAGAACATTGAATTAAATGCATACCAAGAACACCAGTGTAATAGGAAAGGGGAATTTCAGGGTGATTGATCTTGAAAAGGTGCTCAAAATTTGTGATGACACTGTACTCCTCCCATCCTGTCATGCCCCAGACAAGATCACCTGCTTTGAACTCTGGATGGGTAGAGTCCACCACCTTGAACACACCATAACCTGTTATAACCTGTTTCAGCAAAATAAAAAGGAAATTTAGGGGAGTATTACTTATTACTCATAAATAATTAAGTTCAAGTATACATTTTAAGGAATTGAGCTGAAATACTATTAATAGTATTTGAGCTTTTTTGCTATCGATTTTTTAGCCGTTAGATCTACACTTTAATTAATTCCACCCTTTAGATCATACTATTCAACCAACCACCCACTCAAACCTAGAGGGACCACCACTAAACCCTAGGGGACCACTATTATCCTAGCCCTATAATTTTTCATCCAAGGATTAAAAACTCGATAGCAAAAGAGTCCAAATACTGTTAATAGTATTCCAGCCCAGAGTTCGGCTACTATATTCTTATTAGTACGATCGCCTTCGTACTCATAAGTCGTTTTCGATGATAAAGCTTCCGAATCGACAATCCATACCGTTAAATATTATCTAGAGCATTTAAAACTTCAAGAAATCAAATTTCATAATTTTTTGACATCATTTACCTTACGATCAAAAGATCTCAAAATTGACAATTTTTGACCGCCGGTATATAATATTTGCTAGTTTAACGGTGTAAAAGAATCGAAATCGGTTGAAATTTTGATAGAAAATTCTATTCACTATCTAGATAAAGATCAATAACTCCGATCTTAAATTGAAGTGTCCGATCATCTATTTTTAGGACGTCGTTCGATTTTGATCGTTCATTTTATGCCCGCTTGATGGACTTTATTATAATTTCAAAAAACTACAAAATTTATTTTCTAAAAATTTCAAATACTCTAAATCATATTTAACGGTGCGGATCGTCGATTCACATTTTAAGCTTAACATGTTTTCACTAGCTAGGTAAATTATCCAAAAGATTGATTAAGTGTGGAATTATACGGAAAGAGTATTATTCTTCAAAAGCTTAAGTTATTAGAAAGTAGTGTTTATAATTTTTATATTCAATATTTATCCAACACTCTCCCTATTTAACTTTTTTTTTTGAATTAAGTCAGTTTACAACATTAAATAGGCAATCTTAATAAATTCACGGACCGTTGAAAAACTTTAGTTACTTTTTAACAAATAAAAATAAAACAATTACCGCCTAATAGCTAATAGGGCCGTCAACTTTTACAATAACCACTTCTTTCTCACAGCGTCAGAGCAGAAGATTTTGAATTTGAATTCGAATTCTCCACATCCTCCTAATTTTATTATATTTTTAAAATTTTATACTTCGCACGTTAACAATAATAGTAAGAAATAAATAAATAAATAATATATATAGAAGGAGAATAAATATCTTTCCACTCAATTTTCTTGTGGCATCCTTTAGTGAAAGGATAAGCTTTTTAATTTAAAAGTAAAATAGTTATTTCATATTATCATATATTTATACTCAATTTATCTAAAATCGTATAACAATTTAAAACATATTGCATTTTTTTTAAAAATCTCTTTAAAGCATTTTTATGATATTGTATTTAAGTTACCAACAACTATATAATAAAACCTTTATTTAAACATATACTACAAATATTAAGCATATATATGTACATAATATAAATAAAAAAATTAAATTTTAAAATTAATTTACATTTATATAGTTGAGATTAATTACTAATTCGGTGCACGCATGGCACGGGGATTAAAGCAAGTAAGTAAATAAATAAATAAATTAATTAATTAATTTTGGTACCTGGCCGGGGACGAAGTCGGGTACGTAGGAGGGCTCGTCGTGCTTGGTCATCCGCGACCGCATATAAGGGTCGCAGGATAAGTACAGGTTCTTGACGATCATGGCCGTCGATCCATCGGGGGCCTTCAATCGGACGGTGTCCGTCACCGTCTCCATATCCCCCTCCGTGGGGATCCCCGTAACGTAGTTTTTTAGCACCACCCTCTTGTTTCCCCTCACCTCTCCCACAACCTCCCCCATTTTTCTTTTATTTTTTATTTTTATTGTTTTTTTCTCTCTCTCTCTAAAACTCCCTCTTTCTCTCTCTAAAACTCTCTCAAATTGTGTGGAGTTGGGGAGTTCGATTTATAAGAGGATAGAGAGGTAAAATGTATGGATAGTCCCTCTACTATCCCGTTATTACAAATTTGGTCTTTGTACTTTTTATCTGAAAATGTATGTAGCATATTTGAACTATGACTTGTTTTGATTTGACTATTTGATATTTAAGAATTTTGATTTTGGTACCTCATACTTATTCGGTAGTATTTTTTTTTCAAAGTTCAAATTGTATAATCAAACTGCATCAATCAGGCTCAAATATATCGATCTTCCTAATATTATGTATGAATATGCATATTATTATTATTTAAATTATAAAACTAATAATAACTGTATATAATTTTATGTATTACGAACACTTTTATAAATCCCGCGTGTCCGATGCGAACACGCCATAGACGCGCGTTTGTCAAGAGTGTATATATATATATATATAATATAAGATATTGATAAATATTTTAGCTTTTTGATTAATACATATAATTTTTGTAAAAATAATATAAATAAATTTTATATGGTGGAAAATTTTTTTCTTAAAATATATCAACTATTAATAAAAATTTTATTAACTTTTATTCGTATGAAAAATATAATAATATCTTAACAAAATTATTATTTTATATATAAAAAATATATATTACTATTATTTTATTAGTTATGTTCATGTTGTGTTCGTGTTCTAATTTATTTTAGAAATTGTCGAGTTGTATTGTTTGAGTTGTGTCGTGTCCTGTGTTTTATATTCGTGTTTCATGTCGTGTCCGAGTCGTGTCGTATCTCGAACTCTATGTTTGTGTTCGTGGCCGTGTTCGCGTCCACGTACATAGTTGGTCATACGTGGACGAGACGCAACAACTGCTTTTTACGTACGCTTGGAAAAAAAAAAACCCAAAAAACTGCAAATTTCCAGAGTGTTGTGGATGTTGGTGGAAAGTTTTAGATATGACTAGTTATTAATTTTTAAAAATAATAATAAATTTTAACAAATTGATTTTAAACTCTGGACAGAATAAATATGGATTTTAGAATATAATTTAAATTTTAAGCTTAAAAATGAATCTGGACGGAAGAGTATGATTCGAAATTTAAGATTAAAATAAAGCAGAATCATATAGTTTATTTAAAGGCTAAATTACATAAAAATTTTCTGTCAATACCTATTTTTTTATTTTTCCTCATGTCATTTAAAAATCTATATTTATATCCTCTTAAAAAATAAAAAAAAAATTATAGAAAGGTACGGTGTGATAAAATAACTAAAATGTTCTCATCTTCTTCATCTCCTCCTCTCCAATCTTGCTCATCCCGCATCCCGCACCCTCGCCCACGTCTTTCTTGACCCCAACTCCGACTTCGTGCGAGGGCGAGGCGGCGGCCGAGGGCATATGTGTGGGCATGGATGAGGGTTTCATGAGTATTTTTGATATAAAAAATAAGATATAAACGGAATCCTAACAAAACACTGACGGCGGAGGACGAAGTGAACATTTTTCATTTTTTAAGAAGGCAAAGTGTAAATTTTTGAATGACAGGAGGAAAAAGTAAAACATCGGGTATTGACAGGAAAATTTTCTGTAATTTAGCCTTATTTAAAATATGTAACTGAATAAATAGTAGGAATGAATTATGTAATAAAAAATAGTCGAGATAAATATATGGTGCATTTATATACAGATGCACTGGGTGTAGGTTTATACATTAATTAGTAAATATATATGGGGGAGTGGACTGAAACTTTTTTAGAGTGTTTAAGGGCTGCTATTGCTGAAATTAAATGTTCGAGGACCAAAATGAAACTTGGTTGAAAGTTCGCGAATTGAGGTTCCAATTTATGAAATTATAAATCAACAATTTAATTTCGTGGTGAATTTGTATCCGAAGGACATGTTTGACACATTGGATTAGACTGGACAGAATAATACAAAAAAATGAATAGGATTAGGACTAAAACTAAATTGGGAAAAATATAATCAAATTTAGTGTTTGGAACTTCTCCAATGAGGAATGGATGATGTAATAAAATTATAAATTTAAACCAAATATCAAAATTGAGAATCTCAAGAAGTTTTAAATTCGAATTAAAAATTTTCATTGAGTTAAATTTCAATTGAATTTTCAAATCAAAATTTATAGTTGAATTCAAATGCAAGATTTGTATTTAAATTTTAACTCTCGAATTCAAAATTTGAAATTCTAAAAAAAATTGTATTTGGATTTAAATTTTTAATGTTGAATTTGAACTTTTTTTTTATGAGATTTTGAAATTTTTATGTTGAGACTTGAATAAATTGAGAGGAGTAGGAATATTCAAATTAAATTGAGAGAGAGATGGAATAATGTTTTTTTTTTTTGAGAGAGAGATAAAGACAGCACGCTACCTACTTAGTCCATTTTAAAAAAAAATATAAATTTAGCTTTAAAAAATAAAACAATTGCGTTTCGAACTTGAGACCTCAGATATCAACTACCAGACACTTTGTCACTTAGACTGAGGACGATCAGTAATAAAGAATAATATTATGATGCGATGTGAATGGACAGACACCCCAATAAATTCGGAGCTGTTTTTGTAGAATCTGAAATCAAATTTAAATAAAAAAAATAAAAGTTTAAAACCGTGTCCAAGGCCAATTGCGTACAAATATTCAAATTCAAAATCGACCGCGAGTAAAAAATCAAAATTTTTTATCATACAAGAAGACACACTAGATATTAAATAATATAATAATAATAATAATAATAATAATAATAATAGTAATAATAATAATTTTTTTTTTATATAGATTTAGTTTATATTTGGGTTCGGTTCGGACCCGGACAAAAAAACACCGAACTTAAATATCATATCCGTTTAGCCTAATCCAAGCCTCTCAAACGTCTAATGGGCCGGCCCAATTCAAATACGGCCCACAAACTAAAACCCTAAACGCCAAATCGATTTCGATTTCGATTCCGATTCCGATTCCTATTCCTCGTCGCCCCATCTTCGTGCGCTCCTCCTCTCCTAATGTGTCTTCAATCCACACCTTCTTATCATTTTTTGGTAATTTTAGTAGATTTAATCAGTTTTTCTTTTGGATTTTTTTTCCCCTTCGTGTGTAGTATTTTTTTTTTCCCTTTTTTTTTGAGCAATTTTAGTAAACATGAGCCTGATTTATATCTTTTCTAGGGTTTTTGCGGAGAATTCGTTTTCTAGCAATCAGAAGCTGCGTGATTAAGCTAAAGTTTCAATCATGGGTATGTAATTGCTGCAAAGGTTATATAAATCTCTCATTTTTCTGCTCCGATTCTGCTATCGAACACCTTCTCTGTCCTTTTTCTTGCAGAAAAAGTAGAAGCAAAATCCCGCAGGGAGAAGCGGAAAGAATCTCGTTTGGAGAAGAGCAGGAATCGATTTCTCTCTTGGGTTCAGCACCAGGTCCTCAAATTTTTCTTTTTTTTTTTGGTTTTTTCCCCCTCTTTTAATTGATAGTATCTTAGTTTGGAGTAGTGTGATCTGAAATTATTTGCAAATCAGGGGACTAAGAAGAAGAAAAATGCGGCGGCGAATGATTCGAGTCGCGGTGGTGCGGAGATGAAATTCGGCGGAAAATCCGACTCTTTGAGGAAGAGGAGGAAGAATGCTGTAGAGAGTAAATCCAAATCCAAATCCAATTCCAAGTTTCAGGAGTTTCTGAGAATGGATATGGGGCGGGTGGCAGCCGGGGCGGAGGAGGATCTGGAAATGGAAAGGAGGCTCGCGAAGAAGCTCAAGGTGAAGGATCGGAGATTGGGCGGTCTCGACGATGGACTAAACACGCTCTTTGAAAATCTCGATCCAATTGAGGACTCCGTCGTTAATGATGACGTAGAAGACGGTGTCAGTGAGAAGCTTCTTAAGTCGGATAAGAAGATGAGATCGAAGAAAACGAAGAAGCCGCGAGAGAGCGAGGTCGCTGAGGAGGTGATTGCTGGAGCTGACACGGAGATTATTGAAGAGCCTTGTGCAGAGAAACCTGCGGCGGAGGGGAAGGCGAAGTATGTGGCCCCGCATCTGCGAGCTTGTGCGAATGTCGAGTCAGAAGAGATTTCTCAAATTCGCCGGAGAGTTAGAGGTTTCGCTTCTCTCGCGTCTCCTTTTGATCCTTGTCTCTTGATTAATTTTGTTGCAGTTGTATGATTCATCGCAGGGCTTCTGAACAGGCTTTCCGAGTCGAATGTGGAATCTATCGCAGAAGAAGTTGCCACAATTTTTCGAGTAAAATCCGACATCCTGCTTCTAGTTATTTTCTTTTCAGCTTTATCCGCTTGTTGCATTTCTGTTGACTGTTCTACAGTCAGTTTCTCGCAGTGTTGGCTGTCAGGTAATTGGTGATGAGGTCGTCGCTTCTTGTTCTGGCGGACCCCGTGGCAACGAACAGTGAGAGCTCTTCTATCCTCTTATCGCCTCAAATCCAAGCTTCATTGTTTTTACATGTTCTAGTCTCACGTAACGGAAGCATGATCCGAAAATGGTTGATTTAGCTTTCACTTGAAGAAGTACTGTTTTAGATAACAGTGCATTAGCAAACATTTAGCAATTTAGGTGCTATTTTGAACATTGTGGCGTCTAATGGTTTACTGGATCTTAGCATTCTTATCTGTAGTTTGGAAACCTACTTTCCCAATTTCTTCACCGGAAGTGCCTTGATTTTTTTTTTTTTTTTTATAGTAATTTTTTGTTAATCCTACATTGGAAATGCAGAATATGTGAAAGGAACTTTGAACCTTTAGTTGCTTATTGGGGTTGCATTGTGCTTATGGTGATATGGATAATATTGCCTCAAGAAATATAAGTACAATTAAACTGGAGAGGTCAGATACCTAAATAAGATCTTGATAATTCTTTGTATGACTCTTTTTCAAGCACTAGAAATCTAGAGGTTGCACGCATTCTGTAGGTTTTTCTGGTATAGAAGATAACCACCTTAAGAACTTGTTGTGTAAGCAGAGATTTACGTACTTTATATGGAAGTAGAGGAAAATACCTGTTATTTGGATAGAATGCATGTTTTAAAATACTCAGAACACCATCTTTTGTTTTTGCAACTTCTGAAGCCCAGTAACATCCTTTATTTGGAGTGTTGCATGTGTTAATCTAGTTTTCTGTTTACAACCTTAGCGCCTTCTGAAGTATGGTGCTAGATTACCCAAGTGATTCAAAATATGTGTACTGGTCTGGTTTTTCTATTTAGTCATAAAGTTATTTAATAATTACATTATTCGCTAAATCTCTTAGATCAAATTATTAAATGATGTGAATTTTCTTTTATTCGCGAGGAAATGCTTCTATTCGTTGTATCAAGTTTTCCTTACCAGACTAGTAGTATACCCAGTTTGCAATCGTAGCAATAACACGGATACTTTTTCTCTCTGTAGGTACGCTGCTGTATTTGCAGCTTTTGTTTCAGGTATGGCATGTTTAGTTGGGGTTGACTTCAGTGCGAAGCTCCTTGCTTCCCTTGCTAAATCATTCGAGGTATAGCTGAAACATACCGTGATAATCATCATCCTTTGTTTTGGGTATTTATAGCTATTATGAATTTCAGTGGTTTTTCGAGAAAATAAGTTTCGAACTTCTCCTGATTAGCATTTCCGTTCGTCTTTTAGGATGAATACTCGAAGGAAGACAGCCTATCTTTGCGGAATCTCACCTTACTATTGTCGTGTTTGTGCATATTTGGTGCTTGTTCGAGGTTTGATGACACAGTTACTATTTTTCTATGGCTGCTTATATTTTATTTATATGTCCATATGCCTAATCACAAGCAATCAATATCGGTTGTACTCGGAACAACTAGATTCGTTGCTTTCAAATATGTGATAATTGAGTTATCCTTTTCCTTTTCCCTTTTCTAACTTCTCTTTGGCTTTGTGTGCAGTGATCTTATATATGACCTCCTTTCGGAGTTGAGCAAGCGGTTGACAGAGTTGGACGTCGCTACTATCGTGACTATCTTACAGTGTATGTTCTTGATGACTTTGGTTCATGGTTGTCGCTGTAACTTGAAATTTCAATATTGGTTATGATCTCCTTTTGATATAACCTAAACTAGACTCGTAAAGGCTGTAAATAGTTTTCTTTTGATCTGAACAGGTTGCGGAATGAAACTCAGGGGCGATGATCCTAGCGCTATGAAAGATTTTGTCCTTAGCATTCAGAATAGAGTAAATGTGTTGAAATCTTATTCTGAAGGCGCACAAGATGGGAATCCGAACATAAATAGTAAAAGAGTAATCTCTTCAATGTCTCTACTCCCTTTTTCAAACTGCTGCTTCTCTCGAACTTGTTCATAATTTTCTGGCTTAACTTATGTGCAGATGGAATTCATGCTCGAGACAATCTGTGATATTAAAAACAACAAAAGAAGGCCTAAAGAGGATCCCGCGCATCATACACGGGTGAAGAAATGGCTACAAAAGGTCCATGCGATCATCTTTTCACTGTATCATGAATAGTCCAAGTAAATCCGGGCCCAATTCTTCATATTTTGATTCTGGCCCTTTCTTTTTTTAAAAAATTGTTGCCCAAACGCTTGAAGTACTACTTTTAGGTACTTGATACCATTTTTGGCGCAAATTTATGGTCTAGAATAATACTGTGCAGCCTCTTCTAGAACTTGTTGGATGTGAAATATCATCTTTAGGGCAAAAACACTACACTGATTCTTTCGGTGTCTGCAGCTAAGAGCAGAAGATATCCTCTTGCGCGGGCTCAAGTGGAGCAAACTCCTCGACCCAGAGAAGAAAGGGCAGTGGTGGTTGTCCGGGGATGTAGCCCCCACAATGGAAAATATCGATGACGTGGCAACTTCAATCAACATGGAGGTTTTGGAAGCACAAAAGTTGGTTCAGCTCGCGGCCGCTCAGAGGATGAACACCGACCTACGACGGGCAATCTTTTGCATAATTATGAGCGGAGAAGACTATATCGATGCTTTCGAGAAGCTCCTGAGACTGGATCTTTCTGGGAAGCAGGTTTATATGCACTATTTTCTTATAATTTTTTCCCCTTATAATCATTCCTTATTTGTTATTCACCCTGTTGGTAATGTGCCTCTAATTTCTATATTAAACACAGGATCGGGAAATTATGAGGGTCCTTGTCGATTGCTGTTTGCACGAAAAGATGTTTAACAAGTACTATACTGTATTGGCTTCTAAGTTATGTAGTCATGATAAAAATCACAAGTTCAGCTTACAGGTGAGATGATTCTTTTGTTTCTTCTTCTGTAGATGATTATATCCATTTTTTTTGTTGTAGAGTTCGTTGTATGATGTGCAAGATATACTATGGCGAGGCATTAGAGCTCTTCATGTGACTTACGCTTTATTAAAAGCAACCTACCTAGCAATCAATGAGAAAAAAAGATCTAAAGGAAAATGGGGTGGGTTGATATTGTTTCGGACGTGCTCATCTAAGAGGAGCCATTGTTTTTTTTCTCCCCTTTTCCTGTACATTATGGCCAGAATAGCATTTGCATAGATCATCGAACCAAAGCCCATTCGTTGATTCTTTTCAAGAAATAGAAGATAGTAGAAATAATATGTTACTACTTTTTCCACAGTTTCTCATCTGTTCTCTTTCTGTTCTATTACTCCAGTATTGCCTATGGGATCACTTTAAAGAACTCGACACGATGGAGCTGAACCGCTCCATGAACCTTGCGAGATTCGTCGCGGAGATTCTCGCGAGCTTCTCGCTCTCCCTTGCTATCCTGAAGACGGTAGATCTAGCCAACCCCGCGTATCTGACCCCTAAAAGGATCATGCATTTCCGAATGCTGTTCGAGTCCATCTTCGAAAACAGCGACACCCTCGTATGGAACATCTTCACCCGCATAGCTGCGCTCCCGGAGCTTGAGATGCTGAGGAGCAGCCTCGTCTTCTTCATGAAGCAGTATGTTGTCGCCGCAAACACGGAAAAGCCTTTAGCCATCAAATTCAAGATTACGAAGAAGGCACTTGATAATGTTGCTGGAATCCTCATGTAAAAATGCTCTACTTTTTGGTAGACAAAATGCCTTTTTGTTCCTCTTTTATATCTTAAGATCAAAATTTTGCTATGTAACTGAGGTAATTACTACCAGGTTTAATCTATCTGTTATGCAGTGAAAATTATTCGAATTATGTAACATTGGTTGGGAAATGAAAGCAGAGTATGTATCCTGTGTAAATTGGGTTAATTTTGTTAGCTACTGTGAGATTGCTCCAGGAATACAATAAGAATTGAACTTATTCAATAACCTGCATATGATTTATCCAATTCTTAGTGAAGGTAAGATTAGACATGCTTGTTAAATGCGTCTCCATATTGAACTTATTCATTTGTCACATGCTAATTTAATGTGTCTCCATACTAACCAAGTAGATTAAATCCTCGAAGTAAACCGCAATGAGTTAAATTATCATCTCTTATCTCATTTTTCAATTTTACTGTCTTCTATATCCATTATACACGTGAGCATGTATGCCTGTTAAGCATTAAGCTTAAATTTTAAATTTGAAGACAAATTTTGATTTGAAGTTTTTGCTTCGGCTTCTGGTAAGAAATTTGTAGACATATTTTATTTTCAAAGAAAAAAAAATCAATATGGAGACTTTAATGAGAAAAACCGCTAAGATATTTCAGAACAAGTCTATTTAAATATCACTTACAATAGAAACTCGATGTGAGTCAAACAGATTCTGATAAGAAATGACAAAGAATCTAGTTATTGCGCAGAAGGCTATTTGCAAAAAGCATATGATTCATTTTTACTGAAAAGCTACCTCTTTGATACTTTTCTTCAAATCTCTCCTAACAAAACAATATATATATATATATATCATGTGTATTATCTATGACTCCTCCCCTTTAATAACAACTCCTTATTCCCTTTATTTAACTAGTTGACTTTCTCACAACTCAAGTGACTTGGTTGTGGAAAAGCTAAGATATAGCTTTATTCCACTTGTAAAGCATAATAATATAAATGGACTCAAAAAAGAGCTTTAAGTCAAACACCAAGTAGGAGAGAATCAAAGTATTATTTTAGTTGAGTCATGTTGACTTTTGGGTGGCCTTAAAATAGAATAATGTATTCATGAAGAAACTTGTGACCATGCAAAATTTCATGATAGTATCTATTTGAAACTTTATGTATATAATATTTTAAGCTCTTATAAGAATCTATAGGAGGACTTTGTCTCTTAGGATAATCCAATAGCCAAGAACTTAAGAGAAAGAAGCAAACTTTATTCAAATTAATAAAGTTTTATAATATATCTTAGAAAATACATTTATAGCCAAACCTATTATTCGACAAAAGAATAGAGATTGTTTCATATGAATATGAATATGAATATGAACAAACACTAGATTTGGAATATATTCCATAGAGAATACAATTCACCAAATTGTTTGAAAGTAGCACTATAATGTAGGTGTTGAAACATATGCATGCATAATAGTTAAGACCAATTGGGCGGGGGCGCATATTAACAATTTAGATTTATGCGATCTCCCCTCTACTATAAATACATATGAATAAATGGATCATCAGATAATCAACCAACCTTACGGTTACAAAAGAGTGGAAGAGAGTTCTTACACGGAGTAAGAGCTATTGCCTTGTGTAGCCAAGAATGACTTGCCTATGACCTCCTTTAGGGTTAGGGTTTCTTCTTCTTCCCTCTCTCTTTTTCTCTCTCTCTCTCTCCTTTCAATTTTTTTTCTTTTTCGGGGTAGCTTCTTTAGAGGTTTTGAGTGGCTCAAAAGCTCAAGATGGTTTCATGGGTCAGTCATCTTGGCTATTCATAGTGGCTCTTATCGACCGTGTGAGACCTCGATCTTCCAGACGAGCTAAGTAATTTTGATAGATCTTTCGAATTCATGAGAAATGTTATTAAGTGCCTATATATATGCATATATTTACACGCAATCACATGCACAGATTTACATTTCTCTTTTTACTCATCTATTTGCTTTTTAATTTCTTTACGCATATAGTTGTGCGGTTTTTCGTTTGATTTCATTTAACATTTGTTCGTCGTGTTTTCAATTGAACATTGAGTTGAAGCTAGTAGTTCGTATTCGTCCTCTACGTTACGATGACCGACATATTCATCATCATCTAGTATGTTTTCGTAAGTCTTTTTGGCTTACCCAGATTCTCAAATGTTGGACAACTTATCTATTTCATGAACTAGTTAGAAAAAAATTTTCAAAGTTATACCGAGGCGAGAAGCTGAAACGTGTTTTAGGTTCCAAATGTAGAAGTTCTAATTAAATGATATTTTGCTAGCTAAAAGTGTCTCTTTCAGCAAGAAGTGGTGAGAAAAGATTTTAGTCAAAAAATTGTTTTTTTTTAAATACAAAAGGTATCACCACAGAAATATTCCTATATATATATAGCACCAATGACTTAGTGCTATTAATAGTATTATATCTTAGTTCTATATAGGGCTGGCAAATGAGCGAGCCGGCTCGTGTTCGACTCGCGTTCGGCTCGATATTCGGCTCGCTCGAGCTCGACTCGAAATTAAATGAGCCGAGCTTGAACAGAAAAAAGCTCGAAATTTATTTCAAGCCGAGTTTGAGCATTACTGGGCTCGCTCGAATTAGGCTCGAAAAGCTCGAATATATATATAGTCCGGCTACTATATTATTGATAGTATCAAACGTTTGGTGTTATCGAGTTTTCTTCCGTTAGATCTACCATTTTGATCATTTCCACCCATTAGATCATACTATTCAACCAATCACTCAACCCTAGAAAATCACTATCATCCTAACGGCGCATCTCTTCATCCAATGGCCGAAAATCTAATAGCACCAAGTGCTTGATATTATTATCTAATAGGCTAATTAGGCTACTATACTATTAATTAGTAGCCTAATTAGCCTATTAGATATACCAAGCACTTGGTGCTATTAGATTTTTGACCCTTGGATGAAGAGATGTGCCGTTAGGATGATAGTAATCCTCTAGGGTTGAGTAGGTGGTTGTTGAATAGTATGATTTAACGGGTGGAAATGATCAAAAGGGTAAATCTAACGGAAAAAAATTCGATAGCACAAAGCGCTAGGTATTATCGATAGCATAGTAGCCGGACTCTATATTAATTATATATAATAATATATATTATATTCTTTAATTATATGTGTATAGAGTTTAGGTTATTGGGTACATTTGCTGGCCTACAAAATTAAACAAACAAAATTCTACTCTAATTGCTCTCTCCCTCTCTCTTTCACTTGGTCGCAGAGTCGCTTCCCCTTTTTTTTTTAATATTATAATACCGCATTTCATACATTCATTTTGTATGTTGAACTATTAGACATTTTTTGTATCAAATTTTAGATAATATTTTATAAAAATTAAACTATAGATTGCATGATGTTAAGAATTTCAAGCGGCTCGTTTAGGGCTCGAGCTCGCTCGACTCGAAGTTAGGCTCGCTCGAGCTCGGCTCGAATTAATTTCAAGCCGAGCTTGAGCCTAATTAGGCTCGAAATTAATTTCAAGCCAAGCTTGAGCTGAGGTAAGCTCGCTCGAGCTCGGCTCGTTTCCACCCCTATCTATATATATGTATCGTTTTAATTGTATTACTTTATTCAAAAGCTTGGTCTTTTACATCTCTACCCAAATATTCTAAACTCCAACTCGAAACTCGAACCCAAAACACTTATCTCAACCTAAGATATATCCCAATAATTTGACCACCATAAACATAACATAATAGAAACATTGGATAAACCATATAGATTCGAATATTCGTGCATGTGAAATCCATTTGTAGTGCAGCTACAAAAGGCTAAAATAAGAGCAATTAATTTTTTTGTCACCTGGTTTAAAAAGCTGTTTATTATTATTATTATTTGAATCTGTATCTCAGATGATCATCTGGTAATGCATAGGATTGACCATTATTTATTACTTAAATTACAAAGAAGTGCTTACAATGCACAATTTCTACAGCAGGAAAAAAAAATAAAATAGAACTTGGGAAAAATGTACAACTACTCTCTAAACTTTTGCTCTTTTATAAAGATATATATGCATGTTAGAAATATTCAAGAAGAAAAAGAATATGATCTTTCAACAGGCTCCTCTTCTCAATCAAAGTTACTAATTTTATAGCCGTTTTGATCAGATATCGTACACATAATCTTATAAGATTTCAAAATAAAAAAAATATATTTTCTCTTCAAATTTTGATAAACAAGTATGAGGATTAAAGAATAGAGTGAATATATGATTTTTTAAATATTTTTTATGTTAATTTTTTTCTGTTTGTATTTTAAAGCTTTATAAGATTATATATAAGGTATACAATCAAAATGACTATACAATTAATAATTCTAATTGGAAAAAAAGACCTATTCAACAACTTTATAAAGTGTAAGTAAACATGCATAAAACTTACGTCAACTATCGCCCTTCTGGATCCCACTACCTAATCTTTAAAAATTTTGATTTTACTATCTTTAATATATATATTTAAAAGTTTTATAAAGTGTATGAAATTACACTGTATGAAATTAATCTTTAAAAATCCCACTACCTAATCTTTAAAAGTTGCATAAAACTTTATAAATTTTGATACGAGCAAATTAGTGACTTTTTAACTTCAAAATTTGAATACGCCATTTATCTTACACATGTTTTATTAAAGTAAGCAACTAGCTTAACTTTTATATCCGAAGAGTCATTAGATTACTTAAATCAAACAAATTGAAAGATTTGATACTAAAATTAAAATTTTAAAAGGTTAGGTAGTCGAGTCAAAAGTTTTCTATATTTCTACCTAAAGTTTAAGAAATCTAACTATTAAGACTGGACGCTTGGGTGCCTGTTTGCGAAATAGCTATAGTTTAGGAAGTCTCTATACAATTTTCCTTTTAAACTTTAAATAATTAGGATAAGAAGCGAATCAGATTATTTCCTGTATAAAGTGGGAAAAATTCTAGAATGCACCGGATATATTAGTGACGTGGCGTCACCAACTAATCAAATAGCACTTTTTTGGAATTATCCATCCCATCATAATTATAAAAAAAAAATTATTGTATATTTTTTCAAAAGAAGATATGTGATTGACTTGTTATTGATGATGTGTGCAAGTGTGACACAGTAGACTTCCTCATAAAGTGGGGCTGATTTGAAATATATATTTTCATATGTGTTGATATGACATGAGATCTTATCACCATTTTGCTTTATTTTTTCCTTTTTAATATTTTTTTTTTTTACTTAGAAAATTTCTGCATATGAAATTACATTGATTAATGCACGCAGTACAAAATATTATAAGGAGCTGTTTGATTGCATACAGTTATAATTGTACCATAGTTATAACTGCAGTTTTAAATTTTAAGCTTGGTTGGGCGCAGTTGATTCTATTTTCTGTAGTTGGAACTGCACGACGAGATCCAACTGCTGCATTGGGGAGGAATTGACTCACCTCTTTATCTAAAAAATGACGAAATTCATAAATTCACTTATCAGCCACAGTCAATTAAATATAAGAAATGTAACTGCAGTTGTTGCAGTTGTATAAAACCAAATAGACTGAATGTAGTTATAACTTATAACTGCTGCTGCACTTTCAACTACATGCGTTTTTAATTATACTGTTTTTGTAACTATCCAATCAATATATCAACAATTCGCAAAGAAAAATAATTTTCCTGGTGAGATATTTTGGGGGTAGGTTTTTTCCCCTTCTTTTTGTTGCTAGGAAAGAATGCATAGAAATAAAATATTTTTTATATTAGGACAAAAACTTTATGAACAGCTTTTCCTTTAGTCATGTGTGGTAAAATCAGTAATAATTGTTGGAAAAAAAAAATTATGTGGTCTTTCAAAATATGTTTTCAATATTTTTTTTTAAGAGTTAAAAGTTTATTTTGATTTTATATTGCAGTAATATTTTATTTATTTTATTTTTTTGTCCCATGGTCTCCTACTAGAGAACTTAATTGCCATTTATTTCAAACAATACTTTAATCTAAACATCCCATCAATTCAAAAAGAAAATATTATTATTATTATTATTATTATTCTTTAATGAGAAAAATATTATACTATCCGTTTCGTTTATTTTTAAAAATAAATTATATTAAAAATATAAAATAACTAGATTTTGAATTTAGAAAATCGAATATGAACCATTAAATCTTTAGCCGATTGCACTCGATACGCTCGATAAAAAAAAATAAATGAATTAATTATTTGAATTTTCATCTTAATAAATATCAAAGATTTGATCCTTGTTTATGCTGGTGAATAGAAAAAAAAAAAATCTAAAATGCGGCGATGTATCATATTATTTATGTTTCCAAATAATCAAATTTATTTCTGAGTTCACCCATCGCATTATAAATTTTTTTTTTTTTAAATTATTATACTTATAAAGACCACCTTGATAAATGGAAGGGTAAGATGATGGGGAAAGTACTTTTTGGAATTTTATTTTAAAAAAGGAAAAACAAATAAAAAAATCAAAAACAAAAGGCCTTAGTTAGGGGAAAATAAAACTATATGCTTAAGGGATTTGATGAATAAAAGTATTTGGGGATCCCCTTAACTATAAATTACTTTTTTGAAATAAATTTATCTTAGCCCGGTTTTAGTTGTCACTTATTTTAATTTGAGTTATTTCTAAATCGAATATAAATTGAAAGTTTATCCAAAAGTCAAAAAATTGATAGTAAATAATATTTTATATTATCAATAGTATTTTAGCTCCACTATATATATGTATAGATTATTTTTTATCAAAATAATTTTATAAATGATATGACGTTCGTTAGAATCAATAACTCATGTCCTATCAAGTTTTTTTTTTAAAAATAATCATAATTAACGGTACTAAAAATTTATAATTTTATAAGCTTGAAAAGTATTTAGAACAATTAAAATTTAACCTAATTATTATTAAATTCAGCAAAATCTCTAATTTATTTTGTAAAAAACATTATATCTCTAACAAACCAAAATTTGATAAAGTAATAATTGAAACAAAATAGTCAAACAAAAATTATTTGGAAATGGCTAATAATTGGGTAAAAATTATAAAAAAATAAAAACACTCCTTTTTTTTCAGTGAAAAAAAAATATACTTTGGGGATGAGAGAGAAAATCCCATTCATCACAACTTGTCATATCTCTTCCCCCTATTCTCTCTCTCCTCTCTCTCTCTTATTCTCTCTCTCTTCTTTCTCTCTCTAAAATCCTCTCAAAAAGGGGGGTGAGGCAAAGGTTCCCCCAAAAAGGTCACAAAAGTAGGAAATGGGCTCTTCTTCTCCTCCATTAGGGCTTCTTATGCGGCCCCCAAACCCTACAATTTCTCTCTCCTCCTCCTCCTCCTCCTCCTCCTGGGGGGCCCCGAGCACCTCCCAAAACCCTAGCTTTTCGTGCTCTTCCCCCAATTCCCCCTCTAATGGGAGACGGGTCGGAGCCAAAATTGCTCCTTGGGGCCAAACCACCCTCAATTCTAGATATTGGGTATCTCCTCTTTCTCTCTCTAGATTGGTAAAATAAGACTTTTTTTTTCTTTTTCATTGTTTTTAACTGTGATTTAAATGATGCTGTGAGGTATGTGTTATTATTCATTCATGTTCTCTTGCAATTATATCTCATCAATCGATTTTGAAATTTTTTTTGTGGGTTTGATCACGAAGCTATCTTGTGTATAAGGGTTCAAAATCAACTTTATGTATGTACAATATGAGGAAAAAGATGCGAAAAGTATGATATAAAGCTTTTAACTTGAATAATAATGTACTAGGCTTTGTGTTTCTGAGAGGATTTATTAGGATTACTCTGAAAAGATTTCAAACATTGGTAAAAACTTCTCGATGAATTTTGTATGAGTGTTTTGCTTTACTTGGATTCAGTATGCTGATGCTCATGCATTTGCTTAGAGCGAATATTTTCTGAAAATCGTTAACTTAACAGAGTTAAATATACGGCATAGTCCCTGCTATCCGGATTCCTGAACACTCACTTTTTGAGAATCTTTTGTCTCGATTCTGTTTTACGACTTTGTCTAGCACATTGAGTGTCGATAGTAGTAGATTCGCTTGAGAAAAGAACTGTTCGTGAGCATGTTGTTGAATCTTTTGATGTTCTCGTGGAAATATATTTTGGTGATTAGTATCGATTAACAGGAAGTAATCTTTTCAATTAATGGCAATCACATGGCTTGGCTCAACCATTTTAGTCGTCATCGAATTATCATCTGTCACTTGATTTTTTTTTTTTTTTCCAAATGCTGTCATAAGCTTAGATAGATAATAGTTATTACTTTCAAAGACTACAAATTTATAAGACAATACTAATACTTGCCACTCAGGAGAAACTGCGCTGATGCTTATATCCTTATGTGCTTTTATTATGCTCATACGATGAATTTCATAGTTTCTGTAATGAAAAGTTATAGCACTTCAGTATATCAATGAACACTAAATATACGGCCCTTCTATTTCCAATTCCACTTGATATTGCCAGAGTGTATCCCCTGGCCTGGTGATTTAGGCTAAGAAGATTTATTTATCAATTATAGAATTTATTGTTGTTCGTTTATACGCTCCTTACAATCTCAATTTGTTTACTCGTTTAGACCTGCTAAGCCATACGAGTTTTGTGATATATTTGGTTTTCACTAATGATTTACTACCAGGGGCTGTTTTTTTTATGTGCTCGTATAGTGGCTTCGTGGATGTATGAGAAGAGGCAGGGCCGAAATTATTGCGAGGAATCAAAGTGCAGGTGGTGCATTTGTGTTCGGACCTGACGAGGAGAATGGCACGCAAGTTCCTACTCAGGCTCAGTCGGTTGTCGAAGGTTCAGGCGCCGTTCTTGTATCAGAGTACAAACCAATTCCTGATATAGATTATCTTCAGGTATTTGTTCATCGAAAATCTATTAAAAACTATCGTCCAAGTCGTTTAATTGTAGGGGCTCTTACATATGTATCACTGCAAAATCATCTATTTACGTATATACCCTGGTAAAAATCTGAGTTTCATATACGCACCTTGGAAGGGCAATTTCTTACAGAGTTTTCTTTAGGTTTCGAAAGTTGATGTTACATTAGCAAAGTAAAGAAGCACAATTTTCTTTTTTTTCTTTTTTTCCCCTTTTGCATTTTGAAGACTCAGATATTTGCAGGTATTTACATGGGAAAATATATTTTTTCAGGTGTATGTACATAAGTATTTCCTGTCCATAAAAAATTGATACTCGCCGAGTAAGGATGTTATTATAGTCTTGTAGAATATAAAAATCCTTCATTGTTGTGAAGTTTTCTCCATTATTTAGGAGCTGATTTTTCGGAGTCCCATTATTGTAGTTATTAACAATTCATATTTGTTTCAGGGATAAAAGAGAGAGCATGATTTGATAATTTTATTCCTACACAATAACTTTTCCGTTTCATGTTTAGCGACTGTTTAGTACTGATGCTTTTAGCTATGGGCGTAGTCTAATGTTCTAGTGCGATGCTAGGAATTACTGGCCATCCAGCAACAAGGACCTCGAGCAATTGGCTTTTTTGGGACGAGAAATATGGGATTCATGCATCAGCAACTTATTGAGATTCTGAGCTACGCTATGGTCATAACGGTGCTGATGCATTTCCCTTTTCCTTTTTTTTTTCTTTTATTCTCTTTCATCAACTTTTGCTATTCTGATCCCCTACTCCTTGCTTTTACTGCAGAAGAATCATATCTTCACATCAGGAGCATCAGGTACTAATGCAGCCGTTATCAGAGGCGCTTTAAGAGCGGAGAAGCCGGAGCTGCTTACTGTAATATTGCCGCAAAGCTTGAAAAAACAGCCTCCTGAAAGCCAGGAATTGCTGTCTAAAGTAAGCCTTCCATGATTTATCTTCCATGACTTAACACGAACCACCTCTTTGTTATTGGCGAAAGTTATGTTGATTGGCTGTATTGTTAGGGTGTTTCGATCGTAATGGTACTATCGATACATTAGTTTTGGTGTTTTCTTTTGATACGTCCGTTACATTTCTTCTTTGTTCTTGTGTAGACTTAGTTTCGTTAGTTTGACCCCATAATAGTTCAAATATTCAGTTAGCGACTTCATAGGCTCATAGAAATTCACTTAATGTTTCGCTCATCCTTTCATATTTAGATTTTGTGGTGCTTTTCTTTTTTTTTTGTTTCCTTTTTCCTCTCTTTTTCTTTACAGGTGATATTGTGACGGAGTGATTGTTCATGTTCTTTTGATGAGATAGTGACGAACCATTTTCTTTTTATATGGTCTCAACTATATTTTGCAGGTTAAAAATCTAATCGAGAAACCCCAATATGATCATTTGCCGTTAATTGAGGCTAGCAGGTTCGGTTTTTTTTTAGCGCACAAATTTCGTTCCTTTCCATTTTCTTTGTTAGTTATAAAACAACAATGACGAATGAGGCTAATGTCGGTATATATAATGAATCAAGATATTCCCATTTTATGTTTAAAGGGTTACTCTCAAATGCTTTTTGTATCTTTTCTTGTTGCTGAAACAACAGGTTGTGCAACATGGACATAATCTCGAAGGTGCAGCAGGTCATATGCTTCGCGTTTCACGACAGCAAATTGCTGATGGAAACATGCCAGGAAGCGAAGAATCTTAGCAAGATCGTCACTCTTTTTTACTTGGATTAGCCTTCGAAAACACTCGGGTTTCCATTCATTTTTTGTTCATAGCGAAGCAAATCAGGCTCTTTTACTTCTCTTGCTTCCCCATTTTGGCCCCAATTAGAAAGCCTTCTCAAGCAGATTTAGAGACCGATTTTATGCCGCAGAAAAAGGTGTCGCGATCTCTCATTGTTCTGATTCTTGAAACAACACATGTTGGATCCAATGTTGTTAATAGCAATTGTGGTTTCGGTGCAAAATTTTATTCCCCGTTGTGGCTTAACGATGTTATGTTCGTCTTTTGTTCGCCGGTCTTTTCGAACGCACCTCCTTGGCGCCATTGGATTTCGCTCTGCGGTGCTTAAAGATCCGTGAGGAGTAAGATTGAAATCTAATGGCGGAGAGAGCAGTGTGCATTCGAAAAGACGCGTCGGATGGAAAAGTTTCTCCTGAGATTGTGCTGTAACACTTTCACCTGCAATGTGTACACATTTGAGATTTACTAAATTCATAAAGTGGTTTGTTTTTTTTTTTGAGTAAAATTACATTTTACACCTAAATCTCATTGTTCTTCAGTGTTATTTAAAGCATATTCCAAGCTTAAACAGCATCAACTGTAACTCACAGTCCACAAACACAATGCCTTAAATGTGTACAGCAAAGAATTTTACGCCAAAATTCTGTAAAAAAAAAAAAGAAATAAAAATAAAAAAAACCCTTCATTGGCGGATTTTTCACGGTTTCCAAGGCACCGGAGGCGGCGGCGCCGCCGGATAGAGCGGCGGCACGGCCGAGAAAATGGTGTTCTTATCGACTCCGCCGCCGCCGCTGCTGGTGAGTGAGACCAGGGCCGCCACTAGGCCTGCGTTGGCCGCGAGGGTCGGCTCGGTGCACTGGTAGTTAGTTCGGACGTCGGAGAAGCTGTCGGACTTGTCTGGGCCGGCGACCATCGCCCCGGTGATCACGTTAGGGTTCCCGTTCTTGGAATTGAGCCACTTCCACCCGCCGGTGCACGAGTACCTGGTCCCGTCGTGTGGGATCGACGCGCCGCGGTGGTGCACGTGCTTCGGGTAGCTCGACCCGTACCCGACCAGGTAGCTCATCTTCTGCGGGTTGTTTCCTAAGACGTAGTCGACCTGCCGGGAAAGCGAAATGATTAGACCGTCTCATCATAGAGATATATGGTGAACTGAAAGAACTGAAGGGATTCGTAAGGAACCTGAGACTTTGCGAAACTACGGAGGCTGTCAGCGGAGAAGTAGGTGGGGCCGCAGTACCATCCGGGGACGTTCGCGGCGTCCATGTAGTCGGCGTAGAGAGACGCCAGGAACGCCATGTTCACGGCGTACTGCAGCTGCTGCGGTCGACCGTGGTTCAGTTGGATTAGTCCGCCTGCAAGGTAATCAGGTAGTCAAAATCGCGAAATTGCGTTCCTAGTGCGAACGGAATCGATCATCGATTCAAATATCCCACCGTACCTTGGGTCCAGTTGAACACATGGAATTGCTTGAACCCCATGCACATGGTGATCCCAGTAGCATTGTGATAGCCACTGAGTGTTTCCTCAGAAGGATACCCAGGATTCAGGAACATTCTCAACCTGGTGAGCAGCAGTTCTGCACCTGGGAGCTTGTTGTCCCAGCTGAAGACAGAGTAGTCCAGAATCTGCATGAAGGCCTTGGCGTTCTTCGCGAGGCGCGGATCGGTCGCCAGCGAGATGTAGCTCGTGTTCCCGGTGGCGTAGTACATCCACGCGGCGCTCCACATGTACTCGTCCCAGTACCCGGTCGAATTGTAGTAGGGCTCAATGTAGGGGTTCCCCCGCGAGTAGGTCTGGCGGTGCCCCGGGTCGCGCGCGAACTTGTAGGCGGCGGCGGCGCCGCGGACGAGCTTCTTCGAGTAGGCGGCGTCGTCGCGGAAGACGATGGAGGCGGACGCCAGCGCGGCGGCCACCTCGGCCGCCAGGTCGGGGGCGGAGGAGGCCGTCTGGACCGGCCGCGGGTAGTCCATGTCCTCCGGCCGCTCCCAGCAGTAGTGGTCGTCTGGGGTTGTCGAGTTGATCCGCGCGCCGCCGACCTGCGGAGGATTGCGTCGTGTTAAAACTATTTCTGAAGCGTTTCCTATCACATCAATTTTTTTTAGTAATAAATGGCACGAGTTTTAATGCCATCTGAATTTCAATGATTAGGGATGTGATTGGAATCTTGGCCTTTCTTTTCAAGTTGATTTGATTTCAATTTTGCCTCTTAGTTGCAATTATCATAAACTAAAATTAGTTATTATGTAACAGTTAAGCTTTTTTTTTTTTAGGCGTCATTTGGAAAGTACACTATCAGTAGTAGACTTTAAGAATACCGATCAATCTGACTATTATTTATAAATATTAATATTAGATTTATAAGTGACATTATAAAAAGCTCGGGTCCAGCCCAAAAGTTTAAACTTTTAAATATACGAGATTATTTTCGTAACAACTTATTCTTGATACGTGTTAAGCACTACTAGCACGCGATATAACTAGCATGTTTCTTAACATGCTAGGCGTGACAGCTGGCATGCAGCCATTGGATCAGACGCTAACTAAGAGGTGTGAACTCTACTCTAATAATTCTACATGTAAGAAGGGTTCAAACCCAATCCAAAAACCTAGCTTTTAGGTGGAGATATTAAGTGCATTATTTATAGTCAAGATTCCACTTTGTATCCAATACGAGACTATTTTTCTTAATAATTTGTAACACACAAACCCCCGAAACATGCTCTGATTTTCGGTAAAAACGTACAAAACTTATCTGTATTATGGATAATTTTGAAACAGCTACCAAACGCTACTCTGACTTTAAAATTTGAATGCGTCGCTTATCTTCTCAGATTTAATTAGTATACTTCAAACAATTCTCGCAAGTATAAATTCGCTAAAGCAAGTAGTTAGCTTAAATTTTAAAGTCAAAGTACCGTCGACTGATTCAAATCAAATAAATTGAAAAATTAGACAGTAAAAATCAAAATTTTGAAAGATCAGATAAGTTTTGTACGTTAATTTTTTACCCTGATTTTACCTGGCTATAGATGTGGTTGATGGTGGTAGCAGATGAATTGAAGGTGAGGAGCAGGTAATCAGTGCCCCACTTGATCAGATCCCTTACATGCTCATACTCCCCTATTGCTTTGTACTTCTGGCTATACTCTACAACTGACCAGCTGAGCAGTGTCATTGAGAAGGCCATGGGGAAGTGGAACTTGATGTTGTCGCCGGCGTCGTAGTACCCGCCGACGAGCCCGCCCTTCACGTCGGTCAGGTCGGACCCGTCCTTCAGGCCTGAGTCACCCCGCCAGGGGATTCCGTTGTTCTTCGGGAGCCGCCCGGCTGAGGGAAACAGATAGAAGAGAAGCACAGAACAGAAGAATCAGACACAAGTCATAAAAACTTTTAGGGGCGAAAAAACCTTGTATTTTGACCCTTTTTTTTATTTCTTGGATTTTAGTGGCCGATTTGACGTGTCTTAAATGATTAAAAAAGGTCTTAGGTCTTAGTTTATTTCAAATTATAGCTAAATTTTGAGTTTTTATATTTAATCTTAAACCCAAAATTAGGAATTTTGAATGTGTTTTATAAATATATATATATGGTAAAACTGTATAAAACTTACATGAACTTCGATCCTTTTTTGATTCAACTACTCAATCATTTTAAAATTTTGATTTTTTTGATCCAAACCATATGCTTATTACATACTTTTGCGAAATTTCAGTCGTACGATTTACGTGAATATGCTAACAAAGTCCGTAAAAATTAATAACGGATTTAAATTTTGAAATGCAAGAGTCATTTAATAATAAATCAAAAGATTTATGTCCGTTCACACATTTATTACTTTTTATATTTTTCTATTCAAATGACATATACAAAATAAAGTAATTTTTAGGATATTACGTAACGGAAAAAACCAAAGAAGAAGAAGAAGAACTGCAACGAAAAACGCTTTTAGCTGATTCTTGCTTATGTTAAATAATACGAAATAATCGTTATTTTCTAAAAATTTAAACAGGTAAAGGTATAGAATGATGTTTAAATATTTTTATATTTAACAGCTTACACTTCTGCGCGTTGAAGAAGAGAAGCGCTTTGTGGAGCGCGTTCGTGTACTGGTCGGGCGGCGGCGGGGCCACCTTCTTCTTCGGGATCGACTTCACGATGATGATCGGAACCCCGACGACGATGAAGGCGACGAGCACGGCCCAGAAGGCCCACCAGATCAGCTTCCGCTTCACGACGAGGCAGCCCAAGTCGACGTACTTGTCCTTCTTCTTGCTCTCCTGCGGGCCCAGGAGCCAGCTCTGCTGCGTCTCGTCGAGCTGCCGCGACAGCGCCGAGCGGTCCAAGTCCATGTTGCGGCTGTGATCGTCGTCGGCGTCGCCGCCGCCGCCATTGTTGTTGTTGATCTCGAAGGACCCTCCCCAGTGGTTGGCGGAGAACATGTTGTTGTTGTTGTTGTTGTTGTTGTTGTTATTGTTGTTGCTGCTGCAATGGATATATGCTCAGTGCATGAGCATATATGGGATGTGTGTGGGGAGAGCCACACTTTGTTTTTTCTTTTTGGCTTGATGAAGAGGACAAGGATGGGTGGTGATGATGGGGTTTGTGATTGGTGATGTGATTTTTGGGTACTAAAATGGAGGAGGTTCTCTTCTCTCTTGGGGTTGTTTCCTTGTCCTTTTCCTACCATTCTTTGGTTGGGGAAGGGGGGAGGAAGGGAGGGAATGGTTGACTTGGAGGGTGAGGAAGGAGGAATTTTTCGGTGAACCCGGTGCACCGTCTTGTTTAAACAAGAGTGCTGAGCTATCTGTACTTCAGAATACTGTCTTTATAGGTTGTTGATGGATTGACGTATGGTATGACGATTGATTTATACATACAGTCTGAGGTGTCATGAAGGAAAAAGCTTTAACTTAGAAACTGTTCGGTAATTGAGGGTTTTAGTCGTTTGGTCGTATTATCATTTAATCATCTGATTTTCTATCGGTAGTTATTTGAGCAATTGGTTTGCATCCAATGATAGAGTTCAATAGATCGCATATTCCGGTGCACTGTCTTGTTTATAGTCTCTCCGTTCTATCCCATATGTTTAATTTGATTGTTTAATTTGTCGACAAAAGTACTGCTACGAGTCCTTCAAAATATTGCTTGCTCTCCTTGTAGGCTGTTGATGTGTTGGCAGATGATATAAATTGACTTTGATTGATTCATACATGCAGTCTGAAATGCCGTAAAGAAAAAACTGTAACTTAGAGACTGTCTGGCAAATTAGGGCTTCAGTCATTTGGCCCTATTATCATTTTTTAATCATCTGATTTTCTGTCAGTAGTTACTAGAGCAATTGATTAACATCCAATGAAGGAATTCAACAGATCTCATATTCAAGCATGTACAGAATCCTACACTTTAAGTACAGATTTTAGGGATGTCGATACGAAATTGCCAATATTTGAACCTACGACATCCGCAAACTCACGCGACCTCCAACCTGGTGGAGAGGAAGTCAAAAGGCACAAAACTCGACCAGATCGAGCTCCGCCTGATCAGCATAACAGATGAGATTGACTAGAGAACAGATGGATGACCAGTATAAAAACACACCGATGCAATTGGTGCACGCAATAATTTGAAGTGCAAGAGTGAGGAAAGGGGGAGGGTGTGGTTGGGTTTTTCCACATAGATGGTGTTGATCTTTCCCTTTCACTTTGCTTTCTTTTAATTTCTTCTCTTATTTATTATTATTATTATTATTATTATTTTATTTATTGCTTTGAGATTGATGAGGGAGATGCGACGTTGGCGGAAAGAGCAGGTGGGGGAGGATTGACTTTGGGAAAATATTAAGATCATATGCTAGACATGTGTATGTGGTGGAGGGATTTTTTTTATATTTATAGGAGAGAGGTGTGACATTTCATATGGTGGAGGCATCATGTGTTTGATGTAATAGGCATTAGAATAAGTCTTTTGGGATGTTGGACTAGTATAGAAGCTTCCATTGTTGCTTATTACTATTTTATTATCATTATTTTACAATTAAATAATTAAGAGTCTGTTCAAAATTGCAGGCAAATTGCATTACACATTGTTAAAAACTGTGACAAAAAAGTATCCTATTTATTTTCATAAGTAATAGAATATTTTGTAGATTTCACGGGCTTTACTGTGATATAATTTTTATAATCCTACAAAAAATTAAAAACGCATACCTATATTTCTGTTTTAATTTCTTCTGGCATAATAGTCTTGAACAGCTTTTCTGTCCAGACAGATACTGTAAAGATTTTTTTTTTTTTTTGGTGTACTTTGTATGGACTTAAATTTGGATCTTAAATCCTTAGTTAACAATTACATGATAAACATCAAATGGGGCCAGAGGTTTTAATCTTAAATAAACACAACATGATGTATATATTTGGGGTATTGTTAGGTTGTGTAGAAGACAACCTTGTACATTAGGGGCACCAACTTACATGTGCCTATATGGGTAGGAATAGGGATGCAAATGGATCTGGGTTGGTGAAGATTCCATTCCGATTCGCCCTGAATGGAAAGGTAAGTGGAAACCAAAAATAGATATAAAAAAAATAATTTGTTCAAAATTCGTCTCAATATGTTTAGTAATAGAGCGGGAGGTGGAAAATCTTTTTCTTTCTTTGATCTGTCTTGATTTGTAAAAAAATTAGTTCTGCACCGACTTATCCGGAATGAAGCGGTAAGTGGATGCAAAACATAGATAAAATGCGACCCTCCGAATTCGCCCCGTTTGCATCCCTCGGTAGAAAGGAGCCTAATTAAAGGGCTTTTTTTGTGTCTAAAATAATCCTAGAAGATTCAAAAAAAGAAAAAGGAAAAAAGAAACTATTTGAAATATGATGGATGGGAGACATGCTGTGAAGCCTTCTCCCAAGGGGCCAAACCAAAAAAAGAGTAGAGATCATTTTAGAAAAGAGATTCACATGGAGGTTTTTTTAAGGGTTATCAAGTTCTTTTCCATAATCAACGAGTTTTTAAGGGTTATCAAATTCTCGTTCCGCCATATCGTTACTCAGAATTTTTCTCTTCTTTAATTCTGTTCGATGCCTTAGACTTTATCAATACTGGGCATGCAGACTGGGTGATTGCTTTTGTTTATCGTCTTTTCTTTTATATATTTTCTGTCATTAACTTTAATATTTATGAACTTGATTTATTTGTCAGTTGATGTTCTGTTCAGATTTGTAGAATGCTCAATATATCTTCTTCTTTTGTTGCTAAAATTTGAGCATCATTATTTTTACTTTCCCCTTTTATCTAATTTTAGAAATACTTATACTTTCCTTCTCCTTTATGTGGAAATGTACTTATTTTATTCCTGAAAACTATATAATGATATAATAATCAAGTTCTACTTCTTTAATAAAATGTCTACATTCTTTAACCTTTTATATAAAAAAAAATGTAACCCAGTGGCCCCGCGCTAGTCGTATTTGGCATGTTGAGTTATTTGTGCCGCATGCTAGTTATGCCTACATGGTCCTGTTCTATAATTGCATTGGATTCGTACTACGTGTTATTAGCAACTAACACGTGTCAACAAATTTTTTAAAAAATAATAATCTAATATTCGATCTAAAATAAAATCTTCATCTGCATATTTAATTATCACGATAAATATTTTTATCTGTTAGTTTAAGCGTTCAGATCAGTCAAAACTCTTAACATTTTATAGCTGTCTCATTACTTTCTTTTTTTTTTTGTGCCAACAACCATTTGTCGGTGGACATTTCTAGTCAAACACGCAAGAAGCCGATAGCTTTTTTTTTTTTTTTTGGCTTCTAATTTTAGCTTAATATAAAAAGCTGTCACTAAGTTGGCATCAATTATTGTATACTTGTAGACTGATAAAAGGGCAACGTCATAGTCAAGCACAAGTAGTATATATATTTATAGTAGTATTATTAATTTTTCATCAAAGAAAATAATTAATCCAAAAGTTAATTATAAGATTATAAGATAAGTAAAGGGGAGAGTGGTTAACAAAAGTTATAAAACCCAACTCAGCTTAACTTTTAATAATCTTATACAATATAGATAGCATTAATTTTCGCCAAAGTTGGCGGATTTGGGTTTAGCCTAAATGGGTTTGGATCAGAATTAGATTGATCCGCATAACTTATTTATTAAAAAGTTTATATTGGAGTTGAACCGCGCAAGCTAATTAGCCTATTTGATTAGAGTCTAAGATAAAGACACAAAGATAATAATAAAGATTGCGCATATATAAATAAAAATTTTATTAACAAAAAACTCTCTTTCTATAATAGATATTAATAATATTTATAATAAATCAAGTTCTAATTTTAATACTAATCAAATTTCAAAATTCTAAGAAATTTTCTAAGACAAATAAACCTAATTCTACTTAAAAACTTCTAAATTTGTATATCTGATTTTTAGATATTTATTTTATATGCAAATTCTAAAAGTCTAAAAAAAAACTTGTAAATAAATTAACAAAAAAATAATAATTTAAAAAATTTAAAAAATAAAATTTAAAATACTAACTAATATTTTTTTTAACCGCAATACCATTTAACAACCAGTTTAATTTTAGACCTAATTTTTTTTAATACAAATACGGACAGAAATACATAAAAATTATATAATTATGTTATAATATGTACACATATTTTAGTTATCTAAACTAAGATTTAATAGTTCTTATGTTTTTCTTCGGGTTGTATTTATCGATTATCGGGATTACTTAAAATATCCTGAATCTCATATAGAGATTAGGATTAGGATATCTATTAAGATATAATAGATATTCATAAGGAGATATGTTTCTTAACTTCCTTCAGCAACTTTGGGAAGTGATCGATCACCCTCAACAGTAGATGGGGTAGCGTCGTCTTGTAACTCATACAATCCGACGTCCCTCTGCATTTCACCAATACTTAAAAATTTATTTTCTAAAAATTTCACATTGCAAGACTCTATCTTGGTCATACCACTATCTGGGTGTTCACCATACATCATATAGCCCTTCGAGTTTTTAGGGTACTTGATGAACACATGCTTACTTACTCTAGAACCGAAATTTTTGAATCTATGTGAGGGACTGTGAACATATCCAGCTGAAATCCAATGGGGTAAGTAATGTAAGGGGAAGAAGCCATCAACCCGCGACAGATAGAGGAGACTTTCTACCAATCCACAACTCATATGGGATAGAAGGCATTGATTTATTCTGGACTCGATTAAGAATGTAGGCTACAGTCAAAAGAGTATCTCTCCAAAAATTTATAGGAAGAAAAGCCTGCGCCATAATCGACCTAACCATATCCAATAGAGTACGGTTCCTTCGCTCTACAACACCAGTTTATTGCGGTGTATTAGAAATAGTGAGCTGCCTACTGATACCCTTTTGCTCACAGTAAGTTTTGAACTGATCAAATAAGTACTCAGGACCTCGATCATTGCGAAATATTTTTACACTTCTTTCTATTTGATTATCAGCCTCCACAAAAAAACGCTTGAAAAATCTAAAGTTTCAGATCGGCGAGAAAACAAATACACATAGCTATAGCGGGAATAGTCATTAATGAATATAAGCAAAATGCACGCAACATACTTGGCCAACAAATGTCTGAGTGGATCAGCTCCAAAGGATAAGAGGCACGAGTAGCCTTACCAAAAAGTTTTTTACATGCCTTCCCAACCAGACAAGGCTCATACACAGATAGGTCAACTTTGGCGAGAGACCACAAAAGACCTTTTCGAGTCAGTCTATTCATTCTTTCTTGACTTATGTTGCCTAATCTGGCATGTGAATTAACGAATTCACCACAGAGATTAAAAGAAAAATAAGTAAATGCAAAAAAAATCATTCTCCAAATCCATCTTAAAATCATCCACTAATGTATCATATCCAAATAAAGTATCATAAAAAAAATGTCTAGGCGGTCTCTGTCAAAATGTCTCTGCGGCGCTTTCCAACTCCACCCTAAGGAGCTTGATTCCGACTTTTCTGCGCCCCATTGTTGTTATGCTTCTTGTACTTGAGTGTGATGCTACCGCGCTTCTCAGAGCATGCAATAAGAGCGACAAAGCGGTTCGCTTGGATCTGCATCGAGCTCGAAATGGCGCGAGATATCATTAAATATTTTAATACTCTCGCTGTTCGTCATCAGAAGCTTAACTCGGGACCATTCATGATGCTATACAAGTATTAACGTTTACATCCACATAGTATAAATGAAACAAACAACATATGTATTCTACACAAGCATAAAAAAATGTACCGCACAGAAATATATAAAAAAAATGTGTTGTTGTATCCCGCCAATATATATATATATATATATATATATATATATATATATATATATATATATATATATATATATATTGTGTTGTCCACAAAAAAATATTATCGCACAGGAATAATTTTTTATTTTTCTATAAATAAACAAACAAAGGAAAAGAGGAAAAAAAAAAAAAAAAGAGGGGCCCCGCGAAGGCCGACCGGGCCCGCGCTGCCACGGTGCAGCGGGACGGGCCCGGTCGGCAGGCCCGCTCCGGACGGCCGGGCACGCACGCCCGCTACAGGCCGGGCCGGGCCCGCTTGTCCGCTACGAGCAGGAGCCAACCCGCAGGCCCGCTACTGGCCAGGACCGAACACCGGACCAGCAGGCCTGGTGCGGGGCCGGTCGGGCCAGCAGGCTCGCTATGGGCCGGGAAGGGCCCGCATACCCGCCGCAGGCTGAGCAGGGCACGCAGGCCCGTTCTGGCGCGCCGGGCCCGAATGCCCGCCTCTAGCCAGGCCGGGCCTGCAGTCCCGATCCGGACGGCCGGGCACACACGACCGCTAGGGCCCAAACCGGGCCGGCTCGTCGGATACGGGCCGAGCCGGTTCCGCAGGCCTGCTGCTTGCCAGGCCGGGCCCACATGTCCTCAGCAGGTCCGGCCGGGCGCGCAGGCCTGCTGCTGGCCGGCCGGGCCCGAACGCCCGCTGCTGGCCGGGCCGGCCTGCATGCCCGCTCGGGACGGCCGGGCACGCACGATCGCTGCGGGCCGAGCCGGGCCCGAATGCCCGCTGATGGCCGGCCTGGCCTGCAGGCCCGCTCCGGCCAGGCCGGGCAGGCACACCCGCTGCTGGCCGGGCCGAGCCGCAGGCCCGCAAAGGCCGGGCCGAGGCCGCAGGGCCGCTGCGGCCAGGCGGGGCTTTCTCGCCAGCTGCAGGCCGGGCCGGTTCCGCAGGGCCAGAAGGCCTGGTGCGGAGCGGGTCGTGCCCGCTAGCCGGCTTCTGGCCGGGCCGGGCGCACAGGTCCTCTGCCGGCCGGGCCGGGCTCGCAGACCCGCCACGGGCCAGGCCGGGCCAGCAGGCCTGGTGCTGGCCGGGCAGGGCTCGCGGACCAGCCGCCAGCCAGGCCGAGCCAAAAGGCCTTGTGCGGCCCAGATCGGGCCAGCAGGCCTGTTGCGGGCGGGCCGGACCAGCAGGCGCGCAGCGGCCGGGCCGGGCCGGGCCAGCAGGTCATCAGCGAGCCGAGCCGGGCAGACCCATCGCGGGCCGGGCCGGGCCCTCCGGTTATCTGCGGGCCAGGCCGGGCCCGTAAATCCCCAACGGGCTGGGCCATACCAGCCAGCCGGGTCGGACCCGCCGGCCCGCCGCTTGCCGGGCCGAACCAGCAGGCCTGTTGCGGGGCCGGGCCGGGCCTGCACGCCCGCTCCACTGCGGGGTGGGCCAGACCTGAACGCTGGGGGGCCGGGCCGGGCCCTGCGCCCGCCCGCGGCGCGTGTGTCCGCCCTGCGGCGGTTTTTCCTTTTTTTTTTTTTTTTTTTTTTGATGCACAAAGCAAAAAATGAAAAAAAAAGTACAACATATGTAATTTTTTTTTTAAATGCACAAAGTAGAAAAAAAAGAAGCTAGTAAAAAAAAAAAATTCGCATGTCTCGTGATCACTTAAAAGAAAACTGAAATTAATTTAGATTTTTTCTTTCTTTTCTTAATCGATTTCATATAGAAAACGAATAAAAAAAAATATAGAACAAATCTATATAAAAAAATTTGATTAATGAAGCACGCATACAAAGCAAGCATCACTGGCATAAGGCGAAAACAAAAAAAATGGCTTTGATACCAATTATTAGAATAAGAAGACAGCAAAAATCTACAAACTGGATAGCTAATATATCCAGGATCCCAAAATGGATTGTTTTGCTTATTTTGCTAGCCTTATTGGATCATTCTTGTCTCGATACTTCTGAACCTCCACGTATCTCGCCTTCTCTCACGTGTTGCGAATCGTCGGATGCGAGAGTCCTCTTCTATATCCACGCTGCCCTCTTCTATATCCACACTCCAAACTTCGGAAATATACATGGAAATCTCAGAGAGCTCGGAAACGTAGATATAAATCCCAAAGAGCGTAGGTGGACATCCCAAGAAGAAGGAAAGAATCTCTATTATATCGTACGTACGAAATCCGAGAGAAGGGGGTCGTATTTATTGATTATCAGGATACTTTAAAATATCCTGATTCTTATATAGGATTAGAATATTTATTAAGATATCCATCAAAAGATATGTTTTTTAACTAATAAGAAATATATAATTCATCATCTTATGTGGATCGGGTTGAATTTCAACCGGCCAATGTGGACATATCACATGGCAACACTTCCAGACTTATACAATTTAAATTGTTGTATAATGAGAGGAAAAAATATTGATGGTAATTTCACAAACACTTCCTGGGCAATTTACAATCCATACTCTATAAACATCCAATGGAGAGCCAAACACAAGAGTAAGAACAAAATAAAGTGAATCACAAGAACACAAAGATTTACGTCGTTCAGCTATGTCTACATCCACAGAAGAACAATGCAAAAGAAGCTTTCACTATGAAACTAAAAAAATACAAGAGAGATACAAATGGAAGAAATATCACATTCTCTCCAAGGTATAAAGAGAGCTCCAACAATCTCTAACTCTATCAAAATGGAGTAAACCACACCTCACAAGGAAGATCTCACATCCTTCTTGATAGAAATAAGATTAAATCAAACTCTAGTGTTTTCTCTCTTTTCTCCCATTTCTTTTCTCACTCTCTACTTCTCTCTCTTCTTTTCTTTAATATTCTAATACTCCACTTTAGTTTCTAAGACAAGAAGCTATCAAATATGAGCCTTTGGATCGAAAGAATCATGATCCAAAGGTTTACAAGTAGGAGACCCACATGGATAGTAAGAAAATATAGAAATAGAAGATTTGACTTTACCAAATTATATAGTCCGAATATAACAAGACTCAAATAACAGATAAGCCCAATGTAATTAGCTCAACATAAATTATTATGTTGAAAAATAATTTAAATAATAATTAAACAGATTACACGAGTCAACCTGGTTAACTTGTCTAGTAAATGGGTTGGGTTTGAATTTTGAGTCTTGGCCCATTTCTTAAAGGGTTTGGGTTTGGGTTGATTCTATGTCCCTTATATCTAAATCTTTACCCGACCTGTTTATCGGTCAATAGCACGCCAACACAAATTGCCATCCCTAATAGCAGCTATGGGAAGAGAGGTATAAATAGGTCGGCTCAGGGTCGGGTCGGGTCAAGTCGCAGTTAGTCTAAACCCAATCTGACAAATTCAAATTCATGAATGAACGGAGTTGGACAAGGCCGGAAGTTGTGTGACACCCCAATAGTCCCACATTAGATAATGTGGGAGGATGTGAGGACTATATATGTGTTGGCAGACTAGAATTAATAATTAGATTTAAGCATTTTCAAGCGGTGATTTAGGGCCCAACGAGTTATTAGTGCTAGTGAGTCTAGTGTAGTAATACTAAACATTTTAACCTGGACGTAGTATTTTGGGTAGTGGCTAGATTTAGATCCAATAGGTTAAAAGGATTGAGCGAATCTAGAGCTAGAGTAGTTCTAAAATAGGTAATCTTCAGAAAATGGGGCATCACAGTTGTTATCAGAATCAATCACCTTGAGCCTACAACAGAGTCAATCACCTTGAGCATATATAAAGCAGGTAAGAGTGCGGTTACTCACAAGGTTCATAAGGTCGCCTAAGATTACCAAGATGAGTCTCACATCGTCTGATGTTTGTCAGTGTGCTTAAGCCTAACGAGAGGAGGAAATATGACAACCTCAAAATTTGGAATAATAGGAGGGCTAAACCTCTTAATCTGGCTATAGTATAGTGAGTGGTGGTTAATTAGGTCCAAAAGGTTAAAGTATTGAGCGAGCCTAGGAATAGAATAGTATTAAGATGAGTGACTTCTCTGAAAAGCTATGTGTCAGTATAAATCTATCAACCTGACAATAGTGCAATAACCTACAACGTCATACATATCTTATAGTATTTTACTGACATACTTTCATTGCAGATTTTAATTGAATGATTGATACACATTACAAAAATAAAAACGTCAAATAATTCATACGTAAAATCCTACAATTTGCATCTTTCTGTAACTACGTCGGAAGCCAAAACAAAATTTCTAAATTGAAACTTCTGCTTCTTAGAGTCAACTTGGAATAGTGGCAAAGAATTATTAAAAAATGAAAGAAAAAAAAATTCTTCCGGTTCCGCCGCAATGAGGCTTTATAATTTATTTCTCATTTCTCACCAATAAAAATGCAAGAAAATACAAATGAAATAGCCAACAATTTTGACAATTATTTTGCAAAGGAAAAAGGAACATAAATACTCATAAAGAAATTAAGAACTTAAGAAAGGAATATATATGAAGAACCAAAAATAAATACTAGGTATATTCACAATAAAAATTAATATCATCAGAGCATTATTTTTTTTTATCATTCTAATGTGGAAGATTTATACTTAGATTATATATAATGTATCTGTTCTCACAATATCAGAAAAAGATTATGGCTATATTCAGTTACTCCGGGAATGCTCACATGTGCTGCTTTGTCTTGATGATGACGAAGAATCAACAAATTTATTTCATGTACAAAATAACAAACAAGTATATAATGAATAGACATTAAATAAAAAATATAAAAAGGAAGGATTTTGCTCAGAAACAAGTGAAATAACAAGAATCAACAAATTTATTTCATGTACAAAATAACAAAAAAGTATATAATGAGTAGACATTGAATAAAAAAAATAAAAAGTAAGGATTTCGATCAGAAACAAGTGAAATAACATTGTCCTAAAATCACTATTTACATAGGATTATTGATATCAGTGAAACTAACGATACAACAAACTGACTATCACTCCATCTTGCCCTATGACGGAAGGCCAGGTTGGGTCGAGTCACGTTCGAAACGGCGAGAGGTTGGATTGGCCGAGTCATGTTCGAAGTAGCGGGAGGCTAGTTGTGCCGAGTCACAATCGAGATCCGTGGGCGCTGTGTCTGCATATTTTAAGTGAATTTGTTATATTTTTCTAACAGCTTGAGCTTTTGGAATTAATGGTTACCGCCAACGATCCCGCAGCATCCACCTGGTAGCATATCTCCAAGATGGTGTAACACAAATAATAGTAATAATATATTAATAATAATTAGTATAATATATTAATAATAATACTAATTATTATTATTATTTGCAGAAAATATTGTTTTTTAGAATATAAGAAAGAATAAAAATTAATTATAAGGCAAATTTGTTCGATGAGGGCTAATAACTAAAAGGCTTCAAAAGTTTTAAAGAATTAGCCCTATTCCTGTGAGGAACAATTAATGAACTATATTAAAATATAAGATTAATTAGAGAGAGTAACATGAGATTTAAGGCTCTAATGCATCTCATGCAAAAAAAGAGAGTAACAAAAAAAAAAAATCCATGAATGTGATCAAACTTTGAATAATGAGAGAGAGAGAGAGAGAGAGAGAGAGAGAGAGAGAGAGAGAGAGAGAGAGATTTGAATGGGGGCTTGGGCCATTTGCCTAGAGAAATAAAAAGGAAGAAAAAAACTAGATAGCATCAGTAGTGATTTTAAGATTTAGATCGAGTGCTTTCTGATGGTAAAAAGGGATTGCGCCTCGCTCAGACGTGTCTGATAAAAAATTTCTCCATTTGGCTGAGCTCTGCATAACTGTTATGCACGACAAGTACAGAAACACTACACTACGCCAAACAAAAAAAACAACCTAATATACTATAGACTTATCCACTAACCCTATACACCCATCTAGATCCCAAAAAACAGAAAACAAAAGAAAAAAAAGATAGTTATAGAATGTAACCAGCACAACTTATCTTTTGTAACTTTCTCTATTTCTAAATTCTAATGTCAATGTGGTAAAATTAATTTTTCTCATAAATAGTTCTTAATACAAGAAAAATAATAACAAAACTTGTAAAAGCAAAATTTAAGAGGTTCTTTAATTATATTGTTATTAAATCATCCAAAGAAGATGCAACATCCCAATAATGAATTAATGTGTACTTCTTATATATATGTAGGGAAGAAAAAAGTTAAATCCTCAAAACAAACTTTTCAATGAAGATAGAGGTTAAATAGAGGGGGAAAAAAACAATAGCAACACAAGGGAAACAACAACATATGCACTATATATATGCGTTTTGTAGTACCATATATGCATGGGATTATCTTTGCTAAAGATCCAAAAGAATGGCACTTTATGAACACTAATAATAATAAAAAAAGGACACTACTTACCAAAAGGACATAGTATTATAAATTAAGTAACCTAAAGTGCATTCAAAAAGTGAAACTACTAACAAGTAACAACCAGTATATCTACTATATTATGATGACAAAAGCAAGGGCACTAAGAAGAAGAATAATAAGATCATGATGAGCATATCTTATGAACATGTTTGTTGATGGTCATCTAACCAAGAACCCATGCATCTCCTCAACCTGCAAAAATAAAGAAATTATATAATACACTCATGCAAGGAGACATACATGCATGGTTAGATGACTATCAACAAAACACATGCACAAGCTGCTTTTTTCTCCTTTTTCTTTGTTTTTGGGAGAGAGCAAAGGGAGAGTATTAGTTGGATATAGATCTAAAGAAGATGAAGATGATCAATAATAGGGACAGTGTAGAATATTCTTGGAATGATTCCATCGAGGAGCATATTCTATGAGAATAAACCCTTTATATTGACTGGTGTGGGACTATTAAAAAGTCTCAGACAAGGACATTAGATGGATAGAAACTTATGTTTCTTGACAATGAAGGGTGTTTGGTGTCTTCTAATGAACCCATGTGATGAATCACTTATTACGCAGTGTGTAGTTTTCAGTGGAGTAAACATAAATGCTAGAGGAGGATAGGTTAAAGCAGGTATGTATATGTACTTTTACTTTGCTCTTTGTTAACTTAGTGATAGATTTTAGATATTCACATGTATTTACACACCTTTATTAGTCCATAAAAATGCATGGTACCAGCTCCTATAGAGAATGGGGAGAGGTTCATGTACTTATTTAGCTTGTTTTATTATTCAAGCTATTCATTTCCTATGACATAAGTGTTAGAAAATTACGTACGGTAAAAACGCAGCGGAACAAAATTAAACAAATTTGATTTTTAAAAATTTTCGAGATTCAATCTCTAAACCACGCAATTAGGATCCCTCATGTTATTCAAGATTAATAAGTAAAAGGAAGATCTAATCTTTACCTTTGCGCGGGTAGTTCTTCACCGCAATTTGATGATCGTGGAATTAGGTTCTCTTGAAGCCGCACACGCGTCCGGCCTCTATAGGTATCCATACGAGATTGGTGATCTGATCGATGTCCTCACGGGGTGCTAGCTCCCTTACAAAGGACGTCTTTCTTGCTAGAAGAAGAAGAGAGAAAAAGAGAGAGATGACGGCTAGAATTTTCTAAAAACTCTCATATATTATATAGAGGGATATAATTCTCTTTTAATAATATAATAACCATTAAGGATAAGAATAAATTTAGGTTTAAATTTATCATTTTCTTAATTGGTTAGATCAATCAAATCCTAATTTGATTCGATTTGAATTTTATCCTAATTTGATAATATCAAATTAATAATGCAATATTTACACATAAGCCCTCTCATAATTTACTAACTGTTAGTAAGTCTTCTCTTATAACATTACACTTTAATACCACTAATTTGTAATAATTACAAATTAGTCCAATTATCAACATATTGATAATTAGATCCTCCGGCGATTCAAAAATTGCAATCTAGCTATCCGATCAATCACAACCTCTTATGTGTGTGACCCCATAGGTTCTATTCTATCTGGTAGTGAGATATATTCTGATCACTATCAATAATATCACTGAAACTCCTTTCAGTGGGTCGAAACAATTCCAACTCAGCCCAATGAGAATTATCGATCATCCAGATAATTCTCACGAGTCTCACAATCCACCAGTGACGCCTAGCAGCATGTAGTGGCATTCCAGTAGAATGGAATACTGAACCTCTTGGTGCAGTTACCGTGTGATACAGTCCTTCTATCATGAGTCCCGACTAGACGGAGATCATGGAACAACTCGTCAAACCCCATCATCTGTCATATGTCAAATTTATTCGACTCGAGTTTTTAATATCGAAAATCCTTTCCGCTATTTATCCTGCCTTGACCAAGATCTTCTAAACTCGGTCCATAAATCACATAGGACTAACGCCCCTATCTACCAAGGAAGATAGATTCCATATAGGTGCACATCCTATTCCTACAACGAACCTACTGCAGCCAACATGCACCGCAAGGATCCGAATGGCTAGGGACTAAGTGTATGTACAGTCAAACTACAGTAACCTCATTGTGAATAGCCGAGGCACCGCAGGTCAAAGGACCATTCACACTACTGCAACATTGAGTAAGTCACTGACGAGTGAGTAGACATCCAAGTGACTTCTCGCGTTGGTCACGCTCGGTATCCTTGTTCTCTAACAACCACCTGCTCATTCGCTCCAGTGTCTCCACACTGTTGACTCGAGACTCATCTACCCAAAAGGAAAGCGACATGTGCACCAATTTTATCGGATCAATCACCGTCCCCACGATGATCCATCGATCAGGAGCATTTAGGAATTAACCATCAATGACATATGTCTCAAATTCTCAACTTTTGAGAATACATGTCATCATCTTATTAATTCCTAGGACGATTCATGGACACATACACAACATGAATGGAAATAAAAATCCATATTTATTCATAATATTTAAAGTCAAATACAAATTTATGTCCTAAAAAGAATATATGTGTCAGCTTGATTGGCTTCTAGGGCATACATCTAACAATAAGATGTTTTGCACAAGATGGTATTTGATATATATATATGTACATTGTCATTACATAATAAGAACCTACCTCTAAGATGATGTATACTCAAAAATTTCAATGAGCAAATGTTTTTCAAAGTTCGCATATGTAATACTACTAAATGCATCTATATATATGCATGTGTATGTATATGTATATGTATATGTATGTATAAGATTGGAAATTATAGTTTTGTTTCTGCAAAGTTTTAATTCTCAAATATGTCCCTCCAAATTCCTAAAGTGTTGCATGTTAATTGATCCCGGCCTGATGACCACACAAAAATATTTTCATGTAAAAGATTCATCATTTACAACGATATTTGTGACAAAAAATTATTTTATAAAATGACAAAAACAATCATCTACAACACTTTAATTCTTCGGCCATAAAAAATTCTACTATTTTGTAACCATTATAATAAAAAGAATCATCAACAACTATATTGGTATTAGTTAAACTATCATGACTACATCCACATCTTAAGATTAGAATAAATCTAGTTTATGCACAAGTATGACCCACAATTACGCGAAGTCTCAATTTATCTCCATGTCCAATCATCGCAAAACGTCTATACAAACAATGAAACAATAAACACTAAATTAATAAACCGCGCGATGTGCTCCAAACGCGATAAGAGAACGATCACGAATCAAAATTCGTGATTAGAGCTTCGTATCAGAAGAAGAGAATAGCAGACGACGAAAAGAAGAGAGATGCTCATTGACATTAATGATAAAAATTATATAGCTATGTAGATTTAGAAAGTTCCCTTAGAATTTCAAAATTACTCTCCAAATTTCATGGCGAAAATGTGTGAAAATTAATACATAGACAACAGTAGAGATGCGCACAACTAAATTTAGTTGTGTTTTTCGCGCTCTAGAATTGTTTTGGAGAGTAAAAATTATGTGCACCTGAACATGGAATTTTAGTTGGAGAATCAAAACAAGTTGTAGAATTTAAAAATTTGTCATATATATATATATTATTTACAGGAGTTCGGCTACTATACTCTTATGAGTATATGCTACTATACTCTTATGAGTATAGGCTCCTTTGTACTCATAAGTTTTTGACCGTTAGATCGACCCCTTTGACAATTTTCACCCGTTAGATCATACTATTCAACTAACCATCCACTCAACCCTAGAAAATCACTATCATCCTAACCGCACATCCCTTCATCCAACGGTTAAAAAGTTATGAGTACAAAGGACTTTATACTCATAAGAGTATAGTAACCCTAGCCTTATTTACAATACTGCACGATCGCTATTCGTGAAAAAAATGTAAGCATGTAATAAATGTCGCAAACAAAATTGTCTTTTCGTAAATAGCAACTTTGGATCGAGAACCAAAGTAATCGAAATAGTTTGACAAGAAATTGATCGATGTGGAAATTTTTGCTATATGGTAAAATCCTATTATTTTGAAGTTTATTAAAAAAATAAATATTGAAAAATAAAAACTCAGAAAAACAAGTGGACTTTTTCTACAAAATGGCTTTATTTCTCGGACACCTTTTTTTATTAGCTATTTTTTTTCTCAAATATAATTAAAACTATTTAAATTTTAAGTCATTTTTTACTAAAAGTATCTCAAAATTATTTTAAAAAAGAAAACACATAGAATTTAAAAAACTTAAAAATTGAAAAAAATGAAAAATAGTTGATCAGCCCGTTACCCGATACGACCCGGCCCGGCCCAGACTCGAAAAAAAAATAAACCGGACCGGGTCGGTCCACCTTAAACCCTTATCCTGCTTCACCCAAATCCCAATACTCTCTCTCTCTCTCTCTCTCTCTCTCTCTCTCTCCCCCCAATACACGATGGCTCCTTTTGCGGCGGCGAGGGCGACGGGGCTCCGCCCCACTCTCTCCCCATCTACTCGGAACCCTAGATTCGATGCCGCCCCCAAAACCCTACTCTCCTTCTCCTCTTCGATCGCAGGTACGCCTCAGTGCACTCCCCCCCCCTCCTTCCCCTTCTTCGACCTTCGATGGCTCCAATTTGACCCCCTTTCGTGTTGATCTCGTGTTGCGTAGTATCTTCTTCTTCTTCTTCTTCTTCTTCTTCTTCTTCGCCCGCTTTGGTGGCGGCGAGGAACGGGCGATCGATCTCCGCGGTCGCCGCGGGCGGGGGGGCGCGGCGGTTGATGGGGTCGCTCACCAACACCGGTGGATTGAGGTTTGCAGTGGTGAGGTGTTTGTAATGTGGGAGTTTATGATCGATTGTTTGTTTGATTCGATACTACTTGTTTTGTTTGTATGTTCGAAGTTTCACACTGGAACATGGTTAAAAATGGTTGCTTTCTTCGGTTTATTCACTTTTTGGAAAGTGTGGGGAATGTGGGTTACCTGTTTGATTATTTGCCACTGAGTGATTTGGTGATTTTTAGAAGGAAAAAAAAGTCTTTTTTTTGTTGGGGGGGGGGGGGGTGGGTAGGGGATTTTGATGAGATACTAGTTCGAAATCACTTTTTCTAGTTATGTAGCTGGTCGAATGAGAAAATGGATCCAGGCACACTTATTCATATTAATCAGCGTACAGAAAGCAGGAGTTTCGTCACAGTAATTTATCCGTCATAGCATGTTAAAGATTTGAAAACGCAATCTTGCTCCTGTTTATTTATATGAGCTTGTGTTTGGTTGTCAGAGTTGCTAATTCAGGCAATTTCAACTATCTGTTATCAGTTTCGCTGTCAGAGGTTTTGGATCTGAATCTTGCGCGTGGAGCTAGTTATTCACTTAAATGTAATTTCAAAATATAAAGAGTCCTTGTAACAAATCTAGGACCTCACCCAAATTACCTCATTTGGGAAGTCTGTCCTAAATCTTTCTTTTTGTCGGTCCTTTCAAGAAGGGAAAAAAATAGGGTTAATTTCACACAGGTCCCCACAAACATGGTGAATTGCGGATATATCCCTGCAAAGTTCAACTTGCATTAGTTATCCCTGCAAAAGTCCTAATGTATTCAGATATGTCCCTACCGTCAATCACCGTTAGAGAATTTTAGTTAACCACAGTTAAAATGCTTAACCATGGTTAATTAATAAGTTGAAATGATATTTTTGCCCCTCTCCATCTTCCTCACCCTCTCCATCTTCCTCATCTTCTCCATCTTTCTCATCGCCTTCTTCTTCTTCTTCTTCTTCTTCTTCTTCTTCATATCCTTCTTTTCCTCATCTTTTTCACCTCCTTCTTCTTCTTTGTCGTCGCCGCCGCCGCCGCCGTCTGCGACGTTGCCGCCGCCGCGGACGTTGCCGCCGCCGCCGCCGTTGTCGCCGCGATGTTGCCGCCGCCGTCGTCTACTCCCACAGCACGAAAAGGAAGAGGGAGAGGAAGAGGAAGAGGAAGAGGAAGGGGGTAAGGGCAAAAATATCATTTCACAACACTTCTGTTAAAAAATTAACAGCTCTCTAACAGATCCAAACCATAGGGATATATTTGAATACTTTAGGACTTTTGCAGGGATAACTAATGCAAGTTGAACTTTGCAAGGATATATCCGCAATTCACCATGTTTGCGGGGACCTGTATGCAATTAACCCAAAAAAATATATATATGTAAATATAAGTATCTAGGTCTTTCCTGTGCTCTTCCAGTGTAGCATAAGATGCATACCAAACATATTCCTTCATCTAAGCAGAATCCAGTTGTAGATGACCTAAGTTTTCAGAATGGAGTTTACGGAACATGACATACTCAAATTCCTTCACTTTTTAGTACTGTATTTCCATTGCTAATCTCCTTAATTTCTCTTGTTGGGCATACTAATTATGCATCCTAGTTCCTTGTGATGCTTATCCAATATAGGCTTTAGCATTTGTCTCCGCAACAAACCACTACTGCCATCCGTTGTGCCCTAACCTGTCAGAGCTTATGACACCTGTGTTCGATAATTTGGTGCTGTAAAATAATGATCTCATTCTTAAGAATATCTCTGATATGATCTATAACACCACTTCTTTATCCATCAGAACGGTTTGCTGAGTAGTTGAATGTGAAGTTGAATATGTTGATAGATAACACCCCTTGTTTGCTATGCAATTTCTGCACTCCACACATTACCTAATTGAACTCATAAGTTTCATAAATGCTGCTTCTCTGGTTCACACTGAATTAACAACTGACTCACTTGCTCTCGTTCCTTCCCTTTGTTGTAACTGTCAGTATATAATTCATTACACTTATATCTCTAGAAGATTGAACCATTTATAGGCTATGCAATTTCCCATGTCTGAGAATGTCTGCTGGTGCTCAACATGTTTCTTTAAACTTTTATAAGCTTATCTATACTCTCAACATGTCTTTTCTTTTCCCCTCAACATGTTTCTCTAAGTTTAATTGCCTTATACAATGACTTAACTTTTGGTTTTCTTTTCACCCTGCAGGTCATAGCACGGTTCAATGAGATAGTAACAAACAGACTCTTGGAGGGAGCTTTAGAGACCTTTAGGCGATACTCTGTTAGAGAAGAAGATATTACAGTATGAAGTTCCTAAAAACTCATTGTTTTTTTTTCTGCAAACATAGCTTTACTGGTAATTAAATTTAATATAAAGTTGTTAACCACCATGTTGATATAAAAACATTTTAGCCATGTGAAAAGAATGGCTGAGTCTGTCTTAGTGTCTGCCCTTGGACTTGTTCTCTTTGCTTTGGGGTCGTTCTTATGGAAATATTCACAATTTTTGGTTAAATATTTCTTATCTCTTGGCTGAGATCTGATAACATTTTCTAATGATGTATTTTGAATTGCTTCAAGATTTCAAGGGAATTTTATGTTATTACTTTATATAAGTGAACGAGTAATGAAAACCTATTAAATTTACTCTTAATACATCTAATCTAAAGAATGTCTGTATAAACCTTCATCCAAGTTGATTAATTAGGAAGCATTATTACTTCCCATTTTATATTTCAAGTTTGTAGTAATTTGCTCCTTTGGTTCTTGGAATCGCAATGAACAATTTAATTTTGTTCTGTAGGTGGTCAGTGTTCCTGGTAGCTTTGAAATTCCTGTCGTTGCTCAGCAGCTGGGAAAGTCAGGAGATTATCATGCAATCTTGTGCATTGGAGCTGTGGTAAGCCTTCGACCGCCTGTATTTACCTACCGCAATCATGTACTTGATTTTACTCTGTCTGCTTCCCATTTTGAGGGACAATAAATCATTTTTCTATTAAATTTGAATTCAAAATTTACGGTTTTCATAAAATGATCTCATGTACATCAGTTGTGTCAATTTCTACTTTGCATAGACAATTAGTCATGAATACAGAAATAGTTAGAGTGATGATTAATGATTAGTTCAAACTTTAGCGTGTACCCATTCCCCCCCCCCTAATATTCATTTTTGTGGAACTCGTTGGTGCCTTGGCAAAAATTATCAAGCCTTCTAAATTCTACCTTTTCAGCTGCTGCCATCAATAAATGAGATTTTCACATTAAACAATTTTCTTCCTCCTTCACTGATGTTTCTCCTTGATCTTCCAGATGATCTCCATCTTTTGGAAACTAAAACCTTTTCTCATTCAGCTTGAGCGGTCCATTCTATATGGATCTCAATTCATTGGGATAAGAGCTATTTTTATGGTTATATCTAGAGTTATTTTTGTATTTCCTCTACTAATAGGTGATAATTCTGTAGGCCATACCTTATCTAGTGCATGTTTCTTGCTAAACAAGATTTTTTTCTGCTGGGTCTGTCATATGTAGAGATCATCTTAATTCATACAAGTATTTAATGTTAGATTACCTTATTACACTGCAATAATCAGGTATATGTATTTTGGTCTGTAGATTAGAGGCGATACAACCCACTATGATGCTGTTGCGAATTCAGCAGCATCTGGAGTACTCTCTGCTGGATTAGCTTCAGGTTTGCTGCTACTGACTTTCGAACCATTTCACCATGCATGTTAAAATGGTATTATTGTGATATAAGATTGCTTATGAACTTGTTATTGAAGGAATGTATATTAAACCCTATATCTTTTCTTCGTCAGACTGAAGTTGTCGAAGTTTAATACTAGTAAATTTCGCCTTATTTTTATGTGGTTATGAAATTATTGTGTTTAAAACCTGCCAATATACATACGACGATCTCACACTTTCACTGGTTCAAGCTCTTGTTCCTTCTCTACCAATGCTTAAAATTTTTGGTTTCTTCTGTTAAATTTTCTTTAGCAAGGAAAACTTTAAAATTAGACTGACACATTGATTTTCTTGCAGGAGTCCCGTGCATCTTCGGTGTTCTGACCTGTGATGACATGGAACAGGTAATTCAACTCATTATCATACATTTGATCCTTCACCATTTATATGCCATTGCAATTACAAGCTGAGCATTGCTGCTTTTCTTTTGTCACATCATAGCAATTTCCTTTATTTTTATGTGGTGGAAGTTGAAGATTGTAGATGCAAATACGTCACAAAGCTGGACATTCACGAAGTAATTCTAAACACTATATAAATAACTTCCGCTAACTATTAAAAAGCTGTGCACAGTTCTAAGTGTTCCGACCAAGCCTTTGGAATCTTATGAAAAGTCAACCTTGCAAAAGTCCATAATTAAAATACTGTGCACCATTCTGATCTCCTTTAGAATCTTAGAGAGCCAAATTATACGAAGTCAACTATTAAAAAACTGGGCATCGTACAAACCTACGAGTAGTTTTAGATTGCATAGCTATTAGACTCTCTGCTCCATAATAAATACGCAAAGCTGTTGCTTCAAGCAGTAGTGAATGGCACAAAACACTAAACAATGAGTATTAACCTTTTACATATGATAACAACAACATGTCTTGTTCTTCATTATTCGGGGCTCAGTTTTAAAACTTATCTTTTCTCTTTATTTAGCTGTCGCCGGCAAGATTCTTTGTATCAAAGTCAACTTTTATATCTTCCTCCTCTTCATGGCAGCTTGACCTTTAAGGAGAATACTCTTTTTTTTCCCTCATTTTCTGTATGCTGTAGTTTTGACTCATGAAACCATCTCGCAGCATGTTGAAATCTCTTTCTTATGCTACACTTTCGTTGATAAATTGTTACAATGTCAATTGCCATTATATTTTCTTAAGACAAACTTGCTGTAATCCACTGCAATGCATGGGACAGTGAGTTGACCTCAAGAATTCAAATATAAAAATATAGAATAATTAAATGATTAAGAGCAGGCCCTATATAAACCTCTCCGATTAATTGTATTATCAGAACATATTGTTTCTGATGGGATAGTAGCAAATTGTAGAAAACTTGTTTTGGATGTGTAAATATAATCACACGAAAGCATTTTAACAAGATTTCTTTAATCCAATGTATTTGAATTGTTAGTCTCAAGTACCAATCAACCAAAGACATTTAAATGTAATCTCTTCTAGCACGAAAACAATTATACTTTTTAAGTTAAAGTTTATTTCGTGATTTTTATCACAGTTCTCCAGTTTAATATTTATTATTTTAATTGCTGTAATGATGAACATGTACAGGCTCTAAACCGAGCTGGCGGTAAATCCGGAAATAAGGGCGCAGAGACTGCTCTAACTGCAGTAAGTGCCCTTTCTTTGAACAGACGATCTCTTTTAGGGCATGTTTGGTTCGCGATTGGAATTGGAATGGGAAATGGAATTGGATTGCTTTGGAATGGAAAATGGAATGACGAATCATCCAAAGACGTTTGGTTCATTATTGGAATGGATAATGGAATGAAAATCTAGAATTTTGAATAGAGTGTTTTGATTAAGAGAGAGAAAAGTGATGATGGGAGAGGAAGGGAGGTGTTGGTAAAAGAAACTTTTGAGTAATTTACTTTGGAATGGGCCAATCCGGTATTCAAGGCCGGATTGGGCCATATATGGAATTAGCCATTCCCATTCCATAGTGGAATGGGAGTCGGAATCCGATTCCTTTAAAACAAACAACAACTATTGGAATCAATAAATCCCATTCCGATTCCATGGTCTAAAATAGGTGAACCAAACATGCCCTTAGAATCACATCTATAAACTGATGCTTTTTTTCTTTTCTGAATGTAGATCGAGATGGCTTCGCTATTTAAACACCATTTGAGCTGATAATAGGCGAAATCGCGTGTAATGTCCGCAAATTCTCGCCGTCGCCGCTTCCTTTTCCTCTTTCTTAATTTTGCCTAGTAGAGTTCATTTGTATCCTCAGGCTTATGCTCTCTCTTTATCTTTTCTCATCTGTCACTTAAACTATTTGTAGAAAATTTTCAAAACTACTTTGGCCCCTATTTATGTTGTAAAATCCTTTGCTGAGGTGAAGATTTTTTTTTTTTATATTTTAAATAATGTGGCTGAAACTGCTGAGCAGACACTGTCAAAATTAATTGTTGTTTCTGTAAAAGATTTTCAATTTGAAAATGCTTGAAGTTTGACCCTGGAATTTTTGGTAGTTTTAACTGCAACAATTTGAGGCCTATTTGGTCGCGCTTTTGTTTCTGCTTTTAACAACAGCAGTTTTTTTTGGAGCATTTAGAAAGAGAATATTAGAAACTTTTGTTGCATTAGAAAGCGAAAATGAGATATTGGCTCTCCGAAACAGAAGTTCTAATTTGGTGCTTTTTTTATTCCGCTACATGAAGAAGCAATTATGAGTAATTATATTGCTACTCCTAATAGAACTATTCAAACAAGCACTATAAAACAACACTACATCCTCTTTAAATTTTAATAAATTGAATTCCAATTTGAAGAATAAAATTTACATTGCTAATGCACACAAGATGCAATTTTAAAGGAGTAAATTGTTACGACTAAAACCATGAGGTTCAAATTGAGGTTAAATCAAAATTTAGGGCTCAATTTGTAATTAATTAACCAACTTCCTAATTGCATGCTACGTGTTTGTAGGAATGGGGATTAATTAATAAATAAATAAATACGGCTTTATGTAGGGACACGTCACGTTGCTTCTTTAGGGGAGTAACGTGCAAAATTAACATATTTTTATTCATGAGAGGTGGTTCAATAGAATATACAGAATAAGTGTACGGAATAGCCGAGATTTGAAAATAAATGAGAGTTATTTTATTGGCCAACTTGTTATTCAAAATAAAAAAATATGAAAAAAAATTGAAAAAATTGAAAATTGACTCAGACCGCAACCAAGACCACTTTTCTCGTTTTCTTTTTTTATTTTTTCTCACCAAACTTTAGACTATAATTATGAGATGCTAATATATATTTCAGGGTAAGAAAAAATATCCATATCTTATACAATATCTTTTATATATCTCATATTCGTCCTTAATATATCTCATATTTTTTTAATCCAACATTGTGATTTAATTTCTGAAAAACTATAATTTATTGGTGGTGGAGATTGAACCATATGATGAGATGGAGGGTACATGCAATAATTAATTTTTTAAAGTCGTTAAATAATTAAAATCAAATAATTAAAATACTAGTATTAAAATCTAAATATTCAAAGATAAAAAGTTGCTTTCAAATAACCCAAACTTAGATTAGTTCTGTGAAATTTATACTAAGAGTGTTAACCTATAAAAAAGTGTCATGGAAGAGTTGATTAATTTAATTATTATTAATAAATTTAATTAGGACTTAATATTAAATAACTAATATTAAAAAAATTTATGTATGAAACTGATATGTAATTATATGCCCTCAAATATATACTTTATAATTTGTTATAATCCCACTCACTTAAGACTATATTTTTTTAATCTGAGACTTAGCTCTTTTTAGTATACTCAACCGCCATTTTGTATTTCTATAATTTTTTTTAAATCTGTCGTATTTATAAAATTTATAAAATTTGTGATTATATATCACATTATTTTGAAAAAAAAGACATAATATTTTGCTTTCACTACGCTAATAATGATTAGTGTAAGAAAAAAAAAAATTCAAAAAATAGTATAATTTGTGTCAATAAAAATAATTAAAGTTTAAATGACTTATTTTAAAATGATCTTTAGTTGAGGGGGTTTACATATATTTTTACTCATATTTTGTATGTATTAATATATATTACATATTTCTATGCAAACAAAAATAAAAAGTAAATATTTTTAAAAAATAGAAAAAGAAAATTCTCTACCTTTTTCTTTCATCTATATTTTTTTTTTGTTCGTAATTAATCTAAAATTATACATCTGGTAATGCGAGTATTAACTTTTCTAGTAATTTATGAATTGAGCTAAAATACTTTCCGAAGAACTAAGTGTCTACTGGAGCTTTCATGTCATTTTCAATGACAAAGCATCCAAATCTACTATTGATGCTCTTAAATATAATCTATAGTATGTGAAGTTTTTATAAATCAAATTTACTAATTTTTATCATTATCCACCAACTGATCATCAAATAGTCTTAAATACAAAAATTGCTAATTTTCAGATCACTTGAATAATAGATAAATAATATCGAAAAATCATAAAATTTAGTTTCTAGAAGTCACGTGCCATATATCATATTTAATTGTATATATCAATTGTCGATTCAAATGCTCCATCATGAAAAAAAAAAAAAAAAAAAAACATAAAAATAGCAAGGACTTTATATTTTCTAAAAGTTTTTTTAGCTCAACAATTAATTTATTTAAGCTTATTAATTCTTGTAGAATGAAGCAAAATTTTGGAACACAAATGTGTTGCAAATATTATATATAAAAAAACGAAGATATTTTTATCTTCTAGATTTAAATCTAATGTACTAAACACTAAGATATTTCTACCCTATAGATTTAAAATTGGACTGATAAAAAATTTTAATTTTCTGCAAGAGCTTTAGACAAGGATCGATGATGATGTAGTTTCACAAAATCCCTCAAAATTCTCCAGTTTTATATATTATTGTAATTATTATATTATATTTATATTTTAGACTAAGCAATCAAAGATACCAAAAAAAAAAGAAACTCCTTAATAATTGGTTTAGTGGCCCACTTATATCCTATATTATTAAACATAATCTTATTTGTTTCTAGGTGTTACTATTAATTTGTGGCCCTAAATGAGTTGTCTCAAAGTGTAGAACATGATGATGATTTGGCCTAAAGAGGCATTCATGCATGCATCAATTATTATATATATATAGTGTTTAATTAGACTTGTGCTTAAAGGTTCATTTAAGTGTCAAATTATGAACCTCTCATTTTTGTACCTTCAAGATATCTAAAAATAAATAATATTCTAAAAAAGAAAGAGTTGGAAGGTTGTGACTTGGTGATTTGATAAAAAAAACAAAAAAAATAAGTTTCTTAAGCTGTTGATGTGTTCGTAAATTTATATGGCATTTTTGAGTGTATGTCTAAACCAATCATAATCTTTTACGGCAAAAAATGCGTAACAGGTATTTTAGATGTTATTCGCATGATTGACACCCAAATAATTCTATTGAGTTATGTTAGACGGTGAAAAATATACTCGGGATTAATAGAATAATTTTATGTTAAAATTAAGGATTAATATATCAACAGTTTATGGGAATTCTAGGGAATCCACTGCAGTACTCTTCTTGAAATTTCCAGATGTTGAGTACAATGACAGCGGATCTTTTGCCATTTTTCTTAGGATAAATTTCAGTTTGTCTCCCTATAATTTAACTCATTTTTACTTACCATTTTGTAGTTTAAAAGTTGTATTCTACCTTTGTTTGATTTAACTTATTTTTATTTTATTATTCTGTGATTCAAAAAGTTATATTTAATTATCATATGGTTATAAAAATATTTCACTTTGCTACCATATTTAATAGTAGATTTATATATATATATATAAATAGAGATAAAATCAAAGATTAGTGAAGTATAATTTTTTGAATCACAGAGTGGCAAAATAAAAACGAGCTAAACTTAGCGGGGCTAATTGAGATTTACTCTTTTTCTTATGTGGTTGTGGTAGTTTACTTAGTATTAAAAAATGAAAATAGTTACTAATGATTTTTATGTTGGTTCATGGACCCTAATGATTTTTATTTTTTTAATCATTAATCCAAGATAAAGAATTTTGTGAAATGATTAGTGAAAAACGATTAGTTTAAGCTGAAAAAAAACACACTTAATACTCAAGAGAGCCCAAATTAGTTGTGCATAACTTCTCTATGGAGCTCCTCTAATTAAGTTGAGGTTATGAGAAGACATTGGGTGTCCCTAATCTTAAGTAATAACAATCATATAAATTTTCTTAGAAAAAATGAATATTTTGTAATTGAATTATTATGTGGTGGGATTAAGGACAAATGGCCACCTTAGTTTCCCTTCTCTCATATTATAATCTAAAAGTGGCCAACATTTAATATTTTTGGCGAAAAACTATTATAGTGTTTATAGCGCGGATTAGAATAACAAGCTTTAGATGATTCTAATAATTGTTGGTGATTGAGAGAAGAATATAAATATTTTTTTTTTCATTCAGAAATAATAATCGCTCGGTATTTGAATTCTAATGGCTCAATCAATCTATATATATGTTTGATTGTATTGTTAGTTCTTGTAAGTAAAATAACCATTTTTTCTATTAGATCACATTGCTCCATGTCTGAATTCGAGACAGTTTGATAAACCCAATACGTGGATTTGAGTTAAATAAGAAAAATCAATAATGCTAACTCAGGACCTCCTACTCTAATATTATATTAAATTACATGATACAATCGTTATACTTCAAAAACTTAAGTTACTAGAAAACAATATTTGTAATATTTATATTCAATTTTTTTTTTGAAAAAAACTTCAATCTCATATTGTATATTGTGTGTATGTAGTTTAATTAATACACTATTACTCAGATATGGTAGGTAATTCACTATCATGCAGCTTTTCTCATATATATATATATATATATATATATATAGAGCTTGACTGGGCTACTATCGGTAGTAAATCGTTCCGTTTACTACCGATTTATTTTCGATGCTGGAGCTTCCAAATTGACGATCGGTACCGTTGAACATGATCTAGACCATTTAAACTATCTAGAAATTAAATTTCATGCTTTTTTGATATCATTAACAGAACGATCAAAGGGTTACAAAATCTGTAATTTTAATGGCCGATATGGTGTGTTTGCTCGTTTAACGGTATAGAAGAATTCAAATCAACTAAATTTTTGTTAGAAAATTCTTTGAACTATTTAAAATAAGATCTGTAATCTTGATCTTGATTACAAGACTTCTATCATCACTTTTTATAGGATATTCATTTTCAGCCATTTATTTTCTGTTCACTTGATGGACAAGAGAACAATATCGAAAAAGCGTGAAATTTTATTTCCAGATAGTTTGAATGGTCTAAATCATGTTCAACGGTGCCGATCGTCGATTTGGAAGCTCCAGCATCGAAAACAAATCGGTAGTAAACCGCTCGGTTTACTACCGATAGTATTCTAGCAAAACTCTCTATATATATATATATATATATATATATAGTACTTGTAAATCTATATTTAGAAATGATAATAATATACTTTTCTAAACTATATATATATAGGAGTTAGGCTAGAATACTTGTGGAAGTACCGGGGCTCCGGTACTTCCACGTCGTTTTCGATGTTGGGACTTCCGAATCGACGATCGGCTCCGTTAAACTTGATCTAAAGTATTTGAAGTATCTAGAAAATAAATTTCGCGATTTTTCGATATCATTTGCCTGGTGATCGAAAGGGCTCAAAATCAGCAATTTCAATAGTCGTGGTGAGCCGTTTGCAAGTTTAACGGTGTAGAAATATCCAAATCACGTAAAATTTTGATAGAAAATTTTTTATACTATATAAAACAAGATCAATATCTTTGATCTAAAATTTTAGAGTCATATTATCACATTTTGTGAGATTTTTATTTTCAGCCATTGATTTTGAGCCCTTTCGATCACTAGGTAAATGATATCGAAAAATCGCGAAATTTATTTTCTAGATACTTCAAATACTCTAGATCAAGTTTAACGGAGCCGATCGTCGATTCGGAAGTCCCAACATCGAAAACGACGTGGAAGTACCGGAGCCCCGGTACTTCCACAAGTATTCTAGCCTAACTCTATATATAGAAGAGTAAGTTGTAAATGCACTATACTACAAAAGCTCTTTTTCTTTTTGTTTGTTTTTTTTTTTAATTCAGGGTAAGTTCCACCACTGATGTGGTAGACATGGTCCAATTAATAGTATTTACCACTTTGACTGCTAATCAGAAGGGGTTAGGATGGAGACAAGAAAGAGGAGAGAGAAAGAGAATAGAAGAAGACTAGGGGGGAGGAACCTTAAACATCATACATGTTTCTCTTTCCAAAAGAAAGAGATAAAAAAAAAAAAATTATTCCCCACCACCTTCCCCACTTGCATGTAGGTTTACAACTATGGACAGTGATGCAGAGTACCCACACCAATACCTCTCTATCTTTTTTCTCTCACCCTAGAAGTGCTTTTTGCTTGCACTTGGTGTATCAGTACAACTCGCGCAGCGCACCCTGCTGTTCATCCATTTCAGTCGAACTATATAAGTTTGATGCGCGGTTCAATTTGATTCGATTTTGATGCTAATTTTTTCGATCCGACTCAAGTATGTATGAAGATTGTATGTTCGAATTGAACAAATAGTTTACTGAATAAACTGAATCGAGCAGAACCAAATATGATTCTGCTTGGTTAGGCTTAGCCAATTTAGTTTAAGATTATTCTCTTTATGTTTGATCCTAGTCATTTGGATTTGATGTCTGTTATTTATCATTACATATCCGATCAAATCATTATAAATTTTTTTATTTAATTAACTTGAAGATATGAAAGAAAATCATCCATATGTGATGCGCATAACATATATGTAATCTATAAATACATAAGTGTCGACTGGTTTTCAATTTGGTTCGGTTCAAATTTTTCAACCAAAGCAAAATAGAAAAAAACGCAATGTAATTTTTTTTTAAAATTAGACCGCAGAACCAAAAATTAATAAACAGATCGAACAGGTTATCTTATTTTGCATGATTTGGTTTGATTTACCTTATGGAGTCACCATATATATAATCTTAATTGAAGTATGGAATATAATGAATGGCTAGCAAATTAAGTATATATATATGGTGCATGTTTGCATGGGTGCACCAGGTTCAGGCAATAGTTTCTAACCATTGATACATTGACACCAATTAATTAAAACTACTCCTGGGACAAATCATCACACTCACACACACACACATCAACACACCCACACCCACACCCACACCCACACACACAGAGATAGAGAGAGAGAGAGAGAGAGAGAGAGAGAGAGAGAGAGAGAGAGAGAGAGAGAGAGAGAGAGAGAGAGAGAAGCATAATAATTAAATAACCATTTACTCCTTTATGAGCTATATATCATCACACTTCCACATCAAACACAATCTCTCCCACAACCCACCACCCTTAAATTCTCTCCTTCATTCCCTCTCCATGATCATTGATCTCCATTCTCTTCTCTCTTTCTAGCTCACAAGAGAGAGAGAGAGAGAGAGAGAGAGAGAGAGCACATGCATGCTTTTCATCTTATGTGTCACTGGGTTTTGAAGGGAAACACTCATCATCCCCAAGAAGTTTTTAAACCCCATTTTGTTGAAGTCCAAATAGTGACAAGATAAAGAGGAGAACAGGTAATTGTTCATGTTACTACTTCCTCTTCATATATTGTGTTTTTTTTATATTATTTATTCCCCCTTCTTTTGAATGAACTAGTTCATGCATACCTTTATATAATTAATCTATATATACATGTTCTTTCTCTTTTATCCTGACATTTTATGGCCATATATAGTACTAAATAATGAGATTACTTAATTTGTCTATGTTTTCTTAATTTCTTGCATCTCTTGTAGTTTTCTTATAATGAAATACACTAAAATTAGGCTTTTTTTTTTCCTATCTAATGTGTGACCTAGCTAGGTATATATACACATATATATAGCTGCTAATTAATCTATTTATCTATTATTGATTTTTAACTGCTGAAGATTAATTACTATACCCTTCAATGGAATCACTCATTAGATATTTTTTTAGGCTAATAATTCTAATCATTTTGTTTTCTTTGAATCTTAGCAGGTTAAAGTTGACCTGATCTCATCTACTGCTTCAAAACAATATAAAGTTTGGATCCAGTACTGCATGTGATTCTACTGTTTGAACTTTATGAACCTGGCCATGGTTATTAATTTCTGATCATACAAGGAGTACTTGAATTATATATCTACATATACACACATATATTCTGAGATGCTAAACTCAGATTCAAAATCTCAAAAAGATGAAACTCATGATCACACAAAGCTCCAACAAGTTGGTAGATTGAAGAGCAAATCATCAAGAGGAAATGTTTCTACACCAAGTGGATCAACCACTGCTGTAGCAGTTACAAAGAGACAACAACAACAACAACAACAACAACAGCAACAGCAACAGCAACAGCAACAGCAACAGCAACAGCAACAGCAACAGCAACAGCAACAGCAACAACAACAACAACAACATGGCCCAGAGAAAAGATCAAACTACTACAGTGTAGAGTCATTCCTTGTGCTTGTTTTGCTCACTGTTTCATTGCTTGTGCTTCCGCTTGTTCTGCCGCCGCTGCCGCCGCCGCCGTCGCTGCTGCTGCTGCTTCCGATCGGCATACTCGTCGTGCTCATGATCTTAGCCTTCATGCATTCCGATGTTCGGAACATCGGCGCTTTCTACATGTAGATTTAAACCTAGCTAGCTTGCTATATAGAGTCTTTTTTTGTGGGGAAAGATTGAGAAAAGTAAGTAAAGAAGATAATATTTTTATTTTTTTTTAGTGTGTCAATTAATTGTTTTTATGCTTATAAAGTGTTATATTGCTATCACTTGAAATAGCTTTTTGATGATGATATTCTTTGAATATATATATTTTGCTGTAAATTCGTTTGCGTGAGATGAGTTTTTAAAATACAGTACTCCATCCCAATCCGAAAGCTCCATCTACACAAACTGATAGCACAGGAAGTAAGTAGTGCCTCTTACTCCGACACGTCTGATAAAATTTTGTTTATATATATATAACATGATAATTTTTAGTTCTAAATAAATAATTCAATTAACTATATTGGTACCCCGAATATCAATACTAGATTTTTATTTTTGAATTAAAGAGTTAATATATCACCTAATTTATAGTATTTATAACCATTTATACATGAAATATTTTTGTAAGCTATACTTGATCAAATATCTATAATAATTAATTTTCGCCTCTTCTTATAGAAATTTCTAAAATCAAAAGTCACAAATGGATCGATAAAATCAAAAATTTTAACGTTCGACTACCGATCGCAAAATGAACTACAGTTCTCATAAGTTCTATATATGAACTTTTTAGTTACCTCTTTGTAATTTTGTTCATAATGAAGCTAAGTACATTTATTTGGTTAATTGTACGTGATTGTTTCGTTTAACTGTTACTACTATTACATGTACAAGTAATCACCCTATGTTTTAATTTCCGAAAACAAGGATTTTTTCTTTTTGCAGCTATAAGCTGAAGCTCGAATTCTAATTAAAAGTGCTAAATTTTTAGGTTGCATGTGTTTGCAAGGAATGATATATGCATGGTACTTCAACATATTTTTGCAGAAATTAAATTAATTACCATGGAATTAACCTTATATTATTCTTTATAAGAGTATGGCTCTAATTTACTTAGAATTTAAGCATTATAATTACAAGCTAATCCAAAGGAATTAAGAATGAATAATGCAAAAAAAACGAAAATAATGATTATGAATTGGACAATGATTTGTTACTAATTGACTAGTGACATGGACGTTTATATATGAGTAAAGCTAGAATACCTCCAAAAAATAAATGAAGCCATTTACTTCCATCCCGTTTCCAGCAACGGGAAATCTAAATTGACGATCAACATGGTTAAATATAATGTAAATTTTTTAAACTTTTAAGGACTCAAATTTTCTGATTTTACGATATAATTACCTAGTGATCGATCAAGTGGCGTAAAATTTACTGTATATTAGTCATTAAAAATCATCAACTTTGGGACCACTTGAATATTAGGCAAATAATGTCATAAAATCTCAGATTTCGGAACATAGAAAGAACGTTTAAATCGCTTAGAGCAAGTTTAACGGTGTTTATCATCGATAAGGATGTGTCATAGCTAGTCAGAAATTACGCAAAAGTAAACGCCCTCATTTACTTCTAAAATAGTTCTAGCTTTGCACTCTCTCTCTCTCTCTAAAAAGCCAAAAATTCGCACTGATCTAAAGATCAACTAGCAAAAGTCAATAGACCTAGAGAGTTCCAGGATTTACATAGTCCTGTGTATAAAAGTGTTAAAAATCCTTTTAGTTTTGAGGTTTTTTTTTCTGTAAAAAAAATGTTAATTTTACATGACACACACATCTAAAAGTAGGAGGTGTCGAGTTCAAATCTGACAAGCAATAAGTCTTATTTAATTTCCTCCCATTTTGTAAATTCAAATGCTAGGCTTATGTCAAAATCTGTCCAAAAATATATTATATATATCTTGTGATTATTTTCATTGTCAAATCTTTCTCCCAAAAGATCGATCTAGAATTGAGTACGTAGTCTTGACTAAACCTATTTCTTCATTAATATACTCTTAATAAAACATAGGCATTGTAAATTTGATTGGTAAGTCCATTTGTGTAAATTAAAAGCGGCGTTAATCAACTATTCCAAAAGTACATGCTGATAGGAAGGGCGAATCTATCGCATTTAAGGGCTCAGCTACAGCGCTCACGAGCTTCAACATGACTCAGCCTACCTAGACTTTGGGTTCTCTTGTCGTTAGGTCTATTGTAAATCGCAGTCCTACACAACTTATTAGGCTCAACCCAGCTCAACTTAATAGTCTTCTGAACCTACTGTCACGGGACAGAAATTAGATCTATTTCAGCAAACACTATAAACTCAATTGGTTAGGAAAAAGAAAAAGAAAATCTATATATCTACATCTTAACGCATAAAATGTACACATACCACTTGAACTTTAGGGCTTTCAGAAGCAAATCCTGTAGCGTGAGTGGTTTCTTAACTTATTTTTACAAATTGAGAACCGAACAAAACAGGTTGAAACAGGATTGAATCAAAAGATATTGGGACCCCAGAAAGATCTGAACCAAAGATATTTGGCCGCAAAAGAGGTGTGAATCAAATTCTGATACGACGTTAAAGGGCTCACACCGTGTGCATATGTATTAGTTAATAAAAAAAAAAATTGGAAGAAAAAAAAGGTAAGAAGATATCTCACATTGGCCCATTGGCCCGATGGGCCGGGCCGACTCATCGGGCCAATGTGAGATACCACAAAATGTTAGAGTCAAATAAAAAGGAAGGGAAAAAAAAAAAGAAATTACAAAGAAAAACAATCATAGTGTATTTATTTAATAAAAAAAAACAAGTACATATAGATGAATAATGTAACATTATGGAGTTTTGTTGATAATTTTTTTCTTTTTCTCTTATCTTTTTGGCATAAACTACTGAATTATAACAAGAACACTACTAATAGCTTCTTCATTGCAGGGGCAAGTGTTCTCAGCTTTAGCTTAATAATTACAAAACAAAAACTGACCATTTAACATTTCCGCGATATAATTCCGAAAATATAACACAACCCAAAATTATAATCTCATAACTACTTCCCACAAAAGGAAGTTACCAAGGGGGCAAAAAAAAGGAAAAAAAAGGAAAAACCAAGTAACTAACATGGATCATTCAAAAGATCACATACACCTCTCAACTTAAAACTAGCCCTGCTACTTTCAGAGCCAAAAGCTCACTGAGATGCTGCAGATATTTCACATTCCATTATCCTTACTATAGAAGCCGCGGTCAGATCAAGAAGCGCGGCAGATGACGCCTCAACACGGCCAGAACATCCTCCTTCGGGGCATCCCGCGCGACCAACCCCCGACCGCCGCCGCCGCCTTCGAGCCTCCTCGCCGCCTCCACGAGCTGCCCTCTCAGCCTCTGCGGCAGCAGCCGCCCCCCGTGCCCAACACACTCTCTATAGAGCGGCAGGTACGCCATTGCGATCACCAGTGGCAGCGGCAGGTCCCTCAGGCGGACTGGGGACTCGCCTCTCTTAAGGATCCTCGTGAAGTTCACGAAGTGGCCCTCGCCGTATGAAATCCCCTCGTCGAATGCGGCCTCCGACCAATGGTCTCGTAAAAAGGCCTTGAGCTCTGGGGCGACCGCCTCGCCCTCCGACCGCGCGATGCAGTCGGCCGCGGCGTACGTGGCGGCGGGATCGCCGAGAAAGTCGGATTGGAGAAGAAAGGCGATGCCGCGAACGGACCCGCCGCTCCGGTCGCCGGCGGCCTTGAGGATTTCGACACCGAGGGCGGAGAGGATGTGGCTGGGGATGTGCGAGAGCACGTAGGCGGCGACGTCGGTTCGGCCAGCGGAGGTGGCGGCGGTGAGGGCGAGGCAGAGCTCCATGTCGCGGCACCCGTGGCCCACGAACCACTGCACGACCGGCAGACAACCGTGCTCGGCAGCCCGCATCAGCGGGCCCAAGAAGGCGGCCGCATTCCCCTCATCGACCAGGCACTCCATGGTCTGGATCTTGCAGTAGTGGGACGCGAAGCCGAGGGCGAGGTCCACGTCGATGTCCAAGCTGTTCCTCTGAGCAATCTGAGTAAAAAGGCGCGCAACAAAAGATATGAGATTGATTGCGCAGCAGTTTTTTTACGTGCATGATTGTGACCTTTAGTAGCTTAAAGATCAAGTTATTCCCAATCATGTGAATATTAGTCCCTTCAAATCAAATGGTTAATAAGAATTTAGAATTCAGATTCTTTATTCCAGATATATTACCGATAGCTACTCGAATCTACAATACCAGATCCCTGCGCCTACCAATAACACGAGTTCATCGACTTCAAAATGCGTATTGTGGTGTTCAGAAGCAAAGGGACAAGATTGCAAACATGTCAACTGAACCAGAAACCAAAAGCAAAGATAGATTTTGATGAACGTACAGTCCAATTTGGAGAAACAGGTAACAAATCATGAGTCGACGTTAAGTTTCTAAATTACAGGAGGGAAATGCTCATTATTGTAAGATCAAAGCCCAATTCAAAATCAAATTTTTAACAGGGCAGCTAGAAAGATCCTAATGAAAAGCTGGAAGAGCAAGAACTCCTTGGAATACAAATATACAGCTATTCAACCAAACAATATCTTCGAAGGAGAATTACTAGCGGTCTCTTCTTCGGTCGCTAAAACTACTATCATCGAAATCGAGTAACCTTGCTAGATGACTCTGATCAGGGACAAGTGCAAAGCTTTCCTGAATATTTCAAAGCTTCAAGGATGACTGTGAGTTATAGAAGAACATTTCAGTACTCTTTCCAGATATCTGAACCTAGCATCACCAATATTTCATTAACAGTAGCAAAAAAAAGACTAAATCTACAAAGACAACAAAAGTAGCGCAATCATATGCGGAAACAAGAGAAGCTTAAAGTGAGCAGCTTTGTACAACGAAACATGCAAGGGTATAGACTGAATCGATACAAGCTATTACAACACTAAGTGAATATTAAGAATTTAGTATATCGCTTAGGCACCAAATTATTCAACGAACACCTATTTCCTGCATATCCAAGGGCATTGTAATAACAATCTGAAAAACTGAACAGTTGCTGTATTTTAGAAAGGTTACATCTATAGTTACTGAATGCATCTCAGTTGTAAGAACAAACACGAATACCTGCAGCAAGATGCGCACGAGTTCGGTACTCCCAAAGCGCGAAGCTTCAAGGAAGCACTGGTTAACATTGTCTGCGCCCCACTCGACCAGCATCCCCAAAAGCCCTTGAATTGCGAATGCCGAGACCCCAGACGACCAGTCCGGTTCGAACAAGCTCGAGAAGAGAGTAAGAGGGAAGCACACCGCATCAAAAGCCTCGGTAAAATCCTTTCCCGTGAGATTATTGCCCACGAGATCCAGAAAACTCTTGAATGCTGACAGTTGGAACTGAACCTCGAGGATAGAGACCGAGCTGCCTTTTTCACCGTTGTTTTTCTCTTGCGAATTGGAATAGTACACGATGCACTTAAACGCCCATTCGGTGAATCTCTGGACCTTGGCCCCGGCTTCTACGTTTAATATCTCGTCCCCGTGATATTCTTGGAGACGTTCATAAAACCTAATAAACGATCCAAAAGCGAAAAAAATCATACGAATTTGCTAGGATGCTAGAATAGTTTATCGAGCATATCTCCTTGCGTTTACTCAAGAAATATTTGTTAGTTCGCTATCGAGAGGTATGAAAAGATGTTTAGTGATCCCAACTTTCGACGAAGGTCAAATCACGACATATTGTAATTACTTGAGCAAACCCCCATTCTACACAAGTTATCAAAATATAACTATTTCGGCGATAATCTCATTACATGAATACATTTTGCATCATGATAAATATAAATAAGAGATCATTGGTTATACCTCTGCGCCATGACGTTCACGCGATTCGCTAAACTCGTCGTCCGGCTCTGGCAGGCGGAGACGCACGAAGCGAGGAACGACGTCCGCAGCACCGCCCTGACGAAGTCGCTCGCCCCGTTCGCGACGATCGTCTTGATAAGGCCCGTCAGCCCTTGGAGCTCCTCGCGAGTGGTCAAGAACCAAATGGCATCCAAACCTAGACAGAGCAGATCATTGAGAGCTTGCGCATCGGCCAACGGCGTGAGGCTCTCCGCGAGGCCCCAATCGCGAGAGCTCACCGCCCCGCGGAACAACTGGCCCAACCGGATTCTCTCGTGCCTGGACAGCCTCTTATCCTGCCGATTCTGATCCGAAACTTTTCTCGAAGGATCGCGCTCGTGAATCGAGCTAAAGGCCATTGATTTGGGCTTCTTGGTGTTGCAATTGGGGGGTTTCGCGCCGCGGCGATCTTTTGTGATGAGGGGAGATTCTCTTGAGAACACCACATTACTCCCTTCCCCTTTCTCAATAGAGAGAGCATAGGTGCTATGATCTCTAGGGTTTTTGTTATTATTATTGTTATTATTAACACTATCCTCAATCTCTTCCATTTCCACCTCCAATGGAGAGTTATTATCATCAAATTGCATCTCCTTCACCATCTTCTCTTCGATCACAAAGTTTTTGCTCTTCCCATCCATTTTTTTTGCATAAAAACGCAATTTTTTTTTTGTTTTTCAAATCATCAAACCCTTCCAAACAAGCCGATGATTCCCATCAAAAGAACCGACCAAATCACCTCCTCAAAACCCTAATCTAACTCCGATTTCATATTTCGATTCCGCCCATCTCCACCAACCGAACAAAAACATCATAAATTCGCTGCTTCATCGATCAATCCCACGGCCCAAACGGAGCCACACAAAAGATGGAAACCCTAAATAGTAAATACCCATTTAGAGATCCACGCAGCTACCCCATGGCCAACCCCTGAATCCAAAAAAAAAAAACAAAAAAAACAAAAACAAAAAAAACCCCAATTTAGCTCAACCACTAAACATGTGAAAAATGGAGTAGATATAGGATTTAATTGATAGGAAACGCCATGATTGTACCAGAAAACCAGAGAATATAGAATAAAAAACCGATTTTTAATCGCAGGGGAGAGAGAGAAGGGTGAGAAAAAGAAAAGGGGGAGGAGAGTGGGACAAAGGAAACATACCTTGAGAGAGAGAGAGAGAGAGAGAGAGAGAGGAGGTGGGAGAAGAGGGAATCCTCTTGGGTGGAGAATCTAAGGATCAAAATGTTTTTTTTTTTTTTTTTTCTCTCTCTGATAAAATTACACCACTAGTCCACGAACCTTCCACAAAGTTTTATTTTAGTCCCTAAACTGTCAGATACTCCTATTCCTTTGGTTTGGATATAAATAAGAACTAGCTATTTTAGGGATAGATATATGTGTGGGTATAAAAAAAAATAGCGTTTGAATAAAAATTAGATTATTTTCGGGGATAAAAAAAATACCGTTTGAATAGATAATATGGAATAAGAAGAATAGTGGGTAATTATATATAGAAAATGAGAGTATAGATGGGGATAGTTATACCAGTTTATTTCAGATACCCAAGAACTATTATTCTCGAGTGCGAAATTTGCTTTTGGATATAAAGGGGGGATAAGGGGTTATCCCCCCCTTATCCCTGAACCAAACAGTCTAGAGTTAAATTTTGTTAGTGGATTGTTAGGAACAACCGTTATCTCTGTAAAATTACTATTTTGTCCTTTTAAAGATATCTCATCAATTTTTCTTATTTGCCCTTAAGTTAGGGGCAAAAATTTTTTTTTGACTTTTTGTCCTTTAAAATATACTCTTATACCATTACCAATTTTTCTTATTTGCCCTTAATTTAGGGACAAAAGAGATATTTTGACTTCTTTTTAACTCTAGTAGAAATTTAACCCAGATTTAACCCGATATGACTTAAAGTGTACTAACAGCAGTATTATTTTTGAATAACGGAGAAATATACGAAGAATATATATTTGAAACCACAAAAAAATAGGGGTATATAAAATATTTCAAAAGTTTTGAGGGGTATATAGGTAATTATTCTTTAAAAATAATATATGAGCTAAGTTAAAATACTATTAATAATAAATAAAATTTACTATTAATGTTTTAGTTCTTGAATTTAAAATAAGGGAATACCATCACCAAATAATAAATTTTATATATTTTAAAAATAAAATAATAAATAATAAAAAAATTATTTCTTTATTATTAATTATATTCCAACCCCACTAAGGCTCCGTTTGGATGGACCTAAAAACGTAGCATAGTTAAACTATGTTACGCCCGTAGGAAAATTTTCCTACGAAGCGTTTGGAAGCAAAAAAATGGAGTAATTTTTGGAGTATAGTTAGACTATACTCCAAAAAATAGAGTAAACTTATAATCCAATCCAACCAAAGGAAAAAAATTCCACCATTATTGGGCTAGCTCTCTCACCCCAAAAATGTATTAAGTTTTAAATTTCAAAATTTAAATTTTAAATTTTAAATATCAAAAATTTAAATTTTTAAATTTTAGAATAAATGTCAAATTTTAAATTTTAATTTTTTGATTTTAATTTAAATTTTTAAATTCAAATTTTGAATTTTGAATTTCAAATTTCAAATTTCAAAATTTTAATTTTTAATTTTTAATTTTTAATTTTTAATTAAAAATTAATATTCAAAATTCAAATTTTAAATTTTAAATTTCAAATTTCAAATTTTAAATTTTAAATTTTAAATTTTAAATTTTAAATTTTAAATTTTAAATTTTAAATTTTAAATTTTAAATTTTAAATTTTAAATTTTAAATTTAAATTTTATAATTTTAATAGTGCTCCTTCGATTTTGCCTTTTCAATTTCGACTATCAGATTCTCTAAACTTTATCAAATATGTGCGCATACCCCTCAAATATACTTTTCTTTTATATTTATTTTTGAAAACTTTTCATGTTGAAATCTATTGCTCTAAGATTCTATTTTTTTTCGAATATATATTTAAATTAAATTATATTTATCTGTTGTTAAAAATAGCCGTTAATTCTATAAAAAGACTTATTGCACTTTTCAATATGCACCTTACAAAGGTTAAGTGATAAATTTTATCCTTCTAAACTTTTAATTTTTATCAAATTTACACCCCACATTAAACTGGGATTATACTGAGTATGAAGTTAATTCTGAGTTAACCTAAGATCAGTTCACGTAAGGACACATCCACACATAAAAAGAAATAATGGAGAGAACTAAAGAGGGATAGAATTTATTCGTCATCACTTGTACTTTTTTAGGAGTGAATATAAAATTCGGGCACTTTTAAGGGGTGCATAGGTAATTATCCCTCTCTTCAATTAGCTCATCTCTTCAATTAAAGTTATTAATTATCTAACTATTTGAATTGAATATTATATACATAAATCATGCAAAGACTTTAAAATGAAAAAAAAAACCTATTTTTTCTTTTCGAATTTTGATAATTAAACATGAGAATTGAAGAATAATAAAAATATTTTTTTCTATTTTGAAGCTGTATAAGATTATATACAAGATATATGGTCAAAATATCTATATAATTAGCAACTTCAATTGAAGCGAGGGGTCTATTAAACAATTTGATAAATTTTAGGAGGTCTAATTGTCAAAATTAATAATTTAAGCATTGTTCTCTGTACATTTTGTAAATTTTAAAAAGAGTTTTACATTAACCCTTGTGCGTATTTTCCATTAGAAGATATATAATTTGCTACACCTAGTGTATCTATATGTATGTTCGTGTATCCTATATTTATCCATATTTTACTTCATCTTATATTTTAATCTTACTCTACTTAGAACTTAGATCGGTGGATTGAAACCATAAGAGAACAAAGAAATGATGAATTTATAGTGTACGAATAAACCAGATACAAGCAATAAATTTTACTCTAAGATAATAGCTAAAATAAAATATTGCTGAAAGTTTAGGTTTTTCGATGTCAAATTGCAAAGTTATGAATGTCGGATCGTTGGCGCTAACCATTAATCCCAAAAGCTCGAGCTGTTAGAAATACACAACCAATTCATTTAAAGTGTACAGATACAGCGTCCACGAATTTCGATTGTGACTCGGCCCTACCAGCCTCACTCCATTTCGAACATGACTCGGCCCACCCAGCCTCACGCCATTTCGAACATGACTCGGCCCAACATGACCTCTCGCCATAGGGCAGGATGCAGGTCCATTTAGGCCAACAATGAAGACAAGAATAAAACTTGTGTTAAAATTTAGGGACTAGTAGTACAACTTGCCCTTTTTTCTTTTGTTACTTAAATTAAAATTATTATTTCCAAGGGAGGGTGTGCGCAAAGTGGAAGAGAAATATAGGTAATTTCAAGGACTAGATTGCATTATTGGGAAACATGTGGTGATCTTTTTCACTTGGCCCACCTCAAATAATTACAACAACTCTCTCTCTCTCTCTCTCTCTCTATATATATATATATATATATATCTCTCTCTCTCTCCCATTACTCACTAGGTTATGGGATATAAATGGATTCAAATTAGACATAGACAATTTGATCCACAATTTAGCCAAAATTATGTAACTCAGCTTCTATGAGTCGATTTGTTTGGTTCTACTTCTATTTTTACTTTAAATTGCGATAATTTTGAATGCGGTGTTATGTAAGGGAACAATCAGGAGCTTTTGTTGTAGAGCAAAGTAGAAATAAGATTCTAGAACTTAAAAGTAAAAACTTTGATTGGATGCTTCAGTAATCACGACAGAAAAATGAATGCTGAGGACATATAATGTAATACTTTTTTGGATAGTATAATAAAAAAAAATACACATACCCTTGGACAAGAGATTTCAATTCAAATAGCTAGTGCATGATTGTCTGTCCGCTTAGCTTTTCAAAATTTATTTGGCTCTGCTTCTGCTTACAGCAGTATCACGCTTACAGAACCAGGTGGGACGAGGTGGGCATGTTCCCACAGCAGTATCACGCTTACAGAACCAGGTGGGACGAGGTGGGCAGGTTTCCACCTTTGATTGGCTCAAATTAAGAAGGCTTTAATACCTACATTTGGGGACTATTTGGTTGCATACAGTTGTAACTGCATTGCAGTTATAACTACATGCAGATTCAAATTCGATATTCTTTTTGATATAGTTAAATTCAACTGATGCAGTTGGAATTGCACGAAGCCTAATTGCAGCAGTTGGAATTACGCCCAAATTGACCGCAGCTTTAATTGGAGCAGTTGGAGAGTAACTTAAAATAAAAAGTAAACTTATCTCTTTAATTACTTTTTAAAAATATATATTTTCCTATTCTATATTGGAGGTAATCTAACTACCGCATATATAAAGTAATAAAATTTTTAAAATGTAGTATAGTGCTTTCTGCTACATTCAACCAAACAAGATGCATATAAGTTTAACTGTTTTATTTTCAACTATACTGTATTTCTAATTATATCGAATGAAACAGCTCCTTGGTGCACATATGTAATATTGACTTTTCTAATTATACCACTTGAAATATTTAGAAACCAAAATTTAAATTTTTTTAGCATCATGACTTAATGATCAAAGGATTTCAAAATTTATAATTTTAATGGTCAATATGAGGCGCTTCTCGTTTAACGGCGTAAAGAAATCAAAATCAATTAAATTTTAGTTAGAAAGACTATTTAAGATAAGATCTATACTCTTGATCTTGATTACAAAATTTCTATCATTACTTTTTAGAGGATATTCATTTTCAGCCATTCATTTTTGTGTCCACTTGATGGACAAGAGAATAATATCGAAAAAGCACGAAATTTAATTTCTAGATGTTTCATGTGGTATAGATCATATTCAACGGTGCCGATCGTCGATTTGGGGGCTCCATCATGAAAAATAAATGGGTGACAACGAAGCTCATTTGCTAATGATAGCATTCCAGCTCAACTCCTAATATAGTACTTTGCCATTATATATACAAATATATTATAAAAATAATATTATATCTTATAATAATACCAAACAGAACCTAAATGGGTATTAATCCAAATTAGCATCCATACCCATTAACCCACTAATCATGTCCCTATTATTTAAGCCCCCAACCAAACTCTTTCTGATTAATTTGGCGGTGTGAAAAGATAAAAAAATAAAATAAAATAAAAACTGAGTTTTTGGGAAAGCTAATCAGGTGATAATGATGATGTAAACACGCATTACAATTTCTTAAAAAAGGCTTATTAACATCAGCTGTTGGAAAAGTAAATAAATTGAGTCACATCACCAAAGTTGAGTAATTATTTATTTAGTAGGTTTTCAAAAGAATTTCGCCAATTCACAGAGAATAGTGTTATATATATAATATATAATATAAAGTACACTAAAGCTAAGTTTTTTAATCCGGCTATATCATTTTAAAGGATCGATGATCAGATCCAAAAAATTAAAAAAATGTGTGAGTTCTAAGATGGATGAGTAGAATAGTTCTAAGATGGATGTGACCTCTGTAAGTGGAGTGTTACAGTTCGTATCAGAGTTAATCATCAGCCGAAAGTGTGGGAGGAGTTTCGACTGAGCTAGCATCATACAGTAGATAAGAACGCGACTATTTAGCTAATGACTGTTGTGGGCACGACTCCCTACAAAAGGTCAGCTAAGGCTAGCGAAATAAATCTCACATCGTTTGATACTTGTGAGTGCGACTCCTCGACTTACGACTGTCGTAGGTGGAGCGTGGCTTCCCACAAACTCGGTTAAAACTAGCGAGATGAGTCTCAAATCGCCTGATACTTATGAGTGTGTTTGAATCCGACGAAAACGTGAGGACTTAAAGTGAGGAAAAAAAAAGGACACTTGATATAGAATTTTGGCAGGGGCTAGACCTAAAAATTTAAGAGGCTTGGGTAAGTTTAGGGTTAAAATAGATTTAGAATTTCGTTAGTTTTTTTCCTTTTTAGAATAGAAATAGTTTCTCTACATCCCAAAGAAAGGGAAAAAAAAAAGTAACAGCATTTTTTTTGGGTCAAAATCAATAAAAAAAAATTACCAGAACAAAAAAAATAAAATAAATCTTCTACGTAACGTTGCCAGCATATATATTTTCAAAAGCAAATTTTTTTTTATTTAATTTGAAAAGTCTAAGACGAGTTTAAAAATGGATATAGGATCGTCATTTCCCACGTTATTGTAGCATTTGTCATAAGCTAATTAGCATCAACAAAATCACATGTCTAATTAAGTATTTATATATTGCTAATAAATTTATTAAACGGTCATTGTTGCTTTGTACAACATAATGCTCATAATATATTTACTTTAAAATAGATAATTAAGAATGATATTTTAACTTAATCTATCATGCACACACGTGATTCATTGTATTTTGCACTTAATTTGTGTTTACTTAAATTTTATATTTTTGTATTGATGAAGAGAATTAAAAACAAATTAATTAATCGTAAGCCACTTAATTTCCTCTCATATAAGATATTTTGTTGTTATTTGAAATAACATATTTTGCATATAATAAAATTACAAAAGAGGATTATATAAGCGATTAACAAAGAATATTGAAGGAAAATATTGAGGGAAAGTCCTTTTTCTTTTTTCTTTTTAACAATTAGAGGAATAATTAATTATATATTGGAAAAGAAAATTAATATTTTTAGGACTTATTTCGTTATTTCCAGAGCAAAATCAATCAAAATCGGATTAGATTCATCATTTCTAAAACTATTAGTCCCGTATGTAATACAAATTAGATATTGTATATCTGATCTCTATATATATATATAATGCTGGGGATATTTTTTCCGAAGTTCAAAGGCTTATTTGTTTGAATTCATCCTGATCCGTCGAATAAATGGAGCGGTAAGTAGGGATGTCAACGGGTCGGGTTCGGGACGGGTTTTTAAAAATCCGAACCCGAACCCGACTACCAAATCTGAAATCCGAACCCGAACCCGAATCCGACGGATTTTAAAAATCCATATCCAAACCCGAACCCGACCAAAAGTCGGAAACCCGAACCCGAACCCGAATCCGACCAAAAACCCGAAACCCGATTCTAAACCCGAAAACCCGAACCCGAAAATAATATTTACCAAATTTCGAAACATATTATACAAAAAACTAAAATTTTAAATTATATATTCAAATACAATATTAAACATTCATGCCATTCAAAATACAATTTCAAATACAATATTAAACATGCATGCCCTAAAGATAGTTCCATTGCTTAAAAATACTAATTACGAAAATTTTAAAACAAATTTTTTTAAAAAAGTTAAAAAAAAAAAGATAGTTTCTTAGCCCAACAACCCATGAGAACTAAGAGATTATTAACTAAGAAAAAAATAAAATAAAAAATATGTTAAAAATAAAGGTAGCTCCATTGCCCAACAACCCACAAGATCTAAGAAAGTAAAGTTAAAAATACTAATTAAGAGAAAAATAAAACGAAAATTTCTTAATTTTTTTTTAAAAAATAATTTTTCTGCTCAACAACCCACAAGAACTAAAAGACTAAACTTAAAAAAAAAAGAAAAAAAAGACATATATGAAGAATAAAAAAAATCCAAACCAAAGAAGCAACTTTAATTCTCAATTTTTTAAAAAAAAAATTCTCACTTTTTTTCTTCTTAGGTTTGAGCTTGTGGTTCTTGGAGAGAAAGCAACAAGCCAAAATACCCTTTTGGCCTCTTGGAGAAGAAGAGAAACAAAAATCTACAACTCTTTTGAAATTTTTAGAGAGAGTTTGGAAAATGAAAATGTTTTGAAGTAGTTCTCTTTTGATACTTTAACTATTAGGGTTTGGAGAATGAAGAGGGCTTGAAAAATGGAAAGGATTTTGAAGTTTGAATATTAGGGTTTGGGTTATAAAAATATATGTATTTTGGTTTAGATTATAAAAGTATAAGTATTTTTTTGGCCTTTAGATTCAGATCTAACGGTTTAAATTTTTTTAATATATTTTATCATATTAAATTTGTTTGGGTTCGGATCGGGTCGGGGTCGGGTTCGGGTGCGGGTGCGGGTTCGGGTTCGGGTTCGGGTTTTTAAAAAATATCCATATCCGAACCCGAATCCTTTCGGATTTTTTTTTTTTATATATCCATACCCGAATCCATATCCATTTACATCGGATAAAATCCGCTCCGTTCGGATTTGGATTCGGATAAAATTCGGGTATCCATATCCATTGACATCCCTAGCGGTAAGACCTCTTCCTTCCTTTGATCTGCTCCGATCCACCAAAATTTGCCAAAAACTTGCTCTTACCCCGATCCGCCCCGAATAGAGCGATAAATGAAAGTCAAAAATAAAATTAAAATTGATCTGCTCCAAATCAACTCCGACCCAACAAGAAACGGAGAGGCAGGTGAGAGACCCCTCTGGCCCTGGATCCGCCCCGTTTGTGCTCCTAATCATGACCTCCTCGCTCTTCGATTGCGAGGCTTATAAACAGTCCCTAAATTTTGCATTTCGTCCCAACCCTTTAACAACCACCACAATTATGGCTCGAGCTCGTTAACAAACATAACTATTTAAGGCTTCGTTTGGAATTATAGAAGAGATTGCATTATGATCCGAGCAATTAAGTACATAATATCACGTTGCTCATATTATAATAAATTATTTGTAATATATTTTCTACAACCTCTCTCTAAAAAAACGTAAAATATAGTTTCTTCAAATGGACCACTTTTTATTAATTTTCAGGTGAAATCGTGTTTAGACCTGTTCAACCATACACCATTATTTGCATAGGTCCTTTAACTTTTTATTGAAATAATTTTAGTCAAAAAATAAGAAATTCTTTTCAAATTTATTACTAGTCTTATTAAATTTAATCAGTTTAATAACTTTTAAATAAATAAAAATTTGACTATTTAGCAGTTAATAACTAGTACAGTCATTAAATTTGGCAAATTTTTTAACATTATTGAGTGTAAAAACAGAAAGAATAAAATAAAAAAACGTTGAGGGGTCACAATTAAAGAAATAAAAAAAGTTGAGGCATCAATCTCAACATGTCGTATAGTTGAGGGGGTTTTCCATACATTTTCACTCTCTGTTGTTTCTTTTTTTTTCTTTTTTTTTTTTACGGATCGCTCTCAGCGTACGTACGTACGTTGATGCGTTTGTCCACTCGTGACACGTGGGCCCACGTGGTTGGTCCTGGTGAACACACGTGTGACCACTTGTGGTCCTCACTTTCCGTCCACGTGGCACCATTCCGTAGCGTCTCACGTGCGATGCTGGCGTGTACGTACAAAAGTAGAGGGAGGGTCACGTTCCCACGTGCGAGAGTGAAAACAATAACACAAACAACAAGATCCCACAAATACCGTATACGTACACTCATACACCAAACCTTACACGTATTAATGATCATTATTATCTAAAATTAAAATCTAAAGTACCAAGTACATAAAAATTACATATATATGAAAATTACATATTTTTTTTAAAAAAATTCTTGTACCAAGTACGACAATAATTAATAATATAGAAAAAAAAATTATATATGCTAATTTTTTTGGTTTAAACTTAATATACGAATTAATAAAAAAAATTATACATTAATAATGTACAAGAACAACGTTCTGAGGTATTTGCAGAATATAGGTCTAGCTATAGTAATTCTATACGCATACTTTTTACAAAAATAGCTATATTAATTCTGATATCTAATTTGCAAAAATACGTGTAATATATAGTAAACATTCTTGTTTGTTACGCACGCGTCACATGCAATGAGTTTGGTCGATTTCAGCCAGCGTATGATGGCTACATATGACGAAACTGAATGAAAAGATGATGGCGGTCTCTCGATTCTTTCGACGATAACATCTTACGCAATAAAATATCTACTTGTCTACGCAACATGATTATATTTTTGAAAGTAGGAAGAAAAACAAAAAACTCTTGATCCTTCGTAAAATGTCTCTCTGTATTTTCGACTGTATACATGAATTATTAATCAAAGCATTAAAACAGTAGAGCTCCGAAGCGCTTTCGACTTTTTTGAATCAAATGAATGTATGTTGAGAGCTTTTGAACAAAGCCCCAGAATGAAAAATAAACTTAATTGGTTAGCAGATTCTGACTCTGAATCATCAGAAGTTTCAGAATCACCTGCAGGTGATCAGATGCCTGCAAAGTTATCTTAATTTACACCTGAATTATTGCAACTAATGTTGGGAAATTGGGTCCCCACCCAAATTTTAAAAATGTAAATGGATTTGGATCATTTCATTGTGGGGAATAGCAAGGCCCATGATCAAAATGGTGTTTGGTCCAATGATTGGTTTTGAGAATTTGAGATGGATTGCTCACCAAGTAAGGTAGATACATATCTCCATCAACCAACCAATAGGAATGGACTATTGCCACCATGTTATGCCACCCACACAAAAAAAGAAAAAAAAAAGAAGCCTCTTTTACTACTAATTGAAGCTATTGATTCTTAACAAGCCCTGATGATGGAGAAGTACGAAAAAGCATTAATAACTTTCTCATTATAATTGCCCCTTACTTCCTCACTTTATAAGAATTTTGAAGCTTTGATTTGAAGCTCGAAAGCTTGTTTTAGCCTTCAACTTGAATCTTACTAAAAAGAATGTTTCTCGAGATAGTAGCTTAATCTACTCTGAGAAGCAACAGCCGGGCGTTCGAAAAATAAAGCCTATAAATCTTTTGAGTAAATTACATTTTTTTGGTCTGTCCTTGAACTTCAACTTGTCACAATTTCTGGCTCGAATTATAGATGCGTGACACTTTAGTCCTTGAAGTTTCTGAATTGTTGCAATTAGACTCCATAACCCTTTTTTTGAATAAGTCCATAGCAAGGCGACGATTCCGCAAGAATTTGCTAAGTGGGTTGGTGGAGTGGCGATTCCAACACCAATGCCATAGTAAGGCGGCGATTCCGTATATGTGAGAAATTATATTGGTGGAGCGGCGATTCCGACACCAATGACAAAAAAAGAAGTGAATGAACGTGGGTAATGTAATTGATGAATTACTAATATTAGAGTAATATAGTATTTTAATTATTATTGCATCATAAAGTAGGATATCACCCTAATAATTCCACATCAGATGGAAAAAAAAATTCTCGTTCTAATATATGAGGCCTCGCACTCTAATAGTAATAATTGGCCTTAAAAATTTTGGGCCGATAATTTGGACCCAATGAGTCATTATTGCTAGCGGATCAGATCGTTACATTTGGTATTGGAGACGAATGTCGGTCGGAAGTGTGAGAGCAATCTTACATCGTCTGGTAATTCTGTTTGTAATTCCTGTGAGGCTCAAAAGCATTTTGGGCTTCCGGAAAGCAGAGATCACTAAACAAGTAGCAACACATCTGGATAAGACACTTACATTACATGTTAATCTTTTAATCAGATCTCTTGCTCACACCACAACTCTCAGATCTAATAACACACACTAATACCAAGAAGATACAAGAGAGAATGAACATTTATTCTCAACATACATTCAATTCAAATCGCTTCAAATCACTGAGTTTTCGACGCGCTCCTCTTGGATCAGTTTCGCCGTTCCTTTCTCGATCGACGCCTCCTGATGATCGCTGGGGCTCCTCATCGGAACTCCTTCACCGGTCACGACATTCTTTCCGCGACGCTTCTTGACCTTTTGAGCCCAACCAACAAGGCCTTCTTGCACATGCTCATCGAATATCGCCTTTTTGAATGTGCTCCCCATCTTTGTCATTTCATTTTTTTTTACTTTTCGTCGTAAGATTTAAGTTACATTTTAAATCACACTTTTAAAAAACTCAATTTGATATTTGAACTCACCTGAGTAACAATAGCATAGAGAGGCAAAGTGCTGTAGCCGCAGAGAACTTGTACAATGACACTGAAAAATATAAAAACCAAGAAGATGAAAACATACAAATTTACGCATATCAAGAAGTTCAAAGTTTGATTTCTGTCTCGCCTTCCTCTCTTTTACGAAGACCTTAGCTGCTTCCACCTTGTACGTCTAGTTCATTTCGCTTAATGAATGAAGCAGGTAGTTTGCTACCTCTTTCTCAAAAACGAAAAAGAAGTTCAAAGTTTGTTTTTCGCGAAGAAGATAATGTAACCATCTTTCCCCATAATGCATGAATCGAAACCGTACGTCGTCTGCACGGAATTTTTAATGCTTTTGTATTCTGTTCAAGAAACTATTCTTATCCAAAAAGAAATTAAGCGAAGTCGCAAGATTTGTGCAGTTGCCGGTATCCAGAAGAAGTATGAGAATTTCAAACGCGTTCTTGAAAAGGATGAAGTGGATTAAGAAGAGCACGATCTTAGGGCGGCGGAACCAGAAGAGATCGTCGGATGGAGTCACGACTAAGTCGCCTTCGATGGCGGAGTGCTTTTCCGCGACCTCGTGGGCCAACTGGGTGATGATGTGCTCCAACTTTGCGCCCAAAATTAGCAGCAGCTGCGAGTTTCGTAGCTCGTTGATATTAAAGCATGATACATTTGATTGTTCGTATCGAACGTACTGAATGTTAATGCAAGCACATCAGCAGCTGTTGATGCGCACATATGTTTTAGAAAAAAGAACTTACAATTAAAGGAATGAGTGATATCCAAAAGTATGCATTCCAACCTGCACCGACGAAGCAATTACAAAATTTATAATTGTACATCGAAGCAATCGATTTTGTCAAATGCGCAAACACGACTTATGTATATGTTCTAATTTTCATATTTCGTTAACTTTCGCTAACAAAATCAAATGAGACATGATTAATTTGTTTCAAAATTTTGTTTCCTTAAATCAATTTTAGAAGAGATGCATAACACGCACCGTCGACATTCAACAACAAGAAAATCATCACGAAAACCCAGAGGTACCAGCTGCAGTAAAAGAACAAAAAAATATATATATGGTATTTCTTTAAAAAAATTAAAATTCTAGCTTTTGGAAATCTTTTGGTACCAAAAGGTAATAATAATTCAATTTTCAGAAGGATTTGATGAAATTTCTCCTATTATAAATAACGCTGATCAAAATACTATTATTTGAGGCCGAATTTGGCGAGAATTCATTTGCTATTCGCTATACTTCAGTAATAATTCAAAATAATCCCGCTTTAAATTAGTTATGACATCTCTCTTAATATCTCTTAATACATAATTAAGGATAAAATTAAATGAGAAAAGTAATGACATTGAAATGAATTCTTATATTTCACTAAAAAATAAAAGTAAATAGAATTTGTTTTAACTCTGATTTAACCAAAACATTGAATTCTAATAAGCTTTGGTGCCAAATGGAGTGTTAAATGTCTTATTTTTTTATAATTATTTGTCATATTTTTGGGCTCGCGGCTTAAGCTCAACAAAAGTTTCCTGATAATTTGTATCATTGTTGATGGTTTGGCGATCATGAACTGTTAGTCTATGCAGAGGAGTGCGATCGAATCCGTGGCTCTTATAAACTTGGCTGACTTATAAAAATCATTTTCAGAAAAAATAAGAGATCTGAAACTACTGTTACATTGAGTTTTGTCAGTTTCACTAAAATAATGAAACAATGAAGTATTTGCATTGACAGTGTCTTCTTCCCTATTGACTGTTTTTAGCGCAAGTGACAAAAAGCTTGATGATTGGCGTTCGAAGCCTCAAGTTCGAAGCTTAGTTACTTCATATTTTCAGTTAAATTCATTTCTAAAAAAATGGACGAAACGGATAACATGTTACTATTCTCTCAAAAAACTCTTGTCATCTACCCTCTGTTGAATATAAATATTATTTTTTAATAATTTAAGTTTTTGAAGAATAATAGTTATTTTATATTCTTTATTATGGTAGCAGGAGGTTTTGAATTCGTCCTTGGTATCAAAGGTTATCAAAACAGAAGATTTTGAATTCAAGTCTTGCCTTGCCGCTAGTATTATTAATTTTTTTCCTATTTGATTTAAGTCTATAGTTTGGGTCTATCAAAATGTATATGATATCAAGCAGAAAATTTTGAGTCCAAGTCTCGTTAGGCTTCTAGCATTATTATTTTTTTCTGATTTAATTTAAATTTATATCTTGAGCCTATCAAAAGACGTGGGGGAAGTGTTGAATATAAATAGTCAAAATATCATTCTCTACTAGCTTAAACTTTTTTTAAAAAATAATTATTTTATATAACTTAACATCCACAATAAATTCGAAATTAAATAAAATCAATTTAAAACATCTTATGCAAAAAAATAATTATTATGTTTTTATTAAAAAAAAAAATTCATTGGTGATGTTTCTATACACAACTACCAATTAAAGCGCGACACGTGGAACCAAAGTGACCAATGGAATACAAGTAGTCAGGACACAGGACACGTGTCTCAAATCTACTTGCTATTGCATCCCCTACTTGTGATATCAATTAAAAAAAAAAAAAAAAACTTCAACTGAAACTTTGTGAACTTCTACTATTGAGGAAGTGCAAAATTTACACCTATAAGTATGCGTACAGATAGTATTTTCCAATGTCAGAATTAAATAGAAATCCCCGAGAGAACATCACGGAAAATCCTGCGTCTTTCGATTCGAAACAAAATTTAAACTTCACACACCAAGATGGCAGTTCAAAAGTATGCACTAAAAGAGAATGAAGTGATAAAATAAGTTAGCAGGGTATCTATGTTAACACTTTCAATGTTTGTAAATGTATTTGTTCACATGAACTCGATTCCGCGGCTGCTTTTGAATCATAGCACAGGTCAGAAAAATAGCTATCACAAGCAACGCCGGAGACTCATCTTAACTCAAATGCCAAGACGAAGAAACGGAAAGTTACAACACGGTTTTTGTTTTCTCCCTTCCGAGTCCCTTTTGTGAATCACAAGCAACACATTGAAAAGATGTTCGCGAGAGGTTCCGCATGTCTCTCACCTGGAGTAATCGACGCGCTCTCCGAGAAGCAATATGCTTTAGAATCTGTAGCTGGGGTCGACGTCCATTGCCCACGCGAATTTCGCGAGAAGCGATTTGTTGAATATCTGAATGAGCTCAAAACAGTCTTGTGTTAGGATTAACCTCGCTTTAGTTTGATACTCTCTAACCATTAAATCATTACAATTTTATGTCCCGTTGCAATCATTGATCATTGCATTAAGGTTTTTCCGCTAAAGTTCTTTTTTGTTAGGGTTAATTTTGCTCGTTGGGAAATGAACAACGAAAGATGAGCAGAAACCTATTTGTAATGTAATAGATTACAAGGAAAAGATTGTTCACCGTGACATATAAGAAAAGGAACAAAGATCATTAACGAAAAGCCACATTACCTTCTCGATGGGAACTTCGTGGCGCTTGCACCACGCAACGGATATTCTAGGGTCGAGATAATTGATCTTAGACGTCCCCAAAGCCACCGTCTTCAAATCCTCCTTTATCTTTTTATCCAGCTCCATTTTCTCTATCTTCGCATTCGTCTGTGCAAGCTTCTTCTGTATCCTGCAAGTCATAATTGTATAAGATTTCACAAAAATATCTTAACTGATGATGTTAATATTATCGTTGTGCATATTACGCTTCAGGGGACAAGTTCCTCTTCGTCTTCCCGTCTGCATCTTTAAGTGGGGGCTTCCCTTTTCTTGCCCTACTCAAATCCACCTTCAATTCCTCCCTTTGAGCCTGCAAGCATCACCACAATAGGGAATATTAGATATTTGATAGGGATCTTTGCAAAAACAATCCAATTTGTTTCCGATTTTGCACCTCCAATCGACATTTTTGGTTTATACAACTTTGCTCTCAAATTTCTCCCATGGACAGAAATGTCCCTGGCTCGCCTTGCATTGTATAATGCTTTATAGAATTAGGTCAAGGATGGTCCATGAAAGAATATCCTCCATAGTTGTATTAAAATGGACTGAAGGAGCAAGAATTAAGAAAGTGTGGATACTTTATATTTTGCAAAAAGCCTACTTAATAAGATAACGATTAAAGCAAATAATCCTATGAATGAATATATAGGTTCGTTAGTACATCAAACCTTTAACTCGTCAATCTTTTCATTCAATCTAGACATCTGGGATTCGTGGGACTTTGAAACACTGCGCTGATGATTGCATATGATAGCGACCTGTTTGCATTTTACTAGAATACATTAGTACGAATTATTATTCGTGTAAGAACATTCGTAATCCTGAAAAATACCCAGTCATTACCTCTTTATTTGCACGCTGATAAACAGCGATCTTTTCAGGGAGAATGCCTTCCTTGGTTTCCTTATTCAACTGTCATGAAACCTCACAGGTTAACTCGGAAACGCCAAATAGTGGTTTAATAGTTATTTACTACCATTAGCAACAAATATACTCACACAAGGTCATTACATAGATTAGGAGGGCTTAGACAAAGAAAGTAGAATGGAGCAAAACAGGAAAATTTATATTTAAAATGTGCGAACAAAAGGTAGAAAAATGAGAAAAAAGAGTTGCTGGGGTTGCTCCGGCTAATACTTACTATGTCATCCAAGGTAATAGAAGCATTGTACGTACGGAAAACTTTTGCAGTAAGACCAGGCATGAGTTCCTTAAGGTGAGCATTAAGTTTACTTGTATCAAGCAAGTCAAAGAGATCATCTCCTTCGCCTTTTCTTTTTCCATCACCTTTTTTAGCTGGTGAATCACAAACAAGGATACGATATTAAGCATCTTGTTCGATCGATATATACACTAAAAAACAAAGCATATATTTACCAGTACGGAACTCCCCAATCGCTTTGTATACAGGTGCTTCGACCTCCACAGTGTTAAAATATCTGATAGAATCTTTACCAAGGAAGTCAAACTGAAAAATGAGAAAAAAGTGTGTTAAGAAGATAAAACAGAAAAGAAAAAGATCAGTCCAAGTTAAGCATAAAATGTTTACCTGTAACTGATTTGGGGGCACACAGATAACATTCTCCACCTTCAGAGTACAGCAACCGACAGTATCAGCCTCATCATCATCCTGCAAACATAATCATGATTCATATGCTCCATTGCACAAGTCCGTGCTAAAAATAGCTCATTTTACAACATTATTTCCATTTTACGACAAATTTTCATCACTAGCTCATAAAAGGAGTGGAAAATTGTGATTAGTTGCATCAAAAGTTTGCAAATATGCTTGCTTTTTATTCACAATATGCTCATGATACAAGGATATACCTAAAATTACCAATACTAGGCAAGATACACACTTGGGTAAAGGAAATAATCACAAAATTCCGGACTGAATCTTTTGAAGAGGAAACAAATAAGCGCATGGTGAGTTCTAGCATTGAAGAAGGAAAAATAACGCACAGCAACTCAAGGCAAGATTCACACTTGGGCAAAGGAAATAATCACAAGATTCCGGACTGAATCTTTTGAAGAGGAAACATATAAGCACATGGTGAGTTACTAGCATTGAAGAAGAAAAAATAACGGCACAGCAACTTAAGTTAAGCTAGCATAATACCTTCTCATTGCCTGCCCTAAGCGCTAGCTTATCAATGAGGTATGTCGCCACTGCTATTTGCCTTTTCATAGGATCTTTACTATTGAAATCCTTCGTGTAAGTGGAACGAATATTATGTATATAATCCTGCAGAAAAAAAACATAAATTGTTAAGCGATAATATGCACTATCAGTAAGTTGGTACTTGACTCAGGCCCCTAGACAGAGAAACTAATTCATTTTATAACCTTCAATTGCCTAGCCTTCTCGTACTTCTCTTTGTCACTTTGTCCTTTTAAAGAGCTGCTTGCTGCCAAAAAGACATACTTGGAGTCTTTTGGATTTATGGGATCACTCCAGTATGCTAGCCACGTAACCGTGTTATCATGCTTCACTTCTCTCCATCTGCAAAGACACCACTAAAGCTGAAAACCTTCCCAAATACAGTATCTATATACATAACTGTAGATCCACCTTTTGCCGTTGAGATACTTCACACATGTACTCTTGAAAATTTATCTACTGACATATGTACCCTTGAAAATTCTGAAATTTCCATACAAGCCCTTCACATAGAATGGCTCCAAAACTTAGGATAAAGATATTTTAGTAAAAAGACTGCATTTTTGAGGAGTGGATACAAAACTCTGATTTTACAAGGTTATATATGGAAAAGGATAATTTACATGTAAAAGCCCCTTGAACTATATGGTACCTTTCACCAGGAATGGGACACTCAGGAATTGGAGCATTTTTTCCAATGTTGATCGTGATGTCACTTGGTCGAATGCGTCGTTTTAATTTGCCCATCTGAGAATTCACCAAAGATTCAAGAACTCTTTCTATAATATAACAACTCGAAGAAGAAGAACTGCATATTGCCACATATGAAACATCTCATCACATATAACATCAATTAACTTTAATATGTCAGACCTTAGGATGCTCTCCACGGCCTCGGAATAACGCAGGTGGTTCCACTCTAAAATTCCCGACCTGAAAAGAAACAAAATGGTCCAGCTCTGAACAAGGCATATGATGTATGAAGACAGAAGACTGGAGAACACACTAGTTTAATCCCTGCATAAATTGTAATTAAAATATAAACTGAAGAAGGCCCCAAATGCACATTCCCATACATCACCATACAAGGAAACACATAGACTATAATTTTGCAATAAAAGAATTTGATGCTAAAATCAATAGCATATACAAATTTCAGGAGCTTGCAGATGATGAAAGCTAAAGGATTGTTATTATACTGATATTAACAAGATCAAAAATCAATCCTGGAGAATTTAGACAGTTAGACTAAATTATACCATGATTGATCCAAATTACACAGAAGCAAAAAGCTAAACAACACAATGATTCAACAATAACTCAATAACATGAAAATTGACCTTCTCTTTGACACCATCAACAATAGCCCACATGTACTTGTCCTCTTTCTTTAACTTCTCTTCTTTTAAAGCTTTTTTCTCCTGTAGAAGAAATAAATTAAGAGTCAGCCATTCCTCTTGTAAAATGTGATACACTATTCAAATATTAAAAATAAGCACATAGTGATGTATTTGTAGAACTAAATCATTAATGAGTAAATGAAAGGTTTTCTTTTCATAAAAGGGCAAATAGCTTATATAACTCAAATAGAGGTTGCTTTGAGATAAATTAGATCGAAAGCTAACTGTTTTACATGTCCTTGAGAAAATAGCAGACACAATCGCACAAGGGAAAGAAATACACAGTGACAGAAACAAATAAATAAAACAAAACATTCCAGAGATTAAATGGCTAGATTTTTGTGGCTTACCGCAGCACTCATTTGCTTCTTTTTTTCCTTCTCCTCTAGATGCCATTCATAGATTGGAGTAAAATCACAGAGCTCAAATTTCTTAATAACATGGTTTTTACCAAGAATTTGCCGCCAGTCATTAAAAAAGTTATGAATAAATTTCGGCTTCGTGGCGTAATCCGTATCTTTCATCACTGCAAACATAGTTGCAACCTGCGTGCGAAGAATTTCAGTTTAGAAGATGAAAGGAGAATGCAAATTGTAACAGATTGTAATTCCCTGAAAAGAAAGGAAGTCAAGGACTACCAACTTCTAAACATTCACGAATAAAATAATAACAGAAAAAGCAACCAGCTTCAAGAAATAATAAAAATAGAAAAGCAACAGATTAAAGAGCTCTCAAAAAAGGCACCTCCTCTTGCTCTGGAGTTAAATCAACCGGCTGTCTATTGTAGAGCATTTTGACCCCATGAGGTTGGTACGGAGGAGGAAAAATAACACCGTTGTGCTCTAAGGTAGTCCATTTTTGTCCTCCGCCTGACCCAGGAGGAACCTTCAATGACTTTGAAAATGTAGATTTTTTCATTGCTTTCTTCATCTTCAATTTCTTGTCATCTTTCTTGGATGATGGAGTGGTTTTTTTTATCACTTTCGTTGTAGATGATTTGCTGTCTGAAGACCCTAACTTCCTCATCTTTTCTGCAAGAGGTTTGCGATCCCCATCATCTGTTTTTGATTCTTTTTTCACAACAGATTCATGCTTTACCTTTACAAAAGCAGAGGTATCTGAAACTTTTGCCTTCTTAACTAAAGAATCATTTCTATTATTAACATCACCAAGGGTCCGTTTGTTTATATCTTTTGGGGACCTTGATTCGCTACCTGTTTCCTTCTTAATAGACATATTTGCCTTTATCTTCGAAGCCAAAGGTTTCCTATCTTCTGAATCATTAGCATTGCTGCTGCTGTTTATCTTCTTGGATGAAGATGAAGCAACTTGCCCAGCTCCAGTGGTAGCCGCATTCGCCTTAAACTTAAAAGCCAAAGGTTTATCATCTTCTGAATCATCAGCGTTTTCCTTGCTGCTGCTGTTTATCTTTCTGGATGAAGATGAAGCAACATGCCCAGCTCCAGCGGTAGATGCATTTGCCTTAACCTTAGAAGCTAAAGGTTTCTTATCTTCTGAATCATCAGCACTTTCCTTACCGCTTCTGTTCTTCGATGAAGATGCAAGAACTTGCCCAGCTCCAACTGAGGAATACTTGGAGATCAATGGCTTATTATCATCATCAGAATCACCAGAAGGCTCAACTTTACCATGTGATGTGTCTCTATGTTCTGAAAAATGTTTAACCATCTTTGAAGCTGGATTAGGTCTCCGACTTAATGGTATATTATCATCTGAATCATCTGAGTTCTCAACTTCAGCATGGGGCCTTTTCAAATTAGTCTTATCCATAGAACTAGTAGAATGTTTATTTTCTGATGAATGGTTGGGCGGACCAGGTGCTGAGGACCGAGAAACTGGGTTTGGCATTTTCGGCTTCTCAGTCGGCATCTTTGAAGTAGAAGTCACCTTACTCTTTTGCAAGTTTGAATTCTCACCATTAGGAGAACTATGATCAGATCTAGCCCGCTGAAGAGAGATATCACGCTTTTGGGAAGTCGATTTGTTTGAAGCAGAGTTTAATGAACTATGTCTCGAAGAGCTTGATCTTTTAAAAGTAAGAGGGGCATCGTCGTCATCACCATTATCATAAATAACAGGATTGACACACCCATCAACAGCCATATTTCCCTAGCACTTGCACCTGCATGTACCAACTGTAACTATTAGTGCACAAAAGACAGCAAATAATTTATTTTGAGACTACCAAGCAGTTCAAAATAGAATGCGTACTTGAAAGGAATCGACATTATGTTGAGCTTACAGCCCAAACTAAGCAACTTCACACAACATCCAACAAAAGCCATCTTTCCCTCAAGATATAAAATATTTAGTGTTACGATCAAATGTTTCCCATCTAGTAGTAGATAACACTATCAAAGTCACCAAATCCAACAAGATCAATCAAAAGCTGTTCCATAATATGCATTGGTCTCATTGAAGAAACTAAACAAGTTGCACTAGAACTTCAGAGGTGCAATCGTCAGAAGAACAATAACATAAAAAGGAAGAGACAGCGTACTCCAAAAGCAAAACAGATTAAGCTAACATGACATTTCACACGGTTACACATTAAGGAAGTTAATGGTGCAATGAAGAACTATTTTTTACGACAAATGGCAGGTGCTAAGCAAAATAGTGCAATAATGTGTTGAAGATTGTGGCAATATAGGAGGCAATGATCGAATAGAAAGATCATTCCTCTTCATTAGATTAGGCAAATGATCATGAATTAGTGATGTCGAAGCTTCATCTCTTTGCACAGTTCTTCTTGGCACATGATTCATGAACAGGGGAAAAATCCTCTCTTATAAAAGGCATAGATCGTCAGAGCATTTAGGGTTATACGTCCATGCGGTGCAAACCTGATGATTTTATATTCTGAGAGGTGCTTTTTCAACATTAAACAAACTTTTTTAGCTAAATAATACAAAGAAAAACTTAAACACTATAAATTTCCTTGATATTGGTGTAAAGATGTATAAGACCAAGGGCACCTCAAGCATGATCTACTATCCTAATCACAAAAATACACCAAAAAGTTCAAATTAACGATTTGAAGATACAACAGAGAGCGAAATCGGGTAGGGAATCGCTCCTAAAGCGAAACCGAACCAAAAGTTCCCAAACTGCTACGATTAGTGTGTTGCATCAACGGATTAGGTCGATTAGGGCATCGAAAACAAGGAATCGAAGAGAGGAAGCGCAAATCGAGCTCCAGATGTTTAGAACAGAGCTAGGGTTTCCAACTTTCCACCGTGACCCCGGAGGAGAAGGGAAGAGGAGGGTAAGAGGCGAACGCACCGAGCTAACGCCGCGGCGGCGTCGGCGGAGGTCGGTGGCGGCGACGGTGGAGATCGTCGGCGGCGGCGGCGGCGGCGGCGGAGGGTGAGGAGCTGAGGTAGGAGACGTAGATAAGATCACCTCCCCTCGTCGTTTTTTTTTTTTTTTTCAAAGGTTTTTTTGTTTTGTTTTTTAAATTTTTGTTGGCACCTTTTTCTCTCTAATTCGATCTCGCTCTCGCTCGCGTATGAGACAGGGGGAGAGAGAGAGAGAGAGATTGACTTAAGCCGAACCGGGTCGATTGTGAACCGGGTTTGCGGGTTAGAGATGTCAATAGATACGGATACCCGAAATTTTATCCGAATCCGAACCCGAATCCGAACAGAGTGAATTACGTGATATTAAATGGATATCAAAAATAAAAATCCGACGGATTTGGATTCAGGTATAGATTTTGATTGTACCCGATCCGAACCCGAACCGGAATCCGAATTTATTTTACATTATATAATATATATATATATATATAAATATTTGATGTTATATTTTAATTTGTATTATGTTAAAAAATTTAGATTTAATGTAATATATTTTGAAATATTGAAAAGAGAAATAATTATTTCGGGTTCGGATTTTCAGGTCGGGCTCTGGTTCGGGTTTCTGATTTTTCGTCGGGTTCGGGTTCGGATATGGATTTCTAAAATCAGCCGGATTCAGGTTCGGGTTTGAAGTCGAGTTCGGGTTCGGATTTTTAAAAATCCGCCCCGAATCCGACCCGTTGACATTCCTATTGCGGGTTTGTTTCGAATTGGTAATCTATATAAGACTAGTGTAGTGGCCCGCGCGTTGCAGCGGGTAGATATTGATGAAATAAGAATTCAAACCTATAATATTATAAAAAAGGAAAGGAATTAGGATATGTTCAAATTTATTTAACTGATATGGTATAGTGACACAAACTTTATAGTGAGTAGATACTATTATAAAACTAAACATGCGTAATATACTAAGCAAACAGAAAATAAAATGTAAGAAAAATTAATATTTTTACTTGATTTGTAAATTCGATTCATATTCAAATCACGGGTAGCATCAATAGATAGAAAAAATGGCACAACAACAATGCATCGGGTAACGGACAAACATTCATAACGATGACGATCCATCTTCAGGCAACGAAAAAAAAAAAAAAAAAAAAAAAAAGGAAAAAAACCAGCCAATTTGAAAAAAGTAATTAAAAAGTCGGTGAGAAATATTACTTTCATATATTGTTGATGAAATGATATAGTTTTTTTATTGTGAATAAAACAGATTATATATTATAATCAATATAAGAGTTTTTAAAATAATTCTCTTTTTCGAAAAACTCATGCTACTAAAATATATTTCTCAAACTATTTATCGGTTCCTCTTTTTTTAAAAAAATAAAACTCAAACCACTATAATAACACATTCTATATTTAATAATTAAATAAAAAAAGAGAAAATAAACGTACATGTATGTAGCTAGAAGATGGCAGGCATTGCAGGCACGGAGAGCTCAAGACCCTGATCGAAAAGAGAGAATGAAAGCACGTGAGAATAAAACCAAAAAAACTAAAAAGAGAACGATAATAGAAAAAAGAAGAGAGAAATAAAGAAAAAACTATAGTAAAATAAAAAAGAAAGAAAAGATAGAGATGATGGTCCATCTTCTTAGCGAGGTTCATATCTCTAAATTAAAAGATGATGGTCTATATTCTCGGTGGGTTCACACGCCAAACTAAAAAGATGACTGTTCATTTTTTCAAAAGAAATATCAATAGATTTTTATAGATGACTATTCATCTTTCCAAAAAAAAAATAGAGGAAAAAAAGAAAAAAAAATCTAATCAATTTTAGAAAGATAATTATAAAATTCAATAGGACTGGCAACCAGAAAATTAGGGGTTGGATCATATTAACATAAGGCCATGGGAATTAATAGATGATTGTTTATCTTTCCAAAAAAAAATGTTAATAGATTTTTATAGATGACTATTCATCTTCCTAAAAGAGCGAGAAGATTTAAGAAATATATGGGAAGATGAAGGGACACAGATAGAAAGATAGAGGGACATGAGAGAAAATGGTTTAATAAAAAAATTAAAATTTTTTAAAAAACTATTGTAATTAATATATGTTTATGGATGAGAAGATGAAGGGACACGGATGGGAAGACAAAAGGACATGAAAAAAAACGGCTTAATAAAAAATCAAAAAAATTCAAAAAAAATGAATCAATTTTAAAAAATAATTAAAAAATGGGTGTGGGACCCACACCCCCAAATCAAGGAGGATGGGCCACATCAGCTTAAGCCATGGAGATTCATAGGGTTATATAGAAGATATAGATTGCTCTATATATCTATCATTTAAGTAACTTTGAGATTTGTGTCATCTGTATAATGGACGACGGATGGAATGTCTCATATTGGAACTGGGGACATTTTTATCGGATTTTTGTTTATTTGCTTGGTCTACTTGAGGTTATAATATATGTATAGCATCACTAGCTTTGTTTAGTCTCATTTTTGCTTTTCCGTTCAACATTAAAAGCTTTTTAATATATATGAAAGAGAACACACTAAAATTTTGTACTACAATAAAAAGTAGGGTGTTGAGGTTCGTTAGACACCGTCCCTTCTGGAATATCAATGTGATGTGCTTTTCTGTTGTCCAGCCGTTGGTCTTTCTTAATGGAATAACTGTGATGGAGACATCGCGCAACATCTTACGGAAAACAAATTGGCCAATAAAAGAAAGCCCGTTCCGACCACACCCAATATGTGCAAATATATTATCAGACCAGCTCTGAGTCATAAAAACAAATGTTTCGATTTAGTGCTTCTAATTCTTGAGCAAAAGTAATCTACTGGGGATATTTAACTTGGCTCTTCTTTTAAAAGCACTATTTAGATAATACTTCATTCGAACAACACTATATGCTATAGGGGGGTCAGACAAACCTTATATCTCGAATGACTCTTGGATCTCGCTAAGGAGTAGCAATTGAGATTGAGAAAGATGTAGACATGGCGCGATTGAAGTAGGGTTCAAGACATGATCACGGTGGATTTACTATCTTAAGGCCTATTTAGTACCAAGCATCTTCTAGAAAGAACAAAAATAGTAATGAAATCAATGTAATTTGTATAATATGTTATTACTTACAGAGACAAAACAAAATATTTTCACATTGTTTTTTCTCACTATGCATAAAATAGACGCCATCTACAACTCAAACAATGCCTCAGTAGATCTAATACGAGAGGTACAAATACTTCTCTATAATAAAACTTTAGTAGCTTCTTTTGAAAAAAAAAAAAAAAAAGGCTTTTGCGCCTTAGAAACTTATTTTATCTTTCCGTTTTTAAATAGAAGCTCTGAACTTTTCTACTTTAATTAACTTCTTATTCTACTTTAACCTGCAGTAATTCTTTGAACTCTACCGACCGTCCCTAGCGCAAGTGGCAAAGGGCTTGGTGGTTGGTATCTGAGGTTCCGAGTTCGAATCCTAGTTGATTCACATTTCTAGCTAAGTTTATTTCTAAAAAAAATAAACGAAGCGGGTAGCGTGCTACCTTTCTCTCTCTCGAAAAAAAAAAGACTTCTAAAATTACTATTACTTTGAGTAAGCCAATCTTTAAATTTTTAATTTTACTATTCAATTTTTCAATTTATTTGATTTAAGTTAGCGATACTTTGCCTTTCCAATATGCAATTCTCTTCTTACCTCGCCTATACTGCATCTTATATTATCTTATCCAACGATAGCAATGGATGGATCAAGTCATCGGCTTCTCCAGTACAGCGGAGAGATACCACTGATTCATCCCGATCCCCCGGTCCAGCTTCCGCCCCGTCGTCCACCGCCGCTTCCTGAATCCGACCCGGTCGAGCATCGGCACGTAGACGCTGTCGAGCTGCGACCCGACGCAGAAGAAGTGGTCCAGCCAGAACAGCCCCCCGGGCCGCAGCACGCGGTAGATGTCGAACAGCGCGAACTCCAGCACCGCGCCCGGCACCCAGTTGCTCAGCAGGTGCATCGTGTGCACGACGTCGAGCGTGCCGTCGTAGAACGGCAGCCGGTGCGCGACGCTGACGTGCAGCGGCACGAGCCCCCACGACGCCACGAAGTTGTTGAACGGCCCGTCGAAGTCCATCGTGCTCGTCACGACCGTCACGCCGCGCTCCCGCATCCGCGCCGCGAACGTGCCCGTGCCGCCGCCGATGTCGAGCCCGATGCGGATCGTGCCCCGCGGCTTCAGCTCCAGCACGCTGTCGATCCCGAAGTTGAGGCCCCCGTTGTTGTCGGCGAGCCACCGCCGCCGCTCCCGGCCGTTGACCAGGTCAAAGCAGTCCTTGCAGTCAAAGTAGTCCTTTGACTTGGCCCTGTTGACCAAGCAGCTGTAGTTCTTACACGTGTACGCGTCCCACACGATGCTCGTATCGGGCGGGACCCGCCACAGGCTATCGGGTAACGGGTCGGGCTCCGCGAACCCGATAGGGGACCTGGGCTTGCACCGGCGGCGCGGGAGCGGCTCGCAGCCCCTGAGCATGAGCTTCTGGGCGAACACGGCGTCGCTCGGGCACTCGCCGCCGACTTCGTAGCTCATGTACCTCTCCAGATCCTTCTCGAAGTTTCGGCACGCGTGCCCGAGCGTCGGGTACAGCGCATCCGCATCGAGGTTCGCGCTGTGCCCGAGGGGCAGCTTGTGGGGGGCCCACCGCAAGCTGGAGCTCGCCGGTGGGCTCCTCCTGGCGCGTGTCGTGCGCTGATTGGTCCACGTGGGCACTCCGGAGCTTCTGGAGAAGCACGTCGGACGCGGCGAGGCGGCGTTGGAGGGCGCGGAAATTGGAGCGTGTCATGTTGAGCTCGAGGATTAGGCTCGAGTCGGGCTCACATTTTATGATTCCGATTTGGGTTCGGATTCCGTCTTCTAAAAATTTGGTTCCGATAGGTGCGTCGGAAAAGAAATAAATAGAAATTAAATTTGTAAATATTATTAGTAGGAAAATTTTGAGCCATATACGTAGCGGGATTTTTTGGTGGTAGGTGAAGGGTTTTTTGGGGTAATCTTCTTTGTTACCCATTTGAAAATTTTTCTCTAGTTCATGTACGTGTACAAATATAACAAGATGAACCCCAAAAAAACAAAAAAAAAAAGGAAAAAAAGGAAACAACTAGGGAATTGATGAAAATAAGAGAGATACTATTTTCCCTTTTTGATTCATGATCATTCCTATCTATATATATAGCCTACGAAGGAGTTGACTTTTTTCTCTCTCGTTTTATATATATATATATATATATATATATAGAGCTAGTCTCCTATACTATCTATAGTACCGGGGCTCCGGTACTATAGTCGCTTTTTCGATTTTAGGGTGTTCAAATCAACGATCCACACCGTTGAAACTGATCTAGGATATTTGAAGTTCTTAGGAATAAAATTTTATAATTTTTCGACGTAGTTTACTTTGTGATCAAACCGTTTCAAAATTGTCAAATTTCAATGGTTATTATGGCGAGTTTGTAGTTTAACTGTGGAGAAGAATCTAAATTTATTCAAATTTTGATAGAAAATACTTTAAACTATATAGATGAAGGTCAACATCCTTGATCTTGAATTTGAAACTCCTATACTCAAATTTTAAGGATTATTCAATTTTCACCGTTCATTTTGACATGATTTATTTACTAAGTAAACGATATCGAAAAAAACTAAAATTTTATTCCTAAGAACTTCACATACCCTAGATCAGTTTCAACGGTGTGGATCGTTGATTTGAACACCTTAAGATCGAAAAAGTAACTATAATACCGGAGCCCCGGTACTATAGATAGTATAGTAGCCTCATTCTATATGTATATATATATATATATATATATATATATATATATATATATATATATATATATATAGAGTTAGGCTAGAATACTTGTGGAAGTACCGGGGCTCCGGTACTTCCATGTCGTTTTCGATGTTGGGACTTCCGAAATCGACGATCGGCTCCGTTAAACTTGATCTAGAGTATTTGAAGTATCTAGAAAATAAATTTCGCGATTTTTCGATATCATTTGCCTGGTGATCGAAAGGGCTCAAAATCAGCAATTTCAATGGTCGTGGTGAGCCGTTTGCAAGTTTAACGGTGTAGAAATATCCAAATCACGTAAAATTTTGATAGAAAATTCTTTATACTATATAAAACAAGATCAATATCTTTGATCTAAAATTTTAGAGTCATATTATCACATTTTGTGAGATTTTTATTTTCAGCCATTGATTTTGAGCCCTTTCGATCACTAGGTAAATGATATCGAAAAATCGCGAAATTTATTTTCTAGATACTTCAAATACTCTAGATCAAGTTTAACGGAGCCGATCGTCGATTCGGAAGTCCCAACATCGAAAACGACATGGAAGTACCGGAGCCCCGATACTTCCACAAGTATTCTAGCCTAACTCTATATATATATATATATATATATATATATATATATATATATATATATATATGAGAGGTTTATTATTATTATTATTTTGGAAGGCAATTTGGAACATGACACGGCAATATGATTGGAACACAACACGAAATTATTGAGAAAAACTCAAAATGGACAGACACAGTGCAAATTAATCTGTTTAAGTTGAAAATAACACGCCGACTAGCGCAAGTGATAAAGAATTTGATGATTGATACCGAACTTCTAAATTTCAAACCTAGTTTTCAATTATATGAAATAATTATTTTTTTTTCTGAAATTAAGTTTAAGCTATTAGCGAACGATATTTTTATATTTTTATATTTAATACAAGGGTCAACCTAAAAAAAATAAAATAATGAACCACTTGCTAGAAATAGAAAAAGAAACAAATTTAATTTAGGCTTTGTTAAATGATGGTCATGCGTAGATCATCGTTTTTTTGTAATAGATAAAGTAAACGTGAGATTTATAGGGGAGCAAGTACATGCCAAATATTCCTTGTATGTTAGGGAAATTTCTGCGCTCCATTATTATAATTTGGGATAATTTCAAATATCATCATTGTGATTTCGTGCTTTCTCACTTTAGTGCCCTATGGTTTAAAACGTATCACTTTAGTATCCTGTAGTTTGGTTATTCTTTTTTTTTGTTATCTTTTGTTAATTTTTTCGTTAAATTATACAGAAAAAATTTCGAATATCTCACATATGGTTTATCGAATATTCACTTTACTATCCTGTAGTTTTAACTTTCTCATTAATTTAACAAAAAAATTAACGAAAAGATAACAAAAAGAGAATAACCAAACCACCGGGTACTAAAGTGATACATTTTAAACCACATGGCACCAAAGTGAGAAATCACGAAATCACAGGTGTGGTATTTGAAGTTATCCCTTATAATTTTGTGTGTAAGATTTTTCTGTACATTATTCGAAACATATAAAATATTAAAGTAGTATTTTCATATAATTTAAAGTATTTTTGAGAAAAATAATAATTTTATATTATTTCATAAGGTATTAGAAATAGAAAGTTCTAATTTTGTTTGAATCCCTCTCAACTAATTCATATCTATATTTTAAACCTGTTCAAAAATTTTGAGTCCAGATGTGAGAAAAAGTGTTAAATATAAAATATTAAAATTATATTCTCTGAAATTTTTAATCGGCACTGCAAGTTTTATTCTATAAAATTTATTCTATAAAATTTAATAATTAACGAATATAAATGTAATTTTAACATAAAACTCGTAATAAAATAAACGAAGAATACGATAAAAATATTTTATCTCTCTACAATATATTAACATTGTTCTTATTTCCTAGGGGTAAAACAGTCGAATACGGTCAAACTTTTTAAGAAACCATATTCGCATCCTTTATATATATATATATATATATATATATATATATATATAGAGTCCGGCTACTATACTATTATAAGTATAGAGCCCTTTGTACTAATAAGTTGTTGGCCGTTAGATCTATCCTTTCATCATTTTCACCCGTTAGATTATACTATTAAACCAACTACCCACTCAACCCTAGGGGGCCCACTATCAACCTAACCGTAACCACTCTCATCCTAACCGCACATCTTTTCATCCGAACGGTCGAAAACTTATGAGTACAATAGGCTCTATACTTATAAGAGTATAGTAGCCCCAGCCTATATATATATATATATATATATATATATATATATATATATATAGTAGGACTTGTGTGCTATTAGGAGCACGGAGGCCTCCGTGCTCCTAAGCCGTTTTCGATGATGGGACTTTCGAATCGATGATCGGCTCCGTTAGACTTGATCTAGCGTATTTGAAGTATTTAGGAAATATTTTTTGCGGATTTTCGATATCATTTACCTAGTGATCGAAAGGATTCAAAATCAATAATTTTTAATGGTTGATGTATGACATTTGCAAGTTTAACGGTGTAGAAATATTCAAATCAGATAAAATTTTGATAGAAAATTCTTTATACTATTTACAACAAGATCAATATCTCTGATCGAAAATTTTAGTGCTACATCATAACTTTTTGTGAGATTTTTATTTTCAACCGTTGATTTTGAGTCCTTTCGATCACTAGGTAAATGATATCGAAAAACCGTAAAATTTATTTTCTAGATAGTTCAAATACGCTAGATCAACTCTAACGGAGCCGATCGTCGATTCGAAAGTCCCATCATCGAAAACGGCTTAGGAGCACGGAGGCCTCCGTGCTCCTAATAGCACACAAGACCTACTCTATACATATACATACATATATATATGTATATATATATATATATATATATATATATATATTTGGATGCAAATTCAGATACAAATATGTGTCGAATGCTAAATTTTGGCATACATATTCACATCCTATCAAATCCTGTATCGAATTTAATTGGTGTTTATCCTAACTACTTTCACCTTCAGTCTTATAGACTAAAGCATCCTGCAAAGGACAAAATACGATCTCCAGATGGATACCTGGTGACTGGTAGTCTGGTACCAAAGTCTCAATAACCAGTCACCTCTAATGTCATATTACATCTCAACCACTCTTTTAGAAAAATAACTATCAAAATTTACATGTTGTATTGAAGTACGACTCTTAAACTTAATCTTACTGATATTCTTGTTCTTGTAATCATGTTATTATTACAATTTCATGTATACTAGTATAGGAACCCGTGCGATACAGCGGATAAAAATATTTTAGTAAAAATTTATAAATTAAATAAATAAATATAGAATATAAAAAATAAAAGAATATAATCGTATTTGATTGAATTTAATAATATAAAAAACATATTGAAGTTTTTATAATGGAATTACAATTCAATGAAAAGCAACGAAAGACAAAAAGAACTATATAGGAAAAGAAAATTTGTTACATTAAAATCGGATCCCTTTGTACCCTCGTCTAGGCATCTTCTACCGATGCCGACGATTTCGTGAGATACCACAGTGCTTTCAAACCCTTCCCGGCAACTCTAAATCCTAGCCGATACTTCTCGTCTTCAGAGGCCATTAAAGAGGAGAGGAAAGTACCTCCTTCGTATAACTATATATTATAAATTTAAGTACAAATATTACATATCTTTCATATATATAATATAAAATCAACAACAAAAAAATAAATAGTACATAAAATGAAAATCATACCTATTTAGAGAAAAATAACAAATATTATCAAATTTCTCAATTTTAACTATTAAACGAAAAAGAAAATTTTGGTGAAGAAGAAATATGGTACCTAGCTTTGTGCGGCCATTGAAATTAATTAATTAAGAAAAATATCCTAAATTGATAGGATTGGGTGAATGTGGAGAGGTGGGTGATGATTTTTATATACGAAGTAAATTATTTCAACAAATTTTCAATCTCACCTCTCATGGATGGTAGGCCAAGGGCCACTAAAAAAAAAAGTAAATGTGAGTAAATACGACGGAAAGTGAAGAGCCATTTGAAAAAATAGACTAAATGCAGTTTCAACATTGTTTCAGCATCTCCCGATCTAACCTCTCATGGATGGTAGATCAAGGGCCACTAAAAAAGAGTAAATGCGAGTAAATGCGACGAAAAACGAAGAGCCATTTGAAAGAATAGATTAAATGTAATTATTTAGAGGAAAGAAGAAATAGCTTAGGGTCCCACCTCTCTCAAATTAAGGAGGTACTTTCACATAGGATTTAGGCATGAAAATTCATGTATAGGTATAAATTAGTTACAATACATGTTTACATGTGTCTACTTGCAAAAATACTTCTAGTAGGAATAGTCAATCCAAGTGTAGATCATGCGAGTCACATTCCAATCATTATCTATAAGATTATATGATAATTAAATCCCAAATGCCAAGTTGGCCATCATTGAGGTCAAAATTTTGTACTATTGATTTAACTAATGCAATATTGATCATTGAGTTCTCCAATCTTTCTCTATATTGATTGCATGTTTTATTTTTGGTTACTCTTTTTGAGAAAAAGATAGCATGCAGGTCGCTTAATTTATCTTTTAGAAAATAAACTGAATTAGAAATGTGAAATAATTAGGCTTCGAACTTAAAACCTCGGATACCAGTTATTAAATTTTTAGCCAACTGCGCTAGGTACGGTCAGTTGGATTGCATTGTCTTTATTAATTAATATTGGTGTTCATGCACAAATGAGTGCTTAGTTGGTTGCACATCTTGTGCTGTCACAAGTGCTTAAGATCAACAAGGAAAAAAATGTATAGAGAACTCCTTAACTATATATGGCATTTTGAAATTGCCCTTTACCTTTTATTTTTATTTTTTTATTGAGACTTCTTAACTTTTGATTTTTTGAAATTAAGTGATTTTAGTCAAAGAAATATTCGAGGATTTTATAAAATCCATGGAAAAATTTAACGACTGGAATTAGTTTTAACAAATAAACTTAGGCCAATTAATGGTTAACAACTAATAAAGTTATTATATTTGATAAAAGTTTTAACTTAACTAGTATTAGAACTTAAATTAAAAAAAATAAAAGTTGAAGTGAGCTCAATCAAAAGAAAAAAATAATTAAAGAATTTCTTCTAGAACGGCCTATAGTTGAGGGGGTCTTCTTACAGAAGAAGAATGGAAAATGCTATCGATACACCTATTTATAGTATAAATTTTACACCTCAAGCATCCAAGGGTTCACAATATTTTATCAAATCCATTGGATGAGAGAAGTGTAAGATTTATCCCTAGTCTAGGGATGTATCCTTAGCATTGCTCATGAAGAATCAGTATTTTTACAATCAGATCGAATTGGCCGATCGAATCGGCCGGACAATGATGCAGTCCTTAGGCTAGCTCAGTTCAGATGCATAAAATCGAAAAGTTTTAAAAGCAGTGTTGACCCGTTTGAATTGGCGGTTCAATTACTAAACTGATAAACAAGCCCAATTTTAATTGAACCGGCTCGAACTATCGCTTATAGTAGATTATAGATTAGACAATTCAATCGATTCAGTTTAGATTTTTTTTTAAAAAAAAAAAACTTTGTAAAATGTATTTATTTACTTCTTTATTTTTATTATTTTATACTTAAAAATTAATAATTTATTATTTATGACATCATGCTTACGTCAATAATTCGACCAATCGAATCACTGTTGAACCAGTTGAATCGTGTTGAATCAGTTGAACCGTGACCCAACAACTTTTTCGGTTTGTAATCGATTCCAAATTTTAAAACATTAACTTATGTGTGACTTGTCATCGTGTTCTCTTTCATCAACGTTGGCATTTGGTAGCTAAAAAGTATAATCAAACATCTAAAATTAGAATATTATAATTTATTCTGTTAAAAATATTAGTCCCGTATTAAATACAAATTACACTCTTTAAATATATATATAAGGTGGGAGATTTCTTCGCCGATTAGCTTAAGATTTTGGATTTGGCTCGCGCTCTTTAACACGTTACCAGTTTTTCTCCACCTATAAGCTTAAACTTTTGAGGATCTAAACAGCCTAATAACTTGGGTTTAAACATTTTCAGCAAGTAATATTGGTTGGGTCTCGATAGTCTAATAACTGAGGTTTAAAAATTTCAGGTCGTTGATTTGAGTCCGTCAAATTATCAGTGCTAGTGGATTGAATCATTACATCAAGCCGTGTAACAAAATCATTCTTTTAACATAAAATAAAATCATCTCATAAGGCAAAAATATCCTAACAAATTATAGATGCCGAAATCTCTCAAAGAGGTAAATCAAACTCTTAGGATCTGTTTGAATGTCGAAATAAATTATTCATGAATAATTTATTATGTACGAGAGTTTTTTAATATAATTGTAAGCAAGAGTTTAAATATTTCTTCTTCAAAAGTTTTACTATTCACGATTTGGAAGGTAGCATAGCATATTTTATCTACGAGGTGATTTATTTTATTCTGTAAAATTAACTTACAAGTCGAATATGATTATCTCATTCTAAATATTTGATCACATTTTTTATCAATCAAATGTAGAAATTTTTAAAATAAATTTTTAAAAATATACCGAATAAAAAAGTCATGCATCCAAAAGAAGACCTTAGCTTGCAATTACAAAAAAAAAAAAAAAAAAAAAAAAAGGTTCTCATAGCATAAACTTACTCCTAATTAAATAAGGCAATTTTTTTTTTCTTTTTGAGGAGAATGGTAGCGTACTGCAGCTTCGTTAAATTTTTTAAGAAATGAATGTAACTAAAAATATAAAGTAACTAGACTTCGAACTTGAGACCTCAAATATCAACCACAAAATTTTCTGTCACTTACAGTGCGGACAGTTGGTGCCACTAAAACTATTTAAATAGATGATTGGGAATTACTTTAGTAAATCTACAAGGGAGCTTAGAAGTTCAAGAAAATTAATCTTCAAAATTTAAGGGCTGAATTTGAATATTCGCAAATAAAAACTTTAAATTTTTTCGATTTTTTTGTGAGTTATGTCTTTAATTTTTTTGGTTGTGGTGTTTTATTTCAAGAAAAAAAAATTAAAGCAAGATACTAGAAAGATCCACATTCCTCCAATTGTAGGCAAATGGAAAAATAGTTATGACTGCTGTTAATTAACTCAGAAGAAATCGAAATTAGGAGATGTGTGATATTTTGGTCTTTAAATTTTAATTTGTAATAATTTCTGATTCGAATTTTTTAAATTATTGCAATTAAGTGCAACACAAATACATTATGATCTGTATATATATATAAAATATACTCTTATAATTTGAGGTTATATTGTAATACAATAAACCGATTAACCCGTTTTTTACCAGTTTAAAGTGATTTAAAATCAAAACTGAAACAGTAGCGTTTTCAAATAGATCATGAATACAGGATTCTAGAAAAAGAAACAAAAGGTGAAAAATATAGACAAAAATAATTTCAAAAGGTAAAATCCTATTACAAAATCTCTTGACTCCAACTTTGACTTACAATTCATGACCTGGTCCGCCACCACGTCCCTCGCGACGAGACTATCTTATTCAGCGTCCATCCATCTACTTTGAGATTCGTGCTAGTCAGTATGATAGACGATGGATGAGACCGTCTTACTTTCGAGACTATTCGAATAAAATCAAGTTGCGGGCCTCTCCAGGACAGCGGAGAGGTACCACTCATTCTTCTCGATCCCCCGGTCCAGCTTCCGCCCCGTCGCCCACCGCAGCTTCCTGAATCCGATCCGGTCGAGCATCGGCACGTACGTGCCGTTCAGCTGCGCCCCGACGCAGAAGAAGTGGTCCAGCCAGAACAGTCCCCCCGGCCGCAGCACGCGGTAGATGTCGAACAGCGCGAACTCCAGCACCGCGTCCGGCACCCAGTTGCTCAGCACGTGCATCGAGTGCACGACGTCGAGCGTGCCGTCGTAGAACGGCAGCCGGTGCGCGACGCTCACGTGCAGCGGCACGAGCCCCCGCGATGCCACGAAGCCGTTGAACGGCCCGTCGAAGTTCATCGTGCTCGTCACGACCGTCACGCCCCGCTCCCGCATCCGCGCCGCGAACGTCCCCGTCCCGCCGCCGATGTCGAGCCCGATGCGTACCGTCCCCCCGCGCTTCATTCCCAACACGCCGTCGATGCTGAAGTCGAGCCGGCCGTCGTCGACCAGCCACCGCCGGGCCTCCCGGCCGTTGACCAGGTCAAAGCAGTCCTTGCAGTCAACGGACCCCTTTGACTTCCCCCGGTTGACCAAGCAGCTGTAGTTCTTACACGTGTACGCGTCCCACACGACGCTCGTATCGGGCGGGACCCGCCAGAGGCTATCGGGGAGCGGATCCGGCTCCGCATACCCGGTCGGAGACTTTGGCCTGCACCGGCGGCGGGGGAGCGGCTCGCAGCCTTTGAGCATGAGCTTCTGCGCGAAAACGTCGTCGCTCGGGCACTCGGCGCCGACTTCGTAGCTCATGTACTTGTCCAGCTCCTTCCGGAAGTTCCAGCATGCGTTCCCGAGCGGCGGGTAGAGCTTGTCGGTGCCGAGATTGCTCGTGAACCCCAACGGGAGCTTATGCGGCCCGACCGCGAGTTTCAGCTCCCCGCGGAGCTCTTCGTCGGTCGACAACTTTCCTTCGTTAAACCTGCCGATCTCCGCAATCAGCTTTTCAAGCAGAGGGCTGGAGTTGGAGCAGTGGCGGTGGATGTCGACGAGCAAACTCTCGGCGACGGAGAGCTTCGACCGGGTGGCATTCAGCTCCTGCAGCAGGGTTTCGGAGTCCAGAAACTGCAGTCTTGGCGCATTCGCTGGTAGGTTTATGCGCATCGACGCGCCAGAAAAGAGATACACCGACACGAGATTCGTCGACACGACGAGGAGCAGAATCCGCGCCCACGACCGGGCTGATATCTTCGCGAAGTCGACCTCCATCTTACGCATCGATGGATCGATTAAAAGAACGAAAATATATAGTGCTTAAACACAACTCATTTAAATGATGATACAATTTGAAGAAGAGATTGGTATATATGTATTGATCAATTTTTAATTTTTTTTTAATCTCTCTACTACGTATTGTTCGGAGAGGAGGAATAAAACAAAGTTTGACTTTGTGTTTGGACTGTGACAAGAGTTGGGCGCACGTTTGGCCTAATTTTTTAATCAAATTTGGTGGATGTTGTGTTCAAAATTCGTTGTCCAAAACATGTATTTATTGTTTTCATAAAATGGTTAATAAAGATAACAATACAGAGCTTTACTGCAGTAGAAGGTAAAAATTTAGTTTCTTAACCGAAAAAAGCCGAAGATCCAATTTGATAATTTTGGTTACGCCATTAAAAAAAATATCCTTTGAGGAAATTTTGATTTAGTATTTCTTATAATAGTGCTTTTCAAACAGTACTTTATCAAACAATACTGCATCTTGTTGCAGCAATTTTAAAAAAATAAGCTTTAAATTACAAATTTTCTCAAATGAAAACTCTATCAAAACGAGCCACTTTTACATAGAAAAGAGCAGAAACTTCAACTTTTCTGTATAATAAAAAACAGTTAATTAGAATTCTAGCGCATTCATTTACAGCTCACTATCTTGTAATTCAAAGTATAGCAGTTCGCGCTCTCTTCTCATTTCTAAGTTATCTTTTTATGAGGATCTACATTTTGTGATTTGCATTAATTCTATCACCTTGTAATTTACAGAAACATAGCATGTATACTTTGGTACCTTTATAGCATTAGGTTTTTTACTCAAAACAAAAGTGTTTAAAATCCAATAATTCTATATACTTTGAATCATAAAATAACACAGCTACAAACCTATATATATATTCTGTAGAATTTAGAACTGGTTTCAACATCACCACTGAAAAAATAATTAATGTGGAATCTCTTAAAAGTCCAACCATTACCAAACATGTTTAATTGGCTCTATCATGAGCTGGTGTTTATCCACCAACAAGGCCTACTTTTGGTCAACTCAGTGATGATAGTATATAAATTGTTTGCGGCTTTCTCTAAATTACATAAAACCCTCATGTTAATACCCGTTTTTTCATTTTTTCCTTCTGTCATTCAAAAACTTACATTTTGTCCCCTTAAAAAATAAAAAATATTCACAGAGGGGTACGGTGTGACAAAATGATCAAAATGCCCTCATCTTCTTCATCTCCTCCTCCCCAATCTTGCTCATCCCGCATCCCGCATCCCGCACCCTCGCCCACGCCTCTCTTGACCCCAACTCCGACTTCGTGCGAGGGCGAGGCTGCCGAGGGCGAGGCGGTGGCCGAGAACATATGTGTGGGCATAGATGAGGGTTTCAGGGGTATTTTGGGTATAAAAAATAAAATATAAACGGAACCCTAACGGAACACTAACGGCGGGGGGCGAAGTAAATATTTTTTTATTTTTTAAGAGCGCAAAGTCTAGGTTTTTGAATAACAGAGGGGAAAGTGAAAAAGTGGGTATTGACAAGAGGGTTTTCTGTAATTTAGCCAAAAAAATAAAAAAAAAAAAAAAAAAACATAAATATCTAAACTATGGACCATTTTGAATGACTAAAAATTTTGATTTTAATGTCCAACCTTTCTATCTGTTTGATTTGAGTTAATCAACGGTACTTTGACTTCAAAATTTGAATGAGTCGTTTATTTTTTTTCAGATTTAGTTAGTACACGTTATACAATTCGCACAACTATTAATTTATTAAAGTAAAAAAAATAATAAGCTTAAATTTTAAAGTTCAATTATCATTGAATGACTCAAATTAAATGAATTAAAAGATTGAGTGCTAAAATCAAAAGTTTCAATGGTTAGTTGACATGGGCACCAAACTTCTTGCAGATTAAAGTGTTGAAAAAAATCATTGCTTGCATCTGCATGCTCGGGAGTGCAATGTGGGCTATACTGTATTATTAATTAAAATTTAAAATTAAAATTTAAAAAAAATTGTCAAGTTATGGGCCGTGCCGCGGCGGACCGGATAGGCGTCTTAGCACGGACCACGGCCGGACGGTCCGTGCTAGACTAGACCGACTCACAGGCCGACTGAACCGTTTTATACTTTTAGGTGTATCATACGCCGCATTCTTAGAGATAGATATCTTAAAGTCAAATTTTAATTTGTCAATTCTCACGGTAAATCATTATTATTATTATTATTATTATTATTAGGGGCTTTTGCTTATTTATTTCTGACTACTATTCAAAATTTTCAAATTTATCATAAAATTATCAAAATATCCTTCAAAACTTCAAATCTCATTAGTAGACCGCAGGAGTTTGTAAATATTTGAAGAATTTTTTTGAAAATATATCAAGGGTATTTTGGTCAATCAAGAATAGATTAGATATTTTTGAAGTTTTAAATAATATATTAGATATTATCCCTTATTATTATTAGTATTAGTATTATTAGACCAGTTTGAATATTTTTGAAAGCAGCTTCTGTGCTTTTAAGTTATTTTCGATAATTGGATATTTGAATCGACGATTGGATATGTTAGACATGATTTTTTTGAAGCATTTAGAAATCAAATTTCGTAATCTTTCTACATCATTTTTCTAGTGATCAAAAAATCTTAAAATTGTAAATTTTGATAGCCGATATGATGTGTTCGTAGTGTAGAATAATCCAAATCATGTGAAAATTTGACAGAAATTTTTGTGCACTATCTAGAGTATGATTCATACTGAATTATAAATTTTCTATCATTATTTTCTATAAAACATTTATTTTTAGCCACTTATTTTGAGACTATTAAATAGGTTTTCGAATATATTTAATGGTGTAGATCACACGTCGTCGAGAACAACTTGGAGGCACGAAAATCTATGTTCTTCCAAAATTATTCTAGCTGGACTTTTAAGAGTATTTTTGTTCGTGATTAGAATAGAAATTGAGAATAGAATTGGATTGTATTGAAATGAAAATGAAATAATGAATTATTCAAAAATATTTGATTAATTATTAAAATAAAAATTAGAATCGATGCCTAGAATTTTGAGAAAGTGTTTTGGTTAAAGAGAGAGAAGAGTGAATGAGTGATAAAGAGAAAAGAGAAAGAGGTGTTTGCAAAAGTGAATTCGGGATTTAAAATCGAATTGGGCCAAAATGAATTGAATCATTTCCATTTCAGAATGGCATAGAAATCAAAATTTGATTTCTGTAAAACAATAAAAAATTATCGTAATTAATGAATCTCATTCTAATTATATAGTCTAAAATATGTGAAAGAAACATGGCCATATTAATAATATTATTATTATTAAATAATGTTTTCCATCCCACATTAACTGCGTTGACTAGAATCACACACAAGTGGAAGTAGGCCGCGAGTGCCTGCAGATATTAATTAACAAATCAAGATATTAATTTCTTAGTACCAGAAACAAGGCCGGATTCCATTTATCGAGGACCTAAATTAATGAAAACTAATGAATAACATATATCATAATGTCTTATATTCATTATGTGTAACAAATAAATAAAAAAATTAATAAATAAAATGAATAATACAATGTATTATATTATTATTATATTCATTATATGAGTAATGAATAAGTAAGAATAATGCATGGTGTATAATTATGGAGATGCACATAAAAATTCACATATTTCTATTTTATTTTCGAAATATAGGAGAATGGGGTGAACGATTCACCGCCTTTAAAAGATATGAGAAAATGCGGTGAACGATTCATCGACTTTAAAAGATATGAAAAAATGCGGTGAACGATTCACCGCGTTTAGAAAAAAATTTCACGTGACTCCTACATGGCGAAAAGATGGTTAGTTTGCCAAATATAAATTTGACAGAATTATTTCGTAAATTATAATATTTTATAAAGTTATTTTGTAAAAAAATCCTAATAATTAATAACGTAGTAATCTCCCAGTTCCCACGTACTCAACTCTTTCCACTTTTTATATCTCAAGCAACCCAACTTTGACCTCCCCATCCCAAAATAAAAATAAAAATAATTTTTTAAAAAAAAATCGGTGCGTTAGGCCGATGTGCGCCCAACTCCTACTATTTTCAACACACTCACACTTCTCCCTGCATCAGATCCCTTATAAGAGGAAGAAAAAAAAAATTTAAAAAAAATTGCGTTCTATAGATCCACCATTTTTTTTCATGTAATCAACTTGTACTTATTTTTTTTTCCCTTTCATTCTATATAAAATCATCACAAGAAGTAAGCAAATAAAAGATAGAAAGATCGAAAATGCGCGCGGCGGCGGATCCGACATCTACAACTCCGATCCGGCATCGGCTGCAGATCCTGCTGCTCGTCGCGTCGACGAATCTGATCTCCGTCTACTTATTCTCCGGCGCGTCGATGCGCGTCAGCCTGCCGTCGCACGCCCCCAGATTCCATTTATCATATTCAGACGTCCTCCTCCGGGAGCTGAACTCCACCCATGCAGAACTCTCCGCCGCGGAGTCCCTGCTTTCCTCGGTCACCTCGCAGTGCTCCGATTCGAGCTCTCTACTCCAGAAGCTTCTCTCCGAACTCGGCCGCATGCGCCGCGACAAATCATCAGCGTCGTCGTCAGCGGCAGCTGATGAATACGACGGGTGGCCCGAAGAGCCCCGCGGCGAGCTGAAGCTCGCCGCGGGGCCCCACAAGCTCCCCTTAGGCTTCACGTCAAACATCGGCGCCGACGAGCTTTTCCCGCCAATGGGATTCGCATGCAGGATCTACCAGGAGGAGGTGCAGCAGTACATGAGGTATGAAGTCGGCGCCGAGTGCCCTGGGGATGCCGTGTTCGCACAGAAGCTCATGCTCAGAGGCTGCGAGCCCCTCCCCCGCCGCCGGTGCAAGCCCAAGTCTCCGACCGGATATGCGGAGCCGACCCCGCTGCCCGATAGCCTCTGGCGGATCCCGCCCGATTCCAGCGTCGTGTGGGACGCTTACACGTGTAAGAACTACAGCTGCTTGGTCAACCGGGGGAGGTCAAAGGGGTCCGTTGACTGCAAGGACTGCTTTGACCTGGTCAACGGCCGGGAGCGGCGGCGGTGGCTGGTCGACGACGGCCGGCTCGGCTTCAGCATCGACGGCGTATTGAAGATGAGGCGCGCGGGGACGATACGCGTCGGGCTCGACATCGGCGGCGGGACGGGGACGTTCGCGGCGCGCATGCGGGAGCGCGGCGTGACGGTCGTGACGACCACGATGGACCTCGACGGGCCGTTCAACGGCTTCGTGGCGTCGCGGGGGCTCGTGCCGCTGCACGTGAGCGTCGCGCACCGGCTGCCGTTCTACGACGGCACGCTCGACGTCGTGCACACGATGAACGTGCTGAGCAACTGGGTTCCGGACGCGGTGCTGGAGTTCGCGCTGTTCGACGTCTACCGCGTGCTGCGGCCGGGGGGACTGTTCTGGCTGGACCACTTCTTCTGCGTCGGGGCGCAGCTGAACGGCACGTACGTGCCGATGCTCGACCGGATCGGATTCAGGAGGCTGCGGTGGACGGCGGGACGGAAGCTGGACCGGGGGATCGAGAAGAATGAGTGGTACCTCTCTGCTGTTCTGGAGAAGCCCATGACTTGATCAAATGCAAGCTGTAATGTGATTCAACCTGCTTAGATAGATGGATAGATAGAGAGGAACTTCTCTCTGAGAAACTTCAAGTTGCTGCAGCAACTCTTCTGTAACTTGCAAACACACCAAAAATATGAATGTAGCTTCTCTTTTCCAATCAAACATTTTGTTACAGCTGCGACGAAAAGCTAAAATGATCTCCAACACAAGGATTCTTACTACTGTAAGCAAACTCACCACCATTTCTATATACAATGACAAGAAGTATGCATGTACACCATAAAAGTACAGTAGATAAACACCAATGCATCACACTCTCACACATTTTGTACCTGATAAGAGTACATATGCACAAATCTGCGAGACAAATCATTCTATGATTTCTCATTTGGGTTCGACCTTTTGCGAGAACACCCCGCCGCTGTAATCGTAGGCGGTGTCGCTGTTATACGGGTGGGCCTTGCTCGTCGAAGTGAAGCTGTCGGAAGTTGTGGCGGATCCGACGTGCGGGTCCATACCGGCCATCTGCATGATGGTCTCAATCTCCTTCGCCACCTGGCTCATCGAAGGGCGGCGGTCGCCTGATTCCTCCACACAACTCATTGCCAAGTCGACGAACCTCTCGAAACCCGGAGGTTTGGTGCCTATGCCGAGCACCGGATCGAGGAACTCATGAAGACTGTAAAAGTCCTTCGTCCTGTCCATTGCATTCCTAACTTCTCTCACGATGTAACGGCCCCGGTCGATCGGCTTTCTTGCAGTTAGAATCTCCAGCAGTAGAATGCCAAAACTGTACACGTCGCTCTTCTCGGTCAACTGTTGGGTCATGTAATACTCCGGATCCAAGTATCCCTGTGGTATCGCAAAACATACGTAAGAAAGATGCTTTAGATGTTCGTCTAAGGGCATGCTGGGCCCAAACTATTTTGAATAGGTCTGTTCGAAGAAGCACTAATTTTTTCAGAAGTTTCACACTATAGCAGTAGCAGAAGCTTCTTTTGCTTTTCCAAAAGCTCAAATTCTCGGTTTCGGGAAGCTTCTCTTTACTGGAGAGAAAAGCTACTCCGAAGCTATAACATACATTTCGAACCGGCAACTGAATGCCGTATTTTCCTACATTTTAGGTTGCATTAGGTTGCTTACCATTGTACCCTTAACCTGCGTCGTGATATGTCCTTTACCGTCACCACTCAACTGCCTAGAGAGACCAAAATCAGAGACTTTCGCGTTGAGATGGTGGTCGAGAAGGATGTTGCTTGATTTGATATCTCTGTGAACTATAGAGGGGTCTGCGAGCTCGTGCAGGTACGCAAGACCTCTAGCTGCACCAATAGCAATTTGAAGTCTCCGCCTCCAGTCCAAACGAATTCCAGACTTCCCTGCAGAATTAAAAAGGAAAACGAAAAGTGCTATCGACGTGGACTACCAAGATATTTGATGATTGTTGAAGTATGTGAACTGGATGGTTCAGCAAAACTCGACAGATCTCATAAGAACCTTATACCTGAAGCCTAAGTTTCTAATAGATGAATCATAGACAGGAATTTTGAGTATAAACTGTGAAAATAAACAGGATTGGATATATGAAACAAAAACTTCTGCTAGTGATTTCGTCACAAATACAACTTGAGATAGAACAGTAGGAAAATCAGTTTACGAGCATATGGATGATGATATATGGTGCATACTAACACTAAAGAATACTTTTATATACAAGTACGGAAATGAATTCGACGAGAGTCTAGTAAATAATTACGAAAAGGAGCTGTAGTACCTGTGATGCTTTCTTTTAGATTACCATTTGGAATGTACTCATACACCAACATTTGTTCACCTTGCTCGAAGCAAAAACCAATAAGAGAAACAAGGTTACGGTGGTGAACCCGACTAAGCATCTCGATCTCCGTTTTAAATTCATGAGCGCCTTGTGTGGACTCCTTCTGAGCTCTTTTTACAGCAAGCAGTGTTCCGTCAGGAAGTGCTGCTCGGTAAACCTGTGAAAGTACTATATGATCAGCAGTAGTTACTAATGAAGTCGAAACCTACAACTACACAAAATACAAACACAGAGAGAGACCTTTCCGTAACCGCCAGACCCAATGCCGTTATCTTCTGAGAAGTTATTGGTGAATTTCTTCAAATCGTCGAAAGTGAACATCCTCGGCCCTCTCAATTGTGGCGGAATGCTGCTGCTGCTTTTACTTCGGTCCCAAGATCCTGACGACACGATTGCTCAAATCTGTTATACACAGTAAGTATGACGATAAAAGGAATCGTCAGCGGAGGGAACAATTCTTCAATGTATTACCGAAAGGCTGGCTTAGTTCTTTAGCCTTCTTGGCCTCCTTTCTCTGTTGAACTGCATAAATGACCAAACCAACTATTGCCGCAACAGCGACGATGCCCGCAACTGTTCCTCCAATAATCGCCGGCAGTCTTTTTGATTTTGAGCTAGGTGACGGCGGTACTACATTAAAAGAAGTTGCTTGTCAATGCTTTTTCGATCAAACAGCTCGAGATAACAAAATCGAGGATCATAGAGAACAAACTTACCTGCGAAATTAGGATACTGCCTCAGATCGAAAATATAAGGCCCAAACTCATCAGGGAAAGCAAAACTCCTATTGCTGAACAGATGTGACAAGGAAATGATCTCAGAATTATTGAAACGAGGTTTGCCAGCTGGGAATATTAGGACGTCGACATCCAGATAGCTGAAGCTATCTAGGCGCGGACTCTGGACGGTCACTGAATCGATGGGAATTTGAAGCTGCCGCGCCTGTTTATCTATGTTTATCTCTAATGGTGTATAATGAGTCAAATTCCCAATGTTCGAGAAGGTATAGAGCCTGAAGTATATGGTGCCTGCGAAAGGGTACGAGCAGTTACATGTGCTGCTCTTCTCCTGATCTGAAGGACAATTTGTATTTGGGCAATTCTGGGTGTCGAACGGAGGCGGGCTTGGTGGCAGCTGACTACTGCAAAATTTGCTATTTCCTCCGAGATTACAATATGGAGTACCACTCAGTCTGCAGGAATTAGAAGCAAATAGTTAGTAATTGCTATTAAAATCTGGCCGCGGAGTGCTAGGAGTCCAAGTATTCCTGCAAAGTTAAGGAAATTGAGAATTTGTCCTGCAAAGTTTGTCTTGTCAGACATATCCCTTCGACGTTCCCTACCAGTCGATTACCGTCAGTTGACCACTAATTCTTCGCTGTTATGATCATTACGTCCCTTAAAATGTATTTTTAAGATCTTTCATTTGAAAGGTCTAGAATTTGGGTTCACGTAAACTTACATGAAGTATAGAATTGAGATGTCAGAGATGAAAAGTTCCCATGAAACAGTCAGTTTCAGATCATGGTCAACTGAGGGGGGATAAATTTTGCTAATTGGAGACTCAAAGAATATATCATAGATATTGCTTTCATATTACAGTAATTGTTTCGAGTAATCTCCGGAGGAGACAGATTGAATGTCGTTGTTCTGCAAGTCAATAAGCATGAGCTCGCTGCTGTAGCCAGCATCTAGGGTCATAGTTCCGTTAAAATGGTTGTTCCTTAGATACCTGCTTCACAAAAATTTAAACCATCACAACACAAGTAAAAGGAAGCGTCGGTCTACAATGGAAAGCAAATCTCGCAAAGAAGCACACTCACGCAGACTGTAAGGGTGGAAAAGCAAATACTGATGGTGGAAGTTGCCCTGAAATTTTTAGGAACTCCAATTTCCTGCAGTTAGGAAGGCTACAAGTTCAGATAAACAAAGAAGAAATATAGCAATAAATATGATTGGCAAAGGTTGCACGGGATCGTAAAGAGAAGTAAAACAAAGTGGTTATAGTGCAAGGACATCTATAGTTCTAACAACGGGCCTTAGATTCGGTACCTTATCCATCCTCTCACGAAAGAATTACAAGAAGTATAATTTTATTTTAAGAGTACAGCATTAATAGAAGCATCAAAAGGATATCTATTCGGTATAAGAGATGTATCATAATTAAATAACATCAAATGCAGAGACAAGTGTAGTAGAAAGGCCGCCTAAATACAACGATATACAAACATTTTAGCAGGCTTTATATTATATCCTAGTAAACCATTTATTGACATTATCCAAAAAATTACCGATTATATTAATCTCACATTACCTGATCAATGGCCATTATGGGTTGAAAAAACATACAGGTTTACTCTCCAAATTTTGATCCATGTATTATTCATGTGAAACATACTTAGAGTGTTTCTTTCTCTGTAGATATTTGTTGTGTGCGCACGCGAGAGAGAGAGAGGGGGGGGAGAGAGAGAGATTACAGTGTTGTCAATGCTGGCAAAGTTGAAAACCAAGGTGGAACTTGCGACTGATCAAAAAGATTGTTGCTCATGTCCCTGCCAAATACTTTGTTTGCTTAGTACATAAGGAACATATCAGTTACAGATGTATATTTATGATGGAAGTGACTCGAGGAGCGAATGAAAGGCTCGTTGTATTATCTACTTGAAAAGCACAACTTGCATTAATCAAACATGTTCCACTAAAGAGCAGGGAAAATTGATGATGACAGGTAAAGTTCTTCTCTAAAATAAACAGTAAAATCTGCTAAGGGAACCTCGTTGTTTCTTTCGAACGTAGAAACCAACAACATATGCATCCAAGATTCATATTCTTTGCTGACTTAATCCTTTATACTCACAGGTATGCAAGCTGGTTCATTCCTGCTAAGTTTGGCAAGGGACCAGTCAATTGGTTGTCAGAAAAGTATCTGAAAAAAGATAAACATTCAACTTTTAACTCTAGAAGCTCTGAAAAACCTCTAGCAGATGAACTTCCTAGTGCCGTAGAAGGGAGAAAAATGTAAAATAAAAACTCACAGTTCGGAAAGACTAGTAAGATTGTTAAGATTTGGTGGAACAGATCCAGTTAAGTGGTTCTTATCAAGGCGCCTGCATCAGGAAAGAGTAAACTTTCAGCGAATCAGCATTATGCAGTGGCTTTGTAAATCTAAGTAGTTTGTGAAGTTGACTTACAAAGCTTCCAGATTGTTTGCGAGCCCCAATGTGGGAGGGATGCTTCCTGTTAGGTTATTGCTGTCGAGGAGTCTAACCAATGGAAGTAGTTAGTAAAAGAATACAAGCTTTCGCATTTGTAGCTTTTTTGGAGAGATTTTCTTGATAAAGAATAGTTTAATGCTTATTTGGCCCGGCTTTTTGCCGTGAATGTTTGTCTCCAAAAGCTTACGCTACCAAAGGACGGTGTTTTTAAATTTTAATATTTATATTCAACACTCCCTTTCAACTCTGAGCTCGAGACTTGTTGACTGGCCCGAGACATGAACTTGACTTATTGGGAGAAAATTAGAGAGATTAGGAGTCTGGTGGAATTCGAATTTAGAATCTCATGCTCTGATACCATGTTAAAATAATATAAAATAATTGTTTGTCTCCAAAAGCTTAACCTGCAAGAATAGTGTTTCAATATTTTTATTTAACCATTGGACTTTTAATGCTTGATAAAGAATAGTTTAATGCTTATTTGGCCCGGCTTTTTGCCGTGAATGTCTGTCTCCAAAAGCTTACGCTACCAGAGGACGGTGTTTTTAAATTTTAATATTTATATTCAACACTCCCTCTCACCTTTGAGCTCGAGACTTGTTGACAGGCCCGAGACATGAACTTGACTTACTGGGAGAAAATTAGAGAGACCACGAATCTGATGGGATTCGAATTTAGAAATCCTGCTCTGATACCATGTTAAAATATTGTGAAAATAATTGTTTATCTTCAAAAGCTTAAGTTGCAAAAACAATATTTTCAATATTTATATTCAACAACGGGAAGCAGAAATAAGCTTCTAAACCCCCAACGGCCAAAGCACGAAGTTGAAGCTTCTACTTCTATTGTAGCAGGAAGTTATTGGGTAGGATATCAATGAAAAAGTTGTCAACATTTTTTCAAGTAGCTAGCTTCACTTAACAGCAGATTTCCAGAAGCTCTAGCCAGCCCAAGTAAGCACTTAGTTCTTAAATCCCCCAACTCAAAAATGCAAGAGTATGAAAAAGTAGAAATCGAAATGACACATTTTTATCGTAAGATTTTAAAATCTTACAAATGTATCAGACGCATGTTCGAATTGAAAATTTGAGCAGGAAGACTCCCAGAAATGTTGTTCTTGCCGAAGTGGCTGCGATACATAAACAAATGCTAAGTCAAGCAATTGTAATGAGATGACATACGCAATTTAATCCGAACAAACAATAATAGTACATACAAGTGCTGGCAGAATGTTAAATTATCCAAGCCAAGATTGAGGTTGTTTCCGCTCGAGACAGGAAGCGATCCGCTTATCTGATTATCGGTGACATCGAACCAAACCAGTTTCGACAAATTGCCAATGGCAGCAGGAATTTCGCCGCGCAAATTGTTTGAATACAGTGATCTGTTTGAATCAAGAAGAAATCAAATTCAGCAGAACTACAAAATGTTACAATGATCAACTAAGTCATCGAATACTTTCATATAGAATTCCCTTCCGAGAGATCGTAAGCATCTACGCCGTAAAACTTACTACTGCACACAATTTTCGACATCTTCTTAATTTAATTCCATTTACTCCAAATGATTCTATGGCTCTTAGTGCTGAAAAAGAAAAGAAAAGGTATACTGTACTGAAAACAAATTCTGCATTCCCAATTTATTAAACTTACAAACAAAAGTGACGCAGAGATTAATCTGAATCAGCTTGAATCAAAACGAGAAATAGAATCGCAACTTCCTCAGCAGTAACCTCAATTTCTACATTCTTAATTTCTTAAAATTATCGCTGACAATATGAGTTCAAATTTTACTTGAACCAAAGCTAGAACAGAATAAAAACTTTTTTAACTTGCAACATATGAATTTATATATAATAGTGCTAATTCAAGTGGACCAAATAGTTATATTGCATGATTGCTAAATGTTCATTAAACAACTAAAAAAAAGGAAAGAAAGGAAAAAAAGAGATTAGGATCTTACAGAAACCCCATCCTCGGCAGATTGCCTATTTCTGCTGGAATAGTCCCAACAAAATTGCAAGAGACAAGAACCCTAGTAAAAAAAAGAAAAAAAACAAAACAAAACAAGGCTCAATAAATAAGTTTGTGCCCTGGTCAGAAATATTACTTCTTCCTACAAAAAAAAAAAAAAAATTAAAAAAAAATTAAAAAGGGTAAAAAAGGTGTAGACTTTGCCTGAAATCTAATTTTGAAATTGGTATCTGAACTTTAGAAATTTTGATTTTACTATCCAACCTTTCTGGAGTTTAAAAAGTTATAATTTTACTACTAACCTTACAGGATTTGTAAGAATTTCCTACAGATAGAATATTTTGTTAAATTACATAATATTCCATCAAAATGGTTTTTTTCTTTTTGAATTAAGACGAGAACCAAAGGTTCTTGTCATGTCATATTCCATCAAAATGTTACAAATACAGTTTTAGATAGAAAAATCGAAACATTCAAAGTTCAGGTATTTATTTTCAAAGTATTACAAGTGTTACCGAAAAGTTCGATGCACCAACTGAAAAGGTAATGAAAGAGAACAAAATAATAGATAGAAACATTTCGCATAACATAAGGGAATTGATATTGCCAGAGCACTAAAGTTCAAATCATAGGCTAGATTAGGGTTTTTTGGGCTACTAAGCCTACGAAACTTTTTAATTGTAAGAATACACATCCAAAATTTTTATTTATAAAACTAGGTCTAAGCGGTAATGATTAACCGCTTTTAGAAAACAGTAATTCATTCACGGTATAGGTCTAGTTTTGTAAATTAATTTTTTAAAGGACTATTCTATAGTTATAATATTTTTTAAGCCTATTAATGAAAAAAAGTTGCTAGATTAGTATCTGTTGTGGCAATATCAAAACCAGCTTTGACAATATCAATTCTAAAATAATGGATGGAGAAATCATACTCAAAACCTCTTAAAAGTTAAAACGGAAGAGGCTCAGGACAGCCCAAGAATAGTCTTAATAATAAAATTAGGCAGTAAAATCAAAAAATTTAAAGTGCAGGTATCTACTTTTCAGATAAGGCATACACATTTTTACCAGAAATGGAAAAAAGAAAAAATATCCCAATAAATAAGTTTGTGATCCCTACTCAAAATTATACTAAAAAATTAGGAATTTTCTTTTTTTAAAAAAAAGAACAGCAGAATTACTTACAAGCCCTTCAGTTTCCTTAAATTTCCAATGGCTTTGGGAATTGGTCCAGTTAAATCCGGGTTGAAAGACAGATCCCTGCATACATTTGGCCATTTTTTAGTGATGCAAAAAATATAAGAAAAAGGAGAAATATAAAGAATCAGGGTTAGGACACAATCCGACTTGGCACAACAGAACTCGAGTTCCTAACCCCACAATATAATTTTATAATATAATCAAAAAAGTTTTAACTTCTACAAATTTTAAACATTAAATTTTAAAGTTTGAGGACTAAAATAAAACTTGGGTTGGGAGTTCAATTTAACTTCTATAAATTATACTTACAATAGAAAAAATCATAATAAAGTGACACTTTATACATCAGAGAGTGGCAAAGTAAAAGCAAACTAAACTATATATAGCTAAAAATTTTGTTGAACTAAAATGCTCTATTACGACTATTTAGTTTGATAAAATCATCGATATATTTAATAGAATCCTAATATATTTAACTAAAATCACTTAATTTTAAAAAAAATAAAAAATTAAGGAGGCATTTAGAAATCATTTCTTGTTGAGGAGTTCTCTACATATTTTAACTTGTTCGAACATCCAAACAGAACCCTCTACATAGTTGAGTGGTTCATAATTATCCTCCTTGTAGAACAAATAAGCCAAAAAAAAAGCTTACAAATACTCCAACTCTGGAAAATTCCCAATGTCCCCAGAGAGAGTGCCATTGAGTCTGGCTCCTGATAGCACTCTGAATTATTAATTACAAAACAAAAACACAACCAAGTTTCTCAGTGTGTGAAAATATAAAATAAATTTAAATTCAAAAAATTAAATTCAAAATTTAAAGGAGAGTGAAACTCACATCATGGTAATGTGGGAATTGGTGCAAGTGATTCCTACCCATTTGCTACCACAGGGATCTATCCCAATCCAACTCTGAGGCCGGTTATCCCAATTACTGGCTACGGCATTAAGAGCAGAAGCTTCAAAAAAAAGAAAAATAAATCAAATAAATTAACGGGACCGTTTACTTTCTATGGAAAACACCTTTTTCATAGTTTTCATTCTCGAGATAAAAAATCCGCAAAATGGATATGAGACTTTTTCCGTAAAATTTGTTTTTCTGGAAACCAAACAGACGGAAAATACATTCATTGATAGATAAGGATTCAATGACATTGACTCATCCCTATCCTAAACAGGAAGCTGCTTGGTACTAATTATGATTCTATTGAATGTCTAAAAGCAAGATAATTGTAACTAATGATGATTATGCTAAGAAATAAAAGGAAATACAAATAAAATCAGATAAAAAGAAGAGAGTTGCACACAGAAACATACCTTCCTCAATAAGTGTTTCAGCTGAAGCACCCAAAATTTGAACAACTAAGATAAACAAACAAGCCCACCATCTCTGATCAGTACCTATCTGAATCGCAAAATCGCGCGCCATAAAAAGATTTTTCATTTCTTTGTTTTCTCTCAGATGTGTTAAACTTCTCTCTTCTAACTAGATCACCATTTCTGAACCTCCCACTAGCCACAAAATTACATCCTCTTTGCAAGCTTATGACCTCTTCATAAGTTTAGCTTCAAAGAAGCAAGTTGTGGTGGTTTCTTTGAAGTTTATTTGCTATGCTGAGATCATATTACTTATAATTAAATTATAGTTCCTGATGCATGTTGCTGCTGCATTGACCTAAAGCATTGCAAAGTGTTAAATATAAAAATGTTTAAACACCGTTCACTATCTGCTTAAGCTTTTAGAGTACAACGGTTGTTTCACATGGTATCAGAGCAGGAGGTCCTGAGTTCGAGTCATGCCAGGCTCCTAGTATTATTAATTTTCTTCCATTTAATTCAAGTCCACGTCATGGGCCTACGAGACTCTCGAGCCCAGACGTGAGGGGGAGTGTTAAATATAAAAATGTTTAAACACCGTTCTCTATCAGCTTAAGGGGAGTGTTAAATATAAAAATGTTTAAACACCGTTCTCTATCAGCTTAAGCTTTTAGAGTACAACGGTTGTTTCACACAAAGAAATAATGTACTAATCTATTTATTTCTCCATTAGCTTTTCAAAGATTAAGAGAGCACTCTTTCGAATATAATTTATACAAGACACCGTTCTCTAACAACTTAAGGTTTTTAGAGGCAACAGTTGTTTCGAATGGTATCAGAGTGGCAAGTCCTGACATGAGGGCCCGTGTCGAATATAAAATATAAAAAATAACTTAATCTAATAGCTTAAGCTTTTTAGAAACATACAGTTATTTTACATAATAGATTTTAACTTGGAATTAGGTGGGATATATTTAAGTTGACTATAACATGACCATTTCCAAGTGCCTATAAGTTTGTACCCTAATGTCCTTCATGATTTTATTTAATTTTTAATTTTTTTTCTTATACTTGAGGACTCAAATATTTTTTTTGAGAAAGAGGTAGCACGCTACCCGCTTCATTCATTAAAAAAATGAACTAAGCTACAGGGGTGGGGCAACTAAGGCCTCATCGAAAACGATAAAAAAAAAAAAAAAAAAAAAAAAAAAAAAAAAAAAAAAAAAAAAAACTATCGAGTTCCCGAGAATGACTGTATCCAAAGATTAGACTGCTGCAAGATCTTAGCGGCCGCAAGTAAGGGATCTGGCTTAGCCTTTCGGAAGATTACTCCATTTCTAATCTCCCAGGTGACCCACCAGCAGGCAGCTAATCGGCTTAACCAGGAATTCCTCCCCCGCTTTCCAAGCGTTTCCATCCTTTTGTCCCAGACCCGATTTACATCAAACCCCAGGTCAGTAGGGTGGACCATCTCTAAAGTCATCACCGCTAGAAATTTGAAAAAAAACGCATTGTGAAAATAAGTGATCGACGGATTCTACTTCCGTACCACATAGTACACAGTCGCTAATTCCCGTCCACTTAAAAGAATTGATAGATCACATATCAAGATATTTATAAGTACATGTCTCTTTTCATATTTGAATTTGTCTACAAATCTTTCAGGATATTATTCATTTACCTAATCAATCTAATATAAATGCCATTTGAATGTTTCAGCATTTCACATCATTGACCTGTTCAATAAATTGCTATCTTGGTCAATTGAATGTAATAGTAAATTGAGATAGTTACATGTTTATCCCTGTAAAATTATCTGTTTACATATATTCACTTGAAAAAACAAAAAAAATCAAACTTTCATATATGATATATGCCTTCAGAAACTCTTTTCAGACACATATACACAGATTTTATAAAGTTATATATATATATATGTCATTTTAATTTTTTTAAGTGAATGCACATGTAAATAGCTTAAATGCAACTTATATGATGATAAAACTTCAAAAGTTTAAGGTGCATATATGTCAGAGGAAAAACTACATGTGTCTACATGAATAAAGAACCAGAATCAGAACCATTCCAAAACATAATTGTTTATTGCCATCCATTTCCTACTAATAATTTATTACTACCACTACCATCAGATTGTGTTGAAATAAAACTCAACTCAACTGTTTGATAGAAACAGCATTCATTTCTAAACAAGGGACAGAAAGAGAAGCCACGGTAGCAGATGAAGAGGTAGGGCAAAATTTCTGTAGGAATGAGAGCTATTGATATCTTATTCTAAAGTTCATGACATACTGTGAAAGAGATTACTGTGAAAATAATGCTGTTGACAATTAACCCCCCTTACGCAATTTTGTCGTCAGCAAACTGTAAAACAATTGCAGAATATAATTCTAAATACCAACTAAAAGACATTTATAAGGTGATTAAGAGGGGGTTGAAAAGTATATCTACATATTACTTTCCTCCAGCACAACGAGTATAGTTGGTATTTGAAATTATATTAAACATTTTCTGACATATTAAGAATTAACAGAATTACAGAAGGAAATTAAATAATAACTGCTCAAAAATTGAGAAGATTTTCTGCAGAATTTTGACATTATGAGAGGCAATTGAAGTGCAAAGAATGACTTTCAAACTTAAAATAAGAAAAACAAAAAAAATTCAGGTCTGGGACTTTTCGCTTTTGCACTCAATTGAATATATTACACACCAACTCCTAGAAATTATTGTAATTAATTGCGACCATGACAGTGTAAAAGATTTCTGAAACCTTGAATTTTTAATGCTAGGTGAACAAGTCATACAAAGCTTTACAATACTCGGGGTATCAATTGTCCATCTTGAAGGCGGATTACTAACAATATACAAAGAAGTAACCACAAAGTCTTGCGCTTTTATTGATATCAAAGCATATCTTGAAGTTCATGACGGTGAGCTTCAAGCACATACACATACATATTTTTCGCTCAGCTAGTAGAATCTTATAGATTTTTCGAGACAACATTAAAATTACAGTATTCTTACAAGTCAGAAGGGCGCACAACAACTGCTCACCGAACTTTTTTATTCTTGATGACGTACATTGAGTGGGTGATCCAACTTACGCTGAGGCTGCTAAGGTGAGGAAGGTGTGTCCGGTTGTTTTTCAGGGAGTGCGGCTTGAAATGCGGGTAACTCCATATAAGCTTCATGGAGCCTTGCCAGCGTAGGATAATTAGACTGAAAGAAATGAAGTACAGCGATCGAATTAGTTCTCAAACCAACTGCACATAAAAATTTTAAGAAAACGAGATTAAAACAGAAGGCATCAAATTAGTTTAGCTATTTCTGTAACCGCTAGACAGGAATATTCAGTCCGTATTTTTATCAATAGTGCGCAAATTCTTGTGTAATTAAACTTTTGAAATTTCCGCCCCCACGGACTATTTGATTGCATAAAGAATAATATCGAATTTCTAGTTCTTGAGATTGCTGCATATCTGTCCTCAAAAGACACTTTTTCATCGATGGACACTGCACGCATATGCCACGAACAGGTGTTTATTTGAACAACTCTAAATCCTGGATCGCCTTAACTAAGGCCTCAAATTGACAAAATAGCCCTTGTTTTTTGTATCAACGCTGTTGACAAAAGAACTAGAAAGTAGTTTTACGGGCCAAGTTTTTGCCAACATTTATAGGGTTTGATGCAATATGAAATAGCGAAAGGGCATAGATGCAGATATGGGCACACAAAAATTTGTGCACTTTGAGGGGCGAATATGCAAAAAATCACTTTTAACCAATACCAATTAAAAGCTACCAGTAACTCAGCAAAAGAGGTAGAAACAAACCTACCATGTCAATTGCAAAGCGCTTCACTCCCGCATAAATTTGGGGCGCTAGAAATACATCTCCCTGCATGTGAAAATCATCAAATAGTAGCAATACATTGGTAAGTTGTGATTTATATGAACTGCAGAGTTTGTATAATACATGCAATCACGCAATCACAATCCATGTCATGATATTTTGATCAACATATATAAACAGATTTATGTAAGTGCACCGGCGAAAATCTGGCCCTACTGGATACTAAAGATTACCAAAGCTTACAAGTTTATGATGAGTGTGAGAAGGAGAACAGTTGCCGATCATTGAGAAATTTATGAAGAAGAGTTATAAGCACAATATCAGACGTATAAAGCATAATGTTAAACCAGTTATTGTGTTAATCATGAACTTATCAAGTTACTATTCGAGAGTAAATGATCTGCTAATATATGGTTTATTAATGTAGCGCACCCAATAGTATCTATAATTAATAAGTTGCAACAGTCGACTAAAAAATGATAGCAAACTAATTTCACTATTGCAACCTAACTATAAATAGCAGCTAAATAAAATTCAGGTTTTGGCAGGCAAACCAGTAGGACTTCATCTCCTGTAGCATATTTTCCAGCAACACCAGCCAACAGTTTCTCAAGAGCTGAAGCAAAATCAAAGAAAAGAAAGATAAGTTCATTTAAAATCTAAAACACTTATTTCAAAGAATAAAATCGAGCATAGCTAACCATCCAGAGCAACAATACAACACTGATAGAAGCGCAGAAATCAGCAGAACAATGAGCGAACTCAAGAAGACAGCATGCGGCAAGAAGAACGCATGCAAATGTACGAAGGTCTATGTCTATCTCTCGTGTTATGTTCTCAACAACATACCGAAAGATTTTATTTATTTACAAGAAAATAATTGATATAAACTAACCCGTGAAGCCTCTGTTGATATGAAGTTGAGCCCATGGAAGTTTTTTCTCAGAACCAAGATTTTCCTCAATGTATTTCTGAAAAGTTATATTAATCTATCAGCAAGTATAAAATGACTTTTAACGATATGAACTGAGTTTTCTATAGTAGCGGCCCTGCAGCTCGTAACTCACCAGGACAGGAAGATTCTGAAGAGGCTGAATACCTGAACTGACAATACTTGCTATCTGTGATGAGAAATTATGAAGAGATATTTACATATTATATCAGGAGCTCAAATAAATTTGTATCATGTATTTGTGAATTTACAAAATAAGCAAATAAAGGCAGTGAAAATGTCCGTGAATGGGATTCAAATCATTGAATCTGTTAAATGCGTAAAATAACGAAGTCTTGCAGAAAGAAAGTTGATAGCTAGTGAAGTCTGCAGGCATAATTTAACAAATTAGAAGGGGAAAACGTAATAAAGTAAGAAAGAAAGCTGAAGAAAACAAGAATAAAGTTTCATAGTCGTCGTAAATCAACTGATGTGAAACTTTATAGTAAAGAAGTACTTCTAGACCCTTTCTTTGAAATGAAATTTTGTTCTCAGTTGACTGTAGCAGACTAACGCATAAAAACAGTTGGGTATTAATGAAGTAATTCTTTTAGAAACTTCAAGTGTATGGCATTTAGCAACAGTAAAGATGGCACAACAGAAAGAAAGTTGTTTCTTCTGTCCTTTCTTCTTAGTCCTTAGAACATGTTTCTTTGTGCCTTCTGGAAATCGAAAGTTTTTCAAAACTGTCCAAAGAATTTCATTTCAAAACTTAGAAGAACTTTTATGCCATGATATTAACTTCCATATGATGGTTCGTGACAGAGAGAAACAATTAATAGCATAAAAAAGCAACCAGCATGACACAACTGAGGAGAACCCAAGAATGGTATTGGCAGCAGGTTATTACCTGAAGATTCAAGGCTTTCTTTTTAAGATCTTGAGGTAAGAGAGGATTCTGGGGATACTTGTCTTCCAAATACTGCCAAATCCAAAGAAAACAATTTTACTGAATAACAGTCTAATCCCATGAATTTCCATTATCATGATATCTAATAAACGAAATCCCATAAGTTATACTAATATTTAAAGCATAAATAGCCATAAATCTTATATTCACCAATATGATTGCAAACGAATCAGCAACTACTACATCGCCATCAACCAGTGCAGGGACATATTTAACTGGATTGATCTTCTCAAACTCTGCAATGAACAATAGTTAAAAAGAAAAAGAAAAGGTTAAATATGGATTACCTTCGCATAGTATCGCTAATTGAGGCAAAAGATTTCTCATTTATATCATAATAGACAAAAATAGATAAGCATTATTTGCAAAAGTGAACCTTAAAAAAAACAAGTTTCAATGATATTACTGGTGCAATGTTACTATCAAACACACTTAATTGTGAAATCTACTTTTTAGTTCAATAAAAGAAAATTTGATTAGCTTCTTCATACCTGGATCCGATTGCTCGCCTTTTAGAAGGTTCACTGCTTTGTACTCATAATCCAACCCTTTCATGCAGGGAAAAAAAAAAAAAAATCAAGTTAGGCATGATTAAATTCCAATAAAATGGAATAACTTAATTACAGAAAATTGCCAATGAAATTAAGTTTTGGCCCTCAAAAGTTTGAATTCTTAAATATATCCCTCTAAACTTAGTTCACCATTTAAACTCAAATATTTCTTGCAAAAAAAAAAAAAAATCATTCTATCATCAAATAAATATCTTTTTAAATATTGTTGCCATCATTGTTTATTTCTAATGTCTCTTTTCTATCTCTTCTCTGTGAATCACAAAATCCTAAACCTTTAAAAGATGATAAAGTTTTTTCCAAGGGCATAACAGCCCCCAATTATGAAAAATTACTCAACTGGCAGGGACTACTAATCTGCCAAGTTAAAACTTTGAAGGAACAAATTACAAAAAAAATTTGCAAGAACAATCGAGTTTTCAAAACTTTGCAGGGATATATAATGCATTTGCTCTTAAGGACCTATGTACTTCAGATGTAGGGTGTAGCGCTGTAAGATATAAGTATTGGCTAAGTAGCGCTTTTAAATAAATAATTCATATTAAAGTCCCGCAGAAGCACTACATTGGCGCTTCTGCTTTTGGACCTCAGACTCTCAATTCTAATTCCTGCTGCGGTATAAGTACATTTCTGTTAGCCAAACGCTCTACTGAAAATATATTGGCATCAAATAATACTAAATGAATTGATAAAATTACTGGCATAGAGCCTAATTTTCTGAAAATAAGAGTTGAAAAACAACAAAAGGTAAATGTATTAAAAGTTTAGCCGTTTAACACCATTTTCACTTTAGAATTTGGATGCGACATTTGTATTAAAGAGTTTAAGGGCCCGTTTGTTATGGAAGCTCATTGAACGCTAGTTAGGCAAAACAGAGCCGGAGAGTCTCCAGTATGATCGCAGAAAATATATCGTAACTAATTTATTACAGTACACATAGTGTGATCGCAGGAAATATATCATAACTAACTTATTACTATATACTGAACAATATTACGTACGAAAATAAACATAAAATTTTCTATGATACTTTTTCATCGTAGGTACAAAACGCAATCTTCCGGCAATCCCAAGCAGAACCTAATTTGAGTATCTTTCGTGATTTATAAGACTAAAAAATTGAGGGAAAAGAAAAAAGGAACTGAAACTAAAATTTTGAAAGGCAGGATGGTCGGATCTGAGCGAATCGTAGTTTGGATTATACGGGAAAAAAAGGAAGGAAAAAAAAAAGAAAAAAAAAAGAAAAGACCTTTGAGATTGAGGGCGATGCGGGCTCGTTGAGAGCAGGAGCTCCGCCAGTAGGAGTAGAGAGTGAGCTTCTCCCCCGAATCCCCCATCTCATCTAACAAACAACAGACAGTGAAGAGAGAGAGAGAGAGAAGAGATTAAGAAGAAATTATGGGGGAAGGAGGCGAGCGGCGATTGGGTTTTGGATTTTATAGATATATTTTTAATTTTGGTAGCCGGCCGCCGATTTTGATACTTCTGTCTGCACTCTACTTAGCTTCAGCTTGATTTTTTTAAAAAAAATTAATAGTTTTTACAAATATTATAATTATAATAAAAAGGCCTTTTTGTATAAAAAAATCCACTAGTTTTGGGCTTTTGCAAAATTGGGTCGCTATTTTCGATTTTGCAGATTCGGTCCGAATTTTCAGTAAACTGACCAAAATACCCTTGTTACTTTTTCTCTCTACTTTTTTTTTTCTCTTGTTTTTTTTTCTCTCTCCGAAAAAGGCGGCGGAGGCAGAGGCGGCCCACCTCGTCTCTGCCCCCTCACGCCCTCGCCCTCGCCCGCACAGCCCCGCCCTCCTCGCCTCCGACCCCGCCGAGGCCGCGCCGCGGATAAATCAATTTTTTCTTGGTCCGTTCCGCCGTCTTCTTCGGAGAGGAAAAAAAAAAAGAGCGAGAGAAAAAATAACAAGGGTAGTTTGGTCAGTTTACTGAAAATCCGGACCGAATCTGCAAAATCGAAAATAGCGACACAATTTTGCAAAAGCCCAAAACTAGTGGATTTTTTATGCAAAAAGGCCTAATAAAAATAATCTTTTAAAAAAATTATTTACAAAATTAGTCTTATACCGCGAATATATTACTACTTTCTAAATGCGATAAATCATTCACTGCTTTCTACAAAATATTAGAATTATCTTTAGTGTTTAAAAATTTTGGTGAAAGCGGTGAATAATTTCAACTGCTTTCTAAAATCGGTAAATTATTCACCGCTTAGATCTAAGTACCAACTAAAAGAAAGTATATCTACATATTACTTTTCCCCCGCACGACGAGTATAGTTGGTATTTGAAATTATATTAAACATTTTCTGACATATTAAGAATTAACAGAATTAGAAGGAAATTAAATAATAACTGCTCAACTATTGAGAAGATTTTCTACAGAATTTTGACACTATGGGAGGTAATTAAAGTGCAAAGAATGACTTTCAAACTTTTTTGATTAAACAGGGGTGACCCTATTTGAGAAGGTGTACATAACAAGAGAAGCTGTCAGAAAACGACAATAGTTTGCCGCAAAATATAAAAAACACCACAATTTCTTCCTACCCACTGAGAATTGAATTCCACAGATTGACGGCGGAGATAATCTTGTTTCCCACCACACTGCTTTCTGTTAGTCGATTGTCAAAAATCCTGAAATTCCTTTCTTTCCACAGTTCCCAACAGGTTGCAGCGAAGCCCATATCGAAGAGGATTTTGTATTGTCCCGATTGCGAGTTTCGGGCTCTACACCATCTAGTCGGCACATCCCCTGGTTGGCTGAGTAGCAGATGACTTTCAAACTTAAAATAAGAAAAACGAAAAAAAATTCAGGTCTGGGACTACCACTTTTGCACTTAATCGAATATATTACATACCAACTCCTAGAAATTTACTGTAATTAATCGCGACCATAACAGTGTAAAAGATTTCTGAAACCTTGAATTTCTAATGCTATGTGAACAAGTCATATGAAGCATTACAACACTCGGGGTATCAATTGTCCATCTTGAAGGCGGATTACTAACAATATACAAAGAAGCAACCACAAAGTCTTGTGCTTTTATTGATATCGAAGCATATCTTGCAGATCATGACCGTGAGCTTCAAGCACATACACATACATATTTTTCGCTCAGCCAGTAGAATCTTATGGACTTTTCGAGACAACATTAAAATTACAGTATTCTTACAGATCAAGAGGGCGCACAACAACTGCTCGCCGAACATTTTTATTCTTCATGACATACATTGAGTGGGTGATCCAACTTCTGCTGAGGCTGCTTAAGTTGAGGAAGGTGCGTCCGGTTGTCTTTCAGGGAGTGCGGCTTGAAATGCAGGTAACTCCATATAGGCTTCGTGGAGCCTTGCCAGCGTAGGATAATTAGACTGCAAGGAATGAAGTACGGAGATCGAATTAGTTCTCAAACCAGCTGCACATAAATTTTTTAAGAAAATGAGCTTAAAACTAAGGCGTCAAATTAGTTTAGCTATTTCTGTAACAGCTAGCCAGGAATATTCAATCCATATTTTTTCAATAGTGCAAAAATTCTTGTGTAATTAAACTTCAGAAATTTCTGCCTTCCACGGACTATTTAATTGGATAAAGAATAAAATCGAATTTCTAGTTCCTGAGATTGCTGCATATCTGTCCTCAAAAGACACACTTTTTCATCGATGGACACTGCACGCATATGGCATGAACAGGTGTTTATTTGAACTACTCTAAATCCTGGATCGCCTTAACTAAGGCCTCAAATTGACAAAATAGCCCTTGTTTTTTGTATCAACGCTGTTGACAGGAGAATTAGTAAGTAGTTGTTACGTGCCCAGTTTTTGTCAACATTCATAGGGTTTCTGATACAACAGGAAACAGGGTTATAATGGTTAGCGCAAAGGCATATATGCAAATAAACGCACACAAAATTTGTGCATTTTGAGGGGTGAATATGCAAAAAATTACTTTTAACCAATACCAATTAAAAGCTACCAGTAACTCAGCAAAAGAGGTAGAAACAAACCAACCATGTCAATTGCAAAGCGCTTCACTCCCGCATAAATTTGGGGCGCTAGAAATACATCTCCCTGCATGTGAAAATCATCAAATAGTAACAATACATTGGTAAGTTGTGATTTATATGAACTGCAGAGTTTGTATATACATGCAATCATGCAATCACAATCTATGTCATGATATTTCGATCAGCATGTACAAACAGATTTATGTAAGTGCACCGGCGAAAATCTGGCCCTACTAAATACTAAAGATCACCAAAGCTTACAAGTTTATGATGAGTAAGAGAAGGAGAAAAGTCGCCGATCATTGAGAAATTTATGAAGAAGAGTTATAAGCACAATATCAGACGTATAAAGCATAATGTTAAACCAGTTATTGTGTTAATCATGAACTTATAAAGTTACTATTCAAGAGTAAATGATCTGCTAATATACGATTTATTAATGCAGCGCACCCAATAGTATCTATAATTTATAAGTTGCAACAGTCGACGAAAAAATGATAGTAAACTAATTTCACTATTGCAACCTAACTATAAAATAGCAGCTAAATAAAATTCAGGTTTTGGCAGGCAAACCAGTAGGACTTCATCTCCTGTAGCATATTTTCCAGCAACACCTGTCAGCAGTTTCTCAAGAGCTGAAAGCAAAATCAAATAAAAGAAAGATAAGTTCATTTAAAATCTAAAACACTTATTTCAAAGAATAAAATCGAGTATAGCTAACCATCCAGAGCAACAATACAACACTGATAGAAGGGCAGAAATCAGCAGAACAATAAGTGAACTCAAGAAGACAGCATGCGATAACAAGAACGCATGCAAATGTATGGATGTCTACGTCCATCTCTCATGTTGTGTTCTCAACAACATACCGAAAAATTTTATTCATTTACAAGAAGATAATGGATATAAACTAACCCGTGAAGCCTTTGTTGATATGAAGTTGAGCCCATGCAAGTTTTTTCTCAGAACCAAGATTTTCCTCAATGTAGTTCTGAAAAGTTATATCAATCTATCAGCAAGTATGAAATGACTTTTAACGATATGAACTGAGTTTTCTATAGTAGCGGCCCCACAGCTCGTAGCTCACCAGGACAGCAAGATTCCGAAGCGGCTGAATATTTGAACTGACAATACTTGCTATCTGTGATGACAAATTATGAAGAGATATTTACATATTATATCAGGACCGCAGATAACTATCATGTATTTGTGAATTTACAAAACAAGCAAATAAAGGCAGTGAAAATGTCCGTGAATGGGATTCAAATCATTGAATCTGTTAAATGCGTAAAATAACGAAGTCATGCAGAAAGAAAGTTGATAGCTAGTCAAGTCTGCAGACATAATTTAACATATTAGAAGGGAAAAACGTAATAAAGTAAGAGAGAAAGCTGAAGAAAACAAGAATGAAGTTTCATTGTCGTCGTAAATCAATTGATGTGAAACTTCATATTCTTTACTTCTAGACCCTTTCTTTGAAATGAAATTTTGTTCTCAGTTGACTGTAGCAGACTAACGCATAAAAACAGTTGGGTATTAATGAAGTAATTCTTTTAGAAACTTCAAGTGTATAGCATATAGCAACAGTAAAGATGGCACAACAGAAAGAAAGTTGTTTCTTCTGTCCTTTCTTCTTAGTCCTTAGAACATGTTTTTTTCTGCTTTCTAGAAATCGAAAGATTTTCAAAACTGTCCAAAGAATTTCTTTTCAAAATTTAGAAGAACTTTTACGCCGTGAGATTAATTAACTTCCATATGATGGTTCGCGACAGATAGAAACAATTAATAGCATAAAAAAGAAACCAGCATGACACCACTGAGGAGAATCCAAGAATGGTATGGGCAGCAGGTTATTACCTGAAGATTCAAGGCTTTCTTTTTAAGATCTTGAGGTAAGAGAGGATTCTGGGGATACTTGTCTTCCAAATACTGCCAAATCCAAAGAAAACAATTTTACTGAATAACAATCTAATCCCATAAATTTCCATTATCATGATATCTAATAAACGAAAATCCCGTAAGTTATACTAATATTTAAAGCAAATAGCCATAAATCTTTTATTCACCAATATGATTGCAAACGAATCAGCAACTACTACATCCCCATCAACCAGTGCAGGGACGTATTTAACTGGATTGATCTTCTCAAACTCTGCAATGAACAATAGTTAAAAAAAAAAGGTTAAACATGGATTACCTTCGCATAGTATCGATAATTAAGGTAAAAGATTTCTCATTTATATCATAATAGACAAAAAGAACAAATAAATAAGCGTTATTTGCAAAAGTGAACCTTAAAAAACCTCAAGTTTCAATGATATTATTGGTGCAATGTTACTATCAAACAAACTTAATTGTGAAATCTACTTTTTAGTTCAATAAAAGAAAATTTGATTAGCTTCTTCATACCTGGATCCGATTGCTCGCCTTTTAGAAGGTTCACTGCTTTGTACTCATAATCCAACCCTTTCATGCAGGGAAAAAAAAAAAAAAATCAAGTTAGGCATGATTAAATTCCAATAAAATGGAATAACTTAATTACAGAAAATTGCCAATGAAATTAAGTATTTGGCCCTCAAAAGTTTGAATTCTTAAATATATCCCTCTAAACTTAGTTCGCCATTTAAACTCAAATATTTCTTGCAAAAAAAAAAAAATCATTCAACCATCAAATTAATATCTTTTTAAATATTGTTGCCATCATTGTTTATTTCTAATGTCTCTTTTCTATCTCTTCTCTGTGAATCACAAAATCCTAAACCTTTAAAAGATGATAAAGTTTTTTCCAAGGCATAAAAGCCTCCAATTATGAAAAATTACTCAACCGGCCGGGACTAATCTGCCAAGTTAAAACTTTGAAGGAATGAATTACAAAATTTAAAATTTGCAAGAACAAATTGCATTTTCAAAATTTTGCATATAATGCATTTTCTCTTAGGGACCTATTTTGTTCAGCTGTAGGTAGGGGTGTAATTTGGGCCGTGCTAGGCCGGCACGGCCCACATTAACTGGGCCGAAATGGGCCAAGGACCAGCCCGGCACGGCCCGGATTTAAATCCGGGCCGTGCCGTGCCGGGCCCAAATTATCCAGACCCCGGCCCAGCACGGCCCTTCGGCCCGAAATCCACGGGCCGTGCCGTGCTCCGGGCCGGCCATTTAGAATATTTATTTTTTTATTTTTTTAAAAAAATCTAAATAAAATCTACAAATATAAAGAATAAATTATTTATATTAAGTTTATATTTTTTATAAACAAATTTAAAATTTATAGAAATTATTATAAAATGTATTAAAAGTTTTAGCTTCACTATCCAACATTTTAATGCATTTGATTTGAGCCGTTTAACACCATTTTTCACTTTAGAATTTGGATGCGATATTTATATTAAAGAGTTTAAGGGCCCATTTGGTATTGAAGCCCATTAAACGCCTCCAATGTGATCACAGAAAATATACAGTAACTAATTCATTACAATATGCAGAGTGTGATAGCAGAAAATATATCATAACTAATTCATTGCAATATGCAGAAAGTGATGTATGAATACAGTAGAAAATATATCGTAACTAACAAGAATTTAAGTGCCGTGGCACGGAGTCGTGCCGAAAACTTGCCGGCACGGTGCATGCCAGGCCGTGCCGATGCGTGCCGGTCACAAAAAATTCATGTGTGCCGACACATAATAGTATGAAATATTTATTTATTTTTAGCAACGAAATATACTAACTGTTTATTATGTATTTTTATCAAATCTTTTGAACTTTATTGAAAAAATTACTTACTAATTTAAAGAATAGAGGGTTTTGAGATGTGCTATCGGTACAAGGACTGTATCGTGTCGATATCTTGTTGGCACGGTTGATACGACTCCGTGCCGACGGATACTTAAATCCTTGGTAACTAATTCATTATGACGTACAAAAATAAATAAAAAATTTTCTATCATTTTTTTTCATCGTACGCAACGCAAACGGAGCCTAATTTGAGTATCTTTTGTGATTTATAAGACTAAATAGTTGGAAAAAAAAAGAAAAAAAAAAACTGAAACTAAAGTTTCGAAAGGCAGGAGGGTCGGATCTGAGCGAATCATAATTTGGATTATACGGGGAAAAAGAGGAAGGAAAAAAAAAAAGAAAAAAAAAGAAAAGACCTTTGAGATTGAGGGCGATGCGGGCTCGTTGAGAGCAGGTGCTCCGCCAGAAGGAGTAGAGAGTGAGCTTCTCCCCCGAATCCCCCATCTCATCTAACAAACAAGAGACAGACAGCGAAGAGAGAGAGACAGGAGATTAAGAAGAAATTATGGGGGAAGGAGGCGAGCGGCGATTGGGTTTTGGATTTTATAGATAGATAAATTTTTAGTTTTGGTAGCGGGCCGCCAATTTTGATACTTCTGTCTGCACTCTTGAGTCTTGACTCTACGGCGATTTTTTTTTTATAAATGATCCTACCCATTCCCCTTTTTTGAATGGGTTAATTGCATACAGATCCCCATAAATATAGTGAATAACAAAAATATTTTTGTAAAATATCTCTGTAAAAATATCTCTACTGTTATACTCTGTTAGAATTTTTAAATTAACCATAGTTAAATTCTTAACTCTCATTAGTTAAGAAGGTCAAATGACCTTTTTACCCCCATCATCTTCCTCTTCCTCTTCCTTGATCCGCCGCCCGCTCCCGCCGCTCCGCCGACTCCTCCGGTGGATCCGCCGCCCCTCCGCCGCCTCCCGGCCGCCCTCGTCCGCCCCCTCTGCTGCCTCCCCGCCGCCCTCGTCCGCCCCCTCCGCCGCTACCGCCGCGAGGTCGGCCTCCTCCTCGACCACGGTGGCGATCCGCGGCTCGAGGCGCCGGATCGCGGCGAGGAACGCGTCGCGCCAGCGCGGCGTGGGAGGATGCCGCGCAGAGCACCGACGCAGTTGACGGCGAGGATGGCACCGTTGCCGCGGAGGCCGAGGGACTCGAAGTGAAGCTCCGCCACCCGCCCGGGGGAGGTTGGACGGCGGCGAAGCGGAAGGGGAAGCGGGGGCGCCGCCGCCGCCGCCCTCTTCTTTTTCTTCTTCTTCTTCTTTGTGCCTCCTTTTCCAGGAACATATTTGTGAGGGCAAAAGAGTCATTTCACAGACTCACTGTTAAAAAATAAGCAGTTCTCTAACAGCAACTGACTAGAGGGATATATCTGCAAGAGTTAGGACTTTTGCAGGAATATTTTGCAAAAGTTGTACTTTGCATGGATATTTTTGCTATTCACTATATTTGCGGGGACCTGTATGCAATTAACCCTTTTTGAATTATGAAAATAGTTTTTTTAAAAAAATTATAAAAATATATCACTAATATGTCAGATTAATTTTTTTTAAAAATAAATAATATAAGTGTTGAATGAATCACCGTATTTAAATGTGGCGAATCATTCACCGCTTTCATAACTCCTAAAACCAACAAATTTTTTTTTAAAGGTGATGATAAACCGTTCACTGTTTTTATTATTTTCCCAACTCTGATTCTATCTCTCATTTTTTCATCGTTCCTTCGGAGTTCTTTTTATCTCGCTCTCTCTCACACCCCATCCGCGCTGTCGCCGTCGGCGTCATCGCATCCGCCGTCGCGCCATCGCACCTGCCGTCGCGCCATCGCACCTGCTTTGGAACCTTTCTCTTCTCTGTCTCATTCTTTCATTCTCTCTCTTCCTCTCTCTCTCTCTCTCTTTGCCACAGTGCCGTTGTCGATGCACCTGCTGTTGCCGACGAATCCGCCGTCGCGGAGACGTACCGTATGGAAGAAAATGAGAAAAGGACGGCGGAGACGTGGGAGGGTGTATGGAAGAAAACGGGAAGAAAACGGTGAATGGTTTACCTTTTTTAAAAGCGATGAACCATTCATCGCTTTCACGTATTTTTTTCTCTTCCCACCATACTGGCACCCACATGGCAAAATAGAGACTATATTTACAAATAAATTTTGACGGTCTAATTTTAGAACAAACTTTTAGAAAAAGTCTAGTGCACTAAAATCTACAGCTTTAGCTTGAATTTTTTTTATTAATAGTCTTTAAAAATATTATAATTATAAAAATAGTCTTTTAAAATTTTATTTATAAAATTAGTCTTATACCGTGAATATATTATTGCTTTCTAAATACGATAAATCATTCACTGCTTTTACAAAATATTAAAATTATCTTTAGTATTTAATGCTATACATCTTTTAGAGTTCGGATAAAAATATATATATATATTGGTGAAAACGGTGAATGATTTCAACTGCTTTCTAAAATTAGAAAATTATTCAACGCTTAGATCTAATTTTACAAATAAAAATATTAAATATCTATTTTTATAATTAAATTTTTTTATAGATACGGTTGCTCAAAAATCCGTCAACGCAGGGACGAAGCCAGGAATTAAAGTTCGGGAGGGCCAAAATTTAGATTTGACAAAAAAAAAAAATCAACCTCGAATAGTAAAGAAAAAAAAGTTTGTCAGATTCACTCTTCACCTATTACTAGCAATAGTAATGATAATGTGCTCAAGGAGGAATAAGACTGTAAGAGTTGAAGGAAAATGACCAAGGAATTCGAAAAAAAAATTGGGACACAAATTTTATTAAAAAAATAATTTAGCCCCATAAAATTAAAATTTATAATATTTTAATTTTTAATATAAAGAATTTTTATATAAATTTTAAAAGCTCAGAGTGGCCATGGCCGCTGTGAACCCCTTAATGGCTTCGTCCCTGCGTCAACGATTAGTCGGGAGAGTGGGCAGACTGCGACGAAATGGCAATGGTGAGGTGGGGTTTGGTTTGATAGAAGTCAAGACTCCTCTAATGAGATTGCGGTAATAATGCTTTACACATGCGGCGAGGAGAGATATAGGGCCTGTTTGAACTAGCTTCTGGAAAAGTGATTTCAGCAGAAGTGATTTTAGTTTGGAAAAGTGATTTTGATGAAAAGCTGTAGAGCGTTTGGCTGAGTTTAGATAAAAGTGATTTTTCTGAAATGATTTTCTAAAGCTGTTTGGCAAAAATTTTCTGATGTTTGCATATATTAATATTTGTACTAAATTTTATTTTAAAATAATTTAAAATTTGAATTTTAATTAAAATTATAATTTTTAAATTTGGACAAAATAAATTTAAAATTTCAAAATTTAAAATTTAAAATTCGAATTTTTAAATCCTGAAATTTAAAATTAAAATTAAAATCTAAATTTTAAAATTTAAAATTTGAATTTTGTAATTTGAAAATTAAAACTTGTAATTTTATATTTTCAAAATTTTAAATTTAAGTTTTAAAATCTAAAATGTCAAAATTTAAATTTTATCTTAAATTTAAAATTTGAAAATTTGAATTTTAAAATTTAAAGTTTGAGATTTGAAACTTAAATTTAAAATTTAAAATCTTCTCCAAAACTGATTCTGCTTTTGGACTAAAACTTCAAATTTTTATTTTCATTTTAGATTCAAAGTATAAATGTAACTTTAAATTTAAATTTTGAAATTTTAAATATTCATATTTTTAAATTTCAACTTTTTAAATTTAAAATTTAAAATCTAATTTTTAAATTTTAAATTTAAAAAGTTGAAATTTAAAAATATGAATATGAATTTAAAATTTCAAAATTTAAATTTAAAGTTACATTTATACTTTGAATCTAAAATGAAAATAAAAATTTGAAGTTTTAGTCCAAAAGCAGAATCAGTTTTGGAGAAGCAGCTTTTTTCTGCTTCTGATTCTGAAGCCTTCAAAATCAGTTTTCTGATTCTGAAAAGCAGAATCAGATTTTCCAGCAGTCATTGCCAAACGCTCTACTGAGCTCAGAAGTGATTTTGGGCTCAGAATCACTTCTGAAAAGCTAGGCCAAACACCCCCATAATAAAAAATCGGAGCTATTACTATTCAAAAATTTTAAATCCACTCTTAAATATTCAAAATACTCTTGTAAAATTCTATTCCATTAGTAAATCCTAAAAAAAATGAGAATATTTGAACAAATTTTTTAAATCAACAAAGATATTTTAATCCTCCATAGGTAAATAAGATATTTATGTTTGCATGCTTATCCTGTATATTATTATGAGTACTATATTTTTTATGGACCCACTAAAACATAGAATATATTTTCACCTCAGCTCTATTTTGTTTACACGCGTTAAATGGGCCTTCACACTCAATGAGTTTTTATAATTCAAAATGTATGTAGTTGGAGAATCAAAAAAAAATTGTTTGGTTGTTTGTTGTTGAAAGCTGCATTTTCAAATTTTGTTGTGTAATATGTGGTATAACCAAGAACTTAAGTGTCGTGATATGAGATTGTACCGTACCGATGTGGGCCGCTCGAAAATATACTGTTGACACGCAATGGCATGAGATATTTATTTTTTTTAGCGTCAATGTATTTTAATTATTTATTATATATTTTTTCCAACTTTTTTGCATTTTATTAATATAACTATTTTTTAAATTAAGAAAAGAAGGTTTCAAATCTTGGCGTGAGCATACTAGTCATATTATATGGTATCCCATGGTGGGCACTTAAATTCTTGGGCATGATGAATTATTTCTAAAAAAAAAATTTAAAAAAATTAACTTAGGCCATGTTTGGTTAGGTGTATAAGCGGGGATAACTATTCCGCCAAATGAAATAATTTTTGGCCGGAATATTTTGTCCCGGTCAAATTTTGTTATTCCGGAATAACTATGAATAAATATTTCACCCTTTTGGCGGAATAGCGCTATTCCAAACTTAATCTCTTGATTGATTAAGATTATAAATTTAGTTAAACATAAATTATATAGACATAATATATTTAATTAATAATGAAATAATAAAATATCCAAGCTAGATTTATAATAAATTATTATTTAATTAATATTTTGTTTATTAATTTATTTACTAATTAACTAAATAATTAATTAACTATTTAATTTATTACTCTAATAAATATTTAATTAATTTTTGGAGTAATTAATTCATTATTTTAATTAATTTACTAATTAAATAATTAATTATATTGATTAATTATTTAATATTTTGAGTAATTTAATTATTTTCTTAATTAATCATCTGACAATTATTAAGTAATTTATTTACTAATTTATTATTTTATTAAATTATTTGTAATTAATTAAATTATTAATTACCAATTAATTTATTTATTAATATTAAGGGTTTTTAGCAATATTCATAATTAATTAATAAATTAATTTAAGTTAAATTATTACTTAATTAATATTTTGTATTAATTAATAGATAAAATATTATTATTTAAAATTATAATTATTCTTATCTTTACTATTCCAATCAAACTATCTAAACACTATTTTTTTTATTCCTGAGAAAAATTTATTTTTCATCCAACGTAAAATTAATTTTATTCATGCTTATCCTAACAATTATACCTATCCCAGAAATAGCTAAAAATTACTTATTTCCGAACCAAACGATACCTATGTGTAAGTGCATAGGTAAAATTACATCATATTTGAATTTACTTTTTCCAACTAGGTTCAATTATATTTGCACGTAGTTCAAGTTAGATAACTATTTAAATTGAAAGATTTAAATATTTAGCGTCCAAACTTATTTGTATAATTAATCATCTAAGCTTATTATTTATTTATTTTTTAGAGTGACGGATATTATCTTAATAATTAAAGAATAATAAAAGATGCACGTCGACAATATACGTGACTTTTGGTAATGAAATTTATCATAATTATCACATTTAACGTTTAATCATTTAATGATAAAAAATCAATGTTTTTAACCATAAAATTGAATTTTCACTTCAAGAAAACCGTTCTATATCTTCAAAAAATTGAATTTGGACGTCCAAATGATCTTCAAAAAATGATTCTCATGACGAGATTACTTTAATTATGTTTAATATTATCTAAACCTGGTTTGGTGATTATATTAGTTTAGTTTTCTCCATTCCTTGGTTTAGAATAATATATATATATATATATATATATATATATATATATATATATATATATATATATATATATATATATATATATATATATATATATATATATATATATATATAATCCAGCTACTATCCTTTTAAGAGGATGAGAGCTTTCGTCCTAAATTTTCTACCGTTCGGATGAAAAGATGTGCGGCTAGGATAAAAGTGGTTACGATTAGGTTGATAGTGGGCCCCCTAGGGTTGAGTGGGTGGTTGGTTGAATAGTATAATCTAACGGTTGAAAATAATTAAAAGTTAGATCTAACGGCAAAAAATTTAATAGGACAAAGCCTTCTATCCTCTTAAGAGAATAGTAACCGGACTCTATATATATATATATATATTTCTGAACTTTATTAAGCATTATATTACACGATTAATTGTAAATGATCTACTAGACCTAGTTCCCGAATTTTAAAGCCCGTGTTTGGATGCGTGAACAAATTATTCAGTATATTTTTTTTGTTTTTTAAAAAGTTTATGATATTTGATAAATGAGAAGTATGATTAATTAGATGTCTAAAAAAACATATCATGTTTGGCATTCGTAACATTTTTTTCTGAAATAAAAAAAATTATCTTATAAACGAAATACACACTCTTATCAAATAAAAGATGCAAAGACTATAGAGAGTCTCAATAAAAAAAAATCAGAGACCGAGAGCTACATCAGAATGGCCTTTTAGGGTTTCTCCGGGCGATTTTACTTAGAAAAACAGAAGAAAAAAGAGTTAAATACATCAGAACCGTTAGAACTTTCGCCCATTTGCAATTTGCAAATAACCGTCTAAGCTTTCAAAATTTTACTATTAACTACAAAGATTCATGTTTTGTCAATTTCAAATGATTAATATTAGCCAATTAATCAAGAAATAATAATAAAAAATGCATGGCACTGATATAGATGAGTTTTCTTTATACCAAAAATTACTTTAGTGGATAAAGTTGATCGTAATTATTAACTTAGTGGTGCTAAATGCTGTTTATAAGGGGCCCACGGTTTAGATATACACTTAAATAATTAATCACAAAATTTTAAAAAATGAGATAGAAATTATAAAATTTTAAAAGTTTAAATGGTTATCTGCAAATAGTAAAACCACTAGTCCACAAACTTTCGGCCAAGTTTCATTTTAGTCCTTAAACTTTCAAATTCGACATTATTATTCTTAAGTTTTCGACAGACCCATGAATATATAGGCCCATTTTATGTACTAGGCGAGATTAGAAATGCGGATCTGCATGATATTTTTAAATTTTTAGGAGAGTTTCACTTTAATCCTTATACGTATTCACCAATAGAGGACAAATTATTGTCACAATTCTAGTGAATTGATGCATCTATGTAATATGCGTTTGTATAAAGATTGGACCGTTGAATTGAAGGTTTAAGATTGACGAAGCATCGATGAATTCGTAATGTGCAGTAATTTTTAGTTTAAAGTAAGGACTAAACTAAAATATTATTGAAATTCTATGGACTAAAAAAAAAAACTTTTTGAAAGTTCAGAATCTTGATTCTCAGATTAAAAATTTCGTGACCGAAATGATTTGTGCATTTTACCCAAAATCTCATTGTGACACTTTGTGCTTTTCGTATTATAAAAAAAGGGCTTTTTGTTTATTTATTCTTTACTGCTATTCAAAATTTTCTAATTTATTCTGAAATTATTAAAATATTCTTTTAAAATTCAATCTCATTAGTAAACCCTATAAAAAAAAGAAATATTTGAAGAATTTTTTTTTAAATTAACAAGAGTATTCTGGCCCTTCAGGAATAAATAAAATATTTTTTAAGCTTTGAAGGGCATATTAGATATTATCCTTACAAAAAAAATGTCTTCTTTGTAATAGTTATACCATAGTAGTTGTATTTCAAGCCAATGATATTGTATCGTGACAGATAACAAAACACCAAAATTTAGGTTAATATCATTATTTAATATTGAAACGTAGAGTTTTTAAAAGGTAAAAATTATTTAAAGTATAGACCATTTTGAGCTGTTCAATCTTTCAAAATTTTGATTTTACTATCAAACATTTCAATTTGTTTAATTTGAATCAGTCATCGGCACTTTGACTTCAAAATTTGAATTCGTCGTTTATATTTATAGGTTTAGTTAATTTACTTCATACAATTCTCGTAATTATAAATTTATTAAAGTAAGTAAGTAGTTTAAATTTTGAAATCAAAGTACTGTTGACGGACTCAAATTTAAATAAATTGAAATATTGGATGGTAAAATCAAAATGAAAAGTTAGGTAGCAAATTCAAAATGGTTCGAAGTTCAGGTAAGTTCTGTATATTTTTACCTTTTTAAAAAACTTGTATCCCCAAAACAAACCAAATAAAAAAAAAAAGGTTTAACTGCACTATTGGTCCATAACATTTGCTCTTCTTTTTTTTTTTCTTTTTTCTACTTTGATCTTTAACCTCTTTTTTTTTTTGGCTATTAGCTCCCTAACCAAACTCATATAAATTACTCATGATCCAGTAGCCTGTGGTCAATCTCGACACTTACTTTTTTATATTTTTAGAAGAGTTAGGTGGCATGCCTGGCTTAATGGAAATGATACTTAATGCTCCAAAAAAAATAGACAAATGTCTTGTTCAAGGACGAGATAGTCAATTAGTCATAGATAAGGAAGACGGTATTGAGGGTTGTGAAATTGGGCTTGATGCACTGGCCGAGATAGTCATAGGTTAGTATGGTAAGCTCGTGTTAAGCTCGTTAAGATTTCAAGCTGAAAAATTCAGCTCGTATTCGATTCGTTAAGATTTCGAGCGATTGATCTCGACCTCATTTTCAGCCGAACACAAGCTGGCTTGCAAACAGCGAGCTGAATTGCCAGCCTACTAAGTATCAAGTGGACATAGTTTGAGGACTAAAAGTATAATTTACCCAAATAAAAAGGGTTAATTAAATCATTGGTCCCCAACCTTTGCATCATTTTTCACTTGAGTCCCCGACCTATTTTTTCTTGCAATCAAGACCCTAATCTCTTGATTTTATTGCAATTACGTTCTAGCCGTTAAAAAGTATGTTAAAATTAACGGAATCGCCACGTCAGCGCCTACTTGACTTTTTTTTGCATGGCAATTTTAGTCCCTAAACTTTGCACGTTTTCCACTTTAGTCCCCAAAAATAAAAATTCAAAATTTTAAATTTAAATTCGAAATTAATATTAAAATTAAAATTTTAAACTATTAGAATTTTGAATTTGAATTTAAAGCTACAATTTTGATTTAAAGCTGAATTAAAATTTTGAATTGAAATTCAAATTTTAAATTAAATCTAAATTTTGAATTCAAACTTAAAATTTTGATTTTGATTTTGATATTTGAATTTGCATTTAAAATCAAAATTTTGAAACTAAAATTTAAATTTAAAATCTGAATTTGAATTTAAAATCAAATTCAAAATTTTGATTTTAAATTTTAAATATGAATTCAAATTTTAAATTTGAATTTGAGATTTGATTTCAATTGTAAAATTGAATTTAAACTTTAAATTCAAATTTATATTTTGAATTTGAAATTCCAAATCAAAGTTTGAAATTAAATTAGAATTAGAATTCAAAATGTGAATTTGAATTTAAAATTAAATAATACAAAATCAGAATTTAAATTCGAATTAAATTTGAATCCAAAATTAAAATTAAAATTTAAAATTTAAATCTTTAAAAAAAAAATCTTGCTTTGAATTTATAATTTAATTCAAAATATAATTTAAATTTATAATATAGAATTTAAATTGTATAATTAGCTGGCACTGACACGGCACCTCCGTGGCGCTGACACGGCGCCTCCGTGGCGGTGACGTAGTATTTTCCATCAATTTTAACATCTTTCTTACGGCTGGAACTTAATTGTAATGATATCAAGAGGTTGGGGATTTGATTGTAGAAAAAAAAAGGTTGGGGACCAAACTGAATATAGTTGCAAAGGTTGGGGACCAAGAGTATAATTTACCCAGATAAAAATGAATGAGGTGGGTGCCACCTTGATCAGGATAGTCCATCTGATCGTACGGCGGTCGCTCTCTCCTGCCCCCACATTCCCTGCTGTTCTCTTCTGGGCCGCTCTCTATTTCTGCTTCTGCCTTCTCCACTTGGATTACTGTCACGTTCTCTCACTGCTCACCACACAAGTCGTGATTTTACCATCTGAGCTGCTCATAGCCATTTGAATCTGAAGGGTGGGAACAATTTTTCATAATTTTGTTAAGATAAGCAGTACAAATTTTCTTTCCAATAATTTTGGTACATTTTTTTTGGATTTACTGTCGTAGGACGTAGTGCTGTTTATGACCACTGCTATACATCGATCTTCCACAATATTATTCTGAGTCCGGCTATTATACTATTGATAGTACCAAGCTCTTGGTGCCATCGAGTTTTCTGCCGTTAGATTTACACCTTTGACCATTTCTAACCATTAGATCATACTATTCAACCAACCAACCATCCACTCAACCTTAGGAGACCACTATCATCATAACCGCACATCCCTTCATCAAAGGGCGGAAAACCTAATAGTACCGAGCGCTTGGTACTATTAATAGTATAATAGTCTAATTCATATTACTCAAATGAATGTATTTTTGCAAGTGTTGTCATTACGAATTTATAATGTATAGACTTTTGATTGGTTGATGCATGTACTTTAATTAAGGATGTCACATAAAATTGCCATCATGTGAATTATACTATTTAAATATGTAACAGAATTAGAAGCATCCAGATAGAGCTCCTGCTTTTAAAGCTTAAAATTGTACATTTTGCTTATCACTGCAGCAGAAGCTTTTTTTTTTTTAATATACTGTTGAAAGATAAAATAGAAGCAGAGCCAAATAGGTAGTAAGTTATCTGCTTCGTTCACTTTTTAGAAATGAACTCGGCTAAAATTTTGAAGCAACTATGCTTAACTTGGGACCTCGACTATCAACCAATTATACCCTTAGCCAACTGCCCTAGGTACAGTAAAAGGTTAGTTTTCTACATAAATGGGGGAGTTATTGCAACTTGAACATTACTTGACTTGGTGCAAACCCATTTCTTTACTTTTCTTTGCCAACTTGAAGGAGTGCCACACAAAATTCTTCCCTTATTAACTACTAAAATAAATAAAATTTTGTATTGTCAGTGATATACAGTTGAAAGAGACATGGAAACTGAAATTCTAGAAATAATTGGAATCAGCTTCCCTCTTTGTTTCCTTCCTTGCATACCTTCTTTTTTTTCTTTTTTTTTTTTCCTGGATAGGATTTTTTCTCAGCCACTACAATTTTTATCAGTTCAGCAATGTAGGATACTTGTGGTTTATACTTCACCCTGTTTGATAAAATGCCTCAAATAAAATTTTTATGTTAACCAGTTGCCTTACCATCACTATTGTTCAATTTTAGGATTCTACCCTATAAAAAGGCAAATATGGTTGTTGGAATCAGGATAGAGTATTGTAGAAGCCCACAAATTTATTACTCTCCCATGGCAGCTAAAAGCACTTCTGGGGAGCCACTTCTTTCAAATGGAAGTTTTGATCATGGCTTCTCCAAAAGTGCTTCTTTGCTCCCAGCTCTGGCCAAACTGGTGCTCAAATCTTTGATGTGGGTGTTGTTCATAACTTGGGCTGCTGCCATTTACTTCTTTTCAACTGAATTTGTGCACAGTTTGTTTACCAAATGGATCAAACTTACTGAAGGAACAATCTTTGGGATCACAGGTGGAAACTTTACTGAATTGCTCTTCTTGTTGATTCAGTGATTAAAAAAGAAAAAAGATTTATGTTTGTTTGGTTGTGAATTATATATGCAGGAAGCATTTTCCTCATATTTAGCGCGCCGATTCTGATCATTTCGTTTCTCGCGTTTTTATATGTCGACGCCTTCCCGAGTGACGATTTCGGGTATGCATTTCTCTCATTTAATTGCTTTTACTTGCATCATGTGTTGCTTATATTTTGGTTAACACGGTATTAGAACTTGTCGTAAGCTTGCTCAATTTGAAGAGGCCATGGGTTTAATTCCCCGTATCGAACATTTTGTGGGTTACTCTTTGTCTCTCATGTTACTGTACGTGGTATGATTCATCTAATCTCTGCCATACACATAAGCAAGGGCACTAAGAATTACTGTAAGGTCGATCTTTTATGGACTAAATTCTCAGGCGAAGTTTATTTGCTTAAAGGATTCCATTGGTAACAGGAAGAAGAAGCAAAAATTCCCGAGGTTTCGTCTTTGGACATTCCCTGTTCTTGTTGACGGACCATTTGGAGTTGTCTCTGCTGCAGAGTTTATTGGCATAACACTTTTCATCGTATACGTGGTCTGGGCGATTACTTCTTATATAATACAAGGAAGTAACATGGTTTCCAAGTTTCCATTTCCTTCAAAAGAGAAAAGGTATGTTTTGGTTCGACAAAGTAGGTTCTATGCTCTCGTGCATTCGTGAGAGGGAAAATTATTGTGTGAAAAGAAATCAAGAAAATTCCTTTTTCATTCCTTTATGGCTCTACATCTTTTAGAAATTGGAAGTATCCGATGACAAGTTTAACTAAAGTTCACAAAACTGAAGTAAGTGTTAAGTTGTCAATAATATTTGGCCTGTTCTAATTTTGACTAACTATAAAGGCCATATAACTCTAATATGAAGAGTTTATGCATTAACATGTCGAGGATTTGACTGGTTAATTGTTTATGCTTAAAAAGGTTTCGTATGCTTGAATGATTTGATAGCTTGCATATGAAAGCTTCCTTTTATCTCCATGTGTAGTTTTCTAATAATATATTTGTTGTCAGGACCATGCAATCACTAGGCCAATCAGTTAAGTAATCATATGATTATTTTAGACCAGTAGTTTTCTAATAGAAAGCATCATAGTATCTAAGTTCCTCTTTGATCTGCAAGCGTTACACTAAATTCTTTTGGTGATTATGTCTGTTTCTATCTCCAAACAATCTTGCTTTCCATGGCAGGAAAAGAAAAGAAGAAGTATGTTCACGTGTTTTAAGGTTTAACACTATCACATACATCTGATGAAATTACCGGCTGGAGCCTTGTTGATCAGCTTTTATGTTTTCTATACTTCCCATGCTCAAATTTGTAGATAAAACAACTTTGAACAATATGTACTCTTTATTTATATATTTATTTATTTTTTGTTGGTATAGGAGATAAAGATAACTCACTAAATCAGTAAATTCCATCTTATGATTTTAGTCTTTCTATGTGCAAAGTAATCTGTAAAAGTTGATCTTTTGTTGCATGAGCATAAACTGCAAACTCCAGTGCTGATAAATCTACTACTGAGTAGCTTTATAGATGTTGGAAATCCCTTTCCTTAAATTTGCTTCACTCAAGATTTTTGCACAATTTTAGCAGTTGAAAAATTATCGTTCTTTTTTGCACCTTCTATTCTTTGGCTTATGCTTTATCCATTTGTATGTTACAACTTAGTAATCCTTACTTATGAAGCTTGTAGTAACTCCATCTATGTTATGTACGTTCTTCCAATCTACCTAAGCTCATTGCTAATTTAATTCTTGCAGTTACTTCATGTTAGAGATAATTGGGCTTCGGCTAGGCTCAATTGGATTATTCTGCATGGTTTTCTTATTTCTTCCTGTAGCGAGGGGTTCAATTCTTCTTCGTTTAATAGATATACCATTTGAGCATGCGACGAGATACCATGTTTGGCTCGGACACCTTACTATGGCTCTTTTTACGTTACATGGCTTATGTTACGTGATATCATGGTCATTACAGGGCCATCTTCAGCGAGAAGTAAGTCTGAATTATATATTTAGTTGCATCCCTTGGAAATATAATATGCTCAATCATATTCGTAATTGTGTAAAGCCGCATACCAACAATACTCCTTGTTTCGCATGATTTGTCGAGTCCATGATTGATAACAATAAAAGGAACAAGAGTATAACAAGAACGACCGAGTTATATGGATTTCTGGTAGCAGCGAGCTGTAGCTTTATGGTAGGAAATGCTTCTTGCTTAAATATTTTAGACAATGATTGCTTGAACACATGCGTGATAGATAGTTAATTTTGATTTTGTCGATTACCTATCTCCTAATATGATAATATAGGATGGAAATTCCAAGCTGTACTGATTCTTATTCTGTAAATACCAAAAAAAAAAAAAACTTTCTCCCATCTGAAGAAATAGCTCTCTATTAAACGCTCTTTCGAGATTATTTCTAATTAAAAGAGATCTGGGTTTCCATGTGCAGATGCTAGATTGGAAAGATATCGGCGTCGCTAACTTTCCCGGAGTAATTAGCTTGTCGGCAGGTCTCTTAATGTGGGTGACATCACTGCAGCCTGTGAGGAAGAATTTCTTCGAGCTCTTTTTCTACACGCATCAGCTATACGTGATCTTTGTAGTGTTCTTGGCGCTGCATGTCGGGGATTTTATTTTCAGCATGTGTGCTGGAGCAGTTTTCCTCTTCATCCTCGATCGTTTTCTGAGATTCTGCCAATCTCGAACTAAGGTCGACATCGTTTCAGCAGCTTGCCGTCCGTGCGGCACAATAGAATTGATACTTTCAAAGCCGCCAAGTAATAATTCTTGCTCATCTTCCATTTATTGTCAATAGAATTAATACTTTGTCCGACTTACACTAATACCCCTGTAAGTCGGAATTTCCATAGGTGGTTATATGTACCATCTGAAAATGCCGATTCTTACAAAAATGGTCTTCCCTTAACTTGTGTAGTCGGAAAAGTTGATTTTGTAATAGAAAGTGGTTTTACTTTACTTATGGCTTCATTTTTTTATGCAGATCTTCGTTATAATGCTCTGAGTTTTATTTTCGTTCAAGTACGCGAATTATCATGGTTGCAGTGGCATCCCTTCAGCGTATCATCCAGTCCTTTGGATGGCAAATACCACATCTCAGTTCTCATAAAGGTACTCGGTACGTGGACCGGTAAACTGCGTGATCTCATCTCTAATATCACGGAACAGCCACAAAATAACTCCGCGCCGCGACTTAATCGAATAACCGCCTGTGTCGAAGGGCCTTACGGGCATGAATCACCTTACCACTTAATGTAAGCCTCTTACTTTTGTCACTTGTTGATTGCTTCTTGCTACTCAAGTTCTCTAAAATTTTATTCCTATTCAATGATATAGAATCGAGTGGGGATTTGAGCGATTTGCAACCATCCTTATTGGGTCCTTAATATATATATGCTCATTTGTTCAACTCGCTAAAATCGCCGCTTTAATAAGAAATGTTAATGCTGTTTCTTTGTGTCGGATTTCTCATCCATGCATTCATTCTTCGCTCTTGTTTAGGTATGAAAATCTTATTCTAGTAGCTGGCGGCATCGGTGTATCGCCCTTCTTGGCCGTATTGAGCGACATTATTCGCCGGATCAGCGAAGGGAAACTTTGTTTGCCGAAAAACATATTGGTTGTTTGGGCCGTCAAAAAATCAAAGGAGCTTTCTCTCCTTTCGGCAGTTGATTTGCGATCCATTTCTCCGTCTTTCTCGGATAAATTGCATCTCGATATTCACGCTTTCGTGACTCAAGAATCAGAACCTCCATTGGTACTCGACTTCAGCATTATTATCCGTTTCCTTTCTGAAAGAAACATTTTCTGATACAAAACCAACTTCCTTGTATTTTTCTCGCAGGAAGAGGGCAAGGTCGATGAGAACATGAAGTTCACCTCCATCTGCGTAAAAAATGGAAGCTGCATGTCGAGTTTGGTCGGTACGGGAAATAATTTCTGGGCCGGAACATATGTAATTCTATCTACTCTTGGATTCATTGCGTTATTTGGTTTGGTGGAAGTCTATTACATCAAACGCTTCGGTATATTCGCTTGGTGGTATCGAGGGCTCTTATTCACCTTATGCATGATCGCGGGAGTCGTTTTTGTCGGCGGCATTGTTGTTTTCCTGTGGCATCGTTCGGAAAAGAGGAACTCGAGCTATGAGAATTTGGCGGTCAATGATGAGAAAAGCAAGTTAGGTATGTGCAAGGAGCCGACGCTAGTTGATGAGGCGAGTAAGGTGAATCTCGCGAGCTTCCAGACGACTCGATACGGGTGCAGGCCTGACTTCCAAGGTAAAGTTCATGGTAGGATTACAATGCTAAAGCGTTTTCGCAAACATGATAATGATTTGATCTTCGACTCGCTCAAGGTTTTAAAGACAAACGATTGTTTCACAAAAAAGGCTAAGAAACCCCTGAAATTTAAGAACCTATAGTTTGCTCCATTGGCCTGTAAACCAAGTGATACATATCAACTTTTGCCGAACACTAAAGTAGTTAGCAAAGTGATGAGATCTTGTAGCTAGAGGGGTTAACATATAGGTTCCTATTTTCCGGGGAGCGAAATGAACATTTCGATATCCGCAATCTAATTTAAGTGAAATTTTATGTAGAAACACATACAAAGTCATGTTTAATTGTGATCATCTTCTACTGTTGTATTCCCTTTTTCATATTAGCGCGCTTCATTGAAATGTTTCTTTTATGTTTTCTTTTTTCTTTTTACAGCAATATTTACCTCCTTCGCGGAACAAACGGGGCCTGTTGATATTGGTGTGATAGTATGTGGACCGCCTGGGCTTCAGTCGAGTGTCGCGAAAGAGTGCAGGGCTCAGAATCTCAGGGGAAAACAGAGCGCCGCAGTTTTTCACTTCAACAGCCACAGCTTTGATCTTTAACTACTCTTTCATCTTTCTAGTCTTGGAATGTATATAATCTACTCTGTATATATATATCTACTCTCTCTCTCTCTCTCTCTCTGGGTCTGTATATTACAGTATATTACCAATACATTGAGAGGTGAAAGGATTAGAATCTTTTGATTAGTAATCAAGTTTTTATGGAAGGTGTTTTTATCTTTGACATTCATGCAAATGGATTGCTTTTCGGGCTCGTGTGAAGTCCGAGTTCCGATCACTATTGATGCGCTCTGTAACGACTCGACCCGCTAGCAATAATAACTTGTTGCTCCCAAACCACCGACCCAAAATGCTTAAACCTAATTATTATTATTAGGGTATGTGGCCTTATATTCCAAATCAGAAATCCTTTTCCATTCAATGTGGAACTATTGGGTATTACAGACTCCCTCCGTTTAGATCCTGACGTCCTAGTCAGGTCCAAACACAGACCACAGATAGACCAGAATTACATATGAGAGTCTAGAGGTGGCTCATACGGGATCAAGAGGTGGCTCTAACAAACCCGTTGGTGTAAAACTTTGCTCCGCATAGCACTTGGCGCTCACACTTTCGGCTGGTATTCGGCTCTGATACCTATTGTAGCGATCCGACCCGCTAATAATAATAACTTGTTGGGTTCAAACCATCGGTCCAAAATGATTAAGCACAGTTATTATTACTAGCGTGCAAGGGTGTGTAGCCTTATATTCCAAATCAGAATCCCTTTCGCATCCGATGTGGGACTTGGGGTATTACACGCTCCATCGTGATTACGGCTGAAGTATCTCAAGAGACTGTGATTTGGCCTAACCTGACTTTTGCCATATAGACAGAATGCTGGTTGCAGCAAAAACAATGTATATAACGAACCTCATTTCATTCTTATTTGAAAAATTTCTAGTCCTAAAAAGAAGAAAGCCTCATGACACCACATCCTAAGGTGTGGGTCTAAGCAAGCACAATGTTTTAGTTTTCTCCTCCACTGTTACCAAGTTCCATTAAAGAGCCCATTTGTGTTTTATATTAATGTAATACAACCTACATAGTGGAATATAGGCCAAGCCATCTCCCTCCACTACTTAGCCAAATGCTTTTGTCCTGTTACCAACCCATATCAACACTTAAATTAAAACCCCAATCCCACTAAGTAGAGTCACAAAATATGCACCCTTTTTGCATTAATAAAACATGGACCCATCTCACACTCAAAACACACACACAATCACCCTTTGGATTCTCAACATGCATGGCTCTTCTTTTTGGCCCCCCCCCCTTTTTTTTTATCTAATCAAAGCTCTTGGAGTGGTCTCCACCCTTTAATGAAGTCATCAATCCCTTGTGGAGGCTTACTTTGTAGCTTAAAAAGGAACCCAAAAAAAAAAGAGGAAGAGGATAAGGTGATAAACGAGAGGAATGTGTTCAATTTCTGGTACAGTTGTCAAAGATATAACTTAAAAAAAAGAAAAAGCATTCGTAAGATGACTATATCTTCCATCTATTTCTTAGCAATTATTTTTGGAGCGCAATAGTAGAATTAGTTAATTCAACTATTAAGAATATCGCAGATAACATGATATCGGAGTCAGTCCTAAGCTCCTACTTGCTCCCAGGGGTTTTGATTTTGATTACCACGTCAATAATAGCGCACATGGTATGACTCACCTAATCTCCGTTATGTAGGTGAAAAAAACGTTAAGATAACTTCTAAGCCATTCAGTAAGATCATACTTGGTGGGTAATTGTAAGCATCCTCCATTTAATGAGACTACGTAAAAAATTATAGGTGTTTGCCCTACTAATTTAAACTCAATGAATGAAAAAAGAGAATAAAATAACACCTCTATGTTTTAAAGGTGAAAGAAAATGTTAAGGCTATATTTCTATATTATTTTTGTAAAATTTTTGACATAAATTTATGCAAACTTTGCCCCTCTATTTATTGGCTACATGCCAAAAATCTTGTTATAGAAGGTAGAATGAGACAAACTTTGTTACAAAAGCCTTGGGGTAGAGCTTTTTCAGAATCTTTAAACTCTCTCTCATCATCAAAGAAGTTTCAAACAATACATTACTTAGAATCTCATTTTTTGAGAAATTTTTTTCAAAAACACGTTTTGCCATTGGAATTGTAATGATCCGACTCACTAACAATAATAACTAGTTAGACTCAAAATACTAGCCCAAAATACTTAAACTTAATTATTATTACTAGGGCATCCTAATTCCTTATATTCTCTCTCTGTTTCAATTCGATGTGGGACTATTTAGGCATTATAATCTCTCTCTGTTTAGACCCTGAAGTTCTCGTCAGACCCAAACTCGATCGCATACATATATACCAGAATTACCAGACGATATGAGATTCAAGATGTGGCTCTCACTATTTAGGCATTATAATCTCTCTCTGTTTAGACCCTGAAGTTCTCGTCAGACCCAAACTCGATCGCATACATATATACCAGAATTACCAGACGATATGAGATTCAAGATGTGGCTCTCACCAAACCCATAGTGTAGCAAACTACCGGCCGAAAATGCTTAAATTCAGTTATTATTATTAGGATCCTAAATTATCATATTTCTATTTATAAATCCTTTTCCATCCAATATGGGACTACTGAAGTATTACAGAAATACCAATTAATAGTTCTAGGACTCTTGAACAAACATGATCTCTCGAGACCCCACCCGTGGTCTTACCATTAGAATACCAACTAGTGGTTTGGCTAATGTAGTCAGGGTGATTAAATTATGAATTAATACGATTAGAATACACGATTAATGTATTTTATATTAACTAAAAAAGGAAGGCCATTTGAGTGTGTATGACTGTATGAGGACCAAATTTAGGTACATCCATGTAATACCATGCACATGTCACACTAATTAACCTAACTTTAAAGTGATCCTGATCAGGTGAGGACACTTAAGCAGAAAATATGGACTCAGATGAGCCTCCAACAACCTATTTCATATGCCTCTAGTGGCTATTGTGCATTCTCCAACCCTTTTCTCTTATGTTAGGGTTTATACCATTGTGAGTTTTCTTCTTTTTTTTTTCTTTTTTTTTAAAGTAAAAGGCAAAAAATATATGGAGACCCCCCTCAACTATAGGCCATTTTGAAATATGCCTTCTTAATTGTAGAGTTTTTAAAATTGAATTATATATTATAGTTAGTTAAGTGTAAAGTTTAGTTAAATTTGATCGCTCTATTAGCTGTTAGTCATTGATTATTTCTAGTTTCATTTAGTAAAACGTGATTAAAACTATCAAATTGACATGATGTAATCACGACGTAGTATGATAAAAATCCTCAGTTTAATTGACTAAGGTCACTTAATTTTTGTTAAAAACACTAAGGGCCTCCTTTGGTATTGTTGCTTTAATTTTTTTTTTATTTTAAAAATACAATATCTATATGAAATAGTGTAAGAGGGATTGATGAATTATTTACGGTCTTTTTTGCTTCTAAATTTTTTTTTAGACAAGCTGTCATCTGATACTTAGTTGGAATACAATAAGAAAAAAGTCATTTTGTCTGTATATCAAATTATATAGAATAAGCGTATAAAAATAATAAAAAAATGACAACGACACCAAACAAGGCCTAGAGGGTATAAATTAATGCGAAAAAATATGGGACAATTTTAAAGTTGAGGGAGCCATTTCAAAATGGCATATAGTTGAGGGGTTCTCCACAAACTTCTTGCCTTATTTATAGGTTCCCTCCCCCCCCACACTTGGATATAAGAGAGAGAGAGAGAGAGATAGAGAGAGAGAGAGAGATCACTTAACTACAAAGGAACTCAAAAATGGGTGATCATGAGGAGATCCAAGAGGAGTATGAGTTGAATGAAGTAGAAGATAACTTGCATGGTTCAGTGGGGAGTAGGCTCTCTTTATTTGCTAAGGAGTTTGGTTTTGGGAGGGGCAAATGGGATAGCAACATTGCTTTGAAAATACCAAAAGATTGTTACCATGGCCTTGTTATACATCCCAATGGAAGGTAAGATAATCGTAAACACCTTTTTTTTGAGTAACCTAGAGCTTTTCACGCCTTGCTTCTCAGATAACTTCTCTACTTTAAAAAGCAGTAGTCAACATCGTCGACGATGAATCTTTGAGACCAAAATTTTAAAACTTTTGTTGTAGGGAATGCAAAAACAAGCTTCTTAGTTTTTACACTTCTACAATAACCAGAATACTATTAGTGCTTCTAACTTGCTCTTGGCTTAAAAATATGAACATAATTATACTGCCAACTTAAAATAAAGATCATATGAAGAATATTGTTTGTGTTGTATATGGATTTAAAGGCCAACCTTATGAGCTAACATGGAACCTAGTAAGTTAATCTTGCAAAACTATGCTATTTGGATTATTTTATTTTACATTTTAACCTATTTTTTAATTTGTAGACTAAATTGCCCTTACTATTATCCGAAAGATCAAATCATCTTGCAGAAACAAAGGGGGAGAGAATGAGTAAGAGGGTCTTTTTTGGTATGTAAAAGTAAAAAGAATGATCTTTAGTTGCATAACATATTAAGATTTATAAAATATGACAAAAAAAAAAAGCAGGTCAATGCATGTTTAGGATGTGACATTACTTGTGTTACTATTGAACCAATCCTAGACCAATCAAAATTTGACCCATAAAGGTTGTTTGTAATTTGCCCCTTAATTTTTTTTTTAAATGAACTCTTTCTATCGCTGGGTAGCGCTCAAAATTTATTGAGACACAGTTTGTTGAGCCGTCTGATTCACCCGGTATATAAAACTTAAAAGTCTGTGCCAATCTTAAATTTTTCTATCGAAATCTCAATACCGTAACGAACGGTGGATTTAGAGTGAGTCTAATAAGATTGAATGGCAAGCTCTTCATTTTTTTTTTTTTTTTTTCAGAGGGGTGCGTATTACTAAGTTTCGGGTCTGGTGTAATCTCGATCCAAACTAAACCCAATCCATTTTAGGGGTGGCAATCCGGCTCGCCGTTCGCGAGCCAGCTCGTGTTCGGCTCGAAATGAGCTCGAGATCGGCTCGTTCGTTTAGTAAACGAGCCGAGCACGAGCTGAGTTTTTCAGCTCGTTTAAAAAACGAGCCGAACACGAGCTGGGGTCAGCTCGCTCGTGTTCGGCTCGATAATAGCTCAAATATATATATTTTATATTTATATATTTTATATTTATATATATAGATGAATATTTATATATATATATAGTATGTATTTTTATTATTTAACTTTTAACAAAAATTAAAATATAAAATCAAATTTAATTATAAAAAGACTCATCTATATACAAAATTTTAATCATTAGATTAAAATTTAATAGGCAATTTTTTATAAATTTATTTTTTATATATATCCAAACTATTTTTTTAAATTTATTATTCGTGGGTCAGCTCGTGAGCCAGCTCGTGTTCGGCTCGTTAATAAACGAGCCGAACACGAGCTGGATTTTTCGGCTCGATACTTTAATGAGCCGGCTGCTCGTTGACGCCCCTAATCCATTTACATATGAATATTAATGAGTTTTCTTCTTCTTTTTTTTTTTTTTCTTTTTTTTGTGGTGTGTGTGATTTTAGATGGTATAGGATGTGGGTGAGCATGATATTCGTGTGGTCCGTCTGCTCCACCTTCTTCACGCCTCTGGAGTTCGGCTTCTTCAGGGGGCTGCCGGAGCACCTGCAAGACCTCGACTGCGCGCAGGCCGTCTTCCTCGCCGACGTCGTCCTGCAGTTCTTCGTCGCCTACAGAGATGTTCATACTTTCAAACTGATTTACGACCGCAAAAGCATCGCTTTGCAGTGAGACTTTTAACTTTATAAAATTTTTAAAAAAAAATGAAATAAAAATAGTAACAATACGCGTGTAATGCATGTCTAGCGTCAAAATCAATTTAAATTGAAAATTAAATATATTTTTAATTTAAATTTAGAATTTGTGTCTCTAACTCTAAGCTGGTATACATAGACAACTAAAAATAGGTTAAAAGCCTCCCGAGAGAATTTTAAAAATTAATTAAAGAAAATAAAAACAGTGTGCTAAAAGATTGATTAGCGGTGCTAATATTTTGTTCCCCCTCACTTTTTTTTTTTTTTTGTGCAAAGAGAATTCTTGTAGGCTTATGGTATATATTTTTTTAGGGATAATATCTAATATACCTCTCAAAATTTCTGAAATATCTTATACGTCCCTACTTTTTTTTATTTCAAATATACCCCTCGTATATTTCTCCATTATTCAAAAATAACTCGCTGTTAGTATCCGTCGATTAAATCCGGATTAAATTTTGCCAGAGTTAAAAAAAATTAAAATAACTCTTTTGTCCTTAACTTAAGGACAAATATAAAAATTAGGTGACAATAAAAAAAAATATTTAAAAAGATAAAAAATTAAAATACTCTTTTATTCCTAACTTAAGGACAAATAAGAAAAATTAGCAACAGCACAAGAGTATATTTGAAAGAGTAAAATAGTAATTTTACAGAGATAACGGATGTTCCTAACAGTTCACTAACAGAATATAATTTTAAAAGTATATTTGAAATAACTTATAACGTTAAAAGAATGTTTTTAATGTTAGTCTTTTAATAAGAAGGGTAAATAAGAAATTCGGTAAATTTCCAAGGGTAAATAAGCAATTACGCCTTTATTTTAACATAACATTATTTGATACAACAAGTAACCGAACACAACAAAAAAAAGTTCCAACCGTGCATTACAGTAAAACTAAAAGATTACATTACAAGAACTATTCAACATGGATCCAAAATAGAAAAAAAAACAAAAAAAAACATATAACAAGTAGATATTTTAGAACTGCGTTTCGATCCGAATCCACCGTCCAAGTTTGAAGCACTGCTGAACCAAGCCATTAATGTCTAACAAGAATTGCTGATGGTTTGCTCTTTCTTTGTTTCTGGTCAGCTACCTGAAAGGAAGCTTTGCTCTCGATCTTCTCGGCTGTTTCCCTTGGGATGCCATCTACAAGGTAATAACACGAGATCAATCTTATTACCCGGATAAATAAACAAATAACTAAATCGAATCTTTAGTTGTAGAGCACATCATAAAGTTTTAAGCAAGTCACTTGGCTCTAATTGTTGAATTTGGATCATTCCATGCTAATTTATTAGTTTTCTTAAGAGGCTGGAAGATAAAGATGATGTAACAGTCATATCATATCATCTCGAAAAGATGATATGAGACGAGCAACTTTTTAGTTACCGTATCACATCTTGATTATTACTATAAGTATTGATGTGTCACACACAGATTGACTTATGCGGTATATTACCAACACATCAGCAGTAATTAGAGATATGCATTTCTTAAAGATGATCTATCGATAGTCAGAATAATTTTGAGGACGACTTCGCTGTTAAATCAGCTTTTACATCATCACCGAGTTATCCCCTAGATATTGCTTAGTAGTTGCATTAACCATCGGATTGTCCCTCTGTTAGAAAATTTAAATTATTTGACAAAGCATCCTGATTAAAACATAGATTTAAAAAAATGAAAGAAAGGACAACAACAGATTAATTGTGCTAAAAATGAAAATGACTCTCTCTTTTGTCTCTAAATACGTAAACTACCAAAAATTTACTCACAAAAATCAACCTCACATTGGAAATTAAATAAAACAAGAATCTCGGAAGAACTTGAAACTCCGGTCGCATAGATTCTTGTTTTATTTAATTTCCACTACTTATTGTCCTCACTTTATGATCAGGCAACAGGTCGCATAGAGCTCATCCGGTACTTCCTGTGGATCCGCATATACCGAGCGAGGAAGATCATGGACTTTTTCAAGAAGGCCGAGAAGGACATACGCATAAACTATCTATGCACGCGGATTGCAAAGCTGATCATGGTGGAGCTCTACTGCACCCACACTGCCGCATGTGTGTTTTACTACCTAGCCACCACCGTGCCCCCGCCGCACGAGGGGTCCACGTGGATCGGGAGCTTAACATTGGGGGATTATAGGTATATCAACTTTAGGGACATGGATTTCGCTACGCGGTACATTACCTCACTCTACTTCGCCATTGTCACCATGGCCACCGTCGGTACGTATTGGATACTAAGTTTGACAGAAAAAGAGAAGTATCGGTAGTTGCTGTACCATCACGATATTGCAACTTGGTTACTGTACTTTTTACTTGAACACAATTCAGTTGTAAAATACTTTTCTCGGAGAGGCTTACACTTGAAGTCACTTCAAAGAGGGTTAAAAGATCATTTTACAATCAATGGCAGGGTTAAGTGCATTTTATGTGAAGGAACCAATTTGCAAATATCGGGACAGTGCAAGGACTACCCATACATTTTACCCACTCTTATAGATGCCTCATGCTTGTTCTCATAATCACACGGAAGAAAAAGAATGGTGTTTGTTTGACCTTTGGTTCCTGAAAATGTTTCTCTGCCCCCAGAAAATAACAATCAAATATTTAGTAAATAAATGTCTACTACGTTACCTTAGAAGAGAGTTAAAATAAAATTTTAAACCCTCGAAGAAAATGTTTCAATTCAAAACTTTTCTTTCTACTAGGTAGGTCAAAAAGGCGCAAACAGTTTTGCTTATCCTAGCTTTTGAAATAGCATCTCTACTTCAGGAAGTAGCAATTGAATATTTGACAAATAAAAGGTTTGGAGCCTCCGCTATGGTGAGGATGCTGAAATGAGTAATCGAGCCCGAGAAGCAAAAGCTCCAATTTGAAGTTTGTGCTTCTAGTACAGAAAGAAGCTATTGGGGGTTTCACTAAGAAAACTGTTGATGTTTCTTTGAGCGGCCCTAACAAGAATTTTTGCAGAAGCTCCAGCAATGGTAAATGGACCTGAAACTGAGTTTGTCAATTTGTTGGATCCTAATTTCGGATCTAGGTTGAATCCCAGGCCAGTTTACCTCCGGTCCAACATATGTTTTGTTATCTTGACAAAATATTTATTCAAGTCTAATTTATAAATCTGATTCCTCATGTTAATTGCCAAAATGTAGGCTATGGTGACATACATGCAGTGAACATGAGAGAGATGATATTCATTATGATCTACATCTCATTCGATATGATACTCGGTGCGTACCTGATTGGTAACATGACAGCGCTGATCGTAAAGGGGTCAACGACTGAGAGATTCCGCGACAAGATGACCGATCTTATCAAGTACATGAACAGGAACAGGCTTAGCAAGGAGATCAGGTCCCAGATCAAAAACCACCTCCTACTACATTATGAAAGCAGCGACACCAAACATAGCATAGTTGAAGATATTCCAGTCGCCATCCGATCAAAGGTGGTAATTTCCCTGTATGAATGATGGAGTGTTAGAGAATAACAGTACTTGCATCACTAATTTCGAGATGCATTTAGTTGTAGTTCTTAGGATTAAAATTATATGAAAAAAGAGATCTAATTTGCAACTTAGATTTCCTTGTTACATTTTCTTCGTGAGATTTTCATTCACTTCTTGTAGACACAGAAGAAAAATAAAAGAGACATTTTTTAGTGAAAGATCTGAATCTGCACAGAATAAAACCTCCTAGATTGAAAACATTAGATTGTACTCTTATGTTCAGTGTTTGTTGAGAAAAAAATATGGAAAGAAATACACACCAAATTTACAACAACTAACTTTTAGAAACTCAAAGTGTATAAGTTCATAATATAATACTGGATAGGTTTTGTTACTTTTAAAATATTTGAGTATTCAACTTTATGGACAATCAACTTAACAACAAAGAAATGTTTAACTAACTTTAACTTTGCTTTTTGAATCATACATTTTGACAGATCTCCCAGACGTTATTCATGGACATCGTACAAGAGGTCCAACTTTTCGAAGGGTGCTCAGATGAGTTCCTAAATCAGATTGTAAGATGAAATATTCCTCGAGATTTTGCTATAGTTTGTACTTGCTCTTAAAGATGCATTCGCATTACCTCTTATGAGTATATAATGTGGTTTCTCATAGGTGATGAAGTTAAATGAAGAGTTATTTCTACCAGGAGAAGTAATCCTAGAGCAAGGAAGTGCGGCCGATCAAATCTACATCATATCCCACGGCATTTTGGTAATCTATTTTCTCAAAAAGTTCTATGATGTTCATAAATCATCGGTTCCGAGTAAGGGTTTAGTGTTTAGGGTTTGATGGTCAAAAACCAAATCAATCATAGTTTGGGAATGTTTTCCTATCATAGGAGGAAGCGGCTATTGGAAAAGATGGATGCGAGGAATCAATCGCAGAACTGAAGCCTTATGATGTGTTTGGCGATGTCGCGGTGCTATGCAATACTCAACAACCGTACACTGTTCGAGTTTGCGAGCTATGCAAGCTTCTACGGATTGAGAAACAGTCATTAACAACCATCTTTCAACTTTACTTCAATGACAGTCGCAAAGTACTTAGCAATCTACTAAAGGTATGATGTTTTTCAGTTCTTTTTGCTGCAAAAAGTAGAATACATTGCTTTTCATTTTTAGTTTTAAAGTATGATTCTAGGGGCATTTTCTGCATTTAAGGGAAAAAGGACTGCTTTAAGAATCAAGCATTTGGAGTCAGATATCACATACCTGATCGCAAAGCAAGAAGCTGAGCTCGTATTGAGAGTCAACAATACTACTTATCATGGTGATCTGTACGCTTTGAAAGGCCTCATCAATGCAGGAGGAGATCCAAACAAAATCGACTATGACGGAAGAACGGCATTAGTACGTTCATTATCTCAGCTAACAAATTACTTAAAATCGACTGAAATTAGTTAAAGAGAGTAATGCACCTTCATTGGCATTTCCATTATCTCAAATATTTCTATATACATTTATTCAACCACAATTACACTTTTAGCATAAAATAAAAATGAATTTAAGTTCATCAATGTCTGTTTTACAGACTAGATAGAAGGGGCACATGAATTCATTTAGTGATGTCATTGAGCATGGATGAGTATATTACATCATAGAAAAGTGAACACACTGATTCATGTAAATGACCACTTGAAACTTACAACCATTTTTCATTGTCGAAATGGAAAAATTGAAAATTAGTATGGAGATTCGCAATCATACGGCGGTATTAGATAATTCACTATCTTTTTTCCTTCTTTGCCAAATAGCATGTGGCAACAAGCAAAGGACATGAAGAGATTGTGAAGTTCCTTGTTCAAAGAGGAGCTAATGTCAATTGCATAGGTAGGATAAGACAAAACCAAAATAACTTTTTTTTTTCTTTATTTATCTCATTATGTTCATCAGTATTCATGGATACCTCATAATCGTACAGATAAATTTGGGAGCTCACCATTGTTGGAAGCTGTAAAAGCTGGACATGATAGAATTGCCGCTCACCTTGTAAAGAGCGGAGCAATTCTGAATTTGGAAGATAATGGAAGTTACCTCCGTAAAATTGCAACCGAAAGCAATATCAGCACTCTCCGAAGATTACTAGAATATGGAGTTGATCCAAACACCAAAAATTATGATCTGAGGACACCACTTCACGTTGCAGCAGCGGAGGGACTACACCTTGTTGCTGCAGTACTGTTAGAATTCGGAGCAGATGTTCTTTCTCAAGATAGGTATTGTTCTTTGTTCCTTTCCCATATTCGAAACCAAGGAGAAAATCTTATTGTTATTTAGCTCTACATTTTTTAGCACATTTAGTGTCTAGTTACTTTCAGCTTCCAAACAACAAGACAAATAAAGGGCAGTTTCAGAATACCTCAAATTTCTTATGTTTTGTGCAATACTAGAGCTACTTACTTTCTATAAAGATGATATTTATTCTGCGTTTTTGACTTGTTGGCTATAGATGGGGAAACACACCGCTCGACGAAGGGCGGAGATGCGGGAGCAAGCCGCTACTGCAGATACTGGAGCGGGCTAGAGCAAACCTTGCATGCAACCAATGATAAGATAGATGGCTGCGCAAGAGAAGCCTCATCCTCCAAGAACCAATTAATTGTTCTACAAATTCATCTGTTGTAATGACTAATCAAAACTTGTTCTTTTCCTATATCTCCAAAGACAATAACCTTTCCACCACTCTCAATTATTAATCCTCCTGGAGAGGAAAGAAAATCATTTGATCTATTTTTGGCCCATCAAAAATATGAAACTAGTGAAATAATCCAATAAAACAGAGTATATTACCCTGTTGATTCAACGATGTGAAATGTGTTGGTTCATAAAGTGCCAATTCACAGGCCTAGCCAAACTCTCATCACCACAAATTCCAAACAAACAAAGAAATGTTTGCTCGAGTACCGACAGTAAACAGGTTGAGTCCAAATTAATAGATGGAAACTCTTTGCTGCTGCTAGAATAAACCACTAAGATCTAAATAGCTCTAAGTTGCAGATACATAAAGCCTTTTCAAGATAAGGAGCTATCATTTAGTACTATCAACTAGGATAGGTAAGCACCAATCTTGAAATTTCAGAATATATAGGTCGAAAGTAGAGAGAAGTCTTCATGTAACAGTTATGAGAATGTGGGCAGCATCACAAGCCGATAAAAAATCAGCATATACTCTAAAAGCTGTTAATATTGTAGTTCTTTTGATACCTATTCTCCCTAAAATGTTCTTAACCTTATATAAACTCACATCACACTACATGTCAACTTTTCATTGGCTTGTAATACTACTACCTGTATTTCAATACAGAATATCTTCCCATTCTCCAATAAAGCAATCTAAACTTGCAACACCAGAACTTGGAAATGTTTGGGAAAATATTATCTGATTGTAACATCTGTCATTAGAAAGTCACTAAATGTCTTAAACATGGATTTGCTCACCGGTACACCACCTTGTGCGGGTCCGGTGCCGTCATGGTACAATGCCATGCTATGTAGTCTGCCGACACCAGTACAGACTCTAGGCTGCTGAGAGCTTGCCAACATGTTGCATTCTTCTAGAGGCATTCCACAATGGCAGAAAGTGTTGGGGGAACAAAGTTGCTCATCAAAGTGGTGTGGAGACGCCGAGACGGTATTCAATCCAAAATTATTTAAACTCATGTAATCCTTTCCCCAGTTACTGTCAAATTCCATTACAATTTTCTACTTCATTTTTTGTCTCCTTCACACCCACAGCTCGAACCTTCGCAGCAATCTAAACTCTAGTCACTGCTCTTGACGCTCATCACTAACGTCAAAGCTCTTCTCAGGACTACGGCACAACCGTGAATCACCAAAGAATCTTTGCAAAAGCATTATAGAAGCATCATCAAAAGCCTGAGCTCCAGTGTAATACTTATACCATGCAGGAAGCATCGCAAGCCAATAAAAACTTGGCATAACATAAAAATCCACCGACATCATACTTCTTTCGGCAATCATTCTATTAAAATACCCCAAACATACTCTTTTCGGCACTTATTCCTCCCAAAATTTCCTACATCAATATCATATCATGTCACATATAAATTTTTAATAGTTCGTGATACTAATTACATTATAAATCATTCAAATGTAAGTTGATAGTAATATTAACAAAGCAGAAATTACTATTGACAAGTAAAACATTGAATTTTAGCAAATATTCACGTGATAGACTCGACCGGTTTCAATGAATCTGCTTTGTCGCTAATAATTTCTATTAACATAACTGCCCATATATGAGGGTTTTTCTAATTGGAAAGGTCACAACATGAGATTCCATAACTTGAAATGTATGGGTTAATATAATGTGATTGTTATAACCAAACTTCTACAACCAACACCTCCCATAAAACTACTGAATATAACCATCCAAAACACCGTTCTCGATCAGCTTAAGCTTTTTGAGATAAACTGTTGTTTTAGATGGGATCAAAACAGCAGTTGCTGTGTTCGAATCACATCAAACAAATAAAGCAAATTACGAATAGAATCAAATCAAATTAAACCAAATCAAATAAAAACAAAACAATCAGTGGTGAGGGCTTAATCATACCAACTCTCCTAACTTCGGATTACCCTAAAGACCCCCCTCTGGAGATAGAGGATGGTAGTGCCCACCACCACCACCATTTCCATCCATGGAGGAGATCGAGCTTGTGAAACAGTAGCTCTAATGGCGCCGGGAGAGTGACCCATTCGAGCTAAGAGAGCTTGATTAGGGTTTGGGTTAGGGTTTCGGTGGAGAGGGAGGTCGGAATCCCTCGAAGAATTGCGGGAGAAAGTGGAGGAGCGAATCAAACTAAATTAATTAACTACTAATTAAGCCATTAATTTTTTTAAAAAAATTTAAATAAAAGATCAATAAACTTTACATTTTGGTCCAAATTACAATTTAGAGGATTCTGTAAAAAAATATCTAAAATTTAGGAGGGTGTTTATGCAATAATCACTTTCGCTGCCGTACACTGTGGGGACCATGAAATAATTTCTCCGGTCGAAGCTCCCTCTCGAAACCTCTCACGTTTAATGCGAGTGACCTTTTTGTTATTACCGGCAATCGCCCGTTCCCGCTAGAAGCCTCTCGATCTCTCCACCCTTGCCACGTCATCACCCCACGGCCTCGAACCTTCTCGTCCCCCCTTAGTACCGCCACGTGTCGGTCGACCCCTCCGACCCCCCAACGGCTATAAATTCCCCCGCCCATCGATCTCCCTCGAGCACGAATCTCCGCGACGCCTCGTCTTCGAAAGCGAACGAAACGATGAGACGCTCCGTTGCCTTCTCCGTCACCGTTATCGCGCCGTTACTACTGCTGCTGCCGCTGCTAACTATAGCGCCGTTAACGGCCGGTTCGCTGCTGACGTGGCTGGACCGGCCCGGGGGTCCGGTGCCGGACCGGGTTCTCGCGGACCCGTTCCGGATCCTGGAGCAGGTGCCCTTCGGGCTGGACCGGGATGACGTGGCGATGGTCGACGTGGCGCGCGTGGATTGGAGGGAGACCCCCACGTCCCACGAGATCATCATGGACGTACCAGGTAGTAGAGTAACAAACACACACACACACACACACAATTGTGTAACTCATCTCAACTATTACATTTTCAATATTAAAAAATTTTAATTTTACTATCCAATTTATAATTTATTTAATTTGAATCGATTCCTTAATTTCACTTATCCTGGTTTATTCTTACACGCAAAGGTATAAAAAGAGAGGAGCTGAAGATAGAGATAGAGGAGAACAGGATCCTCCGCGTTAGCGGCGAGCGGAGGCGAGACGACGAGAAAAATGGGGAGCACTGGCACTGCATCGAGCGGTCCTACGGCAAATTCTGGCGCCGGTTCCGGCTACCGGACAACGCCGACCTCGACTCTGTCGCCGCGAAGCTCGAGGACGGGGTCCTCACGGTGAGCCTCAAGAAACTGGCCCCCGACCGGATCAGGGGACCGAGAGTAGTGAGCATCGGCGGCGGTGGGAGCGAGGGCGAGGAGACAAAAAAGATTACGGCCGATGCAGAAAAGAAAGTTGAGCTATGAATATATATATACATGGCTTTGTTGCCTTTGTTCTGTCCATGCTGTAGTGGTGTGAGTGATTACGGTGAAATAAAAGTTGTTCGTAAAGCTCGTGCTTTTTGACAGTAAAATTGTGGTAATGTATTAAAAAAAAAAGTGAATTCAATTGTGCTTCTTGTAGTTTAGTTTATTTTTATCTTTGCTATTGTTTCTATTTTAATGGTAAGAACCTGCTGTTAACCTAGTTAAAAATGAGGCCCAGTGCCAACCGTCTCTAGCACAAGCGGTAAAAAATTTGGTGATTGGTATTTGAGGTTTTAAGTTCGAATTTTAGTTAATTTATATTTTTAGTTAAGTTTATTTTTTGAAAAAATAAACGTAATGAATAGTATGCTATCTTAAAAAAAAGAAAAAAAAAATGAGGCCTAGTTGGAAAATGGTCTGGTGCCGAAAATAATTGTCATGCAAAGCATATTTGTAATTGATCTTATCCATCAGTAATAATAATTTATTGGGTGTAAATTATCTCCTAAAATATTTAAGTTTAGTTATTACTATTATTTGGGTTTAGCCTAATTATTATTATTATTATTATTAGAGTTTATAATTTTTTATATATATGGGACTATTGGGGATGTTATGAAATTCTCCTGTTTAGAAAAAAGTCTAAAATGCATTTGTTATATTATTGATGTGGTGTTTCAAATCAATCAAATTATTTTTTTTAGGTTTACTTATTCCATCATGATTATTAAAAAAATAGGAGGTGTGACAGTCCAAACAAAATTCGATCACATATATATAGAACAAATTCGTGGCGTGGTGTAACCAAATCCGATCATATACAGATATACCAAATTTGGGGTGTGGTATAGCATTTTGTTCCGATCACAAACATATAGATGTATAACCAAATCTGACCATATAATATAATAATCCAATCCGCTAGTAATAGTGACTCGTTTGATCCAAATTATCGATCCAAAATATTTAAACATAGTTATTAATATTAGGATACATGATCTCTTTTATATCCAATCATAATTTTATTTTTATTCAATGTGGAACTATTAGTACGTTACATATTTTATGCTAGTCATAAAAGTTAGCTTTCGAACATCAAATTTAGAAATATTTAATTGAATAATCTAATCATATTTAACTGCGTGAGTAGTTAAAGTTGATTACCGTTACAATAAGCATGAGAGTTCAAATTTTGTTTAAAAAAAATTGAATAATGTAATCATATTTAACAGTGTGGGAAGTTAAGTCATATTTTCTATTTTTTAGGATGAAGCATTTGCATTTAGATTTTGTTGTTATTTTTAATTTTTAATTTTTTTTTGTTGTTGAGAGCGCGGTAATAAGCTACTGGTTTAGTTTATTTTTATTTTATTGTCCTTACTGTTGTTGATTGTATTTTGGTTCAATTACATAATTTTAGTATAAATATTATTTATATATATAAAGAATGAATAAAATTTTGAGTTTCTATATAAAGTTTTTTTTTTAATAATACCCTCTATTCGTAGATTATATCTAAACTTAAATATTATTAAAAAAATTTATTTTTTTTATAAATTTTTAATTTACCAGTCAACATCATTTAATTTTCTAATCAATTTAATTTTAATTAATAAAAGGTACTTAACAAAATGTGAGAGAATTATCTCTATTTTAATGCTAAATAAAATTAATTAAGTTTGCTCATAAAATAAAATTCTATTAAAATTCACAAATAAATATTTAAAAGAATATAATTTTCTTAGGAAGTGCGTATTAGGTGCCGTATTAGATGCGCACTTCTACTAATAAAAACAAATGTCAAAATAATTACTAAAATTTATTGCTTTTTGCAAATTAATTTTTTTTAATTATTTCTTAAAATTTGTTAATAATTTGGGAGACTTTTTTTCTCAAGTAAATTTAGTATTTAAATAATTTTTATTTTCAGTTATTATTCAAAATGAGGATAAGAAATGAGTGGGTCTCAAACTCTCAAATATATGTCACTAAAAACAATGGGGACAAAAATTTGAAAAATAATAAGAAACTAGATAAATATATAAAATTAAACTTAAAAAATAATCCAAAAAACAAAACAAAAAAAAAATAGCGCTCCGCTCTTCTCGAAGCTTCTTCTTCTTCTTCTTCCCGAATCCCGATAATGGCGAGCCCCGTGTTAACTCCCCAAACCCTAATCTCCTCCTCTTCGTCGTCGTCGTCCTCTTCTTCGATCCTACTCAGAAGAGTCCACGCCGCATCGTCCCTCTCCTTGCGATCGAGGAGATTTGGTTCGAAACGCGGCGCCCACTCGTTGGCGATTAGGGCGGAGACAATGGCGACGGAGAAGCTGGGGATCAAGGTCGAGAGGAACCCGCCCGATTCGAGGCTCGACGAGCTCGGAGTGAAGCAATGGCCCAAGTACGTGTTTAGTTCCTCTACTTTTTTTTTTTTGATCTTTTTCTCTCGTAAATTTGAAGCTTTTGTCATTGATTGGATGGGGCGTGTTCGAAATTGAGATCGGAGTCGAAGAAAATTTGTGATTTTGGTGTGTTGCCGCTCCTTTTTGATGAGGTATATGTAGGAAAAATTGGAATTTGGGTCAAAAAATTAGGCAGGGTGTGAAAAATTAGGTCAAAAAATAGGGAATTTTTTTATCTGGGTTTGAGCAGGTTGTTCTTTTGGTCAATAATTTGTGGAAATAGTAGTTTTGGTGGTTTGTTTCATTTGATTAGTACATAAAAATCAAAATTAGCTTATATTTCCTCTGACACCCAACAATGGGTGAGAAAAAAAAAAAAGATTTAGAAGTGCAAACAATTCCTAGCGGTAACCAAGTACATACGTTTAGGGGATGTTTGGTTTTCCGGAAAATATTCCAGAAAATAATTTTCCGGCTCGAAAAGTATTTTTCGTTCGTTTGGTTCTTAGAAAAAGTAGTCTTTCTGAAAAATCCTTTGTGGATTGCATGAAAAAGTAGAGCTTTTGTTTTCCGAATTTTTTATCTGGAAAACCAATACCGTGGAAAAGGAAAAAAAAAAAATAGAATGCGCTAGTTATATTACTGATGTGGCGTTCCTAATCAATCAGATTATTTCCTTCGAATTCACTTGTCCCATTATGGTTATTAAAAAAATATTTTTATTGTACTTTTCTTTCAAATAGAGAAATGAGATGTGATTGCTTGATTATTGATGATGTGGTGTAAGTGTGACAAAGTAGCCTTCCTCGTGGAAAAGGCTGTTTTCCAAGAAAAACTTCTTTCCGGAGAACAGTTTTCCACTCTTTTCCGAGGAAACCAAACACCCCCATAGGGAAAAACATAACTTTGGCGACAAAACTCGATCGGATTTATGGTAGCAAGTAAGATTGCTATAACTGTTGGCCGCTTGTTGCCGCGTAAGCGTAAGATAGAACTTGTGTATGTGTAGTTTTTTTTTTTCTTTGATGGCAGTGTAATTAGGATAGCTGATTGAAGTGATTGGTTAGCTATTCATTATATAGCTGTTAAGAAGGAGAACTCGCATTGTTGCTTGCCTTGTATCTTTGAACATGCCTTCAATTTGTGTTTGGAGCTCATGTATTGTTGTTTTTGTAGGAAATTATGAAGGGTAACTTTTTCAGTAGGCTTGAAGTATTTTGGTATATAAAAAGCGTTTTAAGCTGTTGAAAAAGGTTTTGTAATAGCTTAACTAGACTTGATCTTCCGTAAAGGAAACAACATAAGTGAATGATCTTCGAATACGATTAGAGTGGAACCTCAAACTTGGTCTCCTCTACTTCTTTAGCTTTTTAATCCATAAATGAAGGGAACTTGGAGCTGCCCATTATGTGTGTTCACTTAGCACTTATACTTGTACACGATCCTTCTTTATTCGTTCTATGAACATTTGAGTGTTTAAAGGCGCCATGAGATTGATCCGAGTTGTATTGGCATTTCCTGTATGTTATTTGTTCATTAGGTGGGGATGCCCTCCGAGTAAATTCCCGTGGACGTACACGGCGAAGGAGACCTGCTACCTTCTGGAGGGGAAGGTGAAGGTCTTTCCTGACGGGCACGGTGACGACTACGTGGAGATCCAGGCGGGCGATCTCGTGGAGTTCCCCAGAGGCATGAAGTGCACTTGGGATGTCTCTGTTGCCGTGGACAAGCACTACAACTTCGAATAGAGCTTAACTATTGGATCGAAACAAAGTACTCTTCTGGTATGATGTATGGTCGACAAGTAAGGAGGATGATTCCTTAATGTGTTTACCGAGATGCATGTAGTTTTCTAACCTTGTGGAGTAATGATATCATGTCCATGGGAGGCTTATTATCTTATGAAAGAGCATGATGCATTGATTGCCGTATATCTAATGAGCAACATGACACAGTAGAAATTTAAGTTATCTTTGGTTAAACCTTCTTTGATCAGCAATCCACTGGGCTGGCTTTGAATTTTGGCTGTTGCATGTATTGTGAACAAAGATTTGGATAGGAGATAGAATTGGCCTTTTCTTCTGGAAATTCCACCAACATTCACGGAATTCATTCTGTCGGCAGAACTTGAGATCTCTGCTGCTGATCACGCACTCGCAAGCATACGAAGATCAGCCTTTGGACTCGCTGTTTTGCTTGGTGGGCGTAGAGTCGAGTTTGCGTAACTCACAAACTTTGTGTGTTTTCAACCTTAGATATCGCATTGATCAAAAGTTTCAGGGCAGTTAGCATCTATTTGGTTCATTCTCAACCTTTATTCCAGATTTTCACTTCGATTCCCAACCTTTTGATTTTTGCATATGGATTCTCATTGTTAGTCGTTTCGTAAATTCTGTTCTTTTTCGACAGAAATAGCCACTTTGGCACTAAATCTTGCGCCTCACCAGCACCAATTTTTCTGTCACATGACAATTTTCGGTTGATTCAATAACAAAATCATAAAAGTTTTAATATATATATATATATATATATATATATATATATATATATATATAGAACTAAGCTGTTATACTATTAATAGCACCAAGTCATTAGTGCTATTAGGTTTTCGGTCCTTGGATGAAGGAATGTGCGGTTAGAATGATAGTGGTCCTCTAGGGTTGAGTGAGTGGTTGGTTGAATAGTATGATCTAACGGGTCAAAATGATCAAATTGGTAAATCTAACGGTAAAAAACTCGATAGCACCAAGCGCTTGGTGCTATCGATAGTATAGTAGCCGGACTATATATATATATATATATATATATATATGATTAGAGTGATGGTCCAGTGAAATTATTACCTTTCCAAAGAAGTAAAATTTGCCTGGTTGTTGGCTTCTCTTTAAAATTTGCTTCCCTATTTTCCCTTTCAACAGTGATATTCATTGTCATAACAGGCAGAGACTGTTGGCTTGTTTTAGCAGCAACTCACACACCCATGTGGCTTCCCTAAAAGCCATTCATGAAGCTCTCATAGCCATGGTAGGTATTTCTGGTTAGATTGATCAGAAAAACCGTGGCTTATAACTACGGTGGTGCTATTAATAGAGTCAATTTTACTATGTACATGTTAAATTCATCGAATTTGTTGAAAAAATATTGACATGTTCAAGTAATCTTATTGTCGATAATGAATTTGGCTCTGTTAATAACATCATCATGTAATTATTTCACGATCACTTTTTATCTCTATTACTTCTTTCATACAATCTCTTGTAATTAATTTTGCGAATATGTAAATATAACAATCACAGAAAGATGTACACTGCACCACACTTCTCAAGAAAAAAGAATAGAACATTATTGTTGGCTTAAATGGGCCAACATCCTGTCCTGTGGCGGGAGACCATGTTGGGTCGAGTTATGTTCGAAATGACGTGAGGCTGGGTGGGCCGAGTCATGTTCGAAGTGGCGTGAGGCTGGTGGGGCCGAGTCACAATCGAGACCCGTGGGCGCTGTATCTGTACGCTTTAAGTGAATTGGTTGCGTATTTCTAACAACTCGAGCTTTTGGGATTAATGGTTAGCGCCAACGATCCGACAATTATCTACTTCACATAAAAGAACAGCACTACTGAAACAAATCCATACCTCTACATTAGTTAGCACCAGTTCATGAGGAACATGGCAAATTAAGATGAGAAATAACAAGAAAATAATTCCAAGCCTAATCTCCTCTTCAGCTTTAACATCCCAGAAAATCACTTATCTAATTCAGCTAGATATGTTTATCTCAAAATTGGAACGACACCAGAGAAGAGAGATCTATATCATGACAAAGAAATAAGATATAAGAACTAACACAAGTAGTTTTAAACTTAAACTTGCTTCCATCTATACCAATCTCTGGAATCTGCACTCCAATGACAAAACATCAAATTCATCCAAAAAAAAAAAAAACCCCCCAAAACATAACAACTACAAAGAAAGACTGAAACTGGGGGATCAGTAGTCAGTGGGGGTAAAGTGCACTACTGGGGGATCATATTCTTGTGCACCACGCATTCGTCAACTCCCTTCCTAAAATTTCAGTTTGATCATCTAGTTTCTAAGTAAAATATGAGATGAGATCGACAGTTGATGGATGCGCGGTGCACGAATATACAGATAACATTGTGTATGGGCAAACTTAAGTGAAAGTGAAGCAATTTCAAAAGTTTAGGACACCAAATGTCAAGCTTTTGTACCAACCCAAAATCATGATTGAAGCTGAATGGAGCCCTTCTTAGCCAAGCTGTGCTTGTTGTTGTGCATCCAGACCTTGAGCACCCTCCTCTTGACCCCAACCTCCTGGCAGAACTGCTGCACCACACTCTCCTCCACCCTCTGAATCCTCCACCCAACCCTCTCAGCAAACCCCATCATCTTCTCCTTCTGCTCCTGGCTGAACTTGGTCCTGAACCTCTTCTTCCTCAGCATAACTGGGCTGCTCCTCCTCTCCACCTCCTCATTGTACCCTGAGACATGCATTGCCCCCAGGGGCATGACCATGTGGTGTGCTGCAGGTGAGCAGCCCCTCCCTGGGATGATGAATCTGTTGGGCCCAGGCCCAAATGGGCTCTGGCCCATCTGGCCCATCTGGCCCATGACCTCTTTCCTGTGGAAGTTCCTGTGGCAGCTGCATGCAGAGCACTGTAGAGCTTCAATGGTTCCTTCTGCACCATTGGGCATGAACTCACCACACCCATCAAGGGCAGTGCCTCCAATGGAGGCTGCATGGTTTTTCAGGCACTCTCTGTACCTCACCACCACCACCTTCTCCTCCTCCTCCTCCTCTTCCTCTTCCTCCTCCTCCTCCTCCTCCTCCTCCTCCTCTTCTGGGTTTAGTGTGGAGATGGGTTGGGGCCCATGGTGTTGGTGGCCAATGACATGGCCAACATATGAACTGGTCATTGTTGGGTTCTGGTGTTCTCTCCTTCATGGTTAGAAAGATCCATCTCTCTCTCTCTCTAGCTCTAATGTTCTTTTTGTTGTCGCCGTGTTACGATATCCTAGAACGATCTGGATGTCAAAGCTACAGTTAGGAGCGAGAGATCCTAACACTCTGATGATCTTGTTTTGCCTGGACAACAAGGTCAAGGGCAAGAGCATTAGATGATCACCAAAATTTTCTTTTTGGAGAGTACCATATGTTTGCTTTCAAAATCTCTATATATGAAGATAAGATTACCAAGGTCAAATATATACACATACCCATATATATATCCAATTTCTCTAGAAACAAAAAAGAGAAGGAAATAACAGCAAATTAAACAGTGTTAGCTAGAGACCTCCCAAAAAATCTAAATGAAAATTTCTTTCTAATAATGGAGATATCCAGCAATGAAATTTTCTTTAAAAAAACAAAAAAAACTATAAAACACTGGGTGATTTTTTGTGCGATTCATTAAAAGGATAGAAAAACTACACAGTATGAACTCGTAACCTCACATAACTACTATGTAACAATGATAAACAACAATGAATAATGCTGAATATATATATACATATATATATATATATATATATATATAGAAGATAGAAATATGTACCTTAATGAATACTATGGAAACTTTGTCTTCTTGAATGGTTGGTTGATGAGATGTAGTAACTCTTCTTTAGAAAGCATACATGGAGGGTATGTGAAACTCCACAAGAGAACTAATTAAGTGGGTATATATTTGCTCTATGTATATATCATTCCATATGGGAATTACAAGGATCTAAAAGCTTGTGTTGGTTGGAAAAAAAAGAAGAAAAGAATAGAAAAGAAGAGAAAATTAGGTGTTAAGATTGTGGTAGTGTACTGGAACATGAACAAGAGGCTTTTAGTAGTGGTGGGGAAGAAAGAAGTTGGAGCAAAATAGAAGGACACAAATTAGTAAGGTTTTTTTTTTTTATTATTAGGAGAAAAGGAGAACATGTAGAGTTTATAGAGTGTAAATACTGAGAACTTCTTTAGATAAGTTTTAGTGGGTTTGCTTTGCTTGCACTTCAGGAATGAACTTGTAGCAGAGAGAGAGAGAGAGAGAGAAATGCAGTGTCAGAAAGGAAGAGGTGCAGAGAAAGGGGGAGAACAGAAGTTGTCCCCACACATGAATTTGAAAAGAGAAGGCCAACTCAAGCTGCTAAATATCCTCATTTGAGCCCAAAAGAAAAAGAACTCTAGTGATACTCCCCAGTGGACCAAACCCCCCAATAGTGACTTCACCAAACTTGCCAACAACACAATGTAATTTTTGTTTTATTATTGAAACCCTTGCTTTTGTTAATTACCATGAAAAGAAATCAAAAATGATTTGAGTTGGGGTAATTTGTCAATGTAAATTAGTGTTGCAATGTGGAATGGAAGTGCACTCACTCAAATTTCTTAAGGATCATTTTTTTCCCCCTTTTAATGATTGATTGGATTTGTCATAGGATGCTCTTGGAAATTCAGTCCTGGGTGAAAGATTGGGAGGGGCATTGCATTTAATTTTGAGACTTTTGATTTTTTTTTTTTTTTATTAGTTCCTGCTTTTCTCAAAGCTTAATTGTCTCACCTTTATAGCTTAGTTTATTAGCTCGTTATCTTTCTCAAAAAATAATTATTTCCTGTAAACTGAAGTGACAACATGGTCTCCAAATTGAAAAAAAAAAATCTAGAATGCATCAGTTATATTGCTGATGTAACGTCACCAACCAATCGGATCGTTTTTTTTTTATTCATCCATTTTATTATGATTATTAAAAAATTATTTTTATTATACTTTTCTTTCAAATAGAGAGATATGATTGGCTGGTTATAGATGATGTGGTGTGACTGCTACATAGTACCTCCTCCAAATTATGTTTTGCCTAGATTTGCGGGTACGAGTAGTGTTGCATGTAATGGAAACTTCTTGGTATTTTTAGGAAGGAGTGCTTGTTGGAGGCTTGATAATTATTTAATTCAATCATTAACTTATGTCTAAGTACTTTCCATCTTTGGCAATCTAGTTTTGGGTTCAACATTGCACCACCACACATTTGTGTGTGTTGTTGTCTAAGTGGGCCACTTCATCTTAATATTCTAACATCTCATGATTGTTTTGTTTAGATTTGGTGGTTCCTTACCTGTCTTGAGCAACATTAATGTGTTAGGGGAAGGACCCCTCCAAATTAGTTATGCATCCTACCTTTTTTTTAGTTGTTGTTGCTTTGTTATTAGCACAAAAGCTTGCATGAGATACATTTGGTTATGGATTCATTCATGCCCTTCCTAACATGAATTTGAATTCATTTTTTGTTGTTGCTTTGTTATTAGCACAAAAGCTTGCATGAGATACATTTGGTTATGGATTCATTCATGCCCTTCCTAACATGAATTTGAATTCATTTGCACAGAGAAAATAATGTGGGTTGCTAGATTATGATCGATAGTAACTTTGTATTGCAGTTGTGTAGAGATGTTAAATATAGAATATCAAAAATGCCATCCTTTAGTAGTTTAAGCTTTCAGACAAGGATTTAAGTGCCATCGCATGGGGTCGTGCCGGAAACTTGTCGGCACGGTTGTGACGCCCCGGACTTCCCAGGGGGTCACCCATCCTAGGACTACTCCCGTCCTAGCACGCTCAACTCTCTCAACCTCTTGGGCCTAACCACTACTCAAAATGCTTAAGCCGGGTTGAGAGGTTAGCCATATTATATCTTTTATATAGGACTACCGCCCCGGACTTCCCAGGGGGTCACCCATCCTAGGACTACTCCCGTCCTAGCACGCTCAACTCTCTCCGCCACCACCCAAAATGCTTAAGCCGGGTTGAGAGGTTAGCCCTATTATATCTTTTATATAGGACTACCTGAGGTGTCACAATCTCCCCCCCTTTAAGCCCTGACGTCCACGTCAGGCTCCGACTCACAAGTACCAGGCGGTGTGAGACTCATCTCGCTAGCCTAAACCGGGGGAGCCGCACTCTACCCATAAACCCTGGGGAGTCATGCTCTATCCATAACTAAACCTGACTCAGCCGAGACTCATCTCACACTTCCGGCTGATAATTGGCTCTGATACCAACAACTATGACGCCCCGGACTTCCCAGGGGGTCACCCATCCTATGACTACTCCCGTCCTAGCACACTCAACTCTCTCAACCTCTTGGGCCTAGCCACCACCCAAAATGCTTAAGCCGGGTTGAGAGGTTAGCCCTATTATATATTTTATATATGACTACCTGGGGTGTCACAATCTCCCCCCCTTTAAGCCCTGACGTCCTCGTCAGGCTCATTCACAACTACCAGGCGATGTGAGACTCGTCTTGCTAGCCTAAACCGACCTTGTGGTGAGCAGCGCTCCACCCACAACAGCCAACAGCATGAGAGCCTCGCTCTCCCCGCTGTATACCTGGCTCAGCCGAGACTCATCTCACACTTCCGGCTGGTAATTGGCTCTGATACCAACTATGACGCCCCGGACTTCCCAGGGGGTCACCCATCCTAGGACTACTCCCGTCCTAGCACACTCAACTCTCTCAACCTCTTGGGCCTAGTCACCACCCAAAATGCTTAAGCCGGATTGAGAGATTAGCCCTATTATATATTTTATATATGACTACCTGGGGTGTCACAACGGTGCGTGCCGGGCCGTGCCGATGCGTGCCGGTCACAAAACACATAATGGCATGAAATATTTATTTTCTTTAGCAACAAAATATTCTAACTATTTATTACGTATTTTTATTAATTTTTTTAAATTTTATTGAAAAAATTACTTACTAATTTAAAGAATATAGGGTTTTGAGTTATGTTCTCGGTACAGGAGTTGTATCGTGCCGATATCTTGTTGGCACGATACGGCACGGTGGATACGGTCCATACCGATGGGCACTTAAATCTTTGTTTTCAGATCAATCTTTTAATATGATATCAGAGTAGAAGATTATCTTTTTTAATTTCCTTTAAGCTTTTAATTAAAAATGAATTCAAACATGCTTCTCTCTTCATCTTTGGAGGGTGAGCCAAGGATAGCAAAAGTTCTTCATCACTTTTTGGTGAATAAAGTGTGAGACATAGAAAAGGGCACAAAGAATGGCCCTTTAAGGTACATTATCCTTCTTCTTTCTATCACCTAAATGTCTCCTCTAGGTCTTAAAAGAATGTTCTCTATCACAAGGTACTTTGTTCTTTTGAACAAGGTAAGTGAAGATTCTAGTATATTTCTCAGGAAAAAAGAAAAAGAAGAAGATGTTTTGATTATATTTCGAAGCTATTTATTATAAGGTCGATATTTTGGATAACATCTTATCAGAATGAATCTTAATGCGTTAAACTTCTACTTTATATTCTAACATGTTAAATCTCGATCTGCTAAATACATTTTATATCTGTCAAGCACGAAAGCAGAAGTGTTAATTATAATTCCAAACTAATTTTCAATAAGGTCTATCTCATCTTTTGGGTAGAATCTTGAATTTGTCATAGAATATTGTGTTGTTGAGCTTGGATTGGGAGAATTTATTCTCTCTCCTTCTTGCTTTACTTCATTGGGATCCACATAACTTTATTTTTTTGTTACATGCATGTTGTACATTCAACTTTAATCAACCCACATTCTTTTTCACTTTTCTCTCTTTAATTAATTTAATTAATTTCACCATCAACCATTTCCTTACATTGGCTTGACGTAATGCTTAACACACTACAATAAACTTGAAAATCTTAAAATTTTGAGAACTCTTTTGTTTATTATTATTTTTTATCAAGTTCCCAATTCACACACACATACTAATTCATGTTTATTATGTATTATTATGTATTTCAAACTAGAAACTTATAATCCTACATAAAGGATACTCACAAACCAGTTTAATAGTCAATGGTAAATTTTGAGAAACTAAAATGGTAAAAATGTATAGAACTTATCTGAACTATAGACCATTTTGAATCTAATCCGACCATTTAAAAATTTGGTTTTACTATCAAACCTTTCAATTTATTTGGTTTGAATCAGTCAACAGCACTTTAACCTCAAAATTTAAGCTATTTTCTTACTTTAATAAATTTATAATTACAAAAATTGTATGAAATATGCTAACTAAACCTACAAACATAAACAACACATTCAAATTTTAAAGTGCTGTTGACTGATTCAAATCAAATATATTAAAAGGTTGGATAGTAAAATAAAAAATTTGAAAGGTTGGATAAGTTTTGTATGTTTTTACCAACCAAAAACGATCGAGTAAACAAGATTTTCCTATGTACAGAATTATCGGACTGTCCATTTGTTTGCGCCGCAATATGCTCTAATTATTTAGTGGTTTGGATGGACATTAATCTATTCTATACACAGAAAAATTCTACGTACTGTATTGTAACCAATTTGGGCTCTAATGAATTCAATGAATCACAAGCTTTTTTTTGGCTTCCCACATTAAATGCCCTTCAAAGAAATGTGTTGATGTGTGTGAAGAGAGAGAGAGAGAGAGAGAGAGAGAGATTAGGATAGAAAAGCATGTGGTGGGAATTAATTTTGAAGGGATCATCCACAAGGGGGAAAGGGGAACAGTTGTGGCAGGCAAAATTAAATGGGATTATGATGAAACAGTGATCACACATGTCAAATTGGCTCCCCCAATCCCCCCAAGTATACATCCAACCAAACCCTAATATATATTTTTTTCCTTTTAAAAATTAACCAAACCCTAATAAATATATTTTTCTTAGGGTGCATTTGGTTCGGCGTAGAACAAATCAAAAAATTATTTTCGGTATGAAAAATGCTTTTCCGCTTATTTAGTTTCGACGTAAAAATTTTTTTACGGATTTGAAAAAAAATTGAAGTTTTCGTTTCTCTCTGTTTTTCGGCAAAAAAACAAAAACTCAAGCTACGTAAAACTTTTTTCATTTTTTTCACCGAACCAAACAAATGTGAATATTTTTTCTTTCAACCAAACAAATGTTAACGGAAAACTACTCTTTTTTTTCCTACAAACCAAACACTACAAAATGAAAAAAAAAAAAAAAAAATCACCAATTTTTTTTTTTTTTCACGAAAAATTATTTTTCACGATTTTACGTTGAACCAAACGGACCCTAAGCCAAATTGCACACCCCCAATCTCAATCAAGTGACAGCCAAAGCCCTAAAACCAACTAACCATGTCAAATTGGGTCTTATCCTATCTTTTATTTGGGGAAGGAATATGATCAACAATACCTTATCTTCTTCTTTATGCTTGATTATGCCCTCCACACATCCCAAAAGAATAAAAAACCCCAATAAGCACAGGATTTCAACTGGGAAATAAATGGAAGACTTAAGACCAAATGTTGATCTTCTACTAGTTTATTACCACATCTGAATATTTTGAACTTCACATTAGCTTAAAAAATCAAACTTTTGTTGGTTGTAATCATATATAAGTCTTTAGATCAATGTTATTGTTACGACAAACGCACAAACGGAAACGAAAATGGCGAACGTGAAATAGACAAACCACAAGCAAGAATAAAAGAACACACAGATTTACGTGAAAAATCTTTTGCAGGAAAAAATCACGGACGAGGAAGGAGAAAGCTTCACTATCGGAAAAAGGGAATACAGAGTTCGAGATACAAAACTCATATGTCGCCTCTAAGGCAAAAACCGAAAAAGGAAACTCTTAACGGGTTTCGGTCGGGCCTATCGGCCCGAGCCCTCCGCTACCCACCACAGACATTCATTTTTCCTTCACAATTTGATTTTCAAATTTGGTCGCACCGCGAAACCGTCGACGAGCCGGAATCCCAAAACTGAAGTCGATTACCAATTTCGAGGCACATCTAACAGTTATAAAAACTGATTTTAATGAAGTGGAAATTTACTGATTTAAGGTTCATCTTAATCGGTGTTCGACCACTGATAAAACTAGTGACCTCAGCATATTATTGTTACTGATCCTAAAACTTATTAGTGAAAGTACAAAAACTGCTTAGACTATGGACCATTTTGAGTCGACTACGTAACTCTTCAAAATTTTAATTTTAGTAACTAATATTTTAATTTATTTGATTTGAGCCGGTCAATGGCATTTTGACTTTAAAATTTGTATACCTCTAGGCTTAGTTAGTATACTGCATGCAATCCTCACAACTGTAATTAGTTTATATTTTGAAGTCAAGGTGTCGCTAACTGACTCAAATCAAACAAATCGAAAGGTTAGATAGCAAAATCAAAATGTTGAAAGATTGGATAGTTGACTCATAATAGTCCATCGTTCAGATAAGTTATGTATGTTTTTACCAAATTTATTTTATCATTAATAAAAAGAATAAATTATTTTCTGATTTTTCAATTAAAGATCAAACGCAAATTTTGTAATAGAAAGCTCTACTCAAAACGATAGGCTCTACTTCAAAGTTCGATCAGTTCGACCTGCCGATTTGAACCGATTTTTAGAATATTGTTTAAAAGAAGAAACTATAAATAAAAAAAAAGTAAAATGCACCAGGACCACAATATATTTCAGGTGTACTACATTGTAAAATATTTATCTCCAATTTGTATTCAATTGGATTTGTTGGAGTAATGTGTTCACTGAGCATTTTAATTTTTTGGGGATCCCAAAGATAATAGCTTGTTGGACCATAAAATTTATTGTGATGTACATGAAAGCAAATCAGTGTACTCTATTATGTATCTTATCTTTATTTTGTCCTCGTATTGTTTAGGTTCATTTAATATTCACTTATTCAATTATTGCCTTATTTTATTTACACTTAAGCTTCTCCATTTTAGGGACAAAATTTTCAGTATTCTTTTTTGTTGGAGCTCTTCTTACTCTGCCGTCTAATATAATGATAAAATTCGGATGTAAAGCTTGAATACTAGAACGAAGCTTTAAGGTTCGAGCGCGGAGTAAATTATACGACTTATCAAACTGTCTCAACGAGATTTCGCGAAGGAGCTCCTCAATGAAGTTGCGCACAAAATTTAAGCCTTTTATTATATTTCTTTTGTGTAAATTTTATAGACCTTATATGAGTGATAGTGCATATTAATATGGTCTATGGTACAATAATATAAAAGGCATATATCCCTATTTTAACTTATAAATAATGAGAATAGCATTAAGTTTTTAACCACAAAAAATTCAATTGCAAAAAACCAAAAAGGAAAAAAAAAAAAAAAAAAAAAAACTACCAAATTATTTTAAAAGGTAACCATCAACACACTTGTTAATAAAATCATAATGTGACACCTCAATAATACCACATCAGATAATACGGGAGAATGCAAGGACAAAGCTATATTGGGGCCCATAATGGCCATATCCCCCATCAAATTTTTAAAACTTATATATCAGTCCCTAATAATTAGGAATAGTAAATATTAAAAGGCTAAATTATATAAAACCTTCCTGTCAATACCCGTTTTTTTACTTTCCCCCCTGTCATTCAAAAACCTACATTTTCCTTCCTTAAAAAATGAAAAATGTTTACAGAGGGTATGGTGTGACAAAATGACCAAAATGCCCTCATCTTCTTCATCTCCTCCTCCCCAATCTTGCTCATCCCGCATCCCGCACCCTCGCCCACGCCTCCCTTGACCCCAACTCCGACTTCGTGCGAGGGCGAGGCGGCGGCCGAGGGCATATGTGTGGGCATGAATGAGGGTTTCAGGGATATTTTGGGTATAAAAAATAAGATATAAACGGAACCCTAACGGAACACTGACGGCGGGGGCGAAGTGAATATTTTTTATTTTTTAAGGGGGCAAAGTGTAGGTTTTTGAATGACGGGAGGAAAGTGAAAAAACAGGTATTGACAGGAGGTTTTCTATAATTTAGCCATATTAAAATATTATAAATTTTAGTCTTTAGTGGGCCAAAATAAAAATTTTCTTATAAAAATTATAGGCCCAGAAGTTCTCTATAATCATACATATTGGAAAAAAAATACCGAAAAATTCTATATTGATTCATTCAATTATCGACAAATTTTGTGACTTAAAACAACATCGAGCACAATTTCGGCTTTGAGCCGGGAAACAAATTTTTAAAATTTGTAATTTTTGTACATCAAACTTTTATTATAATTTATTTTACAATAATTATCTTAAGATAAATGTTTTATATTTTCTTGATCCCTCCGGAGCTTAATTCCTGGCTCCGTCTCTGAAAGAGCGTGAGGGGCTTATATGTAAAGAGTACGCTAAACCTAATAATTTAATTTAAGTATTTTGAGCAAATGGTTTAAAGCTCAACGAATTATTAGTGGGTCGAAGCATTACACATAATAATATATCCCTTGGTTTTTTTTGAAATAAATAGTTGGAGTTAAATGCATGCTTAATTAATTAACTAATTAATTAATTGATTTAATAGAGATCCCTTAAAAGGAACGGAACGGAGAAAAATGAGAACAACACATTCCCGTTTCTTTAAGACACCTTAATCATATTCTCAACACTATTTTTTTTTTTTTTTTTTGGTATGTGAGTACAATGAATAGTGCAAATTTAAGTGTGATTTACGTGATTCTAAACTACTCCACCGATCGAATATAAAATATTAAGACATTATTATATATTAGATTAAGTTTTTTTTTACACCTATAGTTGTCTTGTAGCGTCCCAGAATATTTCCTAATTTTATTTAATTTTTTGCTGTAAATTTTCATTACATTTGTTCAAATAATGATCAGCGTCGACAACCAAAACTACTCCCCCGTCGGACCCGTCGGATATAAAATATTAAGACATTATTATATATTAGCTTATGTTTTTTTTTACACTTATAGTTGTTTTGTAAGGTACCAGAATATCTCCTAATTTTATTTAATTTTTCGCCGCGTCTTTCGTTATATTTGTTCAAATAATGATCAGCGTCGACAACCATTTGGTGGTTGTCTTAGCCTTGTTGTTGTTAGTCAGGCCGTCATCTTTAAAACTGCATGTTCGATATCTGCTCTCGAGTTTTAAAATATTATACGTACTGACAGCACACCGTCAAACTCAGAAGAAAATAAATAAATAAATATTTTGTACTGGACTAAAACACTTAAATATAAATTTTTTTCAAAATTCAATTGTTTATTCTTTAATATGTCAATTTTTTTCTAACACATTTTAAAGACAAAAGGATTAGAAAAAATCTAAAAATTTCAGATTTATTTCAACTATTCTTAATTTTCATAACAATAATAATAATAATAATAATAATCACCAAGACATTGTGAGCTGTGATGGAATGATTCAGAGCCAGCTTTATATGCCGCGTAATGCGCATAAATATAAAATGTAACGCTTTTGCATATAAATTGCTCCACAGTTCCACTATAGAAAGAACAAAAAAAAATGAAAAAGATATTAAAAAAAAAAAGAAGTTACCCTTCCAATTGAGTACACTGGTGACCTCTTTAATTTTACCACCCATGTACTATACTACTCATGTTGCTTCTACCGTACCAACATTTTTTAGATATTTTTACATATACATACAAACTTTTATTTTTTCATTCTCTGTAAAAAAAAAAAATTTTATCAGAGGATCAGACTCCTGACCGCCAAACTAATTATTCTGGATAGTGGTTGTTTTGTGAGAAATACATTATATGACTTCATAAAATGTTTTTTTTTAAGGTAAGGTATCTATAAGCGACGAAGCACTCACTTGTTTTTGTCTCAAGCAAGATTTGAATCGAAGTCCCTAGTTTAAAGAATATCAACAATCAGTTTTCGAAGAAAATAAATTAAATTTGAAAAATAAACATAATGTATGCGGTGGTTGTGATAATCTTAACACGCACTTTGTAAGGTCAAGAGTTTGAACTTTTCTAATGTACTTCAACGAAAAGATGTTCGAGTCTCCGACTTGTTAGGTTTATATATAGTATCAGCTTTAGGGCATCATAAAATAGAAATTGGAATCGGAATCGAAAACGAAAACGGAAATTTCCACACTAACTAACAAAAGGATATCACTTATAAAAGTCCCATTTACTTGAGCAGTAAATAGGGAAAAAAGGAAAAAAAGAAAAAGAAAAAAAGAAGCACATTACATTTACTTGATGTAGAAAACCTACTCTGTAATCTGCGGTGGTCAAAACTTAGGTGTCTGACAATGATAACAAATGCTGCTTCTGCCGAGCACGCTTCATGGGGTTTCTTCATCACTGCCTGAGCTTCAGTTAGAGCTCACGAGAGTGATCTGGTCAAGTACAAGCCATTAAATTCTACTGAAGAGGTTGGAATTGAATGAAACTGGTGACCCCACGTCTTTCACTAAATCCTAACCTTTTCCCTGATCCAATATTACAATTTTATCTTATTCTATTTGCTAAATTATAGAAAAATTTTCTGTCAAAATTTGATTTTTTACTTTCCTCTTGTCATTTAAAAATCTATATTTTACCCCTCTAAAAAGTGAAAAATGTGCACTTTGTCCTCGCCGTCAGTATTCCGTTACGGCTCCGTTTATATTTTATTATTATTTTTTTTAATACCCAAAATATTTTTGAAATCCTCTCCTCTCCCAGATGCCCATTCTCCCTCCTCACCGACGGCGCTCGCCGCGTTGCTTCGCCCTCCTTTGCCGCCTCGCCGTCGTCCACCGCCCGTCCGATCCCACGCACGCCCTCGCTCTTCTCCGCCGCCTCGCGCTCACCTTTGCCCACCTCTCCCTCCACACCCGCCCCAATCTACTCCCTACCGTCGTTAAAATGGATGGGTGAGAATGATACAGGAGGAGCGAGAAAATAGTTGGAGAAAACGAAGTCGAATTTGGAATTGAGGGAGGCGCGAATAATGAAGGAAAAAAGCTGTAGGGTTGCAAGATTGGGAAGAAGATGAACAGGACGGAGAGGCATTTTTGATCATTTTACCATCAAAATTAACACCGTACCCCCTGTGTACATTTTTTATTTTTTAGGAGGATAAAATATAGATTTTTTAATGACATGGATAAAAAGTGAAAAGTCGAATTTTGACAGAAATTTTTTTTATAATTTAGCCTATTCTCTTTAATTCAATCTTTAGCACTTGAAAAGTAGGCTGAGACGGCTAGAGTCTGACCGCCATATACATGGGCTCATGGGCGGAGTACAAGTAGGGCTTTCACTAAAATACCATAATAGCTTCCGCTTACAGCAGAAGTTTCAACCTTTTTGGAGTGGCTCTGGTGTCTCCAATCACAGCAAGTAACCGGAAAAAGGAAGAAAAAAAAAGATCTTCTATATCATGATTTTACATGCAGAATATCATCGCAACAGCATCAAAGAGTTTTCTGGAAGCCGAATATTCACAAGAGACATGAGATTTGGTGTCACGAGGCTTCGCAACATCTGTTAATTGATACCAAGGAATTCCAACTAAAATATTTAACCATCTCTCATACATTGAACTCCACTAAGCTGTACTAATACTTCTTAAGATGTCGATAAAAGCTTAAAAAAACACCAATATTTCGACTCAAAATTTATACAAGAAATCAACAAAAAGAGGCAGGCCGCAGAATAGATTTTTTTTTTTCTTTCCAGAATTACAACATGTGCATGCGGAATTTTGCTCGAGGACCCGCCTCGTTCACGAGGTAAACCGCAGAAAGGAAACCAATTTCGTCGTTTTCGGCATCAAGAAAGTCGTCCTAGAAGTCGGTGTCGAAGCAAGATACCATTGTTTTTGAAACAATCGACCGCGCAAAAGGAATGTAGCTGAGACTGTACCTGAAAACATACCCCATTTTCTCCGGTCATGGTGGAAAGGCATTTTCAAGAAAATATCGGGAAAACGGCGAAGGTAAATTTACAATACAACACATCTACTCCGATGGGAAAAAAAAAAAAAAAAAAAAAACTCTAAAACCCAAAATGATTTGAAATACCGAAGGTAAGATCTGAAGAATATTCACAAAATAGGAAATTAAACTGTTTACATGGGAACATCAGTGAACCAACTTACCACACAAGTGCACCGAATTCTAAGATGATGGCGAGAAGTGTTAGGAGCTTATTGTGAACCTGTTTGAGGTGCAAAATAATTAAGATTTGGTATAACTGCATCCTACGTTATGTGTCATTTTGGAATGAATACGAGGGAAAAAGGCGTCAATCTACATATGACTACTTACATATAGAGCACAAAATAGAGCAATTATGATGCTAGCAGTGAATATGGCAGTCGCATATATTCGGACAGGATCAAGCATCATGACAACTTGTCTTTTGGGGCCAATAAGAAATGCTGTGCTGCCAAACAAATAAAATCTAGCATTAGCCGACGTAAAGGAAAATTTATAGGACACAGAAATAGTCATGTCCATGTAGAGAGTAGAGACAATTTCCCAAACTGGGGCGCAGACCTTCCAAGAGCAAGCAAATTGCCAAAGGTGAATGTTATCCCGAATTTGATTGGATTGAAGAAAACAAGCATTGACTGCATGGGACAAATAAAAATCAAATAAGTCACATTGCTGTAGGAAGGATTACGAAAAAAACGAAACACTCGATCATTAACATGCAAACAGACTTACTTAATGCAGAGTGCAGTATTTTTACTGGATTTCATTAAAAAGTCACTTCGGCACAAAGAATTTTAAATTATTGTCCTCAAATTTACTGCAAATTGATATAAGCAAGTAATATCTAAAGAAAATATAGACAATGTGAAATTGGAAGAACTTGTTTGAATATAAAGAAAAAAGATAGGGTGGTGGAATCGAAGCTTACAAGTTACATCTTTTCCACGTAATAATTGTTAACCATATTGTCTCAGCGGAGGGAAAAGGTGAAAGGAAGAAGACTAGGTTGAAAAAAATAGTGGCAAGAAAGCAAAAACTAAAGGCACAATGTCTTTAGGAGATTACACTAAACAAGTTGATTAAAAAAAAAAAAAAATGCAACAACTTCAGCATTTTATGAAGTACAAAAAACAGATATTACCCTCCCTAGCAATGTATACTACCTGACTGAAAAAATAGCAAATGTTTAAAGCCTGAAAATGACACTAGAAAAGAACAGGAGTCTTAACAATTGTCCACAGTCATAGTTGATATGATAAACCTATTAACTACAAGGATTACTTCAGAAAAAGTCATACATAACAAACCATGGAGAATTTGAGTTGGAAGGGAGGAAAAAAAAAATCAAAGTCCTATTTCTTTGTTACTTTTAGGAGCCATGGTGAGCCTCAAGAAATTAGGCTTCTGTGCAGATATAATGCAAGCAACAGTTTGTCTCGAATGTATTAGGAAGAACAACATTTCGAAATTGCTAAGTAATATACACTCCCTTTTACTTTCTGTTTTTGGTGACAATGGGAGCAATTGATCAGCAGTAAGGATTTATGCACTATGCAAACTATTGTGGATAAGTTATTCAACATAAACATTCCTAACGTTAATCAAATTACAAGAAACTTAACACAACAAAATGCTTCTTTTCACATGTCTTGCTGCAACTACAACCAGGTGACCCAGCCAGCACCACCGTTCTTATAGAATAAGGTGCCAATCAGTATTAAAGAAAAAGAGAGTAAAGAAGTATCGAGTGGGAAATGGCAAGATCATTATGCTTACCAGGAAAGTGCATGCTAGACCCGCAACCAAACATATGGCGAAACCATACAACCTCTGACCAATAGAAAAACGATTATTCATCAGCTCCATACAGTAAATATCCTCAAGTATATTTAATATAAGTAAGAATCAGTGAATCAATCACCAAAAGTGCTATATCTTATGAAAGTGTAAAGTCTCAACTCTCAAGAGATAAAGATAGATGACAGGCACAATTTACTGAAGGCAACTTAAGTTCTGCAAACAGGTGAACATTTATATGGTTTTGGCTTCAAGACTACTTCGACGACCACTCAATATAACTGGTCATACACAAATAAGAAAACGTATATCAAAGACAAGTAAATCATCCAACAATGAATCACATTTCATGAATAAAGTATTAAATGAAAGTAGGAGAGCTGATAAGCTTTAAAACACTTCCATAATTTTTGGTTCGGCAGACGAAGAAACGGAACTTTTCAATTTAATTTAGGGTAAAATATATGGAAACCTCCTCAACTGTTGGACATTTTCAAATACAACCAAAAACCTTTAACTTTTTTTTATTGTAACACCTCGGCTTTTGTTTGATTTTGAGTTATTTTACTCCGTTAATTAAAGAAATTTTGTTAAAATTAATAACTTCACTAGCTATTAGCTGTTTAGTATCAGCAGAGTTCACATATCTTCAGCTGAAAAGCAGCCAGAGCTGTTAAACTTGTAAGAATTGCTGTTTAATTTGACAAAAACTCGAATTCAACCGAGTGAAATAACTCCGATCAAAACAAATTGAAGTTCAAGGCGTCAACCGGTCAATCATAAAAGGTACCGCTCCGAGGCCGATCTCAAAATGGTCTATAGTTGAGGGGATCTCCATACATTTTTTACCTCAATTTAGTTCACAACTCAGTAGCAAGATTCTAAGCGCAATTTTAGTCCATTTAGACGCATAATTTGCACCAACTTGAGTATCTAGCATGTCATTTGCGAGTCCGCGCTACTGTAAACACTTTTTGATCATTCCCTAAAATATAAGAACCCTAAATTTAGAGGAAAACACAAGTTCCTACCTACTCCTGCGGCATCCAATCGCATCTAAATGCTCCAAGAACCCACCCTATTCCACATATAATCCGATGCTAACTCTAGATCAATCCAAATCGATCATCACACCACTAAAACCCTAGATCTACGAGCACAATCCGCCAGATCCGATCGCAAAAAAGGAATTAGATAAAGAACAACGGGGGGATCGGAGAAACCCTAACCTGCTGAGTGGATAGCGTGCACTGGCGATTGAAGTCGTCGAGGAAGGAGGAGGACTCCTCCTCCTGGGGGTTCTCTTCGTCCACCTCCAACCCTACGAGCATCTTCGCCTTCTCTAGGGCTTTGCTCATCTTCTCCATTGCCGCGTAGAGAGAGAGAGAGAGAGAGAGAGAGAGAGAGAGAGGTGTTGTGATGAAGGGAACGCGTTGGGGACGAAGAGGGGAAGAGGAGGAGGAGGGGGGGCTCACTACGCACGTGACACGCACGTGGTATATTTTTAATCATTTTTTATTAGGTGAAAATGTATGGAGACCCCTCACCTATATCGATTTAGCAATGACCCCCTCAATTTTTTTCAATCTGAATTATGAACCATTTTAAATTGGTTATCCAAACTTTCAAAAAATTTATTTTATTCTTCAATTTTTTTGATTTGAGTCAGTCAGCAATATTTTGACTTCAACATTTGAATGCGTTGTTTATTATTATAGTTATAGTCAGTATACTTTATACAATTCTCGTAATTATAAATTTATTAAAATAAATAATTATTTTAAATTTTGAAGTCAAACTATCTTGATGAGCTCAAATCCAACAAATTAAACTAATAAAATTTTAAAAGGTTGCATAGCCGATTTAAAATGGTCCATAATTCAGATAAATTCTGCGCCAATGTGTCTTTTTTTTGTTGCAATTTGCTTAGCCATACTAGTTATGATTGAGGCAATCTTTAGGATTAATGCTCAAACAATACATGTATTATTTGGTTGAGAGGACTACAAATGAGTTTTTCTTTTCTTTTCTTTTTTGAGAGAAAGGTAGCACACTATCCGCTTCATTTATTTTTTTAAAAAAATAAACTTAGCTGAAAATGTGAATCAACTAAGATTCGAACTCGGAACCTCGGGTACCAACCACCAAGCCTTTTGCCACTTGCGCTAGGGACGGTCGATATGAGCTTTTCTAAAACGATTGTTTAGTGGGAACTCTTCTGTTTGCCTATTATAGAGAGAATAGTGAAAATGTTTATGGTGATTGCATATTTCTCTTTTAATCTTTTTATCATCCCTAATATTTCTGTATTCAAGTTTGTAATGCCCCAATAGTTCTATATCGGATAGAAAATAAGTTCTGATTCGGAATATATAAAGCCTCGCATCGTAGTAATAATAACCAAGCTTTGGGCCGATGGTTTGAGCCAAACGAATTATTATTACTAGCGAGTCGGTTCGTTACAGTTAGTATAAGAGGCAAATACCAGTTGGAAGGGTCGGATCGTGACAGTTAGTATCAGAGGCGAATACCAGCAGTAAGGATGAGAGCTAAGTACTATACTGAGTAAAATACGAATCTCCCATCATTCAACGAGTTGTTATTGCTAGCTGGTTTGCTCCCTGCAAAGATGTCTCACAAGTTACAAATGAATAAGATTCTTTCTCGCATACAATTAATATTGCGTAGGTGAAAAGCTGCTGCAAATAGAATTCTTTTAACAAACACAACGCATGAGAGTGAGATCAAGTATACTCCATTTTCAATTAGACTATCTTAATAGAGTTTAACTAGAGAATCATGCTATGAAAAAATAGTGTGGTTTTTAAATTTTTAACCAATAATGAACCATGTAGTTAGTGATGTTGTCATAGTATTAATTCAAAGCGAAAGTAATCAGTGAAGTCGAAAGAACTAGAACGATGGTATTGAAGCAGAGATAGAAAGAAATTGTCGAAAGAATCCTAACCTAAGATAGGGCTAATTTGGCCATAGTAGGGTGTACGGCTGTTTTCTAAAGTATACTACAAGTAGTGTTATAAAAATAATGACTATATTAATATTAATGCAATCCCCAACAGCTTCTTTCTTAAACAGAATCGGGAGTACCAAATCAGAGCTTCTGCGTTGAGGATTTGAATCTCATTTCATGCTATATCAAAGTATCTGAATTTATATATATTTTTTGAGAATAAGATAGCACATTATTCGTTTCATTTATTGATAAAAATAAATTTAACCACAAATGTGAGACAACTATGTTGGCTTAAATGGGCCAGCATCCTGCCCTGTGGCGGGAGGTCATATTGGGCCGAGTCATGTTCGAAATGGCGTGAGGCTGGGTGGGCCGAGTCATACTCGAAATGGCGTGAGACTGGTGGGGCCGAGTCACAATCGAGACCCGTGGGCGCTGTATCTGTATGCTTTAAGTGAATTGGTTGTGTATTTCTAACAGCTCGAGCTTTTGAGATTAATGGTTAGCGCCAACGATCCAACAAACTAGACCTCTAGAATAATAAGAGAAAAGGTAAAAGCGAGAGAAAGAAAATAATAATAATAATAATAATAATAATAATAATAATAATAATTAAGTAGGGTGACAGTAAAACATTTTCTAATATCTCACAAGGTTTTTGATCTTCGTGATGACCGCCATAAGGTCTGAGCTATACTTTTTAAAAAATATATTATTTTTTTTCAGCGAGATTATTTATCAGGTTGCCGTCAGAGTGCTCAAGTTCTTAACATAGGTCGGAGAGTTCTCCCTCTCTACCAGCTTCTCCCATAGTATCCACACATTGTCATAAGCCGCGAGTTTCTTGTGGCTCTTCAAGTATCGATACCAGTAGAAATCTGCTAAACACATATTTGAATTTATGTCTTTAGGGCCCGTTTGGATCGGGTATAAGGTCTTATCCCTCCTTTATATTCAAACACAAATTTTTATTTTCGAGTATAACCCACTTTTCATCCAGACACTATTTACTTTATTCCCATACTTGTACATATTTCTGAAATAGCTAGTTCTCGCTTATACCCGATCCAAACGGGCCCTTTAGTGAATGCTCCAATAGGGATAATGTGATTTATCTCAGAAAATTAATAGTCAACAGAGGCATGATCCAATTTGGCTCGTGGTTGATGGTACCTATGATTTTGGGCTTGGTTGGATCTAGTCAATTAACCCAAAAAAGATGAATATATTATAATACAATAAAGGTTAAATATAGAAATTATGATATTATGTTAAAAAAAAAAAGTGAAACAACTATTGTTATTTATTTTTTTCAAAAAAAAGTAAGTATTATTTTGTTGTGAAGCATTATTTTGCGCTCATGTGTTTCATATCTTAGCAAATGTCGCATGCTAGTGAAAACGAATGTTTCATGCTTTTCATTGTAAAATTACTAACTTGTGACAAGAAAAATCGGAAAATAAATGACTAAGTTGTGCTCTTTCCCATATTTTATCATTTGTATATAAATAAGAGGATACTAAATAAAGATGAATTTTCAATTTTGGCATGATAGTTTTTCAAGTCAATTTTTTATGCAAATGTATATTTTTCAGATATTAGAGGAAACCAAAAAATTATTGAATAATGGAGTCTCTTTTTTTAAGCCTTCACCGAACCAGACATCGCCGCGGCCGTGGGGAAAGAGGAAGGTTGAAAAAGATCATGGAATGTAAATTTGATTTTAATTGCTAAATTTTAAAATTAAAATTTCAAATTTAGAATTTAAATTTAATATTAAATTTTAAATTTTAAATTTTTCTTAAAATTTTAACTTTTAAAGTCAAATTCAAAGTTTGAATTTAAATTTTAAAATAAATTTAACCAAAAAAATTATTATTTGTAAAGAACTAAAAATTTTCACCAAACAACTATAAAATCGTTTCAGAAAAATTACTTTCCTGCTAGACTAAGCCAAACGCTCGACAGTTTTTAATCAAAATTAATTTTGCAAACCAAAATTAATTTTGTAAATCAAAATTAATTTTGTAGAAATTACTTTTCCAAGATCTAGGTTAAACTGTCATTTTTTGAGATTTAAATTTATAAAGCCTAATGAATTATATCTTATTTCAGTTATTGAACCCCTAGGGGTGCGTTTGGTTCGGGTTATCCTGGCAGGATTACAGGCAATCCTGCCAGGATTACTGCGTTTGGGTCATCCGGTATGTAATCTGCTCGGTATTGCAGCATTACAAAGGTGTAAGATTACACCGAAAATATTACCGAGGGTGGGAGGGTGTATCTTGCATTACTGAAGATAAGTAATCTTGCATATTGTGTAAATTACAAGTTTACCCCTCTAACTCCAGAAACCATTTCAATACGTCATTTTAAAAAATTTTAATTTAAAATTTTGAATTGTCAAATTTTGAATTTTGAATTTTGAATTTAAAATTTAAAATTTAAAATTTAAAATTTAAAATATAAAACTTAAAATTTTAATTTTAATTTTCAAATTTTAAGTTTAAATTCTCAAATTTTAAATTTTATAATTTAAAATTTAATTTTAATTTCAATTTTAAATTTTAAATTTTAAAAATTTATATTTTAATTTTAATTTTAATTTATAAATTTTTAAAATTTATATTTAAATTTAAATTTTAAATTTTTAAATTTTAAATTTTAAATTTTAAATTTTAAATTCTAAAATTTAAAATTAAAATTTATATTTTAAATTCTAAATTTTAAATTTAGATTTTAAAAAATTAAAATTAAAATTTATATTTAAATTTTAAATTTTAAATTTATAAATTTTATATTTATATTTTAAATTAAAATATTAAATTTTATATTTTTTTTTTGTTCAGATTTAAGATTTAAAATTTAAAATTTAAAATTTTTAAAAAATAAATTATTTAAAATAAAATTTTGTAAAAGAATATTCTTTGTAAACAATAAAACAAGGTTTGTCAAATATGACTATAAGGGTAATTTTGGAATAGACTATATTTTATTGTCAAGATTACTGAGTTTTATAAATTGAACCAAACATAGTAATTCTATATATACAGTAATCTAACATTATATTACTGCATTAAACCAAACGCAGTAATGCAACATCAGTAGTAATCTGATTCAGAAATCCAAGATACCTGGATATGTCGACATACTCTGTAATACTACATAACTCGAACCAAACGCACCCTAGAAGTAATGAAACATAACCAAGGGTGGAAGTAGATGAATTTTAATTGTGAAAAAAAAAATTAAGAAATATAATACTTAATTGGAAAACTAATAATAATTTATTTTTACAGTTTATAGAAGTAAGACGAGATCGATGTGGGAGCGGTGGAGGAGGAGGAAAAGGAGAGACGAAGTAAGAGAAGAATGAGAGGAAGAAATTATAAAGACGGAGACGAACGGAGCGAAAACGAATGAACGAAAAGAAAAAAAAAATACTTTGATCAGTTTACTGAAAATATGTACCGTATCTGTAAAATTCAAAACGGTGATCCATTTTTTTTAATTATTAAAATCGATAAATTTTTTATGTGGAAAAAAAGTTTTTTTTTTTAAAAAATTTATTTATTATATAGTAAATAGAGATCGGTTATGGTGCTTGTAAAAGCACGAAACAGTTGGTGCTTATAAATTTTTTACCGTTAGATCTATCTCTTAAATTATTTCTATCCGTTAGATCATATTATTCAACCAGTCACCCACTCAATCCTAAGAGCTAATATTATCCTAACCGTATATTTCTTAATCGAATGTTCAAAAATTTATCATTATCAATAACTTAGTATTAGTATTTAAAAGCGTAGGAGCAATTCTGGTTAATAGTTAATAAAACTGCTCTTCGAATATCGCCCTCCCCTTTCACGGCCTTGAACGTCATCTTTTCGATCCGAACCTCCTGAAAACCGTAACAGTCCTCCTTCTGTCCTCCTCAAACCCCCTCCGATCGTGTCTCCCTTTCACGGCCTTGAACGTCGTCTTTTCGATCCGAACCTCCTGAAAACCGTAACAGTCCTCCTTCTGTCCTCCTCAAACCCACTCCGATCGGGACACGAAGGAGGAGAGGAGAGGGGCGACGAAGGGGAGCGGGGAGGGGCGACGAAGGGGAGCGGGGAGGGGCGGAGGGAGGTCGGGGACTCGGGGTCGGGGCGGGGCGGCGGGGGAGTCGGCGCGGCACCTCTCGTTCTCTGACATGGCCGGCGACGGTGAAAAGGGTCGGCCTACCAAGAAACATAAGACCGCTGGACCGGCTAGGGCTGCCCATTCTGTCGATGAAGATGATTACGACGATGCGGATGATTTCGATGAAGATAACCGAGATGGTATTCCCACTTCGTCGTCTCCTCCTTCTCTTTCTTTATTACGTTCTTCGGAATAATTAGGAAATTGTTTGGGAATAACTTATTTAATTTTCCAACGAAGAAGGGGAGGGAGAGACGAAGAAGAGGGATTTCACAAAGCTAGAATTGAAGCCGGATCATGTGAACCGGCCTCTATGGGCCTGTGCCGATGGTCGCATCTTCCTTGAAACTTTCTCGCCACTCTACAAGCAGGCCTACGATTTCCTCATTGCCATTGCCGAGCCTGTTTGCAGGTGCTTTTACTCTCCAAACCCTACTTGTCGCACGGAATTTAAATGAATTAGATTTGGATTGAGTTCTTCTTTGTTTGGATTGAATTTTGTTCACTTTTCTTGTTTTTCTTTGGTCACATGAATTAGAAAGAGTACGGCAAGTTTTTTTTTTTTTTTAATGTTTGGGAAACGAAAATCATATCGTGGCTAGTCCGAGCACAAAGCATGGTGTTTGTTTACACTTATAGAGATCAATACAAATCACTACCATTTATGTTTCCAAACAAGGGATTTAATGAATTCTGATTTGTAATTCCATTTATGCTAGTGATTTGCAGAATTCCTTTGGAGGTTTTGTTCTTATAAGGCTATTGATTGCTCATCAAATCATTCTGCTGTATGTTTCGGTGTAGGCCGGAGTCAATGCATGAATACAACTTAACACCCCATTCGCTATACGCGGCGGTTTCTGTTGGGCTGGAGACAGAGACCATCATCAGTGTGCTCGATAAGCTCTCAAAGACAAAGTTGCCCCGTGAGATGATCGACTTTATCCATGCTTCTACCGCCAACTATGGGAAAGTCAAGCTGGTTCTGAAGAAGAACAGCTATTATGTGGAGTCGCCATTTCCAGAGGTGCTTTTCATTTGCTTTTAACATTCAGTTGATTACAGATTTCTTTGATGATTGATCGGTTTATTTTGTGAAGGTCTTGAAGACGTTGCTCAAAGATGAAGTCATATCTCGAGCACGGATTTTGCCTGAGGTAAATTTCTTATCAGTAGATTTTTTTAGTAGATCTGATCATATATATGTTTTTCTCTTAAAATGTTTATTCTTTATTGAAAAAGATTTTTTTATGTGAATTTGATTGGCAATGGCAGCTGCTATCTTGTTCTTCGTTCTCCTTTTCTTTGCCTTCTTAACTTACACCTCTTTTTCATTTTTCTAGAAGTATCTGGTTAGGAAATGAAGATTTTATTTGTCGTCCATCTAGAATTTCTTCAGGCTAGTCACTTTTGTGGATTCATGAATAGATTTAAATCCATGAACAAGAATGATGATTTCTGGGCATTTTCAATTCTAAACTTGGATGCTGAATTCCAGCTGTTGTAAGTGAACAAGCCATCATACCAGGTTTTTGTCTTTGATCTGAAGCCCGCAAATGCCAATGCTGAAGTGAGGTGTTTAGTATCTGATTTGTCCTAACGGGAATTTGTGTAAATTAAAATTCAGTTGCTTCATCACCTAATTAGCGGATAACAGTACTGATTGGTGTATGTTGAGATTTATCAGTCAATGAAATAATGTCGTGCTTGCAACTAATATAAGCCATGTAGATACTCGATTTCCGCTAGAATAACGTCCTTATAATATTCTCGATTTCTTGCTAGAATGACGTCCTTATAATGTTAAGAATAAAAAGTATGAGTCTGTCAAACTTATTTTAAAAAAAACTCCAACCACATTATCTGCAAATAATTTGACTTTGATATATTTAGTTTTTTATTAGTTAAATGATTAACAAAAGCGAGGCAACATTAGTGATTATTTCTTGAGGTAGAAATAAAATGAAAAGGATTTTTCTGATTGATTTAGAGCTTGTCTATAGTGATTATTTTTTTTCCCTGACATTTCATTTTGAGATATTCTTATAATTTTTATTTGGGTATTAAGATAAAGAGTTTTACCATCGTTGGATGCTGTGAAATGGAACTTATTTTAAGAAATCTGAAGTTGAAATGTTTTCTTTGGTTTTTTTTGGTGTTTATATGTGGGAATTATTCAGTTTTATCGTTCTTCTTTTATGTTTGTAGGATTTTCAATAGACTGAAGCATTTAAATTCGGCAAATTTCCATTCAGTTTTAGCATTCTTCTTTTATGTTTGTAGGATTCCCAAGGGGCTGAATCATTTAAAATTAGCAAAAGAGTGAGCGAGATAGGTGGTGGTCATGAGGATTTGCTGAATGGAGTTGATTTGGCTGCTGCAGCTGAAGAAAAAGAGACTCATTCTTTTGAAATAGATCCTGCACAGGTACTGGTTTTAAATAGAAAACAACAAAAATAACTAAAAGATCAGTGGAAATCATGTAAATTGAATATCTGTCAAACTACAGGTTGAGAGTGTGAAGCAACGTTGTTTGCCAAATGCCTTAAACTTCCCAATGCTGGAGGAGTATGATTTTAGGAATGATACAGTAAGTTCAATATTTCAATAACAGCTGAATTATATATTTCTTTTGAAGTTTATTTATTTACATATTGATCTTTATTATGGTAGTTTTCATTATGTTGTTTTCTGATTAAAAATAGCTATATAGAGTGTGCCAGGTATTCTTGGGGCCCGCCAGTTTTGATTGACAATTAATGCATAATAATATGGGAAATTAATATCCTATTTGATATTTTCTTTTCGTATTGCATTAGAGAGACTTTGTCTTTCCGTCAAGGACAATTCATGCATTGTCTGGTCAAGATTTTGTCCAAAGTATGTAGTTTTAGTGAGCAACTAGAAAGTCTTGTGAAATTTGTAGGATTTTTGGGTTTTTATGGGTATTGGAGAAACGGTTTATGCTTTTTTGTTTGCATAGGTTAAAGCTGGTCTCGAGATCTGAAATCAAGTCTGTGAATCAAGATTAAAGAATCAAGATCATAAGTCAAACATCAAGATTCAAGATTTCAATAACTATTCATGACCATTCAAGAGTTATTAAAGGTTTTGCTGATGTAGCAAGAATTGGACGACTGTTTTTTTAGTAAAATCATGATAGCTTCCTTTTTCCTGGTATGTTTTTTTGGTAGTTTTGTTGTTTCTAATTGGCTTATGCTGTTTTAGGTGCGAAATTAATTGAGGATAGATGCATAGTGTTGGTTTTGAATTGTTTCAGTAGGCAGTTTAGATGTAAAAGTGATCAATGTTGCAAAAGTAGTGATGATTTGGTGAGAATAATGAATATAGAGGTCAAATTTGTAGAAACCTTTGTAGACCTTTCTATTTTATGATGGTTTAATTTTTTTTCTGTTGAAATGGGCTTAATGGTACTTACTATGTTCTTCTAGTAAATCCTTAGGGTTTTGTGGATTTATTAGGTTGTAAGGATACTTGTGATGGACTCCGGAAGCTATACTTGAGTTGTGTCTAATAGGATGTTGGTAGGATCGGAGGAAGCTATGGTGGTGGAGTGTCACAAAAAAAGGTAAAATGAAAATTTCTGACGAGAAAAAGCGTATTAAAAAAAAAAATTTCTTACATTAATACAAACTGCCAAGATCCAACCAAACTCGAGGGCAATAGAAGTGTCAGTTGTCGGAGCTCCCTGAAAAGTGATCTGAGCTTGGTACTTATTAGTCCTCCAATGTTGTAGGGTTGTCCTCTTGCTCAATTGTACTTCTCGTAGGCTTTTAGCTTGTTTACTGTCTGTAGACCTCTGTAGCCCAATGCGGGAGTTTTATGCTTGGGATTTTTGGTTGGAATAATGGACTTCGAGAGGAACTCATTGTGGGATGCTGCTCATAAAAGTTAGAAGTTGGTGTAACTAAAGGTGAAAATAGCAATGAACATTACCGGAATCATCTAGCATTCTCAAATTTTTTTGACACATTCTTTGTCCTTCACAAGAATCATAACCTAGTTTCAGTACTACGTTGATTTTATGTCATTATCCTGTATCAGCCTCATCATACCGTCTCTCTACACGAGAGAAAAATATTGAAAAAAAACTGCAACAATTGCATACAAACAATAGTTCCTACCCACGTCACCATATTTTATCGAAATTTAAACACCAGCAGCTGGCATAAGATGATAAAACATGAGCTTGCAATGAACAGCTCACTTTGTTTGACATAGTTGGACTTCAAGTATGAGGTTTAGGGTTGGTGTACTACTTAAGGCCTTTTCTACCCTCTCACCTGGTTAAACCTTCATCTTGCAAGTGTGTAACTTGTTCCCTGGATAACCAACTAGCACTTTATTAACCAAAAGATGTCTTTGAGAGTTTTGTTAGCTGGTTGTATACGGTGACACAGAAAGATGATGATGTGCAATCTTTGATTCCCAATTGATTCGTATGAAAATGACAAACTGGAATCTAATGCAACCTTTGTTATATATTTCGCTGAAGTGCAACATGAAAATTTTGGTTGTTGGCAACAACTTGTTACATGAGACTTTAGGGGTGTAGAAGGAAGGACCTTCATTTGTGGTGCCCTTTCATTTTTTTAATCAGTTGATTTTTTTTTTACATAGTAGGTAATCACATAAATTTGGAATATGCAGGTGAATCCGGACTTGAATATGGAATTGAAACCTCAAGCACGACCAAGACCATATCAGGAAAAAAGTCTTAGTAAAATGTTTGGAAATGGTAAGTTTTGTGACGGACATGGCCATCTTACAAATTCAAATGTTTTTAGCTATTTTGGATATGGTATAATACAAACGGACTTATTTATTGGCTACTTCTCAAATAGTTTATTGGGTGTTCTTACTTGTTCTGAGGGAAAGTGTATCCTAGATTTTTTTTTTTTTTTTTTTTTTGTTTTACATGAATAAAATGTTATGGATCAATCTGTCATGATATCATGCTTAGTAAAAAGAGTCGTCCTCTTAGAAAATGAAACACTCTCTACCGCCAATACATAGGAGCTCCTAGTTGGCATGACTAGAGCGCTTTCTTGGAAGAATCTAAGTTCAATTTGTGGAGTATAACTTCTTATTGACTAGGAGATACTAAAAAGAAGCATCAAGCTGCTAATTTTGTTTTGAAAGTTTAGGATTCTATTCTTTAATGAAGTAGCTATTCCTTATGGCCTGAAAAGAAGCGCTGATTTACCTACAATGAGACACGATCTTTTGCATAGAATCTATACTGAATATCTAGGGCACGTTTGATTCGAATAGGAATTGGAATAGGAATTGGAAGTGCTAAATTATACGAAACGACCGTTGTCCTCCAATAGCTTAAGCTATAAGAGAACGGTGTTTATAATATTGTATTCAGTACTCCTCTTCACATTCAGGCTCGAAACTTTTTGATGAACCCAAAACACAAGCTTGAATTACTTGGGAGAAAATTAAATAATGCTACTCGGCGAGACAAGAACTTAGAACCTCTTGTTCTGGTACCATGAAAGATTGGGTAAAGTCGTAAAGGCCCCCCCTCTAGGGTTTTCATTGAATATATAGTGAACACAATTAGGAAACCTTATAGTACAAGTTGGTGTACAACTAAACCTTATACAAGTAAAGTACAACTGGCAATAGCGCTAATCACGTAAATACGTAAATGATTATACTCTAACAACACCCCCCCCCCTCCCCCCCCAATCCCCAAAATCAATCATTCGGAGCGTGAAGTGCAATTAGATCAATTTCTATTGGGGATCAATATTTTCAATTTGGAAGAATTTATGGTTTACTTGGACTGATTGATAAATTCTAGTATCCAGGCTCCGTTCAGAAAATACCAAATCATTCGAATTAAAGATAGGTCGCCTAGTTGTACTTGCGCAAAATATGATGGTTGAGTCAAATATGCTCTGTCCGTGCATGCAATATCGGATTTGCTGCAATGTATCTTATACCGAGATTGTCGCAATACATGATGAGAGGATAACATAGTGAGACACCAAGATCCTGAAGCAGGCGACAGATCCAAACGTTCTCATGCTGAGAATGCAACACTATGATACTTAATTTCAGAGTTAAGAGTGAGAGATTGTGGGTTGTTTCTTGGCGAACCAAGAAAAACAAAGAAACCGGAAGTCGAACGTTGAGTGTTAGGATAACCAACCAATTAGCATCAGAGAGTACTCGATAAGAGAGGGAGAAGTACAGCGTGAAAAATGAAGACCATAATCCATTGTCCCTCTGATATAATGTAGAATGCGTTAATAGCCTGAAAATGAGGGTCCCAAGGTGCTTGTAGAAACTGAGCAACCAGATTCATAGCATATAAGATATGTGGTCTCGTAAAGGTAAGGTATAAGAGCGCACCAACAATCTGACGATAGATTTGAGGATCCTCAATTAGGTGTCTTCATGAGAAGACAACTGAGTTGTAGATGATAGCGGAGTAGAAACAGTCTTCATGAGAAGCATGCCATGATACTCAAGCAGCTATTGAGCATATTTTTGTTGAGTCAACTGAAGACTATTGAGCTGAAGTTGTTACTTCTACGCCGAGAAAAAATGAGGAGGCCCCAAATCTTTTCATAGCAAACTCTTTTTGGAGTGTGGACATTAAGGAGTTAAGCATAAAGAATGAGCTGCCTGCGATGGTGAGATCATTAACATAGAGAAGAAGAACAAAATTTCCTTCTTTAGTATGGTAGGTAAACATAGAAGGATCAGATGAACTTTCAGTAAATCCTAATTCAGATAAAAAAGATGTGAAGTCTTGAAAACAAGCCCAGTGTGCCTGTTTGAGTCCATAAACAGCCTTGCGAAGTCTACAAACATGACTAGAAAACGAAGGATGAAAATACCTAGAAGGTTGTTTCAAAGGCGCAGACAGAGTCAAAAGGGTACAGAGTCAAAGGGGTTGACTCCAAACTTTAAAGGAGAATTTGAATCTTTATAGATAAACGAAGGTGAATTAATTGGCGACTATTTTAGTTGGATAGCGTCCATATCAAAGCAAATATGGATGAATGGAGAAGAGACATTGGAAGGAGAAAATAAACTAAATTAATACTTTATTAATCAAAGACTCTAATACACCGCTCGACTACATTGAGCATACTGCACTTAGCTTATCTAATTAACTTTCCATTATTCACCGACTTCATTAAGCTCTTGGCCGTGGGTGACCCAGCAGTGGGATCTTTCCACACGTCAACATATCATCTATATATAGGCCTTAAAGCAAAACAAAAATCCTAATCTAAATACAACTTCAAGATCTAATAGCAATCAGATAATTTAAATCCAACATTATCTCTAAAACTTAATTGATCAACCCAATCTAAACTAAAATTCTAATTAGACTTAACAAAGTTTGGATTATAATTTCCAACATCCTCCCTTTGAATATAAATATTAAAAACACCGTTCTCTAGTAGCTTAAGCTAGCGGAGAACAACGGTCGTTTCGTATAATTTAACATGGTATTAGAGCATTCGGTTTTGAGTTCGAGTCACGCGAGGCACCTAGTGTTATTTAATTTCTTCCAATTAATTCAAGCCCATGTCTTGGGTCTATTGAAAAGTTTCGAGCCTAGACATGGAGGGGAGTGTTGAATATAAATATTAAACACACCATTCTATGGTAGCTTAAGCTATTGGAGAACAACGGTCGTTCGTATAATTTTACAAATAGGAATGAGAATGGACCGGAATCAGAAAATGGTGAAATCTCCTAATGTGTTTGGTTCAGGATAGAAATCGGAAGATGATTCCCATTATTGTTTGGTTTTAAGGAAATTTTGATTATTTGTGAAGATATGTGAACTGGAGTCAAATTTAAATTTAAAATATAAAATTTTTAAATAAGAGGTGTAAAGTAGAGTCAAATTTAAATTTTAAATATAAAAATGAAATTTAAAATTGAGTTCACAGCTCAAAAAATAAAATCAAATTTATAATCTGAATTCAAATTCAAATTCAAATTGCAATTCACCATTCAAATTTCAAAATGAAAAAACAAAATCTATTTCAAAGTCACATTGCAGCCAAAGTTCAAACTGAAATTAAAATTAGTGAGCTAATTTAAATTTGCATTATTATTGAACACTAAAAATTAAAACTTAAATTTTAATTTTTAATCCACAATTTAAGTTTATAATTCAAATTTCAGCCCGCAAATTAGTGAGCTAATTTAAATTTGCATTATTATTGAACACTAAAAATTAAAACTTAAATTTTAATTTTTAATCCACAATTTAAGTTTATAATTCAAATTTCAGCCCGCAATTTAAACTTGAAATGCGACTTTTTATTTGAATTCAAATTTAAATTCTCAATCAAAATTAATATGCATGATTTAAGTTCAAATCAAAATAAAAAATAAAAAATTGTAATAAGGAAATCAACCTTATATTTGACGTTAAATTTGAAACTAAAAATTAACAACATTTTAAATTTGAATCCAAATATGAACTAGAATTTGTACACTTCGATTGCGATATGTGGGGGGATTTTCGGAACCATACTCTGTACTGCAGATTTAATTTTCCATCAATCTGAACCAACCTCGATTCCGCCTTGATTAATTTCTTATTGGGTATCCTAGGCTGGAATGGACAATGGGTAAGTAGAAGATTCTTAATAGTAATGGGAATGGCACTCCTGCACAATAAACAAAATTAATTGGAATCGCCCATTTCGATTCCGATTCTGGGGTCAAAAAACACCAAACAAAACACGCAGATTCATCTTTATGTTGTAAGGTAGGTAATGAACATCAAATTCTTATATATTATCATTGATGACTACATGTTGTCTTATGGTTTTGTTGATATTGAATTGCAGGCCGTGCAAGATCTGGCATCATTGTACTGCCTTGTGGTGCTGGAAAGTCGCTGGTTGGTGTTTCGGCAGCTTGCCGCATTAAAAAGAGTTGTCTCTGCTTAGCAACCAATGCTGTTTCGGTAGATCAATGGGCATTTCAGTTCAAGCTTTGGTCGACAATTAGAGATGATCAGATCAGCCGTTTTACATCTGACAATAAGGAAAAGTTCCGTGGCATGGCTGGTGTAGTTGTGACAACGTACAACATGGTTGCATTTGGTGGCAAGCGGTCTGAAGATTCCGAAAAAATCATCGAAGAAATACGAAACAGGGAGTGGGGACTGCTTCTCATGGATGAGGTAATGTTATGTACGAATACCACTGGGTCACCTTTTCAAGCATTTCGACTGTGTTTTATTTAAGAAGCCTCTGAAATGTCAACTAGAACCTTGGTTTCATGGGTTCGAATTATAATAACATCCTTTAGTGTTCTGTGGCAATCTATTAATGTTTACGTCCGTCAAAAATATCAATCTTAAATTCTCTTTGTAGTACGTGACGGTGACAACCTTTTATAGACTGCTGTCATCTGCTTTTATCAAGAGAACAATGTATCTAGACTTATTATGTGGTGTTTGCAGGTGCACGTTGTTCCAGCCCACATGTTTCGCAAAGTTATCAGTATCACAAAGTCACATTGCAAACTTGGCCTTACTGGTCAGTTTTACTCTTGAAGAAGATTATGATCTGCAAATTGTGCTGCTTATATTATTTTGCTGATCTCCTGACTAGTTGATTGGTTGTAATTACAGCAACACTAGTGAGAGAGGATGAACGCATTACAGATTTAAATTTTCTTATTGGACCAAAACTATATGAGGCCAACTGGTTAGATTTGGTAAAAGGAGGGTTTATTGCAAATGTACAATGCGCTGAAGTTTGGTGTCCTATGACCAAGGAGTTCTTCGCGGAGTACTTGAAGAAAGAAAATTCAAAGAAGAAGCAGGTACTTAATATGTGGTCTCCATCTCTTACTAGTAGTTATATGCAATGATGTCCAATGTTTGTTTGGCTTATCACTGGCATTTTGGTGCCTCTATCTATCACTACATGCTAATAGTGTTTAGAGAATTTGCAATCCGGAGCTACTCAATGTTCCTCTATAATCGAGTGAATTTGGTGGCAATGGTGGAGTGGGGGGAGAGGGACGGAGTGGCGGCAGAGGAGAAGAATGAAGCATACGTGATGGTGGTTTTGTTGTAGTGGGAGAACTGGATAGATGCTTATCTTTGTCATTTTGCACTCTTTATCAGCGTTGTAATCCCTACGAGTGATTTTTGATAAATAAAGTAGGTTATATGGAAGATTTGATTATCAGCAAGTACAAAGCACAATATGTTGAGGGGCCTTTCCTAGATTCTAGCCTTTTCTTCCAGAGTTCTAGTTATATTTATTAGTTTGAGAACCATTCCATCTGCTGAGCCATGCGTACCTCAGTAGATGAAAAAATAAATTTATTTCCATTTTCTCTAAACTATTTAGTAAGTCTTGGTCTACAATCTGGTCTGGTGCTTTGCTAATTAGTGAAATAGGGATTATTGTTCAAAAGACTTGCTGATTCTTATTAGTGATCCATACTCCATAGAATTGATTTCATTAAATTGGTAGAACACATTTTTGGCTTCCTCTTAAAGGCTTGAATATTTGTTGCTCCACATAAACAAGTGTTTGTTTTGTCCTTTAATTGTGAATATTGCCACTTACTTCGTCATTAGTAATAATATGTAGGTCTTAAAAATGGATGAATTTGAGTTTGTATTTTTGGCTTATGAATATGATTGTGGATGAAAGGTTTAAGCAACTTTTGCCCATATTTTTTATTGAGAATTTCATGCACTATCTACTGTTTACCATATTTTATGTTTATTTATATCTCTATGTGTTTGTATGTTTCACTACTATACTTGGTAATATAATTATAGTTACATTTTCCTTGTTGCGCCATACTGTCCTAATGGAATTATTTGAGCTTATTTATATCTACATTGTCTTTCCTCCCTTCTCTTTTCGTTACTCGTAAACCTCCTGACTTTAACTTTCATTTTGAGTGTGTAAAGTTTTTTATTATTTTTCTATGGATTATTGTGACTATGGTATTCCATTTTGAGATGCCAATCTCATTGGTTGTTTTCATTTGGTTATCAGGCTCTTTATGTGATGAATCCAAATAAGTTCAGGGCTTGTGAGTTTCTGATTCGGTTCCATGAGCAGCAGCGGGGTGATAAAATAATTGTGTTTGCAGATAATCTTTTTGCACTTACAGCTTATGCGATGAAACTCCGCAAGCCCATGATCTATGGTGCTACAAGGTTCTGTTCAAATCGACTACATTTATGAAATTTATTATTTCCTCTTCCTTTATTACTTACAGCTTTGTTTGTGAAACCATTCAGTCATAATGAGAGGACTAGAATTCTTCATGCGTTCAAGAATAGCCCAGATTTGAATACCGTTTTTCTGTCAAAGGTATGCTGTCTTTGTTGATCATGCCTCTTTTAGTACTATAGCTATGTTAACATGGCGTTGATTGATGTTTCCCGTTGATCATTTTTGTTTATGTATTTGCCTAAAATAATGTAGCAGTAAGAATATATTGCTTCAGAGAGAAAATGATAGAGAGCATATAATAAATGTGAATAGCTTCAAAAGGCTCCAAATATATTTTTGTTAGCTATTATTTGACAATGGAGTGTCATACCAAATTAAATCAGGAATATGATAGGTAGCATGCTATGGAGGCCGCTATGAGCGAGAAATTCTTTTGCATGATCCCTGGATAATTTCCCCATCTTTTATCTGAACAAAAATATAGTAGTACATTGTTTGACAGCAGGAAAAATGAAGCCCTAAAATCCTAGCATGCTCTTAGTTTATTTCATCCTTTACTAAGGTCATTGTGTGTATGCTTGTTATGGAAAACTGCATGTTGACCAGCAATTTTGTATATAAATATATTTAAGTTAGGATGTGTATGTGTGGATACAGATGAGAGATATTGGTAAAAATCAGAATGCAAAATTTGGAGTTTGGATACTTGTGTGACAGTTAATATTTTTTTTGTTATAGTAATAATTAGAATGCACAACCAAGCCTTAAAATCTTCTATTCCCTAGGTGGGCGATAACTCAATTGATATACCTGAGGCCAATGTGATAATTCAGATATCATCTCATGCTGGTTCACGGCGTCAAGAAGCTCAGCGGTTGGGCCGTATTCTCAGGGCAAAGGTACTTTGTTTGGAGAGATTGTTCAAAAAACTAAATATGCTTATGTCTAACTGTTCCTATGATTAAAGTTACTCTTGGATTCTTGTTACTCTCGTTGATAGTAGTATCTGTTTGATGGGAGATGAGTGGAGCTCAAGCTAGTTACTTATGTACTTTGTTATATAAAATAATTCACTATTTTGAGTTTACATTGGTTTTTGAAAAATCGTCCCAAGTATTCGTATTCTAGACTTTAATTATATCGAGTTCTTTAAAATTTCCCTGGTGCAGAGAATAGTAGAGGAAACATAGATCTATAACTATTATCATGTTGACTAGGTTGGTCTATATTTTGCTAAAAGTTGTGTAATGTTTGTTGGATCTGTGATGTTGATCTCTTTCCTTTCCAATTATTATAATAAGAAACAGTCATATGATATCTGATAAATGTCAAGGCCTTTTGAATTCGTTTTTGCACCTGTTTCTTTTACTTCTGTTTTATTTTATTTCATTATAGGTATCTACAAAATTTGCAGGGTCGCCTTCAAGATAGGATGTCAGGTGGGAAAGAAGAATATAATGCTTTTTTCTATTCGCTTGTATCCACTGACACACAGGTTTGGATATATCTATCTTTTGCAACACGTCGAACTTGTTTTTCATTTCTCTATATATAGCATTCGATCAGTTAAAATGTGAAGAAGCATTTTCTTTTTGACATTATCGTCATGTTGTTACAACTTGATCTTTTTATGTTGGCACAGGAGATGTACTACTCCACTAAAAGGCAGCAATTTCTGATCGACCAAGGTTACAGCTTTAAGGTATACATTGATATCTTCAGGGTTTTCCCTTTCATTTATGTAATGTTCTGTGTTAAAAAGGAAATTATATATAAAATACTGTGTTGTTTTTGTTCCTCTTAACAGAATGTTGCAGGCATGCCTTCATTTTGATAAAATGACATTTTATTAAGTTTCACAAGTACTGGTCGTAGGTGTCTGTAAAGTGACCTTTATATTCACTTTTACAAACCAAACAACCGATAAGACGCCGCTTTTTGAAAGTGGTACTTTCGGTGCTTCGCTATTGGCGAAACCAAACATGCCCTAAGGCAAAGATGGAGGCAATTGTGTGCCAATCCTCTTGTTTTGTTATGATAGTTAGAGATGCTCGGAAGCCTCAATTGTCTTTTGTCAGCCTGCAACTTTTTTTGGCGCCCCACTTTCTAAAACCCTAGTTGGTCCATTTTTTTTTTCCATTCGTTCAGGACCTATTATAGTTTGTTCCTGCATAGTTTTTCGTCGGTTAAGCGTGGGTCGACCAATTATGATCATAACTGTTGGAGGTAGAGGTAGTATCTTTCTTCTTTTTTTTTTCTTCGTCTTCTTCTTCTTTCCAGTATTGCTTAATACAAGATCTCATTCAGAATGAATTTGGCTTACTTTTATTTGGCGTTCCGACGTCTCGTATCTTAATAGCTATTCAGATTATCCCCCGATTTATTTTCATTTTGGACTTGTAGGACATTCTTCATGCTTCGACTTTATAATAGTGTGAGCAAATGACTTTTAGAGTGGATCTAAGGAATTTGTCGAATCATCAGGTAATTACCAGCTTGCCGCCACCTGATTCGGGAGCCGAGCTTAGCTTTTACACTCTTGACGAGCAACTCGATTTGCTGGGCAAGGTAAAAGAGTGACTTGTTCGGTTTTTAAACTGTCTTTTACGGGTATCCGGTTGCTGTCTGTTTGCCAGACTAGATTCAGGAAGAGTGATAATTTCTTGCTTTGTATATCAATAGGTGCTGAATGCAGGGGATGATGTGGTGGGTCTGGAGCAGCTGGAAGAAGATTCGGATGGAAAGGCGCTAGTAAAAGCCCGGCGCTTCACCGGCTCGATGAGCGCCTTTTCTGGGGCGAGCGGAGTGGTCTACATGGAGTACAAGTATACTCCCAACCCTCTCTGTATTATTCTCGCCGTTTGGTTCGCCCCCCCTTTATATCTAAACGTAAATTTTTTATCCGAGAATAGTAGTTTTCGGGTATCTGGAATAAACTGGTATAACTATCCCCACTATTCTTCTTATTCCATATTATCTATCCAAACATTATTTTTCTTATTTCCGGAAACAATCCAATTTTCATCAAACGCTATTTTTCTTATACCCACACTTGTATCTATCTCTGGAATAGCTAGTTCTTACTTATACCCGAACCAAACGAAAAGGATATCAGTGTCTTACCGTTTCTTTCTTTCTTTTTGTTTATTATTATTATTATTATTATTATTATTATTATTATTATTTTGTTCTGCAGCACGGGGAAAAGCAAGCATGGTGGGCAGGGGAAAAGCAAACCCAAGGATCCTTCAAAGAGACATGTCTTATTTAAAAAGCGGTACAACTAAATGGATTCGAGTTAGGAGATCAAGAGGTTCTTTTCCTTGTAGTTGCAAATGATCTCCGCGAACCTTTATACGAACTTAAAATGTCTTGGATAATAAGTAACAATGTGAAATATCAGCGTATTGATAATTTTTGTATGTAAAATGTATATGCACCAAAATTGACGTTAGGAAAAATGCTTAATCATTTGCTTGATCTGTATGCAAATGATTTCGCACTTGCGCTTTTTCTTGGGTATTTTTTATATGTGATTTATTTATTTATTTATAATTAGCCTGCATAATGATTATTATTTTTAATTTAGCTAAATGTTTTTTTTATTTATATTTAACAGATTTAAAATTAAAATTAAAACTATATCGAAAAGCATGTATATAATTGGTAAAGCTATATTTTCTAGGTATCAAAAGTTTCTAACCTTATATTTTCTATAGATAATTATTTAAGTATTATGGTCACAGCTATCAAGATAAATTTTATTGTTTTAGAAATAAAAATATGTGGAAACCTCGAGAACTATAGGTATTTTTGAATTGTTAATCCCTCAGCTTGAACTTTTTGGATTAACACCTTAATTTTTAATTTTTTTAAACTGCTAGCAATAATAACTTGTTCGGTCCAAACCACCGGCCGAAAATGCTTACAGACTGTTCAAATTCAGACCACAGATATATAGATCAGAATTAACATGGAATGTGAGATTCTAGAGGTGGCTCCTACGGGTTCAAGAGGTGACTCGGCTCCCACCAAATTCGTTGATGTAGCACTTTGTTCCGCATAATACTTAGCTCTCACACTTTCGGCTGAAATTTGGCTCTGATCCAATTGCAACGATCCGACCCGCTAGCAATAATAACTCGTTGGATCCAAACAACCGGCTCAAAATGCTTTAACCTGATTATTATTATTAGCATGTCAAGCCTCATATATTTCGATTAGAATTAGTTTTCCATCTGATATGATATGGGACTATGGGCGTTACAATCTCACCTGCATATTTTTTGTTTTTTTTTTTTTTTTGAGAGAAAGGTAGCACGCTTCCCGTTTCATTTATTTTTTTTAGAAATAAACTTAGTTGGAAATGTGAATCAATTAGGATTCGAACACGGAAGCTCGGGTATCAACCACCAAGCCCTTTGCCACTTGCGCTATGGACGGTCGGTTTTATTTTTTATTTTTTTGGTTGGGATGGGAGTAATTATTGCCCGAAGCTTGTTCACCATGTCATCCATGGACTAGTCGAGTGATTTGCTTTTCATCAAGACGATTCTTGAAACATCTACGGTTTAATAAAAATATAATATAGTATGACGTATGTGATCTATAATATTTTAGATTAGTTCTACAAACTTTTTCGTTCCTCTTATATGAAAATGAAAATTTTTCCTAGAAACTGAATCTATTTTATTTTTTTTATGTATAATGTTGATCGCAAAACATACAAACTTTTCTAAAAAACTCTCAAATAATTTTTTTATGATATTTGTTGTGTCCTTTTTTTTTATCTGCATGTTTTTATTTGCTGAAAAAAGAAAAAAACAAAAAAGCTGAGTTTTGGCGTATAAGTACTTGTGTTATTTTGGCATTTTCAAAAACGTTTTTTTTTAGAAAATGAGTGGTTTGATATATGCAACATTCCCGTAGAGCATTCTTTTTCATGATGTACATCTTTTAGTAGTTAGGTAGTAGGTTTTATTCTGCAAAAATAAGATAATTATTAATTAAGGTTATCTACGGGAATGTGTTTTGCGAATCGTTCATAATTTTTCAAATTACATTAGCATCAGTACTTACTTTTTTTTATCTACGTGATATGTTTTATGAGGATAAGTTCCTTACTTTTTCAAAACAAAGATATGTTCCTTATATATGGACATGTTTCTAAATTAAAATTTTGAATAACTTTCGAATATAGCACAAAGATATGTTCCATTTTATTTATTCTTTTTTTTTTAAAGCCAAGTATTATTTTGCACTCATGTCTTTCATATCTTACCAAATGTCGCATGCTAGTGAAAATGAATGTCTCATGCTTTTCATTGTAAAATTACTAAACTTGTGACAAGGGAAACTGAGAAATGAATGACTAATTTGTGCTCTTTCCCATATTTTATCATTCTTATATAAATAAGAGGACATCAAATAAAGATGAATTTTCAATTTTGGCATGATAGTTTTTCAAGTCATTCATTGTTTTATGCAAATATATATTTTTCAGATATTAGAGGAAACCAAAAAGTTGTTGAATAATGGAGTCTCACGGGAAAAGAGGAAGGTGAAAAAAGATCGTGGGATGTAAATTTGATTTTAAATGCTAAATTTTAAAAAGTAAATTTTTAAAAAGTAAAATTTTAAATTTAGAATTTAAATTCAATATCAAATTTTAAATTCTTCTTAAAATTTCTAACTTTTTAAAGTCAAATTCAAAGTTTGAATTTTAATTTAAAAATAAAATTTAGCCAAAAAATTATTATTTGTAAACAGCCTCAATATGTTTGAATTTTTATTTCCGGTCGTTGATTTTGAGCAATTTCGATCACTAGACAAATGATATCGAAAAATTACGAAATTTATTTTCTAGGTTCTTCAAATACTCTAGATCAAGTCTAACGGAGCCGATCGTCGATTCGAAAGTTCCAACAGCGAAAACGAGTTGGAAGCACGGAGGGCTCCGTACTTCCAGAAGCATACCAGCCTCAATATGTTTTTGTCATTTTCAAGTGTATTTTCAGTATAAGTTATAATAAATGGATGGAATAGTGACAGAGCGGGGGCTAAACACATTGATAAAATGCAAAATTTTGAAAGTTAGGATGAAAAGTGAAAAAAGAATATTTTTAGGGGGTTTTCTGCATAAAGTCTTTCTATTCAAAACCAAATAGACCAAAGCAAAAACCGAACCGGGATCGGTTCGGGCCGGTTCGGTTCGTTCGAATTTTTCACCCTCTCTGTCGACACCCCGCAGTGTAATCCTACAACCCCGCGTTCTCGTTCTCACGTCGACGCTCTCCGACGACGAATCCTAGGGTTTCGAATCGGATACTCCCAATTCGATCGATGCAATCCCCAAATCTCTCTATCCATGCTCGTAAATTTATCTCTTAATTTGCGAATTTAGGTCGCTGGGATCCCAAATTCGCGGTTTCTTTTGGGGGAAATGGGGTGCGATATTGGTGGGATCGTTTGCTATTTTATCCCGATTCTCGTATCCTTACTCTTGATTCGCGCGGCCTACGTGTGGTATTCGACGGGGAAGCCACACCGAAGAGCGGATTCTGAGAGTGTCAGAACCCTAATTGTTCTTGGATCAGGTAAAACCCTAAATTTTCCGGTGTAAAGATCGAATACTATACATTCTCTCTGGAATGAGTATTTCTTAGATGTAAATGATAATGTGGTCTTGGATTAGGTAAAACCCTAGAGTTTTAAGTGTAAAGATCTTATCTTTGGTAAATTATGCCAATTGATTTAGATGCGAATGAAAGTTTGATGCTTGTAAAGATTAGTCCTTCTTTCTTTAATGTGTGTGAGAATGTTTATGTTTGATTATATCGATTACTTGGTGGTTTCTTCAATGAGTGTTTCTTATATGCAAATGAAAATTTGTTCTTGGATCAGATAGAACCCTAAATTTACGGCGCAAAGGATTATTCCAATTGATTTCGATGCAAATGAAAGTTTGTTGCTGGTAAAGGTTGTACCTTTGTTTTTTTTAATTTTTGTAAGGATGCTTATATTTAATTATATTGATGGCTTGATGGTTTCTGAAGTGAGTGTTTCTTAGATGCAAATGAAATGTTGTTCTTGGATCTGGTTAAACCCTAAATTTTCGGCGTAAAGATCCTATCTTTTTAGTTTGTGCAAATTGATTTAGATGCAACTCAAATTTAATTGTACGTGAACAATGATTACTCATAACTTAGTAAAGGTTACATCTTGTTTAATTTGTATGATAATTTTTGTATTTGATTATATTGATGGCTTGGTGGTTTCTGGAATGAGTTTTCTTAGATGCAAATAAAAACTTGTTCTCGGATCAGGTAAAACCCTAAAATTTCTGGCGTAAAGATCTTATCTTTTTTAGATTATGTGTCAATTGATTTACACGCAAATGAAAATTTATTTATGTAAATTTTGTTAGCTCTTTTTCATTTATTCTGGTAATTAATTTGGTGACTTATGTCAATTGCTATGCAGGAGGTCACACTGCAGAGATGCTTAGCATTGTGAATGTGCTCCAAAAAGACAGATTTGCGCCCAGATTCTATGTAGCAGCTGCAACTGATAACATGAGCCTTCAAAAAGCTCGAGTTTTGGAGGATTCATTAGTTCAGCACGGGGAGGTATATTTATTGCACACACATATTTATTTATTTATTTTCTCAGTATGCTATTCTTTTTAGCAAGTCTATTTTATCTTCATGTTTGACCAGATTTTTTATGCTCCCTTTCCATGTTCAATGGTTTTATCTCCTAAGTAATACTGTCTTAGAATGCATGTCATGTTTGGAAAGTAAATAGATCACCAATGCTCGTGCTGCGTTACATGCATTACAGGGGGAGATGCTACTTTTTTTTTTTTTCTTCTTACTTCATGGTTTCTTGTAGTTGTTAACTGATAAAGAACTAACGCTAGTCTAGTAAGTTTGATCCACAAAGTTGCTAGAGATAGATATGATATCTAGGGCCTGTTTAGATGTTGGAACAAGTTGGCCAGTAATAAGTTGTGCAATATGGCAACTTTCTTTTGTCGTCGCAACCTAGAAATTTTGTTTTAGTCCATTTACAAGCTCCTAATTATAATTATTTTTCAGTAAAATCATTCCATATGCGAAACTATATCCTGAAAAGATGATTTAGTGGATGTATAACATGCGGTTGTGGACATCTTTTAGTGCTCCATCAGCCAATTGCCAGAAGCACATTTAGTTGCAAGGAAGATACGCAGGACTATGCACTGGTACATCCAAACAGGCTCTTTATCGTGTTAGTGCTCATCGCAATTTTTGATGTAGCATTTAACACAAAGCGAAGATGCAATACATTATAAGTTAGTCACCACATCTTGTTTTCTTCGCAAGACTGACCACTTTAGACTTACGAATAGCTTGCTTTTAGAAAAGAATGGTATACATTAATTTATGAAATTTCTGATGAATTTTAGATGAAATGACCAGTTTAGCATAGTCTTACTACTGTCAATAAAATACATTAATATATCATACGGCAATGCACACCATGCCAACTGAATTATTTACGTAGTGTTATTGCAGCCTAGTGAAGGAAAGAAGATGGAAGCTTCCCAATACACGCAGATATATCGCAGCCGTGAGGTGGGCCAATCTTATGTTACCTCTATTGGGACCACTTTGATTGCCATTGCGCACGCAGTGTGGCTAGTTCTGAAAATAAGGCCTGAAGTGGTATGTTACCTATAAATTGCTTTTTTCCTGTATGAATTGTTCTAATTTGAACTGAAATATTTGAATGGTCACTGTGTGTAATTGATGGAGAGTAGTTTTCATCTTTATACAGATCATCTGCAACGGTCCTGGGACATGCATTCCTCTCTGTGTTTCTGCATTCCTTTTCAAGGTTAAGACTAAACTACTATTTACTTACTAATTCGAGACTGGTCTAGCGATTCTCTGGCGTAAGTGTAGTGACAAAATTTTTCTCTTTGTTTTCTTAGGAATGCACTGACTTCAATTTTTCAAGAAACTGATCTTCCCCTGTGCGAAAATGCCAAAGTTGTCTTGTAATTTTTCTCTATTTAGTAAGCATTTTGTTTTTAGTATGCCTATATGCTGGGAACCTTGGTTCAGTAAAAGTAAAAAAACCTTCTTATCTGGAAAAGCAAAAAAAAAAAGAAAAGAAATAAAATTGAAAACTGCCTTTCTTTGCAAAGCCGAGAAAGAATTTCACGGAATAGTTTCTTCATATTTCATTTCTATTTTGCTCTTTTAGTCATTATCCTGTGCAAGTGCAAAATTAGTACATTCAGTTTGGATTTTTTTTTGTTCCCTCTACTTCATGTTATATTAATATCGTGTTTCGTGAGAATGTCTTCTTATTATATACTTCATCGAGAGTTTCCATGTCGCAGGTACTGAACCGCTGAATTATTGAACTTTTTGCAGATTCTTGGTGTAAAATGGTCATATATTTTCTACGTCGAGAGCATTGCACGAGTGAGGAAACTTTCTTTAAGCGGTTTGCTGCTCTACAAGCTCCGAATGGCTGATCAGTTTGTTGTGCAGTGGCCCCATCTACAAAAGAAGTATCCGAGGGCTCTCTATGAAGGCCGGTTAATGTAAAGCTTCTTTGATTATCGTTGAGACTGGTACGTTATCTTTTCTGCCTAAAACTCTTCCGAAGTTGTTGACACTTTTGAAGTGCTTTTTACTCTTCAGCTTATACTGAAGTACTGTAGCTTTTCCGTTAGATATCTCATTTGTAGCTTCTTGCAAGAGTAGAATCAGAAGCTTTAAATTAGAGTTTCTGCTTCCTAGAAGCTCATTTTGGGTTGCAGCCAAAGCAAAGTTTCTAGCCATTATTAACCAAACACTTGTTCTTGAAAAGCTTAATGCTTATGAAGTAGAGAAGCTGTCCTTGAAACCAAGCCCAACAGGCACTCTGTTGTAGAGGCGATCAATTCTTAAGCTTTTCTTATTTGATTTTTTTTTTCCTCCTTTTCTCTACAGTGTTTTGCTTGTTGTGGTGCATTTGGTTGACTAAAAGGGAGATTCTACCCCTAACAGGAGGTGAGGATAAAAACTCACTAGTTTTGGTCACTTTTAATATTATTTTTTCAATAGAGAAATAGCTTTGACAGCATTTTAATATGTTAAGATTAGGTCCTTGTTCAGTGTACAGTCATGTGACATAAGACATCCATGTGGAGTTCCAAAATAAGCATGGAGTATCTCACTGTGTCTATCTTTGGACTACTCAATATTTAACCAACTCATGTTCATGTTATGTTTCCTTTGATTGCACTGATTCTTTTATTGATTCTGTGGTTGCTTCCAATATGTGAGTTCTTATGTGCACTATTTTCCTAGCATTTAGTTAAACATGAATCCTACATTTCTTACGCAACCGACTTAAATTTTGTGAAATTCTCGGGGTTAAGCATGAACGAGATTGATGGCATATCACTGGAAGGTCCGTGGCTGGTACTGTGCGCGGGTTGCCCGTGCAGCCTATGATTTCTGCCTTTCCCTTATGTGCTTACACATCAAGGACATTCTGTAGTGTGTGGGGCTTAGGCTTATGTATTATGAAGAAGAAATTTATGTGAATCTTGGCTTGGGGAGTTCGAATTGATGGTCTTTAAGTTTGCTCAAATAGAAGAGCTTATGCATTTGAGGGCGGGGCTCGAGTTGGCGTAACTCTAAGATCGCTCCCCTTTCGACCCCAATGCTTGTTTGGCCTGGCCTCTAAAGTAGTTTTAGGCATTTGACGAACAAAATATTTGAGGCTTCGATTATGGTAAGAAGCTGAAATGAGCTTCCGAAAAAGCAGAAGCTCTAGTTCAAAGCTTCTATTTTTGATATCAATTAGGCACTGATGGGATTTAATTTCGCCTTGAAAATTGTGGGGAGCATCTTTATTAGTTATGTTCTCCGACGCATGCTACATCTGTTGGGGTTTATCTATGTAATTATGTTTTAATGAACATGTCTATGAGCTTATTTTGAGTATATGATGTAAGTGGAATATGCTTTGTTTCATGCTTCTTTTACCCAATATACCAACAACCCTTATGATGCAACATTGCAACAAACTGCTTTGTGATAAAAGAAAAGGATGGACCAAAGTTGCATTTCCTAATAGTACTTGGACGGTTGTAGCTTTTCTAGGAGTTAGTGACAAGCTATCCATTTATGCATATATCTCCCTATTTCCTTTGGTCAAATGTTTGGCTACTCCTTGTACTATTCTGTTATTGCAAATTGGTCCCTGTAATTTCCACTTGCACATTTTAGTCCTTCAACCTATCATTTTAAAAGTCACCTTTTCTTTTTAATGGCCATGGATCCAAGTGCAATATGCGTAGAAGTTCAGGACTATGTTGTTCTAGTTGTTCCAGTGAAAAGTACAGGGACTGAGGCGAAATATTCGGATAGTAGAGGGACTAGCCTGACCTTCTATGAAAGTGTTTTAGAGCAGAGTTGTTCGAAAAAACATTGATAATTTTTTTTTTCATTCAGTATTTCTGCAAAAATCGTAAGCTTCCGATTGGATGTTTGCGTTCGGAGTTGCGCCAACGAAGAACTTTCGCAGAAGATTGATCATGTATCTTGCTGCTCCTTGCAAGCTAAGCTATTTACTTAAAAAGGAATTCAGTTTTTGTAGCTGTTCTCTTGTGCTAGATAATAACTTCACATTAATTGCTAATATCTGCATCCTAACTATATATAGTTTTAGGGTTCCTTGTTGATCTAAACTTATGGCTATATTTGTGCCTCAAAAGAAATTGAAAAAAAAAAAACCTTAATGGCTACATAGTGGTCCCTTTGTTTTTGTGGTGTATAGTCCTAGGTTAGATTTTCAATTGGAATTTGATTAAATGGTTGGGCTACAAACTTAAAGAGGGCTAGTCGTAGGAACGGTTTGGTTGCACATAGTTGTAATCGCATGACAGTTGAAGATTTAAGGCTTTGTTTGGAATTGCAGGAAGATTACGTTACGTGCAGTGAAAAAGTACGATGGGAAAATACTTTGTTAATTTTTACGTGTAATATCGCGTTCTGCATATCGTAATCAGTTGGTTATAATATATATTTTCTATGGTTTCACCAAAAAATGTATAAGTATATCCTTATATGCTTTTCTTCAGATGGGCCTACGAAACGGATCCTAAATTCGATGTTTAGTTCGATATATTTAAATTTAATTGTTGCAGTTGGAATTACTAAAAAAAAAAAGGTTCAAAGACAGCAGGTGAAATTATACTTAGATTGGCCGCAATTTTTGCTGCTATAATCGGAGAGAGTAGCTTTAAATAAAAGGTTAACTTGCCGATGCAAATAATTTTTTAAATAGAAAATATTTTCTTTATTACATAAGGGTTAATTTTTGAATATATGAAGTGATATAATTTTGTAAATGCAATTTTCAACCGCAAACAATCAAACAAATTATTTATAGTTACAATGATTTTTCTTACATGTAATTATAATTATTGCATTTTTTACTGTGTGTATTTCTAACTATTTATTTATAGCTATATATGTAAACTCAATTTCTAACGCTGATATGGAAGCCTTTTCTTATTTTGGGCTAAGTGGGGCTCACTTTTAACCAAAATATTTTTTTTTATATGTATGTATAATTTTGGCACTTTTTATCATTCTTCTTTCATACGTCTCTCTTTCTTTCTCTCTTCATCTCCCCGCCGTATTTTTTTTTAATTTTTATATTTGTATAATTTCAGACTATCATCGATGATCCACGATGATAGAAAAAAATTGCTTGGTTATATATATAATTTCAGACTATCATCGATGATCCATGATGATAGAAAAAAATTGCTTGGATAATATTTGTCCGCTGCATCGCACGAGTAATACTCTAGTACTATATTTATAATTGCATCCAACTAAATGCACCCTTAGTGTTGCATTACGAAATAGTATTTGCTCAAATTAATTTGGATTGTGGAAATTGCCTCTCCACATTAAAATATTTCTATAAAGAAATGGTTCAAAGAAGCACTTTCCAAAAGCTGTCCCGGTTATGGATTGAGACTCGGGGTTTTGATTGAGTAAAAAATTTTAAATTAAAATTTACTTATTCTAATGCTACTTTATAAGTTGACTAAAAAAGCACTATAGTTATATAATCTTTTTCTTTTTTTAATACCTCTCTTCTTGAAGGGGTTTTTATACTCTAGGATTAAAACTTCCAAAGAGAGGATTAAAAAAAAAAAAAAAAAAAAAAACTCAATTTTGGCATATACAATTCATAGTCCATCTCAAATCAACAACTAAATCACCTTTCACAATATTAAAACCCTATATAAGTACCAAATATTTAAACACTTTGATCTCCTTACTATAATGCAAATCAATTACAACCCTAGAATCATCAAACAAGAAACACTTATCCAAGTAGAGAAGTAATGGCGAGTGCGATGACGGCGAGCCCGAACAATTCGTCGTTCTCCTCAGACAACGGCGACTGCCCCTCCTCATCGAATCCGTCCTCGCACGTGCGAGGCACGTCCACTGCAGAGCTGATCAATATATTGGCGTCGCTGTATCGACTCGATTTGATCGCCTTGACGGAGTCTTTGAGATCAGCTATCGAGTTCGAGTACAGTTCGCGACAAGTTTCCAAGCAAGATTCAATATAAGGGTCTAGTGATTTGGCCTTCAAAAGCTTCTTCACCTTAGACTTAGCTCGAGTCATGTTTGATTTGGCGAGCCTCACCGATATGACCGCGAGTCCTTGGAGGTCCGATTGGCGGGCCTTGGGGACCGATTCGAGGGACGTGACGCACAGAGTGTAGTTCACGTTCGGATCACTGCTCGCGCATCTGTCGCAGGTCGCGATTATTATGTCGGAATCGGCAGAGCCGTCGACGGTTGAGAACGAGGAGGATTGGTGGAGAATGAGCAAAAATAGGAGGGGAAGGGAGGAAGAGATAAGTGAGACCATTCTGTTCTCTCTCTCTCTCTCTCTCTCTCTCTCTCTCTCTCTCTCTCTCTCTCTCTCTATATATATATATATATATCTAAAACATGTTATGTGGTTTTATCATGAGTAGAGAGATGAGGAAAAGGAACAAAGTTGTGAAGGGAATAGAGGGAGCAATTTGGAACTTGTGATGGACCCAAATGTTATAGGGTTTGGATATATAGTGACAAGGTGGTTAAACAACTATGACAATAAGAAGTTGGCCTTTTTGAGTGGAATATGTTCCTAACAAGGTCTAGTAACTCTCTCTCTCTCTCTAATAAAGTATGTTCCTAACAAGGTATAGTGCTTTCTCCTTCTAAGATGATAAGTTTCTTTCTTGTTTCCCTACTCTTCAAACTATGGTGTCATTCTCTTCACTATACCAAAAAAGGTGCACTCTCCTTTTCGGGCCTCCGAATAGGTGAGGCAATGAACCCGATAACCCGTCATTTCGATTCGCATCTGATTCTAATTTATCAACGAAACACCGATAAATCTAATTCTAATTCTCTACAATGTCATGATCCGAACCCGAACCGTTAACATCTAGCTACATTTAAGGGCACCATTAATGCTTAAATTGGAAGGGAGGGCAAATTGGTGGAGGAGAGTATACTACAAGATAAGCATTATTGACAAGTCTTAATCAATGTGCAAGCAAAGTTATTGTACAATAAAGTGAGATATGTGTTGGTGAATCTATGGCCCCTATTTCCATTCTCTATGCCCCAAGTTCATTTAATGTGGAGTTTAAATTGGGATCGAAGTATTAAGGACTAATTAATTAAATTTCTAAAATCGAATTTAGATGTTCCGAGCTTCATTGTGTATTTAAAAGAAGTTGCAAAATTGTCCATAATTTTAACCAAAAAGGCTGTTAATACTAAATTTAAGAATCTTAATCTCAGGATTAAGCTTGGTTTAGTTCCTTTGATTGATTGGACTACAAATAATAGTTATTGGGCTATTGGGCCGGGCCGGACCGGGCTAGATAATATTTAAATTTTGACAAATATCAGATGTTTTGATTCGGTTTGGTTCGGTTTTTGGTATGAACAGAACCAAACCATTCCGGTCCGGTCCGTGCGGATAATGATTTGGAACCATAATTATTTTATTATTATAATTTTTTAAAACATGCTATTCAAAAACTTTGATTTCATTTTTTAAATTTAAATGTCTATTAATTTTGTTTGCTAGAAAGTGATTAAAGTTGTTAAATTTAATGAAATGACTATTGATGTTAATAAAAAATTTAATTGAATTGCTAAAAGCATTCAAATTTTAAAAAAAAAGCAAAAGTTGAAGAGTCTAAACAAAAAAAAAAAAAAAAAAAAAAATTTGAGTGAATTTTCCATACATTTATACCATTTCAAAATAGACCCCCCTCAACTATTGGCCATTCTAACATAGCCCCCTCAACTATTTTGGTTTTGATTGAGACCCCTCAAGTTTCATTTTTTGGAATCAAGCTACATAAGTAAAAAAAAAATTTGGGATTTTATCAAATTTATTGGTGATTTCACCAAATTAATTGACTTTAATCACCTTTTAATAGATAGAACTAGGTCAATTAACAGTTAATAATTATTCAAGTCATTAAATTTGATAATATTTTTGCCTTAATTAACTATAAAAACTCAAAATAAAAAAATTTAGAAGTTGAGAATTCACAATAAAAAGACAAAAAATAGTGGAGGGAGGTCTCCACACATTTTCACCAATTTTATAATTGCCGATAAGACGAGTAGAGAGTGAGAGCCCTTAGATGAGTGGGGTGTAAAATGCATACATGGTCTAAGAGTGTATGGGTAGCATTGCTCTTTTCATTTCGATGCTCACAACAGACGTTCCGTGCCGTGTGCCGTTCGTGGAGATCCGCTATGTCCGATCCGAAGGGCCATTTTGCCGGCTGCTTCCGCCCTCGAAAGTGGATAATGCTTTGTGACGGTGTTAGCCCGCCGGTCTCCGCCGCTGTTGTTTCTTTCATCTCTCCACTAGCTAATGCTCGCATTCACTATATCGTCGACGTTGCTGACGGCCTTCGGTAGCAAAGCTGCTGCTGAAGCTGCTGGAGAAACCACAAAATGGTCATATCAAAGCAACAAGCGCTGAATGTCAGAATCATTGGCGCTAACTATTAATTTTAAAAACTCGAGCTGTTAGAAAGATGCAATCAATTCACTTAAAACGTATAGATATAGCGTCCATGGATCTCGATTTGTAACTCGGCCTAACCTGACCTCCGCCACAGACCAGAATGCTGGCTCTTTTAAGCCCACTCTGAAGTCTTCTATGAATTTGTCGCATCGGCCCTTGCAAAACCCGGAGCCCAGCAGTGGGTGTTCATCAGCAGTTTGGCACTTTTGAGTTCATTAAGTGGATTCGAAATGTGTAGTTGGCTCGTTTCCTGCCACCATGAATCTGGGACTTTAACATCAAAATGTCTACACATGAAATTTTGTAATGATGAGAGTCAAAATAGGCATGCATAGGTTAATTTGACATCCAAAGCACCAATGAAATGTAGAGAAATCTGTTGCCGCTGCTTCCTTTGCCTAAATCCCTTCATGTGATGAGAAATTATCCTTATTTTGTACGTGCACGGGCGCGTGTGCTTGCGCTCGCGCAAGTGTGTGTATGAGAGAGAGAGAGAGAGAGAGAGAGAGAGAGAGAGAGTAGACCGTTCTTTCGCTTCACGAGCATACGCACGCTCTCTATTCATGAGCATATACAGTAACAGGGTATAGGACTTATGACAACAACAAATGGATTTTACATCACAGAGAAATCACTATAAGCCATTTCTTTCTGCAATGTAAATTAATCATGGCATTTGTTTTCTGTTAACTAATATAAAATAAGAATAGTCGCAACTTCACGAGAGCCTTTATTCATGTGACAAGTTTTTATGCACCAGCAATACTGAAGGGTAGAAGAGATTCTGAAGGTCGAATTCGACCTACCTAATAAGACACATGGGAGACCTAAGAAGGAACTCAATTGGCTAGGAGTGTGACTACTGCTTTAGTTAGAGTTCTTTACTTATATCACCAATGTTTTCAGCATCAACAATTATAGACTACTTAGTTTCATCTTCTTCAATGGATGGCAGGTTTCAAAATATATGATCCTTCAAACTATGGATGACGAAATATTTGCAGTCGTAACAAAATTCTCACCTGATTGTGTTCTTACTTCTCATAAAGTCATCAGGCTCAGCACCTGCATTCCCACGAAACCAGCACCTTGCTTTTAAGTTTGCGGGATGTTCCAATCTGCATAGGAAGAAAACAGTATACTACTGAGGATAGCAGTTGCAATTAAAGTGGATAAATGAAGTCTTGTTGCATATAGAAATCCAAATGTGCCCTTTCGCCGGCCGTGACATTTAGATTCCAACATAGTACCCATTCGACCTCGGGTTCTGGAACGACTTATCTACTGCAAAATGTAGCTTCCAATAAAGAAGAAAAAGAATCTAGAGCTTTTGTTGTGATTGGAATCTAAAATGAGATTTTTAGGCCTCAAAAGCAGGTGCGCTAATTTGAAGCTTCTGCATCTGCATATGGAAAACGTTCAAAAGATTTCAATGAAAAAGTTGTTAGTAGTTCCTCGAGCAACTCCACTGAAACAACACTTCCGCAAAGTTTCGGCCAAACCAAACAGTTAAGTCTATTAACATATGGAAGTTTGAGATGGCTACCACTTCATTTGCCATTAGGATTCCAAAAAGGATCCATTACAGCAGACAAGCTCAGAAGTGAAAAAAAAGAGAAGGCTGACTACTTAAAGGCAACCAAAGTAGTGTGGTATTGGTTTAATTGGTTTCATAAGTCTTCTTCATATTCCGAAGTTCGATCGCCTAGAAATTTGTATCAGTTCAGTCATTAGCTACCTAGTTTGCGATTTCGACTTCGCCCTATCTCTCTTGCTCAAATAACTAACCCAAGGGCTGAAATTATTCTTATTTCACATGCAAAAAACCTGCCAAAGCACTAGACTCCTCTTCACAATGTACAAATAGACTATCCCACCAAATTTGACCAGTTCCTTGCAGTAAAACCATAACTATTATACAGCTAAAAGCGGCAGAGTTAGAATATGCTCATCAAGAAAAATCAGAAATATAGAAAAAGACTTACGATTTAGCACCAAGCTAGCTTTCACCAGTAATCCCTGCAGGAACAAGCCCCGTCCTTGAAGTGATGGAACCGCTTTATATCCCTGACCACTATCTCTCTTTCGAATATCTTTGATATTAGTTTCGTAGCAGAATGGCAATTCACGCACGCACGAAGGTTCTTCGTAATCCTGAGGGTCGTTCCAGGCGCCGTACTGATCAACCCGAAAGCAATGGCTATCCTCTCACTATGATTACACAATGACTCTACCTTCTCCTCAATATCAAGGTCATGTAAGACCGAATTTATGTGAGGAACAAACCCGAACTCTTTTAGCTTCCTCTCCACCTCATCCAGCATTGCAAAGATCTCCTTCGATCTCGGGTGCGAGTTATCCCCAACGCGGAAAGAATGAAGCTTACCATTTATGTCAAAAGAGCTGCATCCTATCGCCTTTGTAGCCCCTCGCTCTTTCATCAAAACACGAACTTTAGCAACATCATTCCACATTTCAGCCGAGGCGTAGATATTAGAGAGCTGCACGTAATGCCCCGCATTCAAAGGTTCTAAAGAGAAAATCCTTTTAGCCGCATATTCGCCTAACTCTACATTACCGTATATCTTGCATGCATTGAGTAAAGCTCCCCAAACAGTAATCTCCGGTTCCATAGGCATACCCATTACAAAATCATAAGCCTTTTGAAGATGGCCGGCGCGAGCAAGAAGATCCACTACGCAAGCATAGTGCTGATGACGCGGCTCGATCCCGAACTCTCTCATGGAGTGGAAATATTTCCACCCTTCGTCTACTAACCCAGCATGATTGCATGCCGAAAGAAGCCCGATGAATGTAACGTCATTGGGCATAACTTTAGCATGCTTCATCTCCTCAAAGAGATGAATAGCTTCATTGCCACATCCATGCATTCCATAACCAGCTATTATAGCACTCCAAGACACCACATCCCTTTCGGGCATCCTATCGAACACCATGCGCGCACGACTAATACTTCCACATTTCGCAAACATATCGACGAGAGCTGTGTTGACGAAGATATCGCCTTTATATTCGCTATGAGCAGCGTGATCTTCCATCCAATTTGCGGTCTCGAGCGAACCCAATTGGCCACAAGCTAAGATTGCCGACCTCATCGTGATCGAATCGGGTTTCCCGGCTCCTGCAATCATGCGACGGAAGAGCTCCACAGCTTTGTTAGAATAACCGTTCTTTGCATACCCAGAGATCATAGCATTATACAGGATCAAACCGGGCGTCGGCATTCGATCGAACAGTGAGCGGGCGACTAGAACCTGCCCCGATTTCGCGTACATTGCGGTGAGGGTGATAAGAATGTCCTGTTCATCATCAAACCCTTCTTTCACCACCAATGCATGAATGGAGCGACCGTGTCCGAGGTCCTCGATATCCAGGTAGGCCTTGATGACGCAAACGTAGGCGACGAAATCGGGCCTGGGGTCGGCGTCGGCGCGCATAGCGCGGAACAAGGCGAGAGCTTGGAGGGGGGAGCCGTTCTGGGCGCAGCCGGAGATGACGGCGGTCCAGGAGACGACGTTCCTGCGGGGCATTTCGTCGAGCAGGTGGCGGGCGCGGGCGACGGCGCCGCACTTGGCGTAGGCGGCGAGGAGGCCGTTCTGGACGAAGAGCTCGGCGGCGAGGCCGCGGCGGAGGGCGTGGGCGTGGACTGCGGCGGCAGCGGCGGCGGCGGAGAGGGAGGCGCAGGATTTGAGGACGGGGGGGAGGGAGAGGGCGTCGGGGCGGGAGTGGCGGCGGAGCATGAGGCGGAAGAGGCGGAGGGCGAGGGATGGGGCGCCGTGGCGGGAGAGGAGGCGGAGGGCGGAGTTGTAGAGGGGGAGGGAGGGGTCGGGGAGGTCGAGGAAGAAGCGGAGGGCATGGGGGAGGAGGGGCGAGGGGCCGGGGCCGAGGAGGAGCGCGGCGGCGGAGCGGAGGAGCTCGAGGGCGAGGAGAGGGGACCGGTGGAGGCCGCGGCGGAGGAGGTGGGCGTGGAGCTGGGGGAGGTGGGCGGGGTGCGCGGCGGCGCCGACGAGCGCCGCCGCGCGGCGAACGGCGCCGGAGAAGGAGACCTCCTCGGCGGCGGCAGCGGCGGAGGAGGAGGAGGGAGAGGGTGGAGGAGGAGGAGGAGGCCATGAGATGACCATGGCCAATGGGAGCAGCGGCTGAATAAATAGAAGAAGACGACGCCGATTTTCTCAATGCTCTCGCTAACTCGGTGCCGACTCTCTCTGTGCATGGTTCTCCGCTCGTGAAAATGGATCTACACCCCTCACCTATAGGCTATTTAGAACTTCGGCCCTCGCTTTAGTTTCTTTTTTATTAATAAAATCTTCTGAGTTTTTTTAAAAGAAATTTTAAGTTATTTTAGCTAATTAAGTTAGAAATTTTGCTAATTTTATAGATGTCATTCGATATTATGTGCTAATTAATGCAGTTTTAATTTACGACAAGTTAATTAAAATTATTAAATTTGATAGAATTATCAGTAAATCATATAAAATTTCTGTTTTTCTTACTAAAATTAATTAATTACAAATTTTTGAAAATTAGAAAGGAGCTTATGGGGGGAAAAAAGGAATTCCGAAATGGCCTTATCCAAAAATTAATTCGTATAGAAAAGGATGCGAAAGTGTAGGGACTAAAGTGTTAAAGTGGAAAGCTTGAGAACTAAATCTAAATTTTTGAATATATGGGGACTATCCATGCATTTTTCACCCTTTAAAGTTTAAACCCCGACGATTCAAAAACCCCAACTCCAAACCCTACCGAAACCCCTTTCGCCCTCTCCTCCCCATTCCACACCACCACCGAGCGATCTCCATTTCCATCTCAATCTCCATCTCCATCGATATCAATCGAGGATGAAGACGATCTCGGCCTCGGAGACGATGCAGATCCCCGAGGGAGGCGGTGGCGGTGAGAGTGAGGGCGAGGGCGATCGGGGTGGAGGGGCCGCACGGTGAGCTCATGCCGCGACGTCGATCACCTCGATCTCGACCTCGAGCTCGTCCATGGCGGGCGCCGCGCATGCTCAGGATCGACGCCCTGGTTCGGCACGGAGCCTCGTCGTGGGGGTCGCTGAGGGCTATCGCTAAGAGAGGTGCTTCTTGTACGCTCATTTCCCCATCAAATCCTCCATTGATGAATCCGACACTTCCGTCGAGATCATCGGTGAGAAGAAGGTAGCACCGAAAACCCTAATTCTATTGCTTTTTGGGCAAAGGTAGGTTTTTGATGTGTTTTGCCATGAGTTCTTGTTAGTGTTCTATTTGTGTTCGATGAATTTCTTAATAGGCTATTATTATTGTTTTATTTATTCTCATAGAATTAGACTTCGTTTGCATGCCATGTTAAGATGGGGACGTTTATCAGGAATCGCAAAGTTGATTAATTATAGCTTGATAAATAGTTTTAAGTATACTCTTTTCATATTATCGATCGTGCTCATATTAAAGTTGTGCTCATTCATCTATGTCTTTTTAGTATTAACTTGTCGTGCAATGAATGTACTGATTCATCTGTGACAGGTTATTGTTTTGGGAGGTTCTGACAACGAATTAATGCTGCAAATGTTAGTATGTCACCTTTAAAAACAATAGGTGCATTCTTGTGATTGAATTGAAACCTTAAAAATGTATGAACAGTTCATAGAATTTCCTACTAAATATTTTTTGAAAGATCTTTACTTTGCTGCAAATATTAATTCTGGTAGAAAATCTAACTATTTTTAACGCCTACTTATTCTGAGTGTCGCGGAGTTTTTCTGAATTCAGCATTTGTATTATAGACAATTTGGCTTGGATTGCCTCAAGATAATTGGGTACTTTCGTTTAGACAAGATTTGAATCAATATGTTTGTGTTAGTGTAGCAAAAGGCACTCTATGGGACAGCAAGCACAATGATCGAGAGTGTGCAAGCAAGGACTCAGGTAGTTTTTCCTTGCGGCATGGAGTTGGGGTTGTGGTATAAATCATTGGTATTTCCCCATACACGATAAAGGATGTGCTATCCCGATTAGGAATTGGGTGAAGAAAAAAATCCTTTTTGTTCTGAAGGATAGTAATTCTAGGGGATGTGGTGGAATAGTGGTTTTTTCCTTTGGAGGTACCGTTTTCCCCGTGACTTTTGCTATCCCCGACCAAATATGATTGAAATAGCGCCTAAAATTAAACTTCTCATTGAGGATGTTTTTTGGTAACCTAGTTGGAAATTCCCTAACCAAACAGTCATTAGTGTTTGGTTTGATGAATTCTATTGCTGATGGTGATAAATATCTGTAAGGAGGACATTAGTTTTAGATGTTATTCCCATTGTGTTTGGCTGGGGATAGTGGAGATTAGCGAGAATAAAGACCTTGCAAGGAGATATTACGATCCAGCATACACCTTGGAATGTTTTTCCTCTAGAGAAAAGGGATATTTTTCCTACCCAATTTCACCTGGGGATAGCTCACACCTTTGTTGGATTCGGTAATGGAAATATCTACCACTATCGCAGCTTGATCTTCCAACCAAACATTGCCTAAGTAATTTAAGAATACTCCAACAAATATGTAGTTTTTTTTTTTTGTATAGTATAAATATCTGTTGATAGAAACAATGGATTCTGATGTATCATTGTATTGTATACTCAATTTGGGCTTAGGTTGAAGTTGGGTTTTGGGTTAAATTCAACTGAATGTGGGCTCATTCCTAGACCTACAAAAACCTGAGGTGGGCTGAAATTGTCAGCCCTAACATTAGCCAATATTGAAAATTTTTCCAACCAAACTAGCCAACTTTGGATTAGATTATAGATGATTTTAGTTGAGCCCAAGCCAATTAGCAGTTCGAGAGTTTACACGTTTTTGTACATGTTGGAAATAAATTACTGGCTCAAATATAGTTTCACGTTTAATATCTTGATAACTAAATTAATAGGACTGTGCCTGTTGATGTGCTAGCGAAATTAGAGTATCAGCATGATTCACTAGGTTTGATAAGTATAATGAAGTAGGTTGATTAATTCCAATTTAGAATCGCAAATTCAAAGTCTTTGAGGTTCTACTAATGATTTTTAAAGCATCTGAGGTCATATAAGTCGTTATTCAGCTCTTCGTGTTGCTTCCTTTAGGTCAAAGATCAATCAAGTGATGTAAACATATGAAGGACACACAACTATTTGAGAAGAAATTGGGTGCATAATTCAACGCATCCAAGTTTGAGTTTCTACTTTCTAGTAGCAAAAAATTAAATGTAGTGGAGAAAGAGAGAAAATATACAACATTTAAATTTGATTTAGATTAGATTTGTACTTACCTATGTAATCTTGAAGCCTTAGTGACTAAAAGAGAGAAAAAGACAACTCTATTTTGTAACACAACACATCCATTATATCAGTGGGAAGGCTATCCTCTGAATGGTGTAGCGTGCGGGTAGTATAGGATATACAATCCACCATCTGACTAGCTTATAGTTAACCAATGCTGTCAAATGATAATGACATTATTAATTTATAGATATTTGGCCATATGCTACGTTGTATACCTGTACGGGATATACAATCTATCATCCAACTAGTTATAGTCATTTGCTGTCAAATTCTGATGGGGCAATTTATAATTTAACTAAAAGGGAAGCTTAGGATGATGCGTAGACAAAAAGGATGGCGTTGTTTGCTATGGATCTCGATCAATCTTCAAAACTAAAAATAATAAGAACTAAACTTGACAGAACTAAAAAGCATTGTAAAAGAAAAGATAATATTTAACTAGAAGATTTTAGAAGAAGAAAAATCAAACAACAAGTCAAAAACACTTAGAAAGAATCAGGTAGCAAAAAGGATGAAATAGAAACTTGAAGGCTCAAAGACAGAGGAAAAGGAAGAAGAAAAGAAAGGTAAGGGACGAACTATAGATGTTAACAACGTGAAGAGCACATCACAAACCTACACCGAAAGAGGCTGGATGGCATTTTAAGTGGACTGATTTTAAATCTAATAGAAGTAAAAGTTAGAAGGGGGCTTGCTCGTTTACTGTTGTGAAGATGATGCATTTAAGTTATCAAGTTGGTAAACTCTCGGTGTACAAATTAGCACTTACAGGTCTAGATCTTATCACTTTCGGTGACAGTCATTGTCTTATGGTGTCTTGGTGTAACTTTCCTATTGATCTAGTTGCATTATGCTGACGCCTGAGTTGGACAAGTGTCATTGACTCTGCAAAAATGTTATTTTAAAAATGCAGGCTTGACAACAACTAGATAGAAGCATAAAGCTTCTATTGCTGTCAAATGTTATTACAAGACAAACAAACAATTGACTAGAGGCTAGTTGGATGGTAGATTGCATACCTTGTAAAGTCTTATGGTTTCACATAAGCACAACACCCCTAAATTTGCCATGTTATCACCTTTAAATCTCTGATGAGCTATTTAGTCTGTTGAAATTTTTCCTTTCATATATATATATTTATTTCCATAATGATATAAATGACAATAATATCATCTCTCTTTTTTTTTTCCCAACATGTGGATGCATCTCGTTCAGGAAGAAGGTAAAGTCATAACAATAATGTTTGAAGTTTGCAAAACCTAATTATTTATGGATTCTTGGGTAAAATGCATAGGTAGTACCTGGACTTCATCAAATTCAAATTTCCTTCATCTTTTATTACATAGATTGATCTCTATTTCTTACTCTGTTTTTTGATGGGTTTATTTGTTTGCTTTAAATGCTCGTGGATATTAGAAATTTTGGATAAAAAGCACATCGAGGATTTAAAAGAAACTACTTAATTTTAAGGATTGATATGTCGAAGTGAAAGAACGTAAGATGATATAATTAGTCAAAATTTAGGGGACTAGTTGTTTTGCTTTTTGTTCCCTCTTTGGCAATTAAGAAGCTGTTTGATTGTATAAAGTTGTTACTGCATTGAAATTTTAACCGCATGCAAGCTTATATACAGTGTTTAGATTGGTGTGTATTTGAATTTAACTGTTGCGGTTGAAACTATAACCAAATTAGCTTCTAACTGCAGCAATTGACAACGAATTAGATCTCTTGATGTAAGAAGAAAAAAATAAAAGTATAATTAAGCTATGAAACAAATGAATATTGCTGCAGCAGTTGCAGTTGCACAAAACCAAGTAAAATGAGTGTAGGCACAAGGGAACTGTCTTTTTCATTTCATCATGTGGATAAGTGCTTCTACTTCGTTACATACTTCTATGCCACAATAAAATACATAGTGATTATTAATTGTGGAGCTCTTGATATTGAGAAAATGGTTTCTTAATAAACTAAGTACAATTGCTTGTCAAACATACTTTAAAAATATCATTCCTTTTTCTTCTTCTTTTTTTAATGTGAACTTTTCTCCTTGCCTGTAGTTGTAGAGTCTTTTAATAGGACAAACATGTATATCAAGTATGCAAAATTTGATCAAATTTAAATTGGGTTTTTTGCTCTGGTATTGTGTGAAATAACTATTTCATCGAATATGCTTATATTCGATTTAAAGTATGTGAAAATAATAGTATGGTATGGATGTATACTTTCACAACTTTTTCAACTGAGTGATTTTAGAGAACTTGAATAGGTAAGGCTTACCATCAACCTCTTCTTTCTCTTTATTTTTGCTTTCTTAAAGCTCATGGAATCTATCTCTTTTAAGATGAAGTAAACCCATTAATTAGTTCTAAAAAGTAGCCATCAAAATATTGAATCCAATCAGGTGAAAGGTATTGAATATGCGAATCCTTTTCTTTAATGCTTTTTCAATGGAAATAAGACAAAATGTTTGGTTACATGGCTTAGTCACACAAGTAGTTTTCATTCTCTTATAGTTGTTATCAAGTTAAAAACACCTACTTGAGGTATCTCCACCGTATGCTTATCTAATATAATATTTGTGTTTTCCATTAGAGAGTAAATACAAGTCCAATATTGCCCCTTAATTATCGAGTTTTTACTTGATGTTTGATCGACTATACCTAGTACAGTTAGCTAAGAATTTAATGATTGATGCTCGAGATTTCAAGTTCTAAACATGTAGCTTTGTTATCTTTCTCTCTCTCAAAAAAAAGAAAAAGAAAAAGGAAGTTTGTTTGGATTGTTTTGTTGTTTTGTAAACAAAATAATGTTTACAAAGAAGTGTTTGGATGTCCTCTAGGGGTATTGAATAACAAGAAAAATATTTTAAGATGCTAAATATTTGATGGAAAAATAAAAAAGAGGTCAAGCTTATGAATCTTTGGAATTGCATATTTGTCTTAATGTTGGAGTGCACAAGTAATGTACTATATTATTATATTATTACTTTAATTATAATTATAAAGTGTTCAAAAAACAATTTGTAGGTAGTGTTTGTTTGGCTTTGGCTTGCCTTCTATTTTTAATAAGCATTTGGTCAAATAAAATATTCTACTATATTTTTGTCTGTGGCGGAAAGTTGAAATGAAATTTTAAACTACAAAAGCAAAAGTTTAAATTTGGAGTTTCTGCAATTAATATAATTATTATTATTCGTGTTGAGAAACTTTTCAAAGGAAAGTGGTTTAATAAAATTAGAAAAAACTTCATATATCCCTTCAGTAGCTTATTACTTTTTAATTTAAGTATCTTTTAATTTTAATTATATCATTTAAGCATCGTGTCATTTTTTTTTTTTTTTTTTATTATATTCCTTGTTAACTTTTTCACTAAATTCATCATATGTTGTGCCCGCGCGTCGGAGATACTCCACAAAAGATGGATTAAAGAGATAAAATTTTTTAACCAAAGCATGAGATTTCTTGGAGCTTAATTCTAATCGTTCTCGGTGAGTCCTCAATAGTGGAAAAGTGACGATCGACGACGCATGTACGCAACACCTGTCTGTTTTAATGAAAAAGTTAATGCAAAGTGTCAAAAATAATAAAAAAAATATAGAATGCTTAAGTAATACAGTTAAAATTATGAGTCCGGCTACAATGCTATTAATAGCATCAAGTATTTGGTGCTATCAAATTTTTCGCCGTTAGATCTATTCTTTTGATCATTTTTATTTGTTAGATCATTCTATTCAACAAACCATCCACTCAATCTTAAGGGACCACTATTATTCTAACCGCATATCTTTTTATTCAAGGGTCGAAAAGTTAATAACATCAAGTCATTAGTGTTATAAATAGTATTCTAACCTAGTTCTAAAATTATTAAGTATTAAAATAAAAAGGCGGTAAATCACTGGAAGGGTATCTAAAGATTTTTCATAAAATTTATCTTTTTAGCTCCTTTCTATATTTTCCGCTTGTGAAACTCGTGTTGATGTTATATCCATTTGTACAAGTAGATGTGAGCATGATTTGGACGACGAGAGCTATATTATTAAATGATTTACACTAATCATGAAACTGGTGAAATTTTTGCGCAACTCAAATTTGATATTATATTTTTTGAAAGTGATCAAAACATTATTCTCTAAGATAAAAACAGCTAATTAAACAGTACCATACCTTCTAAATCACCATCAAAAACCAATTTTTTTTTTAAAAAATAAAAGAATAGAATAAAAATTTTAAAAATTTTTTAAAAAAAAACACACCAAGAAGTAGTTATCAACTGCAAGAAGCCAGGAGGTGGCCGGCTCTGCGTTGCCTGCCGCTCTTCTGAGGGTCAGAATCTCAATCCGGTGCTGAAACTTTTGTGAAATTACAAATCAGTCCCTGCTTGGTCATTGCCACGTCAGATTTTTTGTTCTTGAAAATAAAAAATTATTGATTGTGTCATCACAATGAGATGTTTAAGACAAATCAATAATTTACTGTAAATTGTGTTGGATTATGTAAAGTCATATTCCGAGTCGATATATAGAGTTTGACTCTAATTGGATCTAATCTTGTTCTAAAAAATTAGGGATTCTCTAGGATCACTTTAAAGAGGATTCCTAATAGGATTCCTAAAAGGATTCTTAAGAGGATATATGGTGACTAGAGATGAATCGGACTTGGATGGAAGACTAAAATTGTTTCCTACTAGAATTAGAATTTTAGGGCTATATAAACTCTTGTAGTTAATCTTTAGAGTTTAGAGCCTCATTGTTAGAGGTTTCTCATTATGAGCTTCATTGAAAAATACCCTAATTGAGAGGAAAACGTAGAGAGCTCATGAGAGAGAGTTTCTTGTAATCCAATCTTACTCCTTTGTACTTGTGTGCCGTGGATTAATCGAAGAGCGCATTGAGGTGGTCTTACCCGTGGACGTAGGTCGACTCATGGTTAGCCGAACCACGTAAATCTTGTGTTCTTGTTTTCTCTTGTTTTCTTTATTGCTTTGTTATCCTCGTGCTTATTTTTCTACGATCGTTCTCGTCTCTTACGTCTACGAAAGATCCTGTTTCCGCTGCGCTCGTGTGCTGTGTGGGTTTGAGGTGTGCTCGGTAACCCCACGGCCGGTCCCCCTTCAATTGGTATCAGAGCGTTTGGTTCTTTGTAGTACGTTGACGTTGTGGTGAAACGATGGCGGAAAAAGTTACGGCGACGAAGTATGAGGTTCCTCGATTTGATGGAACGAATTTCGCGTTGTGGAAACTGAAGATGCAAGCAATCTTGATTAAAGATGCTTGTGAGATCGCCCTGCAAGGAAAGGAGAAAAAGCCGGAAGGGATGACGGATAAGCTATTTGAAGAGAAAGACAATATGGCTTTGGCAAACCTATATTTGGCACTTGATGATTCGGTGCTATTCAATGTGGAGACCGAGACTACCGCAAAAGGGATTTGGGATAAATTGAAGAATCTCTATGAAGGAAAGTCATTGGTGAATAAAATTTTCTTGAGACGGCAATTGTACAATCTAAAGATGAAGGACGGGGTACCGGTACAAGAGCATCTAAGTTCATTCAACTCTATTGTGAGCAAGCTTGCGGCCCTAGACGTTAGAATCGATGAAGAAGAAAAAGCTAGTATTTTACTTTGTTCGATGCCGGAATCTTGGGATAATTTGATTATGAACTTGAGCCACGTTGAAACCCTTAAGATGGAGTCGGTTGTTGCATCATTACTTACCGAGGAGATGAGACGAAAGTCTAGCCAAGAAAGCTCTTCGGGGGTGGCTATGATAGCACGGGGAAGACCTTTCGAGAGGGAGCGTGGTGATCGAGGAAAGTCAAGATCAAAGTCCAAGGGCAAAAAGAAAGTAAAGTGCTGGAATTGTGGAAAGTCGGGGCACGTGAAGAAGGATTGCCGGGTTAAAGGAGTTGATGGTAAATCCGATTCGAGCAATTTTGAAGGTAACGTAGCCGAAGCGGATGCTAAGTCGGCTAGTTCGGAGGACGGAGATGCGTTGTCCGCATTAGATAGATCCGATCTTATTTATCATTGGATATTAGATTCGGGAGCGTCGTTCCACATGACTCCCTATAGGGAGTGGTTTCATACTTACAAGTCATGGGATGGTGGAGTTATCTATTTGGGTGACAACACGGCATGTCCGGTGGTTGGAGTGGGAGATGTTCGGATCAAGATGTTTGATGGTATTATTCGAACGGTTTCTAATGTTCGGTATGTTCCTACACTTAGAAAAAGTCTTCTATCACTTGGAATATTTTGCAAACAAGGGCTTAGGTTCGTCGGCGAAGGATCATTTGAAGGTATGTCAAGGATGTTTGGTGTTGATGAAAGGAGAGCAAATAGGTGGCCTATATAGATTGGTGGGCGAGACTCAAGTGGGAGAAGCGGTTGTTGCAAGCGCAAAGGTGGAGTCTCCGACGGTGTGGCATCGCCGTTTGGGACACATGAGCGAGCGCGGATTGCAGGTATTATCTAACCGTGACTTCTTCCGGGTTATAAGTCCGCGCCATTGGATTTCTGTGAAGATTGCATCTACGGAAAGCAACGAAGGTTATCATTCTCTCTATCACATCAAAGAAGTAAGTCGCATCTCGAGTTGATTCATTCGGATACTTGGGAGTCGCCCGATAGTTCGTTGGGCGGGTGTTTTTACTTTGTTTCTTTTATTGATGATTATTCTCGGAAGGCTTGGGTGTATATCCTAAAGCGGAAGTCCGACGTGTTTGAAATTTTTAAAAAGTTTAAAGCTCTTGTGGAAAATGAAAAGGGTTTAAAAATTAAGTGCTTACGTTCCGATAACGGAGGGGAGTATTGTTCAAGAGAATTTGATGAGTTTTGTAGTGAACATGGAATTAAGCGGCACCTCACGGTACCCGGTACACCGCAACAAAATGGTGTAGCGGAGAGGTTAAATAGAACACTCATGGAGAGGGCCCGAAGCATGTTGAGTACTTCAAAACTCGACAAGAGATTTTGGGCGGAAGCCGTAAGCACGGCTTGTTACTTGATCAATCGAGCGCCGACAAAATCACTTGATCTGAAAATTCCTGAAGAAGTCTGGAGCGGCAAGCCCGTTGACTACTCCTATCTTCGTGTCTTTGGATGCGACGCTTATGCGTGGATACCGAAGGAGAAGAGGTCCAAATTGGATAAGAACTCTCGGAGGTGCATATTTCTCGGCTACGCGAAAGGTGTTAAGGGGTATCGATTGTGGGATCCTACTACCCACAAGATTGTCGTAAGCCGTGACGTTGTCTTCAACGAAGGGTCCTTTCAAGGCACCAAGGAAAAGCAAGATGATGAGGCTATGGTTCCAATTGAGCTCTTTGAAGCACGCGATGAGGTGCAAGGTGAGCAAGCACAAGAGGACGAGGAGGTGGTTGATAATGAACCGGACTTGGAGTCTCCGCAATCATCCGAAAATACAAATTCACCGGTGGAGCCACTAGCGGATTCCGGGCGTCCTAGGAGAGTCATTAGACCTCCTGCGAGGTATGATGATTATATTACTTCATTTACTCCTTCTGCTAACTATATTAGTGCATATGTTGCTTTGGCGGAGGAAGATGAGCCGACTTCGTATAAGGAGGCTTGTGAGTCGACCAATGCCGGAAAGTGGCAATGCGCGATGGAGGAGGAGATGGAGTCACTTCGGAAGAACATGACCTGGGAACTTGTTGATTTGCCGAAGGAAAGGAACGCGATCGGATGCCGGTGGGTGTTTAAGGTGAAAAAGGATATGGATGGGAATGTGGAGAGATTCAAGGCGAGGTTGGTGGTGAAGGGTTATGCTCAGAAGCCGGGGATCGACTTCGATGAGATCTTCTCACCGGTGGTTCGTTTTACCACTATTCGAGTTGTTTTGGCGATCGCGGCGATTATGGATTTAGAGCTCGAGCAGATGGATGTAAAAACGGCATTCTTGCATGGTGACCTGGAGGAAGAGATATATATGTCGCAACCGGAAGGCTTTGTCGAAAGAGGCAGGGAGCATTTGGTTTGTCGGTTGAACAAATCGTTGTACGGCTTGAAACAGGCGCCGAGGTGTTGGTACAAGCGATTTGATTCCTTCATTGTGAGTTTGGGTTTTGATAGGCTTGAGGCGGATCATTGTGCATATTTCTGTGGATACAATGACGGGAGCTTCTGTATTTTGCTATTATATGTCGACGATATGGTGGTCGCGGGAAATAGCAAAGGCCGGATATCTACCCTGAAGACTCAGTTAGCCGGTGAGTTCAATATGAAGGACTTAGGAGCCGTGAACCAAATACTCGGGATGAAGGAAGGTACTACGGGAGAGAAAGAATAGGAAGGTTTGGCTTTCACAAAAGGGTTATGTGGAGAAGGTTCTGCGGCGCTTCAATATGCAGAACGCAAAGCCAGTTTCTACCCCGTTTCCTATTCATTTAAAATTGTCGGCCGAGCAATCACCGGATACGGAAGCAGAAAAGGCCGACATGGCTCGGGTACCATATTCATCGGCAGTAGGGAGCCTTATGTTTGCCATGGTGTGTACGAGACCCGACATTGCTCAAGCAGTGGGAGTAGTAAGTCGGTATATGGCGAATCCAGGTTGTGAACATTGGAATGCAGTGAAGTGGATCCTCAGGTATTTGAGGGGCACTGCGGATTTCTCACTCTGTTATGGTTCTGCGGGTTTGGAGTGTGTCGGATATGTGGATTCAGATTTTGCAGGAGATAGAGACAGGAGAAAGTCTACTACGGGCTATATTTTCTCTATGGGCGGTGGTGCTATTAGCTGGGAGTCGAAGCTTCAGTCCGTAGTCGCTTTGTCGACGACAGAGGCGGAGTATATAGCAGTGGCACATGCTTATAAGGAGGCTATTTGGTTGAAAAGGCTTTTAGGAGAATTGAAGGTGAAGCAAGATGTGATGAGAGTGAATTGTGATAGTCAAAGTGCAATACACTTGGCGAAGAATCCGGCGTTTCACTCTCGGACGAAGCACATTGACATTCGCTATCACTTTGTAAGAGACGTAGTGGATGAGGGTCTTATCTCACTGTTAAAAGTTCATACCGATGCAAATCCAGCAGATATTTTGACGAAGCCAGTGACTCGAGAGAAGTTCAATTGGAGCATTATTTCTCTCGGTCTTGGAGCTACGTGAGGAGAGTGGGAGTTTGGCAAGACTTCCAATCTATTGTTTCATGGTGTTCGGCACATGTCTTTAAGTGGGAGAATTGTTGGATTATGTAAAGTCATATTCCGAGTCGATATATAGAGTTTGACTCTAATTGGATCTAATCTTGTTCTAAAAGATTAGGGATTCTCTAGGATCACTTTAAAGAGGATTCCTAATAGGATTCCTAAAAGGATTCTTAAGAGGATATATGGTGACTAGAGATGAATCGGACTTGGATGGAAGACTAAAATTGTTTCCTACTAGAATTAGAATTTTAGGGCTATATAAACTCTTGTAGTTAATCTTTAGAGTTTAGAGCCTCATTGTTAGAGGTTTCTCATTATGAGCTTCATTGAAAAATACCCTAATTGAGAGGAAAACGTAGAGAGCTCATGAGAGAGAGTTTCTTGTAATCCAATCTTACTCCTTTGTACTTGTGTGCCGTGGATTAATCGAAGAGCGCATTGAGGTGGTCTTGCCCGTGGACGTAGGTCGACTCATGGTTGGCCGAACCACGTAAATCTTGTGTTCTTGTTTTCTCTTGTTTTCTTTATTGCTTTGTTATCCTCGTGCTTATTTTTCTACGATTGTTCTCGTCTCTTACGTCTACGAAAGATCCTGTTTCCGCTGCGCTCGTGTGCTGTGTGGGTTTGAGGTGTGCTCGGTAACCCCACGGCCGGTCCCCCTTCAAATTGCACAATTTGCTCCTGAAGTCGAGTTAGGTTTCACTATGGTCCCTGAATTTTAAGGGATGTTTTTTTTTTTTTTGAGAAAAAGATAGCGTGTTACTCGCTTCATTCATTGGAATGATGAATTAGGCTACAGGGGTGAGACAGCGGAGGTCTCTCAAGGAGCGTGAAAAAAAAAATCAAAAATCAAAAATTAAAAATTAAAAATAAAAAATCAATCGGCGGCAGCGGCGATGAATTGGTCCCAGATGTTCGCCTCTTCTTTAATTTTAATAACTGCACTGAATGGGTCAGTCTGTGTCTTTCTAAAGATGACTCCGTTCCTGACCTTCGAGATGATCCACCAGCAAGCTATTTGTAATAATTACAAATTCTTTATATTTTTTATTTAGAATATTTAAATTCTTAGCATGCAACTCAACTAGTAAAATTTGGTAAAGTTATAGAAGATTTAGTCATTTTCATATTTTATAAAAATTATGAATAGTCTATTTATAAATATATATATTTAATTTTTTCATAATCTCTTAATATGAGAGACATAGTGTATAACAAATTTATCATTTCAAATATAAACTGTACAATATTTTTGAAATGCTGCGGGTTAGTGAAAAGATTAATCACTTAAATAATTTATTTTCTCCTTTTAATGTTATAAAAAAAATATTATTATATAAAATATAGAGAACCTAATGGGTGGTGAAAATTAAAATGGTAAATAAAATTTAAGGACTGAGGATAATATTGAACTTAAAACTTGTACATTCAAATACCAAAATTAAACTCTTAACTTGAGTAGATATTTAGGATATATTTTTGTACCGATTAAACTAACTTGAAGTCTGAATATAATATATATATATATTTTTACACCATTTGATTAATTCTGTGCTCCTCATCTATCAAACACAAGCTCCAAGCTCCTCGAGTAAACAGGAGAGATGTTCTGAATAACTTATTCGTGCATCCAGATAAACCATCAGATACTCGAGCCTCACAATAAAATTAAGAAAAATTTCAAGGGACTATAGAACAATTTTCCCATTTTGTCCTTCTCCACCTTGTCTTGTTCCTTCCTCTCCAAATACAAACCAACATACAAATATTTTCCCTCTCTATCCACTTTTACTTGTTATACTCTCTCTCTCCTCTCTAAACCCCTCTAAATATATATATAGAATACCGACCGTCCCTAACGCAAGTGGCAAAAGACTTGGTGGTTGGTATCCGAGGTTTCAAGTTCGAATCCTAGTTGATTTACATTTTCAGCTAAGTTTATTTCTAAAAAAATAAACGAAGCGGGTGCGTGCTACCTTTCTGTCAATATATATATATATATATATATAGGGAGAGAGAGAGAGAATTATGCTACTATACTATCGATAGTACCAAGTGCTTGGTGCTATCAAATTTTCGACCGTTTGGATAAAGAGATGTGCGCTTAGAATGATAGTGGTCCCCAGGGTTGAGTGGGTGATTTGTTGAATAATATGATCTAACGGGTGGAAATAATTAAAGAGCTAGATCTAACAACAGAAAATTCGATAGCACCAAATGCTTGATACTATCAATAGTATAGTAGCCGGACTATACATATATATATATATATATATATAGATGATAAAAATCACATTTATTCCACTATCTTATCTCTCGCCGGCCACCTAATTCCCCCTTCATTAACTATAATTAACTACAACTAATCCCAATTAAACATTAAACCCCTACATATATATATATATATATATATATATATATATATATATATATACACACACACATATGTATGCATATCCCCTTCCTAAACCCCTCCTCACTCACTACTAATTCTCCCTCGCCATGGCCACCACTAGTGCTTAAGAAATATCTTGTTTGACCCGGCCCTCAATTATATTTTAATAATCAAAGCTATTCCTATGTAATTGTGCAGAGAGAGAGAAAAAGAGAAAAGGGGATTAAAAAAACTAAAAACTTTTTCTTTGTATATTTGAGCATCACATGATTGACTTTTCAAAATGAATTAGAAAAACTGATCTCTCTCATTTTCGACTAATGACAGGCTAATCGCGTATTAGACGTGCGGATTAAGGGACCGATCGATGACAATTCATGTGCACTTTTCACTCTTAATTCTTGATTACGTAATTTAGTTATCACGTAGACTGAATCTAGGGTATTAAAAGTATCTGAAAAATAATTTCGTGATTTTTCGATATCATTTACCAAGTGATCGAAATGGCTTAAAACTAACGGCTGGAAAAAAAAAAAATTTCATATGATGATATGACACTAAAATTTTAGATCAAATATATTAATTTTGTTTTATATAGTATAGAGAATTTTCTATTAAAATTTTATAAAATTTGATATTTTTACACCGTTAATAAACGGCTCACTATGATAATTAAAATTATTGATTTTGAGCCTCTTCGATCACTAGGTAAATGATATCAAAAAATCACGAAATTTATTTTCTAGCTATTTCAAATATCCTAGATCAAGTCTAATAGAGCCGGTCGCTGATTTGGAAGTCCTAACATTAAAAACGACTTAATAGCACGGAGATCAGCATGCTTTTGAAAGCACGCAAACTTAGCTCTCTCTGTAAATATGGTTGAGCTCCTGCGCTTTTAAAAGCACATGAATATTTATGCTTGTGACATTTTAGCCGTCGGATCGCCTTAAGATCCGTGCAATATTATTAACGGTGTGTTCTGTTAATTCCTCTTTACTAGTATTGTATAGATTTTGAGACAATTCGACGGTTTAAAAAGTATAAGCACGTTAAAAGCAAATGAGCTCAACTCCATATATATCTATATATATATATATATATATATATATATATATATATATATATATATATATATATATATATATATATATATATATTTCTATGCTTCATGTTAAAAGAAACAAAGTACTATGATTATAACTTCTATAGTAACTTTGTGGCCCATATATTTTAGAATCACCACCACAATATATAAGCAAAGGATTAATGAAACATAAACTGGGGGTTAGCATCTGCTTGCTGTAAACCTCAGTTTCCACCTCCTAATCATTTGGTCCACAAAGTTTTCACTCCTCTAACTGATCGATGGACTTAAACGCAGATTTCGAAGAGTACGTGATTTCTCTCTAATTAATTTATGTTTAAGAAAAGGAATTAGGACGTTGAACAAGTTTGTACGCGTCTTCTCATCGATCGGATCGCCCGATGCGTCACGTAAACGTAGGAAGTGTGAGTTCTAATCAAGTTAGTTTGATTAGGAGTTGCAAATTAAACCATGCATTAAATTTCACAAAAAGTCTAGCTAGCTAATTAAGCTCTCATGCACTTCCCACATGCATTACCCCTGAGCTGTGGAGGATCAGGATGCATCTCTTTTTTATTTATTTCTCGAGGGTCTACAATAAAGTTTATTAATTATTTGCAGGGGTTGGGATGTGGTGCAGGACTCTTTTAGGCCTCCAAAAAAACAAAAAAAGTTAAAAAATAAAACTATGGGAAGTCGGAGTAGGGATGGCACTCCTGCTCGCTGTTAGCGAGCCGGCTCGTCTTCGGCTTAAAAATGAGCACCAGAAATTTTTTTAGTCGTTGGATCTGTCCTATTAGTTATTGGATGAAAAGTCAATAATAATGGTTATTTCTGGAACCCATCATTATATATCGCTGGGGTTGATTCAGTGGTCAAAAATATTATAGAACTTATAACTTGATGCTTCTAAAAGCATACCAATCAGACCCTCTCTCTCTCTCTCTCTCTATATATATATATATTATAAAATTTTATTAGGATTTTAGGTCAACTCATATATAAAGAGACCTATATTTTATGATTTTAATTATTAGATTAAAATTTTAATTTTTTATTTTTTTTTAAAATTTTTTTTACCTAATAATAGGGCTAACAATTTAACTTAATGTTCTCGAGCTAGCTCGTGCTCGGCTCGTTAATAAACAAGCTAATTCGACTTGTTTATTAAACAATCCGAACACGAGCCGACCCCAACTCGCTCGTGTTTGGCTCGTTTACAGCCCTAATTAGGAGGGATCATATATAACTCAATCAGTATAACTGAAACAATTTTAATTTATTACATCAATTTAATTGCATCAAAAATTAAATTAGTGCAAAATATATTTTATTGCAATAATTTGTGCATCTGTGAATCTGTGATAATGTAAATTATATTATTCAGTCATTTATTACCACAAAATTTATAACAATTATAAACAATGATTCTCGCTTGTTTGCAAACATATTATTATTGTAACGAATAATTATCAATTACAACAGTATTTATTGTTGGAAAAGAATGAATTTCCGCATTGTATAATAATATTAGCTCTGTCAATAACATGAAAATTAGAGGTTAGGCCAATTACGATTTGATTCTTAATTAGTTTGCTTAATATAGATTAGTATCTAAACTTCAATTTGTAGGTCAACGAAAACAAATTAAAAACTTAACTATTTTTTTCCTTTTTATAATGTCATTTCTTTTTTTCTTTTTTTTTTTGTCACGCATAAAATCAAATTGTATAACAAGTAGAAATGATATAAATATATATATATCATCTAAATAATTTCGACTCATATATCAACAAGAATATTAGTGAAAAGTGTGCCCACATGTGTGACTATTGCTAATTACGATATAATCGAGATTAATAGAAGATCTAATGAGGCTAATTAGTTTACTTAATCCTCTTAGATATCATGCAAGGAGGGCATATTGCTGGACCACTCAATTAATGTTATGCTACAAATTGACTAGTAGTGATATATAGTGATCCAAAAAGAAAACTTAAAAAAAGAAAAATAAAAAAGAAAAGAAAAAAGAAAAGGGTTTTTAATTTCTAGTTTTAGTCCCATTAAATCTAAGTATTGGGAGCCTTAGAAAAGAGATTACATATAGAGAGAGAGAGAGAGAGAGAGTGGAGTTAGAATACTATGTCGTCATTTTGATAGTGGGGCATTCCAATCGACGATGAACACAGTTATATATGATCTAGACATTTGAAATATTTACAAATTGAATTTTGTTATTTTCTAAAACCATTTACTTAATGATCTGAGGAGTTCAAAATAAATAACTTTTGACGGTCTATATGAGCGGTTTGTTCATTTAACAGTATAAAACAGCTTAAATTCGTTGAATTTTTTTTATAATTTTTTTTTTTCATTATCTAGATCATATTCAACAGTTTCGATCACGAGTTGAAAAATCTTAATTATTATTTTCGTTCATTTCATAGTCATTCGGTTTTTAGATATTTTAAATACTCTAAATCATGTTTATATATAAGAGTATTCTAGTCCAACTCTCTCTCTCTCTCTCTCTACATATATATATTCCGGTTAATCACATAAGAACATATCAAATTATTCAATTTTATTAACAAGCTAAAATATACAAAAAAAAAATTTATAAATATTCGCTTTTGCACTTTACCTCTATATTTTTTAAACGCTTCCATTGTGCACCATTGAAATTTAAAGTTGTAGTATTTAATCTAGCACCGTTATTATTTTGTCACCATTCTATACATACATTGCATGGTGCAACTGCCCATTTTAACTTAAGATTAAAATAATGAAAATTAAAAAGTTAATTCGTAAATTAAAAAGTTAATTCATAAACATTCTTATATATTTCTACTATTTTTAAGGATATAATCAGCATTTCATTAAATTATTCAATTGTATCACACTTTTTTGAATAGTATGCGACACTCGATTAAATGCCACAACTTTATATTTAAGGAGGCAAAAATAAAAAATTTTAAAAGAAATATTTTTAAAAAGATTTTTTTGTACTTTATCCTTTAATAATTAATAGATAACTATAATGTTGCGTTTCGTAAGATAAGTATTGTTTGAATATTATGCGTCGAAAAATCATATGAGATAAAAGTGTTACAGCGAAGACTTTCTCCAGCCAATTAAACAGAGCTCCACGCTCTCAACTCTTCACCGAACTCCGAGACGAATCAATAAAGTGCCACCTTTTCATCTACATGCATCACCAACGTTTCAACGTATTGCTTCAAGATCAATCAAGCAATCCCATGATTATATAAATTATTAATTCCTCGGGATCGTTTAACGCTTAAATTACTCGCAAAACTAAATAAAATTAGGGTTAAGTCTCGTGCCTTCGACTTGTTTTCTACGTTACTCGCATTTTTATCCTAACCCAACGGCGTAGTACTCGGCATCAGCTTCTTCAACTCTGTACACGCCTATCGACTCGAGTATGTATAAAAGTGCTAGCTTCTGCAAGAAGCCGAATCGTCGATGCCCGCGAACCGCAGCGATGGCTGCTCCTGCTTCTTCGTCGGGCGCGAACGGAGTTCCGCCAGGGTTTCGGTTCCACCCGACGGACGAAGAGCTTCTGCTTTTCTACCTCAAGAAGAAGATCTCTTTCGAGAAGTTCGATCTCGAGGTGATTAGAGAGGTTGATCTCAATAAGATCGAGCCATGGGAATTACAAGGTAAGTGAGAATATCTCCGGAAAATTCTTTTTGGCCTTGCTGTAGAGCATAGTATTACCTAATAAAAAATTATTTAATGAAGTCGTCTTTTTTTAGCAAAATTATAATTCAAAATTATATTTTGCTTTTTTCACTACAACAAAAAGGTCTCGTATGTGCTTTTTTTAATTATTAGAATAAATTCTATTATAAATGACTGAAGCTGAAACCAGAAGTAGAAGCTGAGCTGAACAGGTTAAATTGAAAACCAAAATGGATATATAATCGAATTTTGAAAATTCAAAATCATACCTGGACCGAAAAATCCAAAATTTAAAATTTTGACAAATTAGTGGAATATAAAAAGTATCATAATAAGTAACTCGATTTAGAGTCCATTAATTATTTGTCGATTCGTTTTTTTGTTTGATTTAACGACTGATTTAATGTTTGAATAATTAATTATCTTATATTAGTAAGATTTTCCTTTTTTATCATATAAATATAAAAATAAGAGAGGCTTATTAATCCCTTATTGAATAATATATATAAGGGGCATTCCATCATTAAAATTGTTCTCGTTTAATTTTGATTTAACTCATTTCATTTGGCTCTAAATTTTGTTCTGCAAAAATATTTTAAACTAAACTAATCCTACAAACATCACATGAACATGTACATCTTCAATGCTTTGTAATTAACCGTGATTAAATCGACTTACATAATTAATGTAGATGTATATATAATTAAGAGTTGAGCTCCTGTGCTTTTAAAGCAAATGAGCATTTGTGCTTGTAATTTTTTCGCCTCACGATTCATGTAGCATTATTAACGACGTGTTTCATTAAAAAAAATTTAATAATACTGTACGGATCTTGAGGCGATCCGACAGTCAAAAAAATTACAAGCACGTTGAGCTCATGTACCTTTAAAAGCACATGAGCTCCTCTCATATAGTTAACTTTGATGAAATGTATATATGGTGATCCAGAAAGGTGCGGGATCGGATCGGCGCCGCAGAACGAGTGGTACTTCTTCAGCCACAAGGACAGGAAGTACCCGACGGGGTCGCGGACGAACCGCGCGACGAACGCCGGATTCTGGAAGGCCACGGGGCGCGACAAGTCCATCAGGAACAGCTACAGGAAGATCGGCATGCGGAAGACCCTCGTCTTCTACCGCGGCCGCGCCCCGCACGGCCAGAAGTCTGACTGGATCATGCACGAGTACCGCCTCGACGACGGCGACGACCCCCAGGCCGGCAATAGTGTGAGCTGATCTTCTACTATAAATATCTGTCCGCTAGCTATTTCGAGTTTCGTAGGCAGTGTTTGGTCGGAGAATTCTCGACATATAACCATTTTGAGATTCCGCAATTCCATCTAATAATGTTCGGTGGAATGGCGAGGATATTAGTTTACGGTTGTTCCGAACATATACCCCGACCAAACATTGCCTTAGACCCTGTTCAGGCGAGAGCGTGCCTGCTATTTCAGTGTCACGTGCAGAAGCATATCACAAAATACTTTTGCAAATGAAAATGGTGGAGATATACAGGCCCCTTCCGTAGGTTCTTTAAATGGAGCCTTAGTGTTATAATGAAAATGTTGTTTCACAAGTTGTTTTAGGTGAAGTCTTAAATAAACCGCCCCATATATATATATATATAAAACAAGGTTACTATACAATTTATATATAGCACCAAGTCATTGGTGCTATTAAGTTTTCGGTCCATGGATGAAGGGATGTGCGGTTATGATGATAATGATCCTATAGGGTTAAGTGGGTGGTTGGTTGAATAGTATGATCTGACGGATGAAATGATCAAAGGGATAGATCTAACGATAGATAACTCTATAGCACCAAGCGCTTGCATTGGTACTATTAGAAACACCCCAACCGGACTCTTTCTCTCTCTCTCTCTATATATATATATATAGAGAGAGATCTCTCTCTATATATATATATAGAGAGAGAGAGAGAGTCCGTTACTATAATATAGAGTCCGAACTCTATATACATATAGAGAGAGAGCCCAGCTACTCTATATATATAGAGTCCGGCTGTGACACTTCTAATAGCACCAAGCAGTTGGTGCTACCCAACTTAAGTTTAGTGATAATAATTTAAATATTTTTAATAGAAAATATACAGTATGATCGGAATATTACAAACTGTGAATGTAACGTACTTTACCTAACAATTGCAGAGCTGCATGATTGCATAACTAACTAGCTACTGTTTGTTTGTTTTGTTTGATGGGTTATATGCAGGAGGATGGGTGGGTGGTGTGCCGGGTGTTCAAGAAGAAGTGCTTCTTCAAGTCCGGAGCTGCTGTGGAAGGAAGCACGAGCCAGTCCTCCACCACGGAAGCAGCCCATTTACATTTACTTCCTCCCACCACCACCACCTCCACCACCTCCTCCTCCTTCCACGCGGCCCAACAAACCCTAAACTACTCCCCCTCCCACCCCTCCTACTTCCTCCACCCTCACCACCACCCTCACCACCACCCACACTCCTTCTTCTACTCCCACCACCTCCCCCCTCAACCCCCTCCTCCTCCGCCGCCTCCTCCGCCGCACCACCACCACGACCTCTTCGCCATTCCCCCCGGCCACCACCGCGCCCCGGCCCCCGCCTTCGAATTCTCCGCCGCGCCGCAGATCGCGGAGGAGGGCGGCGGGAGCAGAGGCGGCGGAGAGGAGGGGCGGGGCGCCGCCCAGGGCTCCGCCGAGTGGGCGGTACCGCTCGACGGATTCGGCGCCACCGGCGCCGGCGTCGCCGCGGCGGTGCAGCGCGGCGGGCATGAGATGGACTTGTGGGGATCATACGGGAAGTAAAATATATACAAAGAGACAGAGAGTTGAGCGCCGATACTTTTAAAAGCATAGGAGCTTGACGTGCTTGTAATTTTTTAGCCATCGGATCGCTATAATATTCGTACAGTACTAATAGAAAAGGACTTAGGACACACCGTTAATAATAATTCACGAATTTTGAGATGATTCGACGGCTAAAAAATCAAGAACACAAGTGCTCATATGCTTTTAAAAACACAGGAGCTCAACTCATATATATATACATATATGTGTGTGTAGTAAGGCCTACTTTGGAATTACGGTGTCTAAAAGCAATTGCTTTTTTATATACTTTGAAGACGCTTTGGTCTTCAAATTTTAATTTTTTATAATTTTTTATTCAGATTTTCAGAATTACTGGAATCAAGTCCCACTGCCGATGTAAAAATAACGTAGCATTTCAATTATTGACATATCATCAATCGTAATACTACTACGTCACTCTTTCTTTAGCGATTCATTAATATTTAGTCAATTAAAGTGAGTTATAGGACTTGATTGCAGTGATTTTGAAAGTTTGAGCGAGATATTATAATAAATTAAAGTTTGAGAACCGAAGTGTCACCTGTCTCGTAGTTTGAGGACCAAACTTGCAATTTAACCTATTTTAAAACATTCAAAAAATTCAAAAGTATTTTTAATCTTTTTTATTCAAATACTACAAAATTATCGTAGTTATATAATTTCCTAGTGGTGGTTCCCACTATAATTTTAAGGGATTGACCGTCTTTTTGGAATATATAATTTTCTTTTAGCCTTTCAAAGTATAAAAAAAGGGTGATTATTTTTTACAGCGTAATTCCAAATTAGGCCTAAGTTGTTTGTAAAGCTGTTTTATGTATTCATTTGAGTGTATTAATTATACGTATACAGCTTATTGTTTGGGAAAATTATATGCCAGTTCCTGCAAAATTAACATTAGCTCAATTATATATATAATCAATCAAACTTTTAAAATTTAAAATATATTATAGAACTTTTATTTTAAACTTTTAAAAGTTTGGACGGTGATCTGCAATTGAGCGGAATATTTGGAACGCATTGGCATAATTTTTTCTATATTATTTGTTGTATTAACTAAGAACAGGATTTGTTTTTTTTTTTTTTCATTTATGCCCTTTTGGTTTGTTTCAACTTAAAGCAATACTACCTTTAGAGTGATCCATTTTGCATATTTGCCCCTACAAAACTCATAATTATCACCTTCCAAAGCACTACATTAATTAAGATACTAATCAAAACTAACACATTACTCCAAGCATTTTAAAAAGGAAAAAAAAAAAACCCAACATATATAAGAAGTTCATATATAATTCGAATCACCAAAATTACGTAGATATATAATAATCAACCATAGAGTTCTTTCATACTTGAAGGAGCACTTCTCATGCAGCTGAATCAGGCTTAGACTCGTACCCGAGTTGCAGCGCAGTTCGGTCACGACGTCCCAAAAAGTTCGGTATGGTTTCTAAGATGCCGACGCGGTAAAAAGCATTCAAATCGACCGGTGCGAGCGCGTCGAACTCGTTCGCAGGTTGCTGCATACCTGACTCTTGTGCTCTCTGATTTTCCACAACCTGAAGAAGCGAAAAAATTTGCGCAAAAATTATCCAACAACACAGATTATTTTTGTTCTTTATTCGAAGAAAATATATAATAAAACTGTTAACCTTAGCTCTGAGATGCATGTTGTCATTTTGAAGCTCCAATTCCTGCAGTAATCGACGAAAAAGAATCGAAATGAAACAGAAACTGAAAAAATAGGGGAAAAAAAAGAAGAAGTGAACTAATTGATGAATATATAGCTTTACCCTTTTCTGCATGTGTTCGATCTCTGCGAACAGCAACTCATGCTGATAAATGGAAACCGAAGATCAACGTAACTTAAAACAAATAATCGCATAATACCAACTACGCTGCAACATTCGTCATGAATCAAATTTGCGCATGCTTATACATGTTTTGGTTATACCTTCTTAGATCTGATCCTTGTGATGCCTCTTTCGAGGCGATTCTCGAGTTGCTTGAGCTCCTTCACAGTCAAAGAACTCAAAGAATCACCCATTAAGTGCCTGATGGAAGGGGAAAAATGTATTAATTTTCCGCTTATCGGATAAGTTAACTTTATAACTTATTAATTCTAGTCCATATTTTCGACTACGATGTGCGAGGATCGCGTTACCGGTTCGCATTCTGCAGTATTTGAATCTGATGGCGCAGTTTCGCAGCTTCTTGCAGGTAGTACTGCTGCAGTCAGAAAAGAAGGCACATGATCAATTTTAATGAACTGTAACAATTAAGTCAAAATTTTTATCAAGAGTTAGTTTAGGGGATGGAAAAAAGAAGATAATTACTAACTAAATTCGTTTAGGTGAAATTTATTGTATGCTAATCAAGCATGGAAATGTTTGGAGTTTTTCATAATTTAGATGAATAATTGGTGAATAATGGCATCATATATATATATATATGTCTATAATTTATCCCATTTTAGTGTAATTGAGATTTTTTTTTTTTGAAAGAAAAGGAAATAATATAACTTTGTTCTTGAAAAATTCAGACTTACATTAAGGTAAAAACGTACAAAACTTACCTGAACTATTGACCATTTTGCTTCGACTACCAGACCTTCCAAAATTTTGATTTTCCTGCCCAACCTTTCAATTTGTTTGCTTCGAGTGAGTCAACGGCACTTTGACTTCCAAATTTGAATGCATCATTTATCTTTACGTTTAGTTAGTATATTTTTTTAAATTTCGCAATTATAAATTTATTAAAATAAGCAATTAACTTAATTTTGAAATCAAAATACCATTGACCGACTCAAATCAAACAAATTGAAAGATTGCGCAGTAAAATCAAAATTTTGAGAGTTCAGCGAATCATTTCAAAATAGTCTATAGTTCAGATAATTTCTGTACGTTTTTACCTTATATTAATTCATATCAAACTACAATTTTTCTGATCATTGAATTTTTTTTAATTGTTGAAAAAACAATAAACAAATGAAGTGATTTCTATTGTAGCAAATCCATAGTATCACATTGCTTTGAACTAGCTGAACAAAAACTTTTTAAGTTTATATATAAAAGTCACCATTTTGTTTTGGAGTTTTAAATTATATATTATATTAAAATTTTGCTAAATATTCATTGATTAAAAAGGAAATACATATATATATAAATGAAATAAAATGGGATAAAGTTGCTTACTTGAGAATTGACTTCTATAACTGGACCTGAGTTGGATTTATCAGAAGCCTTCTTGTACCTCTCAATGATTGATTTTGTGCTGTGACAACAAAAAATTAAAAAAAAATTAAAAAAAAAATTTAAAAAAGAAATCAAGAGGGAAATGTAAGAAAATATTTTTACCAAAGATTATATGTAGCTGAATTTGAAATTTTAGTCATAAAATGAAAGTATAGAATGATTTAGTATTTTTGATTAAATTTGATATGTTCGGGCTCGGGTTGAGTCTACAATAAGTGTAAGGGGTTGGAACAAATGAAAAAAAAAATTGTGCTAGGCCAGGTCGAAAAAAGAAACTAAAAATGTACCGCGCCTCTGATTTTTATAAATTAGTTGAACAAAAATTGGGACTAGGAATGTAAAATGGGCTGGGCGGGCGTCGACCGCCCTAGAGATGTCAATGGGTACGGATACCCGTAATTTTATCCGAACCCGAATCCGAACGGAGCGGATTTATCCGATGCTAAACGGATATGGTTTCGAATATGGATATCAAAAATGAAAACCCAACGGATATGGATTCAGATATAGATTTTGATTGTACCCGACATGAACCCGAACCCGAACCCGACCCGAACCCGAATTTATTTTACATTATATATAATATGTATATAAAAATTTGATGTTATATTTGAATTTATATTTTAAAAATTTAGATTTAATGTAATATATTTTGAAATATTGAAAAGAGAAATAATTATTTCGGGTTCGGATTTGGGTTCGGGTTCGGATTTCAAATTTTTGATCGTGTTCGGATTTGGATATGAATTTTTAAAATCCGTCGGGTTCGGGTTTTGGGTTTGGAGTCGGGTTCGGGTTCGGGTTTTTGAAAATCCATCCCGAATCCGACCCGTTGACATCCCTAGACCGCCCAAACGACCGCAAGCGATAAATGTGGCTCGGCACAGCACGACCCATGACACTCTGGTAAAAATATTATTTTTTTCCTCAAATATGTTTTTTCCAAATAGTTTTTCTTTTTTCCTTTCATCTAACACAATATCCAAAACTAACGTTTTTATTTAAAAAAAATCCAAAATTTATTTATATAATAATTATAGAACTAATATTGAAAAGGATCTAAAATAAAATAACTTCTATAAAAAGTATCTAAAATTTATCTACATAACAAATAATAACAGATACATTGCAGAACTAATAATGAAGAGGATCTAAAAAATAAGATTAAAAGTTTTCGAAAACAAAATCGGGCCGGCCTATGTTGTGTTAAATATAATATAAAAATATTTAAACACCGTTATCTAACAGCTTAACCTTTTAGAGAATAACGGTTGTTTTATATAATTTAATATGGTATCAGAACAGAAGGTCCTGAGTTCGAGTCACGTTAGGTTCCCAACATTATTAATTTTCTCCCATTTAATTCAAGTCCACGTCATAGGCCTACAAAATTTTCTGAGTCCAGGAGGTCCTGAGTTCGAGTCACGTTAGGTTCCTAATATTATTAATTTTCTCCTATTTGATTCAAGTCCACGTCATAGGCCTACAAAAATTCTCTGAGTCCAGACGTGATCTTAAGCTTTTAGAGAATAACGTTTGTTTCATATAATTTAACATGGTATCAGAACATGAGGTCCTGAGTTCGAGTCACGTTAGGTTCCTAACATTATTAATTTTCTCCCATTTAATTCAAGTCCACGTCATAGGCCTACAAAAAATCTCTGAGTCCAGACGTGATCTTAAGCTTTTAGAAAATAACGTTTGTTTCATATAATTTAACATGTCGTGCAGTTCGGATACTATAGTATCAAAGAGAGAAGTAGAGAGAGAGAGTGATTTAGAGTGATTTAGAGAGAGAGAGAGTTAGGTTACAAACCCTAGCTAGCACAAGAGAAGAAACCCAGGAGGAGGGAGCTGCAGTTTCCTTCTTGGTGCAACAAGAATGGGGGATAGATATATAATAGATAGCCTAAGAAAATCTTTCCCCTTTACCCTTTTACTTACAAAAGTGGGTTTGGGAGCTTTATTAAAGACTGGAGGAAGATATATCATCATATCTATGATGGAAGATTGGAAAAAGAAGATTGCATTGGAACAATTAGTTGCAAGAATTAAAGTTTCAAAGAGCAAATTAATTAGAATCAGAAAAAATCTGCAAGTTTGTGTCAGAAGAACTGCTATATATATAAATAAAAAAAAAGAAGAAGCATAAAGGGTGAAATCTTACTTTAGGAGTGCTTATTCCTCTTGTTATTTATGTGGTATAATAAAAGAGAAATTGTAGAATACTCAAGTTTAATATTTACATGTTTATAGTTGTTCAAAGAGAAAGAGATATAGTAATGTAAGCCCCTCCTACTTATTTCATAAAGTTATTTGTAACACAAGATGCATGAAAATCTCAAGCTAATTAAGAACCCTAAATAGCTAGGTGACATATCATAGTGTACTTAGAAGATCATTGTTGATTTTAAAGTTGCAAACATAACTTAATTTCCAAAAAATAAAAATAAACATAGAAAATCATCAAAAAAAAATAAAAAATCAAACATATATATGGTTGGTCTACAAGTTGATACTCTTGTTCAATTACCAGCAACATATTCCCACATCTAATTACTATTTAAACTACTTTCATATTCTTGCAACAAGATCTTAAATTTAGTAATGCAATTAAACGTACATAATAAACATGTATGGCCTATATATAAGTTAGTAACTTAATTCAGATCATGAAATTAATAATGTATCTCTTCAAAATTCACATATATAGGATTAAATTAACCTGTTGTTCGAATACTCGTAGAGGCGGCCGCGGCTCGAGAAGACGATGAGCGCGACCTCGGCATCGCAGAGAACGGAGAGCTCGTACGCTTTCTTCAGCAGCCCGTTCCGCCGCTTGCAGAAAGTCACTTGGCGGTTCGTCGTGTTCTCGATCCTCTTGATCTCAATCTTACCCCTCCCCATGATCTCCTCCTTGATTTCCTCTATATATTTACCCTATCAAGAGCACAATTCATTATATGCAAAACAATATATATATATATATATAATGGTGAAAAATTAGATAGTATCTATAGTCGGATAATATTAAGAGAATTTCTGCCAAAATCTCTCTCTATATACATATATATATTCTTAGAACTAGGTGATCACGCACACATAAATCAAAATTATGAAAGTTAATATGAAATGGCTATAAAGAGTAGCATCATATGAAGAGAATGGAAAAGTTGTAGCTAGCCTATTGCAAAGCTTTAAAAAAAAATAAAAAACCAATATGGTGCATCAATAGTTATTATAATTCAGTTAGTAATTTTCTTTAATTTAATTCCAAAAGTATTAATTATTTGGTGAAATTTTGTCATTATTTTTGCAATTTTGCTTAGAAACTTATGATTCTATCAGTGAAAATGGGAAAACCATATATATAGATGGAGAATGCTTAAGATTAGGTTTTAATTCATATGATCACACTATATATATTATAACATTATATGTGTGCTTTAATTTATATAAGAGAATGATAAGGAAAACAAAAGCAATTCATGGATGTGTAGGTGAAAATTAATTCCAACACATATATATAATACTCCATATATTTACTAGAAAAATCAGAAGAACAAAATTTCCCAAAACTAGGTTGGAAACCAATTATTATTTGGATTCAAGAAAGAAAAAAAATGATGTTTTCAACTAGCTCAAGAATTTTTTTTTATTTTTTTTATGCCCAAAGATCAGGAAAAGATGTAAAAATAAACATACTAACTAACTAACAACACATATATAATTCACTGTAAAACCACTAAGAATGACCTCAAAGAGCTCACTTAATCAGGAAAGAAAGGGCAAAAAAAAAAAAAAAGGAAAAACAAAACCATAGTAAAGATTCCAACAAGCACCTCCAAATTAATTAGCTCGATCAGTGTTTAATTTCTTCAATTTTTGTTGCTGAGATAACACAAAACATATAAGAGAGAGAGAGAGAGAGAGAGAGAGAGAGAGAGAGAGAGAGAGAGAGGAGAAAGAGTTGGACAAAATGTGGTGTTCTATGTCTTCTTTATGTATTAAGTAGTCTCCAATATTTTATTTTCTTACTGTTACCAATCTTGAGGTAAAAACATCTCATGTACTGTATTTAGTATTTAATTGTTTATTATATTTAAAAATTAAACTTTAATACGACGGATGTGATCTACAATATATACAATGAGTAAGTGTGAAAATTCATGAGTTTTTTAAAAACTTACTACATAAACATCGAACAAAGTCTCAAAAGCAAGCTGTGAAAAAAAATATATATATTTAATTCATAAAAAATAGGTTCGAATACTTTTATAAGCACCAAGTTTTTGGTATTTATAAGTGTCTGGCTATTGAATCAAGCCTTTTCGCTGTTAAAGCAAAAGTCAACAATAGTGGCCAGTAATGGACTCTCTATTGTATATGACTCAGAAGTTAGAAGGGTTGATCCAAGAGCCAAAAAGTTGATAGCATCGAGGACTTAATGTTTCTAAAAGCACTCAAGCTGAACTTTTTATAATTTATATTTTTTTTATTTCTAAGCTTTTTGAATGCACTACAGCACGTTTAATAAATTTAGGAAAAACTTCAAATACCACCCCCTGTGGTTTCGTACTTTCTCACTTTAGTGCCCTGTGGTTTAAAGTGTATCACTTTATTATCATGTGATTTCATTTTTCTCTTTTTCGTGTACCTTTCATTAATTTTTTCGTTAAATCATATAGAAAAAACTTAAGATAACTCACATCTGATTTATCGAATATTCACTTTAGTACCATGTGGTTTTAACTTTCTCACTGATTTAACAAAAAAATTAACAAAAGGAATAAAAAAAAAAGAAAAATGAAATCACATGGTACTAAAATGAGAAAGTGCGAAATCACAGAGGTGGTATTTGAAGTTTTTCCATATATTTAATTATGTTTTCAGGATATGTATAATAGAATTTTAAGGGTGTGATATACGCAATCCGTCCGTTGATCTGCCGATTTATACCGTCCCTTCAGATCTCATCACTTCTTTTTTTTTCTTTTTTTTTCTTTTTTGGCAGGTTATTGCGAGGGTGGTCCATGATGACGTGGTAGACCCGGTCCATGAAACAATTCATTTTGGACCGTAGAGTGAGTGGGTGAAGTGAGGGCCGTACGAGGGATGGACCGAAATGGGTAGACCACTGCCCCTGGGTTGGGAGCTCCGAATCCGCTAAAACGGGTAGTTCTGCGTTGGAAACGGTCGCAGTGATTGGACGGCCGAGATTTCCCATGTCACATCAGTGATCCCAAGAGTGATTTCCCTGTTGGATTTATTATTATTATTATTTTAATCAACTATCTGTTTTCAAAACCTTGGTTGATGTCAATAGAATCCGAATGGGATGGATTTGTTCGATGCTAAACGGATATGATTTTGAATATAATTTTTTATACCTTTTAACTTAATAACTGGAACAAATTCTGATGCCGATCTTGATTCCAACTACAAAAAGATTTATAAATAGAGATGCAAATAGGACACATCATGGGCCTCCTGTTCCGTTTTCTTAGCAGGTTGAGACGAATACGAGACGGATTGACTTTGTATCCTATTCTTATCCCACTTATTGTTATCTGGAGCAGGTTGTAAATGTAACGGCGAATTTTTTATTATTTGGGGCGGATCAAGGGCAAGAGCGGATTTCCCGCTTGACATTATATTTTCTTAGCAGATTAGAACAGATTCAGATCAAACTTTTTTTTTTTCTTATTTTTAGTTCCCACCTACCGTCCCATTCAGGTAGATTGAAACAGAAGCCCTGCCAACCCGAATCCATTTACATCTCTATCTATCTGAGAAAGCTTCAACAAAATGGGACATCTTATTAATTTCGCAAAATTAGCATACACACACACTCTTGAATTTTGAACCACTAATAGCTGAGCATATATTTCTCCTCCATTTTTCTTTTCTTTTTTTTTCTATTTCCAACCAATTACTTAAATTCCCCCACACCCTCACCCATCATACATAAGATTATCATAAATAATAATTAATTTCTCTTCCATACATGCCTTTGCATTGCTTTTCTCTCACCACATATTTTGTGTAGAGTGACCCTCCATTTACTATAAAAGGGTGACTCCACATTGAATACAAACTTATATGTTGGTTAAACTTTATGCAAGAGACATACACATATCCCAATCCTTGTAAGGTGATAAGTCCCAAACTCATTTAATGCTTATTCTTCTTTGGTGTTACTCATCTCCCTTAGTTATTTAATGTAGAAGAGGAACATTCCCTCCATGTGAAACTTACTATGATGGTGTGTCATAGAAAAAGCCCATCCATCCTACTAAAAGATCAAATTTTTTATTTATTTGTAACATGTTAGTAGTAAAAAGTTCCTCTATATTGAGTAAAAAAAATGACAATAATATTCCATGTTCCATTACTCCATAGTTATGAGGTATAAATGTTAGAGATAGAGAAAGATCACTAACCATGGAAGGTGTTCATTCACTTGGCCACTCAAATCTTGTGAAACACAAGAATAAAAGTTAATGATACCAATAGTGTTTTCTTTTTCTTTTTCTTTTCCTTCCTCTCCCTTGTGTTGTTCATATGTAAAAATAATTCGGCGGAAAGAAAGAAAGAAATTCTTAAAAAGGATGCTAATCCACACCATAATACTTTTCGATATTGTCGAAGATTACTAACATATAATTAGGAGTGTAATATGCAAAAAATCTCAATTGTTTCCATAGTTGCATATTCAGATTACTCTTTATGAAGTCCTCAAAGAGAAATGGAAACTCCAAGCATCTAACAAGCGAAAACAAGTCCTCAAAGCTAATCAGAAAGCAGTATCTCTTTAATGCATAAAGAGTAAACAAAAACCTAACAATGTCGATCGGTTGCGATTCAAAGTGAATTATGAAAATGCTCATGAAAACACATACACCTGCAAGTAAGTGTGCACTACAAAAAGTGTTCTCATTACTTAGATTAGTTTAAGAGACAGCAAAGCAGAATGAGAATAGAACACATACAGGAGAGTAGAATAACAAGTATCATTCACTTTACCGAAGTTCCTCATCAGAAATCTGCAATAGTTAATGAAAAGGCTCCCACGATTCTTCGAGCCAAGTTATTCGTTGTGATCCCACATCTTCCTCATGAAACCATTGTCATAAGATTGTACAGGGTAAATAAGGGAGGAGAAAGTTAGCTCGCGCGAAGAAAGTAACAAGCAGGTAAACTATAACATTACTTTACTCCATGTCGTTAGTATAAGTTACGAAAACTATGAATACAGAAGAACATACTGAAAGGGAGGAGCCGAGAATGGAAGCAAAGAGAAAAAGTCACATGCTTTTATTTTCATCCCGAGTCAGCTCTATCACTCTAGAACAACAGAACTGCGGAAACGAAATTGCTCACATAATATAACAAGTAAAAGATGGATAAAAAGCTCACTCGGAAAGAAGTTGAGTTAACATATGTTGTAGATTAATCATGTGCTTTGAACAAGACTTTACATACAAGAACTGGGGGTCACTTGAAAATTATATTGAGAACTCCTACAATTCAAAGAGTCCGATGATCATTTAGGACCAGAATCATAATTTAGACGCTGACAAGTTTGAAATTCTCACTGAATCAAAAGAAATTTTGGCTGTGACAAATATCCAGACCTTATCTAAAACTGCTTGAATCCTCTGGGTTCACCTTACCCTTGCCGTTTCTGGCAAAAAATAATATATTTCATGTTTCTTGATAGATTAAGTTACCCTTATCGTCAAGGATAAACTAAACTTCCAAAAATATAACTCGTTCTTTCAGATGATAGAATTTTAAAGAACCTGTTTTAAGAACAAGAACTTGACAATCAGAATATGTAAACAGCAAGGTTGTCATAAATGCTCAATATAGCACATGATTGCTATAGCACAAATGATCAAACAAATACAAAAATATAAAAAGAACAGAGCAGCGAAAAATATATTCTATTCTCCCACCAGTTAACAACCCGTCGTCTGCACAGTCAAAGGCAGCAGAGGTAAACATTCAACAACCAAAAAGTAAATCTAAGAGAAAAAAAAGGAGCAAAGTTAATAGCAAGAGAAAGGAAAACACAATGGCGAAAGAATTTAGTACCTGCCAACTGAGGAAAATAGAAGAAGAAAGATGGAGTAGTACTGTAATTAGCGTACTTATGCCGGCATTGAACTATCATAATGCAGATACTGAGGACAGGAACTCAACAACAAAATAGATGTTAAGCAACAAGAGTAATACGCTTTACACATGCAGAGAAACTAAAAGGCTACTTGGTAAGCATAACAAAATGTTAAGAACTTTATCACCAGTATGCTTGGACAAAAAGGAAATGTTTCTTTCAATCCAACATGGTAAAATCAAGCCGGAGCTCTCTGTGAGTGACAATGGCGAACAAGCTGCCAAAAGAATTCAATATATAAGAAGCATCACCAAGCTTCCAATAAAACTAAATTGACAAACATATATTCTAACAGACCTTTATAATCATCCCTGATCAGAAAGTAAAACTTGTTAACATGCACCAGATGCGAAAGTCTACAGGAAATTAGAAAAGTAAAAAAAAGACATGAGAGTTATGTGCCCGAACCGAATTCTCAATAGTAGCAATATGGTACGAGTTTCAACAAAAAGAGACAACTAAAATAGACGGCAACACAACAAGACCAAGTTTTCACCAGTTGCTTCTTTGAGGAACATATGCACCCACCATTGACACTTCAAAGATGATCACATCTAGATAGGATATCTGCATTTAGACGATCTTATCAGTTATTCGTACAGGCAGTCTCAAATATTATGAATTACAAGCGCAGAAATACAGTCGATAACCAAAAACTACATTTAAGAGCTCCACAGTGGCTGATAAAGTTCTCTGGTGACTAGTAACCTTTCGGCAATAAAAAGAAAAGCTCATTTCTTTCTTCCACCACGTTCCCTCAAAGCTAGGGTAATTGTATCTCCAGGTCCGATGTTGTAGTAAGCAAGAGTAAGGTTGTCCTTGAGAAAACCCGCCCGGGCACTCAGCTTTTGCTTATTAGAAGGAAGCTGAACCTCGCCCGCAATCTTCTCTTTGAGACTACCAATTGTCTCAGACAAAGACTGCACTGTGATCTCCAAAGTTTGGCCTTTTAAGTTCCCTTCATCAACATTAGGAACGGACACAGAAATGCGAACGGATCCCTACATGACAACAAAGTGGAACAAATTAGGTATAGAATACATCAAAAAACCTAAAAACGTAATCGAGATTGCATTTGAATGGACATAAATAAATAAATAAAAAATTATTACCGGGTGCTGAGCAATGAATTGATCCTCAGGGATGAGAGAAACCTCATCAATTCTCTGCCTCTTCGGTTCTGGCTCATCAGGCAACGGAGGAGGAGCTTCCTCAGGAGGCGGGGGCGGAGGCATGCCAAGTGGCAGGGGTGGCGGCGGGGCAATCGGCATGTTCGGTGGCGGCATAGGCATGGGAACGTAATGAGGGCGCTGAACCACAATAGGAGTGAACTGCGACCCAGGAGGTGGCGGAACAGGCATATTGGGAGGATTCATCGAGATCATTGTTGGATTAGGTGGACGGCTCATCCCGATGGGCTGCTGAGTTGGCGTTACATTCATCTGAGGTGGTGGGGGTGGCCTCATAGTTTGGAACATGGGGCCAACTCCCATTCTTAGGGGCGGAACCCCGACACCGCCGCTAGTCGGAGGAGTAGAATACGGGACAGAATTGGGCAAATAACGCGGGAGATTCAAAGCCAAACCAGGTGGCGGAGGAAGGGGGCGGATACCTGGAAAACCAGACCTTGGAGGAGGAGCAGGCCCCGGAAGAATCATCCCATCACTACCAGCAGCATCATTCTGCTCCTCACTGGAAATACCCTGCGACAAGGCCTGAGTGGCAGTGCGGCCGATGCTTCCTGAATGTCCGTCCCATATGACCTGCTTAGGCTGCTCGTCCTTCTTCTTTTCGATCTCCGCCTTGACCGCGTTCGACACCTCCTCCTCCGTGGTGCCAAAAATATCAGGGCGAGTTCTGGCAAGCCCCACGATGTTCCTAGATATCTCGTCGTCGGCCGCGAGTGTGGTTTCTCTAATTTTGGCCATCATCCTTTCCTTCTGCTCCTTATATTTCGGGTCTATGAGCGAAATTCGCATATGCTCCGCCATCTCGTTGATCGGAATCAGCTCACCCGTGATTGGCGAAATTACAAACTTGGTTGGGTCCCTTTCGGCAGGCAGCCGCTCCTCAGGCCTCTTCCAATTCTTCACTATCCTCATAGGCGGCTCCTCATCCGCAGGTGGCTTCATTTCATTCTTCTTATCGCCCCCGCCGTTCTCGTCAAGCCTCGCCGCCCTCATTCCTTCTTCAACAAGGTGGACCTCTTCTTCGTCCATCTCCATCTCCACCTCCCTCCCCGGCTCCGCCACCTCCATAGCGGCCGCCTCTTCATCCCCCAAAGAAGGCATCTTGCTCCTCCTTATGACTTCTTCTACGGTCATGGGCTTGGGGAGCTCTTCGTCCTCATCATCGGCAAATTCAATCATCTCAACAACAATGAAATCGTGCCAATCGATCATAGCCATCTGCACCCTCTCCTGCTCGATCTCGTCCTCCGCCTTCTGCCGCGCCTGCTCCTGCGACCGCTCCCACTCCAGGCGGTGCAAGCACCGCTCGAGCACCGCCGTCATATCCGCGACGCTCTTCCTCAGCCTGTCCGTTATCTTATCCGGCTTGTCCTTGTCCGGCATCAGCACCCGCGAGTAGGTGTCCGTGAGCGTCGTGAAGAACGTGAACATGCTGTGGGTCGGTTTCAGGAAGTGGAACTGCGGGTTGGTCAGCTCCCGGCTGGCCAGGCTCTGCAAGAAGCTCTTCCCATTCCTAGCAACAAACTGCGCGGTCAGCTTGATGATATCCAACTCCTCGCCCGTAATCCCTTCGGGCAGGCGGACAGTGTACAGCTCAGCCTCAGGAGGATCCACAGCCTTCTGAAGGGGGATTCTGAACTGCGCGGCAGGGTCAGCCTTAGAACCCTCATCAGCAGCCGCCAAGGCCGTGGCAGGGGCGGCGGCGGCCGAGTCCGAGGGGGCGGGGGCAGAATCCAATTGCTGGGAAGAGTCTGCGGACGGCTGAGACTGGAATTGGTTCCGGAATTCGGTAACCCTATGCTGGTAATAGGCATGATACGGGTCCGACGCGATTAAAAAGTTAAACTTGGAATTCCCGGCATTGTTTGCAAGGATCCTTTTTTCGAATTCGGGGCCATTCCGGGCGACAAAACCTGCAGTTTTTTCGATGATAACCCTAATATCCGGCGGGGGGTGGATGATCCCAATTGTCCGGGTGTGCGTCGCGACGGGGGCCGGGGGCTGAGAAGGTTCTTCCCTTTCCCTTTGTTGATTGGATTGGTCGGTTTGGGGATCGTTGGGGAGCTGAGCGGGAGGGAGCGGGCCGAGGTCTCCGTCGGCCGGAGGGGCCGGGAGGGGCAAAATGGGGCCTAACATCCTCTAAATTGCCAATCTCTCGATCCAAAGTTCGCAAATTTCCAATAAAAAACAAACGAGCACGAAGAACACCTAGGGTTTTTCGAATCCTAACGAGGGAACAGTAGAAAACTGAGATTGAAATTGGGAATTGTGGGGAGATTAGGGTTCTGATAACTGGAAAGAGCGGGAGAGATCGGGGATTACCTCGTCGCGCGATCGAAGGAGAGAGCTTGGGATCGCACGGGGTTACGGAGAAACCCTAACCCTAGGGGCGAATGAGGAGGACGATGGCGGTGCGAGTTATAATATGGAGTTAGCGGAGCCGGGTTAAAATTGGGCTCCGGTCGACTCGGACCGGGACGAACCGAACCGGGCCGTTTTGTTTCTAGGCTTGTGGACCGGGCTCTCGCTAGAACTTTCCGAAGCATAGCCATGGGAAGCAAAAAAAATAAAAATAAAATAAAAAAGGTAAAAAATGTATGGAAACCCCCGCACTATATACTATTTCTGAAATGGCTCTCTAAAATTTTTCTAGTTCTAATTTTTTTAAAGGGTTAATTGCATACAGGTCCCCGCAAACATAATAAATAGCAAATATATTCCTGCAAAGTTTAACTTTTACAAAATGTCCCTACAAAAGTCCTAAGTTATGCAGATATATTCCTCCGGTTTGTTTCTGTTAGAACTCTGTAAAAACTTTAACAGCAGATGAGTGAAATGACATTTTTGCCTTTACAGATATGTCCCTCCAAAAAGAAGAAAAAGAAAAGAAGGCAACGGCGGCCGGCGGCGGTGCTCCCGTTTCCCCCGTGGTGGCGTCCCTCGACGTGTGGATCGCCGCGCCCGCGCTCGTCGAGGAGCGGAGGGACCTCCAAAACGAGGACGACAAGGACGAAGACGACGAGGGTTTCTTCGAGGGCTTCGGCTTAGGATCGGGGGAGGAGAGGAGGAGGCGGGATTGGCCGGCAGAGAGGAAGCGGCGGCGGCGGAGGCGGAGGATGGAGGAGGAGGAGGAGGGAGGGGCGGCGTCATTCCGATCAAAGGAAGAGAAAGAGGAGGAGGAAGAGGATGAGGGTAAAATCGTCAATTCACATTATTAACTAACCATGGTTAAGTATTTTAACTGTGGTTAACTTAGTTTTTCTAACAGAATATAACAGCATGAACATTTTTACAGACGATAGGACTTGCAGGGATATTTTACAAAAGTTAAACTTTGCAGGGATATATTTGCTATTCACTATGTTTGCGGGGACATGTATGCAATTAACCCTTTTTGGTTTAAAATATAGTAATTTTAGTGTGTACATATATATTATCGAATTCATTAATAATTTTATCAAATTTGATGACTCTGATTACTTCTAGCAAATAAAACTAGATAGATTAATGATTAATAACTAACAGGATTGTTAAATTTGATAGAATTTTTAATATAAGTAAGTTTATGTTTAGGATTACGAAAAAATTACATTACGTTTGAATAGAAAGTACAATAAAAAATTACTTTATTTATTTTTATAAATAATATTATATTTCGTATATCGCAATTTGTGACCCCATCAGAAAATAGAGAAACATATTATTATATGCTTTCGCTCTCATTTCATTTTGTCTGCGAGCTTCATAATAGTCTAAAATATAAAAATCTAAGAAAATCATAATCAAGAAATTAAAAAATAAAAAAATATATTCTTATATATTATGTTCAGATCTCATTTTACCTACGAGCTTGAGATGGGCCTCAAGTATAATAGTTCGCAGGAAATCCCAATTAAAAAGAAGATAAAAATTGAGGGGCACATTCAAAATATCCTATAGTTGAAGGGGTTCTTACATACATTTTTACAAAACAATAAATAATAATAATAAAATTATAAAGTAATCCCCCACAGTTGCAGCAGTGTTCAATCAATCCACACAATCAATAAGCTTAAATTTTAGCCCCCAAAAAAAAAAAAAATCATCTTATTACTCTTATTAGGGATTAAAGATGGAAACAATTCCTCTTCTTACTCCCTACAAGATGGGGAGGTTCAATCTCTCCCACAGGTTAGTATACATAAAACCTCATCAACACCCCTTTTCCCTCTTTTTGTTTTTTTGTTCTCTAAAATTTGACCCATCATTCAATTAATTGCTGTTGGAATTTTTCCCTTTCTTGAAATTGTTTTTTTGATTATGTGACAAACAATGCCCACAAGTTGTTTGTTTAATTGTCTATTTCAATCTCTAATATTTTTAAAATTTTTTTTGAGTTTTTATACTTAGTTAAGTTAGAAATTTTGTTGAATTTAATGGCTTTATTTGATATTAACTGTTAATTTGCTTAGTTTTTTCTGGTCTATAGTTGACGAGTATCGTTAGATAATACGGACGGAAAATACTTTTTCGGCCAGAAAATTATTTTTTAAAATATTTTGCGGGATTATAAGTGCCTGCAGTTTGGTCGTGCTTCTGCTTTTGCTTTAGGCAGCAGTCACCTCAGCTAAAGCATTCACTAAATAGAAATCTTGGAACTTGTGCTGCAACGGGAATTAGAAATGAAATTCGGAAGCTCAAAAGCAGAAGCTTTAATTGGTGATTCTGAATTTTTTTTGAAGAGAACATGTTGGAGGGATTATGATGAAGTACTTTTTTTAAAGCTCTACTCAAACAACACCAAAAATGTGGTTTTTAATTTGATCGCGCACTTGTAACTTGTATCTTATACAAAAGTTTCTTAGGGGTAAGCTCAACATGGAGTTTTATGTCTATGTATGTAATTCATGTTTTACGTAGAAATGGAGTTTCCGATGATATTCTTGACGTTAGGATCGTTTTGGCGCCGTTGACACGATCGCGGTCGTACGGCAATCTTCCTCAGAAACATGCGATATTGTATTACTCTCAGAGAACCACAAAGGGAGGCCTTCTAATTGCCGAGGCAACAGGGGTCTCGAGCACAGCTCAGGGATATCCGAACACTCCCGGTGTGTGGACGGCGGAGCAAGTGGAGGCGTGGAAGCCCGTCGTGGACGCCGTGCATCGAAAGGGCGGAGTTTTCTTCTGCCAGATTTGGCATGTAGGAAGGGCATCGACCTGCGGTATCGTTCTCTACTTCGTCAGCGCTCTGTTTCTGTTTTTCCTGAACCTGAGAATTGCTGGAATTGCGTAAACTCTTCGCGGAAATGCTCAAATTTAAGTTTATGTTTGTTATATTTAATTTTTGTTCCCCAATTTGCTTCTATATGCTGCTTGAAAAAGAATCCTATTCTGCTACCTTTGCAGATTACCAACCTAATGGACAAGCACCAATCTCGAGCACCGACACCCCGATCATACCTCAAACCCGCACCGACGGCACCGTCGAAGCATTCTCTACTCCCCGAAGGCTAAGAACCGATGAGATCCCTCAAATCGTCAACGATTTTAAACTCGCCGCAAGGAATGCCATCGAAGCACGTAACCTTCTGCTCCACATCCTAAGCAGTAATGCTATGTGTATCTCGTACTTGACAAGTAGTGATTGATTTAGCTTCTTAAACATACATACATACATTCTAAGGTACATAAAGCACTACTCGTACCTTTTCTCAGACTTCGATGGGGTCGAAATCCACGCCGCATACGGCTATCTACTCGAACAGTTCATGAAAGACAGTGTCAACGACCGAACCGACGAGTACGGCGGGAGCATCGAGAACCGTTGCCGCTTTGCCCTAGAGGTGGTCGAAGCGGTCGCGAATGAGATCGGGCCCGACAGAGTCGGAATCCGGCTCTCGCCGTATTCCACCTGCTTGGACTGTCGCGACTCGAACCCGACCGCCCTGGGGCTTTACATGGTCCAATCACTCAACAAGTATAACATCCTCTACTGCAGTATGGTCGAGCCCGACATGGTTAACATGGGCGGGAAATTGCGAGCTGCCCGCGGCCTTTCTCCGATGAGGAAGGCTTTCGAGGGGAGTTTTATGGCAGGAGGAGGGTATGACAGAGAGGAAGGGAACAAGGCCGTGGCCGAGGGGTACGCTGATTTGGTGGCGTATGGTAAATGGTTCTTGGCTAATCCCGACTTGCCGAAAAGATTCGAGATCAATGCAGGTCTGAACAAGTATGATAGGTCTACTTTCTATACTTCTGATCCTGTTGTGGGGTATACAGATTACCCATTTTTTGATTCTTCTGTTTGATTTTGTGTTCATTTCATAAGTAAGTGATTATACAAAAAGTATTTGTACTGGAAGGAACTAAGAGTGCATTTAATGAATAGAACTTGATGTGTTCTGCAGTTGTTGGTCTCCATTCAATCTGTGCTTTTGTTTCGACGAGCTCAGCTAAAAATGTAAAGCAGTTAGACTTTAAAGACGTCTGAATTTTTTTAATTTTAATAACTATACAAATCGTGACGTAGAGATCGGAAACTCGGGTACCTACCTCTCCACAATGTAGTGGTCGATATCGACACACGACAATCATAAATATTTGGTCAGATTCAATGAATCTCCGCATCTATTAAAGTTTTATTTATTAATGTCACTTTCATGGTCCAAAATATTAATCAACAATAAATTCTTCCATACCAGAAAGGGAAGTGAAAAACACACGCAAACTGTGTATACATTTTTTGCAAATACACCCCTGCAAATATACAAAATTATGCAACGGTTGATACTTAAGTTGGTATTTATGTGTACTTATAAAGTTGGGAGCATAGGCTTCTTAAAGTGGTATATAGTATCCAAAAAGTTTGAAGCTCAATTTTTTTTTTTTTTTTGGTGTATACAAACAGTTGATTTTTTTTTTTTTTGTGTGTATTTTTATAATTCCTCTTTTTTTTTTTTGGTAAATATGCATGGAGACGTCCACAATAATGAGCTATACTGAAATAGTTCCCCAAAATTAATTAAGTTAAAAATTCTATCAAAATTAATGACTTTATTGCTTATTAACAATTAATCGACCTAATTTTATTAGAAAAAATTTGACTAAACTCCATAAATCTTATAAATCACCAATGAATTTGCTAAAATCCACAAATGTTTTTAACTAGAAATCACTTAATTTTTAAAAAATTCGAAGTCACGGGGGTCTCAATCAATAAAAAAAATTGAGGGGGCTATTTCAAAACATTCCACAGTGGGGGGGTCTCCATACATTTGTACTCTTTCTTTTTTTTAACCGCCACATTTAGACTCCTTTTTCACTCCTCTTTTTCATTTTTTTTTTTTTCGCTTCATTTTTGGGCGAAGAAGAGGCGATGGGTAGCACCACAATCCCCCTCCTCACTCCCTACAAAATGGGAAAATTTGATCTCTCCCACAGGTATTTTTTAAATTTTTTTTTTCTAAGCTTTTTTTCATCAAAATATCGCTATGTTTGATCATTCATCAATTGATTCTGAACCAATTTCTCTTTTTTTCCCCCTTTTTTCCCTGTAAAAATCCAACCTTTTTGATGCATAAGCTTGATTGGGTTCAATCTTAGATATGTTCCTTTAATAATAATTTATTATATTCCACTATTTTTGTTTATAGAATAATATGTGAGCAGCACAGTTCAAACTTATTATAATAGAAATGTTTTTGATTATGTAATTTGCATCAAATTAATTGGGAAAGTTACTAAATTTACTGATGATTTTTTTTGTTAAATTTAATGTTTTTACTAGGTTTTTAGCTAATAATCGAAATGTTGTTTTCGACAAAGAGTAGGTAATGAAACCATTGATTCTTATGAAATCCCTATTTTAAGTAGCTAAATAACTAACGTAAAGGGGGGGAAAAAGTTCAAGTTAAGGGGGTGTCAATCCAGATAAATATATAGTTCCAGGGATCTTAAGTTTGTTCGATTTTAAAATACTACAAAATTTTTGGTTTATTTCCTCCTTTTTTGTAGCATTTTATGCTATATGATCTTTTTGGGAATATTTTTTAGGATAGTTCTTGCTCCGTTGACGAGGCAGAGATCATTCAACAACATACCTCAGCAACACGCCATCCTTTATTACTCTCAGAGAGCGTCGAAAGGCGGCCTTTTGATAGCCGAGGCAACCGGAGTCTCCGACACGGCACAAGGGTGAGTTCGAAAGGCCTTTACGGGGGCGCGTTTGAATTGGTGTATTTGTGGTTCGGCTGTAAATCAAGTTTAGTGAGAGCAGAAACGTTAGTTCCTGTGTCGGTCACAACAAAGCCATGGAGATCCTCCCCCAATGTCGGGGGCTCAATTTCGTGAAATTAGTATCCTAAGTTGATCCAAAATGTAGCCATAGGCTACGCCGCGGTGGTCCTTCTTGGCATTGTGATCAACAGCGTGACTAATTTTTCTACAAACCTGAGTTATGCCCGAATTGCAATTTACGGCAATACAAATGCCCTCATAGTTGGTTATTTTCATACCATTTCAGCAGTAATTCACAGTAATTAACATTATATATTTACTTCATTCTATATAAGGTATCCGAACACTCCTGGGATTTGGACGAAGGAGCAAGTCGAAGCGTGGAAACCCATTGTAGATGCGGTTCATGAGAAGGGTGGCGTCTTCTTTTGCCAGATTTGGCATGTGGGGAGAGTTTCGAACTATGGTATTCTCTTTTTCAATTTCGCGTCAGATATTTAGTTTTAGTTTGTAGATAATGTCGTCCACGGAAATAATAGTTATTCATTTAGTTCTACTTCAATAACCTGTTTTAGTGAGTATCTTTACTCTGAAAACTGTTAAAAGAATGTAGTTGCTGCTTATGAAATACTCATGCCAATTACAAATAGACTAAATTGCAGGACACTTCCGTATAATATTGCATTTCCACTTTGCTCTGTAGGATAGTGAAAAGAATCTATATATCACCGCATTAAACTACATGGGTTCTAGCGGGATGAGTGGGTGTGCTGAGTTTGCGAGAGGAATTGAGAAAATTGCTATTTATGGGTGTATTTCCTGCGTTATAATGATATGGTTTATAAATTGCATCGAGTTCCTATATGCGGTGGAAGGAAAGTGCAAATCAAAAATGGTCGTGCAGAGGTTTCTCTCCTTAATGTGCTGATTCTCTGTTTCAGAATTCCAGCCTAATGGCCAACCTCCAATTTCATGCACCGACAGGCTAGTGGCACCTCAAGTGCGAGCGAATGGCATCGACGTCGTTAAATTCGCCCCTCCAAGGCGATTAGCGACAGAGGAGATCCCTTTAATCGTCAACGATTTCAGAGTAGCTGCTAGAAACGCTATCGAAGCTGGTAAATGTTCTTCTAACCCAGCTACCACTCTTTTGAGTCAGTGTGATATATCCAAAAATGAAGTTGTTATATCGGACGACTTGGTATCTTGGATTGGTAGTTAATGCATTTTTTCGTCTGTAAAAATACCTTCTAAAGGCGTTCTGCTGAGGGTCTTGGAATTTAAGTTCTTAGATCAAGAAAACGTAACATGTTCTTGGGAAGGGGCTTTGAACTGAAACGGGTATCATCGCTTATCATTGATGCAAGTTGGATTGTTTAGATAAAAATATGGTATCACTTTATCTTTTGTTTAATCTTAGCGATTCTGCACATTCTTTTGCTCTTAAAATTGGTTCAGTTAAATGAATTTTAACGAACTTCTTGTTCCGATGGCTACCATCACGACTGTTGGAAATGGTCAATCATCTGATTCTGAATAACCTGATAATACTACACAACTTGGCGGAATATTTAGGGCACTTAGATTGGCCTCATTAAATCAATCCGGAAGTAATGAACAAGACATGATTGGTTTATCTTATGTGTAGGTTTCGATGGCGTCGAGATCCATGGGGCCCATGGGTACTTGATCGACCAGTTCCTGAAAGACCAAGTAAATGATCGGACCGACAAGTATGGCGGGTCCCTCGAGAACCGGTGCCGCTTTGCCCTAGAAATAGTCGAAGCCATAGTCGACGAAATCGGGGCTGATAAGGTCGGAATAAGGCTCTCTCCTTATGCTAACTATATGGAGTCCGGAGACTCAAATCCCGATGCTCTCGGCCTCTACATGGTGAATTCTCTGAACAAATTCGGAATTTTGTATTGCCACATGGTGGAGCCCAGAATGGTGAAAGTAGGCGAAAAGGTCGAAACTCCTCATAATCTGCTACCTATGAGGAATGCTTTTAGGGGAACATTTATCGTCGCAGGAGGCTATAATAGAGAAGAAGGGAATAAGGCTATTTCAAGTGGGTATGCCGATTTGGTCGCATACGGGCGCGTGTTTTTGGCTAATCCCGACCTGCCTCGGAGGTTTGAACTAGATGCTCCTCTTAATAGATATAATAGAAATACTTTTTACATTCCTGATCCGGTTATCGGCTACACAGATTACCCATTTCTTCAATCAGATGCACAGAAAGAGTCTTAAGCCAGCATGATATTTGAATACCAATTATTGTTGTCCCAAGTATTTCATAATTGAACAACTATTTAATACTATATATGATCATTAGACTTAAATTCTACAATTGATCATATATTGTTCTATATATAATGCTCCTTATGTTAAATAAGTCGCATCTTCTCTACCGCAGAAGGCTCCTTGAAGGGGTATTCTGTAATTTCCGCAGCTGACACTCCGTTTGGCACCAAATCTAGATAGAATTCAACGGAATTCAGTTGAGAAGAATTCAATTGAATTCATTTAGAAATGAAACTTTTTGTTTGGATTAAAATGGATGAGAAATCATTTCAATGTAATTATTTTCCCTATTCCATCCTCAGCAATATAAAAAGAAAGATGCTGCAACTAATTTAAGAAGGGGCATTTCGGGGTGGCTATCTATAAAGTAAGTTTAACAGCAAACGAATTCTCATCAAATCTGACCTCAAATCATTTGCATTATGAGAAATCCCGCCAAATCCTTCCGAATGAATCCCATTAACTGACCAAATCAGAATTCCAATTCTTTAGAATTCTAGGATTTAGGACAGCCGAGCTGGGTGTAAAGAAAAGAAAAGAAAAGAAAAAATAAAACTTGCTACAGTTTTCTTTCTGATACTATACAAACTTATTCGACTTAATATCTAGAATCCCTCAAATAGATCTCTCTCATCAATGATAAGCAAATTAAGCTTCATATCTCTTTTTTCCTCAGAATTTTCCAGTACAAATTTCCAGTGTAAAGAAAAGAAAAGAAAAGAAAAAATAAAACTTGCTACAGTTTTCTTTCTGATACTATACAAACTTATTCGACTTAATATCTAGAATCCCTCAAATAGATCTCTCTCATCAATGATAAGCAAATTAAGCTTCATATCTCTTTTTTCCTCAGAATTTTCCAGTACAAATTTGCTAATGATAAGCTAATTTGTTCTTTCTTTCTATTTATACTCAATCATACCATGCTTATATGCTGTTTCATATCCCTGCTTTGTTACCATGCATGCAAATTAGTCGGTATCTCATTATTCCAGGTAAAAACTCTAGATACTGAAAATTAGATACCAGTACTTTTTGACAACCATCCGCAGGCAACTCAACTCGAAAAACTCAATCAGTTGAACAAATCTTCTTATGTTTTCGCACTTTATTTGTTGTCTTGATTCTTCCTCTGATTGTTCAACTTTTGTTTCTGAAAGAAATTAAGTTGGGTAGTGTGTGAAATGGTAAGGCTGCAAATTTTCACCGCCGAAGATCATCGAATAACTTGCTTATCTCAGATCATTATAAAAAAGCGTTTCATGATTGGTTCAGGTTCAATGTTAGAAGTTAAAATGGATGAGAGAATATATGCACCCAATCAACACAATGCGAAATATATATTTTTCTACTAAGTGCACACATTAGTGCAACCTTGTTGTGAATTTTGTGGAATATTTGATGTTGTGGGAATAGAGTATGTTTTTCCATGTCCCCTCAAGCATTTTAGGGGTAGATCTAATCTAGCATCATTTTTATTCATTTATGCTGGTATCTGTGGACACATTGTGATCATATTTTAGGGGCTAAATTTTTAAAAAAGGCTCACTGCATTTTACTGTGTCTTAATTATCTCAGTGCGCAAAAAAGTGGCATCGATTTTGACCCTGTACTTTGCTTTTGTCTCAAACAGGTCAAAAAATTTAGAACAATTGTTATGTTGAATCCAATATTTAACATTTGGTTTTATATCTTGAATATAAACCGCGTTCGTCCTTTAACTTGTTTCTCCAAAGTTTTACATCTAAACTGGATAGTCATCGTAAATTCTGAGCATGTTTGAGATAGCAGAGAAGTGCAAGATTATAATTGACGCAGTTTTTTATGCGCGAGAATAATTGAGACATAGATCAAAATGCAAGGGATCTTTCTTTGTATACTGGAGCCTTTATATAGCCTAATAAATGTTTGTGTGAGGACACTTTTACTTTGCTTTATATAGGGGGTATCTCATCAAGCACAGTAAGTAGCTAATGAGGTAGGTTTTTGAGCTATAAACCAATAATAAGCTTAGTTTGTGCCTTTAGTGGCATCAAAAACAATACTTGTTACACATGAAAATGTTCCATCTTTAAGAGGCATTTTCTCTTTTTCACTTTTGAAGATGAAAATGTTCCAAAAGCATTGCTCCATTGCTCTAACCAGTACTCCCAAGGACCAACAGGATATATACAAGTTAATCATTGGGACCCCTCAAAGCAACATAGTGTAGCTCCTAACCTAGGTATTCTCCTTTTCATGTTATTAAGTTCACGCGCGAATCTTCATGTGACGAGTAATAAGTGGCAGGAATTATTATTATCAGAGCAACCGAACCTGGTGAATGTTCACATAGTAAGGATGATCATGTGTTATTTAAGTCGTACTTTTGAGCAAATGTTCGTGGGCAGAACCTTTCGTAGATTTGAGCTTGATCATAAGATATTGTAGAAGATGATGATGATGAATGATGGTGTAAACATTTGCGAATACGAGGAATAAGATGAAGATAACGGTCCCCTACACTAACTAGTTGAGAACAACAACAAGAACAAGAGATAATGGTGAATGTAGCGGTCCCCCTTGCGTATTTATGCTACACTAAGAGAGAAAAAGATGTTGATAATGTTTTCCTTAACCCTAAACAAAGTCCACGAATAGATAACCTAAACAAAGAGGAGGATATAAAGATAATTCACTTGGAATTCATTGGGTTAAAATAATCCCAAACCCTAAAATTCACCCCCTTGACTAGGAGGTGGTCTTTTATGTAGCAGTAACACTACATCATCGTCTACGTTTCGACCACTTTGAGAGAAAAGTCTAATTATTTATTTATTTTTTTAAATCTCGATGGGAGGGGTAAACTCCATGCGCACAATTTGATTGGTGGGAGATATGGCTGAAGCGGTGCCACTGCCACATTTTAAAATTTTACCTTGACTGACGTGTTCGCGACTCAAAATAATCTTTAGCCTAGTTCGATTTTTGTGTGTGTGATTTTAGCTATAGTTTAATTTTAGTAAAGCATTTAATAAATTAAAAAACTTTTAAATTATTTTATTATGGTGAAACACAAATGAATTAAGAATAAAAAAAGCAAAAGCTTTAGGCGTCGTCGGTATCGTGTTTCTTTTTTTGTTTCTTTAAATAAAACTTCTATATAGAAAGGTGTAAAAGTGAATTGCTCACAATCTTTTCATCTAAAATAGTTATTTGATAACAAAAACATAAAAATTTGAAAAGAGTTTTTTTTTTTTTTTTCTTTCCAAGTTTTTTATAAAAAAGTTGTCAGTAGTCACTTTGTTAGATGCATTGCAAGCTAACCACTATGACAAAAAAAAGAAGAAGAGGAAAGTACATCAAATTATACAAAATTAGTGTACAAAAATATAAATAAAATGGTCACAATCCCAAACAAGGCCTTAGATAAAAACATTGCACCAATTGCAAAGAAATCTAATAGAGAAATTTTATTTTCTTTTGTTTTTTTCCCCCTTTTCTGATATTGCCCATAGACTCCCAAATCCCACAATCATCCCTAAAGTACTTCTACTAATCCATTATCCAGAAACATTTTTTAAGCGATTTAGAAAAATTAAATAACACTAGGAGTCTGACGGGACTCGAACTTAAAACCTCCTGTCTTAATACCATGTTAAATTATATAAAACAACTGTTTATCTCAAAAAGCTTAAACTCTCAGAGATTCAGTGATGTTAATATTTATATTAAACAAGCGCCAGATCGACATATATAAAATTATAAGTTCATAGATAAGATTTTTTTTTTTTTAAAGAAAGTATTGTTGAAACAATACTTTGTGCATTCACCTACAACACAACAGGCTTTATTTCCTAGGCCATGTGGTCTCCACTTGAAAAAGTTGGTGTTTTTGGGGACTAAAGAACCACCCCACATTGGCTAGGATGTCTGTGTTAGCTCTATAAAAAGATCTTCAAAAGCCAATAAAAAAAAGGGGGGGTTAAATATTTTTTTAAAAAAAGTAAAAAGTTTAGTGGAGGGCTTTGTTTTGCCCTAGGAGAGGAGAATCACTTTTGCCCACAAAAGGGGCCCTGGTCCATGGAGCAATAATCCCCATGCACCCTTTTTTAACACCTTACCAAACACCAACACTTGTCTCCACATCTCCATGATCTTATCTCCACCTTGATAGGTGACACTGTGACAGTGGCAAAAGTTGTAAATCACTAAAACATGAAAGAAATTACTGTCTGGGCCTAGTCCACCGTGTCGTTCGCAGATCGCCCAATGTCCGTCCGTCCCCCTCTTTCCCCATCTCATCTCTGCTTTCAATCAGCAACGAATTTAGAACGAACAATTTTAAAACTTGAAAGACTATAATTCAGAAAGTAGTGGTGATTGAAAGTAGGTATAGCACGGAGAGATAAATGAAGGGCAGTCCATGGCTGATGTGGCAGATCTGGTCTAGGCAAATAGTAGGGTAAGTTGCATGTTTGGCCCTCAAATTATGAGGTGCTTAATTTGGTTCTTAAACTTTAGTTTATTGTAATTTCTAGTTCGAACGTTATTGCAATCAAGTCCCACAATCTAATTTAGTTGACTAAATCTTAACGCACCGCTGATATAAAAATAATATAACATCTTAATTAGTGGTGCATCACTAATCGCAGCACTGCTACATCACTTTTCATATTAGCAATGTTAGTCAATTAAATTGGATTATAGTACTTGATTACAATAATCTTATAAGTTTGAATTAGAAATTACAACAAATTAAAGTTTGAGGCCTACGCATGCAATTTGCCCATACTTCTATGTTTAATGAGCTTCTTTTAGTTTCTACGGCAAACAAAGAAAAGAAAAAAAAAAAAGTTATAAGCATTTTGTTTGCCAAACTGCTATATATTTTTATATAAATAAGCTGTCTCAAAAGTCAGGCCAAGTAATAAAAAGCAGAGTTCGTAAGATTCTTCTAATCAGTAATTTTAGTAATTTTTTTTTATTTTTCCTCGGAGGCCCTAACTGCTTTCGTCATCGTTGTTGTATTCATTTTTCTTTAATGAACGAAACGAGTAGTTTGCTACATCTTTCTCAAAAAAAAGAACAGTACTAATCTTACACAACATACAACATCAAAGTTTGCAAATTTCAACTTATTCCTCACCAAATCTGTCACATAATTCACCAGCAAATGCACACTTACTCCACAGGAATAAGAATCATCTCCTTGTCATATTTTTCTCACACAATTACCAAATTTGCTAAACTTCTCCTGCAGGAGCCAAATTAGTTAAGATGTGCACAAAATTCCTGCAGAGGAGCAGTTCCAGAAATGTGCAAACACCAACAAATCCCAAAAAAAAGCAGTGATAAGACATCACTGGCTATATATTAATGTTATGTTATGTGGCTTCTTTTTTTCTTTTTTCTTTTTTTTTTATAGCAGCTGCCATGCATTGTGATTTATTCAAATGAAGATCTTCAAGATCTTGATTCTCTGCTCATTAGCTATCCTTTTCTTTTACTGGATGGACAAGCACTTTCAAAATTTTATTGGCCAAAAGCACTTTTTAACGTTCGAACTAAAAAGTGGATTTAATGGGAATTTAATGGGACACACCGTTAATAGTGCTTAACAATCAATTCCAATCTACGATCATAACGCGTATCAAACGCATATCAAATGAGATTAACTACTAGTGAGATGGAAAATCACTCCCCTTTTTTGTTCATGGTTCTTTTTTTTTTGTTTCCCTTCATTTTTCCTTCATAAACTATTTATTTTATTGATCGATGATATAAAATATCGTCGATGAGATGTAGACCCTCCGAAAGAAAAATAACTAAACCTTCAGTCTCCGAATTTTCGACAATGTTCCACCCTTGATTATTCCTGAAACATGCTCTCACTCTTTGATTTAGTTAAAAAAAATGCATGATCATGGAGGATATGGCAAGAAAAATCGACATCTAAGCACTAAGAAAAAGATTGGCCGCTTTATCGGATTACAACGAAGCGATCGACCTTTAGCGAAATTCAATGAACCACCCCCCAATAGCATCTCACTTTGTAAAACTAAATGATGGGAATCATATGGAGTTTTGTACTATATGTTGGCTCAAAGGGGCCAGCATGCATCCTGCCCTGTGGCGGGAGGTCAGGTTGGGCCGAATCATGTTCAAAGTGGCATGAGGCTGGTTGGGCCGAGTCACCAATCGAGACTCGTGGGTGCTGTGTCGGTACATTTTAAGTGAATTGGTTGCATCTTTCTAACAGCTCGAGCTTTTGGGATTAGTGATTAGCGCCAACAATCCGACACTATAATCTAAAAATCCTCATGTAACACTCTTGGAAATGCATCTTCATATATAGATATATATATATATCTCAGCCTCTAAGCACTCAATATTTGATTATGAGGAACTGCTATTGGTGAAGGAGAAAAGAAATGGTTTTTATGGGATTTGATGAGATTCTTGGCCCTTTAACTTAAAGTACTAAATTACTAAACTAAGGTTAGTGGTGAATGGCTTTTGCTTATGTTTGTTGGCAATGAACTAGCCAATGGTTTTCAAAATATCATAACAAGGCGGCGACCAATGGCGCGATGCCATGTGTGTTGCACTTTTGTAACATGCTATGCATAAAGGTTTGGCTCTATCTCAAATCAAAGTGTGGCATGCATGTATGGCACTTTCTTCTATTGAGTCACATCTATCTAAAGAGATTTGAGTTTGACTTGCACCGCTTTTAAGCGGATTCCACGTGGAGGCATGCGATCGGCGCTGACGAATTCATCTGCGCGAATTCGAGCGTTCTGAAGTAAGAGGAGAGACTGAAAAATTTCGATGATAATCGCGAATTCATCGCCATTTGGAGTTTCAACCTCAAAAGGGAGCTGAACAAATGTGTACAAGAGAATTTCAAAGAAGTAAGTTCTATGAACAAGAAAGACATGCTAGTGATAGACGATATCCGTTCGGCCACGATGCGTAAATCCCTTCGCCAAGCACAAAGAGCTAGACTAAATAAAATTAGATAACCAATGCGCCCGAAAAAGCGATTCCGAAGAAGATATCTTTTAATTTTGAAAAAGAAAGTAACAGGTAAAGAAGCATCATCTATGTAGCCACTAAAGGCGCGATTTCGAGGCCATTAGAAAAAAGAAAGGCACTTAAAATTGGTTTAAGGACTAAGGATCAGATCCTAATTAGTTGTAAGAGTGATGTCGAGAGGCCCGAGTTCCTGGAGATCGAAATAGACAATTGGCCACTCAGAGGTTCCCCATCCTAAGCTAAGCTGACCCCCTCCGCGGATTCTCCCAAGTGGATTCTACCACCGATAACGACGTACGTGGCGTGTTACGATTGGCCGACGGAATTGTTCTTGTTTCTTCGTTGAGCTATCCACTGCTATATGAAGCTCACTCCCCCCCGTCAGATACAGCTGTCGTTGCCTCGCGAGTACGAGAGCAGCAACAACCGCGAAGCTAGTCTAAACTAGTGGAGGGTTGTGTGCAAAGTGAAAAGAGATAAAGAAGAAAGAACGCGAGACGAGACGAGCAAATGGCTCGAGGTAAGGTGCAGATGAGGCGGATCGAGAACCCCGTGCACCGTCAGGTCACCTTCTGCAAGCGCAGGGGAGGGCTCCTCAAGAAGGCCAATGAGTTATCCGTTCTCTGCGACGCGGAGATCGGCGTCATCATGTTCTCCGCGAACGGAAAGCTCTACGAGCTCGCCACTAACGGGTTTGTGACTATCATAACAACTCCTATTATTATCAGCATAAGTTAATGGCGAAGGTTATTCGCTGATTTGTATATGCGGTTTTTGTTTTCGTTCGAGAATTACAAGAAACATGCAAAACTTGATCGAGCGGTACAAGCGAATCGGTGTGGAAGGCCAAGCGGAGAGTAGCGAAGTGAACCAATCTCAGGTTCGTACGAAAAAATTGCGTCGGCATGATCATGCCACTCAATAAGTTTTTACAAATGCTGTGTGAGAGCATAATAACATCACATTTTATTTCAGGTTTTTTTCCAAACTAAGCACCGAATTAAGAGCTTATAGACTGAGAAAACAGCGTATTATTTTGATAGATTTCGCAAATGATCTCTTGCCTTTTTTTGTCTGAGTTGTGAGCAAAATCGACGATTGATCAGAAAAAAGCAAAGTGAGATAATATGCTTATTGTAGATGTATTCTCTTCCAATGAAAAGGACATTTATTCTAGAGGTGATAGTTCTCTGTACATGATTCCTAGAGAGAATAAATAGTGTGCAACGATTCGTAGGCGATATCTGTGTTGCTTAAGAAACAAGCTAACACCCACTTAAGCCACATCTATGTTACTTTATAAGGATCTGAAATGTTACTTTTTGACTCTGCACATTACAAACAAGCATATTTACATTTGACTATCGGAAATTTGGTTCACTATTTAAGATTCAAAGTGTGAGTTCCTAAGATATCTGAGCATATCATGATATAATTGGTTCATTTCTAGGAACTAAATTAGCATATTTTCGCAATAGTCATTATTTATACCAAATCATAGTACAAAAGATACATTTTATAATGAATACTGAAGAAGATAACATCTGATCTAGTTTTATCGACAGCATACTTACGTACGTTTTTGTCGCACCAGGTTGCTGAACAAGAGGTTTTCATGCTGAAGCAAGAGATTGACCTGCTTCAGAAAGGTTTGAGGTAAGTAATGCGAAAGCTCGCGTATGCTCACGAATTCGTATGATACGTTGTATGAGATTGTAACAATTTAAGCTGTACTAATTGCGTCAGCCAAGTTTGCATGCTTCTTACTATTTGAAGAGTTACATACGCCGTTAAGTTGATAACTAAAAGTTGCATATTGAAATCAAAACTTTTGAAGTTATAAGTAACCCTTTATAATCCATGTTTTTAGCGAGAATTTAATCCACCTGTGACAAACTAGGCGACGACAATACTTCGTTTTCCAGCAAACGTGTGCAGATGATCAAAGAACGGTCGATCAAACGTACAACACAAGATTGAGCATTCACTATAAGTTTCATAGGAGTTGAAACACCCACAAACCCTGTGTCCTTCATCTGTAATTTGGCGCCGCAGTTTATTGAAAGCGAGCCAAGTTCATAGGAGCCATTAATTGGTTAAGGAGAGAACATCAAGAACATACCTTGTTTCCACATTGAGAAAACTAGAAGTGCTAAAAACATCCTGCGAATGACGACAACTTCGAAAACATTAAACAAAAAGATATGAACACATTTTCTAAAGAAAACATAATGAAAGTGAAACATGTAAAGAGAAATCTCTAAGAAGGAAAGTAAGAAAATATCTCCTGCTCCTCCAATTAACAGCCCATTACAAATTTATGATACATTGTATTTGTTGAATAAAAATGTTAAAAACACCGTTCTCTGACAGCTTAAGCTTTCGGAGAAAAACGGCTGTTTCATATAATTTAACATAGTATCAGAGCACGATGAAGCAGGTACATATATGGAGACGGAACGGCGACACACATGACATTCGACGAATTGCAAGCCTTGGAACGGAACCTCGAGGTTTGGATATACAACATCCGCTCTACGAAGGCGAGGATCCTAATTTTTCCTTTTTCTTTTATTCTTCTTTTCGCTATCTCAACAGTTGTGCATCTAACTCCACACGCTTTTACGAAAACAGATACAGATCATGGCCCAAGAGATTCAAATGCTCAGGAACAAGGTTAGCAGTTTAACACCAATCTATTACATTCCATCCGCTGTCGAAACCAAAAACTACAAACACCGCGCGACTCAGCTTTTCTGAAATACCGTATTATTATTCACCGAATTCGGCGCTTTTTGATGCTCCTTTGATTACACAGGAAGGCATACTGAAGACCGCGAATCAAATCCTCCAAACAAAGGTACTTAGATTCTTCAGTGAACATCCAAACAAAAGACATATGTTACATAAACAGGAGATTAATAACTATAAATTCGAACAAAAAACATATGCAGTAAACTTTTCTTTCGCAAACTATTATTAACTAATATAATTTTTTTTTTTTTAACTGCGCAGATGATCGAGCAGAACGGGCTTTTCGACGTAAGCATGATGATAGCAGATGCTCCATACCCACTAACCATATCCAACAACCAACCCAAAATTCAATAGGGGCCTCCCCTTTATTATTATCTTGTTTTATAAATAATCCAAAACTAAATTAGTTGCTGTAAACTAAAACTATTCTACTATTTTTGTTTAGATCATGTCCTAGGAGTAGAGTGTGTGCATTAGCATTATATATATATATATATATATATATATATATATATATATATATATATCCCTAATGTTCTAACACCTAAATAATATTGCACCACTGCAGATTATTATTATTTTTTTAAGTTCTTAAGAACTTGTTTTGCATTTTTTGTGGTGATTTATCAGATTCTGCTATTACTCTCCACAAATCTCCTCACACACGCAAATGATTGTTCCATGTTTATGTATGATGAATTTTTCGCGAACAAGCAGTAATATTGTGTGAAATGTACGTAGTGAGAACAAAATAGGATTTGAACTCCGGAGGAGTCGGAATCTTCTGCTCTGATTTCATGTGAAATAATCATTCTCTCGTAATGTCGTCGTCGACGACAACATATCCCTTAACCTCTAATCTTTTTTTTCTATTATAACTTAGATTTTGTTAACTTTTACCTGTAACTTAGGCTTTGATTGAGACTGTTGGGACAGTGCGTTACGTACCGTGAGCTTGAACATGCCACTGATTAAATTAAATAAGAAAAATAAAAATGGGGGAAAAGGAGTAAGGTTTAGGGTTTATGACTTGCTTTAATAAGTGGACTCAGAATCGATACCAACGAAAGGCGAGGTAGGCGCTCGTAGTAGCATCGACGGGTGAGTTACAATTGAAGTCGGCGGCGAGATTGCGTAGGTTGCCGACTACATGTGAGAGTCGGCGACGACAAAGCTTCCCATGCCGAATTCGTATACATATTTATATATTTAAATATATATAAATAATATTTATAAACAATTTTTGATAAATTGGTCCCGTAGCTCAGTTGGTTAGAGCGCTGGTCTTATGAGCCGGAGGTCGCGAGTTCGAGCCTCGCCGGGACCAAATTTAATTTCCATTTTAAATTTTAAATTTTAAATATTTAAAATTTATATTTAAAATTTACCAAAAAATTTCAATGAATTTCTAATTTATGTTTATATAATTAAAGCTTATTTAAAAATAGGGGAATATGCTAGCTACACTACATATTTCAAATTTACCAACTAATTTCAATAAATCTCCAATTATGTGTTTTAAATATTTACCTAAACATTTGTCCAAAAATTAGCATCATAATCAAATTTTTTTTGAAACTGATATAGTAGCTTAAAAATAATAAATAATTCAATTTTATTATTACTAGTTTTAAATTATTTAAAATTTGCCAAAAAATTTCAATAAATTTCCTATTATATGTTTAAATAATTACAACTTATTCAAAAATAATATGTTAGCTTTACTAAATATTTCAAATTTACTAACTATTTTCAATAAATCTCTAGTTATGTGTTTTAAATATTTACCTAATCATTTGTCCAATAAATTAACTTCTTTATCATAATCTAATTTTTTTTTGAAAGTGATATGATATAGTTGCTTAAAATTAATAAATAATTCAATTTATTACTTTAGTAGTTTAAATTTAATTTAAAACCCCTAAACCCTAGGAACCTAAATTTAATTTACCAATTGTTACTTTACTAGTTTTAAATATTTAAAATTTGCCCAAAAAATCAATAAATCTCTAATTACATGTTTAATAATTAAAACTTATTTAAAAATAATATGTTAGCTTCACTATATGTTTCAAATTTACTAAATAATTTCAATAAATCTCTAATTATATGTTTTAAATATTTAAAATTGTTAAAATAATATGTTAGCTTCACTATTTACCTAAACATTTGTCCATTAATTAACTAGTTTATCATAATCCAGTTAATTTTTTTTGAAAATAATATAGTAGCTTAAATCAATAAATCTCTAATTATATGGTTCAAATAATTTAAAAAGTAAAATATTAGCTTCACTATTTTTTTTATAAATTAACTTCTTTTATCATAATCCAATTAATATATTTTGAAAAAAATAGAGTAGCTTAAAAATTAATAAATAATTTAATTTTATATTTTTCTTTGCTTCATTTATGTTCTATATATCTGAAATTTTGTTAGAAACACAAAAATTTATTTGCTTGTCCACAAATTAATTTCTTTTCTCATAATGCATTTAATTTTTTCTGAAAAAAAAAAATATATAGTAACTTTTAAAATAGTAAATAATTTAGTTTGAATTTTGTTACTCCATTTAGAAAATCTAGTAAATTCCCAACTTATATTTTTTAAATATTTAAAATTTATTTAAAAAGTCTGTTTGCTTCACAAAATTTATTTAAACTTTTGTCCATATATAAATTAACTTCTTTTTTCATAATCCATTTGAATTTTTTAAGAAAATAATATAGTAGCTTAGAATAACAGATAATTTAAATTTAAATTTAAATTTTGCTTATTCTATTTTAATAATCTAAAAATACTCTAACCTATATGTTTTATACATTGAAAATAATATATTTGCTTTGCAGTTTGTCTAAACATTTGTTTGTCCATATATTAATTTCCTTTCCCATACCCTTTTTTTTTTTTTAAGCATATAGTAGCTTAAAAATAATAAATAATTAATTTCTCCCGCCAAATGACAATGTTTTGTATGGTGATTTTCATGGGTGTCTAATTATTAAAGTACTGAAAAATTAGGGATAATAATACGGCTCGCTGTAAATATATTAAATAACAGGTATATTCCTACAAAGTTCAACTTCTTATATTTATTCCTGTAAAAGTCCTAACGTTTTCAAATATACCCCTCATGTTAGGATCTGTTAGAAAAATATTGTTAACCATAGTTAAAATACTTAATCCTGATTAGTGAGTGAGGTAAATTGATTTTTTTATCCTTCTTATATTATTTGTGATGGTAGAAAAAAAGAATATGACCATTGAAATTTTTTGAGAGGATATTTCTGTATAATTCTAACAGTTGGGACTTTTGGAGGGACATATTTGTGATAGCAAAAATATCATTTTACTTATCTTTTGTTAAAAAATAAACAGTGTTCTAACGGTAACAAATTAGAGGGGCAAATATAAATATCACTGGACTTTTACTAGGATAAATATAAAAAGTTGAACATTGTAGGAATATATCTGCTATTCGATATGTTTACAGGGAGCTGTATGATTTATTATATCCCTAAAAATTAATGGTTAGGGCCTAATGTAAAAATTGCGAAAGATTAGAAACCAATATTACAATTGTTCTGAAACAAATAGGTGTTTTTTTAGGGACATATGAGCAACAATTACTCCATATTTTTCAGTAGTTACGCATAGGGGTGTCAACAAGCCGAACACGAGCTGGCTCATGAACAACAAGTTAAAAAGATTAGAAAGAATATATATATATATATAGAAAATAAATTTATGAGATCTTATCCATTAGATTTTGATCTAATGGTTGAAATTTTACATATAAATTGATTTTTTATAATTGAGCTGGATTTTATATTTAGGTTGGGCTAAAAAACAAATAATAAAAATTTATATTTATATATATAATTATTTATTTATATATAAATATAAATTATATAAATAATATAAATATTAAATATATATATTCGAGCTGTTATCGGGCCGAACACGATTCTAGTTCGTGTTATCGGGCCGAACACGATCCCAGTTCGTGTTCGGCTCGTTTATTAAACGAGCTAAAAAAATTTAGCTCGCGTTCGGCTCGTTTACTGAACGAGCGATTCGATCTGGAGCTCATTTCGAGCCGAACACGAACCGGCTCGAACAGCGAGCTGGATTGCCGCCCATAGTTACGCAAAGCTTGGAAAAACCCCAACTTTTCGCCCGCCCCCAAACGACGCAATAAAAAGGGCGGGGGCGGGAGCGAGAGCGAGAGCGCGCGCGAGAAAGGATGCGGTTCGCGGTGACGAAGGCGTGTGGCGGGGGCGGGAAGGCGCGCGCCGGCGCCCTCTACGTCGGCGGCGGCGGCGGAGGTGGCGGCGGCGCCGTGGTGGAGACCCCGTCGCTCCTCCTCTCCACGCGGAAGGGCCTCCCCGCCTTCGTCTCCCGGGATCTCCTCTCCACCCTCCCCTACCCCGATTCCCACCTCCTCCATGTGAGCCCTATCCACTTGTAAGCGACTCTCTCTCTCTCTCTCAAGTTGTGCATTGAAGGTGTTCGACTAAATGCCTCTTAGTAAAAAGTTGGTGGTGTGTGAATATGTGACTGCCCATTTGTTTGTCTCACTCCAATATTACTCGTTCTTTGGTAAAAATGGCTCCTTTATATGTCACCTTCTTTGTGTTATGCTACTATGACGATTCAGAGAAGTGTCGATTTATTGCATGCGTGCCCAGGCAAATATGTAAAATTGTGCAAATTCCCCTTCAAAGTTTGCTATTTGCACTTGTTGTATCCATGAAAATCTTGGTTATATAAAGATAACCCTGGCGAGGGCGCGTGTGCAAATCAACAATGTTTTTAGGTATACGTGCATAATTACCTACCTTGCAGTGTTATTTGCGCAATTTTGCGTATTTCCGAGGGCATTTACGCGAAATGCTCTTTAGAGAATATCCTGTGCAACACTTTTTCACTGCTATCAATGCCATTCCTGTCTGTGTCATTTGTTACTCTTCTTATTGCAATTTTGTTTCCTACGATCATCGAAATTGTCGAATGCGTTTTGCTAAGAATTATTGTCTTGCGACTCGCAATTTGACTGTTTGACATGTTTATCTTTCAAAATCATACCTTTTTTTGTTTTTTCCAAGCATATTTTATTGCGCAGATGCCGTTCTTAGATTTCTACACTTACTTTTGTCTAACTGTTTGAGATATATGTATGCAGCATTGAGTGCCCTTCATCGAAAACTATTTCAAATATTGGTGGTTTGCATCAGATGGTAGGTTTACAAGAACATATCTTAGTAGCCGCAGCGAGTGATTCGGTTGAGAGTCTACCGGAAAGCGAAGCCTCCAACAAACTTGGAGCCTCGTTCGAAACACCATGTGGTCGCCGATTGGTAGTCCTTAAATGGTTTTTGTCAGCTCGAATCACCTTGCTTATTCATATATTTTACATTTTTGCTAAATTTGGATATCACCTTTCTTTGCTAGGTCAAACCTTCAGAATACATGCAAATGATTGCTTCCATGAAGCCTAACTTGTGGGCAAGTTTGGCGGATGAGGTGCCCGCTTGGGTTACTGAGAAGCGGAATAGAACTTCTGTTGATAGAACGCTACGCTGGCTCGATGATTGCCTTGCTTTGGACTTGGTGGGTGGATAGTTCGATATGTTTTGTAGCCTGTAGCTTTTAAAATGCTGCTTTTGTTAGAGAACTCAATTTATGCTGAATTACGGCAAGTGATAAGCTTCATGTATTTTCATATAAAGCACAATGGATATTCCCAAGTTGATGAATTCTATTTGTTATATCAATTCTATGTGTTATTATTACTTTTTCAGCTTTTTCATTAGTGTTTGCTTGGTTGGTTGATTAAAACTATCCGAGTTCACTAATAAATCATTATTGCAATTTGTGATGGTAAGGAAGCTGGAAAAAACACTTTGGGCGCTGTTGTTGGAGGATCCGATATAGAGGAACGGAAGCGTTGTGCAACCGAAGCGTCGCTACGAAATGTAGCAGGTATTCTAATTTTCAAGTGTTGAATGTACCAATCTGAGGTTCCTTGATACAATTACGCGAAGGAATTTGATAAAATTGATGATTAATTTTTTTCAAATAATTGATTTTCTAACTTAATACCTATTTTCATTAACTATATATTGTAATACAAGCTGGTTTAAATCAGCAAAAATTGTGGGAAAATCTTTTAGAAATACTTAGTTTATTTTGTGCTAAAATTGAGCTGGTATGGTTTTATGAAACTAACTATAGCTGGTGTAGATAGGAGATTTGATATAAAGTTCTTTCATAAGCACCGAGGGCCCAGTGCTTCCACCTTTTCCAATATTGGATTTGTATTGAGATCCATCCAGAAAAGTAGAAACACTGGCCAGGGCTTGCTAGAAAAGGAATTTTCTTATCCTTAGTTTCTTCTTTTATAATTCTGTTATCTAAGAACCCATTTAGTTCTTCAGCCATTCCAGGAATCCTTTCTCGGATGCAGGCGAATTGAGCTGTTTAATAATTTACTACAGGTTTCTGGATTGGAGGGTTTGGCCTGGGAGAGAGCATGGAAGAACGGTTGGCTTTGCTTAATGCTGTTACGGTAAGTGACTGAACCGTTACTTGGTCTACATTATATCACCCCCCCAAGTTTTATGATCAAGACTATTGTTGATTGTGTATTGGGATTATTCAACTCTTCATCTGTTATCTATTGCAAATGTAAAATCTCATCGTTTTTTACTCCTCCAAGGATTCTGTGGTGTTAATTGTGAATTTGGATTGTTTATTTATTTATTAAATAATCTTTTCGTGGCTGTAGAAAAATGTAAAGTTGGTTTCTCTTCTTCTAGGATTGCTTACCAGAAGAAAAACTGCGCTATGTATCTAGACTTTCGCTTCCAGGTACTGATGTTATCTGCTGCCATCATCTTCCCGTTGTATATCTTTGGTTCTCCAACTAATGCTTCTAGTCTCGATGCGAAAGTCGGTTTGATGTCGCCTCCTTTTGTTAATTGTTTTTAATTCATAATCCCCTCTTACAGAAGAGGTCTTGCAGGGTGTGGCTGCGGGGATTGATCTCTTCGACTCCACGTACGTTACAGACATAATTTTACTACTTTTTCTTACAACTTATCTTTTCCTTACGAAATACACTTTATGCAATTGCAGATACATCTACCATCTTACTCTTGGAGGGTTCGCACTTGTGTTTCCTCTCGACATTATCGAGAGAGACGATTGGGATTCTCGGACGGATAATGAAGGTGCGGATTGCACAAAGATAAACCTACGGGCAACGATCTACAGGTGATTAATTTATACCAATTCTTAATGTTATCCTCTTCACGACGATGACTTTACCCAAAATGCTAGTGCCCGCTCTTTTGCGTTTAGCATGAAACTGATCTATTGTCCAAAATTGCTTTAAAACCTTTCTCTATACTGTGGAGCGAAGTTTGTCTATGTGGCCGGGATGTTATATTACCATTGACTTCGCATCTCGGAGCCAAAAATATTTGGGAAATGTAATTTTAATATGCAATCTCATAGTTTCTTTTTCCAGGAAAGATACCTCACCAATTGTCGATCGTTGTGGCTGCTTCACGTGCCAGAATCACACTCGAGCTTACATTAATCACCTGCTTAACGTCCACGAAATGTTGGCTCAGATCTTACTGGAAATGTAAGCAGTCATTTTGTATCTTTCCGTAATCTAGTCTCTATACCAAGCCCCGCCCTTTCCATTGTTGGGCCGCCGTTTAGCTGTAGGAAACTACCGACATTTACATCATATATTCTCACTCGCGCTATTGTATGCAGGCACAATACTCACCACTATCTCGGATTTTTCCGCTCGATGAGAGAAGCAATCAAGGGAGGGAAGTTTGAGTTGTTCCGCCAACGATTCATAAAGAGGAGGCGCGCTTTCCTAACTGCAGAGGCGCCGTGCTCGTTATAGCCTTTCGTGGATTTCGCTTCACATTGGAGTGATTTGTACTCTCCATTTTGCGATTCCTTAAACTGGGGATCTATTCAAAAAGTGTTAGTTGAAACATAGAGGTTTGTAATTTTGATCTTTCGATCGAAGAATATTTGACACTTCGTCGAATTTGCGCGCCAGTTCGTGCTTGTGATTGTATCTTTCCCTTGCATTGTGGATTTTCTAATGCTAACCTTGCAATTGCCCCCCTTAATCCAATGACATTAAGCTTTGAGCTTCAAAAGGTTAGATGTTTCCACAAAAGTGAGAGTACAAATTTCTCTGCATCACATGTTGAAGGAAAACAATGTTGAAAATTTATTTTGTAGCCATATGATATTAAAATAATGGGATAATATCTAATATACCCCTCAACACTTCTGAAATAACTTATATATTTTTATTTTTTTTTGTTTAAAATATATCTCTCGTCTATTTCTCTGTTATTCAAAAGTTATCTCGGATTAAATTCGGATTAAATTTTTACCAGAACTGAAAAAAAAAGTCAAAATATCTTTTTTGCCCCTAATTTAAGGTCAAATAAAAAAAAGTTGGTGATGGCAGAAGAAAAATAGTAATTTTACAGAAATAACGGTTGTTTCCTAACAGTTCACTAATAGAATTTAACTCTAATGATATATTTGAAATAACTTGGAACGGTAAAAAAGTATTTTTAATATTAGTCGTCTAAAATGGGTAAATAACAAAGTCGAGAACTTTTCAAGAATATATAAGCAATTGCCCCTAAAATAATTTGTTCAAAATTTATTTTGTTTGAGATTCTAAGATATTTGAACCTCTTTGTAGAAACATGGACTTACAAGGTTGGCATGAAAAATATAATATTTTTTTGTAAAAAATCATTGTACACATCAAATGTCTACTTAAGTCATCATTATTGAGCTTTATTTTGCACTTATTTAACTTGTTACTTGGGCACCACGTTCTTACTCCATTACTCATACAAATTAATCATTTGATAATATCTAAGCCCCACAACTATAACTTTATATAATCTTGAGCACTTTTGAGCTTTTTATATTAGATTTTTTTTAAAAAAAAACTACAAATATTTTACCATTGTCAACCATTTAAATATGTACTCTTTTTTAATAATTTTGTATATGTGGGAAGATTTTTTTTTTTTTTTGTTGTTGTTGTCTTATGTAGAAAGAATTTTATAGCAAAAATGCTTAGTCCTCTGAAATCCACCTTTGTATTGACTTAGTTTAATTAGTTTAAACAAAGACAATATACATACTTAACTCGAATTCAGAATCTTCTATTCTGATACTATATTATTTTTTCGAAACTTAAATTAACACTTCCTCATAAGAACCAACCGTACCTAATGTAGTTCGCTAAGCGCTTGATAATTAATCCCTGACATCTTAAGTTCGAACCCTATTGCTTCTCATTTCTAAGTGAGTTCAATTCTAAGAAAATTGGACGAGTGCGATTATGTAAAACAATTATTATCCTCTAACTGAAGTTAACAAATCTAAAATTTTAAATATCATAAATGCTCCCCCAAAATCTAAAAATTTACCAATACCTCTCTAATCATCCAAAACTATCAACAACACTCACTCACTCTAAACCTAATATCTAAAGGCACTAATAATATTTTTCAATTTGGAGGGGCATCTATGAAGTTACACTCTTTTAACTCCCCCTCGCCCCCGGAAAAAAAAAATACTACACTTACGGGGGGCAATTTCAAAACTCAATGTAGTTGAGGGGGCTCCGTACATTTTTACCAACTCGTCATCAACCAACCCCGCATCAACGGTCCATAATAACTCCTGCCCCTATTTAACAGATGAATAAATAAATACACAAAATCATTTTTTACATATTTACAAAAAAAAATGGCTAAATTATATAAAACCCTCCCGTCAATACCCGCTTTTTCACTTTTTTCTCTGTCATTCAAAATCCTATATTTTACCCTCTAAAAAAATAAAAAATATTTACAGTGGGTACGGTATGACAAAATAGCCAAAATGCTTTCATCTTCTTCATCTCCTTCTCCCCAATCTTGCTCATCCCGCATTCCGCACCTCGCCCACGCCTCCCTTGACCCCAACTCCGACTTCGTGCGAGGGCGAGGCTGCGGCGGAGGGCATATGTGTGGACATGAATGAGAGTTTCAGGAGTATTTTGGGTATAAAAAATAAGATATAAACGAAATCCTAACGGAACACTGACGGCGGCGGTGGGCGAAATAAATATTTTTTATTTTTTTTAAAAAGGCAAAGTGTAGATTTTTGAATGACAGGAAAGGAAAGTGAAAAAGCGGGTATTTACGCGGAGGTTTCGTAATTTAGCCAAATATATATATATATATATATATATATATATATATATATATAGAGTTGAGCTAGAATACTTCTAAGAGTATCAAGGAGGTGGTGCTTGTGGGTTTATAGTCTTTGGATTGAGATTTGGAGGGTTGGGATGATGGAGGTAGGTGGTGGTAGGTGGTGGTAGGTGGAATAGTGTTTAATCTAAAGGCTATTAATAATCAAAAAATAGATCCAATGGCTAAAAATATGGAAGCACCAAGGGGTTGGTGCTTCTAAAAGTATTCTAGCTCAACTCTATATGTATATATATATATATATATATATATATATATATAAATTTGCTAAGTAGTTGGCGCGCATATATGCGCTTCGTCTCCCTCACCATTATCGATCGTGCTCTCCTCTCCTCTCCTCTCCTCTCTCTCTCTCTACACCTGCTCTCTCTCTCTCTCTCTCTCTCTCTCTCTCTCTCTAAACCCTTCGATTCCCCCTTTTTTTAGCAAAGTAGAACCCTATAATCCCTCTCCTCTTCCCATTTCTCTCTCTCTCTCTCTCTTTCTCTCTCTCTCCTCCACCTCTTTTTTGGATAGTTTAATTTCTTAATTTATCTCGAAAAATTGAGAAAAAAATGGATCTAATTTTGCTGTTTTTGTCCTCGTTTCGATCCGTTTTGTTGGTCGCCTCCGCATTTTGCTCCGCCCCTGCTCGCAGAAAATAGAAAGGTGGGATTTTTGGTCGGTCGGAACCCTCGTCTCCGACGCAAAGGTGGGATTTTGATCTCGCCGCGACGATTTTCGCCGAGTTTGTGATGCGGGCTTTGGTCTAGTTAGGGTTTCGATCGGCGTCCCGGGAGAAGTTTGAGTGTTTTTTGTGGAATGGTGGTTGAGGGAGCTCGATTTTGATTTGAGAAAATTAGGGAAAAAGGAGTGGGGTGGTAATTGTTCATCTTATGGGTTGCATTTGTTCTAAAGGAATCGCCACCGAGGAGAATGTCGAGACCCTGCGTAAGGCCTCGCTCTCGAGCAAATCGTTGAAGCGATTCGTTACCCTGTCGAAGAAAGAGGAGGCAATTGTGCCGAGCTCCGACGCGCCGGTTGTAGTTGATGGTGGGGGAACACTTAGGGTTAACTCGAAGCCGAAGGAAAATGGGGTTGTCCTGATTCCCGTGACCGTCGATGCGGCGGAGAAGAAAAAGTCGGCGGTGGCAGCGGCCGCGGCCGAGAATAGGGCGAGGAAGCCGGCGGGGCATCATAGAAGGGCCACCGTGGACGTCGGTGCCGACGGGAGAGAGGATGATAACGCGAGGGTCGGTGACGCGGAGCCCAATTCGGGGATCGGCGGAGTGCCCAACGGGTTCTCGGGGGAGCACGTGATCGCCGGTTGGCCATCTTGGCTCTCGGCGGTGGCCGGGGAGGCCGTGAAAGGGTGGCTTCCGCGAAGAGCGGATTCTTTTGAGAAATTGGACAAGGTAATCTTTCGGAGGGGCTTATTACAAATTTAATGCCTGAAATTTGATTCAGATTTCAATTTATGAATTCCATGTTTAATCTAACATGATTCTATTGTTTTGACATTACCTTTTGTTTGATTAAAGAAATATTGGAATATGATTATGATGATGATGATATTGATGACGACGACGACGATGATGACGCAATATTAACATGAACAACAACACTATTCTATGACATTTTAGTGTTAACATCTAAACATTGATATGAAAAACTTTGCAGATTGGGCAAGGAACTTATAGTAATGTATACAGAGCCCGTGATCTTGAAACCGGAAAGGTAGTCGCCCTCAAGAAAGTTCGGTTCGTCAATATGGATCCAGAAAGTGTTCGATTTATGGCGAGAGAAATCCATATCCTGCGGAGGCTCGACCACCCGAACGTTATAAAGCTTGAAGGCATAGTAACGTCTCGGATGTCGAATAGCTTGTATCTTGTCTTCGAATATATGGAGCACGATCTTGCTGGGCTCGCGGCAACTCCGGGTCTTAAGTTCACCGAGCCGCAGGTACATGATCTGATAACACCTTAAAATTATCGCTATAATGTAGGAAACCATCCAACACAACATGTTACTATAGTTCTGTATTCATTCTATAATACTAATGAATACCGACTTTTTTTATGTGAATATCAGGTCAAGTGTTACATGCAACAACTACTTCGAGGACTCGATCACTGCCACAGTCGTGGAGTTCTACATCGAGATATCAAGGGCTCGAATCTTTTGATCGATAATAATGGCAACCTTAGAATAGCGGACTTTGGCCTCGCGACATTTTTCAATCCTGATCAGAAGCAGCCGTTGACGAGTAGAGTTGTCACGCTGTGGTATCGACCTCCCGAGCTTTTGTTGGGTGCCACGGAGTACGGCGTAGCGGTTGATTTGTGGAGTACGGGTTGCATCCTCGCAGAATTGCTCGCTGGAAAGCCAATCATGCCAGGACGAACTGAGGTATAGAGCATTCTTGAAACTTGTGATTAATGAGAATATGAATTCGCATATATGATATAATAGAGCCCTTCTTTTACACTTGTTTATAATTAGTGATATTGACAATACCGGAATTGTTATTGACAGAAAAGGTTCATTGAGCTTGATCACTGTTTACGCTATAGAAGTTGCTCCGTCAATAACAATTTTAGCCTTTTTTGCCTGCCTCACAGATAATGAATGCTCATAGTTGCCATATTTATGGTTTCATTTTCGTTCTTCTTTGGATTAGATACTTCTTTCTCCACTGCTCTCCACAGACAAAAACTCGGTGAACTCAGTTTCGCTGAACAATTTTTCCGCAAAGATGTACTTTCGTAATGAGAATGTGCGTCAGGGAAGATAACACATTCCTGATAGACAGTATGAGTTGCATCGGTTTTCCTCAACCTTTCAACATTTACTTTAATTTGGCCTGGAATCTTTCAAATTTGGGTCCCTGACCTTGCTTTAATCTTTTGGTTAAATTTAGAGATCTCTTAGAAGTAGATTGGAAACTTTGACATAATAGCAAGCGTAGATAGTTCTTGTTTTATCTAAAATTTGATTTTATGTTTCCACCAATTGGCTTTGTTGACTGATTCGTGTTAATACACAATGTCTAGGTGGAGCAACTCCACAAGATCTTCAAGCTGTGCGGATCACCATCAGAGGAGTATTGGAAGAAGTCGAAGTTGCCGCATGCAACTATTTTCAAACCTCAACACCAATACCGGCGCTGTTTCGCCGAGACATTCAAGGATTTCCCTCCTCCGGCTTTAGCTCTCTTAGATTCTCTACTTGCAATAGAACCAGCTGCTCGGGGAACAGCAGCCTCAGCTCTTCAGAGCGAAGTATGCTTTCGACTCTTGTGATAAATTTCATGCCTTCTTTCTAGACTTTGTGAATACTTTTCCCTTAAAAATGGGAGATGCGATACTTTCCGTAACCATGCTAGGAAACAAAACTAATTAGTATTCTTTGCTTTCTAAACTTAAAAAGTAAATTCCATCATCTGTTAAAAAGGAGAATGGTTTTGCATCATGCTCATATTTTTCATTTGAGTTTTTTTGTCTTCATTTTTTGCTAATAAATAGTTAAATTTTTGTAGTTTTTCAGAACAAAGCCGTATGCATGTGATCCCTCGAGTTTGCCTAAATACCCGCCAAGCAAGGAGTATGACGCAAAGCTTCGTGATGAAGAAGTTAGAAGGTATTTTTCCCGAAATATTGGGTTTAACACTTTAACTATATATGTTATCATTACGACGCACTTACATATTTGCTTCTTATTATAATAGAAATTATAGAGTGTTCCATTGGTTCTTAAATTATTTACCTGTGTTTTCGTCCTTACAGGCAAAAGGCGGCAGCTATTAATGGGCGGGGAGCTGAATCTATAAAGCCGAGGCGAAAAGAATCTAAAGCAAATCCAGTTCCCGATGCCAATGCGGAGCTTCAGGTAACCCTATATGTAGTTTTATGAGGTTGACACTTATTTTTGGTGTTTGCATACAAAAATCTCATTGTAATGAAGATTTATCAATTCTTAAGAAGTGCACATGATTTTCCATTGTTTATGCAATCAATTTTAGCTCGCGCCAAACTTATGCTTCTATTTTCTTTTTTTACGCTTCCAGAAGCGACATGTACAGGCAAATCCAAAAAGCAGGAGTGTGAAGTATAGCCCAGTAGAGGATAGCGGAGCCGGGTTCCCCATCGAGCCACCCGGACTACCCGCAGCTATGCGCACGGCTCAATTCGGATCAACATGGTATAATAAGAAGGGGAATCACGACGATCATCGGGGAATCACGTATAGCTCCGTCAGGGTCGCAAATGGCCCTCAGCTGAAGACACAGCGATCCTATAAGCCTCAAGCGGGGGGGACCGACTTGCACGGCTTATCGGTTTCGGCTACGGGGAGAAGCACTGCTCACCCGAGATACAATCGGCTCGATATAGTAGAGTCCTCGGAGAAGCATGTGCTCGATCGGCCCGCCTCTTCTCACAAGAAAGATATAGGAGTCAAGGACTCAGCAGTGGTAAGTACTTACACTGTTGTTTATTTCACTTGCGACGCATTCGAAAATTCTCAGTTTACGATGCTAATGCGGTCACCGTTATTGTCAAATTCAGGGTTACGGAGGGAAGAACAAACGAATCCATTATTCGGGGCCATTGATGCCCCCGGGAGGGAACGTCGAAGACATGCTTAAGGAGCACGAGCGGCAGATCCAACACGCCGTGCGCAAAGCTCGCCTCGACAAAGACAAGACGAACAAGTAACTTACATTGAGAAAAGCTGCTTGCAAAAGCACTTTTTTGCAACAAACAGCATTTACTGAGAAGGTTTTATTGACATGGTCTCGACTCGCTTACATTTACAGCAAAACGGAGAAAAATACAGCTGAGTTCTTCGAGGCATGAGAACTACTCAGAGCACGAAATGCCAAGATGATTTCCGAAAGTAATTTTTGTGAATATGTATACCTCTTACAAAGCTTTGTAAATTAAACCCATCACTATGAATGTATATCTTGTGAGTTGGCAACTTTTAGCGGAACTACGAGGAAAATCGCTTTCTAAGGAAGCTGTTCCGGCATTTGTTGGAGTGTATGAATGCGCGGATGTAAAGAAAGGAATTGCTCGCGGAGAGGCGAAAAAAAAAGGGGAAAGTCTCTATGCAATTTTAAGACAACATTTGTAAGGGATTTGAGCTTTTAGGGTTCTGAGTGAATGTAAATGCTTGTTGTAAATGTGTATTACCTCTTATTCCTATTTTGAATGTGCATCTTCATACACTATTCAGTTATTATTCTTAACTTTTGTAATCTTAGATATGAATAAGCATTATTGGGAAAGATATAGTTGTTATTCTAAAATAGAAGTTCTATTTCACTAAAAAGAAAATGAACACTTGATCTTTTTTTTTTTTCGAGCCCTAGTTGCCTCAGTACTATAGCCAAGTTCATCTTCTTAACGAAAGAAGCGGTAGCATACTATCCTTTCTCCGAAAAAAAAAAATCCTTCAAATTGTATAAATGCTTCTCTTTTTTATCATATAATTTAGTATCCTACAATATTCATTTAATTTCTTCTAATAAATTCTTGATTGTATCCTACTAGATCGATCTTTTGAGTAAGATAATATCAGAGTCAGTTCTAAGCCACTTCTGTTTCGAAAGGTACGCCATTTTATGGCACATATTTTTATCTACTATCCTGCTATTTTTTTCAGTTACCTCTTTAGTCAATCAATGACTGTCCTTATCGCAAGTGGCAATTGTTTCACATTTTCAGCTAAATTTATTTCTTAAAAAAAGAAATCAAGGAAGCGACTAGCATGCTACATTTCTCTCAATAAGGAAAAAAAATTTAAAACCTATTTAGTCCATCCACGTGGCATGATTCATCTGATATACATCATGTGCATGAATAGACGATTTAAAATAGATTTTGAACCGTTTCCTACTTGATCGATCTTTTGGTTAACAGTAGATTACTAATGAAGTACATAAAACAATAATAGCACAATTTACATAGATTACTAATGAAGTACATAAAACAATATTAACACACTTTATGTGCCCTTTTGAGTTGAAAACTACAGAGTCATAGCAAAGTACTAGCAACATCTTTAAGAACCATAAAACTAACACAGGAAATTTTTACAGAAAAAGAAACAAAAAAAGAAGTTTCAATCCAATGCCGGAGGACGAACCAACGGCGGCGGCGGCGGGAAAGGGTACGGCGGTAACGGCAATGGCGGTAGGGGCTCGATGTAACTGCAGAGTCCGTAAAGACAAAAAGATCCGAACGGACAACGGCGGTTACACTCGCCGCAGTGGAACAGACTTATCATAACGTTTCTGCAGAATCCGCCGCAGCATCTCCACCGGAACGGGCACCGGATGCCGCAGAACCCGCAGTTGTTCGGGTCCGACCGCACGTCCACGCACCGGTTCCTGCAGGTCCATGTATAGTCACAAGTTCAGCAGTCGGACCCGAATTCAGAGAAATATTCGAACAATCGCTCGCAAATTTTGTATAAAGTAGGTTAAAACTTATAGAACTTATCTGAACTATGAATCATTTAGATTTGTCTATTCAGCCTTTTAATTTGTTTGATTTGAGTCAGTCAATAACACTTAGTATATTTCATATAATTCTCGTAACTATAAATTCATTAAAGTATGTAATTTACTTAAATTTGAAGCCAAAATGTCATCGACTGACTGAAATCAAATAAACTGAAAGGCTGGGTAGCCGATTCAAATTGGTCCATAGTTCGGATACGTTTTGTACGTTTTCACCTAAAAAGTATTGGAAAATGCTAACACTATACCTGCAACAGAGTCGCGGCGTGAAGGGCGGTAGCCCCGCCCGGCAAATCCACGGTCGGTACCTACACCCGGACTCCCTCGGCCTCCGACTGCGCCCCTCCGGCCAGCGCTCACCGCCGCCCGCCACCTCGTCGAGCCAGGGGAGCGTGACAGTCGCGACAGCGGCAGCAGCAGCAGCGGTGGTGTTCGCACGCCACCGCCCTACTTTTTGTTCATCATCATCATCGTCTTCTTCTTTTTCTTCTTCTGCGACGATGTCGCGGGACGCAATATGTGTTGCTTCTAACAAGTGCACCATGAAAACACACAGTACTATAATAGTAAAGATCACTAAGAGCGAGAGTTTGGAACCCATTTTGTAAAAGTTTTGTTACAAAGTGTTTGGTTGTTTGAAACGGGTGGCGGGGAATTTATGGACCGTTACGTATCATTTCCCGCGCAAAAAACGGGTGGATTCATGCTTTCCTTGGGGTATGTAAAGTGTTAAACTTGTGACCATATCTATATGGCCTTTTTGCATAAAAAATCTACTAATTTTGGACTTTTGTAAAATTGAGCCGTATTTTTCGATTTTGCAGATTCGGTCCGGATTTTCAGCAAACTGACCAAAATACCCTTCTTACTTTTTCTCACTCCTCTTTTTTTCTCTCTCCTCTTTTTTTTTCTCTCTCCTCTTTTTTTTTTTTTTCTCTCGCTCTTTTTTTTTTCTCTCCGAACGGCGGAGGCGGAGGTGGAAACGGCCCGCCTCTCGCCCTCGCCCGCGCACCCCCACCCTCCTCGCCTCCGACCCCACCGAGGCCGCGCCTCGCCGCGACTCTTTTTTTTTTTCTCTCCGATCGTCCTCCACCCGCCGTCCACGCCGCCACCACCGGCGACGAAGAAGAAGTGCTTCTTGGGGCCGAGAAGCACGCCGGCGAGGGAGGAAAAAAATATAGTTACACTCCGGCGAGGGCGATGGGTCGTGACAAAAAAAATTGTAAAAAAAAAATAAAAAAAAAAAATTATTTCTGAAAAGAACAAAAAATAGAGAAAAATAAAGAAAATGATGAAATTGCACTGTTAAAAAAAATTACACTGTTTTAAAAAATATTTACACTGTTTTAATGAATGTTGCACTATTTAAAAAAGAAATTACACTCTTTTGAGATAAATTTGTACTATTTAGACCAAATTACACTATTTAGAATAATATTGCACCATTTTTTTCTCTACTTCTTTCTTGTTCCTCCACTCTCCATCATCATCCCCCTTCTCTTTCTCTTTTCTCACACTCCAAAATAATTTTTTGAACCTATGCGGTCGAAGCCGGAGGAGGAGGAGCGGCCATAGTCGTGGGGGTCGAAGAGGTAAACGGAGAGGAGGGAGAGGGAGGCGTCGGAGGTGGCGCGCGGGGCGGTGGTGGGCGCGCGCAGAGGGCGCGGCGAGCGCAGGGGGCGCGGGCGCCGGTGGGAGCGCAGGCGCGGTCCCCCTGCGCCCTCTCTCCCCCCCCCCCTCCCCCCCCGGGACGCGCCCCCCTAGGGGCGCGTGCGCGGGCGCAGGGGTGCGCCCCCTGCGCCCCCTGGGGGGCGCGTGCGCAGGGGGCGCATGGAGCGCCCCCTGCGCCCACCGGGGGGGCGTGCGGGGGCCCAGGCCCGGGCCCGGGCGGGCGGGCGCAGGGGCGGGGGCCCGGGCCCCGGGCGGGCGGGCGCAGGGGGCGCGTCCCCTGCGCCCCCCTGCGCCCCGCGCCCGCGCCTCCAGGGGACGCAGGGGGCGCGTCCCCTGCGCTCCCCGCGCGCCGCGCCCTCGCCGCCGACGCGCCTGGGCCCCCGCACGCCCCCCCGGTGGGCGCAGGGGGCGCTCCATGCGCCCCCTGCGCACGCGCCCCGGGGCGCAGGGGGCGCACCCCTGCGCCCCCTGCGCCCGCGCACGCGCCCCTAGGGGGCGCGTCCCGGGGGGAGAGAGGGCGCAGGGGGACCGCGCCTGCGCTCCCACCCGCGCCCGCGCCCCCTGCGCTCGCCGCGCCCTCTGCGCGCGCCCACCACCGCCCCGCGCGGATTCCGTCCTCCTCCTCCTCCTTTGAGGCTTCCTCCTCGTCGTCGTGCTCCTCCTCCCCGCCTCCCCCGGATTCCGAGTGCTTCCTCGAGATCCGCCGCGCGCCGCGCGGCCCGGAGAGGGAGGTGACCGGATCGAGTTTGGTTGGAAAGAAAGAGTGCAAAGAAATAGTGCAACGGGAAGAAATTGTGCAACGAGAAAGAAGAAGAAAAAAAAATAATGTAATTTTCATCCAAATAGTGTAATTTTAGTTTAAAAAGTATAATTTTCATCTCAAAGAGTGTAATTTCTGTCTCAAAGTTATTTAAAACAGTGTAAATTTTTTTTAAAACAGTGCAACATTATTTTAACAGTGCAATTTTATCTTTTGCTTTCTTCTTCTATAATTTTTGATCTTTTCTGTAGGAAAAAATATTATTTATTATTATTATTTTATTTTTTTTTCTCTTTACAATTTTTTTGGTCACGACCCACCGCCATCGCCGGAGTGTAACTATTTTTTTTCCCTCCCTCGTCGGCGTGCTTCTTGGCCCCAAGAAACACTTCTTCGTCGCCGGCGGCGGCGGTGGGGACGGCGGGTGGAGGAGGGTCGGAGAGGTTAAAAAAAAAAAAAAAAGAGTCGCGGAGCGGCGCGGCCTCGGCGGGGTCGGAGGCGAGGAGGGCGAGGGTTCGCGTGCGAGGGCGAGGGCGTGAGGGGCAGAGGCGAGGTGGGCCGTTTCCGCCTCCGCCTCCGCCTCCGCCTCCGCCGTTCGGAGAGAAAAAAAAAGAGCGACAAAAAAAAAACGAGGAGAGAGAAAAAAAAAGAGGAGAGAGAAAAAAAGAGGAGAGAGAAAAAGTAAGAAGGGTATTTTGGTCAGTTTGCTGAAAATCCGGACTGAATCTGCAAAATCGAAAATAGCGATCCAATTTTGCAAAAAACCCAAAACTAGTGGATTTTTTATGCAAAAAGGCCTATCTATATCTATATATAAATATAGATATATAGATATATATATCTATTAAACTATATGAATCCTTAATATTTTTTGCCACGTGGCAAGTTTTTCTTCACTCTCACCACCATGTGACCCTTCTCCTTCCCCCGCCACACTTCTAATTGTAACCAACATATGACCCTTCCCCTTTCCTTCACCAAACTTCTAATTATAATGCATCTAAACGTTTCACTAACAAACCTTCAATTAATATATCTAAATTATCATGATCCTTCATCTTCTTTTTACTAGACTTCTAATTAATAAATCAATTCTCTCTTTTATATTTTTCTCTACACCGTCTTCTTCCTCCCTCCATCTTCTCTCTCACTAATGCGCACCCATCTCCTCTCTGTGTCGCGGCCGAAGAAATCGTCGTCACCATCACTGTCGTCGTCGCCGAAGAAAGCGTCATCGGATCGATCCCCGCCACCAACAGTGAAGAACCTTTGGTGGGTGTGGCAAATGATGAGCACAATAAAATATTTGATATTATCTTATTATTAATTACTCATACAGTTTTTACCCGCTGCGAAGCGCGGGCTCCTTCACTAGTAAATATATGAATCCTAGTTGCCTTTGTCCACGTGTCGAAAAAGGGGAATGCGGAGGGAGAGCGGGAGGGGGAGGCCGTGGAGGTGGAAAAATTCTAGAATGCACCGGGTATATCGGTGACGTGACGTTCCAAACCAATCAAATTTTTTCTTTTCAGAATATATGTCTCATCATGATTATAAAAAAATATTTTTATTATACTTTTTTTTAAATAGGAGATGTGATTGGCTTGTTATTGATGACGTGGTGCAAGCGTGACACAGTAGACTTTCTCGTGGAGGTGGGGTTGGGGATGGGTGTGGGCCCCAGCCGGATGAGAGAAAGGTGTGGGAGGGGTGGGGCAGTATTTTTTAAAAAATTATTACTTTTTTCACTAATTTAGACTAAAAGAATTAATTTTTTGTTTCTTTTAATCTAATTTAATTTTTTTCTATTATTATAAAAATTTAAAATATATAATTTTTTTACACATAATTTTTAATTAGTTTAGATTATATGTATTAAATATAAATTTTAATTTTATAATATTGATCACTTAGATATAGATTGTACAATAAAAAATAAAATTAAAGTTTACGTTATTACTTATTTTAATAAATTTAGTTATAAGAATTATATGAAGTATATTAACTAAATCTATAAAGCTAAATAGCGCATTCAGATATTAAAGTCAGAGCATCATTGACTGACTCAAATATAACATGTAGAAAAGTTGGATAGTAAAAACAAAAAATTGAAAGGTTGAATAACTGATTCAAAATGGTTCATAGTTCGAAAAAATTTTATATGTTTTTTACTTTAATTTTAATGTCAAACTTTAATACCATATTTATAGTCTGATGAGCGATCAATTTTATATTTAAATTCTTTTAGAATATATCCAAAATTTGATTGGTCGACTTTTAATTTTGACAGTTGGGCATTCTAAAATTTATTAGATAGTTTAACGCATTATTTTCTTAAATGAAATTACTAATTAAACAAAATCAATCGATGCTCAACTTTATTTTCGTCTAGAATAAAATTAAAATATAAAAAGAGTAAATGACGTTTTTGGTCCCAAACTATAAGATGTGTGACACTTTAGTCCTTGAATTTTAATGTGTTACATTTTCTTGCTCAAATTATGAGGCACATGACGCTTTAGTCCTCAAACTTTAATTAGTTGTAATTTCTAACTTGAATTATTAGGCATATAATAATTTAGTTCTACAAATACTAAAAATTAAGATAATATTAATAAAAAATTATCTTTTATAATGTATATGAGACTATTTAATATATATTTTTTACATTTTTTAGTTATAATTTTTATCCGCTGCGAAGCGCGGGCCCTACACTAGTATATATAAAAGTTAAAAAAAAGGCCAATTTGCATAAAAAATTCACTAGTTTTGGGCTTTTGCAAAATTGGGTCGCTATTTTCGATTTTGCAGATTCGATCCGGATTTTCAACAAATTGACCAAAATACTCTTGTTACTTTTTCTCTCTCCTCTTTTTTTTTCTCGCTCTTTTTTTTTCCTCTCCGAAGAAAGCGGCGGAGGCGGAGGCGGAGGCGGAGGCGGAGGCGGAGGCGGAGGCGGAGGCGGAGGCGGAGGCGGAAACGGCCCCCCTCGCCTCTGCCCCTCACGCCCTCGCCCTTGCCCTCGCCCGCGCACCCCCGCCCTCCTCGCCGATCCTCCTCCACCCGCCGTCGCCGGAGTGTAACTATATTTTTTTTCCCTCCCTCGCCGGCGTGCTTCTCGGCCCTAAGAAGCACTTCTTTTTTGTCGCCGGCGGTGACGGCGGGGACAGCGGGTGGAGGAGGGTCGGAGAGGGGAAAAAAAAAGGAGTCGTGGCGCGGCATGACCTCGGCGGGGTTGGAGGCGAGGAGGGCGGGGGTGCGCGGGCGAGGGCGAGAGCGTGAGGGGAAGAAGCGAGGCGTTCCGTTCCGCCTCCGCCGCTTTCTTCGGAGAGGGAAAAAAAAGCGAGAAAAAAAAAAGGAGAGAGAAAAAATAAGAAAGGTATTTTGGTCAGTTTGCTAAAAATTTGGATTGAATCTGCAAAATCGACAATATTGACCCAATTTTGCAAAAGCCCAAAATTAGTGGATTTTTTATGAAAAAGGCCTAAAAAAAATAACATAATTTATTTTTTTTAAATCCAAAGATTAGAATTTATATATATAAATCCAGTATGCATCTCTGCAAAATCAGGGCACTAATATAACAACATCCCAAAAAAAAGAAAAAGAAAAAAATCTTATTATCAATAAATAGATAACTCGCATAGAACTTGGTATGCGGTCTCCTAACGTAAACATCGTGGTCCCCACGTCTAATAAGCAGGGCCCCACGCACAACTTGGAGCAAAAATGACCAAATTACCCCTTTTAACCTCCGCAGATATATTCCTATAAATTTTAACTTTTCATATTTATCCCTACAAAAGTTCTAACATTTTCAAATAAATCTCTGCTGTTAGGATCTGTTAGAAAAATATAGTTAACTATAGATAAAATAATTAATTCTGTTTAGTGAATGGGGTAAATTAACATTTTTATCCCTATTATATTATTTGTGATGGTAATAGGAAGAAAATGATCGTTAAAAATTTTTCGAAGGACATTTCTGCATAATTCTAACAGTTGGGACTTTTAGAGGGACATATTTGTGATAGCAAAAATGTCATCTCACTTATCTTTTGTTAAAAAATATACAATGTTCTAACAGTGACAAACCAGAGGGGCAAATATGAATATCACTGAACTTTTGCAGTGACATATTTGCTATTTGATATGTTTACAGAAAGCCGTATGAAATTAACCCTACAAAATTTAGACAGATATGTGTAAAAGAGCTAAAGTTTAGGGAGTTTTTGTATATTTGTCCTTGCAATTTTAGTATCTGCGGGCGAAGTCGTCGCTGGATTGGTCTTATCGGAGAACACGTTGCCGACTTTGGAAAACTACAGCTGGAGATTGGCTCTCTCTCTCTCCTCTCCACAACCCCTCTCTCTCTCTCTCTCTCTCTCTCTCCTCTCCACAACCTCTCTCTCTCTCTCTCTCTCTCTCTCTCTCTCTCCTTCCCCCAATTCCCGAGTCCTCGATCGATCGTTCCCTCTCTCTCTCTCTCTCTCTCTCTCTCTCTCATTCTCCTCGTTTTAGGGTTTCGATCGCGCCCTAATCCCGCTCCCAGGGGGGGACAAGGGGCCTCAATGTCGCCATGGAATGCTCCGTTCTATCGCGATCTCGATTGAGGTGGTTTCGTATCCCCAATTCCCCCTCTTTGCTTCGCATCTTCTCTCTTTTTTGGTGATTATTTTGTAATTAGGCCCTTCGGTTTGCTGATTAAGTGTTAATTCTTCGGGGAATTGTTCGTAGGAGCGCGAAAAGGCGAGATTTTGGAGGGATTTTTTTGGGTTTCTTCTATTTAGGGTTTGTAAATTATTAACGGGGATTATATTACGAGGGGGGAAAAAATTAAAAATTGTTTTTGTGGACCTTTTTTTTTATATATAATGTTTTTGGCTTCATCATGCCAATTAGGTCGTGTTTGTTTATGAAAGTTTTCTTCTTTAATATGATTACAAAATGTTGTGTTTTTTGTTATGTTTTTTTTTTTGTGTGTAAAAAAGATATTATTTTTTGTTTTCTATGCGATTGAACAAAGATTGGTGATTAATTTGTGGACTCATTGTATTAAAATATAGAAATGAAGCAAAAAAAAAAATGGTTACTACTGCAATTTTGTTACAGAATCCATAAATGTGGAGTTGTTGCAAATAATGCACAAAAGTAAAACTATGGAGGGTCATCCCTATATGATTGCGTAAAATTCGAGAAAAGAGAAGGGAAAAATTAAAGGTAAATAATGTCGAAAATGCACTTTTGGATTTGAAACATCTAAGTAGGTATTTAAATATGTAGATAGGAGATTCCATGCTTTAGTTTACAAGCAATCAACTACTTGATTGGTTTTGTATCTTTCTCGTTTCGGAAGTTATCTTTGAGATTCTATGTTGCATTTTGAAGTTTCTTTTTTTCGAATAGAGATGATGCAAACATGCACATGTTAAATTATGTTAAACTACTGATGTTCTCCAAAAGCTTAAGCTATCAGATGAATTAAATGGGAGAAAATTAATAATGTCAGGAGCCTGGTGGGACTCGAACTTGGGACCTCGTGCTTTGGTACCATGTTAAATTGTGTGAAACAATCGTTGTTTGGTGTTTTAATATTCATATTCAACAGCTCATTGTTATGTTAAACATGTTTACTCGTGTAGAGTTTTAAGCTAATTTGGTAGCTTGAATCTCTGATGGTTTTGATGCATATGCATCATACTTATATGATGCATTTTCATTTTTTTTTTTCCATTTATTATCCATGCCATATCTTGTATAATCCTTAAAACTGAATATGTGCTACGCGAGTTATGGAGTGCCGATTCTTTCTACCCTAGACTCGCGCATCAAAGATTGAGAGTTTAATCTTAGTGTGCAAATGATGTATTTTCGCAGGCACCTGGTGAGCAACTGCGATTCTGAGAAGGTCGCTACTATATTTATAATCAAGGGTAATTCTAGTATCAATGCGAAGGATAGAGAGCATGCTTTGTGGAATCCCTGCTTCGGCTGATGCACTTGATCAGTCTCGCCACCGATACATTCGGTGTAATAACTATCTCTCTCGTCTCCCTTCTCTCTCTTCTGGGCCTTCTCTGCATCTACCGCTCGTTATACTTCCAGCTGCGCATTCGACGCCGGCGCTTCCTCCATCTCAGCTACTTTAATGGACCGTGGGTCACCCGCATCACCCTGATCCTGATCTCGATATGGTGGGGCTTCGGGGAGATCATCCGATTGAGCTTTTTGAATGGCGCGGGAAAGTTGTTTTCGAGCCAAACGTGGCAGAAGAACGTGTGCAAGTTCTACGTGCTGTCGAACCTCGGGTTTGCGGAGCCGAGCGTGTTCCTCATGCTCGCGTTCCTCCTCCACGCGGCGCTCCAGGAGCGCGAGTTCACCTTGAGCCAGAGATGGAACCGGAAGACCATCGGCTGCGTCGTGCTTCTCTGCTTCCCGGCTATGCTCTTGCAACTTGCCCTAGTTTTCATCGGGCCCAAGTTCGCTAACTGGGAGAAGAACGATGAGAGAGTGAAGATGATCAGGCTCTTCACCTCGACCTCTTCGCTCAGCGACGGCACCGTCACATGCACTTACCCCTTGTTGAGCACCGCGTTTCTCGGGGCTTTCTACATTATACTAATCACCTACGTAACATACATCGGGAGTCGGATGCTGTCGCTGGTGATCAACAAGGGGCTAAGGCGAAGGATTTACGTGCTGGTGTTCTCCGTCATCCTGTTCCTGCCGATGCGGGCGCTCCTGCTGGGGTTCTCGGTGCTTCCCCGGCCGGGCGGGTTGGCGTACGAGGCGATCGCGTTCCTCGCCTTCGTCATGATGTTGCTTTGCACCATGGTGGGGATCTTTATGCTGGTGTATTTCCCTATTGCTGATACCTTAGCTCTGGGAGAGCCAGAGCATGTGGAAATGGAAGTGGTGCCCTTTGATGACTACTACTAGTTTGGTGTTTTCTCATGAAGATCAAAAAGAAGAAGAAGAAGAAGAAGAAGAAGGGATTTGAATTTGTTTAACTATTCTTTTCTAAATTTTTGTGAATTTTGTGTTTTGAATTTAAATGTGATATCAGTTTTGTAGTAAATATGAAATTAATGCAAAAGGGTTTCCAAGTATTTGAGTAAGGTTTGTTTCCTCTTTTTACCATGTCAAATTTAGTGTTGAACTGATCACAAATTTCTCTACCAAATCAGATGTTGCTCAAGTATAGCAAAATTTTAAAAGGACATTAAAAATTTTAAAAGGTAATTTGAATGTTTTTATAGGAATATACAGGTAATTGTTTTTTTCTTTTTGGTAAAAATGTATAGAACTTACTTGAACTAAGGACCATTTTTAATCAGCTACATACTTTCGTAATTTTGATTTTACTATCTAATATTTCAATTTGTTTGATTTGAATCGGTCCACAATATTTTGACTTTAAATTTTAAACTAATTACTTACGTTAATGAGTTTAAAGTTGCGAGAGTTATATAAAGTATATTGACTAAATTTTTAAAAATAAGCAACGTATTTAAATTTTGAAGTAAAAAATATCGTTAATCGACTTTAATCAAATAAAATTTTGAAAATTAAATAGTTAAATTCAAATAATCTATAGTTGAGATAAATTCATATCTTTTTACGAGTTGAGCTGGAATGCTATCAGTAGCAAACGGACTTCGTTGCCATCCATTTTGTTTTCGATGATGGAGCCTCCAAATCGACGATCGGCATAGTTGAACATGATCTATACCACTTGAAGTATCTGGAAACCAAATTTCAAATTTTTTCGACATCATTGGCCTAATGATCAAAGGGTTTTAAAATTTATAATTTTAATGGTTGATATAATACGCTTCCTCGTTTAACGGCGTAAAGATATCCAAATCAATTGAATTTTGGTTAAATTTTTTTTAAAACTATTTAGAACAAGATCTATACTCTTGATCTTGATTACAAGACTCCTATCATCACTTTTTAAAAGATATTCATTTTCAACCGTTTATTTTTGTGTCCACTTAATGGACAAGAGAACAATATCGAAAAAAATATGAAATTTAGTTTATAGATGCTTCAAGTGGTATAGATCATGTTCAACGGTGCCGATCGTCGATTTGGAGACTCCATTAAAACAAATGGGTGGCAACAGAGCTCGTTTACTACTGATAGCTTTCCGGCTCAACTTATCTTTACACATATGCTGTTGTTATTAGGGGTGGAAACGAGCCGAGCTCGAGCGAGCTTACCTCAGCTCAAGCTTGACTTGAAATTAATTTCGAGCCTAAATTTAGGCTTAAGCTTGGCTTGAAATCAATTCGAGCCGAGCTCGAGCGAGCCTAACTTCGAGTCGAGCGAGCTCGAGCCCTAAATGAGCCGCTTGAAATTCTTAACATCGTGCAATCTATAGTTTAATTTTTATAAAACATTATCTAAAATTTGATGTAAAAAATATCTAATAATTCAATATACAAAATGAATGCATGAACTACAATATTATAATATTTAAAAAAATTAAGAAAAACAATTCTGCGAGCAAGTCAAAAAGAGATAAAGAGCAATTAGAGTAAAATTTTGCTGGTTTGATTTTGTGGGCCCAATAATCCAAACTCTATATACATATGATTAAAATACAAAATATATATTATATATAATTATATATATATAGTTCGACTATTATACTCTTATAAGTATAAACCCTTTATATTCATAAGTTTTCGATCGTTAGATCTACCTTTTGACAATTTTTATCCGTTAAATCATGCACTATTCAACCAACCACCCATTCAATCCTAGGGACCGTTATCATCCTAATCGCACATCCCTTCATCCAACGACCGAAAATTTATAAGTATAAAATGGTCTATACTTGTAAGAATATAATAGCCCTAGCATATATATATATATATATATATATATATATATATATATATATATATATATATATATATATATATATATATATATATATATATATATATATATATATATATATATATATATATATAGAGCTAGGCTGGTATACTATCGGTAGCACGGAGGCCTCCGTGCTACCAAGTTGTTTTCGATGATGCGGCTTCCAAATCGACGATCGGCTCCGCTAAACTTGATCTACATTATTAAAAGTGTTTGGAAACTAAACTTCATAATTTTTCGACATTATTTGGCTAGTGATCAAAGGGTCTAAAAATTGACAATTTCAATGGTAGATGAGATACGTTTGTGAGTTTAACGGTGTAAAACAATCCAAATCTGATGAAATTTTTATAGAAAATTCTTTGAACTATTTAGAGTAAGATCAGTATCTCTGATCTTAAATTTAAGTCTTTTATCATCATTTTTTATGAGATTTTTATTTTCAGCCGTTCATTTTTTGACTACTCGTTTGATAGGTAAATGATATCGAAAAATTATGAAATTTAGTTTCCAAACACTTTCAATAGTGTAGATCAAGTCTAGCGGAGCCGATCGTCGATTTGGAAGCCGCATCATCGAAAACAACTTGGTAGCACGGAGGCCTCCGTGCTACCGATAGTATACCAGCCTAGCTCTATATATATATATATATATATATAGGGTAGGGCTACTATACTCTTATGAGTATAGGACCCTTCGTACTCATAAGTCGTTTTCGATGATGGAGCTTCCGAATCGACGATCCACACCGTTAAATACGATCTAGAGTATTTAAAACTTCTAGAAAATAAATTTCGTAATTTTTCGAAATCGTTACAAAGTCCATCAAGTGGGCATAAAATGAACGGTCAAAATTAAACGACGTCCTAAAAATGGATGATCGGATTCTTCAATTTAAGATCCGAGTTATTGATCTTTATCTACATAATAAATAGAATTTTTTATCAAAAATTCAACAGATTCCGATTCTTTTATACCGTTGAACGAGCAAGTATCTCATACCGGCCGTTAAAAATTGTCTACTTTGAGATCTTTTGATCATAGGGCAAATGATGTCAAAAAATTATGAATTTTAATTTCTAGAAGTTTTAAATACTCTAGATAATATTTAACGGTATGGATCGTCGATTCAAAAGCTCCATCATCGAGAAAAACTTATGAGTACGAATGCGATCATACTCATAAGAGTATAGTAGCCGGACCCTATATATATATATATATATATATATATATATATATATATATATATATATATATATATATATATATATATATATATATATATATATATATATATATATATATATATATATATATATATATAATTAGGCTACTATATTATTAATAGTACCAACCGATTGCTATTATATTTTCGGTTCTTGGATGAAGGAAATGTGCGGTCAGGATGATAGTAGCCCCCTAGGGTTGAGTGGGTGGCTAGTTGAATAGTATGATCTAACGGATGAAAATGGCCAAAGGAGTATATCTAACGGCAAAAAACTCGATAGCACCAAACCTTGGTACTATCGATAGTATAATAGTTGGACTCTATATATATAGATAGATCTAATGGCAGAAAACTCGATAGCACAAAGCGCTTGGTATTATCGATAATATAGATAATATAGTAGCCGGACTATATATATATATATATATATATATATATATATATATATAGTCGGGCTACTATGCTATCGATAGCACCAAACGCTTGGTGCTATCAAAATTTGTGTCGTCAGATCTACCTTTTGACCATTTCCACCTATTAGATCATACTATTATATATATATATATATAGAATATATATATATATATATATATATATATATATATATATATATATATATATATATATATATATATATATATATATATGGTAGGGCTACTATACTCTTATGAGTATAGGACCCTTCGTACTCATAAGTCGTTTTCGATGATGGAGCTTCCGAATCGACGATCCACACCGTTAAATATGATCTAGAGTATTTAAAACTTCTAGAAAATAAATTTCGTAATTTTTCGAAATCGTTATAAAGTCTATCAAGTGGGCATAAAATGAACGGTCAAAATTGAACGACGTCCTAAAAATGAATGATCGGATTCTTCAATTTAAGATCCGAGTTATTGATCTTTATTTACATAGTAAATAGAATTTTCTATCAAAAATTCAACAGATTCCGATTCTTTTACACCGTTAAACGAGCAGGTATCCCATACCGGCCGTTAAAAATTTTCTACTTTGAGATCTTTTGATCATAGGGCAAATGATGTCAAAAAATTATGAAATTTAATTTCTAAAAGTTTTAAATGCTCTAGATAATATTTAACGGTATGGATCGTCGATTCGAAAGCTCCATCATCGAGAAAAACTTATGAGTACGAATACGATCATACTCATAAGAGTATAGTAGCCGGACCCTATATATATATATATATATATATATATATATATATATATATATTTCGAGCTTTTCGAGCCTAATTCGAGCGAGCCCAGTAATACTCAAGCTTGGCTTGAAATTAATTTCAAGCCTAAATTTAGGCTCAAGTTTGTTTGAAATTAATTCGAGCCGAGTTCGAATGAGACGAATATCGAGCCGAACGCGATTCGAACACGAGCCGGCTCGCTCATTTGCCGGCCCTAGTTGTTATTGTTGTGTTGATGACGATGATATTATTATATTATATTATTATATATATCATACTATATTTAATTTGGCACTTTTATAAGTGCCACGTGTCGCTCTTTGGATGTGCCCCCTCTTCCCCCCTTTCAGCTAGCCCCCCCTCACTCTCTCATCCGTCCTCTCTCTCATCCTTTCTCTCTCTTCCCCCTCCCTCTCTCTCTCTTTCTTTGCCTCAACATCTCTCTTTCTCTCTCTTCCTCTCTCTCTTTCTATGCATCCCACCCCAACAGAATCCTGAAAAATTCGGGATCAAGATTTCTTACGATCTCTTTGAGATCTGAAGAGATCTTGGATATGAGCTTGGAGCTCTATAAATAGAGCAAGGAGAAGGCTGTGCAGAGGGAGAGGAAGAGGGGCCCGATAGCAACCAAAAAAAACAAAGAAAGAGAGAGAGAGTAAAAAAAAAAAAAGGTAGGAGAAGGAGAAGGACCTGTATGGGAACTAAAAAAATTTAATTAACAAAAAAAAATATGATGATGATAAATTAAAAAATATATATATAGTAGAACGGTGCTCCTCCTCCCGGTTGCTGCCATACTCGCCGCCGCCGCCGCCACCGACGCCCGAAGTCGCCGACGACGCCACACTCGCCGACGCCGCCAGACTCGCCGCCGACATCCTCGCCAGCGCCGTCCAACGCCGCCGCCGCCGCCGACGCCCGAAGTCGCCGACGTCGCCATACTCGCCGACGCCGCCAGACCCGCCGCCGACATCCTCGCCAGCGCCGTCCAACGCCGCTGCTGTCGCCGTCTTCGTCGACGCCGCCCAAAGCCGCCGCCGACGCCGCTCCGAGACGCCGCCTAACCCGTCGCCGTCGTTGTGTCCATCGTCGACGCCGGCCAAACTCGCTATTAGCGGCTGGTCACCCGAGCCTTCACCCTCAGCGAGGTCGGGTGCTGGAATCCTCAACCATTCTTGCTTCGGGAGCAAGAAAGAGCAAAAAGTGAAAGTGGTGGATTACTTTCTCAGCATGCTTACATTAAAATGTACCCAATAACATGCCTTTGGTAACGAACTATCACATTTTGTGTTTTAAAAAAAATCGGGCATGCTACATGCTCCATTTCTTATATAAAAATGATTCGGCTGGAACTCAAAATTATTTATGAATGTCTCATTTATTTGGTTGGTTAAGAGTTGTGAATTGATACTGCCGCAGCCGCGGTCGCGTCCGCGTCCGTCGCGACCGCCGTTGCTGATGCCGCCCGTCCGCCTCCACGTCTCTAAGGCAAATAAAGAGACAGAGAGAAGTAAAAAAAAAGAAAAGAAAAGAAAAAAGAGAGAACAAAAAAAACATGAAGAAGAACAAATAACACTTTGAGCAGAGAGCTTCAAAAAACTAAAAATTTAATTAAATCTTTTAATAAAAATATTAATATAATTAATATTGCAAATGAAGTTAAGAAAATATTGATAAAAAATTAATTTTATAATATATTATAAGAGAACTTTATTATTTTTTATAATTTTTAATTAAAGTTTTTATCTTAAAGTTTTAATAATATATATTTTAATTGTCTAAAAATATTTTTTTATATTTTTTAAAATTGTTGTTTAAAAGTCTTTACATAAATTAATCACGAACTATTTTGCCGCAGCGAAGCGCGGGTAGTTACCTAGTATTATATAAAGCGAAACACTATGGACACGTTTTGTAATCCTCTGCTTCCACTTTCACAAACTCTCTATCTCTCTCTCTCTTCCCTTTTCCCCCTCAACGAAATATACGTTCTCTCTCTCTCACTTCACCTCTCGAACTCAACTTCCTCCTCTCTCTCTCTCTCTCTCTCTCTCTCTCTCTCTTCTCATCGCCATGGACGAGGCCTCCGAGCTCCAGGACTGGGAACTCCTCCAAGCCTCGTCTACAAGCCCTCCCCTTCGCGCCCCGCTCTCCGCGGAGAACCCTAGCGGCCCCTTCGAGGCGGCCGACGACGCCGACTCCGAGGACGGCGCCATCAAGCCCGACTACTTCGCCCCCGACTCCCGCCACCTCCGCCGCCCCGCCGCCGACGAGGACGATTCCGATAACCCTAGCTGGGTCGACCCCGACTCCGACTTCAGGTCGAGAGCCGAAGTGGCTTTCGCGGGAAGTGGGCTCCCGGTGAAGAACTACGGCGGGTTCTGGTCCGACGACTCGTCGGAAGCGGGGGGGTTCGAGGGAATCGACGGTGGCGGGGATCGGAGTTTCGGCAGTGACGGTGAGAGCGGAAGGGATTCGCGTCGTGCTCGTGAGGTGTTTGATGAAATGCCGAAGAGAGATGGAGGGAGCGGAGGAGGGGAGAGGAAAGGGGTGGTGTGGTGGAAGATGCCTCTGGAGATGTTGAGGTGTTGCGCTTTCAAAATGAAGCCCTTTTGGTCCATCTCCATTGCCGCAGCGATCGTAGGGTTGGTTATTGTTGGTAGGAGCATGTACAAGCTGAAGCAAAAGGGTAGGGGAGTTTCTCTTAGGCTTGCCATGGATGATAAGGTGAGAATTTCCCTTCATCTTGGTGCTGTTACATATATTCAAAATTCATATTTATCACTGCTTTGTTCTTGCAAAGCTTTAATTCTCATCAATGATATCATGCAAAAGTTCCAAACTTTTGGACAGGGACGAAGCTAGGACTCGATTATGAGGGGGGGCCAAAATACCTACAAATCAAAATTTTAGCAAATAAACAAGATTTACCTAATCAAATTTTTGATGAGGAAATATGTTGGCTAAATAATTAGTGTAAAAAAGCATTACCCCTTTTTTATTTATACTTACTTAACTTGTAATTACTTTATTTATATTATTTCACTCAAATAACTTTGAAATTTACTAAATCTGATAGTAATTCAGTTAATGATTTAATTTCTTAATTTTCAGTAAATACAATTGTGACAATTGATAACTATTAGTTGACAGAGCTATTAACTTTAATATAATCTTTAATTTAATTAAATAAAAAGATTATGTAAAATAATTAGAATATGAAAGTACTAAATAAAAAATATAAATAAATTCAGAGTTGAGAGAGCACTATGTTAGCGCGAAGAACTTTTTTAAAGGATAGGTCAGTCAATATACTTTTGAGATTAAATAAAAATATGTCCTTTAAATTTTTTATATGTAAGGGACTATTGTACAAATTATGAAAAGTTTGGGGGGCCATGGCCCCCCCCTCAGCCTACACATAGCTCCGCCCCTGCTTTTGGATATGTTGGCCACTAAATTTTCACTGTTAGAACTGTTATGCCCGTAAAAAAATATTTTTTTAGTATTTTTTATGTGTTTAGGATGTAGGGTTAATGTAGAATGACATAGAGAGATTAGTAGTGAACATTAGATATGAAAAATTATGGAAAAAAATAGATTTTGAAGGGTAGAATAGTTATTTTAAAATTGAGCACGAGGGCAGGGGTGTTTCACTCAAGATTGCCATTAATGACAAGGTGAGATTTTTTTTTTAAAAAAAAACTTTATCTTGGTGTTATATTATTTTATCGGTTAATCTGGTAAGGTAGGAAAACAAGAAACTTAAGCCTTGTTTGGTACCATTTTTCTTTTTTTAAGAAAATAAAATTTCAAATCGTGAAATAGTGTGGAAATGGATGGTGGATTGTGTGCAATCCTTACATCCAAGGTCTTTGATTGGCAACAAAAACTGTTTTTTTGCTTCCAAATTTTTTTGTTTTAAAACAAGTTATCATTCATCATTAGGCTAGAGTGTATACTGTATAAGAAGCTAACTAACTATAGCAACAAAAGAAAAGCCTTTTCACGGGTATATCAAATTATACACAATTAGTATTTAGGGGGAAAAAAATAAAAAAAAAGTAATGATGCCAAACGAGGCCTTATAGCAGTGCTAATTATGTTTTTTAGATGCTTGGCTTCGTCAAATCATACAATTTCAACTCAATCCCTGAACTTTTCACTTTGAGCAGTTTTGACCTTGAACTTTCCCATGCCTTCAAATGAACTTTCATTTTGGACCATAAAGAAAGCCTGGTATTCCTGTAGTGTACTCATTTTGTAAAATAACTCCTTTGTTTAAGTGCATTTGAAATAGGATTAAAATGATTATTGTACAGGGAAAAATAGACAGATCTTTTATTTGCTAGGGATGGATGTAATATATTAGATTGTTGTTTAGGGACTAAAGTGTTTTACTAAAAAGTTTAGGGACTGAGTCTCAACCTGAACTCTCGATAGAGGGATAGTATAAAAGGACTACATGTACATTTTATCTTTCTTTAATCCTGTTAGTATTAGCCACTTCTTTACTTGTTCTGCTCCAGGCATGCTTCTAATCTTATTAAAAATGAATCAAATCATTTTGATCTTGTAAATACATAAAAGAATGTTATAGTCGTGTAAAAGCATGTTCTAAAGGATTAAATATCACCCCTTAAGACTGTGTAATGGTTAATTTAGCCAATTGGATCGAAGGTGAACCTATTTCTCTGCTATTTAATGATAAAAAGAAATCCAGCGCAGGAGCAAGCAAATGATTGACACCATAGAATGATGTGCGATTTATTGAGTGAAAGAATATCCTTTTTTATCAGTGATTATGTCATGGTAACGCAAAGGAAGGGTGAAGTGTATCTGTTTTTCCTCGATGATCGGGATTGTTTAATATGTTGCTACATGTAGAAGTTCCTTCCTCAAAATTTTCTGAAGCAGCATCTTCAGTTTGGTCCGACCTTTCAATCATCGAAATTGGGTCCATGATCTTTGTATTATGTTTTCTTAAACACAAACAGTTTACTATACTTTTGTTGCATATATATTTTTCGCCACAAAATCAATCTTCTATACATAAATATTTGATGTCATCAGGTTGATTTGTACAACAAAAACCTTAAATGAGTCTCAATTCGTAAATACTCTGTATAGTTCAACAATTTGACATGCAATGCAGATGGCGTCTCACTTCGCAGTCCGTGCTGCACGTCTCAACAAAGCATTCTCGGCGGTGAGACGCGTACCCATATTGAGAACTTCGCCTCCCGCATCCGGAATGACTCCGTGGTCCATGCTGCCTCTAAGATAAGCTTTTAAGTGCTTCTCCATGAAGCTCAGGTACTTACAATATGTTTTATTTGCCCTTTATATGTACTGTTTGTTACATTACCTTGTATCTGTTACTGTATAAATACCTTCCTTGTTTGCATAAAGCTTTCTCAGTGAAAATAAAATGGATGCAGTATATGATGGTTGGTAATGTTTTGAAGTAGAGATGTTTGTGAAAGTTGTCTTTGAGCTTCGTCCTTTTATGCCTCAATAGTTGGGTATTTGGTCTTATTTAGATTGATTTTTTTAGATCAAAATTAGCAACTCTGAATCAATCAAAGTTGAAATGTCTAAAAAACTAGAGAAGATTCTTGTGACTAGATTTTATTTGGCTTTTTTGTTATAAATTTTGTTGCTTTTGGACACAAATTTATGTGCAATATGTATCTATGGACTTTGTTCTCTTTCAACTGAACAACTTAAGGGAAAATAAAATTATTAAAAAAAAAGAGACTTTATTATTATACCAATTTCTGCCTAATTGGAGGAAACAAATTCCGGTTAGATTAAAATTCTTCAACAATGATCACCCTAATCAAAGATGATTCCTGCGGCGGCGGCGGTGCGGGTGCCGCCGCATTCCGCCGCGCCGACGACCCGCCGCATCCGCCGTCGCCGTCGCCGCCGCTGCCGCCCTGCTCGACAGCACGCGCGACAGCGCCGCCATCGCGCGCGACTGCCTGGCGACCGCCCCCGTCGTCGACGGCTCCCGCGACAGCACGATCTCGTACCCGTCGTAGTACGACTCCATCCCCTCCGCCATGGCCTGCCACACCAAGCCGCCGGCCATCGACCCCCCGCCGGCCCGCGCGGAGCTGTAGATGCCCGCGTACACGGCGTTCAGGAACGCGTCGCGCCCGTTCTCGGTGTACCCGGCGTCCCGCCTCGACTTGCCGAACTCGGCGAAGACCAGCGGCTTCCGCAGGATCCGCCGCGCGTCGTTCCAGTGGCTCCACATCCACCGCCGCACGAACGCCGTTTGCGCAGCATCATTTTGCCCGGAGAGCCTGCAGAACAAGAGTAAGTAGTTGATTCTTTTGTAATTCTTATCGTTCAGATTCTACTCTCATCTACTTTTGTAAGTTACCAGTATTACCATATGTCGGGGTACGCATGGATGGTCGCAAAATCAATCTCCCTGACGAGATTGCTGGTAATGTAATCAGTCCCAACTTGGAATCCAGGGTTGTACTGCTGCTTCTCAGGCATGGAGTCCCCATAAAAACCCTCCATTCCCACCTCAAGCATGTGTTTCCTATCCAATGATTTTGTGTAACTCGCCATCTCTTGCACCCACCCCTGTTACCAAAAATAATAATAACAAAAAAACAGTAATAAAAAAAAGTTGAAAAAATTGAGATTTATGTACAAATTTGGGAAAAATTGCAAGAAGTGTGAAATTACTAAATCAACTTCTTAATTACCATTACAAATTTGTTTTTTTAATTGTTATATTTTTCTGAGAGGAATTTTATAGTTGTTTCTTTTATCTCCAATACATGTGTTTTATCTTTCTTATCATTCTATGTGGACTATAAATTTTAAAGAAAATAACTCTTCGAAATCTATGTTCTTTCGAAGGTAATGGTCGTTGACCAATACGTGTTAAGACTAATCCTGACCTGTCGCCTATTAGATCGATATAATATCAGAGCCACTCTTAAGCCTGTCCCCTCCATTAAACTGTTCATATAATATTTATCATGTACATGGGTGGTGGTATATATGAAAACTTAAAACTAAAATGAATTATCTTTCTATAATCATTTTTTTCATCTACATTAATTGTGATATATCTGTATATTCTTCTCTCGTTCAACTTTATCTAGTTATATAATACGGTGTTTAGATTCAAACGAAAAGAATTCTAAATTGGATGAATCATAATATATATAATTTATCAAACTGTCTCAACGAAAACTCATTAAGGAGCTTCTTAACAAAGTTGCGCTCGCCTTTACACAAAGTTTGTAATGATAATTTGATACCCACATTCACTGTTCTTCCCGAGTAGTCGCTTTGGCAACGAGGTTCATTCATTAGCTCCCATGCCATGATTGTTGGGTCATCTTTGTACGCTGTTTTGGTGATTGTGTTAACCCTTGTTAAGATAACCTACACCAAAAAAAAAACAAACAAACAAAAAAAAAACAAATTTGTAAGAATAATACATTAGAAAAAGTTGCAATGTATGTGGATTAATTGCTACTAAGCGCAGATCTAATTAGATTATCAATGTGCTGACATATTGACGTGTCATGAACAAATTTAGATGTCAGATACAGATGAGCAAAGAAACGAATATCAGAATATCATGCGCTAGATGTTGGATCCGTAGTTTTTGGGTCATGCAAAGTGCATGGCATACGTGGCGGTTTCTAAAGAGAGCGTCTGAATAGGATACATACTGTACAATTTTCTTTGCCCAAAATATTTACTCTTATATGTTTATATATATACATGCATGGTATATGCTTACACTTTACATATAAGTTTGGTGTATGTAATCATGAAAATTTTGTATAAAAATGATGCATATATATATATATATATAGAACTACTAGGCTGGAATACTATTAATAGCACCAAGCTATTGATGCTATTAGTTTTTTAATCTTTGGATTGAGAAATGTGCGGTTAGGATGATGTGGGCCCCCTAAGGTTGAGTGGGTGGTTAGTTGAATAGCATAATCTAACGGGTAAAAATAATCAAATGGTTAAATCTAACGGTGGAAAACTCGATAGCACCAAGTCCTTGTGCTATCGATAGTATCCCAGCCGGACTCTATATATATATATATATATATATATATATATATATATAAAGTCTGGCTATGTTGCTTGTAAAAGTACGAAGTATTTGGTGCTTGTAAATTTTTTACCGTTAGATTTACCCCTTGGACCATTTCCACCTGTTAGATCATACTATTCAACCAACCACCCACTCAATCCTAGGGGGGCCCACATCATTCTAACCGTATATTCCTTAATCCAATGGCCAAAAATCTATAAACATCAATATCTTGGTACTTTTAAAAGCATAGGAGCTCAATTCTATATATATATATCCTAACCTTTATATGGTTCTTGTAGTAACCCTTTACTACTGGATTTGTATAAAAATCATCTTCACTGGTTACTCCAACACCTGCATTCTTAGCCCACTCTACATATTGGGCTTTGCCTCCAAAATCTTTGAAGTTGTTAACCAAGCTCAAGATCAGACGGACGCTGTACCTCCGCGCCTCGGAGATCACAAAATCCAGGCCCTTGATTTACATAATAAGAATGAAAAGAAAAAAAAAATAATTAGTAATGTTGAAATTAGTAAGTGATGTTGATAATATTCACTCGAGGATTGTTTGCTTGCATATATATATAATTGTAACTGCACTGCAGTTGTAATTACTTACAGATTTAAATACAATGTTTGAATTCAATTGCTGTAATTGGAGTTGTATTCTTGTAGTTCCAATTGCAGTAGTCGGAGAGAATATATAACTTTAAATAGAAAATTTTCTTTTAATCACTTTTTAACCTAAAGAATATTTTTTTTCTTCTTTACTAAGAAAATTTGTAAGTATATTTGTGATCAGCTGCATGAAATCAAATAAATTATTTATAATTATAGTATTTTCTATTACATCCAACTAAAATAATTAATATATATAGTTATAAATTGTAACTACTGTATTTTCAAAATACATTTATAATTAACTACATTCAACCAAACGGCTCTTAATGTTGATTGTATTATGCCAATGCAATTACCTCTTTTAGCTTGTATTTTGTCATATTATCAAGGACTTATTGAGCCCTAAACATGTTGAATATATAAATATTAACAATATTGTTCTCTGTAACTTAAGCTTTTAGAGAATATTGGTTGTTTCACATTATTCAACTTGGTATCAGAGCACGAGATATTGAGTTTGAGTCCCGTCAAGCTAAACTTATTTGTATTTTCTTCTTTTTTTCCTTTACCTGAAAGACACGTTCATTATACACGCCGGGCGACGCCTGGAGTGCCCCGTCGCCGCCGCCGTCGCCGAACGCCCACGTCCGGCAAACACTGAGCCCGTTGGCCGCCGCCTCCCGGAACACCTCGGAGACCTTCCCGCGCTCCGCGGGCTCGGCGGCAACATTCATCATCCAATACGAATTGAACCCGTTGAACAGAAACGGCTCGCCGTGGAGCACAAACTCAGTACCTCGTGCTCTGACAAACCTATCGCGGTGGCGGTGATGACCATGTTGGCTTCTTGCCTCACAATGTAGGACAAGAAGAGTGGTGGTGATCATAGTGCACAAAATGGAGCAAAAGTGGCCACTCTTTGTAGTGTAGCCCATTGCTTGTGTGGGGAGAGTTGTGAAAATATATTGTGTAGCTTTTTAAGTGTGGGTTTGGTCATTGGTGTGTAGGAGAGTATTTATAGATGGGGGAGTGGGGATGGGAACTCGTCAACGAGTACAAGGCAGTTGCATGATTTTGTGGGGGGAGTTTTTATAAATTCGGTGGTCAAGTGATGTAGAAAAAAATTTGATTCTATGTCGCTCCGACTTAGTCCACCACATCAGCCGTAGACCACCCAAACCGCGTATGTACCAAGTTCGTAAAAAAAATTATTCAAATGATAGTAAATAGTTCGGTAACAGCTATGGATCCGTGTTAATTGGTAGAGCTCCCGCTCCGATCCGCCATGAGTAGGATGGTAAGTGGGAACCAAAAATATAAAAAAATATAATCCGTTCCGAATCCGTCCTGTTTCGCCAAGTTTATTGAGCGGAAGGCGGGAAAACCCCTTTCTAATTCTTTCGATCCATCAAAAACTCGCTCCCGACCCGATCCTCCCTAATGAAGCGGTAAATGTGGGGTCAAAATAGAACGAAAATTAACCAGCACCGAATCCGCCCCGATCTGACAAGAAATAGAGCCGGAGGTGGGGAACCCCTCTGCCCCCGGATACGTCCTGTTTGCATTCCTACTAACAGTTGTAACACCGCCAACCAACGCAGATGATAGTAATTATATAAGTCGAGATCACATGAGTAATATGCCACGTGTATGCTTACGATTTCGTTCTGATATTATATTACCTAAAATATGAATCGAATGATAGGCAAATCACTATAGCTTAGTGAATTGATTTTACTTTTATTTATTATTATTTTTTATGTTAACAAAGCATTTTAATTGCTTTTCAAATGGCGAGAATTGAAGGAATTGTTGGAAACCGAGGATAGAGTGTGGAATTGATTGGTGGTCCACCACTTATGTGGTGGACCAGGTCCAGGGGACAGTTTACCAATTGGAATGAGAATGAGAGTGTGGTATTGGTTGGCGAAAAAGGTGGGTATTTGTTAGGATTAAAAAATTTAAAAAATATTAAAAAATAACGTAAAAAAAAATGTCGTTTGAACGGTGAGATAAACCATTTTGGCCTTTTTTTTAAAAATAATAAATAAACTAAAAATCCCATGTGGGCCGTTTTGTGACGTTGAATTGGCTAACGGATTAACTGATCATATCCTACCATAGAAATATAATAATAATAATAATAATAATAATAAAGTTATGATACTTTTCGAAGGCCCTGTTTTGAAGTCGGAATAAGTAATTTAAATTCAGTATAAATTTTTTCTAATATTGATTATATATAAGAAATGAGTTTGATTTTTGCTCCTTGAAAAGTGTTAATATTCATGATTTGGTATAATATATATACAGTATATCTCATCTACGAGTTGATTTATTTTATCTAAAAATAATAATTTGAAAGCCGAATAGAGTATTCACTTCCGGACTTTGATCAAACTTTTCATTTATCAAATATATAAAATTTTCAAGTAAATTATGAAGATATGCTGAACAAGATATTTAGGCATCCAAACAGCGCTGAAGTAAATGGAGGCGTATACTTCTGTATTGTTTCCTGTGAAGAGGTATCCTAATCAGCAATCGACTACGTTAAACTTGTCTACGCTATTTGAACTTCATGAGGCTCGAATTTTGTAATTTTTCAATATCATTTGCCTACTAATCAAGTAATTTTAAATTCACCTTACATTTTAGTCAACACAAATAGTCAATTCTGAGACCAATAAAATAATAAACAAATAATGTTGAAAAATTGTAAAATTCGGATCTTAGGAAGTTCAAATAGTCAAGTTTAACAGAGTCGATCGTCAATTCAAATACCTGATCGCCGAAAATGACGTCGAAGTTTATTTCCAGAAGAATTCTAACTTTGCTCATAAATAATAATAATAATAATAATAATAATAATAATAATAAGATTTTGGATGGTTGAATGAGAAAAATAGTCACAAAGGATGCAATTAGAAATGAAAAAAAAAATATAATTGTATCTTCAGTTAATTCGCGTGTTATTTAATTTGTAAATTGTGAAGTACAGGTAATATTAAATTAAATTAGGTATTTCTAATGTTATAATATTTGTAAATTAATATGGTAAACTTATTTGATTTAAATTTAAAAAATTAAAAAAGCTAATATGGCAGCGTACGTAAGTAAGCACTAAAAAGAAGTTATATTATAATTTTTAAATTTATAAATGTGGTTCTATATAAAGAGAATTATGTATCTTAATTTGTTTAATGAATAATTAAGCATGTTGCTTACTCAAAAGAAATACAAATAATTTTCATGTGCACATGTACTCCTTAATTTATGGTATTACTTATAAAAAAGAGGTTGAATATTTTTTTTTCATCACATTTGTTACCATGTCTCATGTATCGTAAATAGTCCACTATCGTAAATGAAAGCCTAATTTATCCAAAAATACAAAACAAAACAAAATAAAATAAAATAAAATACACATGGAAATCAAATGAAATAAATTTTTTGATACTCTATATTATATAAATTAAACAAGCCTGATCGTTATTATTATATATTTAGCATATCACCATACATGATGAAACCAAGAATTAAGATTACATAATAAATAACAACAACAACAACAACAACAACAACAACAACAACAACAACAACAATAATAATAATAATAATCAATAAAATGAAACTCCTACTAATCTAAGATCACTTAATTCCTTAAATAATAATTAATAATAGAGTTGAGCTTCTATGCTTTTCTCAACGCACTAGTAAAGAAGGCTTAATGGGACATATCGTTGATAGTACCGTACGAATTTTGAGGCATTTCGACAGTTAAAAAAGCACAAGCACAAATACTCGTATACTTTTAAAAGCACACAAGCTCAACTCCTTAATAATAACACACTAATTATAAACTTCTACTAAATTACGGATGAGCCATCCTGCCCCCATGCAGTGCTCCCCCCTTATTCCCCTTCCTATGCCTCCGGTGGCCGCGGCCGTGCCGTCGCCCCCCAACTGCTGCTGTATTCATCTCCTGCTCGTGGCTCGCCTCGGCGGGCCCGCCGAGCGTGTGCGCGAGCACCGACATCACCTTCGACTGCCGCGCGATGAGCCCCGTCGTCGACGGCTCCTGTGACAGCACGATCTCGTAGCCGTCGTCGTACGACTCCATCCCCTCCGCCATGACCTGCCACACCAGGCCGCCCGCCATCGACCCCCCGCCCGATCGCGCGAAGCGGTAGATGCTCCGGTACACCGTGTCCAGGTACGCGTCGCGCCCGTCGACGGTGTAGCCCGGGTCCTTCTTCGACTTGCCGAACTCCGCGAAGACGAGGGGCTTCTGCAGGATCCGACGCGCGTCGTCCCAGTGGCTCCACATCCACCGCTGCACGAACGCAGTTTGGGCGTCGTCGGATTGGCCGGAGAGCCTGAAAGAGAGAAAGAAGGGACGTAAGCTTACCTCTTCTTAAAAGTTACTCTCTCCAATTGCTGCAGTTGGAACGACGTTTACATGCAGTTCCAACTTGCATGTAAAAACACAATTCTCCACCGGCTTAAGTTATTAGAGAACAACGGTTGTTTCGCATTATTTAACATGGTACTAGAGCAGAAGGTTCTGAGTTCGAGTCAGGTCAGGCTCCTAGCATAATTGATTTTCTCCTATTTGATTCAAATTCATGTCATGGACCTAATCGAAAAATATTGAGTACAAACGTGGGGAGAAGTAGTGTTAAATATGAAAATACAATTGTTATTTTGCATTATTTAACACAGTTGAATTCAAATGCATCAAATTAAATGCCCGATTTAGATTTACATGTAGATACAATTAAGTGCAACAAAGCAGCACGTAATAATTATATGTTTGTTCGTTTATATATATCTTATTGTTTTCACTTTACGGTATATTTACATATATTACCCTTTAAAATCTATTTTTCATTATAGAGTATACCATTATAATCAAGCACGAAGCCAGTTATTAAGGTTCGGGGGGGGTAAAGATTTAAATTTGGCAGAAAAAAATTCGACCTCAGATCGTAAGAAAAAGAGTTTGTCGGGTTCACTGGTCACCTATTGCTAGCGACAGTAGCGACAATATGTTCAAGAAGGAGCAAAACTACCAGAGCTGAAGGAAAATGGCCAAGGGGTTCGGAAAAAAAAATTGAAACACAAGTTTTATCAAAAAAAAAATCAATTTGGGCCCCCTAAAACTAAAATTTATAATATTTTAATTTTTACTATAAAGTACTTATATTTAATTTTTAAAAGTTGAAGGGGGCATTATAATTGTACACTAAAAACTATTGATATGTTAGCATGTTGATGTGTTACGTATAGATAATTATTTTTTATTTTAAATAAGATATGCATATTAGCTAAAAACAAACTTCATAGGAAGTTAATCATTTACAAAGGAAAATTGGACAACTCCCTTAATTTTCTATGGTACTATTGCACCAAAATGCACCTTCTAATAAAGGGTACATGGAAACATCTTTGTAAGTAAATTTATATATATATATACTTATATATATATATATATATATATATATATATATATATATATATATATATATATGATTTTGCATGGACATGTGCACAAAAGCCTAAAAAATAATTAATGGTGGTGATATTAGTATGTTTGTTGTTAATTACAGTTAAATAACATAAAATAACCATTGTGAGTTTTTCATATAGGTTCAATATATGGATTTGAACTTAGAATATGTTGCTCGCTCGGATACCATATTGAATAGCATAAAATAACCGTTATTTCTTCAAAAGCTTAAGTTATTAGAGAACGGTGTGTTCCATATTTATATTCAGTAATTACCATATATCAGGGTATGCATGGATGGTCGCAAAATCTATCTCCTTGATGAGATTACTAGTAATGTAATCCGTCCCAACTTGGTATCCGGGATTGTACTGCTTCTTCTCCGGCATGGAGTCTCCATAAAAACCCTCCATACCGGCTTCGAGAAGGTGCTTCTCGTCGAGCGATTTCGCGTAACTCGACATCTCTTGTATCCAACCCTGCTCATATGCAAATGGAAATTACTATTATCATAAAAAAAGAAACTATAATATGTGAAAATTATAATGTAGGCATGCACGTACGTACATGGTTTTATGTACATACATATATATACACGAATTTCGTAAAAAATCTCACTGGTAATTTAATTTAGCTTTTAGAAATCAATAGTTGTTTCGCATTAAATTGATGATTTATTTATTTGTTTTATTATAATTAAGGACATAGCAATATTATATACTAATTATTATTACATTAATCATTTTCCCGGAGTAATCTGATTGGCAACGAGGTTCATTGATTAGTTCCCATGCCATGATAGTTGAGTCATCCTTGTAGGCCATGTTAGTCATTGTGTTCATCCTTGTTAACACTGTCTGAAAAAATAAAAATAAAAAAATAAAGCATTATTATATATAAATTTTGAGTAATTTTGCATGGAATAGCATTATTGAATTGATCAATTAATATAGTAAGCTTAAACTCACCTTTACATGGTTCTTGTAGTATCCCTTCACCACTTCATTTGTATAGAAATCGTCCTCTCCGTTAACCGCCGCTCCCGCATTCTGAGCCCACTGCACGTACTGCGCCCTACCGCCAAAGTCCTTGAAGTTGTTAACTAAGCTCAAGATCAAGCGAATTCCGTACTTTTGTGCCTCTGAGATCACAAAGTCAAGTCCCTGATATACGCAAAGTAAATGAAGAAGTGTTTAAATTTTAACTATTCTTATAAGCTGCTGATGTACTGGCATATAGGTAACTCTTTTAATCACCTGAAAAACACGTTCATCGTACACGCCAGGCGACACCTGGAGGGGGCGATCGCCACCGTCGCAAAACGCCCACGTCCGACACACAGTGAGCCCGTTCGCCGCCGCCTCACGAAGCACTTCGGTGACCTTACCGCGCTCCGAGGGCTCCGCGGCGACGTGCATCATCCAATAAGAGTTGAATCCATTGAACAAGAATGGTTGGCCATTGAGCACAAACTCAGTCCCTTGAACCCCAACAAATTGATCACCATAAGTGGCCTCACAAGTTAATGCTAGAAGAGTGAGGAGAACACTTAGAATGTGGAAGAGTTTGTGGGTAATAATGCTATGGTTGGCCATATTGGTTTTGGCTTAAGTTTGTGTTTGTGGTGTGTTCATGGGTTTAAGTTGAGGTGGGTATTTATAGAGACCTATAAAGAGATCCACACACACACACACAAACATGTACACAAACACACACACACACACACACACAAAGAGAGGGAGAGAGGAGGAGGGTAGGGTTTCGTGATGAAGAGGAGAAAAAGGTGCAAGATTTCGTGGGGATATTCGGTGGTCTCGTTATAGAAGATAATGTACGTGGCTCTAAAATTTAGAGTAGTTTTGTAGGAGAAATTGTTGCGTGCACCAGGTGCACATATAGTAATCGCATATGTGAGGAATCGAACTCAGGACCTTTTAAACCGGAGGGAGCTCAAAACTGACAGTGATACTATTTGTAGGACAAATTATTATGTGGGCAATCGAGGTTTATAGTATGTACGTTTCATATAGTAGCAGATGTGAGGAATCAAACTCAGGGTCTCTTAAAATGGCCGAAGGAGCTTAGAACTGACAGTGATACTATTTGTAGGATAAATTATTGTGTGCGCGATCGAGGTGCATAGTACATTTCGTATAGTAACAAATATGAGGAATCAAAATCAGGACCTCTTAAAACGGAGAGAGTTTAGAACTGATATTGATGCTATTTGTAGGACAAATTATTGCGTGCGCGATCGAGGTGCATAGTATGTTTCATATAGTAGCAAATGTGAGCAATCAAACTCAGAATCTTTTAAAATGGAGGGAACTTATAAGAACCGGCTGCAATGCGCCGAAAGACCGAACTAGTGTTTCAAAGATCGAACTAGTGTTTCACGGCATTTAAAAACTAATTTATTTGATGTGTTTCATGGCATTTAAAAGATCTAAATATTAAAAAATTATAAACTCTGTACACCAATTTCCTACCAATCAAATGATACTCTTCCAAACGATGGGCTTTTTAAATAATAAGATCGTATCGGTTGGATTAGATTATGATTTTAATATATGCGTTGGTCATCATCTATTGGTGTGGTGTAAAGAGTGTTAGTATGCACCGGGTGCACGAATAGTTTCTCTATTTTAGATAGAGAGCGTGGGATTGGTGGGCGGGAAAAGTGGAGGATAATTAATTAGAACGTGCAAATTCATACTAATAACTGCTTAGCCCATGTGGGCCGTTTTGTGACGCGAGAAATAATTCCGTGCACCGTGGTCTATAGACCAATAAGTATTTTTTTGGAAAAACTAAAACGACTTGTACACTCCAAAAGAGACTGTATAATATACGTCCACTCTAAAGGTGTCCGTGGACCGGGTCGGGTTTGGGTAGTTGATATACTGTACCCGTACCCTAAAAAGAAATGGGTAGAAAAAAATATATATACCCTATCCATTTGACTTCGGGTCGGGTCCGGATTTGGATAGTTAAGTTAATAATATATCCATCGGGTCTATTTGAGCGGGTCTGGGTAGTGATTATCCGTATACTACCCGCGTAAGATCAAGTACGGGTCGATCTAGATCGGGTATGGGCACCAGTATAGAATATTTTTTATAAACTTTATTAAACAATATATGGACTTCTCTTCCGGACCCTACCCATTCAAAGGTCGGGTTCGGGTCGGGTCCAAGTCGGTTATGGGTATAAAAAATCCGCACCCATATCCGAAATTTTAATGGGTAAATTTTTTTACCCGTACACTATCCATTTTTTATCGGGTCCGGTTCGGGTCAGGATAGGATCCGGGTAGGGTCCGGATAGGGTATGAGATATCGGGTATTTTGGACAGCTCTAGTCCACTCATTCTAAGATTTATAATTTTTTTATAATTTTTTTTAAAAAAAATTGACTTGACAAGTGCTCTTTTTTTGGCTAAATTATAATTTTTGTCCCTCAAATTTTGAGGTTCGTGATACTTTAGTCCTCAAAATTTAGTTTGTTCTATAATTTTCAGCTCGAATTTTATAAATTGTTTTAATCAAGTCTCGCAATTTAATTTTGTTGACCAAATATAAAGGTTCCAGTGAAATATAAGTGATGTAGCATCTGAATTATTCTCGTGTCATTAATTACAGTGCTGCTACATCACATTTACATTAGTGACAATTAATATTTAGCAAACTAAATGTATTGTCGGACTTAATTACGACAACTTAAAAATTTGAGCAAAAAATTATAATAAATTAAAGTTTGAGAATCAAAATATAATATATTTTTTTTTTCTTTTATGAATAAGCTCGTAAGTTTCAGCACGGGCACCCACACATACACACGATAATCATGACTCAAGCGTGATTTTGAATTCAAAACCTGCTGCTCAGAAACGAAGGTTCTTACTTGCAGAAAAATAGCACTAAAATTCGACTGCGATTAGGAAATCTAACTGAAATTATGTGAAAAATGTAAAGCGAACTCACAGTTAAACGCTACCGAAATATTCGAAAATTGTTGAAGAGGGAAACATAAAATCAAAATCGATTCAGAAGCGCGCGAGACATTGTTCTAAAATACATTTCCGTCGGTCGTGCTGGATTGAGCAAAAACATTCAAAATATGACCAAAATTTTTCCTTCTGCGAACACGATAGAGTAGGTAAAGATTGCTTTTCATATGAAGCATTGGACTTCTGTTTGGACTTAAGAAAAGAAACCAAATAATAATAATAATAAATATAACAAATAAAGAATAAATAAGTAATAAATGTTAAAAAAATAATTTAAAACTCAGAGTAAAATTTGGGGGTTTTGTTCCAACATTAATAGGAGCTGTTTGGTTTCTCAAAAAAGAGAAAAGAAAAAAATTCAAGAAAAAAATTTTCATAAATTTTTTTTTTTTTCAGTTTTCCGTCTGTTTAATTAGTTCTAAAGAAAACTAACCTTTTTTGAAAAATTTCTTTCCAAATTTAATAAAAAGTTAGCATTTTTGTTTTTCTAAAAAAAAATCTAGAAAAGAAAAATATTAATTTGTCATAAAATTTGGAAAACAAATCCTCAAAAAAGCTAACGCTTTTAAAACCAAACGGAAGAAAAACTAAAAAAAAAAATTTCCACAAAAAACAATTTCTCAATTTTTTTCACTTTTTTCCGACGTAATAAATATTACCATATATATTATATACCATATATATATATATTGTATATGTTATCATAATTATATGATATACATGATAGCATATATATATATAATATATATGGTAACATATACAATATATATATATGTGGTATATAATATATATGGTAACAACAAATATTTTCTTACCGACTGGACTATTGATTGATTATATTTGCTTGAATTTATTTGCAACTCTTATATTTGTTTGTTACGTATGAGTTAAAAAAAATAAATGTTTTAAAACTGTTTATTTTCGTGACTATGATGCGTAGGTAGTAGGTTTTTTTGAAAATTTGATATTTTCATAGTTGATGCCTAATTATTTGGCCGTGACTCTATTTTTATTTTCGATAACAATCGCATCTAATAAAGTATTTTTCATATAAACTTAAGGAGAAAAAATAAAATAAAATTCAGAGTTCTAAATACAAAAGTCCCAATACGAAACTCTAATATTGAAACTTATAATAGTTCTTTCGCTAAAAATATGAATTTGAATTTAAAATTTAAATACAAAACCAAAATTTAAATCTAAATTTTGAAACCAAAATCAAAATTAGATTTTGTGAAGTAGGCTTTAACTGCTTCTGATTTTGAGTCTTTAAAATCAGAAATTTGATTCCAAAAGTTACGATTAGATTTTATAAAAGAGCTTGCATTGAAGAAAAAAAAAAATGAAAAACACTTTTAGCCTGAAAATTTCTTTCTAAAATATAGGGCAAACACAATGCTTAATTAGAGATTGTGATCATGTAATTGTTTTACCAATGATTTAAAAATCGAGATCGATCGAAGCGAATTCGGCGGTTCCGACCATGACCCAAACCATAAAGTAATTCAGATCAACCCTTTGAACCGAAAAAATCAATAATTCACTATAAACAGTTCAAACCGGCGATTCAACCATCGAACCAATGAACCGGTCCGATTTTAATCAAACCGGCTGAATTTTTTTAGTTAAGTCACATTAAAACTCAATGGCTTAAAACCAACTTAGCTAATTTTATTTTCTATTAGCACAAATTAATTTTATAAATAGTGAAACTTAAAAATTTTATATCTACTTAATTTGGTCTAAAAATTAGTATTTTATAATAATGTTTGCTCTAAAATAATAATAATAACAATAATAATAATAATAATAATAATACATATAATAAAATTAAAAATAATAAATTAATATTTATGGCATCATGTTGTGGTCACCGGTTTGATCAGTGGTTGACCCACTGATTGAATCAGTAACTCTTAATCCCGTAATATTTGACCCACTGATTGAATCGGTGACTCTTGACCCGGTAATATGTGACCCATTGATTGAATCGGTGACTCTTGATCCGATAATATTTGACCCAGTGACTCTTAACCTCGTAATATTTGACCCACTATTTGAATCAGTGACTCTTGACTCTGTAATATTTTTGGATCGTGATTTAGCACGATCCCACGCAACAATTTTCTCTTTTTGTGACGATCATACGTGGGCTACCTAAACAGCTTAAAACGGTTTTACCTATTTCGAGCATATCCACATTTAATAACTCCACACCACATATTCATTAACGAACTCCAAAAAAAAAAAAAAAAAAAAAAAAAAAAAAAAAAAAAAAAAAAAAAAAAAACACCGGTATACTCACCGGCCTACTGCTTTATGCTGTTACACATCAACTAACTAACTACTTTTGCAAAAGAAGGAAGGGGTAAGGTTACTGCTTTAACAATTAAATTAGCTACAAAGTTGGAAAAGGAAAAAAAAAAAAAAAAAACTAAGAAGCGGTTTCGTGATAGAAAAGTTAGAAAATGAGAAATTTGTGAGTTTAGAGAAGCCGATTTTGTACTCTCCATCTCACTGAAGTCGGAATGTCGATCTCCGTACGATCATGGTGGAAGTTCAGGTGATCTTGCAACTTCGGTGTCGAAACAAATGCGAAATCAGAAGTGTCGGGTCAGTGGCGCTAACCATCATCTCGAAAGTTCGAGCTACTAGAAATACGCAACCAATTCACTTAAACCGTATAGATACAGTATCCATAAGTCTCGATTGTGACTCGGTCCAAACAATCTTACGCCACTGCGAATATGACTTTGCACAATCCAACCTCCCGCTATTTCGAACATGACTCGGTCCAACCTGAAACCTTCCGTCACATAACCAATAACGTGTTCAAACTTCGAAAACAGTAAAATACTTATTAAGATCAACCTACATTAGAAAATATTTTACAAAAAAAAAAAGAATTAAGAAATATTAAAAACCTATTCGATTCAACGAATAGTGTGTAGACAAATAGAGCATTAGGCTGATTCACTTATTCAAGCCTAAATGGATCCGTTAGGGTTGAACCTTAGCTCAGATCCTGTTTTATTCCGAATTTGGTAGTTTCAACACATGTTAAACATGCCACCAATCGCTAAGTCGGTTAGTACGTACCTTCTATCCAGAGCACTGCTGGGTCTCTAATTTAATTCGCGGTTAGAGTCTGAATACCTATTAGAGATGTGAACGGGTCGAATTCGATGCGGATTTCCAAACCTGAACCGGATGGAATTTGAAAATCCATTTCCAAACACGAACATGGCCAAAAATTCCAAATCCGAACCCGAAATATTTATTTCTCTTTACCATATTTCAAAACTTATTATATTAAAATCTATATTTTAAAATACAAGTTTAAATATAACATCAAATATTTACATATATTAAAAAAATATAAAATCAATTCAGATTCAGGTCGGGCTCGGGTTCAGGTTCGGGTTGGGTAGGGATAAAATCTGTATCCGAATCCAAATCCGTCGTATTTTTATTTTTTATACCCGTATTTAAAAATCATATCCGTTTAGCATCGAATAAATCACACCCGTTCGGATTCAGATTCAAATAAAATTTCGGGTATCCCCATACCCATTGACGTCCCTAATCCCTCTATATATATATATATATATATATATATAGAATGAGGCTACTATACTATCTATAGTACCGGGGCTCCGGTACTATAGTTGTTTTTTCGATCTTAGGGTGTTCAAATCAACGATCCACACCGTTGAAACTGATCTAGGGTATGTGAAGTTTTTAGGAATAAAATTTTAGTTTTTTTCGATATCATTTACTTAGTAAATAAATCATGTCAAAATGAACGGTGGAAATTGATTCTTAAAATTTGAGTATATGAGTTTCGAATTCAAGATCAAAGATGTTGACCTTCATCTATGTGGTTTAAAGTATTTTCTATCAAAATTTGAATAAATTTAGATTCTTCTCCACCGTTAAACTACAAATTCGCCATAATAACCATTAAAATTTGATAATTTTGAAACAGTTTGATCACAAAGTAAACTACGTCGAAAAATTATAAAATTTTATTCCTAAGAACTTCAAATATTCTAGATCAGTTTCAACGGTGTGGATCATTGATTTGAACACCCTAAAATCGAAAAAGTAACTATAGTACCGGAGTCCCGGTACTATAGATAGTATAGGAGACTAGCTCTATATATATATATATATATATATATACACTTAACGGAGCCTTAATTGTGTATCTAAGTATCGTGTACTATTCTTTTATAAAAATTTTGTTTCCACTCTAAAGTGTAGGTCTTAGTTTCAAATCATGCTTCAATTTTCTTTTTTTAAAAATATACTTTTTTAACTCCTTGAAAGTTTTTTTGAGGGTGTAAATTACTCTTTTGGTCCTTAAGTTATGAGGGTAACACTTTGGTTGTCAAATTTTTATTTAATGTAATTTTTAACTCGAATTTTATAAATTATTATAATTAAGTCCCAGATTTTAATTTAGTTGGTCGAATGCTAATATTTTGTTGATGCGACTCTGATGTAGTATTTTAATTATTTTCATGTCACCAACCATGATAATTTTACATTATTATTATATCAGCAACACGTCAGTGTTCGTCAACTAAATTATATTGTGGGACTTAATTATAACTATTCAGAAAATTCGTGCCAGAAATTGCGACAAATTCAAGTTTTAGGGCTAAAGATGTAATTTAGGATTTATTTTTCCTCTTTATTCAAAATTAGCTAATGAACCAACCCATGGCCATGATTAAAATTCCTTACAAACCATCACTAATCATCAAATAATTGGCACACCTTCTTAATTAATTAATTAATTAATAATTAATTAAATTATTGTCTTATTCATGGACAACCAAGCCCACCAACCACAACACTTCGTCTCCATTGTCCAAAGGATAAAACTTCAGCTGGGAGCATCTCTTACAGAGCCCCTGATTTACTGTCACATGTTAATTTTATCGCCATCTAATAATTTATTAAGTATTTTTTTATTATTATTTTTTTTAAAAAAGTAAACTCTAGGTAAAAAAAAATTATAATAATTAGATAGAGAATAAAAGTGACATGTAAAATGTTGTTGGAGAGTTCCTTAAATTTTTAAAAGACTAAATTACAGAAATTTTTTCTGTCAATACCCGATTTTTTACTTTCCTCCTCTGTTATTTAAAAATTTATATTTTTTTTCTTGTAAAATAAAAAATATTCACATGAGGTACGGTGTTAACTGTGATGACAAAATGACCAATCTGTCTATCACCATTTTCGTCTCCTCCCCAATATTAAAGAGAGGATGCTGAGGATATTTTGGGTATAAAAAAATAATAATAATATTTTGTAAACGGAATCCTAACTGAGCACTACGGTAGGGGATAAAGTGTAGATTTTAAATGACAGAAGAAAAAAAAAAAACAGGTATTGACAGAAAAATTTTCTATAATTTAGCCTCTTAAAAAGAAAAAAATTATGGCTTCTTAGCAAAGGGTCGTTGAGATTTTTCCCTCGAGGAAACTTCTTCGTAGCATCTCTCCTTCCACGTCACAAAATGGTATCTTCTACGGAATATCTCATTTTTTAAAATATAATATCTTTGGATCTTATCCCCACCTCTCTCTGAGAATTTTTTGCTTGCACTTGGTGTACCCGTATGCGCCCATGCACCTAATATTTAATTATTTATTTATTTATTAAAATAAAAATCTAATCTAATAGGTGTGACATATGATATGGGAAAGGGCTTATATATACAAAAAAATCATTAGTTTATTATTATTTTTTTTTATTGAGGGCGAAAGAGAGATAATATGATATCCGCTTCGTTTATTTTTTTAAAAAATAAATATAACTAAAAATATAAAATAACTAGACTTCGAATTTGAGGTCTTAGATACCAACCATCATATTTTTTGTCACTTACACAGGAAATAATCAGTGCGATTTTCTTTTCAAAATGCAGAATAGAATTTATCTGTTGAAATGCTAATTCGTAGACATATAAACATCATACATAATAACATCATCGCGATTACGTGTTTACACTAGAATGTTTCTTTTCTCTTTTTCTACATTTTGTTTTTTTTTTCCTATCAACATTAGAGAAAAAAATCATTATTTGATTATAAAGAATTGGTTTCCAAAATGTATAATTTTTCATATATAGGTCAAATGTGTTTAATGAATTAGATTTTGATTTTAAGGGCTCCACCTGTGACACCCCAGATAGTCCTATATAAAAAATATAATAGGGCTAACCTCTCAACCCGGCTTAAGCATTTTGGATGGTGACAAGATCCAAGAGGTTGAGAGAGTTAAGCGTGCTAGGACGGAAGTAGCCATAGAATGGGTGGCCTCCTGGGAAGTTGGGGCGTCACACCACCAAAGTCTCTTAAGGCCACGGTGTATAAGTTGTTCTTGTACACCAGGTGCACGCAATAATTTTTTCGATCTCTCCCAAAGCCACAGTTCCCATATAGATGCAGAGTTTTGATCTACCACCCCACATGAGCAACACCACCACCCAAACATGGCCAATTCCAAACCCCAAAAGGCCCTAATCCTTCTCCTAATCCTAACCCTAATCCTCTCGGCCTTCGGCGGCCGCGACACGCGAATCTACGGCTTGCCGACGGCGTACCAAGTGCTCGAGGGGTTCGACTTCCCCCCGGGGATCCTCCCGGCGGGCGTGACGAGCTACCTGCTGCGGCAGGACGGCTCGTTCGACGTCTACCTCGCGGAGGACAACTGCGAGTTCAGGATCGCGGGGCAGTACCAGCTGAAATACCGGCGGAAGATCACGGGGACGGTGCGGTCGGGCGCGATCACGAACCTGAACGGGGTCAGCGTGAAGCTGCTGTTCCTGTGGATCGGAATCAACGAGGTCGACCGCAGCGGCGACGAGCTCAGCTTCTACGTCGGCCCGCTCTCGGCCTCGTTCGGCGTCTCCAACTTCGAGGAGAGCCCCCGGTGCCGCTGCGGCTTCGACTGCGCCACCGCCGTCGGCGCCACCGATTCTTAGTGGTTTTGGTACTTCTTGTGTGTTTTGATGGGTGGGGGGGATTTGTATTGGAGTTTAATTTGTTCTATGATTTGTAGCAGTACATGATTTTGCATGATTATTATCACTTAAAATTAGCATGGATGTTTGATGTGAGTTTTTAAGATTGGAATGGTTTGTTCAATCCATTTGATTGGGAACCAAACTCACCTGCTTTAATATTTAGAAGGTTTAGATATATTCTGATATAAGATAAAATGGTGGTGAGAACAGCTACCGAAGAAGCAAACAAACACTAGAAAAAGAAGCCCCCAAGATCGAGTTTGAGTTTGACCGCCGCATTACTAAACACGGCATTAATCGGAGTTTAAGCTAACTAATTACAAGAGATCAGCTAAAACATGAACTATCCCATGATGTTCATAAGACAAATATGATAATTAAGGGGTTGGGTGAATAAAAAAGCCCTCATCAATCATCATTAGATAAATAAAAAGAGTCCAAATAATTACAACATCCATCTAAAAGAATCATAGTTTGGTATATTCCAGGGTCCATTAATATCTCTTTATAAAAGATGAATGGAATTGTGGAATAGGAGAAAAGGACCAAATTCTCATTAAAGAGTCCATTTGGTATTTAGAACTATTTAACGTGGTAGAACAAAAACAGAGTTGACGCAAAAATATATAGAAATATATATACTTCTTAATTTTTCGATTTTATACAATATAATATCTTATATGAAAACAAATAAAATATTTCTTTTCATCATACTTTTTCGCTGTATGTAACGCATCCTCCCGACAGTCGCAAACGGAACCTAAGGTTCCTTTGGGACCCCCCATGGTTAATATATAAATTGTATTTTTATTGAAAAACAAATAAGGGGAAAAAAATCTAGTTGGTACTTGAGATCTCAAGTTCGAAGCTTAATTTCTTCGCATTTTTAACTGAGTTCATTTCTTAAAATAAAAAAATAAAAAAAGCAAGCTACCTCTCTCTCTCTCAAAAAAAATATTAAAATAAAATCTAAATAAGAAAAATTGATCCAAATTCTCATTAAACAACTCCATCATTCATAAACTAGTTAAGTTCATCCACAACACTTCCCAAAATAACTGCAAATGCATCCAAATTTCCCATTGCATAAGATTTTGAGCTTTGCCACATTTTCAACATATGAGCACAAATTGATGAGCTAACCCTAAGACAACGTTATCTATTTTAAATATTTCCCACCTAAAATATGAAGTTTCAATACACATGGAGTTAGATTCTATCTACCTTTCTCATACAATTTAAAATAGAAAACAGTATCAAATTTATAAACAAACACCCATAGCCCTCTTTGGGAGTTGGACCACAACCACATGGTTTAGTCAAAGTTATGTTAATGGAAAGAATACTTATTAATCTTTCACATTAAGTTATACAAAATTATTTTAATCATACTGTTATAGAGAGAAAAGAAAAAAAAAGAAACTGCAATAATGCAAAGTAGTTCATATGAAAACAACAATAACAACAATAATAGCATATGTCGCAGTGCTAAAAATAGGTGTATTTACATGAAGAAGGTAATGTATACTGGAACACATATCTTAGTAATAGTTCTCTCTACTAAGCTATACTTACTTTCCATTCAAGGTGGTTTAATATAATTATTGCCCTCAATAGATGCTCTAGTTCTAGCTATTATATAGTAGTGTTTCCCGGAAAAAGAAAAAAAAGGATCTCATCCAGAAGTTTGGGTACTTATCACAGTATAAAAAAGGGTCTAAAAGTTGGCAATCAGGTCTAAACAACAGTGTTGTTCTAGTAGAAGATTTGTGCAATGATCAATCAAATATATACTTGGCCGATTTATATAAACTCTATTAAAAAAAATACTATTGGCATAAACTTTTGAGTAATGATCAATCAAATATAAACTTGGATAGAAAATTACCTGATATAACTTCTGTGGAGATGATCTTACAAAATGTAGAGCCAGACGCAATCCGCTGAAATCGAACCCAAAACCATGAGCCAAAACCAACTGTTGCAAGGCAATAATTATTGACAAACTTATGGCCAATGTATAGCCATGGTGATATTAATAAAACTGTTAGATCTTACAGAAGGGTCCCTATAGGGTAATGATATAAATGGTAGAGCCTCCACACCAACCATTTTGCATGGACATTGTATCCTCAAAACTGCAAAAGCACCAATTGTTTTCGTCTGAGCCATGAAAGTTAAATAACACCGAGCGTCCTCAACCTTTTAGTGGAGTTTCAGTTCGATCCCAACTATTCAGCACTTACAATTAGATCCCTAGTATTTACATTTCAAACACAATCTTACCCTTTCAGTTGAACTTCCCCATCAAATTAAGAAGAAATGATTATGCAACCATCATCTAACTACCACTTAAATGACTTTTGGACTTCTCATTTGATGAGCACACACGCATTCGTCCAATTTTACCGAGGAACTTAATAAACAGGTAAAATAGCAAACTAACGCAAAACGTGAGGGGCCAGATTGTATCGACAGAATGGTTGGGGTCCCGATTGAAACTTTCTGAAAAGGTTGGTGGCTCCCGGTGCCATTTTTCCTACTCTTAAATCCTTCAAGTGAGTTGAAATTCCCTCGGCAACCATGAAGACAAAATGAGTTCTTCTGAAGGTACATTATGGCATTGCAAATCAAAGAACTACAAAAGTCACATAGCTCCTACCATGATTTGCAACCGAAAAGGTGCCTATTCCAATTACAATGCACTGATCTCCCATGCTGCGTCCCTGAATTTGGTTTCACTTTGGTATATTATGTTCCCTCTCTTTCCCCACCAATCACTTGGATGTTAAATAACAAATAGTGTGACTTCTTAAACTTTGTGAAAGCCATATCTTGAGCCATGCATCGAAGCAGGTTGCTGCCTTATTCGAGACAAGAGACTCGAGACCTCACGTGATGCGATATCCATCCGCTCTTTCGACTTGGCTGCTTCGGCTATTAGGGCTGACATCATCGACTGCAGTGCCTGCACTCTCTCCGACTGCTCGTTCCAAGAAGCTCCCTGCACCATCTTCGAGGGCAACAAGTTGGCCCTCCGCCATCTGATGGGCAAATAGCGGTCCGGGATCTGAAAGCAGTTGAGGGTCGAAAGCACTCTTAGAGTGTGTCTACAAAGAATCCCCGAGAACTCAAACATGTGGCAGCTACAAGAAAGCACTTCTTCCCGCGGTGCCCAAAGCACTTTTCGGCCACCGTCAATCTTTGTGTGGTGCCTGATAAGGAAGCAGTTCTCTTCCATCTGGAAGGAAGCATAGTGGGTGGCCATGACAAGCTCCTCTTGTAATTTGGAGAAAGCGTAGGGGGTGAGGACGGAGGCTGCATGAGCTTCCATTGGAGCACCTGTTTTGAGGCAGATGTTTTGTATGTTCTGTTGCATCGTTTGCTGCTCCCCGGCTTGGTCTCTAAAATCAATGGCTACTGCAGCCTATTAACAGTGATGCATAATTGTTTATTTCATCTGAACAACTTGAAATTTACAAATTTTAGAAGCCATATTTATATAATTCGAGTTCCTCACCAACATAAACGAACCAAAAAAAAGAAGAAAAGAAATGCATTGAGCACTAAAGCTTTTCAAACACATTGGTTGGTTTTCATTTCCGTTCTGCCATAATTATTTCTTAAGGAAAACCACATGCTGACATACAGATAAAACTTAAGTGCGACAAAAATAATATTAAAAGAATAACTGGAATTGCCATTGAATAGGTAAAAGCTCACTTTAACAGACGTATAGTTTACCTGTTCAATAAAATGAGCAAGGCGAGTCTGCGCACTCAAGAACCTCTGAATGAAAGCATTTATTGACTTTGACAAACCTGTTGCAGTCATTCCTGCAAAGAAATGGCTTCTCAAGTACGGTAAAGCCCAGAATGTTCGAAAAGCAAACAAATTGGTAATGTGTCTATTTGCATGAAGCCCGTATAAATCCACCATCTCTTGCCATCCGAGCTCAAACTCATCTATACTTTCCAAATTATAGAGCCTACAGAACTCAACTTTCCATTCATTGTACCGCTCTCCGAGAACTGCGTTGAACCAAGATGGGAACTTTGCTACTATAAGCCATATGCAGAAGGCATGTTTGGTTGTTGGCATTTCTTTAGCTATCGCTTCCTTCAGACACATATTTTGATCAGTTAGGATTGTTTGCGGAGCCTTTCCATTCATGAAACTAAGAAACACCTGTCACGGCAGGAGATAATTTAGAGCATTACAAGAAATAAATAAGAGGGGATTTACCTATATATATCACTGCAAAATCATCTACTTACTATTTACACTTGTAAAATCTGAATTTTTGTATACACACCTGGAAATTGTTAAAAAGATACTCATAGCTCAAGTTAGGACGTCATCCATTAATGGGGGAGAAGTTACTTTTGTTAGAAAGTTCTTTCTTATGAGGGGCACTGTTGAAAGTTCAAGGGCAAGATTAAGTTTTTGAAGAGAAAATACTAAAATTACGATAAACACAGAAATTTGCAACTTGCAAGAGTATATATGTATCCCTTATTAATAGCATATCTGGTAGCCTACCTGTAATGCCCATGTATAGGATCGCAAGTTCTCTTCTCTTAGAAGCACACAGCCAAAGAAGCAAGGCATCCCATAATTGTTCATGCCAACCCAAATTCCAAGCGGCATATCAAAAGCAGCTAAACGGTGAGTCGTGTCGAATACAATTGCATCACCGAAGACCTCATATGATTGGACCGACGATGCATACGACCAAGCAATATTTTCCAACCTATTATTGCCATCAACGGTGAAATCGTACCTAAAGTTGGAGTCTTTCTCCTTAATGTTCTTGCACATCCTAAGGAGGTCGATGCTGTCCTCATCTTGATCAACCTTCCTAAATGACTGTATTAAATTCCTCACATCTTTCTCCGTGAAGGGCAAAAGTCCAGGCTCAACACACTTTTCTAACTCCAATAGTTTCATCATTTGTTGCACGGAAATGCCAGTTTTTGCGAACATCAAGATTCGGTTTTTATCAGCCTCTGAGATGACCCGATAAGCCGGAAGAAAACGCACTTGGTTTGGTTCTAAGAGCTCGTGGTTGTGGTGATTAGAAAAGCCTGTGACCCGCCATTCTGTGAGACCCGAATCCACATTCTTGCTTATACGGAGGTACGCTTGACACCCACAACGAGAGGATTTCCTATTCCTTTGTGGTTTTGTATCGTTTGATGATTTGGTAGGGGTATTGCCGGCACGATGGCACACGAAGTACCGTCTAGTGAGTCCTTTACCAACACCGTCTTTGCCTTCTGTGCGGTGGCGGCGAATCGAGAAGCCACACCGCTTGGCAAATTCACTGTAGAACTCGTACGCCAAATCGTGGGTTTCGAACATTTGGCCAATATAGGGAATGGCATCGCTCGAGGATTCCAGTGAGAGCCGCGTGTCCTCTGGGGACTCTTCTGCACTGCTAGTTTCCTCCTGGGAGAAGGATCTATGATCTGAGGGGTCGTCATATACTTCTAACATTGCTCTAGCTTCTTCAGACATTATCTTTGGCTCACAAGATAGATAACCTGGACATGCCAAGTATAAGAAGCTTTGAATAAATCAGCAAGGGAAACATAGCAGACTTTCTTAAAAAGGCAAGTACTCAACAATCAAGAAGTTTAAAATGATGAACAGAAAAGAAATGTAACAGATATACAGCTATGAGAAACTTGAAATTTTTATCCTCAGTACAATTATGTTGCATCATGGAGCACTGTGCGAGTCAACAGATTTAATGAACTAAACCCCAAAGTTCACCAACCTGGACTAGAATCCAAGACACCCCAAAAACCCCACCATGGTGCCTAACCATTAGGATACTACCCAAGCTAACTGTGCCAAAGAAAAGTTAACCATATCCAAGGACGGCGCCAAAAGTTAAAAAAAAGAAAAAGAAAAAATGTTCAAAATTAACAATGAAGAGGCACAGGAACAGCCTGTCATAATAGAATATCATCACATCAATTATGATGGATTCAAATAAGAAAAAATAAGTCAAGTTATATCCTCAAGTTTGCAATAAATCATTCTATCTTTTACAACCGCAGTAACAAATTTTTATATTTATTTATTCTCCCCCCCCCCCCCCCCCCCCCCCCCCCCCCCCCCCCCCCCCAACCATGAAGTCCTTAAAGCCAAATTGCATTTATCAAGTGCATATAGTATTAAATCTTTAGTGCGCATCCAAATTCTAATCAACATGCGGTAGAGAATTCAGATTCTTAGGCATATCTAGTATAACTTCCTCTTACCCATGCTGTATTAGGGAAAAGTAGGATTGTACCTTAAGTTCCTCCAGTGTGAAGCCCTCTGAAAACTCTAGATTCATCTGGTAGACTAGTGGCGGGTCCAACAGCAGACGAAAAGGTGAAAAGGTCCGACAGTAGGTTTTTGGAAAATCTTCACAGCATTGTTTTGTCTAGCTGCAATTACAAGTTCAGAATCCATATTACTAGAAAGAGAGACAATTATAAGCTTGACAAGTGATCAACTCAAAAGAAACTAAGACGTATACTAAGTATTAATAGAAATGTATCCTAAAATACTGGAAAGAATCTACAGAATGTAGAAAGCGTAATTTCAAGCTAAAAGCTGAAAAGGGCAAACAAATGCTGGAAATAAGATCCACCAATACAAAAGACTCAATTTGCTTCTTCAAACAATCTGTGGCGACCTCGTGGCATTGCGAAAGAGAAGGAGAACAAAATTATAAGTTCTTCAAAATAGCAAACTAATAAGATAATTCGCATACCGACGAGCATTGTTGGGCAAAAATTAGCTTGAAAAGAAAATGAAATGAAATGCCATAGAGTAGATTCTTGCTTTGCAATTGACGACAGAATGAATTTAGGTGTAGGCAGCATTACTACATTAAATATCAGCAAAAGAGAACAAAAAATAAAATAAAATAAAATAAATCTCTGTGAAAAAAATTGCGCTTGAAAGTAAAAAACTGGAATTTTTTGTCATTTTGTCACACATACCAAATCTAATTCGGTGCAAAAAATGTACGAAGATCGTTTCAACTTAAAAAAATAATAATAATAAAGACACAATCTAAACATTTGTTTGCTCTAATTTGAGCTATTCCCATAAAATTAAATTGAGATTCCATTCAAATAAACAGTTCTGCTAGCTAAATTTAACGAAATCGCCATCAAATTTAACGAAATTTCACGATTCACCAACATAGCTTAGATTGAAACACAAAAAAGGAGCTGAGAGAGTGCCGATCGATCAAAAAAGCAGATTTAAGGTGTCTACTTCAAAATGGCGTACAATTGAGGGGCTCTACACACATTTAACCCTAACACAAACTCATTTTAAAGATCACAAAGGATCATGGAGCGCACTCTACATTGTATCATAAAAGCATCCAATAGAAGAGGGGATTACCCATCACACTGTGGGACGACGATGCGGCGGCGGCGCTAGAGATCCGTACATCGGCGGCGGCGGCGGCGAAGCGGTGGTGGACGGAGGAGGATTGGAGGAAGGGGGGGAGAGAGGGATCGATCGAAGGGGAATTGGGTTAGGGTTTCGTGTTTTTTTTTTTTTTTTTTTTTTGTTTCTTTTTTCCCCTTCCCAATTTCGTTTTTTCGATTAATTGGGGAAAAAATTTGCTGAACCGTTACAAAATAATGACTACACATTAATCAGGAATTTTAATTTTCTTTTTTTTTATTATTAAATTAATTTTTTTTATCAGTGCCAACACTAAAATAATAAAATTATTATAATTTTACAATAAGCTAACAATTTCACGTTCACCATAATTTCACGTTCGATCGAAACTCCAACTTTTCAAAATACTATAATTAACTTCGGCCGGGCTGAAGTCAATTATACAGCAAAAAATAAAATAATAATAATAATAATAAAATAAAAATTTTAGCTTTTATGCTATTTATTTTTTGCTAAACAAATAAAAGAACCAGAAATACTTGATATCCAAAGCTATAAAAATAAATAGTAGAAGAAAATTATTTTTTACTTGAATTTTAGTTCATACTTCAATCTGAACTTTACCTTGGTGCTACTAACAAAACCACTTGAAAGTAGCAAATAAGAATTTAAATGTCCATCGACACGGGTCATATCCACCGTACCTTATCGTGTAAACAACGATATGATACAGCTCTCGTACCGATGGCACAGCTCAGAACCATTTTTTTTTTAAATTACTAAGTAATTTTCTCAATAAAGTTAAAAAGATTTGATAAAAATAGATAATAAACAATTAAAATATTTTGTTGCTAAAAAAATAAATATTTCATGCCATTATATGTCGGCACACATGTTTTTTTGTGACCGGCATGCATCGGCACGGTCCGGCACGCACCATGCCGTACTGTGCCGGCAAGTTTTCGACACGACCCCGTGCAACGGTACTTAAATTCTTGATAGCAGAGTATCTATTTGGTCCATTTTGATGTTTAAAAATATAAAAATCCCTAAAGATAGCAAGAAAACTAACGAAAAACAGTTAAGAGAAGCTAAATTAATCTTAAGATGCTCAGTTTGCTTCTTTTTTATTTATTTTTTTGTATTAGGGGCTTTTGCTTATTTGCACCTTATTACTATTCAAAATTTTCAAATTTATCCTTCAATATTCAAAATATCTTTCTAAAATTCAATCTTATTAGTAAATTCTAGAAAAAAATGGGATATTTGAAAGAATTTTGAAAATCATAAAAATATTTTGATCCTCCAAAAATAAATAATATTTTTAGGATGATAATTATTCACTAATCAAGTCATAAGCATCTAATATATTCATATGTTAATAAGTCGTTAGTTTTTTAAAAATAATAAATTTATTGACAGTAATATAAAAATTAACAATAATATGATTATTTAGTGATCTTTTTGAGAAATAAAAGTAGCATAACATAGCAACTGAAGAAAAATCTAAACTACAATATAAAGATTAATAAAAAAAAGTGTAACATTATCTTTGGGGAAAAAAAAATGGAGAACTTTAAGCATAATTTGGCTTCTTTGTTAAGTTAGGCTCTGACCAGAAAAAATATATTTTTTTTGAGAAAAAAATTTGAGAGAAGTTGAAATAAATTATCCAATAATAACTTATAGCTATGTAAATTTTTTTATGATGGCAATTTAGGAATTTGATCTTAGCTTCTTAAAAGGTCTCGACAATCATGATTTAGCAGAATTATATATTTCAGCTACGAGCTAATTTTTCTTATTTTTAAAAAAAATTTAAAGGCCGAATATAATACTTAATCATTTTAGGCATAGTTTTGGATATATATTGGATGCTAACTTGTTGGATATGAGGAGTCTTTTCTGTGATTGGAAGTAAGATTTTTTGCTCTTTGAAAGATCTCGACATCTATGTTCTGATAAGATAGTATATTTTACCTATGACATAGTTTATCTTAATATGAAGGAAAAAAAAAAACTTTGAAGGCAGAATTTGGTATCTGTTTTAGACATTTGATCACACTTATATCTACAAATATTTTATACTTCTCGAGTGAATCAAAAAAAAATATTGAATAAGATATTCAAGTTAAGGCCCTGCTTGAATATTAAATTAAGTTATTCAGTAACATCCTATCTAGTATGAAAAGTTTCTATTTTAATATGAAGTTAGGAGTGCGATCAAATATCTAAAATGAATTAGCATACTTATCCTTCAAGTCAATTTTTGAAATTGGATAAATTAATTCGTAGATGAAATGTGCTATCCAATCAGATTATCTATGTCAAGACTTTCTAAGAAGGAAAATTCAAACTTCTAATTTTCAATTACATAAAAAAAGTTTATACCAACATCCAAATAGGAAAAAAAATTTAAGAGATAACATTCAAATAGGAAAAAAAATCAAATATCCGAACATCCGGACCAGATTAAATTATGCTTCTCATCTATTAAACATTAAAAAAAATATGAAGTTTACGTTAAAGTAGACATTCAGATGAACTAGAGTTTTGGTGAAAATTACTTTCCTTTCTCTGTTTGTTTGTATAATTGTAGAACTAAAATTTTTCAGTTTTATTACTTGTTTGGTAGGAAGTAAATAGCGTAAAAATTAGAGATGTGAGAGATATATTAATTTTTTTTTGAGCGATTAACTCCTGTATGGGGTGAGGCAAAGTCAATTACGCAATTTTGAAAAATTTGAGTTTCGACTCATAGTAAAGTTATGATAAACCAAATAACAAAAGAAATATTTACGGTCGAAAATCACACATATATAGAGAACTAGACTACTATACTATTAATAATACCAAGCGCTTGGTGCTATTAGATTTTCGGCCCTTGGATGAAGAGATGTGCGGTTAGAATGACAGTGGTCATCTAGGGTTGAGTGGGTGATTGGTTGAATAGTATAATCTAACGGATAGAAATGGTCAAAAGGATGGATTTAATGGCGAAAAATTTGATAGCACCAAGCGCTTGATACTATTAATAGTATAGTAGCCGAACTCTCTCTAATATATATATATATATATATATATATATATATATATATATATATATATATATATATATACATATATATATATATATATATATATGAGTCCGGCTGAGATACTATCGATAGCACCAAGGGCTTGGTGCTATCGAGTTTTCCACCGTTAGATTTAACCCTTTGATTATTTTTACTCGTTATATTATACTATTCAACCAACCACCCACTCAACCCTAGAGGGCCTACATCATCATAACCGCACAATTCTCAATCCAAAGGCTAAAAAACTAATATCACCAATAGCTTGGGACTATTGATAGTATTCCAGCCTAATTCATATATATATATATATATATATAGAGTTTTGCTAGAATACTATCGGTAGTAAACCGAGCGGTTTACTACCGATTTGTTTTCGATGCTGGAGCTTCCAAATCGACGATCGGCACCGTTGAACATGATCTAGACCATTCAAACTATCTGGAAATCAAATTTCACGCTTTTTCTATATTGTTCTCTTGTCCATCAAGTGAACAGAAAATGAATGGCTGAAAATAAATATCCTATAAAAAGTGATGATAGAAGTCTTGTAACCAAGATCAAGTGTACATATCTTATTTTAAATAGTTCAAAGAATTTTCTAACAAAAATTTAGTTGATTTGGATTCTTCTATACCGTTAAACAAGCAAACACACCATATCGGCCATTAAAATTACAGATTTTGTAACCCTTTGATCGTTCGGTTAATGATATCAAAAAAGCATGAAATTTGATTTCTAGATAGTTTAAATGGTCTAGATCATGTTCAACGGTGCCGATCGTCGATTTGGAAGCTCCAGCATCGAAAACAAATCGGTAGTAAACGGGGCGGTTTACTACCGATAGTAGTCCAGTCAAGCTCTATATATATATATATATATATATATATATATATATATATATATATATATATATATATATATATATATAGAGTTTTGCTAGAATACTATCGGTAGTAAATCGAGCGGTTTACTACCGATTTGTTTTCGATGCTGGAGCTTCCAAATCGACGATCGGCACCGTTGAACATGATCTAGACCATTCAAACTATCTGGAAATCAAATTTCACGCTTTTTCGATATTGTTCTCTTGTCCATCAAGTGAACAGAAAATGAATGGCTGAAAATAAATATCCTATAAAAAGTGATGATAGAAGTCTTGTAATCAAGATCAAGAGTACAGATCTTATTTTAAATAGTTCAAAGAATTTTCTAACAAAAATTTAGTTGATTTGGATTCTTCTATACCGTTAAACGAGCAAACACACCATATCGGCCATTAAAATTACAGATTTTGTAACCCTTTGATCTTTCGGTTAATGATATAAAAAAATCATAAAATTTGATTTCTAGATAGTTTAAATGGTCTAGATCATGTTCAACGGTGCCGATCGTCAATTTGGAAGCTCCAGCATCGAAAACAAATCGGTAGTAAACGGGGCGGTTTACTACCGATAGTAGCCCAGTCAAGCTCATATATATATATATATATATATATAGAGTTGAGCTAGAATAATTTTGGAAGTATCATGGGGGTGGTGCTTGTGGGTTTATAGCCATTGGATGGAGATTTGGAGGGTTAAGATGATGGTGGTAGGTGGTGGTAGGTGGTGATAGGTAGAATAGTGTTTGATCCCAAGGCTATAAGTAATCAAGAAGTAGATCCAAAGGCTAGAAATGTGGAAGCACCAAGGGGTTGGTGCTTCCAAAAGTATTCTAGCTCAACTCTATATATATATTATTAATTTGGGTGTGGATCGGGTTCGGATTCTGATCGGGTACGAACAAAATTCATACCCGAATCCAAATTCTTTGGGTCTTCATTTTTTACTAGTGTAGTTACCCGCGTGATGCAGCGGACAGATATTATCGAAATAATTTTTTTTATCATTGTTGATCATCGATGATAGTCCGAAATTATACATGTATAAAAATAATATGGCGAAGAGATGAAGAGAGGAAGAAAGAAGGGTGTGGAAAGAAATATGCAAATTAATTGAAGAATGATGACAAAATCAAATTAAAAAAATTATAGAAGGTATGTGAAATCTAAGTGTATCAAATATGATACATGTGATTATTTTCTGCCTATATAAAAATATGCACTATAGCATATATAGGTGATAATAAATTATCTATAGATGAACATATCAAATCTTTATGACATAGTATATTAAAAATTATATAGTCTTTGCTTCCTGAAGAAACAAAAAGGAAGAAATAAAGAAGAAAAAAAAACTAATTGGTTAACTTACACTAAGTTTTTAATTGGTTATTTTCTTCTCTAATCAAATGAATTGATCATTGGCTAAGAAAAATAAAAAACTGGGAGGCTATGAACGCATGATAAAGAAAAGAAGAATAAGATGATCTACTATATTCGGAAAGCAAAAAAAAAGTATTACTGAACAAATTTTTTATTCTACTCTAGTTAATATTTATAGTGGCTTATAATTAAAATTTTTTGTAACTGTTATCTATGCAAATGAAGAGACAATATAAAAAGGAGTAAATGAGTTATTTAATTCTCATATTTAAGCCAAATTAAAAAAGCATTGTTGAAAAATTTATTTAAAGATTCCACTCCTAGAAAGAAAAACGGCCAAATTAAATGTGCATTAATTTAGAAATTTTCATTTGTTTAAAGATGAGTATGAAGCGTAATATATATATTAATTATATATTAAATTATAGTTATTATTAGCAATTATTAATTATTAAATTTACGTTATAGATTATAGATAAGAATTAAAATAATTAGAACATATAAAAAAATTATTGAGCCTTCATATAGGTTGAGAGAGAAAGAGGTGATGGTGTATAGAAAAAAGATGAAAGATAGAAAACAAATAAATTAATTGAAGATAGAGAATTGAAAGTCTCGTGGAGATAAGGGAAATGACTATAATAAATAATTGGGAATATAGAGGTTAGCATTGTAGATGGTAGTGGGACCATTTAAATATACTCATTGAAAGTTTGGTAGTGGAACCATTTGCATTAATTAAAAGTATGGTGGAGGGAAGGAAAATGGTCATGATGAATAATTGGGAATAAAGAGATTAACATTGTAAATAATAGTGAGGCCATTTAAGTTTGATAATTAAACCGTTTGCATTAATTAAAAATATGGTGGAGGAAAAAGAAAGAGTCATAATGAATAATTGAAGACCATTTAAATACACTAATTAAAAGTTTGGTTAGTGGAACCGTTAAAATGCATATTAAAAGTTTAGTGAAGAGAAGGGGAAGGGTCACATACTAAAGAGGGTGAAGGAAAACTTGTCACGTGGCAAAAGATATTGCGAATTCATATAGGTTAATAGATACTCACATATACAAAATCATATTCGTTTAGCATGTATAAACATATTTCGTGCGGATTCGAATTTAGATAAAATTTTAAGTATCCGTACCCATTAACATCCGTACGTGCGCGCCGCCTCACACAATCTTGGGCGAGGAATAGTCCCCACCAATCGTCGCGGATAATAACAAGTCGTCTCTCTCTCTCTCTCCCCGTTTCTTATTCTCTCCTACTTAATATTAGGGGATAATTTTAAATACTACCCCTGTAATTTTGTGCTTTTTTATTTTAATGCCATATGGTTTAAAAAGTATTATTTTAGTACCATGTGGTTTGATTATTCTCTTTTTTGTTATCTTTTCGTTAATTTTTTTATTAAATTATATAGAAAAATTTTTAAATATCCCACATATGGTTTATCGAATATTTACTTTACTATCCTGTAGTTTTAAATTTCTCATTAATTTAACGAAAAAATTAACGAATAGATAATAAAAGAGAATAACCAAACCACATGGTAACATTTTAAACCACGGAGTACTAAAATGAGAAAGCACGAAACCACGGGGGTGGATTTGAAGTTATCCCTAATATTAGCGAGTGAGGAGCGAGCGACGTAGCTACAAGGAGGAGCGCACACACAAAATTAGGGCATCGCAAATGGGGATCGAGGTGTTGGCGCTCTCCCTCCCCTCCCCCTCCTCCCACTGTGAGCAAACCCTCGTCCTCGTCCCCTCCCCCCTCCTCTTTATGCTTCGATTCTGGTGCGATTTGATGCGATTTTCTCTGCTTTTTTGGGGATTTTTTTTTTTTTTTTTTTTGGTTAGGGGAGAGGTTGTCGTCGTCGCACCAGGCGAGCACGAGGGGTGGATCCGAGATGGGTAATTTGGAGGCGGGAGGAGCTCCCAATTTGGCGCAGCCTAGGGCTTTTCCGACGAGGTAGTAGCGTTTGGTTTGGAGAAATGTGGCTCCTTTGATGTACACAGTGTGCCGCAGCCTAGTGTGCGTGGGGATTTTGATTTGTTGAGAAAAGAGTTGGTTTCACGATTGATTCTACAAATAATTCAAAATTTCTCGAAGGGAGTAATTGTAGAGCTTGTTTGTGTATTTACCCTTGAAAATACTGGTATAGATAGATTTTTTTTATTATTTTAATGCACTTTTAGTTTGAGTGACAAGCATTTAGTTGACAAGGATTGGACCTTAGTTTTCTTAGCTATCAAAAAGCAATTTTTTTAACATGAATTATGCAAAATTCTTCGAGGTTATATTTCGCTATATTCATTATTTACAAGATTGGTAGAGAGTCGCTTCTGCAAATATGAACATTATATCTACTTTCGAGGAGTATCCGTGATATCGCATTATCCTTGAGGAGTACACTTGCAGAAAATTCCTTGTCTATTTTCAGTGATTGAATGATAGTAATGCAAGTTTCACACTTTTCCTTTGTACCTTTTTCCTATTGTTTTTCTCTTATGAAATCTTTTTCATCTATTTAGTAACTCCTAATTGTTCTATCGTGTATGTAACAGGGCGATTCTGCCGCCAACATGCTCAATTCAAACATCTAAATGTTCCTCTGGTCGCCAAATTGAAGCTTACGCTAGGAAGAGTTCCGTAGTCTCAAAAAATTACCCTGCATGGTTTCATCCATCTTCATCTGATTCGAGGCATTCCTTCCAAAGATGCTTCTCATCTTCAGAGGCGCTACTTACTTCTAAATCTCAGCCTGCATCAACATCACTTGTTCTTGGCAATGAAAAAGTTGGAGTCTTGTTGCTGAATCTCGGAGGTCCGGAGACTCTTGATGATGTGCAGCCTTTCTTATTTAATCTTTTCTCTGATCCGGTAAATGAATAATTGGGTACTGCTACTTATTTTATCCTTTGCTTGATTTTGAAAGTTTAATGCATATTCCATTGTTGGCACGGCGTACTAGACTCTATCTTTCAAATATGTTAAATTGCAGTGCTAGTCCCTGTACTTCTAGTGAAGATTCATTTTGGTCCAAACTTTTGGCGTGTGCATCAAGAGCCTAAACTGTTTGTAACGTTTTATATTAGTACCTCCTGTTGTCGTCCGTTGGAGGAGAAATTATTTCCTGCACCTGGTGTATCAATTAATCCATGCACCGTGCACCTGTTGACCCTCCGACCGTTCTCTTAGTTTCAATCAAACCATTCATTTTTCAAATAAAGAAGGCCTCTACTCAATGAATAGTAGGATTGATTCATGAGATGGCAAAGGAGGCCGAATGATGGGGCGGTCCAAAGATGTCGAGGTGTATTTCTGTTCGCCGGGAGGATGACAGGAGGGACTGATGTGAAACAATATAAAGAGTTGGGGCGTCTGATGCACATTTAGAAGTTCAGGGACTTAACTGAATCTCTGGTGAAATTCAGGGATTGGTATCTTGCATTTTGGCACCTGTAACTTATACATTTTGTTGGTAAATTGCAAAAGCTGACTGATAGTGCATAATTGACAGGACATAATCCGGCTTCCCAGGATGTTCCGGTTTCTTCAAAAGCCATTGGCACAGTTTATATCTGTTGTTAGAGCGCCGAAGAGCAAAGAAGGTTATGCTTCAATTGGCGGCGGTTCTCCGCTTCGGCAAATAACTGATGCGCAGGCATGTTCTCTTTCATGTCTTTTTAGAAGCTGTTATCTTTCTTGAGTTTAGCCTCTAGGTCGAGCATTATTGTTTTTAGTTGTTTGTATAGTCGCTGCATAGTTTTCCTGAGATAAGGTTTCAAGGAAGGTTGTTTATACTTGATGTATCATTTAAGAGTTTGTGGTCACCAATTGAAGAGGGAAAGGGGGAGGTTCCTCTTGATTCTTGTTTTGTTATATTCAACCCAATCATGATGGCTGCCTGTAGCTGGGTGTTAGGCAATGGGAATGATAATTTCTCTCACTCTCTGTAGTTATATGTAAATTGAGCTTCCCTTGCAGAAGTGAGTCCAGATCTACACATTAATAGTCACTAGTAGTGATTGTTTCTATGAGCATAACGGCTTTAGAAATTTCAATCTAGATTCAGATTCCAGACTGCTAATTTCTCATTTTTCACTTCAATGTTTTACCGTGTTTATTCTGCACGCTAAAAGTAATAGGCATTCCTGGTGCTTGCTTTTTGTCATTGAAGTAGATTGAGATATTTCATGGGGGCTCTCCTTCTATATTATTATTCTCTTGATTCGTTTGCTGATTAATTTTGACTTGTAATGATAACCTTTTAATTGTATGTTCTTATAATATTTAGTCTTTAACACTTTTTAGTGATGTTATTATAAAATGCAGGGCGAAGAGCTGAGGAAGGCCTTGTGTGACAAAAATGTCCCTGCAAAGGTGTATGTTGGAATGCGCTATTGGCATCCATTCACAGAAGAAGCTATAGAACTGGTAGCGCATTGAGCTTGATATATGCCTAAGAGCTCATTTTTATTTTAATGGCAGCTAAGTAGTTATATGAATTACAGTCAAAAATAGCTGAAAACTGCTTCCACTCTTGCTTGTAATGCTAAGCAGGCGTCTTCACTATGACATGAAATTGGAAGACATGATGATGGTTCCTTTTGTTGATGATTTTGCATCTCTATTTGTTTTTCTGGAAGATCGATACTTTAGTTTGGAGAAGCTTTAATGTGAAAAGGTTTTGCTGCGATAGCTAGATAGTTTTATTTCAGTCCATAATCTGATCAAACATTGCATTGCTGAACTAGTTGATATTTTTCTTGGTATCCTTCCAGATTAAGCAGGATGGTATCACAAAACTTGTTGTGCTTCCTCTTTATCCGCAGTTTTCTATATCAACTAGTGGTTCAAGTCTTCGTTTGTTGGAGAGTATATTCAGGTAATGCCTTAAAGGTTCAAATATTAGTTTCTACGATGCTTTTTTCTGAAATCACCTGTATAACTTTTATTTAGTACTCTAGGGAGGATGAGTATTTGGTCAATATGCAACACACAGTTATACCATCCTGGTACCAGCGTGAAGGATACATCAAGGCCATGGCAAATTTAATCGAAAAAGAGTTGTCCAAATTTGCAACCCCTCAGAAGGTATGAACTACAGAAGTGCTTAACTCATGACAATGTTTGTATCAGGACCCTTTCTCAGCATTATTTTGTCTCTCTCTGGATATTAACCAATAAAATAGCTATGAATGAGTCAATACTAACAGTGAGCACCGACTCCTCTTTTTTTTTTTTCCCTTTTCTTTTTTGTTGTTCTTAACATTTATCAGAAGCAGACAGAATAGTGTCAAAACTAACATGGTTAGTGTTCTGTTAAGTATAGCGACGTTCAACATTAGAATGATTCTATCAAATTGTTGTTTTAGAGCTTTTGGTACTTGGCATTCATTGCATAGACAAGTACTACTTTTGAATTGTCTAATAATATATTTTTGTTGTTCGATGCACCTACATGCAACAATTTAACTAGTATCTTCATCTATTTACTAAGATCTTTAAGGTTTTTAATTGGCAGTTATATATGATCTGTGCTTTATTGTGAGATTGCTTCTTTTGTTAGGCAAGGAACTTCTTATTATATTGTACGGCAGTAAAATAATATAGGTAACATTAACAAAATATTTTAAGTTTACCTGGATGGGTGGTCGTATTTGTAATACTTACTTTAGAATTGATCCAATTATTGACTAGGATATCTTGCAATGGCCAAAAAACCCCAAAAAAAAAAAAAAATCTAGTAAATACCTTGTATCTAATTTATTTTTATTTCTTCAAATTAGGAAAGAAAACATTGCAAGTTTGCCTTATTTCAAGCTTGTATGACCTTGGAGGCTTAAGTTATTATTCACCTTTAAGCTTATGCTGTAGTTGTTTCCTGGATTTTGTTTGAATTAATTTGTATGATCGTTTACGTTTTCTATTGATTGAATTGTAGGTCATGATATTTTTTAGTGCTCATGGAGTGCCGCTAGCATATGTGGAAGAAGCCGGGGACCCATACAAAGCAGAGATGGAGGAGTGTGTCGATCTGATTATGGAAGAGCTGGAAAAACGCGGAATCGCCAACCCATGTACACTTGCTTACCAGGTAAATCATGGTATACGAGCTCTTTAATTTTCCGCTAGACTTTTTTGACAACATAGAGGTGATGGGGGAAATGACTAATATAGCATGCTTAAATAGTTTTGCGCCGCGTCAGTTAATGCAAGACTCTGTTTCTTTCACAGTTCTCCATCTTTTTTTGCTCCTATTGCTGCTTTTGGTTTGTGAATACTACACTCTCTGATTGTTTCAAGCTGACATGTTTTGACTGGATTTGATAGAGCCGAGTCGGACCTGTCGAATGGTTGAAGCCCTACACTGATGAGACAATTGTTGAGCTTGGGCAAAAAGGAGTGAAAAATCTTTTAGCTGTTCCTATCAGGTATTATTTCGCTCCGTACTTTGATATCAAATTTAGGGTTTAGGGTTACTCTGATCTTCTTCAACCTTTTCTTTTGCTGTAAGTTGATTGTGTCCCTTATAATATGAATCGGAAATAGCTGATTACCGCCGGTTTCACTACTTCCTGTATGATTTGCAGTTTTGTTAGTGAACATATTGAAACTTTAGAAGAAATTGATGTCGAGTACAAGGAGTTGGCTCTAAAATCCGGTATCGAGAACTGGGGTCGAGTCCCTGCGTTAGGATGCGAGCCCACGTTTATTTCAGATCTTGCAGATGCTGTTATTGAAAGCCTTCCTTATGTAGGAGCCATGGCAGTTTCGAATCTTGAGGCTCGTCAGGTAACTACTATTACATTCATATCAATTTCGTTAATTTCATCTCTCAATATCTGATATTTATACTCTCCTCTGTCTTTTTAATATATCTGAGAGTAAGATGTTTTGGCAAGCTCTGTTTTATTCTTATATTGCAACTTGGTCCCTGAAAACTTGATTTAAACACTTCCCTGAACTTTCACATGTGTTGCAATTCATACCCAGTGGTTGAAAAAGAAAAGAAAAAAAAACAAATTCTGAATTTCGTGGACTTTTGCTGTGAAATGATCCTTGTAACCCTGTTTCAAGTAAAACTGTAACAAGGAAATCATTGCAAATGAGAAGCGAAAAGTTTAGAGACCGACTCACAGTATCAGGATAGTACAGGGACTATTAATACATTTTACATTTTAGAGTTCTAATCAGATGGAATGCTATAGAACGGGCGATAATGTTTCTTCTTTTTTTTTCATTTTTTGTTTTTTTAAAAATTGGTTTCGACAGTCACTCGTTCCCCTCGGGAGTGTAGAAGAGCTATTAGCCGCTTACGACTCCAAGCGCGGGGAGCTCCCTCCTCCCGTGACGGTGTGGGAATGGGGATGGACCAAAAGCGCAGAAACCTGGAACGGCCGGGCCGCCATGTTAGCCGTGCTCGCCCTTCTAGTCTTAGAAGTCACCACCGGCGAAGGGTTCTTGCACCAATGGGGCATCCTACCCTCGCTCCAGTGAATGAATACCTTTTTCTTCCTTGGTAGATAATTTGATATAGGTAAAAATATACAGAACTTATCTGAATCATGAACAATTTTGAAACAGTTATCCAACTTTTCAAAATTTTGATTTTACTATCCAGCCTTTCAATTTATTTGATTTCAGTCAGTCAACTGCACTTTAACTTTCTTTATGGGCGTAATCAATGTACTTGATGCAATTCTCGAATTTACTGAAGTAATCAGTTTAAATTTCGAAATTGAAGTACCGTTGACCGACTCAAATCACAAAAATTGAAAAGTTGGGTAGTAAAATCAAAATTTTGAAAGATGAGGTAGCCGATTCAGAATGGTCCATACTTAAGGTAAGTTTTGTACTTTTTTACCTTTGATGTATCTCCAATAGGGCATGTATATGTTTTGGTACACTTCGAGGATTTATATCACCCATTAACATGCCCTAAGTTCATTTTCATTTGAACAGTAAACTGACTTGCAAAATACAATTCATTTTGTTTAGTTAGCGGCGTTATAATGGAGGATGATTGTGGATGCGACTTAAAATTTTGATCAGAGAATCTTTAAATTTAAAATGATATTTGGTTTGGTAAATGATACTCCGCGGAGAGGCTCAACTGCAGCAACAGTTGCAACTATATTTAAATTGGTTGCGGCTCTAACTGTAGCAGTTGGAGAGAATAGCGCAAACAAGAGGTAAACTTTTCAATCTTATTATTTTCGCTAAATTAAAGAATTTTCTTTTATAAATTTTGGGTTTTTAATTTTCCTCCCTAACTTTTAAAAACTTATATTTTACTCCTTTAACATTTCAAGTTGTTGTATTTAGTCTCTCCTCCGTCAGGTTCCATTATTATTTCGTCGATTTTTTTTATAATTTATACAAAAAATATCCTTCAAAATGACAGAAATATATTAAAAAATTATTGTTTTCGTATAGAAGAAATGAAAGTAATTTAGTCATTTTGCACTCTCCTTTAACATTGTACCTCTATGAAAATATTTTTGAAATTTAAGGGTGCAAAATGTAGGTTTTTAAAAGGCAGAGGGAGAGTAAAAAAACGGCTATTCACGGGAGAATATTTAGTAATTTAGCCTATTATTTTTAAATAATAAATATTTTCTTCTTTTATATTGACGGTAATTTTACCATTCTATATGTGGAGTGATAAGATTTAGGAATAACTTCAAATACCACCCCTGTAGTTTCGTGCTTTCTCACTTTAATACCATGTGGTTTAAAACGTATCACTTTAGTACCATGTGGTTTGGTTATTCTCTTTTTGTTATTTTTTCGTTAATTTTTTCGTTAAATTAATGAGAAAGTTAAAACTACATGATAGTAAATTGAATATTCGATAAACCATATGTGGGATATTTGAAGTTTTTCAGTATAATTTAACGAAAAAAATTAACGAAAATATAACAAAAAAAGAGAATAACCAAACCACAGGGTACTAAAGTGATACGTTTTAAATCACAGGGTACTAAAGTGAGAAAGCACGAAACTACATGAGTGGTATTTGAAATTATAAATACAATTAACAACGCAACAAAATAACTTACATATAGTTGCAGTACATTTATTATATTCAACCGAACAATATATATATATATATGAGTGCGGCTGGAATACTATCGATGGCACCAAGCATTTGGTGTTTTCCGCCGTTAGATTTAACTCTTTGATTATTTTCACCCGTTATATTATACTATTCAACCAACAACTCACTCAACCCTAGAGAGCCTACATCATTCTAACCATACATTCATTTATCCAAGGGCCGAAAATTTAATAGCACCAAGAGCTTGATGCTAATGATAGTATTTCAGCCTAGTTCTATATATATATATATATATATATAATAATAATACTTATTGTATTTTTAACGGCATTTACCATTTTTTATTATATCCAACGAAGCGGTTCCATAAGTTGCTTATATCGTTACAAGGTCTCCATTACGGAATTGAATACATTTTAGGTCACAGAGTTTTGGGTTTAGTATATAGATATTTATTGGTTCTTAGAACACGATAAATTAATAAATATATAAAACATGCTCATGGTAAGCTTCGGAGTGTTATAATACGATGTGGAGATTAACGAAAACCTTTTAGAAGTCGGTGGTATCAGTAAAGTCGTCGCCGATTTTATATTTTAAAATGGAAGAATGTGATGATTATTTTTTAAGATTTTATTATCATTTTGGAATCTATGTATCCGATGTATACATATGTAGGTTTTTTTTTTTTTGGGGTAAATAAAAAAATATAAAAATTATCTGAACTATAGATCATTTTGATTTGACTACTAATCATTCAAAATATTAGTTTACTATTCAATCTTTCAATTTGTTTGATTTGAGTCAATCAACGGCACTTTAATTTTAAAGTTTAAATGCGTCGTTTATCTTTACAGACTAAGTTAGTATATTTCATATAATTTTCGTTATTATAAATTTATTAAAATAAGTAATTAGTTTAAATTTTGAAGTTAAAATATCGTTGGTTGATTCAAATCAATAAAATTCAAAGGTTGGATAGTAAAACTAAAATTTTGAAAGATTGTATAGCTAATTTAAAATGATACATAGTTCAGATAAGTTTGCACATTTTTACTTCCTCCTCAGATGAAGATTACAGTAATAAATAAAAAATAAAATTTTAATCTCAGTTACTGGTTTTTTTTTTTTTGTGTTATAGTTTAAAATCTCTTATAGTATTCATGTTGTGTTTCTTTTCTTTTTTCATTTACGGGTTGATAAATAGTTACATTAAACCTTTAATTTTATTTTTTTAGTGCGTCATTTAGTATGCAACGCTCGAATCTTAAAACAGTATAGACGACAAATTACGCCGTCTCACATGAGATGGCTTTCCATATAATTTTTCAATATAATTTTTGTTCTTTTTTTCGTACATAGAAAACTTTTGTAGATGGGATCTCCACTCATTAAGGCAAAAAGTGTTTTAAAATTATTGGCAATTGATTGAATCCATTTTTGGATAGAAATAATTTGTCATTTAATCAGCGATGCCAATAGCTGCAGATATCCAAAATTTTATCCGAATACGAATCCAAATTAGATAGGTTTATTCAATGTTAAACAGATATAGTTTCGGATACGATATAAAAAACAAAAATCCAACGTACTCAGATTCGGATATGGATTTTGTCTATAGCCAATCCGAATCCATACCTGAACCAAACCCGAATATATAGATTTTATATTATGTAATATAAATAAATGTTTGATGTTATATTTGAATTTATATTTTAAAAATTTAGATTTTAATGTAATATATTGTGATGCATGGTAAAGAGAAATGATTGCTTAAGGCTCGGATTTCGAATTTTTGGTCCAGTTCGGTTTTGAATATGGATTTTTAAAATCTGTCGGCTGGTTTACGATTTTTAGCTATCGGGTTCGGATTTGAATTTTTGAAAATCTGTCTCGAATCCGATCCGTTGAAATCCCTACGTATAATTCCTCATTGCAACATCTCATACATTATTAGGTGTAACATGCTGGTCCAAAATCAGCCAAACACGTTCTCCACCGTCTGATTGGAGACATCATCACGTGGATACACCAATACTTCCATGTGCATCCAAATCAATATATAACCCAAAATATGTTTGATGTATCTATCCCCAAACATTTATCTGCGGAGGTGTATTATGTAATGAATTATATTTAGGCTCGTCGAATCAGCAAAAACCGTTCTGATCCGTGGGACCTCATACTAAATATGATATAATCCGATGGAGTTTGTTGATTTTTTTGAACCTTTTCTATAAGTACATGAAACAGTTTATTTTTGTATTGTTTTTTTTATTTTTTATCGTAGGACGTCTGAATCGATAATTGATCTGTTAAATATGATCTAATCTATTTGAACATTCTAAAAACCAAATTCTGTAGTTTTTTTTTATATCATTTATGTGGTGATTTAAAATGATCTTAAATTTACTTTATATCAGTCGTTAAAAATTATCAATTTTGTGACTATTAAAATACTAGACAAACGATATTCTAAAATCATAAAACTTGAAATCTATAAAATTTAAATAGCGTAGATCACATTTAAGATCATATTTAATGGAGCCGATCGTCAATTCGGATGACCCACCGTTGTATACACTCGTTATATAGGATGAGTAGGTTCGTGCTAGCAGGCGAAGAGGTAGACTTGCTCAATTGCGAAGGAAGGCGAGCGTTGTACGGACTTAACCAGCAATTTTGTTTAAGTCTGCGACAATTGCGAAACGCCTCAGCAATTTTTGCTTGTTCGGGATAAGGGGTCTATCACATCGTCGAGCACAAGGCAAAGGGGCACGAGGGGATTACTATGTCGAATCATTAGCGTAATCACTAATCCCAAAAGCACGAGCTGTTTGAAAGATACAACCAACTCACTTAAAGCGTACAGACACAACGTCCACGTGTCTCGATTGTGACTTGCCCAACCAGTCTCCAACCACTTTGAATATGACTCGGTCGAACCCGACCTCCCACAATTTCGAACGTAACTCGGCCTGATTTGACTTCCCACTACAGGGCAGGATGCTAACCCCTTTTGAATTTTTCCCAGTTTATTCCTTTGCAATCACCCAAACTCCAAAGGCGATTACTGTCGGAGGTTTGCCAAAATTTTCTAAAAGTATCTACGAATATCGAGACTGCGGATGCGGAAATCGAAAAATCAAGTGTCTCTTATGATTTCTAAAAGATGTAGTAAGTGTAGACTCATAGGAGCTCGTAGCCTCTCGTTTTGTTTGTAGTTTTGCCCCACCTGATGCCTTTCTATTTATGCTCTTGGGAGGCGAGTGGCTTATATATACTTGTAGCCTCCACTCTCTCAAAATTACGTACTCAGTTATACTCATCTACTCTCGAGTAATTGCAGCGCTTTCTACTATATCCAACCAAACAGGATGCATGTAGTTGCAACTGCTACATTTTCAACTGTATGCATCTCTAACTATACTGTATTTAAAATTACATCTAACCAAACGGTCCCTTAATGGTAGAACGGATAGGTCCGAACTGGCAAGCAGAGACGGCCTTGCTCACTTCACGAAAGAAGGCGAGCGCCGCACAAACTAGACAAACAATTTTTACTTAAGTTCGTGACAGTCAAACTAACGCGCCCAACGACTAAGGGCAAGAGAGAGAGTTTGCTCACCTCGAAAAAAAAGGCAAGTGCCGTATGGACTTAACAAGCGATTTTGCATAAGTGTGTGGCAATGAGCGCGCACACGCGGGGGTCACCTCGACCCACTGATTTGCCGTATCTGGACCGTTTGATCGATGGGTCAAACGCCCAAATCAACGGTGATCAACACGACTATTAAAGAAATAATATTAATAGATAATATTGACGTGTCCTCGTTGTCGGTGCCGATGAAAGTAACCAAAGTGGGTCCCACACCTCTCTCTCCATCATCATCACCATTAATTAACGCGCGCTTGGGATGATTCACGTGTCGCCATTTCCAACCACCTCATTGGTGGGCCCATCTTCTCCGTAGATATCAACTTCCCTGGACCGGGTTCACCACTGTAGACCAAACAAAATTTTATTTTATTTTATTTTATTTTTGATGCTGCTGGTAGGATTGTGTTTCCGATACCTGGAGATGCAAATGGATTCTGGTCGGTGGAGTTTCCATTCCCGATCTGCTTCAAACAGCATAGTTATGTGAGCGAAAAAAAAGCCCGTCCTGATTCGCTAAAGAAATAGAGTGCTTCAAACGGCATAGTTATGTGGGCGGAAAAAAAAGTCCGTCCTGATTCGCTAAAGAAATAGAGGAACAGACACGGAACCCTTCATTTCCTTATCTGGAATCGTTGAAAATTCGTAAAAAAACTCGCTAACATCCTGATTTACTCTGAATGGAAGGGATAAAAAATAGTTTGCTCCGAATTTATCCTGATCTACTAGAAAAACGAGGCGGAATGTGAGGGACCTCTTCCCTCCATAAATCTGCATAGTTTACATCCCTATCAGTACCCCACCAAAACTAATACATAAACCTCCACACAAATGGCCATTTATAGGCCTCAGAGTATTTCTGCATACACTGGATTTTGAATCCAGAGAAATATATTTCGCAATCAAGTTATCTGCCACTTGAGTCCAACAGTTCAACCAACTTTTCTGCAGAAAAATAAATAAATAAATAAATATATATATATAGTGTAGAGCTACTATACTATCGAAAGTATCAGGGAGTTGCTGCTTCCGACTTTTTAACCCTTGGATCAAGGATTATACGGCTAGGATGATAATGGCCTCCCTTATGGTTGAGTTGTCCCTCTAAGGTTGAGTAGTTTTTATTGGGTAATAATATTAATCCAATGATTAGAAATGATCAAAGGGGTTGATCCAAGGGCTAAAAAATTAAAAATACAAACTCCTTTATACTTCCGATAGCATAGTAGTTATAATATATATATATATATATATATATATATATATATATATATATATATATATATATATATATATATATATATATATATATATATATATATATATATATATATAGAACTAAGCTACTATACTATTAATAGCACCAAGTCATTGGTGCTATTAGGTTTTCGGTCATTGGATTAAAGGATATGCGGTTAGGATGATGTGGGCCCCCTAGGGTTGAGTGGGTGGTTGGTTGAATAGTATGATCTAACGGGTAAAAATAGTCAAAGGGGTAGATCTAACGGCAGAAAACTTGGTAGCACCAAGTGCTTGGTGCTATTGATAGCATAGTAGCCGGACTTTCTCTCTCTCTCTCTCTCTCTCTCTCTCTCTCTCTCTCTCTCTCTCTCTCTCTCTCTCTCTCTCTCTCTCTCTCTATATATATATATATATATATATATAGAGCTAGTCTCCTATACTATCTATAGTACCGGGGCTCCGGTACTATAGTTGCTTTTTCGATCTTAGGGTGTTCAAATCAACGATCCACACCGTTGAAATTGATCTAGGATATTTGAAGTTCTTAGAAATAAAATTTTATAATTTTTCGACATAGTTTACTTTGTGATCAAACTGTTTCAAAATTGTCAAATTTCAATGGTTATTATAGCGAGTTTGTAGTTTAACGGTGGAGAAGAATCTAAATTTATTCAAATTTTGATAGAAAATACTTTAAACTACATAGATGAAGGTCAACATCCTTGATCTTGAATTCGAAACTCCTATACTCAAATTTTAAGGATTATTCAATTTTCACCGTTCATTTTGACATAATTTATTTACTAAGTAAACGATATCGAAAAAAACTAAAATTTTATTTCTAAGAACTTCACATACCCTAGATCAGTTTCAACGGTGTGGATCGTTGATTTGAACACCCTAAGATCGAAAAAGCAACTATAGTACCGGAGCCCCGGTACTATAGATAGTATAGTAGCCTCATTCTATATATATATATATATATATATATATACTATATATACTATATATAAAAGCGTATAGGATTGACAGATAGAATCAAAAAAGAATAAAAAAATAATTTCTATGAACGGTTATGATTAATTTGTTAAAAAATATATCAAATAAATAAGAACGAACGGTTATGATCAATCTGTTAAAAAATAGCATTCATATCTATCTATAAATTCAATTCTACGAACGGTTGTGATCAATTTGTTAAAAATATTTCAAATAAAAACGAACGGTTATGATCAATCTGTTAAAAATTAGAAGTCCTATCCATTTATTTTACACTAAAATTTAAATTTGAGTTTAAATTGTGAATTAAATTTAATTTCTGATATCAACTTTGAATTAACAATTAAATTTTTTTAATTATATAGTGGATCAAAATTAAATTTTAAATTTTGAAATAAATGTGAATTAAATTTTGATGCTTTTAGTTTAAAACACATACTTAAATTTTAGATTCATCAGAAATCGAGAAATATATAAAAATATTTAATATAAATATATAAGAAAAAGAACAATATAAAATATTGTAAATATTTTCTAATAAAATATAACATATGAATTTATAAAATATAATTTTATTGTAAATATTTAAGTAAATATAATATACAAATTTATATTAATTTAAAATAAATTAAAATAATTGTTACGTGTATTTTTACGTACACTCAACTAGTATATATATATATATATTTATTTAGTTATTTATTTGATCCCTTTTAAAACTATCAATCACTTTATAGTTTTGATTGAAAATAACATAGCACAGATTCTTTTCTAAAATAAAACACATTTTAAAATGAATATCTAAATTTTCAATTATAATTTTTTTATCACCTGCTATGAATATATTTTTTTATTCAAATTCAACATGCGTTTATAATTTTCTAATAGAACATTTGGCAATGTGATAAAATATTTTATATCTTTTTTTCTTAGCACAAACTATTAAATTATATCAGAATCTGAAAAAACTTTATACTTTTTTAAAAATTAAAATAAATATAAAATTAAATAATAAATTAAAACTTTTGAAGTTTAGGTACGTAAATAGATTTTTTTACGTTCATTAAACATGGGAGAAATGGTAGGAAATGATTGAGTGGTCCACTGATGATTGGTGGACTCGGTTCACGTATTTTTCAAATTTTTGTTTATTGTTTTCCGAGGGTAATTTGGTCAATTAATATAACGACGTGGGGCGCATGTTACCACATGGCAAATGACCATCCACATGATCACGTGAACCATGCAGCGATCAGACGGTCAACAAGAGCTGTCGAGCATAAACGGCTGAGATCGCGCGATCACAGCCGTCCACAATACTTTAGTTAGGCGTAGCATCACGTAATTCAACTAGGCCACGACACGTGTAATGCTCTTATTGGTGGTCGTTTTCGCCTGTAGACCCCACCAATGCAATTACGACACGTATACATTGAAAAACTCTTTTAGTTCTTTGAATATTATTATTTTAATTAAACAAAAGACAATTCGTTTGAAATGTTACAAGTTTAATCCATTGGATTGTTTATATAGATGACGTTTGGTTGTGTACAATTAAAAATGTATTTTAATTATAACTATAATATACATATTTAAATGCTGTGTTTGATTTAATATATATGAATTCAACTACAGCAGTAGCACCGTAAAAAAAAGCTCGAAAAAGCTCGTTACATCTGAATTTATCATAGTTCCAGTGCAGTAGCTCGGAAGAGTAATTAAAAAAAAATATATATATAAGTTTACTTTTCTAATCACTTTTTAAATAAAAATTAAATTTTTTCTAGGTAAAAAGTGTAGAACTTTTTCGAATCATAGACCATTTTGATTCTACTATCCGACTTTTCAAAAATTTGATTTTACAATCTAACTTTTCAATTTGTCTGATTTGAGTCGGTCAACAGCACTTTGATTTTAAAATTTAAGCTAATTTTTTACTTTAATAAATTTATAGTTGAAAATTTGGGAGTTAAAAATACCATCTAAAGTTAGAATTTTTATTTGGTTAGTACTCAAGAAACGCCTATCTACGGCTGACAACTTACTCAAAAAAGGATGGTCCGAAAATCTACAGTGCGTGATGTGCGGCAACGATGTAGAGACTGTTGATCATCTGCTTGTCGGATGCGTAATCAGTAGATTTTTTATGTTTAACATCCTAGAAGGTAGGCACTTCCGGGGCCTGAGATGGAGGTCAGGGGTGTCTGGGAGCTGCTAGCTGGAGAGCACCGAATAAGGGCAGCAGCGAAGGATCTAACCAGAGTCGTAACCTGCTGGTGGATGATTTGACAAGAAAAAAATAATATAATTTTTAGGAACCAATCATTTGACCCTTTTGAGATTATTAGACGAATCCGGGACGTGAGCAGGGAGTGGACTGAGGTTTGCAGCTCTTAGTGACTTGGCTTTGAGTGTGGAGTAGAATTTTTTTTTTCTACGAGTTTTTAATTTTGGTTTTATCTAACTTTTTTGTTCGGGTTGCCTTCATTTTTTTCCGAGGCCGCGTTGCCTCAACTCTTGTAGCTAAATTCATTTGCTAAATGAATGAAACGGGTAGCTTGCTACCTCTTTCTCAAAAACAAAAAAAAATTATAGTTGCGAAAATTATATGAAGGATACTAACTAAACCTGTAAAGACAAAAGATGTATTCAAATTTTAAAGTGAAAGTACCGTTGTCTGACAAAAATTAAACAATTGAAAGATTTAGTACGAAAATCAAAATTTTGAATGATTGAGTAGTCAATTCAAAATATACCATAATTCAGACAAGTTTTGTGCGTTTTTATCTTTTTTATATTAGAAATTATTTTTTCATCTCCAACATCTTTTTTATATTAGAAATTATTTTTTCATCTCCAACAATACAAGTTTCCAAATGCACGCAGCTAAATAAATCATTTATACCTATAGCACTTTCTATTAAATATAATCAAATAAGATATAACTGTAATATTTTTAATTACATATATTTCTAACTATATATTCTGTATTTATATTTATGTTTAAGCCAAACGACCTCATCGTAATGACAATTTAACAGCATTTAGACGCATTTAGACGGTCGTTTTAATTTTTACGTACAAAAGTTATATTACTTCTTTGGCACACAAAAAGTTTCTATCTATATTCGCTATTTAACAATAGGTTGTTACGCTAAAAAATAATAATAATAACACATAGTAGCAGACCAATGCTCTCAAATAATGAAGCGGCAAAGTGAAAAAGTTTGCGGTATTACGGGAGGCGCAATTGAACTTTGCCCAAAGTTTTACCATTTTTATGGGGACCAAATGGCAATAACGAAATTGTACAGAATGTTTTCGTAATTTCACCTTATTATTTTTTTATAGTAATTTTAGGAGTAATTGCACCATTGGTTCCCAACCTTTTCTATTTTTCAATTTAGCTCTTTGCCTATTTTTTTTTAATCAATTGAGTACCCAGCCTTCATAAATTATTTCAATTAGGTTCTCCTGCTGTTGATGATTTTATTATTTTTGACTGAATTTAATTTATGAGGAGGAGGAGAAGAAGATTAAGAGGAAGAGCGAAAACGACGAAAAAAGAAAGAAAAAAAAAAAGGAAAGAGAGCCCAAAAATGATAAAAAGAACGAAGAAGCAAAAGATGACGACGACAATGAGGCAGTACGAAGAGAACAAGAAAGTAGAGAAAAAAAGAAGAATAAATCCAAAATAAAGCAGAAAGAAGAGAAAAGTAGCGAAGAAACTAAAAATATAAAAAAAAAAGAAAAAAAAAATTTGACCGGTAAAAGAGTGTTTAAAAATATAAAAAGTTTTATAAAATTCGGCCTACCATGCACAGTCAGATGGTAAAAATAACAGCACAAATTGGCAAAGGACTTGATGGTTGGTATCCGAGATCTCAAGTTCGAAATTTAGTTACTTTTAATTTCCAACTAAGTTTACTTTTAAAAAAAGGGATAACTTCAAATATCACTCTTGTGATTTCGTGTTTTCTCACTTTTAGTATCCTGTGGTTTAAAACGTATCACTTTAGTACCCTGTGGTTTGGTTATTTTCTTTTTTGGTTATCTTTTCGTTAATTTTTTCGTTAAATTATACAAAAAAACTTTAAATATCCCACCTATGATTTATCGAATATTTACTTTATTATCATGTAGTTTTAACTTTCTCATTAATTTAACGAAAAAATTAACGAAAAGATAACAAAAAGAGAATAACCAAACCACAGGATACTAAAATGATACGTTTTAAATCACAAGGTACTAAAATAAGAAAGCACGAAACTACAGAAGTGCTATTTGAAATTATCCCTTAATAAAATGAATGAAGCAGGTAGCATGCTACCTTTCTCTCGAAAAAAAAAAAAAAAAAAAAAAAAACAGCGCAAAGGGCGGTAAAAAATTCAAACGAAACGAATTATGAAGATCAGGGATTCAGTTGACAAAAAAAAAGGGACTCCATTAAAAAATAAGAAAAAGTTAGGGACCAATGAGGTAATTAACCAATTATTTTAAGCTGCGCCCTATAAAAACCCATCCCCACTCTCTCTTCATTACCAAAAAGCATTTATACGTGAAGTAGTTGTCCCCATCGCCATTTCTCTCTCCACACGAGGAGGAGGAGGAGGAGGAGTCCCGTGCGAAACCCTAATTTCTCCATTTTTTTCAACATCCCCGCTCCAAAATCTCTCTCGAGATCACGAAGCATCGATCGAAGAGGGAGAAGACGCGATCGAGATCAAACATTAAGAGGTACGAAGATCGATCCCTAATCGATCTCGATTTGATCAATCGATCGGTGTAAGTCCCCAGTTTTGGGATCGCGATCACGTACGGATCTCATAAACCTTAATTCGAGGTATGCTTCTCTTTTTTTGCTCCGATTTTGAATTATGTTGATTTTTTTTTGCTTTAGTTTTGTTGTGTTATTCGTGAATTTTTAGCTCATTATTTTATTTTTGTATAGAGATATTTGGTATCGCAATTTAATTTTTTTGGTCCTACTTAAATTACTAATTTTTGATTTTGAAGGTTTTTTTTTAAAAAAAAAATTGAAACTACGGTTCGTACATGATATGTAAGGAAAAACAGAAACAATTTTGTGGACCCGGTCTACCACGTCAGCACTGTGATCATAAATCTAAGTACTTATTTTCATACGCCCCAAATCTTTTAGTAGATTATTTTTAATTTCTATTTATATAAAGGGTTAATTGCATATAGCTTAATGTAGACATATCGAATAGTAAATATATTCTATAAAATTTAATAAATTTTTTATTCTTATCCTTACAGAAGTTCAGTGATATTCATATTTGTTTCTCTGGTTTGTTACTGTTAGAGCACGATTTATTTTAACAGCTGATAAGTGAAATGATATTTTCTTTTCTTACAACTATATTCCTTCGAAAGTCCCAACTGTTAGAATTATGTAAAAATATTTTTCCAAAAAAATATTTTATCCAATAATATAAGAGGGGTAAAAAGATCAATTTAACTCATTCACTAATCAGGGTAAAATATTTTATTTACAGTTAACAGGAGGGGTATATTTGAAATATTAGGACTTATACAAGGACAAAAATAAAAAAATTAAACTTTGTAGGAATATATCTACTATTCGATATGTTTATAGCGAAATTTATGCAATTAACCCTATAAAATACTGTAAAAATGAAATAAGTGTCCATACATATGTACATGGCTTTGGTTGGTTTACGAATAATGTGGTGGACCAGGTTCATAGAATAGTTTCTCTAGGATGGACAGAGTCCCTCAAATCCCTGCGGAGTTCTCGTCCACGCAATAAAACGCCACGTGGTAGGCCCGTACACCAGAAGCGCATGTGGACGCCTAGCTGTTTCCAGTAATTATGCGCCCCGGTGGGGCCCACAACGAGTTAATTAAATGAGGCCCATTATTATTATTATTATATTATTATTATTAGGGTTAATTTCATACAGCTCCCTGCAAACATAGTGAATTGCAAATAAATTCCTACAAAGTTTAACTATCATATGTTGTCACTGCAAAAGTTCTGATGTTTTCAAATATGTCCCTCTGATTTGTTACCGTTAAAGCACTGTTTATTACTTAACAGAAAATAAGTAAAATGACATTTTTGCCATCACAAATGTATCCCTCCAAAAATCACAACAGCTAATATAAGAGGGATAAAAATATCAAATTATCTCATTAACTAACCATGGTTAAGTATTTAACCTATGATTAACTAAACTTTTCTAACGGATTCTAACGATAAGGACATATTTGAAAATATTAGGATTTTTACAGGAACGACATGTGAAAGTTGAACTTTGTAGGGATATATTTGCAATTCACTATGTTTGCAAGGATCTGTATGAAATTAACCATTATTATTATTATTATTATTTAAAGGGTTTGGACCTCGCGGATAATTATTATTTAGTATTATTAGACACAAAAAATTAAAAATATATTTTGTGCATCTATAACTAGATATAAAACTTACTGAGAATTACAATTTATGCATAATTTATAAAAATTCATCCAGCTACGTTCTTATTCTTATGTTATATAGGGTTCGAGTCCAATCCAACAACTTAAATTAATAAATAGAGATATCCTTCGTATTATATACAGTAGCGGTTTTATTTGGTATTCAATAATGATTTATTATTTATGATATTTTTGAGTTTATCCTAGTTGAATCCCTACTAGACTACCTAGTTGATGATCATATTTATATAATATCAAAATCTTAATATAAAAATTGCTAATATTATTATTATTTTTATTTAATTATATTTTACTCGCGAGTAAAATAACTAATATTATCTTTTTTACTATTTTGGTAACTTGTTTTACTTTAATATAATTAACAACCTAGCTAGTCTACTAGCTAACACGGAAATGCTAGATGTACTATAAAAATTCTTCAGATTTTAGTGTTTAAAAAAAATGATGTGACAAATGAGTGAAACTATTGGACGTTACAGACTCTCTCTCATTTAGAAATTTTATTTTTTAGCCCAAAATAATCAGACGATATGAGACTCATATTTCTGATTAGTAAACCTAAAGTTATCACCACACGTGACCATCTAGTATACTAATACTAATAATTTATTGGACTCAAACTACCTGTTTAAAATATATATAAGCTTATTTATTATTCCTAGTGTTTGATTTTTATATTCTTATTAACATGTTATAGAAATTGTTACACAACAGTAGGGGATAGCTAGGTATTTGTCTCTTTGCCTTTTAGCTTAAAAAAACTACTGTGGTGGGTGTACGAGAGTTACAATTTCCACGTGCATAAATCCAGATCGAAATTATATTATTATTATATATAACACGAACTTGGCGTGAAGGAGAGTCCCAAACGACAATGAGAACCACCTCTTGAGTCCTTTATACTATTTTATATATCCTTCTCACGTAATAATATGATGCAAAAACCAAATCTTGTTCTCCTCTAGATATGCGTCTCCCAAAAACATGTCCCACAATATATATATATGTATATATATATATATAGAGCTAGTCTCCTATACTATCTATAGTACCGGGGCTCCGGTACTATAGTTGCTTTTTCGATCTTAGGATATTCAAATCAACGATCCACACCGTTGAAACTGATCTAGAATATTTGAAGTTTTTAGAAATAAAATTTTATAATTTTTCGACGTAGTTTACTTTGTGATCAAACTGTTTCAAAATTATCAAATTTTAATGGTTATTATGGCGAGTTTGTAGTTTAACGGTGGAGAAGAATCTAAATTTATTCAAATTTTGATAGAAAATACTTTAAACCACATAGATGAAGGTCAACATCTTTGATCTTGAATTCGAAACTCATATACTCAAATTTTAAAAATTATTCAATTTTCACCGTTCATTTTGACATGATTTATTTACTAAGTAAATGATATCGAAAAAAACTAAAATTTTATTCCTAAGAACTTCACATACCCTAGATCAGTTTCAACGGTGTGGATCGTTGATTTGAACACCCTAAGATCGAAAAAGCAACTATAGTACCGAAGTCCCGGTACTATAGATAGTATAGTAGCCTCATTCTATATATATATATATATATATATATATATATATATATATATATATATATATATATATATATAGAGAGAGAGAGAGAGAGAGAGTTGAGTTTCTATATTTTTTAAAAGTACAGAAGTATTTATGTTTGTGACTTTTTAGCCATCGGATCGTCTCAACATCAGTACAGCACTATTAACCGCGTGTCCCGTTAAATCTCTTTTACTAATGCTGTATGAATTTTGAGACGATCCAACGGCTAAAAATACAAGCACGTTGAGCTTCTATACTTTTAAAAGCATAGGAGCTCAACTCTCTCTCTCTCTATATATATATTTATATGTTGTTTAAATTATAAATTAATTTAAATTAATAATTATCACCTAGATTAACTTGTTCTTATCTGGAGACTATTTTTAAGGAAGGGAGTGCATTTCACAAAAACAAAAAAACAAAAACAAAAGTTTGAGTTATGTATAGTATTAGTTCCAAGGCCCCGTTCAGGATTACTCGGAGCTTACGTCATTAACAATATATTTTTTTCGACCCTATCGACAAATTAAAAAAATATATTTTTTATACTTTTGTTCTAAAACCGTTTTGACTATTAATAATAGATGAGTCTCAATACCAAACAGGACCTAAGAGGTGTTGAAATAAGAGGGTACGTAACTTAAAATGAAATTATAGAGAAAAAAGAAACTAAGGCAGAAATGTATAGAGATCCCTGCAAGTATAGGCATCTTGAAGTAGAACCTTAAGTTTACACTTTTTGAGTTTTTTTATTTATGTAATTTATGTGGTATCAATCAATTTAATCAATATTTTTTAAAAAAATCTAACAGCAAGATTGTTAATAATTAACAGCTCAACAAATTTTTTAGCACACACAGAATGTTTTGTTAATAATTAACTATTAACATCTAAGAGAGCGAGTAAATGTACTATAATTTCGACTTAGTTGATGTAAATTATGTACATTAAAAAAATCAAAAGAAAAGGAGTTGATTATAAGAAAAAAAGAGGTTGGGGATCGATTTCCAATTACCTATAGTTAAGGGGGATTATACATATTTTCACCGTCCACAAGCGTAAGGAGATCACGTAGAATGGATTGGGCCCAATAACATTTTTTCTCTTTTACTTTTTTTTTAATATAAAGAAAAAGGTTATCTGGTTCTAGTTTCAACCACATATATTCGTACACGTCACAAATTGGTGGGCCCCACTCCGCACATATTCGTCCACGCATTTCGAGGGAGTTGGCGCCAACCGACTTTTACACGCACCCGCACATTGGTGGTCCCCCACTCCAATTATTGGAGTTGTCGCGAAGACCATGGACACCCGGGAAGTTATTCCGTAGACCGAGGTCTATAGACCACGGTCTCCAAAAACTCATTTACGAAGGCCCCGTTTGGTTCGGGGGTTAAAGCGGGGATAACGAAGTTATCCCCGCTATTCCGCCAAACGAAACGAAGTTTGGCCGGGATATTTTATCCCGGTCAAACTTCGTTATTCTCGATTATTCCGGAATAGCTGGGATAAACTATTCCATCGTTTTGACGGAATAGCGCTATTCCAAGCTTAGTTCTAAATTTAATTAAGATTATAAATTTATTTAAACATAAATTATATAAACATAATATATTTAATTAATAATAAAAGAATAAAATATTCAAGCTAGATTTATAATAAATATTATTTAATTAATAATTTATATATTAATTTATTTACTAATTAACTAGATAATTAATTAACTATTTAATTTATTACTTTAATAAATATTTAATTAATTTTTTAAGTAATTAATTCATTATTTTAATTAATTTACTAATTAAATAATTAATTATATTGTTTAATTAATTAATATTTTGAGTAATTTAATTATTTTCTTAATTAATCATCTGACTATTATTAACTAATTTATTTATTAATTTATTATTTTATTAAATTATTTGTAATTAATTAAATTATTAATTACCAATTAATTTATTTATTAATATTAAGGGTTTTTAGCAATATTCATAATTATTTAGTAGATTAAATAAGTTAAATTATTACTTAATTAATATTTCGTCTTAATTAATTAGATAAAATATTATTGTTTAAAATTATAATTATTCTTATCCTCGCAATTCCAATCAAACCATCCAAACACTATTTTTCTTATTCCCGAGAAAAATCTACTTTTCATCCAAACGCAAAATTGATTTAATCCCCGCTTATACCTCAATTTATACCTATTCCTGGAATAGTCACTTTTTGCTTATCCCCGAACCAAACGATACCTAAGGAGTTGTTTATAGGGATGTCAATGGGTATGGATACCCAAAATATTATCCGAATCCGAATCCGAACGGGACGGGTTTATTCGAACTAAATGGATATGGATTCGGGTATGGGTATAGAAAATAAAAATCCGACAGGTATGGGTACGGATATGGATTTCGTATGTACTCGATCCGAACCCGAACCCGAACTCAAATCCGAATAAATTATATACATATTATTTATTTATTTATACAATATATAAAATGCCTAATAATTTTATCCGTTGGATCTTTATCCAACGGTATATTTTGAAATATAGTAAAAAAAAATTATTACTTCGGGTTTGGATTTTCGGGTTCGGGTTCGGGTTCGGATTTCGAATTTTTGATCGGGTCGGGTATGGGTACGGATTTTTAAAACCCGCCGGGTTCGAGTCCGTGTTCGGATTTCAATTTGGTTGTCGGGTTCGGGTTCGGGTTTTTGAAAACCCGACCCATTGACATCCCTAGTTGTTTAGTTGGATATAATTATAATACAATGTGATAAAAAAAATATGCACTTAAAAATATAGCAGTCACAATTTATATGCATCTTGTCCGATTAATACAGTTAAAAATATTGTAAATTTAGAGTTACATATAGTTACATTTGCAATACAATTTTTAATTATATACAACCAAATAATTTTTACAAAATAATTGCATATTGAAATTACGACTTTTAATAACTTCTCACAAGCGTAACAAGTAATCAATATTTAACGCTATTAATTTTTTAATAACTTCTATAAAAGCATTTTATGCTTACATAGTAGGTTTTTAAACATCGCGGCGTTGACTATGTAAACTAATTAGAGCCTCTGTGTCAGATTTAATGATTTGTAATTAGATTTTAAATTCTCTTGAGTTTTACAGCTTGTTTGGTTTTGCTATAGGATTAGTACTATTTTGCGAGTAATAATTTTAGCATTATTCTTTTAACTTGACTTTCATTAATATAGCGAAAATAGAAAAATTAAATTAGAGCTTTTTATTTTGAGGCCGAAAATTTTATATTAGCTTTCTATTACTGCATCATTGGTTAAAGACTTGTTTGAATGTCAAAATAACTTATTTGGCTCGTTCATCCTTAATACAAGGGCAAAAGGATCGATGGTTAATATCTGAGATCTCAAGTTCAAAAATTAGTTGCTTTGCATTTTCAGTTAATTTTTATTTTTTTTAAAAAGAACAAAACATGCAGCATATTATCTTTCTCTCAAAAAAAATAATAAGAACTTTGGTGTAAAATCTTTTTACCTTATTGAAATTTGGTTTGTGCTTGTTTGAAAGATCTTTTGTATCAATAATTTGATAAAATAATATATTTTGCCTGCAAAATAATTTATTTATTTTTTAAAAAATAATTTGAAGGCAGAATACTGTATTCTATCTAAACATTTGATTACACTCTTCAGCTATTCAATATTACATTAAAAAATACACTGAATAAAATATTTATCCTCTCACAAACAGTTAGGAAGTCTACTATGTGACAGTCACATCACATCATCTATAATCAGTCAATCACATATTTTTTTTAAAAATGAAAGTACAATAAAAAAAATTTTCTAAAATTTATAATAGAATGGGTAAATTTTAGGAATAACTTAAAATACCACCCCTGTGGTTTCGTGCTTTCTCACTTTAGTGTCCTGTGGTTTAAAACTTATCATTTTAGTACCCTGTGGTTTGGTTATTCTTTTTTTTTTATTTTTTCGTTAATTTTTTTGTTAAATTAATGAGAAAGTTAAAACTACAGGATAGTAAAGTGAATATTCGATAAATCATAAATGGATATTTGAAGTTTTTTCTGTATAATTTAACGAAAAAATTAATAAAAGATAAAAAAAAGAATAACCATACTACGGGATACTAAAGTGATATATTTTAAACCACATGATACTAAAATAAGAAAGCACGAAATCATATGGATGGTATTTTAATAAGAGTGTATTTTTATTGGACGGAGACACAACGTCTACAACGTGACCGTAGCATTTTAGTTACAACCTGCGTCAATAATCGTGCTTATTCGCGTCATTGTCTCCCTTGTACTACTTTTCGAGTTATATACGACCTGTTTATTCCAGGTGCGGGATAGGAGGAGAGTTGGGGGGGGGGGGGGGGATAAAAACGACGATGGAGAGCTATCCCCAGCAGCGGGAGGGGAATGGCAACGCGGACATAGAGAGCATGGAGGCGGCGGTGGGGGGGTGGAGCAGGGAGGGGTTGGAGAGGAACGGGTCGGAGCTGTTCGAGGATTACAAGGAGGGTGGGGGCGGAGGAGGAGGAGGAGGAGGAGGAGGGACGAGGGAGCCCCTGCTCCGGCGCCGCCGCACCATGAACACCACCTCCCAGATCGCCATCGTCGGCGCCAACGTGTGCCCCATCGAGAGCTTGGATTACGAGTAAGAATCCAGAATCTAGGGTTTTCTTCATCTTCATTCGCCTTGTTCCCGCTTCTTTCGTTTTTTTTTTTTTTTATTTCCCTGTTTTAGATGGGTTTGTTCGCCATTAATGGTCGCGTTTAGGGTCCGTTGTGGAAAAAAAGAAAAAAAAAAAGCAGTTTTTGGTGGCGAAGATCGGATATTATATTTGTGGGAGCTTAAAAAGTAGGGCTTTTGATGAAAATTTTTTTTTTTTTTTTTCCCTTTTGTTTGTGGTGATTAGGGAGTAATTAGTGTTCATTTGAAGAGTAAATGCTATATTTTTGTGAACAACTGTTTGAGCAGTGCAGGTGATGTACTAACAATTTTTTCTTTTTCTTTTTTGTAAATTTCCCTCTTAAAGATATGTTGGGAGACCCCTGAACTATCGCCAGTTTTCAACTGGGCCCTCAATGTTTTTCCCCCCTGATTAATATTACTCACTCAATATTTTATTCTTTTGATTCAAGTTGTTTTTATCAGTTAAATTCGGCGATTTTGCTAAATTTAACGGTAATTCTGTTATATTAGTTATTTTGATAAGCTTATGGAACTATATATTTAATTTTAGAAAATAACTTTTGAAGGAGTGTCAATGAAAAGAACACTAGTTGAGGAGTCTATTTGAAAACGGTCTGTAGTTGAGGAGGTTCTTATGCCAAAAAAAAAGGAGCAAATTTTGGGAGCAAAGTTCTGATATTATATTTGCATGATCTGAAAATGTAGTGCTTTTAGATGGAAACTTTTATTTGGGTGATTAGATTTATGAAGTAATGTTCGTCGATATTGTAATTGTAAGGTAACAATGAACAAAGTATTATTCGTGTGATTGGATATAAACTATAAGGTAATTCATGTAATCAAATTCCTGTATAACATAATCCTCTGAGTATTAAACATGGTTTCCTTTCTTCTTACATTAGCTTGAATAGCTTCAACAAAATCCTGTCTAACTTATCTGATATTCATTTTATCTATTTGTCTCAGAATTGTGGAGAATGATCTATTCAAGCAAGATTGGAGATCGAGAAAGAAAGTTCAAATATTTCAGTACATAGTTCTCAAGTGGACTCTCGCTCTTCTTATAGGCTTACTAACTGGCCTTGTCGGCTTCTTCAACAACCTTGCAGTTGAAAACATTGCCGGATTAAAATTATTGTTAACGAGTGATCTCATGCTTAAGCACAGGTAAGACCTGACCTTTTCTGATGTTACTGTAGGAAGTATATCAAATCCGCCGGGACAAACCTCTTGAAATCAAACAAAAGTTATATAGCAACGCGTCAAACAGTATTAATTGTGGATTGATCTAAAGAACCAAAAGATACGTAAAAGTAAATATGAGTTCCAGAAAGATTCAGAAACAGTACTTAGCTTTTTGTTCTTGTCAAACCTTGTTTATTTCTTAATTTGCTTCTTATGAGAGATAGCTTTCTACTAAATCGTCTGAATGATATGAGAACTACAAGTCTTCTTTTTTATTTTTTTTACTGTTAGACAATCTCAAGGAAATGTTTCTTTAGAAGAGCCGATAGCAGTTCAACCTGACATCTAACCTTTCCCTACTCCCGACAAAATTTGAGATAACCAACTTTATGTTACAATTCGGCATTACTGGATATTTGCTGGCATAGTGGAATGCTTGTTGGTATTTGGTCATGTATGGTTTTGACAAAATCTGGCTACGGAAGAAAGTGTGTTATGTTGAAATTGATGGAAGCTTAAAAGGCACTTCAAATCTTTCTTGGCAATGAGTTCAGTAACTCGACAGCGTATTATCTATCAATAATTATGGCATTGATGATAAATCTGTAAGTATTGATATGTACAATATTATTTCGAGTAATCAATGCGATTCTGGTTCCAGTGCAGATACTTTACTGCATTTCTAGCATATGGAGGATGCAATTTGATTTTGGCAGCCACAGCTGCGGCAATCTGTGCTTATATCGCTCCTGCAGCTGCGGGATCTGGTATCCCTGAAGTTAAAGCATACCTAAATGGGGTTGATGCTTATTCTATATTGGCTCCTAGTACACTCTTCGTAAAGGTAACTGCTAACTTACAAGCATTGGATCGCAAAACAAGTTTTAGCCTGATCGGATTAGCATATTTCTCTTCCATTTTCTAATTCTTTCTATTCATGATTTTATGGCCAACTCTTGTACACATCTGTTTTTTTTCCTTTGCTTGCTCGCGCATGCATACATCATAAAAACATACATGAATACATGTATTAATAACCTAGAATCAAATACTTGCCAAGAAGGAATATAATAGAGGAACTCCACATACGAATTATTTTTTCTGAAAATATCTTCTATATCTCTAGTAAGGTAATTTCTTTGATCTTCCTTGGTTCTCGCTAATCTTGCTTTATATTTCCCATTGTTTATTTGTTAAGTTTCGTATGTCCACTTGTTTGATACCTTGAACGTTGGGTCTTTTATTGGAACTTCTTGTAACTTTTACTTTACAAATTTAATGTTCAGCAAGGGTCAAACTATGAGAGCTTATAACCTATCCATTCAGCCAGACAATTGTTAGTATTTGGCAATACTTAGCAACAATGCTGAATATTTAATTAACTTAGAAGAAAGCGTTCAAAGTTATAATGATTTGGTTCCTCACTTGTGCAGATATTTGGTTCAATTCTCGGAGTTTCTGCTGGATTTGTACTGGGCAAGGAAGGGCCCATGGTGCACACAGGCGCTTGCATTGCCAACTTACTTGGTCAGGGCGGATCACGCAAGTATCATCTGACGTGCAATTGGCTCAAATATTTTAAGAACGATAGGGACCGTCGAGATTTGATCACCTGTGGTTCTGCAGCTGGAGTTGCAGCCGCCTTTCGTGCGCCTGTTGGTGGTGTCCTCTTCGCTCTTGAAGAAGCAGCGTCTTGGTGAGACTCTTTTTCTTTTTCTTTTTTTTTTTTAGCCCCTTATGTTACTGGTGAAATTAGAATTTCTACTTTTAGCAGTCAAAATCATGTGGATTGAGGACAAAACAATGTGTGTTCTAGTACAAAATATCAGAAATATCATTTCAGATCATTTCTTGGTTTAATGTTAAGTAGTTTTCAGCACTTAAATTGCTCAAATAAACATCCAACAGGGTGAGTCAAAATAATGCATTTATCTCTATGTGGAATGTGCTATGATAGAGTACAGAAGCAATAAGTGATAGGACTCCAAGCTGATAAAAGAAAGAATCTAGTTGACAGTATTTTTAACTTTTAAGTTCCTTTTTTCATTTATGTTTTCTTCAGGTGGCGAAGTGCTCTTCTCTGGAGGACGTTCTTTACGACGGCTATAGTTGCTGTTGTGCTGAGAGCTTTAATAGAGTTCTGCCGAAGTGGAAAATGTGGACTCTTTGGGCAAGGAGGATTGATCATGTTTGATCTTAGTCAAAACATTAGTACGTACAGTACTCCGGATCTTATCGCCATATTGGTCCTTGGAGTCATTGGGGGCGTGTTCGGAGGCCTCTTTAATTTTCTCTTGGACAGGATTCTTCGTGTATATAGTATCATCAACGAGTATGTTTCAAATAATCATTTATTTATTTTGTAGTCCTCGACTTGCAAAGGCTCCAATTCATTTTCCCAGTGTTATAGCTGATATACTTTAAACACCTGGTTCTAAGTGCAGCACTTTGTTCCCCGCCATTGTTATTTTGATTATCCATCGCAACCGACACTAAAATTAAACTGACTTGGTGTAGCATAGAGGGGTTTCTGAAGCTTTTCCCTATACTTTAGATTCTGATGGAAAATCAAGTCAGCAATTGCGACGGGACAAAGTGGAATCAGGCTAAAACACAGTCTTTATTTTCTTATTATTTTTTGCATTAAATTCTAAGTTCAATTCACCTGCAGGAAAGGTGCTCCATTCAAGATCCTCCTCACCATCACCATCTCTCTTCTCACCTCATGCTGCTCCTACGGCCTGCCCTGGCTCGCCAGGTGCATTCCGTGCCCAGCCGACATCCAGGAGCAGTGCCCCACAATCGGCCGCTCGGGCAACTACAAGAGCTTCCAGTGCCCCCCTGGACACTACAACGACCTTGCCTCACTCTTCCTCAACACAAATGATGATGCCATTCGCAACCTCTTTAGTGGCGGCACCGAAAACGAATTCCACATTTCCACCCTTTTTATCTTCTTTACTGCCATCTACTGTCTCGGCCTCCTAACTTACGGCATTGCAGTCCCTTCTGGTCTCTTCATCCCTGTTATTCTCGCTGGCGCTTCCTTCGGACGCATTGTAGGAACTCTTCTTGGCACGATCGCTGACCTTGACCCCGGCCTCTTCGCGCTACTTGGTGCGGCCTCTTTTCTCGGTGGGACTATGAGAATGACCGTCTCGGTCTGCGTTATTATCTTAGAACTCACCAATGATCTTCTTATGCTCCCCTTAGTTATGCTTGTTCTTCTCATATCCAAAACTGTCGCCGATAGCTTTAACAAGGGGGTTTATGATCAAATTGTCAAAATGAAGGGCTTGCCTTACATGGAGGCCCATGCAGAGCCGTACATGAGGCATTTGGTCGCAGGAGATGTGGTGTCGGGCCCGCTTTTCGCATTTACAGGCGTGGAGAAGGTTGGAACTATTGTGCAGACACTAAGGTTGACAGGCCATAATGGTTTTCCGGTGATCGATGAGCCGCCTCTTTCTGATGCACCTGAGTTGGTCGGTCTCGTGTTAAGATCTCATTTACTGGTGTTACTAAAACGCAAGAGATTCACCAAGGAGAGGGTTAAAACCGAGGTAGGGGAGGTACTACAAATGTTCGGCGCATTCGACTTTGCAAAGCCAGGATCGGGGAAAGGTTTGAAACTCGAAGACTTGGATATCACTGAGGAGGAAATGGATATGTATGTGGACCTCCACCCGATAACGAATACTTCGCCATACACGGTCGTTGAGACGATGTCGCTAGCTAAAGCCGCAGTGCTTTTCCGTGAGCTCGGGCTCAGGCACCTGTGTGTTGTGCCAAAGACACCCGGAGTGAGGCCTCTCTCTCTCTATATATATTTTTTTTTGTGTAACATTTGTGATGCTAATTGTGAGCTTATATTCTCATTTTCGCAGAGGCCTCCAATCGTAGGAATTCTCACACGACACGATTTTATGCCGGAGCACATTCTTGGGCTATTTCCGCATCTCAAACCCCACAAGTAGGCCTATATAGCATCCTTGTAATCTTCCTCTTTCTCTCTCTTGTTTTGTTGTTCATGTGGTTGTAACTTTAAGAGGTTTGTTCATGCGGTTTCATCGGTTCCACTCTCGCGCTTTCAAAGTGATATAAGGCCTATTTTGAAATGTTTAGGAAAGAACTGGTATTGTACTGCAAAGCTTGATTGTTTTTTTATCCATGTTTATATGCTTCAAGTTACATATTTGAGAGCTTTACCGCTAAACAACATCGAGTCTTTAATTTTCAAATTCAAACATTTGATACTGCAGTTTTTGTAGATTACTTTTTGGAAAAATACAAAAAGCTTTTCAATTATGCTTGTAAGTACTTTAGAAGCTAGAAATGTGCTAGTATTTGGAGTGAATTTGAATCTTATGAGCTATTTTTCTTATTGCTTTTGTTTTTTTTGGGATCATGTTTTGTTTAAGTTTTAAATTTGTTAACTGATCATGTTCTTTTCGTATATTTCTTTGTATGTTCAATAGTTGAGGTTTACATAGGTGGTGTGATCAACAGGTAAACTGTGTTGGGCATCATATTTTATAACTCTTTTTTTGTTCTCTTTTTTATTCTTCACTTGATATGTTGTTTTATGCCACTGACTTACATGTTTGATGCAACTTATTGCTTTGATTTGCAAAACAACAACTTAAGATGCTTTCAAGAGAAGTGATTTGGTGTGTTGTTTATTAATTAATTTAGGAGTACATGCAAGAGTACAATGCTACATTCGGCCCGGCCCAAGCCCAACAGATATTGGGCCTTTATGGGCCTTTTTACAAGCCTATTTGCTAGTATTACTTAAATCTTAGAGATATTTCCTTTTTTGCCCTTGGAAACTTAGTGATACTTCCTTTTTATTCTTTAATTTTCAATATACCCCTGAAAAGTTTCTGTTTCTTTCTTATATACCCCTATTTTGAGGGTGAATTGAAAAAAAATTGGATTTTTTCAAAGGTATTTTAGGAAACTGATTCTATAAGGGGTATATATGAGAGGGAAACTTTATAGAGGTATATAGGAAACTGCACCTAAATCTTAAATTACACTAACATATAGTTCCAATTTGGTCTCTTCTGTGGATCGTAAGCGCTAACCAACTATCCCAAAAGCACGTTCTCATAGGAAGAGCGCACCCATCGCACTTAAGGGCTCAGGCATAGCGCTCGCGGGCTTCGACCTGACTCAACCCACCTGGACGTTGGGTCTATTGTTGGGCCTCTTGCCGTTGGGTCTCTTGTGGATCACACCCCCACTCAACTTATTAGGCTCACCCAACTCAACTTATTTGTCTCCTGGACCTATTGTCACGGGGCAGGAAGTTGGACCTATTTTAGTCCAATAATAAATAGCCAACATCTTCATTTACTTATCTTGTCCTACTTATGAGAAGTAGCAACAAGACTATTCTCTGACCGTTTCCTATCAAATCGATCTTGTGTATTGCACTTCTGCACGGCATTTGGTTAGAGGATAGGGATCAAGATATCAATCACTTACCCAAGCAAAAAATTATGGTATCAAATATTCCCCACCTAGAATTATGTAGAAAAAGTTAAATTATCCTCTTATTATCTTGCAAGAAATACTCTGGATAAACAAATGATGGAAATTGCACTGTGCCCATAATGATCCCCCTATGCCTAAGTTAAGAATATTACCTAAGATAAAAATCCCTAATTAGGTGTTGCAGAGGACACCAACTGTGCCTAAAACTGTTGATTGTGCCCTTCCTTTTGGGGACCAACAAAGAGGAAAAAGCTGAAAAGAAAATCAGCACCACACACATGTTGTCCTTACATACCAAGCAATAACTCATCATCATCTTTAGTCAAAAACCAAAAAAAAAAAAAGAAAAAAAAAAATATAGAGAGGAGTCAATTGGTGTGTCATCCCAGCAGAGAGCCTTTTCACCTATATTTTTTTGCTTTTAAACACCTCTCAATTTGTGTCTAACCCTAGTGTAAATTGTATTAATAGTACCTGTACTATCCTTATATTGCAACTATGATCTCTCTCTCTCTCTCTCTATATATATATATATATTTTTCAGTACTGCTACAGGTACTCTACAATATTGTTTGATGTGTTGTTGATATGTTGACATATTCATATGGCTTCTTGAACTGTGTGTATAGTCTAATTACAATCTTTCACATTATAGTGCCGACACATTAATAATATAGTGAGAGACATTCAGCATGAAAAACTCAAAACATTTCTCTTTTTTTTTTTTTTTTTTTTTTTTTCTCTTAATGAGTTTCATCCTAATATTTCATATAGAGTGCACTTTAATTACTAATCATAGAGAAAATCTCTTCTTTCTAATTAAACGGCGCATTTACTGTAGTTTACTTCATACATTAGCGACTAACATGCAAGTAAAAGATAAGCGAACGAAGCATGTTTGAAATATTGGGATAGTATGGGGACCATCAATGCATTTTACCCTAGAAGCAAATCCTATATATAGGCTATTCTCATAGCTTCAAAAATTGAAACCATGTGTTCAACTTGTTTCATTTTTGTTTGTCCATCAATTATACTATTATAACATATATATATATATATAGAATCCAGCTACTATCCTTTTAGGAGGATGGGAGCCTTCGTCCTCCTAAGTTTTCTACCGTTCAGATGAAAAGATGTGCGGCTAGGATGAGAGTGGTTACGGTTAGGTTGATAGTGGGCCCCCTAGGGTTGAGTGGGTGGTTGGTTGAATAGTATAATCTAACGGTTGAAAATGATTAAAAGTTAGATCTAACGGTCAAAAATTTAATAGGACAAAGGCTTCTATCCTCTTAAGATGATAGTAGCCGGACTCATATATATATATATATATATATATATATATATATATATATATATATATATATGAGCTAGTCTCCTATACTATCTATAGTACCGGGGCTCCGGTACTATAGTCGCTTTTTCGATCTTAGGGTGTTCAAATCAACGATCCACACCGTTGAAACTGATCTAGGATATTTGAAGTTCTTAGAAATAAAATTTTATAATTTTTCGACGTAGTTTACTTTGTGATCAAACCGTTTCAAAATTGTCAAATTTCAATGGTTATTATGGCGAGTTTGTAGTTTAACGGTGGAGAAGAATCTAAATTTATTCAAATTTTGATAGAAAATACTTTAAACTACATAGATGAAGGTCAACATCCTTGATCTTGAATTCGAAACTCCTATATTCAAATTTTAAGGATTATTCAATTTCCACCGTTCATTTTGACATGATTTATTTACTAAGTAAACGATATCGAAAAAAGCTAAAATTTTATTCCTAAGAACTTCACATACCCTAGATCGGTTTCAACGGTGTGGGTCGTTGATTTGAACACCCTAAGATCGAAAAAGCAACTATAGTACCGGAGCTCCGGTACTATAGATAGTATAGTAGCCTCATTCTATATATATATATATATATATATATAAGTTTTAGCATAAAACATTGTAGCCATGTGGGCCTAGAGAAATCATGGAGAGATCCATCCCTTAGATTTCAAGCAAGATATATATATCAGGATTTGGATTGATCATTGATCATGCTCACACCAAAATAATTCATGTTGAATAATAATTTTTTAATTAATGTGCATATGGGATCACCTAGTATTTTAATTGTATATAAAACAGTAGAGATGCAATTAAAAAAAGCCTATATTATAGTAAAATCTACCAAATAACTGTCGGATCATTGGTGCTAAGTATTATTCTCAAAAGCTCGAGCTGTTAGAAAGACACAACCAATTTACTTAAAACGTACAGATACAACCAGTCTCACGCCACTTCGAATATGACTCGGCCCATCCCGATCTCCCGTCATTTCGAATATGACTCGACCCAACCTGGTCTCCCGCCACAGGGTGAGATCGATGCTGGCCCCTTTAAGCTAGCATAACTTCTATATGTAACGGTATCGGAAGTTCTAAACTGGAAATATTGCTTCTATTTGCTAATAGTTCCACTGAAGGTATATACAGGAGTCTACCTTTAAAAATTCTAAATTTTTTTTATTGTCGAAACCTGGCTTCTACTTCGTGGGTAAAGAAGGTGCTTCTGAGAAATTCTGCTTGCATGGTTGGTTGTTTCCACTACTGCGAAATCTTATTCTTTTTCTCCTTTTTCATATATTTTATAAGGATAACTTCAAATACCACCCCTGTGGTTTCGTGATTTCTCACTTTAGTGCCATGTGGTTTAAAACGTATCACTTTAGTACCCTGTGGTTTGATTATTCTTTTTTTTGTTATCTTTTCGTTAATTTTTTCGTTAAATTATACAGAAAAACTTCAAATATCTCACCTATGGTTTATCGAATATTCACTTTACTATTCTGTAGTTTTAACTTTCTCATTAATTTAACAAAAAAATTAACGAAAAGATAACAAAAAAATAATAACGAAACCACATGGTACTAAAGTGATACGTTTTAAACCACAGGGTACTAAAGTGAGAAAGCACGAAACCACAGGGGTGGTATTTGAAGTTATCCTTATTTTATATCCTCTAATATAAGATTCTATGCCATGCACCTATATCTAACATGAGATTCTATTCTTTTTCCTTTTTTTTCCCCTTTTTGTTTTGCTTTTTGTGTGTGTGTGTGTTTAGAGGCTGGTTCAATAAACTGGGCCATGTATTTGCTATAATATCATTTGAATCAATTAGCACATTACCCATTCATTGAATTCTATTGTAGCTCATATTTTATATAATGGAAAAAGATATGGTGTAATATTGAAGCAAACTTATTATAAGTAAAAGGGAAATAGGAGAAAGAGAAGTGTTTGACATGCCTAGATATTATTAAGTAAAAATAGAGGCAAAAATGTATGGAGACCCCCTCAACTAAATGTCTTTGTTGAAATAGACCCCTCAACTTTTATTTTATTTTATTTTATTTTTTTATTGGGACCCCTCAATTTCAAATCTATTCATTTGGAAAATGGAGTAACTTTAATCATCTTTTAGTGAATAAAATTAGTTCAATTGGTGATTAATAACTAATAATAAAGTTACTAATTTGACAAAACTTTCTTATATAACTAACTACAAAAACTCAGATAAAAAAAAGATAAAAATGTGCATCCGACCTTCCAAATTTTGATTTTACTGTCTGACATTTCAAATTATTTGATTTGAGTCAGTAAACGGTATATTGAATTTAAAATCTAACCTAATTACTTATTTTAGTAAAATTTCAGTTACCAGAATTGTATGAAGTACATGTAAAGATAAACGACGCACTCAAATCAAACAAATTCAAAGATCGGATAGCAAAACTTTCTTATTTTGAATTAGCTATCCGGCCTTCCAAATTTTGATTTTACTATCTGACCTTTCAAATTATTTGATTTGAGTCAGTAAACAGTATATTGAATTTAAAATCTTACCTAATTACTTATTTTAGTAAAATTTCAGTTACCAGAATTGTATGAAGTACATGTAAAGATAAACGACGCACTCAAATCAAACAAATTCAAAGATCGGATAGTAAAACTAAAATTTTGAATGGTTTGGTAGCCGAATCAAAATGGTTTATAGTTCAAATAAATTCTATAAATTTTTATCCAAAAATAAAAAATCAGAAGTTGAGGGACCTATTTCAAATTTCCCTATAGTTGGGAAGTCTCCATGTATTTTTACCTAAAAGAAATTTAAAAAGTGTAATGCCACAGCAAAAGGGGGAGCAACAGCTGCTGGAAAATCTCAAAACAGCTTTTGTGTTGTGCTTTGCATTTGCTTTGACTTGGTTCTTAATTGTCTATCTTTTCATGACAATGAGAAGAGATTCTCTCTCTCTCTCTCTCTAGAAGAAACTATTGCACGCACCCGATGCACCACATCACCTTGTGCGCCACTTACAAGCAGTATCCCTCTGTCTCATCTCATACTTCAATTTCGACGATACAACTCACTTTGATTTTTAATGGACGGTAAACACTGTAGTATAAGATGGAATGGATGGCTGAAAGAATGCGGTGCACAGGACAGTGCTATGCACTTGTTGCATCAAATGATTCCTCAAATATTCTCAAAAACATTAGCAAAAGAATATTTTTGGCACCACATGATGCAACTTGTGACAATTATTCCAACCCATGATAATTAATTGTACAGTAGATGCAAAAGATTGCAAATTTGATACAACTTCATTATGGATATAATAAGTTGCAAAGGAAGTATCTGCAAATCCGAGAGAAATAAACATTTTCTTTCTACTGTAGTTTAAGATAATTGTTATAAAAGTTCGGGATAACTTCAAATACCACCCATGTGGTTTCGTGCTTTCTCACTTTAGTGCCCTGTGGTTTAAAACGTATTATTTTATTACCCTGTGGTTTGGTTATTCTCTTTTTGTTATCTTTTCGTTAATTTTTTCGTTAAATTATATAGAAAGTTAAAACTACAGGATAGTAAAGTGAATATTCGATAAACCATAGGTAGGATATTTGAAGTTTTTTCTGTATAATTTAACGAAAAAATTAACGAAAAGATAACGAAAAAAGAGAATAACCAAACCACAGGGTACTAAAGTGATACGTTTTAAACCACAGGGCACTAAAGTGAGAAAGCACGAAATCACATGAGTAGTATTTGAAGTTATCCCTAAAAGTTCAAATACTATCACTGGAAAAGAGTTTGATCAGTTACTCTAACGTCGTGAGAGGAAATTAAATAACGCTAGAAATCTGACGAGATTTGAACTCAGTACCTTCTGTTTCGATACTATGCTAAGTAATGCAAAATAATTTTTTTTTCTCCCAAAGCTTCATTTAAGCTGTTAGAGAAAAATGGTTGGTTCATATTAGTTGACGATTGAAAACACCAATCCAAATTTGCATGTAATACAGACTCAGGTCCGTGATTATGGTTTCTATCTCAATAGCTCATCCAACTGAGCTAAGGTGAATTGGTAAATACTATTTTTTCTTATAAGAATTGAATTGAATAGACAAAAAAAAAAAAATTAAAAATCTATTTATAGAAATAGTTTTACATGCCAATTAGATAAGAGTACCTGGCCATTAATACCACAGTAAAAATTGTACCATGGATCCTGCTCCATGCGATGTACCAAAAAAAAAAAAAAAAAAGTGTCAGTTACCAACTAAATTCTTCAATAGCTTCTTGCTGTAACTAAAACAGGATCTTCCACTGTTATTTTATTTTTTTTCTAAATTTTCTTCACTTTAAAATTTATATACTTTTCTTTGTAAGCTGTAGCTAATAAAAGCATGAGCTTTAGGCCTCGTCTGGCATCGTATTTATTTTTTATTTTTTAAATAAAATTTTATATTATTAAAAAATATTGGAGTAGATAGTAAGTTACTAGCAGTCCTTTTATTCAAAGTCTTGATTTGAAAATAAAATATAAAACTTAAAAATGATTTCTTTTTACTTTCAAAATTTTTGAAATAATTTGTCATCGATCACTTTGCAGGATGTATTGTAAGTTAACCAATTATAACAAATACGAAAAAAAGGTTTTTTATGCAACCCATCAAATTATATAAATTAGTGTTTAAAAAAGTTTTAAAAAAACAGTAACGATGTCAAACGAGGCTTTAGGTTCTTTTAATTCAAAAAAGTTATTTTAACTTTTCGACATCGAAATAATCACTGAGTTAGCTTAATGATTGTTATTCACATTGTGGTCTAAAAGGTCAGTGGCGTATGTAATACTGATCGAAGAGAACTTGAATGAGGAACTCCTCATTCAGCCTTATATATTGGGCTTCTTTTAAATTTGTCGTTCAATATGATATTAATATGAGAGATTCTCCTATACACCACTTTAATCCTGTTCGTTAATTTTATTACAATGAACGGCTATGATTTACTAAAGCAAAACTATTGACCTGCTATATTTTTCCCGGTACCCATTAATCGGTACCCTATTGAGGGCCTTTTGGTCATTAAGAAATCCACTTTAGCTATATTTATGAGGGTAATTTTGGACTTTTGGCCGTTTATGATATCTAGTCTAGCATTAGTCCACAGCTCTCACCCTTATTCGGCTATGCTTCAAAATAGTTTTGTTAAAAAAAGAGATTTGATTGAATTTATAAACTTTTTATCAAATTTAATAATTTTGAGAAAATTGTAATTCACAATCAATGGAGTTATTAAATTTAATAAAATTTTAACCAATATAACAAGAATAATTCAATTCTGAAAAATCAAACCAATAGAGCTAATAGAGCCATCAAGATTTAAATTAGATCCAAATTTACAATTTAAATTGATTAATATTTAATGCTGTTTCAATATTGAATTAATAATTTAAATTTTATTTTCAAAAATAGAAATTTTTTATTTAAATAAAAAATAAAAGTTGGGTTTATAAGTACAGTATAAATTAAACTCGAATTTAAAATAGATTAATATTTTTGAACTTTTATGTTACTTTAATATTGAATTAATAATTTGAATTTGAAATTTGTTACCCATTTAAAATTTAATTTATACTATAATAAGTATAAGGTTTAACTCAAGTTAAGTTTTAATTTCGAATTTGGGATTAGTTACTTACAAAATTAGCCACTATCTAATTTGGTAAGTAAAAAAAAATTAAATAAGGAAACAAAATATTGGAAACTATTAATTTGGGTAAACTTTATTAACATCACTCTAAGAAATATTAAAAGTCAATCATACCCTTAAAAAATAAACGGTTAGATTTAAATGACCCGGTGTATTGAAGCATTACTCTATTAATATTATCCGGATAGATAACATTTTGATTGGAACAAATTTTAAGATTTTAACGCATGGTAAATCATATGGCTCACCAAATTATTTTAATAAGAATTCGTTGAGAAACTTCTCATTAAAAGTTGCGCTCACACCGACCTTTGCCTGCCTTTCAAAAAGTAGATTAAACATCTGACCTTTGAATGATAAATCAATAGAGATAGAAAATTTGATAGAAAATAGTTGGTTCAAAAAAAGCTTTACAATAACTTTTTCAGTCCCTTAAGTGGTAGCTGTGATCATATTCGTGATCTCAGAAAAATATAGAAGTTTAAGTTTGACCTAATATACGTTAAGTATAGAATTTAAAATTATCATTTTTATGCAGCTTAAGTTTCTAAAAATAATCGATTATTTTATATAATATCAGAGCAGCAATTTCTTTTATTAAAAAAAAACAAGCTATGTACCTGCTTCACTCATTATCATTTTGTTAGAAATAAGAGATAATTACCTATATATCCCTCAAAACTTTGAAAATATTTTCTTTACCCTTACTTCTTTTTTTCTTTCCAATATACCCCTCATGTGTTCCTCCGTTATTCAAAAATACCCCTGCAGTTACCACCCGTTAAGTTAACTTGGTTAAACGTGAGTTAAATATCTATCAGAGTTTAAAAAAAATTAAAATACATTTTTTGCCCTTAATTTAAGGGCAAATAAGAAATATTGGTGATGGTAGAAGGATATATTTGAAAAGACAAAAAATCAAAATACTTCTTATACCCCTAACTTAAGGGCAAATAAGAAAAATCGGTGATGATAGAAAAGTATATTTGAAAGGATAAAATAGTAATTTCACAGAGATAACAGATATTGCTAATAGTTCATTAACAGAATTTAACTGTAGGGGTATATTTGAAATAGGTTGGAACGTAAAAAGAGTATTTTTTTATATTAGCCCTCTAAGATAGGTAAATCAGAAAGTCAAAAACTTTTCAGGAATATATAAGTAATTGCCTCTAGAAATAAATTCAGTTATAAATGTGAAATAATTAGGTTTCGAATCCGATTAACTCGGTTTTACTATTATAAAAAAAAACAGCTTAAGCTTTTATAGAGATAAATTGATGGTTCATGGAGCACGAATCAAAACTTGGGTGAACTTGGTGCATACTTCGCTTGTCGTGATGGACGGTGGTGATTCGTTTAAGGATCAGAATATTTGGAACGCGCGAATCTCGAGGTGTGGCGTGGGTGAATGAAAGAGAGAGAGAGAGAGAGAAACAAATGAAAAAAAAAAAAAAAAAAATTCCCCCGACAACCAAATCTGGCCCACGACCGCCTCTTCTTGGTGGGGGTGGGCCCCAGCCACACGCGCGCGGGTCCCTCCCTCCGTAGTTTAAATTATTGCCTGAACCTTGTGTACGAGTTCTACACTCTATGCACCGAACACAATTCCAATGATCAATATCTTTAAAAAAAAAAAAAAGGTAAAACCTAACATAATATATATGACCTACGTACACTATTTAAAAGATTAGGCATATAAAAATATGTTTCGTGAGAATTACTACTAAAGCATCAAGATAAAATATTATTATTTAATTTGTCAAAAAATAAATGTATAAGAGGAATTTTTTTTTTTTGCGTTGCTTTTCATCTCTCGCGGTAGTTTTTACATTGTCGTCGACGATTAAAGTGAACCCAAGATGAAACAACATAAATTTTAATGGTCTACACTTTTTCTTGACTCTAATTTGGGTCTATATAATTTTATTTTTTTTTACTGGTAAAAATTTATGAATAGTCTCGTAATCACAGGCCATTCTGAAATAGCCTCCTTCAAACTTTCCCTTTTGGATTGAGACCTCATCAGCTATTTTTTGATTTAAATTTTTACACTTAGTTCAGTTAAATATTTTATTAAATTTAATGACTTTATTAGTCATAAATTATTAACTAATTTTAATTTTAATTCCTAATACATAATTAAAATTATTAAATATAATAAAATTATTAATAAATTTGATAAAATTTTTAAGTTCGGGCGAAAATCACTTAATTCTCAAAAATTAAAAGTCGAGGATTTTCAATCCAAAAGAAGTTGTGGGGGCTATTTCAAAATGCCCTATAGTTGAGGTTGATCTCTATCTATACAATTTTTTATTTTTTTTTACCTCAAGTTTATTAATTTAACTTTTTATTTTTTTAACCTCTAAGTTTTTGGAGACCCCAAGTAGTGCATAGACCTTGGTCCATGCAATATTCTCTCTCTCTCTACTCTTTCCCTAGCTACCTCGTATAAGGCACAATACCTACCTCTCTCTCTCTCTCTCTCTCTCTTGTGTGATAGTGTGCAAATAAGAGATAATATCATATGTATCCTCACTAAGTTTTAAAATTAAGAATTTATTCCTACAAAGTTTTAATTATCAAATATATATACAAATATATTTCTACAGTTTAATTAACTATCATTAGTCGACTGCTGAATTTTTACAGTTTAGACTATTATGCCCTTGTAAACAAATAACTTTTTAAAAAATTCTTCTGAGGTTTATAATTTACGGTTCAAGTAGAATGACATAAAACTTAGAATAAAAAATTTATTAGAATTAATAAATAATTTTAAAATATTTAACCGGTTAACTAAGAGAGAAATATATATATTTGGAAAACTACTAAGCGTTTGTTTAAAGGGATCAGCATCCTACCCTTTGGCGGAAGGTCAGGTTGGGCCGAGTCACGTTCGAAAGTCATATTCGAAGTGGCATGAGGCTGATTGGACCGAGTCACAATTGAGACTCGTAGGTATTGTGTTTATACGCTTTAAGTATATTGATTTCATCTTTCTAACGGCTCGAACTCTTGGGACTAATGATTAGCACCAACGATCCGACACTCTGAATGCTATATATATATATAAGATAGTAAAACTTTGCAATGATAAATATGTAACTTTTTTCTCTTTACATGGACATGTATGTTATTTACCCTACAAATAAGTAAATAAATAGCAAGAGGGGTTCTAAAGGAGGGGTTCTAAAGGAGTAGGAATTACTTAAGTTGTGGGTTGTGTCTATATATATATATATATATATATATATATAATACAATATAATATAGGAGATGGAAGAGGAAAAGCAAATGGAGCAACAAGGAGAAGATGTTGGTGGGTTTAATGGTGGTGAAAGAGAGGCCATGGGGTTGAGAGTGTTGGTAGTTGATGACTCTCCTATGGATAGGAAAATAGTGGAAGGGATGCTCAAGAGAAGTGGTGGTGGTGGTGGTGGTGGTGGCATCTTTGAAGGTAATTAACTAGCTATACCATGTTATCTAAGATGTTATTTTTTAAGTTATATATTGTATGGGAAGAGATATATGTGTTCATGGGTAACTTTGATCTTCCCAAACCAAAAAAAAGAAAAAAAGTTTTGGTGTTTGGATTGATTGAGGGTAGTTATGTAAGTGAGAGTGATGCATGTTTCAGACACACACACACAAAAAAAAGAAGAAAAAAAAGAAAGAAAAAAGAAAAAAGAAGAAGAAGAAGAAGTTGAAGGGATATTTTATGGGTAAATTGGTAATAAAAATAATGTTTCCTCTATTCTATTTTTGGCAACTTCTCCTCACCAATCTACATAATTTGTACAAGTTACAGAGTAACAGAGTACTGTTTTGTAGCTCCCTTAATTACAGAGTTGTTACCCTGCTCAAAAAAAGGGAAAAAAAAGGGTACTTAAACTTTTACTTCAGGTTACAAAGTGAAATGTGATTGTAAGTCACCTGTAGAGTACATGTCAGTGTTTTCTAATTAATTTTTCATTTATAAACAAATTCACTGTAAAACTATTTTTTTGTTCTTGGCCTTGGTCCTTAGCAGTGGTACTATCTATTCTTCTTCTATGGTACTATTTTTTGCTGTTTCAGCTGGAGTTTTTAGACTATTAAGCCTACAAAAAATTTTAAATACAAAAATAGATCTCTAAAATTTTTATTTGTAAAGATCTCTAAAAGGGGTGAATGATTCACTGCTTTTAAATGCGGTGAATCATTCACCGCCTTTACTCTAATTTACATCTTTTCACTATCCAAACTTCAAAAGATATATGGTATTAGATATTAAAAATAGTTATTATTCTGTAAAGAAAGCGGTGAATGATTTACCGTATTTAGAAAGCGGTAATTCATTCACCGCATATACCTAGTTTTATAAATAATTTTTTTGGAAGACTATTTTTGTAATTATAATATTTCTTAAGTCTATTAATAAAAAAAATGCGTTTCAGCTTCTACTTGTTTTCTTTTTTTTAACTTAAAGTATACACTATGTTTTTGAAATATTGAAGCCTATACATATATTATCCTCTGAAAACTACTAGATTAATTTAATCGCTTTGCGATCGAACATTCATCAGATTGCTTATAATATGTCAAATTAAGGTGGTAATCATCATTGTGAAATATTGATTTTTTTTTTTTTTTTTGTTGGGATTAGTTTATAACCTTTTTTTTTTAACCTTTTTTTGTCGATTTCTCTTAATGTTGTTATACAACAATCAGATGACACTTTGTAGCCATGATAACGTAAACATTCGCTGACACTTTGTATATATTCATGCTCATGCTTATCACTTTTTATCTTCTTGGCTCCGAATGTTTTCGACACTAACGAGTTCGCCTGTTTTCAGTTGTTGCTGTCGATAGCGCAAAGAAGGCGATGGAAGTTCTCGGATTACATGAAGGAAAGGCTAAATCCTCCACTGCTAATGTAAGTCAAATTTTATAAGTAAACAGTGCTTGTTTCTTCTTTAAAATGCCTAAATTTCGAAGCTCTCGATTCCAACCTATACCGTAAATCAAAATCAGGACAAACAAAACATCAAAATGACACTTTTTTGCATAAAAATTTCTTAGAGTGCCCATTTTAGTTAGGAGAAAAACTCATCTAGTTAAACTAGTGATTTTTTTATCTAAAAATCATATTCGCATTAGTACGTTGATTTCAAAATTAAGGGCATGGTATTTGATTTTTGTTCCAAAAAAAATTAATTCATTATTTTCTATAATTTTCTGCAGGAGCAGAAAATTGACATCATACTTACCGACTACTGTATGCCAGAAATGACTGGCTATGACCTTCTCAAGGTCGTCAAGGTAGCGCGCTTGTTTTATCGTATTCTTTTAGTAAAACATTAAATTTATTTTCTCAAATTTTTTTCTATTATTCTATATAATTCTAGGAGCAGAGCCTCCAAAAGCCGATCCCTGTCGTCGTAATGTCGTCAGAACACGATCCCCAGAGAATCAGCAGGTATTTTGTTTTTTTTATGTTTGTTCTCAGAATTTACATCTTCTTTATTTGTTTGTTACCATATTTTTCGGCCTAAACTCGTAAACTATTAGCTACTGCCGTGTTTTTGCGTTCTACGTCAGATGTTTATCAGTAACTTGTTCAGTTGATTTCTGACAGTTAATAAATGTACTGATCGCGCTCTTAATTTGGTGAATTAGATGTCGAGCAATAGGAGCTGAGGATTTCATCATAAAGCCACTTCGAGCAACCGACGTTCATCAATTGAGAGATTACGCGAGACCCGCATCGCTGACATCGAAAACAGGCACCAAGAGGAAGATGTCTTTGGATCTTATAGCTGAGAAGAGTGATTCAGAGAGGAGACCGCGCCTCGCGGGTGTTGCAGTAGCATGAGTAATCAAATTAACCATCTCCGATGACGCGCTAATAGTTAGTTTTACGGTAATAAGTTTCGCGTAGTCTAATTAAAAATCTATAGTCTACAAGTTTGAGTCCCTGTTGTTTTTCCTCGTCTTCGGTATTGAATGGTTTAGTTGCATCGATTTTTACTGGAATTTTTTTTTCTGCTACCTTAGCAAGTTGAGTTTGTTCGGTGTGCACGAACGTGTCTCGTACTAACGCGATCGGATTGTGCTGCAAATGCTTTCTTAAATGGTGTGATTGATTGTGGCTATAAGCTTTGTTTCTACTGTAATCTTTTTATATTATTGTGATTTTAAATCTAATTTTTGCTGGGATAATTGAATGGTTGGATTGAAACTGGGATGAACAGCATCCAAACCCTCATGATCATGTAAAGAGTTTTTGTTTCTATTTTTAAATAATTTTCTCAGAAGTTCCTGATGGTGTTGGCTCTATCTGAACTTGCTTTTTGGAGCACTATTTACATGAATTAGTCCTATTTTCTAATTTTAGCTGTGAGACCCCAAATAGTCCCATATATGAGATATAATAGGGCTAAAAATTCTCAACCCGGCTTAAGCATTTTGGGCAGTGGCTAGGCCCAAGAGGTTAAGAGAGTTAATCGTGCTAGGACGGGAGTAGTCATAGAATGGGTAACCCCCTGGGAAGTCGGGGCGTCACAGTTGATATTAGAGCCAATTACTAGCCGGAAGTGTGTGATGAGTCTCGGCTGAGCCAGGGTCAGAATGACAAGGCTAGCGAGACGAGTCTCACATCTCTTGATACTTGTGAGTTTGAGCCTGACGAGGACGTCAGGGCTTAAAGGGGGGGGAGAATGTGAGACCCCAGATAGTCCTATATATAAGATATAATAGGGCTAAAAACTCTCAACCCGGCTTAAGCATTTTGGACAATGACTAGGCCCAAGAAGTTAAGAGTAGTCCTAGGATGGATAACCCCCTGAGAAGTCGGAGCGTCACATTAGCTCTCAAAACCCTACATATTAGATTATTCCTACATATTAGATTATTTTGTTACAGCTACAAGTAAAAATTTCAAATTGGTTCATTCTCTTTTTTTGGAGCTCAATCCAATCAAAAGTTTCAGAGTTTTTATTTGCAAAGCACCTAACTCCGATTTTGAGAAAATAGAATCTTACTCCTATAAACCTCCCTTTTACTAATTACGTTTGATAAGGGAGGTAAAAATTTCGCCTTTCTTTAACCTCCAACAATATAAATTTGTTAATCTAAAAAAGACCAGGTTAAAACGAAGTGAAAGATGAGGAAAGAGATAATATATGAAAAAGTGATAAAATTTTAACTCTTCTTGTTTCATTCTCTTCAGTTTCTCTCTCCTCACTCTTGCCTTACTTTTCCCTCTTTATTTTCTCTCTCCTCAATGTCTCTCTCTTTAGTTTCTCTTTCTTCTTATTCTCTCTCCTTACTTTCTCTCTCTCTTTACTTTCCCTCTCATCCCTCTATCCTTTGTCTCTTCTCACTTTCTCTCTCTTCACTTTCATTCATGGAACAACCAAACCCCATTAAAGAATTTTTTTTTTTACAGGAGTACCATTAACATTTGAAAAAACATTGATGTTCAACATGTAACAATATACACATATACCAATATATATTGATCATTCTACATAAATAACCAAACAAAATCTCATTTGCAAATTAAAAGTCAAAGAAATGTATCAAATAACAGAGCTTTTCACTACTGCAAATTCATCATCAAATGTATTCTTCTTCTTCTTTTATCTCTTTGACTTTCCCATGTCGAGGATCTGAGACCCACTTCGAAATATCGAGTCCCCTTGAATCAACTGTGGTCGAGTTACTGAAATAAGTTAAATGAACATTATACCGTACAAACTCGCTGCTTCCCATTACAATTTGAGATCACCAAACATATTTACTGTTCATTAGGATTCAATCAAATGTGAAGTCCTTAAGTATTTCTTCTTTGAAGGGCCCGGAATCGTGCAGCAGTTTCGTGACATGCTTAACCTGCAAGAGGCAAGCCAATGAGAGATTATAAGATATAATTAAAAACGGTAATTTTATATTGATTTTTCTAAGAAGAACAAGGTTGATCAGTAACAGTTTTCCAATTAAAGCTTATTTTATAACTTTTCACCACAGTATAAGCAACCATTTCAAATTGGAGCTTCTATATTTGGGGTATTAAAGCTCATTTTAGCTACTGCCGCAGCAAAAGACCGTACCACTTATTTTCCAAACAAGTGATTTTCTAAAAACTTCTAATTCCTAAGAAGAGAATCTGCTCCAGAAGTTAAGCCAAACAGAGAACACGGTATTCTCACACGTATTTATTTAGTTGCATGTCCATCAGATTTTCTCATGAATTTCAGCCAATTCCATCATAGAATTCTCATTTGACTATAATTACCTTGTTTTATTCGAAAATCGGCATAACAATGTCAAGCCCTACCATACTGCAGTGCTATAATATCTTATGAACTTGTCAAAAGTCAATAGCAGAATGTCCCCAGTCTCTCTCTCTCTCTCTCTCTCTCTCTCTGCTAAAGATTAAATATTTCACATGCTCATGTCTCTCGGAGCTTCGAATGTATTAAATTGATTTCAACCACAATTACAAACTTAGTTGTACGTAATTCTGAACACAGTTCCTACTTACAGTTGTGTTGCATTTATAACTAGTGATGTCATTGATCTACCGCAAGCCCCACATGTTTTAAGGCTCTTTCTGTCACCGCTCTGATGTTTACATAATTAATGGCCCATCCAATATGACGAGCAATAAACGAGCGCAGCATATTATACGTCCTCTTTTACCACAGCAATAAATTATGAAATAAAGTGATGTGGCAAGAAGAACCTAGTGAATTTAATCATAGGACGAGGATCAGAAGGTGGCTTTTATTGCTTTAAATGTTGTTAATGTTACTGCAGTGTCAATGTTCTAGTTGTTGTTCGGTGACAGTAAGAAGCTAAGGTTTTAGGATGATAAATCTCACATTGGGCTTTTAAGGAAGAGATGATACCTGAACAGTCTCGTGAACTAGAAAATCCTCTATGGCCTTTCTAAATCCATCGTCCAAAATGTAGTGGGAACTATACGTTATCACCGGAAGGTAACCTCGCTGAATCTTGTGCTCTCCTTGAGCGCCAGCTTCCACCTTACTCAGGCTCAACTCTATAGCTGCTTCAATCGCCTGAAGATACATAAAACTCGATATCAGTTAAAAAAAAATGCTTCACTTCTTAGAAAGTCGTCACATCTTACATATATAATCCTGAAAAATCACCTTCTCCCCATCAATTAGACAACACGCCAACCTAAAATAAGGGTATTTTTGTAGTAAACTCTGCTTTCAAGGGTATTTATGAAAATTCAAATTTTAGGGGGGTAGCAGGGTGCTCTTACAAACTCCAATCAGTTACTCAAGAGTATCCGGCAATATTAACAAACAAAGAATTATACAAATACACTGTACAACTACAATTTCTGTTACATAAGCTGTAATCTACTCGACCAGTGATGCGGATTAAGCAGATTTTGCCGATTTAACTTAAGTACATGAAGTACCTGGTAGTAACAGGCTTCAAAATGCAAATTTGGAAAGTAAGCATGCGGTAGACACCCCCATAGTCGTCCGAACAAAGTATCCCCTCCAATTAGGTTAAGAGCTCCGGCGACAAGTTCGTCCCCGTCTTCAGCAACGATCAGCATCACTTGGTCGCCCATCTTTGCTCCCATATTGTGAAAGAAGTCTTTTGTTAGAAAAGCCCTGCCCCACCTACGCATACGTAAAATAGCCTACTAAGTGAGAGTACATTTACAATGATGTCCGTTCATATGACTTGAAATAATTATTACTTAAAACTGAATTTCCCAATTATGTAGATAACTAGATACAGCAATTTTAATTAAAATTGTAATCGACTTTTATCGTACAACCCTAGAAATATGAGAACAGCAACAGACCAACAAGAGAAGAAAAAAATAATCTGAGCAGCTGAAACATTAAAAAAAGAAAAGAAATTATTAGTAATTTGGCAAGCAAATAAAAGAAGAAAAAGAGATGTAAAAAGACCAAACTTATTATCTGTGGTGTTGCGGTAGAACATATAGAAAGTGTCCCAGTGTTTAGCCTGCAATGACAAAAACAGTTTTATGTTTTCCAGTATGCACAAGAAAAAAAAAATAGAAGGTAACACTATAACACCATAGAAGACTAATAGTTAGCTCAAATAAAATAACATGCAATTTGATGCATGTATTATCACTGTAAATTTGATTAATATACTATGATGTAAATTATTATCGCTCAAGAACATTTTTTTTCCCCATCCATTCTGATTTGCACCAACTAAATACCATTCCAAAAAAGGTACTCCATGTATCATTCAGTTCCTCTTAAAAGCATATGTTTTCTCATTGTGTGAAGTAGATGTAACATGGATTTACTTCCAGCAGAATGCCCTTGTTTCCAATTACCAAGGTGCATGCCAGAACTCGGCGTGGACATTTATGTGTTGGCACACATTGGCATGCCGCAAAGTTGGCATGGCGCAATCAACGCGTGCCCGTCACGCCCAGTGGCACGACGATTCTCGAGATATACGTTATATATGTATTTAAGTAAGCGTGTGTGTATCTATGTGTATGCTACTACTATTTTATAATACATTGTTGCACGCACATATGAAACTCAGCAATGTTATACTCGTATTTCATGCTTTTCCACATATTGGAAGTTTCATAACGTTTAAACATTTAACCATAAAGTACCTTTATCTCATCTCCACGAAGTCGCTTCATTTTCAAATTTTGAGCAGTTATCTGCAAGAAAAAACCACAGAGAAATAGCATTTTGCAACATGTGGAAACCAAGGAATTATCACTCAATTGAAATTTGACCTGCTAGCTAAATATTTAACCACAAAATTAGAATACATAAATAATGTATCGTAGTTTATGATGTATAGTGCTTTTACATCAGTGAAGTTCATAGAAATTATCCCCAAAAGTGATGCAATTATGAACTCACCAGGATTTGAATGGAGGTATGAGAACGCTAAAATGTCATACCTTTTTCCGCTCCTGTCGGATATTCTTTCTTTTGCTTTGCTTCATATCCATCAAAAACTCATCAAAACTGTGGCAGAAATCATGAAAATGAAATTCATTGACTGTCTCAGATGTTATGTCCAAACGGATTGTAACAATTTCATTAGCAGAAAACAACAAGCATTACAACCCTTTATTCTCTTCTCTTTCTTAATGTGACAGTACCAGCCAAAGAGCATATGTAAAGTTTCAAAAGAAAGTTGCCCAAATTTTAGAAGAAAATTAAAATAACTAAATTGGTCGAGAGGAGGAAATTTCTCTGACTCTACCATCATCCGCATAACCTACACATGCAAAGCAACAAACATTACTTACTCTTTATAATTCCGGTTTTTCCAGTGGTATTGCATCCCTATTCTCTGTAAAAATCCATTTCTCTTCAATTTGTCCGATTCAGTTTCAGATGGAAAAGTCACATGCAATGATGAGACCCGGAACTGTCAAAAGATTTACAAAATAGAACTCAGTTTGCGCATATCATAGTTGTTGCAACATTCTCTATTTCATGAAATATTAAACAACGTGTTATGCAATACCTTGTTAGTCAGGTCCTTCAGTGCCGTGACTAACACATCAAACACTTGATCTCTGTAAAGAGTATTACGAACTAGTATTCTTTGGCCTGTTACCGGGGTAAAAGGTACACAAGATTGTAGCTTCGGATAGTATTCGGAGCCGTATCTATAGTAAGCATCAGCCCATGAGTGATCAAACACAAACTCTCCGTATGAATGACTGCAGATTCAAATTATGATACCAACCACTAGTAAGCATTACTAAATAAAGTATAACAAGATGAGGTGTTTCAAAGAATTCAAAAAAAAAAAAAAAATCAAATCAATTCAAAATTGTGGATGCTAAACCTTTTAAGATAAAGTGGAACAACACCTATAATATTTTTGTTCTCATCCTGAGCAACAATATGCTGAGGCAACCATCCCGTTTCCTGCAATAGGTAACGTAAGCGAGTAAAGCACATCACAAGATAAATGCAAAATGGAGGCCCTGTCATATAAACCCAGATATATGTGAAAGGAGTTGAAACATAATACATCTGCTAGGATTTTAACAACAAACTGTTTCTTCTAATGTGCAAAAAAATAAATTTAAAAAAAAAAAAACTACCATGATTGTCATTTATGATAATTGACCAAAATGTTGATTTGCTTCTCCAGATCATAATTATACTAGCAAGGTACAGTTACCAATTCTGGGTTCTCTCCTTGAGTCTAAAAGGACTTTGTCGACTCAGCTCTTTGCTTCAAGATGTTTTAAGATGGTAACTGCAAGTTACATGTTGAGCTCCGTGCATTTGTTCTTGGCGAGAGCACACATATTATCATTGCACCCATTTTATCTGTCTTACTTGTGGAAATGGAATAACAATTTTAACATATTACAATACTGAACTTCTTTAACATCTGGAGGAACCTAACACTATCTACATGTAGATGCCAGGACTAACTAATGTCTAGTGTCTCGCAATGCATCAAAAATCCCATCTCACTGGTTAGAAGAGAGTACATTGCACTAATCTACCTGATTAGAAGATGCTTAACATAAGTAACTAAACTTGACGTTACAAAAGGTGATCAATTTTATGCAAGAAGCATTGGTATATAAATCACTGAAATGTGATTTGCCCGCGAACAAAAAATTATCTATAAGGTCAATCGTTCAAGAACGCCCACATAATTAAGGAACTTTCACAGATCAACATCCAACTAAAGAATTTGATACCGACATCTATATTGACCTTCTACCATGTGACTCAGTGGAAGCAACCCTTATATGTGTTTAGGGTTCTTCAATCATTCCAAAGATCGTCCGACCATCTAAAGTTATAAGGACAACTATTGATAGAATGTGTCGTAACAAGAGAGTATGATATGAAATTGTGCCCACATGATAATACCATCAAGAATGGCCCTAACATCGCATATATTGCCTACCTATTATTACCAACTTAATGTAACAAATATTTAACCATCACCAGCAATGTTTTAGCCTGAATTATTGTACCAATATTGTAATCCTCATATGCCAAGCAAGTTCAAATTATCTTCTGATGTGGGGCTAGTGGAGATGTAGCAATACCTCCAAGTGAGAGACGATTACTATATATCTGTGACTTGTCAAATTAAGCAATTCCTTAAGGATCAAAATTAAGTGAGGAAACAGTGCTGTAACCAACAAGCTAACCTTCACGGAGCAACCTGATTCTTCTAAGCTCGAAAGAAATGCATGACTGAGAAATGGATTAAACTTATCGCGACCAGTTGAATCGATTGCGCATGCATCCCAATCCTTCGACGGAATTTCCGATATTGATGAAACAACTAAAACAGATATCTTTTGCGGCGTCAGTCCATTGGTCGGTGTTCCCTACATAAAGATGTGGGTGTTTGGAAAGAATCATACATGAGGTGAGAAACTTCGAGATAATTTGTTCTACTTAACGAAATATAAGAACACCTCTGAGGCTGACCCTGTCAGAGTATACGGCCCTAGGCTGGGACTTGATTCACACGGCTGTGTCGTCCTTCTCGGCCCCCAAAAAATTGCAGCAACCTTGAAATTAGATACCGTAGTGCAGGAACTTTGTGTACAAAACGAAGTTTTCTGCAAATTCACAAATAAATGAGAACGAGACTCGACACTTAAACAGTCGAAACTAAACAAATACATAATAAATAAGAAAATGTTGTAAATTCTACTCTGCGCAAATGTACCTAAACAGTTTGATCAGCCATGAAATTCACTATGCGAGAAAATAAACAGATATTGTTTATCAAATTATGAACTTAGAATCATGGCGAACTTCTTAACGAATCTTTTGGTATTTGGATATGCCTGATTGCCTCAACATTCCTATTCCAGTCGTCCAACCAAATTCGAACCATTCACGCTTATGGGTTGATTTAAAATTTAGAGGAATATGAGGATTAATTATGAACTTCAGAAGGATATACCAATATTTAACCCTAATTACTAATTAGCCTCATGAGCACTCAAGCTACCAAGGCCCCATTGCAAAAGGAGGGTTTAGCGACTCAGAGGCGTCCAGGGTTGCGAGAGTCAAATAATCCCCCAAAAGGTTATGTCAGATCGTTGACGCTAAACATTAATCCCAAAAGCTCGAGCTAATAGAATACGCAACAAATTTACTTAAAAGCGTACAGACACAGCTCCCACCGATTTCAATTGTGACTCGGCCCAACCGGCCTCATGCCATTTCGAACATGACTCGGCCCAACCCGACCTTCCACCATTTTAAATATGACTCGGTCCAACCTGACCTCCTGCCACAGGACAGGATACTGACTCCTTTAAGCCAACAGGTTAAGTTAGGATTGAAAAAAAAATTGGGTTCAAAAAATCCAGTTATAATTCTCCGGTCCCATTGCCTAATCTTTGTGGCTCCTGACGCCTCCGAGTTACTAACCCCTCCCTCGCCTTACACATCGCTCTTTCGTCTTATTCTATCCAACCCAATCCAATCTAATCCCAAACAATCAAACAGTACCCGTGAAACATACCAACTACTACAAGAACTACATATTTTTTTCTTTTCTGTTTTATGGAAAGCGGAAGAGGAACCAAACGGCCTGCGTAAGAGATAGAAATAATTTCAAAAACAAAAAGGGATTAAAAAGGGCATGGATCAGATGCTTACGAAGCTGCGTCGTGGCGAACCGAGGAAGGGAGAAGGGTAGGGGATTGCGGAGGCCGCCATGGACGCGGCCACCGAGCTCCCCAAAGTAGAGAGTTAGGGGGGTGTGTTTCTCAGCGAAAAATTGAAGAGGGGACCAAATGTAAAATAGAGGAGAGGGAGAGAGAGAGAGGAGATTGTGAAAGTGGTGTTACAGACGAAGGGAATGATGAATATACGAGAGACACGTGGAGCCTTTGTGATCGACGAGTACTTTGGGAGTGTAGAATTGGGTTTTAGGAGTTGGATCGGGTTTAAGTCGTGGGCCGATCCGATTGGGAAAATTTGCACTGCATCAGATAAATCCGCCCTCGTTCGGTTCGGTTCTTGTCAGACTCATTCTTATTCTATGTTTTATCTGTACTTTTCGCTCCATTTCGAACTAATCAAAACATGAATAAATTTTTGGCGGTTTAAGGAGGACCGGCCCAAAATGTTTAAGCTAGATTTGTCTGGCTAGTCTTTGTCATTCCGATTCCGACTTAGTCTGTCATTCCGATCCTGACTCAGTCAAGACTCATCTCACACTTTCGGCCGGTGAACTGGCTCTAAACCAAATATAACGACCCGACCCGACCCGCTAACAATAATAATTCGTTGGATCAAAACTATCGGCCGAAAATACTTAAGCCCAATTATTATTACTAGGATTTCATCTGATGTGGGACTATCAGGGTGTCTCAGGATCGGAACGGATTCGAGACGGATTACTTTTTTCTATATTTCTGGGTCCCACTTATCGACCATATGAGACGGATTCGGGACGGAAGCTGTACCAACCCGGATCCATTTGCATCCCTGCTACAAAGAGGGCCGTTGTTGGCGAGTCCAGAAAAACCTCGAGCGTGCGGGCATCTTCGCACCCTCAACCTCGCACCCACTCCAGACTAGACTAGAGAGAGCAGCAGCAGGCGGCAGGCAGCAGCGTTAATGACGAAGGGTGCGGGGACGGGGGCGGGGAAGGGGAAGACTGTGCTGATAACGGGGGCGAGCCGGGGGCTGGGCCGCGCGCTGGCGGTCGAGATGGCGCGCCGCGGCCACTCCGTCGTCGGCTGCGCCCGCTCCGACGACAGCCTCCACTCCCTCCACGCCGACCTCCATCCCTCCTCCCCTTCCCCTCACCTCCTCACCACCGCCGACGTCGTATGCTCCCTCTCCCCCTCTCTGTAACGATCCGACCCGCTAGCAATAATAACTCATCGGTCCCAAACCAAACCACCTGCGCAAAATACTTAACCCCAATTATTATTATTATTATTAGGATTTCCATCTTATATATTTAAAAAAATATTTATTGTGTGGTTTTTTCTTGCCCGGCAGAGATCCGACAGCAGTGTCCAGGAGCTGGCGAAGCTCGTCGCGGAGAGTAAACGGGTGCCTGATATCATCGGTATGTTGTTAATTTCCTCCTCGAAACATCTCACTGCTTCTCCTATCCACTGCGCAGGGGAAAATAAGAGCTTATTTGATTGTTACAAATTAATGTGTGTCAGATCATCAATCAGTTTTGCTAAATATATGCCTACTGTAATCTTTCTCGCTATTGTTTACATTTTGGAGTGTTAATTATGCTCAAGGATTTAAGCGTCGCGGAACAGGGTCGTGCTGAGAACTTGCTGGCACGGTACAGCAAGGTGCGTGCCGTGCCGATGCACCGACACACTATGACGTGAAATATTTTTTTCTTTGACATTAATATACTCTAATTACTTAATATATGTCTTTATCAAATTTTTTGCACTTTATTGAGATAACTGCTTGCTAATTTCAAAGAAAAGAAGATGTTGAGCTTGCCGGGGTTGTATCGTATCGATATCTCGTCGGTACAGTGGGCACGGCCCGTGCTGATGAGCACTTAAAACCTTGGTTATGTTACATAGAGTGGGTGATGGTAAATTTGATCAATTTATGCTCTAGCATTACTACACAGCTAGTTTTCACTCTTTCTAGCTGGTGCATAATGATACTTTTTTATCCTCTGTGCATGTATTAGTGTTTGCACCATTTGGAAATTTCGATGTTTAAGAGCGAAGACGTTGGAATAAGTACCAATTTATCGGTTGAAAGAAAATTTTATTTTGGCGTCGAACATTGTTTTGATGAAGGAATACGGTGTAATTTGCAGTGAACAACGCGGGGACCATAAACAAAAATAACAAGATATGGTTGGTTCCAGCCGAAGAGTTTGATATGGTTGTTGACACCAATATTAAGGGAACTACCAACATACTCCGCCACTTCTTGCCGCTTATGATAGAGAAGAAGCAAGGAATTGTAGTCAACGTGTCTTCTGGGTGGGGGAGATCTGCTGCCGCTGAGGTTGTGACGCAATGTGGTCATCTCTTGCTGTACTTTTCTGAAGCTTCTGCTGTGGCGGGAAGTAGAAATGAGATTCTGATCCTTAAAAGCAACGCTCCCATTCGGAGCTTCTGCTTCTGCTGCATAGAAAAGCAGCTGGGGGAATTTCACTATACTGCTGCTGCTTCCTACTCGAACAGCACTGCATGCTACAAGGCCGAACAGGCTTTATTGCTTGAATAATAAATTGTGTTTCGCTCTGTTGTTTCAGGTCGCTCCCTATTGTGCAACAAAGTGGGCTATTGAGGGATTGACACGGTCCGTGGCAAAGGAACTGCCTCCTGGGCTCGCAATTATCGCTCTTAGCCCTGGTGTTGTCAACACCGACATGCTTGCGTCGTGCTTCGGGAGCTCTGCCGCCTTATATCAGACGCCCGAAGCTTGGTATGCCTACCTTATATGCTCAAATGTGTATCAACCTTTCTATTTCTTCTTATTTTGTGATTTAGTGCTTACCAAAATCATCTCGGGTTGGTTCTTCTTATATATCCTTCCGATATTCCGCGAATCAGTCACCATGTTTTACTGATAATTGAGTTCTGTGAGAGTTCTGCTTCTTTGTGGACAATTGAATGCAAGATGCCACTACCAACTTATTCTGATCTTCCGATACTAATTCAGCTATATCGCATTCGCATTATATTATTTTAAGTATGTAAAGTCATTGAGAATGAACTACTTAACCTTCTTCGCAGTCGTGTTCTTTCGCTTGCGACAAACTATTTCCGCTTCAGGCCGTGTTAAAATTCAGAAACTGTAGCTCAAACCTCCAGTGTCGAGTCCACCTTCGGATACTAATTCAGTTCTATCGTATTCGTAATATATATTTTAAGTATGTAAAGTCATTGAGAGTGAACTACTTAACCTTCTTCGCAGTCGTGTTCTTTCGTGTTAAAATTCAGAAACTGTAACTCAAATCTCCAGTGTCGAGTCCACGATTCAACCATCATAAACGCCGTTTCTTATAACTCTCTTTATATTCTCTTTTTTTATAAGCATCTGTGTTTTATTTTGTAACCAAACTATGTTTAATTCATACTTTTATAATTTTAAACCTTTTTTTTCATGCGACAGGGCTCCGAAAGCGGCTACGATGATACTTAATCTAACGGTGGAGGATAATGGTGCTTCACTCACTGTGTGAAAATGTTAATTAGGCATCTTTTATGCCATTTTAGTAGCCTCTCTTTGTTGAGACAAAATTCTTTGAATAATTCGAAGTTTTATCTGAAGCTAATCATCTAGGATATTTTGCAGTTATTTGTATGTTAGTGTCGAAAAATGTTTTTTTTTTTGTTGTTTTTTTGTTTGATAATTTTCTGATACATTGTTATGTATATACATGGTTTCTGCTTAACACAACTAATGCAAGTTAATTTTAATTCTGATTGTAATGGATTTGGGTCACATGCATAATGTTTATCACAAAATCACATTTTTGATTTATTCGGGATACACCAAATATCTCTATAAGAAATTAAAAAGGTAAAAATGTATGGAGAACCCCCTACACAACAGGCTATTTTGAACTAGGCCCTCAAGTACAAATTTCTTAATTGAAATTCCTTTAAACCTTTTAGGTTTTTGGAATTGAGTGTTAAGTCAATTTAATGAAAATTTTATCAAAATTAAATAATTTTAGCAACTTGAGGGGTTTCTTCCATAAAAAATTAAAGTTGATGAGTCTATTTCAAAATAGCACGCAGTTGAGCGAGTTTCCACTCATTTTTACCAATCAAAAACAAATGACTCAAATCTGTAAAAAAGAAACTCAAATTTAAAACAATTCATACTTGAAGGTGTGTCAATTACAAAAGATAAAAGTTGAAGGATTTATGTGAAAATTTCCGCACAAATAAATTACAAGACTTCAAAGTTGCCTAAATTTGGGCCGAACAGCGATCACACCGGATCTTGCATCATCGATCGAACCGATATCTGCAAAATAGTCACAAAAATAAATAAATAACTAAGAATATAAACATTTATCAACCGCCACCCTTATGAGTTGGTTGGTCGGAAGTTCAATCTCCCATTTTTTTATTAAAAAAAAAAGACTACTCATTTACGCCCTTGAATCCAAGGATTCACGAAACTCCTTTAGGCGTACAGATACTTTCGCCGCCGGCTTCTTGGCATTGAATTAACAGTGACAATTGATTCGACTAGTGATTGATTCAACTGCTATATCATTGCGAGATTTATTATTCGACTATTACAGCACCTCCAGAAGATACAACTGAATCAGTAGCCAAATCATCTCCAAGAGATAGTAGTAGCAGTAGCCATGCTAAATCGAAAAGTCGATGCGGTAACTGAACCAAAGGAGTTTACTGAGCTTACCCATTTTCAATGAGGAAGCTTTTCACAGCTGCGGGTAGCGAAGCCTCCCCTCTGCTATGATTACCAGTCCCTGCAAGAAATCAGAGACTTGAGTAACGCTGCATCGTCGAGCACGATATTGTTTATAGGTAATAATCCGCGAGCGTCAACGTCACAAAGCACGAATAAGACGATAATGAAACTGAGCATGCAACAATCATGTGACAACGCATACTAAGATTACGAAGTTAGAACATTATTTACAATGTTTTTAATGATTTACATGTTATTGTCATGTCTTAATGAGAAACCGGAACAAACAAAAATAGTAGTAAACTATTTCTAAACTTTGAACCACAAGAAGGCAAAGTGGAGTTGGGCTTATATTCAGAGGGTTTCGAGGCTCTCCCGATAATATTCTTAATTAATTCAAAGTAATATATTGCAAATTATATTAATCAATAAATTTTTGTCAACTTTTCTTTTGCGTTCTTCGAACAACGTAATTTGTAAGATATATCAATCAGATCACAAGGATAAAGGCACATTCAGATGCATGAGAGTAATCGTCAAACCTGTGATCACGTGTAACACCGACTGTCTCTGCGGAAGTAATGCCGCCTTCTTGGCGGCAATCTCCGATTCCGAGTGCTTGAGAGACTCGAGCGACGGCGATCTCACAATACGAGCTTCTAATTTAGAGAGTGCATCAGAGGAAGCACCGCGATCCATTATAATCCGGCACTCTATTTCATCCAGCCGGTCCTTCAACGCTTTCATGGCTTCTGGCGCGTGCAGGCCGTGCAAATCAATCTTCCACAAGTCATTGTTTCTATTCCTAAGCTGCAGTATTTCCTCGGCCGCCTTAGAGTTCAGCTTTTCGGCAGCAGCCCATTCTTCACGGGCTTTCTGGGAGAGCTCGCGGGCCGAGAGATGGTCGCCTCTCAAGAAGGCATTACTCGCAGCCCGCGAGTGTTGCGAAGCAGCCCTGTTTTATAAAGTTGATATAGTAAACAGCTGTACAAAGAAACTTGCAGTAATGTAGTTCAGCAGATAAGATATAAGGATGCAAGCGAAAAATCTATGCCGAAATTCAATAACTGGCACGACACGACAAAGGGGAAAACACAATTATCTCAAGAGACTTGAAATGAATATGCTTTCTCGAGGGGTATTTCATGCGAGAGAAAAAGGAAAAGTCCTAGATTCTTTACGATTGTTGTAAGATGCATTGCGGAATAAAACATCTATAAATCCCGTAAAAGAGTCGCAATAGTATATTTAATGAACAGTACATAGTGTGTAACATACCTCATCATCTTTATAGCATCTTTCCGGTGGCTTAAGTAGACATCATCGTCTTCCGACACTTCCCACTCAGGTTCGCGAGGTATAGAGAGCACTCTCATCGACGCCGATACCTTATCCTCAGAATCAGAAGGCTTAGTTTCTACCAAAGTAGCTTCTTTTGAGTGCTTATCTTTGACATGGTTCGAAGAGCTTTGCCCGGATAGGCTATTATCCTCTAGTTTCTCAGAGTCGACTGAAACCATTGCTTTCAAAAGTAGCGAAGCTTCGTCTATGTCATTATTGACGGCGGCTAATATGTCCTCGATCAAATTGTGATCGGCCCAACTGTGAACATCCTTAAGCAGCCTAACTGCAGGATTATCAATTGAGTTTGCGCTTTTGGAATCACTTGCGAGAAGCGGGAATTCTATAGACGGGCGAACAACCGAAGAGAAAGACTTTACGGTCCCAGAGTTGCTCGCTACGAACGCTTTTGCGGGATTTGAAGAAGAGATGGATGGGAAGGGATCGACATCATCGGCGGCTCCTGCACTGTCTCCAGATCGTTGCTTGCGATCAAACGCGGCCCAACCGGGAGAGTGATGAACTCTAGGCCGCTGCATGTTCAAACTTCAAGAATCTATTTTAGAATGGCCCTCTTCAAAGTTCTGGAAATGTTACTAAGAAGAAGTTTTCGCCAATCACACTTTCATTTCCGAGCTAACGCCAGAGTTTTTGTAGCTCGGAAACGAACTGAAATTCCAGTCAATCTGCTCAAGGAGTGATTTCACTCTGATTAAAAAGCATACAAGTAAATTATACATAAACAATCATGCCAAAAGTAATCTAAAGATAACAGTAGATAAAATCTTTTATCAACAGGTGTCTAGGCTTAAAATCATGTGAACATTGATCTTAGATGCTTAATACTAGGTTTAGATTCTTTAGAAACACAATCTCAGCTGGTTTTTTATCATCAATGTAAATAAATTTAGAACAAATTGAGCATAAGAAGCACATAAAATTTCTACTACACGAAATACTAAAGTTTTCGAATTATAACAGCACTCAAGCTCAAATTAACACAAGCATTTAGAACCAATGACCAAACTGGAGAGCTACTTCTAATCAACTGTGTTCTTTATTTCCTTTTCGGAAGAAAAAGTGTCTTCTTTTGAGATCGCAACTTAGAAGCTTGACTTCAATCTATCGCAAGGCCCTAACAATCATGATATGTTTTTTAAGGACGATGGCGTTACACCCACAAAATGATTTGTCATATTCCGAGAAAAATGGATTAGAGGCCAAATCTATTGTGCTTGTTGCAGTCATTTTTTTCGTACTCCTCATCAACCAATTACAGCATCCTCCGAGTAAACAAAAGAGATGCGTTGAACAAGATGTTCATGCATTCAAACAGGTCCTAAGAATAACATGATCCGGCTAGAATAATATCATTGATTCGAGAATACTAAAACTTGCAAAATGAAACATCACCCACTAAAACCTACAAAATAAAACACCGTCTGCCATCCAATGATACAGTTACCCAAAAGATCGATCTAGTAGAAAACAGCCTAGAAATAATCTTAACACCCTGCCTCACGTGCATGACGGATATCATGTGAATCATGCCACGTGCAGATAATGGAAGAGACAGAAAAATAATATAGAGAAATTTTAGCCATAAAATGGCAGATGTAGGAATCGAACTTTGAACCTCTTAAAAGAGAAGGGACTTAGTCGTTATAACATCATCAATTACAACACTGTCATATCACTTTCACGTTAGCAACATATCAATATTTAGTCAACTAAATTAGATTGCAGAACTGAATTACTACAATTTAGAAAGTTTGAGCCAAAAATTACAACAAGTTAAAGTTTGAGAATGCCAATGTCATGTGCTTCATAGTTTGAAGACCAAAAGTATAAGGGCAAATTACACTTTTGGTACTCAGACTTTAATTTATTGCAATTTCTGCATCAAACTTTTTGAGCTGTTGCAATCAAATCTCACAATCCAATTTAATTGACTAAATATTAATAAACTATTAATGTAGAAGTGATATAGCATCTTAATTATTGGCGCACCATCGATCACGATAGTTCTATATCACTTCTATATCAACAATTTGTCAATATTTAGCTAACTAAATAGAGTTTTGGGACTTAGCTAACTAAATTTCGGTAAGAAATTTAAAGTTTGAGGACCAAAAGTGCAATTTACTCAAAAGTATAATTTAGCCTAAACTTTAATGTCAAACTGAATTAAACAGCGTAATCAAATTTAATCTGATAAATTCTAATACATCTAATAGTAAATCGAATTATTTTTAACTTAAACCAATCTAATTTTATAACTAAAATATCGTTTTATAAATATTTTACAGAGCAATAAAATCAACAAAAAGGGCAAAAAAATCCTGAAAAATTAAAATAAATCATGGAAAAAAAAAAAGACGCACCTCGTTGCGTTATTTGGAGATTCCCCCAATCCAGAGCTCTCGAAACCACGGCGTTAACGGGACCAAGAAGGAGAGATCGGACGGCTGAGATGATGCGACGCTCTTCAGATCGGACGGCGGAGAAGAGGTCCTGCACCCGGAATCCATCAACGCGGCGACGGCGATTTTTTCCCTTTTCCCGGCGAGGAGGCGGACGATTTAATCGTGGGCTTCGAATTCCTCGGCGAGGGTCTAATCGGAGGATGAGGAGGAGGAGATTATTATATTATATTATTATTATTATTATTATTATTTATTATAATATTGGTGTTGGAATCGAAATACCGAAACTACCCTTTAGGATTACGTACAAGTAGGTGACCCGGGATTGTTCTCCTTAGCCCTTTGATCTTAATCCGACGGTGGATAAGTACACGGTGTGTGTAAGCACATTTTGATTAGACCATGGATTCGCTACAATCCTAAACATACAAATTCAAATTTACATATTTAAGATATTTAAACTTCTTAAAATTAAAATTTCATAATTTGACAATATTATTTGACTCGCGATTAAGCAATATTAAATTCAACTTGTATAGCCACTAATTGAATGATTAAAAGGCTAAGTAAATGATATCAAAAAATTATTAAATTTAAAATTTAAAAGGTTCAGATACTCGAGATTATATTTAACAGTATCGATTGTCGATTCATATACTTTATTATTGAAAACTATGTAGAAATATAGGATTACAATTGCTATAGTTAAAATTGTAAAAGAAAGTTTAATTATTGCATATGAAAACATCTCAAATTGTGGGTATAATATTTTGAGTAATTTTACATATAAACTCTTATTAAATAATAATAAAAAATTATAGTTATAGTAACTATACAAATAATCTTCAGTACCTATTTTTTTTTAATTATACGAGTGCTAGAGAAATTTGGTAAAAACGTATATAATTCAGCTGAACTATGAACTATTTTGATTTTACTATCTAACCTTTTAATTTTTTGATTTTAATTAGTCAATGGCATTTTGACTTCAAAATTTAAACTAATTACTTACTTCAATAAATTTCTAGTTGCGAAAATTATATGAAATATAAATCTATAAAGATAAACAACGCATTTAAATTTTAAATTCAAAATATCGTTGACTGTCTCAAATCAAACAAATTGAAAGATTAGGTAGTAAAATCAAAATATTTTATAGTTCAGGTAAGTTTTGTATAATTTTACCAAAATTCTTTTTCATATTGTTTTTGAATAACTCGTGTATTTCAACTTACTGCAACCAATTGAATCATGCCATGTTCCCCAGCTGCGTCCGTAGAAAACAACCGGTGTTGTAGATAATCCGCACCAGGATTGAATGGGGTACGAAAAGGAGGGGTATAGTTGTAATTTCAAAAGGTAGGTTTTCCTCGCGTTGACTTAACGGAGTGAGCCAAACGGTAACGGCGTTTGTCGGCGGCAAAGTACAGTTGTTGACAAAGAAGAAGTTTTTGAATGAACCAAATGGAGACACGTAACATATCCAAAATAACTTTTATCATTATATTTAATCATATTTAAATTTTTAAAAAAAAATAAAATTTACTCGGAAATATATTAAATTTTTTAATTTAGACCGATCTAAATCTTTTCCGTAGAGCTTGCGAATCTGTGATCCATCCAACTCTTATTCGTATTCAAATGCACATTGACGTACTGTGTAGCAACTCGCTCTTATACGAGAAAGTATACAGTTATTTGTTTTCTCTTTTTTTTATAGATTTATATACTGAGATGCTTATGTATAGCGTGTAAATTAATTTTTTTCGTAAATTATAATTTATCAAAGCACTTGCATTTGCTAACTATCTATTATTGCAATCTACTATATGAGAGAATGCTATTTTAATAAATAAATAATATGATTGATTTATAAATACAGTCGAAATTACGTTTTATAAATTTATCAGCACATTAATAATTCCTTGGCGTAAGTTGACACAAATACTTTCAATATTTACGAGGCCACGTAAGTCAAAAATTGGCAAAAAAAAAATAAAGGAAAAGGAAAATAATTAAAACTTACACAACAAATTATACAATTATATGTTTTATATATCTCATCAAAATTGATGGTAACTTAGTACTACACACATAGAACACATCAACTCTCCCTCTTTAATTACAATCTAATTAAACACTAATTATTGATTTAATTAGCACCCTCAATTCGTTAGCACGTTCAATAAACACATCCTAACCTCGATTAATTTTTTATACAATACCTCCACCTTCTCCTCCAAGGGCCCCACCCATCTTTCCAATTCTCTGCACTTCCTCCTTACCACGTCAGCATGATCCGTCCAATCCCCTCTCTCCGTACCCTCCCCTCCACCAATCACGCCCCTCAGTTTCCTCACCGCCCCCGCTCGTCGTCGGCGGCGCCGCGGTCGACGGGCGCGGTAAGAAAACATTCGCGATGAAACCAAGAGGTTGAGGGCCTTGATCAGCCACGCCGGAGCTCGTCGAGCTCCGCGGAGAGCCAAGTGGTCGAACGCGGAGCGGAGCGGCGGCCACGGCGCAACGATTGCTGACGATGGCGGCGGCGGCGATAGCTTCGAGAACATTCGAGAAGAGATTGTGCGGAGAAATGTAAAGGGATTCTTCATTGTGGGGTTTATGATTTTCCACCGTTTGGTTCGGGGATAAAGGAGGGATAACCCTTATCCCCTTTTATATCCAAACGTAAATTTTGCATCTGAGAATAGTAATTTTCGGGTATCTGAAATAAGCTGGTATAACTGTTCCCACCTATATTTTAATTTTCTATCTATAACTACTCACTATTCTTCTTCTTCCATATTATCTATCCAAACGCTATTTTTTTTATTCCTGAGAATAATCTAATTTTTATCAAAACGTTATTTTTTTTATACACACTCTTGTATTTATTATTGAAATAAGCAGTTCTTACTTATACCCGAACCAAACGAAACCAAATGTAAGGTTTTGGATTTGACTATACACGATGATTGGGTATATAATGTGGTGAATTGGAGCCTAAAAGTTAGAGCCTAATTATTGGGGAATTATTATTATTTATTTTTGATTTTTTTTTTTGGTTTTTTGTTTTGCGACAAAGAAAGATTCCTGTCGCTGTCGGGATAGTAATAATGGTAGAAATTGTTGCGTGCACCAAGTGTATATATGGCCCATGCACCATACTCAATTTTCATTAGTTTAATTCTAAATTTAAAAAAATTAATTTCATTAGTATGATTTGTATTGTATATTAAAATTTTGAGGATCATCTAGTACTAAAGATTAATAATATAAAAAAAGAAAGTGTTCAATTCACATGATTTTGAATATGTACTAGATTGTAGAATGTTTAAATATCATAGAGCGCAATATCCAAAAATTTAATCAAAATTCTAGTTTCGAGGTCTTTTTAAAGGATTTTTTGAATGTCAAGAGATATATATATATATATATCTCTTATATATATATATATATATATATATATATATATATATATATATATATATATATATATATATATCTCTAGTTAGATTTTTATTAGGTAAAAATATATAAAATTTATCTTAACTATTGTCCATTTTGATCTAAACATCTGACCTTCAAAAATTTTAATTTTAGTATTTATTCTTTTAATTTATATGATTTGAGCTAATTATTGACCTTTAACTTTAAATTTAGCAGGATCATTTATCTTTAATATATTTTATACAATTCACTAATTATATATATTCATTAAAGTAAGTAATTAACTTAAATGTCGTATCTGAAGAGCCATCTGAAGACTCATCAAATTATTAAAATTAAACAAATTAAAAGTTTGAGGACTAAAATTAAAATTTTGAAAGGTGGGATAGTCAAATCAAAATAATCAATACTTCATATAAATCTTATACATTTTAATTTTTTTTTATTATATAATTTTAAAAGTGCAATGCATGGTGCACCAGGTGCATGGATAAGTTTTCATAATTAGGACACGTGGTGTGTGCATATCTAAGGGAGATTTTCGAGGCCACGTAAACGAATGGTACAGGTTGTATTGGCCTTGTTGTTGCATTCCAAAGAGTCCACGTATTATGTTCTTTTTAAAAAAAAAATTGAGGGGGTTTAATTGAACTAGGTAACTACCCGCGCTTCGCTGCGGCTAAATAGTTTGCGACTAATTTATATAAAAAAATTTAAACGATAATTTTAAAAAATATAATTTATCAAAAAAGAGTGCAGACATGTGTCAGTATTTTTTTTAAAATTAAACATAAAATATCATAATAAAAAAAATAATGGGATATACTTTGGAGTAAGGAAACAAAATACTCCACCCTTTTTTTTGTTTTGTTCTTTTTATTTTTTTTACTCCCGAGCCCCTTCCCGAGCCCACCTCTGGCATTTTTTTTTTTTTTTCCGAAAGCTCATTTTCTAATTTTTCTTTGCTATTTCTACAGTCAGAAATGTCATTTCTATAGTCATCAGCGAATCTCTTTTTTAATTGATTTATTTTTTTTGACTTTTATTTTATTTTATTTTATTATTTAGAGTTCTATACTCTATTATACTAAAGAGTAATGCATATACTTTTTTTTTTTTTTTTTTGATTGCATGAAGCTATTCTTTGAGCACCATTAATACTTGAAAGCAAATTAAGAAAACCCAAGTCATTCCAAGGCTAATTAGAGGGCACAAGTTGGTGCATTTAAAAAAAGAAAAGAAAAACTGCTTCTTCCTTTTCCTGTTCTCTTTTTTTTTTTCCTTGCTTTCCAAGCAGTGGAACGGTTAATGAGCTTCGACTTGGGCGGTTTGCGCCACGGCGGGGAGCGCGGCTGGGCAGCGTCGGCATCGGCGTCGGCAGTTTGGGCGATGACGGCGGCCCCTCTTCTTCTTCTTGCTCCTCCTCCTCCTCTGCACTCACTTCTTCTTTTCCTTTTCCTTTTTTTTTTTAGGTTCTAATTTCTCATAATGGAAAATATGAATGTCGGCTCGTGCATCCCCCTTCGTGATGCCTCTTCTGCTTCATTTATAGAGCTCCCAGGAGCTCCAAATCTTGTGAAGATTTGTATGAATCGTGAAAGAATCTTGGAAATATGCGTGATGATTTGTGATCCCGAATTTTACGGAATTTGTTTGTAGAGTATGGATTTTGGAGAGAATCAAGTAGAGAGAGAAAGGAAGAGAGAGAAGAAGAGAGAGTCGGAAACCGAGAGAGGAGAAAAAGAGAGACCTCCAGAATAAAATTTGCAACAAAAAAATTAGGAATTTGAAACTTTAAAATTTAAAAGTATCAAAATTTGAGAGATTTAAAATTTTAAATTTTGAAGTTTAATATTTGGAAATTTTAAGCGCGCTCGGGACCGGCTCCAGAAGGGGCTTTGGAACATAAAATTTGCAACTTTGGAATTTGGAATTTGAAATTTAAAATTTAAAATTTAAATTTTGAAGTTTGGAACATAAATTTTACAACATAAAATTTTAAATTTTAAATTTTAAAATTTGAAGGTATCAAAATTTGAGAGATTTAAAATTTTAAAATTTGAAGTAAATTATAAAATTATAAAATTTAAAATTTAAAATTTTAATATTATAAAATTTTAATATTATAAAATTTTAAAACTATATATATATGTACATATATGTGTGTGTGTGTATATATATATATATGTATAGAGGGAGAGAGAGTAAATGAGGGTTGGGGGGACACGTGTCATACCAAGGTCTCCCCAAACCCTCCTTTAATGTGAAAATTTTTTCTTGCACCCGGTGTACAATAATATTTCATACACCATAAGATATATTAAAATTTTAAATTCTATTTTATAACTTAATTTTAAGATCTCTATTATATATATAATATAAAATATTTAAATTATTAATTATATTATAAAAATTTATTATTGATGTATATTTAAAAATTAGTTTACCGTGCACTTGGTGCACCGAAATTTTTTTCAAACACTTGGCATTCTCCTATTGGTTGACCCTTAAAAGAGGACGTGGCTCTTTGTGGTTCCGTTTCCATGATTTGACAAAACTGTCAAATTAAGTATAGATAGATATATATATATATATATATATATATATATATATATATATATATATATATATATATATATATATATATATATATATATATATAGAGCTAGTCTCCTATACTATCTATAGTACCGGGGCTCCGGTACTATAGTCGCTTTTTCGATCTTAGGGTGTTCAAATCAACAATCCACACCGTTGAAACTGATCTAGGATATTTGAAATTCTTAGAAATAAAATTTTATATTTTTTCGACGTAGTTTACTTTGTGATCAAACCGTTTCAAAATTATCAAATTTCAATGATTATTATGGCGAGTTTGTAGTTTAACGGTGGAGAAGAATCTAAATTTATTCAAATTTTGATAGAAAATACTTTAAACTACATAGATGAAGGTCAACATCCTTGATCTTGAATTCGAAACTCCTATACTCAAATTTTAAGGATTATTTAATTTTCACCGTTCATTTTGACATGATTTATTTACTAAGTAAACGATATCGAAAAAAACTAAAATTTTATTCCTAAGAACTTCACATACCCTAGATCAGTTTCAACGGTGTGGATCGTTGATTTGAACACCCTAAGATCGAAAAAGCAACTATAGTACCGGAGCCCCGGTACTATAGATAGTACAGTAGCCTCATTCTATATATATATATATATATATATATATATATATATATATATATATATTTATATATAGAGTCCGGCTACTATACTCTTATAAGTACGATCGCCTTCGTACTCATAAGTCGTTTTCGATGATAAAGCTTCTGAATCGACGATCCATACCGTTAAACATTATCTAGAGTATTTAAAACTTCTAGAAATCAAATTTCATAATTTTTTGACATCATTTACCTTATGATCAAAAGATTTCAAAATTGACAATTTTTAACGGTCGGTATGGCATACTTGCTAGTTTAACGGTGTAAAAGAATCGAAATCGATTGAATTTTTGATAGAAAATTCTATTCACTATCTAGATAAAGATCAATAACTCCGATCTTAAATTAAAGTATCCGATCATCCATTTTTAGGATGTCCTTCGATTTTGACCGTTCATTTTATACCCGCTTGATGGACTTTATTATAATTTCAAAAAATTACAAAATTTATTTTTTAGAAGTTTCAAATACTCTAGATCATATTTAACGGTGCGGATCGTCGATTCGAAAGCTCCGTCATTGAAAACAACTTATGAGTACAAATGGCTCTATACTCATAAGAGTATAATAGTTAGTAGCCCTACTCTCTCTCTCTCTCTCTCTCTATATATATATATATATATATATATATATTCTTGTTGGCAGAAACCTAAGGCCTTGTTTCGTCTTTTGTCCTTTCGTCTATTTTCCTATATAGGCTAAGCAATAGTTGGATTACCTGTAAATCTTATTCTGAATATTATAAAATATCAAAAATATGGCTTAAACCTTTAAAAATTAATACAGATTTTGTTCTAAGATTGAAATTTATTCTTGACCAGTTAGGTGGCATGAGTATAAATAGAGATTATATTCATTTTTATAAAAAAGTAACACAATCACCAATTCATCTTAGTCAGCCCAAAGAAATAAAAAATACTATTATAACAAAAACAAAGCAAAATTGTTTATATATATATATATATATATAAAAGTGGATAAAATTATTGTAGTAGTGGGGAGTGAATTAGGAGGTTATATAGAGTAATTGCATGAATCTTTTTGTGTTATTGTAATCAAATTTACTCGAATTGAGTGGGAGAGGTGATAGAGAGGGGTCCAATGGATTTTGGTGTAGATTTTTAGGGCTTTTTTTTTTTTTGGTGTAGATCTTAATTTAGTGCTATTTTTGGTGTAGAAGTGTCTATTTAAAGAAATATAATTGAGAGCTCTTTGCTTTTGCTACAGAAAGAGTATTACTACGTGCTAAAATACAATTTTTAATTATGGCCTTACATGAATTGTTAATATACGAGTTTGCTGATGTGGTAATTTACTAAGTAATTTGATATTTGCAATATAGATCAACATATTAGTTGTAAGAGAAGATAATGCAAAGAACTTGGCTTCTTAGTTCAACAGTTTTAGTCAATTTAGATTAAAAATTTGAGGCCTGTAAAATCTCATAATGTGAGACCCCAGATAGTCCTATATATAAAATATAATAGGGCTAAAACTCTTTACCCGGCTTAAGCATTTCGGGTGGTGGTTAGGCCCTAGAGGTTAAGAGAGTTAAGCGTGCTAGGACGAGAGTAGTCTTAGGATGTGTGATCTCCTGAAAAGTTAGGGCATTACATATAAATTTACTGTAGTTTTTTAATTTTGTAATATGTTTCATTGACTAACTATGAAGGTGGAGATATTTAGTTAATTTGAGAGCTGGGTTTATGTAATTTGCATAAATAAGAAAAATTTCAGAACTATTATGCAAAAATAACAATTCTTTGAAAAGGGGCTTAATTGTAAAAGCAACAAGTATTAAGGACATGATTGTAATAATCGACAAGGAAGGACTAAAGTTAAATTTTTGTGAACGTATTGGACCTCCGTTCAATTTACCGTCTCTCTCTCTCTCTCCCCGATCCCTACGAAGAAGCCCTTCTCAAAACCCAAACTACTCGAACACTCTTCTTCTGCATTCCCATCTGACATGGCCGATCCGGAGATCGCCGGAGCATCGCCGGCGCCGCCTATGGAACCACACGACGACGACGACGACGAAGGCGACGGGGGTGGAGGCGGTGGAGGCGGAGGCGGGGGGTTGACGAGGAAGGAGAAGAGGAAGGCGATGAAGAAGATGAAGCGGAAGCAGGAGAGGAGGGACGCGGCGATCCGCGATCGCGAGGAGGAGGAGGCGAGGGCCAAGGATCCCGAGGAGCAGCTCAAAATCCGGCTAAGGGAGGAGGAGGAGGCGACGATCGCCGAGCGCGAGAGGAGGGCGTTCGAGGAGCGGGAGCGGCTCTGGCTCGAGGCCGCCGCCGCAAGAAGAGCGGCGGAAGAGGCGGCGGCGGCGGCGGCGGCGGCGGAGGAGGAGGAGGCGGAGCGGAGGAAGAAGCTTCTGGAAGCGTTGGAAGCCGAAAAGGTCATAAATTTGCTTCTATCTCTCTCTCTCTCTCTCTCTCTCTCTCTCTCTCTCTCTCTCTCTCTCGATTTACTGCTTGTTTTCTTTACTGAATTGCTGTTCTAGTTGGAGTACTCTAATCACCAATGTGCTTATATGGTTGTATTATGCGAATTTAGCGAATTACTTAGTATCTTCAAAATTGGAAGCGAAAAAAGTTGTTAATATTGAATCCTGAGCTTACTTTCCGGTGTTGAAGAGGAATGCTGGTGATTTTTAAGTTGTAGGAGTGTCCGTGATCGTGGAAGTGTTGAGTTTGAGATATTGAAAACATCGTTCTATGGTCGAGTCCCACCAGGATCATCTGCTATTTAATTGAGAAAACATCATCCGCCTATTAATTCAAGGTCCACGTCTCGCCCCTAAGGCGAAGGGAATGTTTAAGTATAGAATATTAACGACACCATTGTCTAGTAACTTAAGCTTTTAGAAAAAAAAATGGTTGTTTCAGAAGTAGTTCTTATAGAGAGTCTTTTGCATGTATACCTTGCTTCGAAGTATGGACCATATAAAGTTGTTTTATGGAATTCGTCCAGAATATTAGTTACTTGAATCTTATATTTTTGTTTCTGAGATTTAGCAGAATAAAGAAGGGCATGCCGATAAACCGGAAAAAGATGAGGAATGGGAATATGTTGAAGAAGGACCTGCGGAAATCATATGGCAGGGAAATGAGATCATAGTCAAGAAGAAAAGGGTTAGAGTTGCAAAGGGAAGTGCTCGGAGACAGCCAATTGAAGAGGTTTAATTCTTATGATCTTGTTTAAGCTTTAAATTAGTTAAGCTATTAATATGCATTTGATATTATTGTAATGATGCTTCATAATGCTAATGTGAACATGCTTTAAACATATATTGTAAATGTCTTGCAGGATGATGACAGACCAACGTCTAATCCACTTCCTCCACAATCTGCGGCTTTTACTTCCCACAGGCAGGGCCCATCAATTTCTGCTCAGGAAGCACTTGAAAAAGTTGCCCAACAAACTCCGAACTTCGGAACAGAGCAGGTATGCTCCGTAGTTCTTTTATAATCGTGGATCCATGATCTACATGCAATGTCTGTGCGTTTATAGAGTAAAGTTTCGGCCTCTTCATTAGTGAGATTCTCATTTCTGGTCGTTTCTAGGATAAAGCTCATTGCCCTTTTCACCTGAAGACTGGGGCATGCCGTTTTGGGCAGCGTTGCAGTAGAGTTCATTTTTATCCTGACAAATCATGCACGTTGCTTATCAAGAACATGTATAATGGGCCAGGCCTCGCTTGGGAACAAGATGAGGGGCTTGAGGTTTGTATGATGAAGATCTCTTGTGGCTAGTCTGGTATCCTGAAATTATTCTTTTGTTTCTTATACTTAGCTTGTCGTCTTCTGCTGTTTCATGCGTTTTCATTTTTGAGTTGTACTGCAAAAGTGCCCCTGCTGTTCCAAGTACAGGAAATTCAGAAGATGAAAAATAAAGAAAATTTAGGGTTTTTATTTGGAAATTGATTGAATATTCAAGTTTTTGGATTTGTACAACATGTTAGAAACTAACGGTTGGCCTACTTCTGGGAGTAGTTGTTTCATACTTCTTGTTGCATTATATGACCGTATTGTTGTTTGTGCCTTGTGGAATACTCATATTCCTTTCACAACGGATCATCTTCTTTAACGTTAGTCACATCAGACATTCACGTCAAGAGAGCGACATGGTGACTCATGGTTTTGACCTTGTGATGGAGACTTATGGTTTTGACCCTGATATGGATGGAGATTAAACTTTGATGGGCTTCTGTATCCTATCTGCTATTATACTGTGTGACTTTCTGTTCTTGAGCTTGTTTTTAACTTTCAATTCTCTTACATATTATACTAAAAACTTTTCTTTGTAAAAATTTTTATAGTGATTCTCGTTAAGCATTACTTATTGTGAATTGCCTTATTATTATTACATAATTATTATTTTTCTTTGATTATCTCTTAAAATATAAGTTCATTTGGTTTATAAAGTTTGAATACTCGTTCCGATAGATCATAATTTACTCACACTTTCATGAACTTTAGTTGTCGACAACTATTATTGATAAAGCTGCTCCTTAACGTTCTGTAGCTCTGTCATCATTCCTATTTAGCGAACTATTCTGGTGATGTTCTGTTTTTGAGGAGCAGGAATATTTGATTAACAGGTGTCATCATCTTTCATGAGATCTATGATAAGGTTGAAGGCTCCTCTTGTTTATCAAATTCTTGAATGCACTAGATCATGCGTGAATCTTTGAAGGCTTTATTTACTCTATTTTGTTTATTTAGGGTGTATTATGAGAGAGAATGTTGCCAAAACAAGATCTAAATGGTTTTGTTTACTTTTTTGTACATGGGAATCCACAAATGATTACTCTGAACAGATGGGCAGAACATGTCCAGTATTGTCTTCTCTAGATAGGAGTCGTGAAGCGTTTTTGCTAAGTACAATCCTAAATCTATGACACCTTCGATACCACTCAATTTTCTGAAGAACTTACTTTGTCCTATAAACCTACAAACTTCTATAGGTTCCTCAAATTCACTGTGTATTTTTTTTTCTATTATTTACACATCGAACAGTTGGGAGTCAGTCCGTTCTTCTTTTTATTTTTTGAGCTTTTGGTTTCAGTTTAAACAGAGTAAAATTTCGCTCAAAAACTCTATTGTAATAATATCGATGTCATGTTGATTTCTTCCTCTCAGAGACTAACTTACTCCCCATTCTTATCTCAGTATACCGATGAAGAGGTGGAACGTTGTTATGAAGAATTTTATGAAGATGTACATACAGAATTTCTGAAATTTGGCGAACTTGTCAACTTCAAGGTTGTTTCATGCTGTTCTCTTGTTTAAGCCATTCAAACTGCTCATTTTATTCAGTTCATGTCCTGAAGGGAAAATATGAATTTTGTAGTATGTTGAATCACCTGATGAAGTTGTTTTCTCGGCCATTTGTTTTTATTTTTTAAAACCTTATCTATATAAACTTTTCTTTAGTTGAGATCGATTTGTATAAATTATATGTTGATTAAAGCTTGGTTTCTCGGGATTTGATTTCCAACATTCTTTTAGGTATGCAGAAATGGTTCTTATCATCTGCGAGGCAATGTCTATGTGCATTATAAGTCCCTGGATTCAGCCGTTCTTGCCTACAATAACATAAATGGTCGTTATTTTGCTGGAAAGCAGGTACCTTGATCACTTGGAGTCGTCATTTTTTAATTTCATGGATCAGATTATCTTCTCTTGTAGACTAGCCAGCTATAATTATTTGGATAAACTTTTCCAAACACTTTTCATAAGTTGAGCATTCATTTTTATTATTTTTCTGAGAAATTTTTTTGGTGGCTTCAGATAACATGTGAGTTTGTTGGTATAACAAGATGGAAGGTTGCTATTTGTGGCGAATACATGAAATCAAGGTTGAAGGTACATCCTTGCACCCTCCCATGTTTCCTTTTTCAGTTTTTCCTTTTATTGTCAGCAGTCCTTTTTCCACATTTTAAGATATTCTAGAATCGAGATATTGTTGTAGGATCACCTTGATTTAGCGCTTCTTTTTTCTTTTTCTTTTTTTTGATAGAGTTGCTCACGTGGAACTGCTTGCAACTTCATTCACTGCTTTCGCAATCCTGGGGGGGATTATGAGTGGGCTGACTGGGATAATCCTCCCCCGAAATATTGGATTAGAAAGATGGCTACTCTTTTTGGTCCCTCAGATGAATTGCAGTATGATAATCAAATAGAGTTAGCGGATTTTGACAAGTCGAGGATCTCTGATAGGAGAAGAAGACCGAGAAATGGCAGGTAGTTTCCTTGACTGTGTTATCTGTTGGTTTCAGAGCTTTATTTGGTTCAAAATAATTGTGTCAGCAAGAGATAATGAAATAGAAACCACAAAATTGATCACGATGACCTTCGCCTATCAAAATATATATCAGGACATAATTTTTTGATAATGTGGTTATTACATGTTGTCGGCCACCATAATAAGCACACAGTCGAAGTAGATGATCCCTCTTGATCTCTTTTTGGTGAGATTGATTCCAGTCCTCATAAAATGGAAGTAATTCTTATTTTTGGTAGTTTAGAATTATCTCATCTTTGCTTTAGTTTGTACTTGACAGCTCTTGTGAAAAACTATGACTGAAGCACGCGAATTGCCTACTTAGTTCTTTGTAGGGACATTATTAAAAAGAAGAAGAAGAAAGATAGTGATGTTATCAAAGTATTTGCTAATTCTCATTTGATTGACCTGAGTAAATGGTATCGACATAGAACTCGAATAAACTTTAACAGTATACAGGAATGTGTGCAGTGGAACAAAGGATTAGGATCGTTTTCATTTTCTTATCTTTCTGCCTCGGGATCACAACTTTGGTGTCTTAACGAATTGTTAATCTGTAAACAGATCTGGTTCAAGAAGATCTGATGATGAGATGGATGACCCTGATGGGCCAAAGAGAGATCACCGCAGTCACTCACTAAGGGAGCGTTCGAGGAGAAGAAGAGAATCGTCTTCAGGGGTTAAGCACAAGAACTCTGAAGAAGCCATTAAATTTGATTCTAAATATGATTCTCATAAATACCATTCCATTGAGGACATCTCCAAGAAAAAGGATAGAGGTCTCTCGCCTAAGCGCCGAAAGATAGAGGAGGAAACTGGTCCGAACTATCATCAAGAGTTTAAGAGAACATATAGCGCAAAGGAGGATTTGGATAGGCAAAAAAGAGAAAACGATAGAAGTAAATCAAAAAGGTACAAATTTCATAAACCGGAAAAGGAAGAGTTCATTGATGATTATAGAGAACCAACATACAGTTCTCCGAGCGATGATAAGTCCATTGCGAGGGCTAGTATTCATGAAGAGCGCTACAATGAAAGGCGCCATTCGGACGATCTTAGTTTCGAAAGAGACTCCGCTGGAGTATTTGAATCTTCTAAAAATGAACACAACAGTGACAGAAGAGAACATCGTCAACATAATTCACGGCATCATGCGAAAGGCGATCACCATTACCATAAGATAGATGGTGATAGATTCCGAGAGCACAAGGGAAATGACCATGGAGTTTCTTCTAATGATTTTGCCGATCGCTGGAGAAGCACAGACAATGATATGGATTCAGAAAACAGCGAGGATCATTCTCGAAGTGATAAAAGCAATCAATCAAAGAGGAAGCGTACTAAACAAGGTCGGAAAAGAAAGCATCGCGAAGAAAAGCGCGAGTACGAGGGAAGCGATGAAGAATTTACTTCTTCGGATTCTGATAGCCGGGAGTTGAGCTCGAGAGCATACAAGAGGCGGTCAAGAAGCCGCGAAGAGCACCAACACATGGGGAACTCGAAGAGGAGAAAGTCGTCACGTGGTAGTCATGATTCCTGACTCTTTTATCGTTTTCCGCGACCTACTGTGTTATATCAACTGGTATGAAAGTTTTGTGGTATCATCTGTTTCTTTGTACTTGTCTAGTCCGAAACTTCTCAGTTGAACTATACCTATCTTAAAGCACTTGGCCACTTCTTTTTGCAGTTAGTATATATGAGTTAACAAGTTTCGAAGAGCCTACACTTTTTGTTGATCTGAGCAAGATCTTTAGCCCTGTAGTGTCATTACCTGGTCAATTGAAGTGTTTGGAATTCTATTCCATGTGTTTTGCATGACTTGTGTACAAAGTATCATCTTTGTTTGTAAAAAGTGAAAGAATTAATACATTTGAGTTACGGATGCATATTTGGCGCACTATCATCGTTTTATTTTTCGGTTGCCAGTAATATCACATGGACTGTGTGTGTTAATCAAACTCAATTTTGAGTTGTGTTTTGATCTAAATTCAACTCGAAGCTCGAACCGAACCCTAATTCTTGCGGGCTTCAAGTCGAGTTTAGATCAAAACTCGATTCGCATACTTCACTGAATGGAATTGTCCTCAACAAATTCTTAAAGCATGCAAGTGATACAAATGAAAAATGCGAACTCCGAATTGGTGCAGATGCTTTGGAGCTTCAGAAGCTCATTTTAGCTTCCTAATCAGGCCGGTAGCTAAAAGTCGCTAATGTTTGACTTTTGCTTCTCGAAGAGGTTCATTGTTTTGGCACTCATTTCCCACTAATATTTTATCCTACACTCCTTTGTAAGAGGTCTACAATTGTTGTTCCCCCTAATAGAACTTTTTTTTTGCTCCCTTTTCTGATACCATTATATTCTCTACCACATTGTTTACATGTTGTTGTGGTACCATGTGAAGAGAACCATATGCTGTGTAATAATCTTTATTATAATTGAACTTTTCCTTTTTTAGGGGGTGTTTTTTGCACATATCATGGCAGGGAGGATGAGAAAGGATGCTAAGGAATGTACCAGTGCTTGAACATTGTAGAACATGTTCGGTTCCTTAATTGCATTGTAACAAGGATCTGATTCCATTATCAGAATCTATTTGATATTAACCTTGTAGTTTAAGATGCGTGCTAAGCAGAACATATCAAGACATCTTAGTCTAGTAGTTTTATTAGTTATTATAAAAAAGTGATTATTTTACGTAGTATCAGAACACAAGATTTTAGTTATCGTCGTGGTGTGTGAATTTTCAAAATTTTCTATGCACGATATCTTCTGTATTGTTCACCAATCCATCTCAGCATAGGTGGATAAGGTATCTGGTTTGAATCTATATTATACTAATTTAGCACTTTAACTTCTGACACAGATTACGACCTGATATTACAGCAGTCCGTTTAGAGCTCACTTTTCGCAGCAGCGCATGTTTCAAACCATCCCAATAATCCCACATAACAAGATGTTGAGAAAATGTAGGTAGCATGGTGTGTGTCTCAGCTTAAAATTATGAGGAAAAGGAAAAGCTTATGGGATGCAATTATAGGAACCTCTTTTGAGTTTTTGTTATCTTCCCAAGAGCTATAAAAAGTATGGCTTTGGACCAAACCTTGTATGGTCTAAAAGAGAGAGCCTACACCCACTATCTCTTCCACTTGAAGACAAAAAGGATAAGGAGATATAAAGAAGAATATTAAATTACTAGGAGACAAGTCCCATGCTTTTTCCAAAGAATATTAAATTACTATTTTTTTATTTTTTAAATAGTTAAATTACAGAAAACTTTCTTATAAATATTTCTTTTATTTTTTAAAAACTTATATTTTACTCGCTCAATATTTTAAGTTATTGTATTTAACTCCCCTCCGTCAGGATTCTATTATTATTCCGTCCATTTCTTATAATTTATATCAAAAATATCCCTCAAAATGACAAAAATATATTAAAAAATTATTTTTTCATATAAAAGAAGTAAGAATAAATTGATCATTTTGCCCTCTTTATTACCACCGTATCCTCCTTAAAATATTTTTAAAATTTTAAGTGAGCAAAATATAGATTTTTGAAAGTCGGGGAAGGAAAATAAAAAAACGGGTATTTACGGGAAGGTATTATGTAATTTAACTTTTTTAAATTTATTCTTTTAACTTTTGTTTTCTTTTTTTCATCTCGTTTTAACTTTTGTTTTCTTTTTTTTTTTCTTCTTTACTTTTCTCTTTTTATTAAATATATTGATGCAAACAAAACAACCACTAAATCTGAAACCACAAAACCAAAATACAAATTTTTTTATTAAAATTAAATTAAATTTTTTAAAACCTACCATGATGATCGCAAAGAATCTAACAATATGAAATTGAACAAATTATTTTTTTTTAACAACCAAAAAATTAAACAAATTTTTGAAAAATTTAAAAATTAATTAAATTATTTTTTAACTTTCATCTTATTAATGTGATCTGCATTGCACACGCTAGGCTAGCATATTAATATATATTAGTGCAATTATGTGCATATAAAAATTATAAAAAAGTAAAAAAAATCAAATAATTCAAAAAAATTGAAATTTCCTATTCTTCTCCTTTCATCTGTATATAATATATATATAGGGAGTTGAGCTGGAATGCTCTCGGTAGCAAACGGGCTTCGTTGCCACCCATTTGTTTTCGTCGATATGAGACGTTTTCTCGTTTAACGGTATAAAGATATCCAAATCAATTAATTTTTTGTTAGAAAATTCTTTAAACTATTTAAAACAAGATTTATACTCTTGATCTTTATTACAAAACTCATATCATCACTTTTTAAAGGATATTCATTTTCAGCCGTTCATTTTTGTGTCCACTTGATGGACAAGAGAATAATATCGAAAAAGTATGAAATTTGATTTTTAGATGCTTCAAGTGGTATAGATCATGTTAAACGGTGTCGATCGTCGATTTGGAGGCTCCATCATCAAAAATAAATGAGTGGCAACGGAGCCCGTTTGCTATTGATAGTATTTCAGCTCAACTATATATATATATAGAGTCCGGCTATTATACTCTTATAAGTATAGAACACTTTGTACTCATCGGCCGTTAGATCTACCCCTTTGACCATTTTCAACCGTTAGATTATACTATTCAACCAACCACCCAACTCAACCCTAAGGGACCACTATCATCCTAACCGCATATCCCTTCAGCCAACGGCCGAAAACTTATGAGTACAAAGGAGTCAATACTCATAAGAGTATAGTAGCCGTAGCCTATATATATATATATATATATATATATATATATATATATATATATATATATATATATATATATATATATATAAGAGAGAGAGAGAGAGAGAGAGTTAGGCTGGTATACTATTGGTAGTACCGAAGCCTTCGTGCTACCAAGTTGTTTTCAATGATGCAGCTTCCAAATCGACGATCGGCTCAGTTAGACTTAATCTACATTATTAAAAATATTTGAAAACTATATTTTATAATTTTTCAACATCATTTACCTATCAAACGAGTAGTCTAAAAATGAACGGCTAAAAATAAAAATCTTATAAAAAATGACGATGAAAGACTTGAATTTAAGATCAGAGGTACTGATCTTACTCTAAATAGTAAAAAAAAATTCGATAAAAATTTTATCAGATTTGGATTGTTTTACACCGTTAAATTCACAAACGCATCACATCGATAATTAAAATTGTTAATTTTGAGATCTTTTGATCACTAGCCAAATAATGTCAAAAAATTATAAAATTTAATTTTCAAATACTTTCAATAGTGTAGATCAATTCTAACAGAGCTGATCGTTGATTTGGAAGCCGCATCATTAAAAAAAACTTGGTAGCACGAAGGCCTCCGTGCTACGGATAGTATAACAGCCTAGCTCTCTCTCTCTCTCTCTATATATATATATATATTATATAACCTCAAATTTTCCTTTTTTCCCCCCTTTTTTTTTTTTCAAAAGAGTATTTACCTCTTCTATTTTTTTATGGATATACCAGGGAAGCAAAAGAAAAGTTGGGAATTGAGAGAGAGAGAGAGAGAGAGAGAGAGAGAGAGAGAATAAGTCATGGGAAAAATAGGATATTCCTAATAATATCCAATACTATGGCACAAATAACATCAACAAGTACTAAAGGCCCCATTTTTTTTATTTTTTCCCCCTTTATTCTTCCTTTTTTGTTTTTTGGGAACTTCTGTATTTTGTGGCACCGAAAGTGGTCGATAAGATACTCAAAATTGAATGTTTGGTCCAACTTGTGTCACTTGACCATGCTATACTATCCCGCTAACCCGATTCGAATCCGAATTTACGGTTTATTTGACTCAGGTTTGATTTTTATTATTATTTTGAAACACAATTATTTGTAATAGCATTTGATAATTTTTTAAAAAAAGTTATGCAGTTTTTGTTATTACTGGAAATAGAATTGTGATTTTGAGGTTTGAAAGCAAAATCTACGATTTGAAACTTTTAATTCTGCTATAGAGAGCTGTCGAAATAAACTTATTTCAGATCGTCCCTCATTAAACAATACTAAAATCCTACAGTGACACCAAACATGCCTTAAGCCTGAAGAGTTAGAAAATATTTGGAAGAAGAAGTCAGAGAGCGAGGAACTTGTAAATTTCAAAAACTCGACTTCGTCCTTTCCCCACCAGAGTCCCATTGTCGATCTCCGTACAATTGTGAATGAAAACATTTGGTTGATCTCGCAACTTGGGTGCTGAAATAATTACTGATGGCTAAGACTTTCTCGAAGTCCCGAGTTTAACTGCTGATTTCCACGAAAACAAACATGCTCTTAGTATGAAATTGCCCATGTCATGTTACAAAGTGGGGCCTCAAAAAAAAAAAAAAAGAGGAAAAAGTGAACAACAAATTTTTGAGGTCATGGGAAAAGAGAACAAGAGAATAAAAGAGAGAAGTTTATAATTAGGAATAATCCCATTTTAATCAATAAAAGGGAGAAGAGATATATACTTCTTTTATTATTCCATGGAATAAAAAAAGCATCATGCAAGGTTGGTATCTTTGAAGTCCCCTTTGATAACTAATACATATATTCTGTTAATTAGGAAATTAAAGAGAAAAGTTAATTTAATCACTTTGATGTGAAAATGAAATGGTAATGGAGCATGCATGGAATATGTGAGTGCTTAAGCATCTCCCTTCAAATTAGAGAGTTTATTCCAAAAAGAAAATGTTAAAGAGATCGTGCATGAATAACATTTTTCATTTTAACTATGAAAAAAATCTTATTGTAGCATATATACACCGCATAGGATATATATTTCAAATTTCAAAAATAATATGATAATTTTATATTAATATAATATTATAAAGATAACTATTCGTATAATTATATATATACAGAGATTTTGGTTGAATATGGTTTTTTTCAACCTTGAATAACTACACTTTTTACGAGTAAATTTGAAAATAAAAAGAGTAATTTTGGAAATCAAAGGTATGTATATTAAATAGTTTTCAAATTTTAACTTTAAAGAGTATATTAAATATTTTCCCTAAAATAAAAACACTTTTGAGCACATTTTCCAATGTTCACCAATTATATCCCTCATACACTACTTGTACTATATCCCCTCTCTCTCCCCCCTATATAAACATACACAACTCTTACCTCTAACGGTCACCAACAACTACACTCTATATAAACCCTACTCTCTCTCTCTCTATCTCTCACCAATCTTAAAGTAATTCTCTCAACAAAAACTCAAGCAAACTCAAAAACTAAGAGAGAGAGAGAGAGAGAGAGAGAGAGAGAGAGAGAGAGAAAACAAAGAAAAAAGATGGCTAGAAATGAGTGGATCAACGGCTACTTGGAGGCCATCTTAGATGCTGCGGCGAAGCTCCGCGAGCAAACCCTAAACCCTCCGCTATCCGCTGCGAAACCCCTGCGACGTCGCACCGAGTACGGTAGCGAAGGAAAAGAGATCAAGGCGGCGGCGTATAGCCCTACCAAGTACTTCGTCGAGGAAGTCGTTAGCCGCTTCGACGATGCCGACCTCCACAAGACATGGGTCAAGGTATACGATATCCGTGCATGCATCATGCATGGCTTTTCTGGGCTCGTTTTCTATTAGATCGATTCTTTTGGTATCATGATACCAGAGCTAATCCTAAATCCCGCTTCACTCTGTAACGGATTAAAATTTCACATTATGTAATGGGCTAAATCTTCATCCACTAACTCACCTATCAATTTTATCTGTTTTTCATATTCATTATGCACGTGAATAAGAGTGTTAATGTATTTTATAGGCCAATTTTCTATTAGATTGATTTTTTGTGTAATATTACGGTATTCCGTGAGGTCGTGGTACAATTCTCACTTTCAGTATTTAATGTGTTAATATATTTTTTAGATATGTTTCCTATTAGATCGATATTTTAGGTAACAATATTGAGTACTAGGAATAAGATTCTGACTTATATATAACATGAAGAGTTTTTGCACCTATCAGCTTAAGTTTTATATTGTGTTTCCAGCGGTAATAGATAAATATTGCAACTCAAATAGTGCAATTGCATCCGCATATCATCAAATTAAACTGAAATTTTAGCCAAAAAAAATTGAAATTGCAATGAATAATTACAATAATTGAAAAGTCAGAGACTAAATTAATGAAACCACACGAAAAGGTTAGAGATTTGTAGTGCAATTTACAATGTGTAGAATATAGTACTTGGTTTATAATAGTGTCATTTGGGTAGCTTTATACAGTTTCATAATAGTCAATGGAGCAGCATCAAAAAAAAATTTCATACTTTTTATTTTATTTTTGAGAGAAAGGTAGCAAGCTACCCGCTTCATTTATTCTTTTTAGAAATAAACTTAGGTAGAAATGTGAATCAACTAGGATTCGAACTCGGAACCTCGGGTACCAACAACGGTCGGTCATACTTTTAATTTTTAATTTTATTTTTGTAGGTTGTTGCGAAAAGGAATAGCCAAGAGCGTAACAACCGACTGGAGAATCTTTGTTGGAGAATTTGGCACCTCGCTCGCAAGAAAAAGCAGGTTTTGTGTGTGTGTGTGTGTGTAAATCCTGCATACATCTTCAGTTTGAGACCGTTCACGCATTCTCTCGATATGTGTTGTTAGCTACGTGAACGGCAGATATTTCAGTCTCAAACTGTTCTAATTTGAAACTTTGTGTCCCTTTATTTGTAGGTAAAATTGTAGAAATGTTACAAGGAGATAAGCTCTCTCACAATAACTATATGAGAAATTATTTTTTAAATATATATATTTTTTAAAAAATATAAGTAAACATAAAATAATAATGATCTATTTCAAATTGGTCTATAGTTTAGCGGGTGGCCATATATATTTTTACCTTTTCCTTATTCGATGAGTATCAAATACAGATTGAGTGGGAGGACGCACGACAACTAGTAAAAAGGCGATTGGAGCAAGAGCAGGGAAGGAAGGAGGCGGCGGAGGACATATCGGAGCTGTCGGAGGGGGATAAGGAGAAAGGGGAAGGAAATGCCAATAAGGACGGGAGTGGAAACTTCGCGAGGATCAATTCGGAAGTGAGGATGTCGTCTGAGGAGGAGGACGGCGAGGACGAAGGGAAAAAGAAGCGGCTATATATAGTACTCATCAGGTCAGGTTCTAATTCAATTTGGAGACTGAATCTGATTTATTTATTTACTGACGTAATGTCCTGCCCATGCTAAAAATGAAAAGTTAACGTATTATCATTAGTATTTAAGGTTTCTGATTCATAAATATTATATGTTAATTTTAGTTACATCAAAGGGCAACCTAATCATTACAATATTTTATTTATTATTAGTTATATCCAACTACATTGATCATAAATATTTTACATAAAGTTATGTCTAAATATTACAACTTCTTTAGTGATTGGTTGACATGGAATACAAAAAAGGCCCAAAATTCAAAATGGGTGAAGTGCTTTTTAGATATGGAATTGAAAATGGACCACACATTGAAGGATTTGATATAAAGCAAAATGATGCTCTCAAATTTGCTAACATATTCTTTGTATAGCATTATTCCAATTATTAGACATTAATAAAAATTAGGACATGTGATGAGAGAGATTATTCTCCAATTTAGTTAGTTCTTGAAATGGGGTATAATTCCCTATAATTAGCTTTTAGAATAATTTTTTAAATTAGGATTTGTTTGTTAGTATTTCAGAGTTTAATACTGCGTGATAAAGTTGTTATTTGAATATCAGAATAAGTATTACACTAAAATATTGTCAATTATCCTTTTTTTTTCTAAGAAAATTGGTACCTTTTGTTTTGCTTTTTGCTACAACAAACACTTTAGATTTTTCTCTTCATTAAATGCTCTATTAAATATCACTACTATTAATTGCAAAAGCAAAAGAAGAGTCAAACAGGCTCTTATCGAGTTACTATTAGAACTTGAATGGTATTTAAACTTAATTGCTTCTCTACTACTAGCTATGGGGAATATAGGTGCGCACTTCGAAATGCATCAAAATCTTTTTTTTTTTAGTGGTGGTGTGCGTATATTTTTCATAACGCAAAATTTTATTATTAACAGAGTAAAGCTGAGTATTTACACACGTATTGTAGCTTGCACGGGCTCGTACGTGGCGAGAACATGGAGTTAGGGCGGGACTCCGACACCGGGGGACAGGTGCACCATGTTATACTCTCCTTATCAAAACAAAAATTTAACAGCGACAATAAATTGAAATGCGTAGCGCTCTTTTTCTGTCGATCTCTCTCTCAGGTGAAATATGTGGTTGAGCTAGCCCGAGCCCTCGCGGCGACGAAGGGGGTCTACCGCGTGGACCTGTTAACTCGTCAAATCTCATCACCCGACGTCGACTGGACCTACGGTGAGCCCGTCGAGATGCTGAGCCGACCGTCTGATTCGGATGCTACTGCAAATGGCGACGGCTGTGGGGCCTACATAGTTCGGCTTCCGTGCGGGCCAAAAGATAGGTAAACAATAGCTGGATATTTCATAATGAGCAATGCTATTCATACACCTGAAAAAAGTTATGTATCATACATCTCACTCATTTAAAGGGTAAGATTTTTTATTTGTCACTGTTCATACACCCGAAAAGAAGTGTATATCATATATCTCACTCAATTTAAAGGGTGAGATTTTTTAACTTGTTACATAATGCGGCAAGTAAAAAACCTCACCCATTAGATAAATTGGTGTAAATCATACACCCCGAAATGGGGTGTGTGGGTAGCTTTTTCCTATCATAATGTGCACTTATTCTATTCGATAATCAAAATTTATGTTTAATTTGGATTTCATCAAAAAGCTTATGGGCTCTTAGGTTTCTTGGAAAAGTATGAAAAAAAAAAGATTTCTATGAAAAACGTTTTCTTCAATTTTCAGTCTATTTGGTTCCAAAAAAACTAGCTCTTTTGAAAGAAAAAAGAAAAAGTTACAAATTTTATTAAAAAAATCCAAAAAATAAAATATTAATTTCTCATAAAATTTAGAAAAAAAAATCTTTCTAAAAAAGCTAGTTTACATTGGAACCAAACGGACGGAAAACTTTTTTTTTAAAAAAAATTCATGAAAAACTTTTTCTCAAAAAAAAAATTTCCATACTTTTTCGTAGAACCAAACAGTCTCTTATTCAAAGAGTGGAAAGCGTCGGACTGTTCTTTAGTAACTTAAGTTTTTAAAAGCAATCGGCTGTTTCACATAGTAGCAAAATGATATATTATGAGTTTTACACTAGTTCAATCCACATCTTGAGGTTATAATTAAAAAAAAAAAAAAAAAAAAGCTCATTCACTTATATATATACTTATCATTATTAGGTACATAGCAAAGGAATCCCTGTGGCCCCACATCCCGGAGTTCGTGGACCGGGCCCTGGCCCACATAACGAACGTGGCGCGGGCCCTCGGCGAGCAATCGGGCGACGAGGGCCCGGCCCAGCCGGTGTGGCCGTACGCGATCCACGGCCACTACGCCGACGGTGCGGAGGCGGCGGCCCGGCTGGCCGGCACCCTAAACGCGCCGACGGTCGTGACGGGCCACTCATTGGGCCGAAACAAGCTGGACCAGCTCCTCAAATTGGGCCGGATGGGCCGGGCCGAGATCGACGCCACCTACCGGATCGCCCGACGGACCGAGGCCGAGGAGGCCGGGCTCGACGCCGCCCAGATGGTGGTCACCAGCACCCAGCAGGAGGTCGAGGAGCAGTGGGGCCTCTACGACGGCTTCGACCTCCGCCTCCAGCGGAAGCTCCGCGTCCGGAGGCGGCGGGGCCTCAGCTGTCTCGGCCGCTACATGCCCCGCATGGTGGTATGTATGTCTTTTACTTATCGTTGGTTTGTTATCCTCTCGTTCGAATATCAAAGCAGTGGTACTTATCAGTGGTACTTATACCAACCGTTCCTAACGCAAGTAGCAAAGGGCTTGATGGTTGGTACTCGAGGTCCCGAGTTCGAATACTAGTTTATTCATATTTCGTAGAAATAAACGAAGCGGGTAGCGTGCTACCTTTTTCTCTCTCAAAAAAAAGAAAAAAAAGCAGTGTTACTTATACGTCACAATTTTTTTTCACAAAGTTATATTAATATCGAGTTTTCAAGTACATAACCTTAAAAAAAAAACTCAATTTTGAATGCACAATAAGTTATAGGGCTAATTGCGTACAGCTCCCTGTAAACATATCGGATGGCAAATATATATCTCTATAAAGTTCAACTTTTTATTTTTATTCCTACAAAGATCTAGTGAATATTCATATTTGTCCCTCTGGTTTGTTACCGTTAGAGCACTGTGTTTAATTTTTAACAGCAGTTAAGTAAAATAATATTTTTGCCCTAATAAATATATCCCTCCAAATGCCCAAACTGTTAGATTTATACAGAAATATCCTCCCAAAAAAATATTTTATCTAATAATATAAGAGGGATAAAAAGATCAATTTAACTCATTCACTAACCAGGGTTAAGTATTTTACTCATAGTTAACTACATTTTTCTAACAAATCCTAACAGCATGGGTATATTTAAAAATAATAGGACTTTTGCAGGAATAAATAAAAAGTTGAACTTTATAGAGATATATCTGCTATTTGATATGTTTTCGGGGAGCTGTATGCAATTAACCCATAATTTATATAAAGAAGTACGATACTATGAATTTTGGAATTTCAGGGACTAAATTGCGAAAATAACTTTGATCAAACAGGTGATACCCCCAGGGATGGACTTTAGCAATGTGAACACACAGGAGTTAGTAATAGAAGGGGATGGTGATCTCCACACACTCATAAACTCTGATAAAACCACTGCTCAAGCAAAAAGAGATCTCCCTCCAATTTGGACTGAGGTTATCATCTAATTTATCAAAAATTACTTTGTATTTGAATCGAATTTGAGTTTTTGAACATGAGTTTTAAAAGTTTTTTTCTTTTTTGGTAAATAGATACTGCGGTTCTTTACGAACCCTCACAAGCCGATGATCCTCGCGCTCTCGCGACCGGACCCGAAGAAGAACGTCGTGACCCTGCTGAAGGCGTTCGGAGAATGCCGACCCCTTCGCGAGCTCGCCAATTTGGTAATGTATTCAGCTTATTCTTTTCGTTTATGACTATGAATTCGGCTTACAAAACAGCTTGTCATTTATGTCTATAACATGTGCACTAAAGAATAAAATTTTTTGTGTACCGTGATTTAGCCCTAGTACAGTACTAATGATAATGAAAAGCACTCTCCAAGTACTTTCTGTCTAAGCAGCGTCACTTCATAAGAAATGGGACGATGTAGTGCGCTATCGTCACTTCAGCGTCCGCAATAAAGCTGAATAAGAAGTCTATAGTGATGGACCGCCATCACAACAAGCCTGGTGAACATAAATATTGATAACAACATTCTCTAGTAGCTAGGGCTGTTAACGAGCCGAACACGAGTGAGCTGGCAAATCGAGCTCGTGTTCAACTCGTGTAACAAACGAGCGATCAACCTCGAGCTATATATATTCGAGCTATATCCAGCTGGACACGAACGAGCTGATCCCAGCTCGTGTTCGGCTCGTTAAGATTTCGAGTTGAAAAATTCAGCCTGTGTTCGGCTCATTATTAAACAAGCGATTGATCCCGAGCTCATTTTCGAGCCCAAACTTTCAAAAAATAATAGTTATTTTATATTCTTTAATATGATATCAGAACAGAAGTCCATGAATACATACATTCACTGTAACGCGCCTAATTAAAATATTACCCCTCCAAAGGCACATTATTTGTTTGAATTAATTTATTATTATTATTAATATTATGCAGAGCCTAATATTAGGTAATAGGGAGGACATAGAGGACATGTCCGGGAACGGTGCGACGGTTCTCACAACGGTGCTCAAGCTCATCGACAGGTACGATCTCTACGGACACGTGGCGTATCCCAAGCACCACACCCAGTCGGACGTTCCCCATATTTACCGCCTTGCAGCAAAAACAAAGGTCAAGTTTTTTTTTTCTTTTTTTTTTAAATGCAGTCCAACAAGTTCTCTGATTTTCTTTAAAAGTTTTGGTTAATGATAAATGTATTCATATTACCTAATATTCCGAATCTTATATCAAATCAATCACAACTTAATTCTCATCCGATGTGAGAACCTGCTCGGGTACCAAATGTAACATTCCGACCTGCTAGTAATAATAATTCGTTAGGCCCAAACCACCGACCCAAAATACTTAAGCTCATTTTTTATTATTAGGATTCATAATTTCTTATATACTCAATCACAATTCAGTTTTCATCCCCTGTGGGACTATTGGTATCACATTTTCTTTTCTTTCGAAACTCTAAGCTTTTCGACCATGCCAAATTTAATCTGAATGCTGAACTTACGGCAAAGCTACGAAACTCCTCCCCCAATACCAAAATTTTATTTTACCCACGAAGTTGGGGCCACGAGGTCTACTTGTAAACGTGTAATGAAAAATCGAAACTCCGACCATAGACACGGTATCTGCCTCACCGATTGTTACTCTAATTCTTATGTCAATACATTAAGTACGGGACCGGCCCTTGTGCAGAAACGTCTGAGTGCAGAAATTTTCTATACATGCATCTGCAACCAAAAAAACAGTGCATCTTAACTTGCCATGCCGATATAATTTTATAGCATTTGATTATATTTTGATAAAGGACTGGATTCTAATATACAAATAGTTTGATAGTTTTTTTAGAAAAAGAAAAATCCTTCTTAATTTCATTGTGTATATTTTTTATTTGGCAGGGAGTTTTCATCAATCCGGCTCTTGTAGAACCTTTTGGTCTCACTCTCATTGAGGTAAATTTTGTGACTGTGTAAATGCTTTATATAAAACCAATAAATATTAAACCATCTAAAATATCAAAGATAATTTAACATTTTACTAGATGTCATTTATCAGGGTTAGAGATTTATGTGTAAATAGTTCCGTATCAAATAATTAATGAGAGAATAAAAAGTTGATATATCAAAATATGGTGTCAATTTTTGCTGTCAAATTATATAAAATAATGGCTAAATTATATAAAACCCCTCTATCAATACCCGTTTTTTTACTTTCTCTCATGTCATTCAAAAATCTACACTTTGCCCCCTTAAAAAATAAAAAATATTCACAGGAAGGTACGGTGTGACAAAATGATCAAATTACCCTCATTTTTTTCATTTCCTCCCCAATCTTGCTCATTCCGGCAGCGGAGGAGGGCGAGGGCGTGTGTCTGGGCATGGTAAGAGGGGTGGGCGAGGGCGAGGCGGCGGAGGGTGAGGCGGCGGCCGAGGGCATGTGTGTGGGCATGGATGAGGGTTTCAGAGTATTTTGGGTATAAAAAAATAAGATATAAACGGAACCCTAACGGAACACTGACGGTGGGGATCGAAGTGAATATTTTTTATTTTTTAAGGGGGCAAAGTGTAGGTTTTTGAATGACATGAGGGAAAAGTAAAAAAACGGGTATTTACAGGAGGATTTTCTATAATTTAGCCTAAAATAATTATTATCTCTATAAGCTTAAGCTACTAGAGAACGGTGTTTTTATATTTTATCTTCAAAACTCTTTCTCACATCTGGCATTAAGATGTTCCGATAAGCCCACGACGTGAACTTGAATAAAATAAGGAAAATTTAATGAGACTAGGAGCTTTACATGATTCGAATTCAGGATCTTCTGTTCTGGTACTGTATCAAATTATAGAAAATATTTATTATTCTTCGAAAACTTAAGCCACCAGAAAACGGCATTTTATATTTTATCTTTAGCAATTGCTATTTACAGGCTGCTGCTTATGGTTTACCGGTAGTTGCAACAAAGAATGGAGGTCCTGTGGACATTCTCAAGGTACTTTTTTGTAAAATTGACTAAGTATCTCTCTCTCTCTCCCTTTTTTGTCAATTTTCATTATTGATCATTTAGTTGCAACAAGGTATTATGCTTTAGTTTTTGTTTTAATTGAACCACTATGCTACATTACTACTTTGCCAAGCAAATAATAATGTGCCGATTTATTTCGTTATATTTCAAAACCACTATGATACAATCTCAATAATAGTTTTACGATATGACATGATAGTTGAATCAACATTCGTTGAATTCGACGCCACATAATTTTTCTAATACAAAAATGGGATAACATGACCTCAGATTGGTAAAAAGTTTAGTCACTCATTGATGTGATTTATCCAAATCAATCATTTGTAACTCATAAAACTTTTAAATTACACATATTAGAGTTAAATTTTTTTGATGAGTTTCCCTCCAAAATTTGAATTTCAATTCGAATTCGTACAGGCGCTGAACAACGGACTGCTTGTCGACCCCCACGACCCCGGCGCCATCGCCGACGCGCTCCTCAAACTCCTCGCGGACAAGTCGCTCTGGCTCGACTGCCGCCGCAGCGGCCTCCGCAACATCCACCGCTTCTCGTGGCCCCACCACTGCCGCCTCTACCTCTCCCACCTCGCGCTCCACTGCCCCCCCTCGGCCCCCCACGGCGCACCCCCGCCGCGTGTTCCCCCCTTCGACGATGACGAGCCCCTCACCGACTCCCTCCGCGCCCTTGACTCCATCCGTTTCTCCGTGGACGGCCCCGATCTCACCCATCCTACAAACGGCGCGCACGCAGCCGCCGACGCCATCCTCGACGCGCTCCGACGCCACCGCGGGCACGCTGTGGCGAACCGCACTGCAGTGTTCTCCCCCGGGAGGAGGCAGCTGCTCCTTGTGATTGCCGCGGACTGCTACGGCGAGAGCGGCCATCCGGTGATTGACAACTTGAAGAAAATCATTGAACAGGTGATGGACATCGGCGGCGGAGGTGGCGGGCGGGTCGGGTACGTGTTCTCGAGCGGCTCCACGCTGGCAGAGGTTGCGGATGCGATAAGATGCTGCGACGTCGATCCGAAGGTGTTCGACGCATTGATATGCAGTAGCGGGGCCGAGCTGTGCTACCCGTGGAGAGATATGGTGGCCGACGCGGCCTACGGCTCGCACGTGGAGTTCCGGTGGCCCGCGGAGCATGTCAAATCCGCCGTGCCGCGGCTCGCCAAGCTGGAGGGGGCCGAGGAGGAGGATATGATCGTCGACGAGGCAGCTTCTTCAGTTCATTGCTACGCTTACTCTGTCAAGCCAGGAGCTAAAGTAAGCACTTTGGAGTTTCTCCTTTTAGTACTACTCTACTTCGAGAAGCAGCAGCATGGTATTTTAATAAATAAATAAAAAAAACCTAAATCTTTTGCTGCGGCAAAAAGCACAACTGCGCAAATGATCATCAATAGAAAAAGCTTCAATAGGAGGAGAAATTATTAGAGAAACACCAAAGAAAAATAGATAAGTACAGCGTTAAAACTCAATCAACAGTTCTACAGAAGCTCTACTGACTCCAAACATGTCTTATTTGAGATGTAAATAGAACTAAAAAAAAGAAACTTCGTAGCTCTGTCCACGAATTTGGTTTTTTTTTAATTGAAAACTTAGTATTGTTTATGTGATTTGTAGGTTCGAAAGGTTGATGGAATTCGACAAAGGCTTCGAATGCGTGGCTTCCGATGCAACCTTGTATACACACGAGTATGCTCACGCTTGAACGTTGTTCCTCTTTTTGCTTCTCGGCCGTATGCATTGAGGTAAAAATAAATTACCTATCTCTACTCGAAAGAAGTTCGAATCCTAGGGGTTGTTTCATACCGTTATTTTGTTTCTCTAGTGTTCTCAGGTTGCCGTATTCTACGTCACCTTCTAATATTGTTCACATCAATTGTTATTTTCGCAAATAAAAAGTACCACATGAATCAACTGTTTTATTTTGAGATAAATTTTAACGCAATTGTTCTTGTTTTTAGTTTCATTTTACATAACCTCGAGTTCTCTTAAGGCACAAAAACAATAAAATGCAATCTTAGAGGGGCATATTTTGTGTTGTTCATATTATTATTTTTCTTATTTTCCATCATGTTTTTGAGGTTGAAGACATTTTAAAATGGCCTTACTCAATTTTGTTGTTCTAAGATGATTGATGAATTTCAGATGTATGATTTCTATGTGACAACCAAAAGAATAGAAAAAGTAGTAGTGATTTGTCTCTATCTCTTTATGTAATCAATAATAAGAAAAATTAGCAACTTATAAAACACCTTCAAAAGCATCGAATTTGAAAAAAAAAACGGAGGACGGAAAACATGTATGATATTGTTCACACACACCCTTAATTTTCTTTTATCACATTCGGAGCAAAAACATGACTTTAAGTATTAAATATTAATCAACATGCATTATTATTATTATTATTATTTGACAACAGATTAAATACTTCATGTGTTGTTTGCAAGGTATCTATCCATACAATGGGGGATTGACCTTTCAAAAGTAGTAGTATATGCGGGAGAGAAAGGAGACACAGACCATGAAAGGCTCTTACCTGGTCTCCATAAGACCATAATTTTCCGAGGTTTGGTCTCCCATGGAAGCGAGCGGCTTCTACGAGACGACGACGGGTATAAGATGGAGGATGTGGCCCCACTTGACGGCCCCAACATCATCTTTCTCAACGAGGATAGTAAAATTCCGGAAATTATGAACATGTAAAAAAAAAAAAAGTAAATTGCAAGGGGAATTTTGTTCTCCATTATAAGAACCAAGATTGCTTAAATTAGAAATACATATTACTAAAGCGAAAAAATAAGAGAGTTCCCTCTGTAAGTGTAAATAAATTGATATTTATGTCTTTTTTTACTTGTTATATCCAATGTTGCAAGTGTTAAATAATGAAGAGAAGAGTTATATAGATGTATTATGCTTACATTTCTCCCTCTAAGATGGCAAAAATGTTAAAAGAGCACTCATTTTATTGTTACTGCAATTTGGGAATTGATCCCCATGTTTAATATTTCCAACGTTAAGAGAACTTCGTGCGGTTATTTTCATATAAATGAACCTACTGCTAACTTACTCTTGATGAAAATAAGGGTTTCACATAAGGAAATACTAAACTGACACAAGAAGCAAAACTTATGGTTCCATCGGCATGGAAAATAAGGGTTTTACACATAACAATGTAAATGAGTTTGCTTTAATAAAGGTAACATAAACTTTTCCATTATCAACCCTAAAAAACAAGCTCTGCTTTACCTAGGTTGTCAAACCATGTTTAATCTCTTAATTTCACATCACTGTTTAAATGCCTAGAATTAACCACAACATACAAGATCATTTTGCAATACTAATAATAGGAGGAGAGACAAAGAGCTTACCACTGCCGATCATAATCCTATGGATCCTGCGTATAACTGTACGCATCGCAGAAGGAGGTGTGGATATGAATGTGTTTGATGATGCTGATGAACTGGATTTTTAGATTGTAACTTAATAAGCTTAACACTTTGCCTTTGCGCTGATTCATGTCGCCAAAGAACCTGCAGTTTTGAGTCAATACGAATTTCGCATTCTGTGAGAGGTCAGAGCTAAGTTGTTTTGACGTCCAACTACATGAAAAAATAATTGCAGGTATAGAAAGAAGAGTGTATATTTACACATCTTCCAGATGCAATTTAATACTCTTTGTTGCATTACTCAATGAAATCATCTGTGAAGAACCTACATAATGAACCAGTAAATGATCAATAAGTAACCTATATAGATGGTAATGTGCTCATGAGGTATATTAACATATCAAATCATATATGGAGAGAAAAAGAACTTTTCTATCACCTCCTCGAAAGTTGCTTCTCCAAATGAAGGATGAAAAATGATCAACTTTCCATTCCAACACATCCCCATCTATATGTCTTTGTCTTTTTGCATCCTCCAAAATACGAAATGCCAGTTAACCTAAACCACCGTCATATCGACCATTGGATCTTTAATTTGTTGATCCAAACTCGTCAACATATCATAGATATTTACTCTTCTAGGATGACACAGATCACCAGCCACGAATAAATGCCTCGACTTCTCCACTTCAATCCAGCTGCATCCAGCTGGCTTCTTCAAATACTTCGACTTCATCATCCTCCTCACCTCCTCAACACCATCCCATCTCTCATTGGCGGCATAAATATTCGACATCACCACATAGTTTCCGATATTCTCGCCCTCAATTTCGAATAACCTTTTTGCTACAAGCCGACCTATCTCTACCTCCTTGTGGGTCTTGCAAGCTCCTAATAAAGAACCCCACACACTGGCATTAGCCTCACAAGGCATTTTTAGTATGAACTCGTAGGCTTCTCGAATCTGCCCATTTCTCGCCAGAATATCCACCATACAAGAGTAGTGCTCCATTGTGGGTTCAATACAATGAACCTCCTTAATGGACTCAAAAAGCATCCGACCGGCATCTGTCAGCCCGGCATGACTGCATGCTGATAGAAGGGAAGTCATAATTACGTGATCGGGTTTTATATTCAATTCAAGCATTTGAGCGAATATTCCCAGTGCCCCTTCCGCCATACCGTGCATTGCATAACCACTGATCATGGCGGTGAATGTGATAAGATCTTTTTGCGGGCTAATTTGGAATAGGTTATTTGCATCGAGGATGTTACCGCATTTGGAGTAAGAATCAAGAAGAGCTCCTTCGAGGTGAATATCTCCTAGTAAAGCTCGGAGAATGTAGCCATGGCATTGTCTTACTAGGTGAATAGAGGCTAGAGAAGTGCAAGCAGGAAGGATATTCATAATGCTCACTGAATCAGGTTTCAATCCTTCATTTTGCAATTCATGGAACAAACTGAAAGCTTGATTTGTACATTCATTTTGAGCATAAATTTGAATCATCAAATTCCATGTAGTCAGATCCCTCTCGCTCATCTGGTGAAAGATTGTTTCCGCATTCTCTTGGGTACCATGTTTCACATAGCCTGAAATCATTGTATTTCCAGTGACCACATTCTTACCTGCAAAACTCCTAAATATTTTGTACGCATCGTCAACTTTACCGCATTTCGCATATGCATCGAGTATCGCATTTTGTACTACCAATTCACTTGTGTAGCCCAATCGAAAGGAATAACCATGGGCTTCTCGGAGTATTCTAATACCACATAATATACTCACCCGGAGAACACCCAAGACAGTCACCGAGTCAGGTGAGATCCCTTCATGAATCATTTCATGCAAAAGATCGAAGAACTTCTCACAGTGTTCAGTATCAGCATATGTCGAAAGTATCGCATTCCACGATATCAAGTCTCTTTTCTGAATCCTCTTAAAAACAGAAAGTGCATCATCTAATTCGCCGCACTTCCCATAGAAACTTACAAGCGCATTCATTAAGGATGTTTCTTGGAGAAGTACGGGATGCTCGAGAATGTAAAAATGGATCTTCATTCCCTCTTCGACTTCACCCAATTGAGCCAAAACAGGGAGCATACTGATGAGAGTAACTGAATCAGGATTGGCCCCAGTAGACAAAAGTGTGTGAAACAAATCTCGAGCTTTAGAGTACCATTCGTTCATCGCATATCCTGCGATTACTGTGTTCCATGTCACAATATCTCTTGAATGCATCTGTTTGAAAATAAACTCAACTCTCTTAATGTCTCCCACCTTCGCGTAATGCGTAAGAAGTGCATTATTCACTAAAAGATCTTTTTCTAAGCCAAATCGCAACAAATAACAATGAACTTCTTTTCCATAGTACCTCCCATCTTCTACAAATGCACAGATAGGAAGAACATTGGCAACCGTCGCAAAATTAGGTAGGAATCGCATCGACACCATGTGAGCAAACAAATCAAATGCTTCTTCATAGAACCCATTTTCGGAAAAGCCAGAAATAATCGAATTCCACGAAATGACATCCTTGCAACCAATCAGAGAGAACACTCTGTGGGCATCATGCAATACTCTACCGCACTTTGCGTGCATTGAAACAAGCGCGTTCCCTACTAAAGTATCCGATTCCAATCCGATCTTGATTGCAAGCCCATGAACACTCAAACCGGGCTTCAAAAGCTTCAACTTCGCGCAAACAGGGAGGATAACCGCAATTGTCACGGCAGTGGGCTTAATTCCCTCGACACCACAAACGTGCATCGAGTAGAACAAACCCATCGCCTTCTCACTAAGTCCCTCGCGAGCGAAACCCGTTAGCATGATGTTCCAAGCGACGGAATCTCTCCGACCCATTTCATCAAACACCTTATAGGACTCACTAAGCAAACCAAACCTAGCATACATATCCATCAGAGCCTTCTCCGCAGCTACTTCCTTTGCATACCCCGCTTTCGCCGCAAACCCATGAAGGGATTTCCCGAACACATCGCTACGGAGCGCGGCGGCCGATTTGGCAGCCGCGGCGAGCGCGAAGCAATCGGGTCTCAGATTCCTCTTATGCATGCATATGAACAAGGAAAGGGACTCAGAGTATTGGCATGTTGCGGTATATTCCTTAAGCATTGTGTTACAAGCTTTGTAATTTGGTTGAAGCATTTCGTCGAACACGTGGTGGGCATTGTTGAGGTGATCACTTTTGGAGAGGGAGGAGGAGGTGGTGAGGTGAAGCGATGGTGGTTGGTGTAATTTTGGGAAAAGAAGCTTGTTGGTAAATATAGTGGTTGTATAGGGACTTAGTAGCTTTTGTGATAATTTGGGAGCATAAGGTGGTGGAATCATTAAACTCGAACAAAATAGCCTGTGTGTGTTTAGCTTCAGGGTTTGGAGAGGAGAGGGTAAAATGTACGCGTAGCCCCTCTACTCTTCCAATATTGCAACTGGGTCCAAATAGTTTCCGTTTATATACTTTGCTTCTTATCTTTTTTTATACCTAAACCTTACATTGCTTTCAGATTCTGAAAAAAAAAAAAATTGTCAAAAAGATTTAAACAAATTCAATAACATTGTCAAAAAATAAACAAGTACTGTTCGAATTCTAATTGAAACCTACTGATCAAGCACATAGTAAGATAGATTAGATAGCAAAATCATAATTTCTCTCCAAGTCCAGGAGCATTTCGAAGTGGAGAATATTTTCAATAATATCCGTACATTTTCGCCTAAACAGAATAAGAAGGACAAAGAGAGCGCATTCATTCACATATATATACATAGACTTTCGACGACAATAATGACGACAACAACGACGTCGACAACACAGCATCAGGTAATCAAAACAAAGCTAGGCAACCCAAAAGAAGCCGAATAACGTATCCGACAATGCGTTTGCATGTTACAGTACCGCTAATAGTTACACATATATTCTATTTGCTAGTGAGAAGCGAAGGAACAAGATAAAAAAAGATAGTCGTGCGTTTCGGCGCACACATCTACACCCTAACCAGTTATCTGAAGTTGCCCAATAAGAAGTCTTGCCGACCCCACACCGGAAATAGAGATGATCTTGCCAAAAGCTAGAGAGCGACCATCGACCGAAACCACTTCCGCTAGGTGCTAATGAGGGCACGATACATGGCGCCACGACCAACACATGGCGCGGAACAGAATCGGGCCCCACCGTAGGGCCCACAATCCAATCGAACAGCAGCTACATCCTACTTGGTTCAAAAAGGAAAAGAGAAAAAGGAAAGAAGAAGAGTTAGCAATCATTATCAGCAGGCTGGTCGCGGTCATCCATGTTGGCTTCCGGTGAGGCCTTCTTCGGGCTTGGCTTCATGATGTCGCCGAAAAGTGATGGCTTTGCCTTGGGAGACAGCCTCTTGGCTTCTTCATATGTGAAGATGTAGATCTTCCTCGCCATGCTGCAGAACTCGCTGCGAGTGCGTAAGAAAGACATTATTCCACTATGATAACATTGCTATAACACTAAATCACCTTCAATCCATATATTATCATAAAATTTAGTCCTAGAAGTTTGAACTCAACTTTGATTTCGGACCTCAATTTAATCTCTAATGATGTAGTTAGATTTTATTTTGTAATTAACCAATTCAGAAATTAAAAAGATAAAGTTACATTTCTTTTTAAAAAAAAATAATAATCTAGGATTCTCGAGGAATTTTGTAGAGATTAGGGATCTTACTTCCAAGGATCATCTCCAACCATCATCATGTCGTCCTCATCGTCGGTGTATACAACCTGCCATTTCTTCATAGTACCAATGAGCTCTCCTTCGATACTGAACATCTCCTCCAGCTTGAGGAGGAAGTCTCTATACCCATCTAATCTCGTCAAATCAACCGCCCTCCCAACAGCCATTCCTTGCATGTGAACCTGTAGGAGAAGAAGAAGCACTTTCTATTTCAGCTTTATCTTTTAAGTTACTAAGCTAGAGTAACAAAGACTCAGCATTGAAAACATAATTGTTCCCCCCACTTCTCGCAACGTCTTGATCGCGTCGCTACGAGTCAATTTGTCGCAATCAAGGCATGAAACTTCAATTTCAGTTAATTTTTCCCAATAGAGGGATAATGTGGCACCTGATCCAGTAGCCAACATTAACTTTTTAGCTTATATAATAGCCATGTCATCCTTCTTGGGAAAATTAAACCGAGTTTCTTAGATTGATCTGTTTGAAACAAAAATTGAAGTTCAGTGCCTCAATTTCAACGAAAGTGAAGCTTCACAATAAGTTCAATCACCAATCATGTGATTCTACCCATGTTTTTTGCATAAATGAAGAGAAATTGCCCTCACCTTTGTGCAGCTCCTCACTTGGCGGCTTTGATTTTCATGGGGCGATTGCTCGCTGCTCACTGCAGGGGCATCAGACTTGGTTCCATTCGAAGGCTGAGATTGCCGATCGGAGTCCACATCTATTGAGTTCACAGCGTGATTATCACATACCCCACCAGACATTGCCACCACTGAGGCATCTTCTACTACAGAACTTTCTACCAGCTGGATCCCGAATAATCTGCATCCCACACTAGCACTAGACTCTTGCTTTCTTTCGCTTGTTTCTTTGACATTAACACTTGCGGAGTAGGAACTGGTCTGAGAGTCTCTCATTGGCCAGAAAAGCTGGTTTGCAGTTACCATAGATGGCTCGTTCTTTGCACCAAACCCAATTGACCCAGATGAAAACAGATGGGTGGGACTGGATGATGAGTAAAGCTCTTGAACTCGCTGCCCCCCAGCAAATGAGAAAGTTTGGGAAGACTCGGACGGAGATTTCCACAAACCTATCATCAATAGCATGAAAACACTCGTTTCAAAATTAAAAGAAAAAAAAGAAGAAACGAACCAGAATGAGAGAATCATTAGCAGATTAGCAATTATATATACTAGTGTATATCACATAACTCCTATCACAACAAAATAGCACTCTCAACAGTTGTTTATCTTGTTCTCGAGTCCTAGGTAGAAGAAGTACTAGACTAACTGCAAATCAATAATTAAATAGAATCTCCACCAGCAAAATACGACAAACATAATCTGTGCTCATATCCGCGACAATCATTTTTTTACAAGAACCACAAGCATGCTAGAGGAGTGTTACATATATATCTAGAAAATACTGAATTATTACAAGTATCTGAAAATGTTGATTCTAAAGACCACATGCTCAGTTAATAGAAACACAAATTGAAAACGGATTAAAGGGAACACCACTTGAAACTTGCAGACTCTATGCAAAATAAAATCAGATTTAACAGATGATATTTTTAAACAGGGCACATAACAGGAGATATTACAGAAGAGTTTTGATGTAAGAGAGACCATTAATTTAATATTTAAATGCAAGAGAGACCATTAATTTCATATATAAGGAAGGTATTAGAAGCAATAGCAGAAGGCAACTTCCATACCGAACACAGAAGAAAGTTCTGGCGTTACAGAAGGAGAAGGTGGCGGCCGAGCACGTTTATTCCTTGGTGCAGGCAGAGAAGTCGGCGGATTAGATGCAACAAGTGGCTCCACCTCCCATGGAGAAACTCTGTCCGGGCGGGGAATAGAAGAAGGTTCGTCCCATTGAACCTGTATAATACGAACATGAGCTAAGATTCAGGAAAGAAAAAAGTGCATGATAACAAACAGAAACAAGTAATGAAAAGTTCATGATTATTCTGTTCATCGACCAAAGCAGATAGATAAAATTCTAGTAGAAGAAATTGCAAATTGAAATGTTATTCAGATTAACTCTAAAAAGCTCGACTTTATAAAGTTTCCGTTAGCATAACCATTTCCACATTAAAGACTGTTGCAGAACATGTTACCTTTAAAGATCTCCAATCAGAATCTTTCCAATGAGATGCTGGCATGTCTCTGACGCCAATAATAGTTCCGCTAAATCTGTGAAACAGAAATAGAGCCTTGCATTGGTAGTTCAAATACTTTGTTAAGTAAGTCAAAAACAAAACAAACTTACCTTCTTTCTGGAGCTTCATCACCCTCAAATCTCATCTTAAACCTCATTCCCACCGACATCTTGTGATTTTTAGCTTCAAGATACTTGTTGACGCTTATGACAAACTCGGATTGACTTGTTCTGAAACAATATGTTACTTATTCAGAATGTTTTTCTCCTTCATTGAAGAAATCAAATTATTCTCTTCTTGAAAACTATGTATTCAAAAAAAGAACAAGATTATTTGTCGACCAGAAAGATTAGATCATTAGGGATGATCTTGAGCATTCCTAGTCAAACCAATCCAGTGCAGACGCTATAATATAATACGTTAAGACTTAAGCACTTCTTTCTCGATAAGCAGTCATATAAGAGTGTCATAGTTCAAGCGAAGTAGAGAGGGAAGTGTATAGTTTTTGCACTTGTTACTTGTTAGTTTCTGTGAAATTCATCTAACATAAGCTGATCTAGAGTCAATTAGGAAGCAACTAAAAGTTTAAAGGGGGGAAAAAAAAATCATACCTTGGCTTGTAGAAAACACTAAAGAGAGTCCCAGTAGAGATAGCATGAGAAGCAGTAGCAAGAACTCCAAGATGCATGCTGTGGCTAGATATGACAGATGACGGCATGTTGCTTAATTGCCTCATAAGCCTCCTCACACCAACCCGTAATTCACCATTCTCGCCTCTGCCATGAATAAGATGCAAATATGTTATTATATACTGTACGTATGAAAATCATTTAAGAGGACAATGACAAAATGACGTATGAAGTGAACGGTTTACCGACCTTAAGAAAATGAATGCATCACCAGCAATCAATCTTTTTGAGCTAACAAAAACGCTCCAACCGGTGGTGAGCAGATGCCTCCTAGGTTGTCCTGAGAGAAAGGCATGCACGTTTACCACGTCATTCATAAGCAAATGAAGTATTTGTATTGACATAGGAACCAAACTGCAGCTCACAAACCACGAAAGATAGTTTTACAGAAAATTAAAGAAACATTATCCGAACCTCGGAAAATATGACGAAAATGCCATTCATTCTCATGAAGATCTTTGGCAACCAATTCCTGCCATGGTGGTTGCTGGGACATATCCTGAACAAAAAAGAAAACACATTTAGAAAAGTTGAGTGTGGAGTACCCCGAAACTTTTAGTTTAGTTCTACCCTTTTCTTATTTGGACTTAGTAAAAATGTTCCTACAACTCACCAGTGGAGGTAGACATTCATCAGCATGCCTCCTAAGAACCGAGAACCCCCCATGAGTGCTTGTATCTGAAGCAGTTAGTGTCTTGCAAAAGGAATGGACTGTGCACCTTTCAGGTTCAGGAACTGGAGGATCCGGGCTGGTGATCTCAATTTTCTGATCAGACATAGCCAGAACAAAAAATCAGTACGCACAATGTAAGAAATCAAAGAAAAAATTAGTAGGTTAAGATACAAACTTAGTCAAGGGAAAAGCTGTTTAAATGACACATTTTTCAAACAGAAAGCAATAAATTAAATTGTCACGGCGGCTTGGTCTCAAAGAACAGAAGGAAAAAAAGAAGAAAACTTACATCTGATTCGGGTATTAACATTATCTGTGCGTAAACTTCATCTGTATCTGGTTCAGCCTAAATTGCATAAGGACACATGATGAGCAGAGAATACAAGTGAGGAGAAGTTGCAACACTCTCAACACCACATCAGATAGAAGGAAAGAAGAGGAGGAATCGCTTACTCGAAGATCAATATTCACTACCCTGCATAAGATCTTTGAAGGTATATTCATGAAGGGGACCTGCTGGTCAAGCCCCTGATTTGTCGATGCCTCAAGCTAAACAAGAAAAGAAACGGAAATCATTCTAGAAACTTACAGCAAAAGAATAGAAACATATTAGAAAATGTAGCAATCTGGTAATACATGACATGCAAAGAGCAGGATACTCTAATTTGCTCCTATAATAGAACAAAGGCTAATCAGCTTGCAGTTACAGGGACCAATGTACTCCAGGCATGTTCTTTGATTGTGAACATAGTTGTATAGTGATAGTATAGTTCCTTAGGCTTGATCATGTGGATTACCAGAGACGATGCATTGCAATTACGACCAAGAGACAACTGCTGCAAGGAGTGGTATTCCCTATATTTAGGTAATTATGTGTGCTTATATCGAATTTTATTGGTTGGCACATCTTGTTCTTTACCTAAGTATGAATGAGGGGTAACACCTATATCTAGTTAATTTTGTGTTTCTTTTTCCTATCGAATATTATTAGTTGGCATACCTTGTTCTTTGTCGAAGTATAAAAGTATGAAGCCCTAAGGAAAATGCCATCAAGATGTCAAAAATGAAACATACCTGTTCCATATGACCTTGTGGAAAGTAATAAACTCTCTCATCCTGGCGGGGTAAACTAACAAGAGGTCCTGCACATGCATGCCATAGTTCCCTATATAGGGCATCACCTGAAGGCCCTGGCAAAAAGTGATTTCAATTAGCAGAGAAGGAAATAAAAACAGTCTGAAATAGATCACATAAAATGAAAAAATGTTTATTATTTAGCACTATCTTTCAGGAAATCCAAAATTTGGTAGTGTTGAAGGCAATAAGGTTATTTAGGCAGGAGTCTACGTTATAATTAAGGACTAAGAAGCACAGAAATAATCCAAAGTCACCAAATACTGTAAGAGAAGTGCACAAAAACTTCATCCTGTCAACGATTCAAGCTAGTTGATGGCACGAATTCAAAACAGAAACAACCACCAAAAAGAACAGGCCCAGAAAAGTTGGAAAAAAAATTGAAATTTCAAAAGAATTTTCCAAACTTACAAATAAGAAAAGAAGGGAAAGCCTAAAGAAATATCTGAGCCAAAAAAAGAAGAAATGGCCCATAGACCCATTCAATAACCAATCAACTCAAATCTTCATACTCATTAAACTATCTGAGAAATGTTCAATTGAATCTAAAAGATTGCGCATAAAAAACGAGACCCACTTGCCCAGATCCAGCTAAGATTCACAAACAATGCCAATTTCATCCAATGAAAAGCCTTATCCACAATCTTAGTGAAAAAACTAACAATGAAAGCGTGTAGAACATAGCCATGGACAATTATTTAAATGGGTAAATACTAGAACAGAAACGAACAACATAAAAAGAGACTACTATAAAGAGAAAGGATAAGGAAACAAACCTGAACCTGTGGGAGATCGATCTAAACAATTCGGAGGAGGCATCGCCATTAGAAATTTTTGTCCCACTCTTTCAACAGCTCAATTCAACAAGAACTAAACTTTAGATAAGAGAAGTGAAAAGGAAGCAACCAACTCCCCCCTTATCTGCTCCATTTCTCCAGAGATCTGTTAACCATAAGCTAGAACAGGAAGATTACTTAAAAGAAACAGCGAAAGATCCCTTTCTTTTGGCTTTTCCAACCAGTTTGACACTTTAGATGCTCATTAAACCCCCAATTGTCCACGTATTAACTTCAACGCCGCTTCAAATTCCCCTTTGCCCTCGCAGAAACCCTAGGAACAAATCCAACGATCTTTAGGAAGCGAAAAGCCACCTCCCCCTTCGAAACGCTCCCTTGCTACACTTCCTCTTCCCCTCTCCGTTACTTTTAGAACCAAAAAAGGGCGACCTTTAACGCCTTGAGGCAGAGTAAAGGCGCGCTCCGGCTCGTCTTCTTCTCCCCGGACTCACGGAGGGGTGGTGATTCTCCTCAGCAACCTCAGATCTAGCGCGCGAGGAACATGACCAGAACCGCGATTAGCACGAGAATAGCCCCTTTCGAGCTCAAAACACCCCGAATCTCCTCACGAAACCCCCGCGGGATCTCGGAGCAAAGCGACCAAAAGCAAACTCGAGCGAATCCGACAACAGCAAACGGCGAAATCGAGAGCGAGAAGAAGCAGAAGAAGAAGAAGAAGAAGAAACAGGCGGAGAACACGAGATCTCACGCGATTCTACCTCGCAGAAGCTCGAAACCTCCCAATTCGAACCGCAAACCGATCAAAACCCTCGAGAAATCGCCATTCCCGGCTAAATCGAGCTCGTTCGGAGGCGCTCCTCCGCAGGAATCCGCCGCAAAGCCCCGATCCGGATCTCCCGGATATCCCTTGCGCGTCGATCGAGGACGAATGATCCGAGGGATCGCGTTCGAGAGATCGAGAGAGAGAGGAAAAGGGGAGAGGTGGGGAGGACGAGCTCCTCGTCCTTTAACACCGCGAAAGAGCAAGAGAGAGGAGAGAGAGAGAGAGAGAGGAGGTGGAGGCATTATTTTAATTTATTAATTAATTAGTGGTTTAATTGGCGGATTAAGGTGATTAATTGAGCTAATTATTATTAATAATATAATTAAAAATCTCCTTAAGGGGTGTTGCCTCTGAGAGACCCTACACGGACCCTCCGAAATCGCTGTCGCCTTTCTCCCGCTCTTTTTCTTATTCCACGGCGACCGAGATCTCGCGTCCTCCACCGCGACTTCTCCCCACCACCCCCCCTCGCCTTATCCTACGCCGTCGGATCGTCCTAGCTTATCCTACACCGCCACATCGGACGGCTCCGATCTCTTCACCTTAATTGCATTTTACTACACTCAACTTTCCCAAATTGTTTTTGTCTGTATATTTTAAGTTAGTTCATAATAAGTAAATTACACTTTTGGTCCTCAAACTATGGGGCGCGTGATACTTTGGTCCCTGAAATTTTATTTATCATAATTTTTGACAAATTAACAAATTATTTGAATACATATTAACAAATTATTGATGTAGAAGTATCGTGGTTGACGGTGCTTTTTTGTGACTATTGGCGAGTAGGTCAGCATTCTGCCTATTAAACGTTATGTCCGTATGTTTTAAGTTAGTTTGTAGGAAAATTACACTGTGCGTGATATTTTGGGTCTCAAATTTTAATCTGTTGCAATTTCTAACTCAAACTTTCTGAATTATTGTAATCAAGTCCCACTATCTAATTTAGTTGGTGCTAAATATTGATATTTTGTTGATGTAGAAGTGATATAGTATCTTAATTATTATCGCATCATTAATCACAATACCTCTACATTACTTCTACGTCAACAATTTGCCAATATTAAGTCAACTAAATTGGGCCGTAAAACTTTATTGTCGAGCCAGCAATTATAATAAATTAAAATTTGGAGAGCATAGTGTCACGCACCCTATAGTTTGAGAACCAAAAGTGTAATTTACCCTTGTTTATAATCTTTTTCTTTTGGCTCAAATCTGTGTAATAGTAACCACCCGTGCCAACAGTATAAAAATGATACCGAATTAGGTCAATAATTCGATTCATGCATACTGTAATGTATCTAGAGCTAGGGGCGATAATGGACAGATAGGCCAATTGTCAAGTGGCAGAGATCGATATGCACGAGTGTTGTATCTGTACATTTTTAGTAAATTGATTAGTTTTTCTTTCAGCTTGAACTTTTGGAATAATAGTTAGCGCCAACGATCCATATTTACATTATATTTTTATTACGTTAAATTTTTTATTTATTAAATATTTCTATATGATACTAATTGAATTTCGAAAATTCTTAATTTGGTTAGGAAAAGAAAATTAAAAGTTTAAACTCTTTGCTTGCGAGTAACCAAAATTATTATTTTAAAATATTTCATTTGTAATTTTTTAAATAAAAAAAAATTCAGTGTAATAAGTGTGATTATTATTATTATTATCTTTTGTTTGGTTATCGTGTTCCGCAGGTACACCGTAAGCGAACGCGACACACGATCACGACGCGCGAATCTCCGCCGCTGATACCGAGATGCGATCGCCGATCCGAAGCGTCCCCTCAATTCCCCGCATACCCCCCATACCCAACAATAGAAATAAAAAAAAAAAAAAAAATCATTTTTTAATTAATTTAATCCCGTTTCGAAACATACGCCCCCACATTCTCTCTATTTGCGAAAATGCCACTGCGCTGCGAAACACGACGGAGAGGGCTCTCGTAAGTACGCGACACGAGAAGAGGGGGGGTGGTCCTTTGCTCGATATTCGTGCCCGGCCAATGGGAGATCGAAACGTGGAAGACCACCACGGGGGTGGCGTTGGATCCAACGGTTGCGAGCTCCGGAGAAGTGGGGACCGTCGGATTCGGTGGAGGTGTCGCCCATCACCGTACGTTTTGAACGAATCTCTTGCGATTGCTCCCTTTCTCAGTGGTCGGATTCGCGGGAAGAAAACAATTGCGTGGACCCGGTCTATAGACCGAGCTCTGAGAAAAAGGAACAAGCTTAATTTAGAGGTCTTAAATGTAAAAACGGCAGATATGATCTGCAACACTAAAATAAACAAAATTAAAAAAATTGTTTGGGATTAGTACTTTGATCAAATAGAACTAGACGGGAGAGTAGTAGAGAGAGAAAAGAGGTTTAGCAGCGTCAGACACAGGAAGTTCTCCAGATACAATTATCGAATCATAATTAAGAAATTCTAATAGAGTATAAACCAATTTGGGCAATGTTTTAATCACTTCTGACTGCGACAGTTAGATCAAGTGCACTAAATTGAATATTAGAACCGAATCTATATATGATTAAAATTATAGTGCAGTTATAACTGCGTGCAACTAAATAATACCAACATGCTAATTTGTCTTGATATAATTATATTTTCTTTACATATCTAATCCAATATCTCGAAATGTCCGACAAAACTAAAAAAAAAGTTAGAAATTATTGATATTAATAATCTTTTCATATGTAACAAACAATAATAACATTTTAGCATCATAAAACTTGCGCTACTAAGTACATAATTAATAATTTTAAAAAAAATTATAAGTTTTCATATATGGATCGTGTATACATTTACGCTACTGAATATCTAGAATACCAATTAAGGGGGTGTTTGTTTCAGCGAAGCTGAAGTTCAGATTGAAGAGACTATCGAGTGAACTAGAATTCAGGTGAAAAGTATTTTTTTTACTATTTATTTGTATAGCTATGAAACTGAAGTTTTTTCAGTTTTGCTGTTTGTGTGTCAGAAAGTGAATGGTGCAATAGGTGATGGTCTGTGAGATAAATTGATATTTTATATTTTTTTTCACTTTTTTCTGTAATTGACTTCGGTCTAGGGTGAATTAAACTCAATAGAGTTTGAGTTACATTCGAAAATCACTTTATTTCTTTCCACTTTCAGTGAAATAAATAAAAAGTTATGTGTTTAATCTCCTACTCGTGCTTTTAAGGGCATCGACAAAGAAAAGGTCTATAGACCACGGTCCATGCAATAATTTCTTATCGTCGACGCGACCGTAGGATGCTGATCCAAACGAACGGTCCTAATCGATCCACGACACACGGGACTCAACAGTAAATAAAACAACCCATCAAGGACATTTTCGTAAATATACGATATCCAGGGGCAATACGGTAAAAGTAAATAGTAACGTAAAAAGTGGGGGCGACCAATGACAGGGGGACAGCGCGGTCCGTGACCCGTTCCGTTCTGCTGACGTGGCATCGTTAACTCGCGATTACGTTACGAAATTGTGTGTGCATGCACCCGGTGTATAAATATATATCATACACCACACCTATAATTTAGAATTTAGGATCCGCTCAGCATTGCGAGCAATTTAATATTATTAGGTCATAAGGAGTAGAGACAGACGCATATAATAATATTTTTAATGATACTACAGAAATTATATTTTATGTAAATTGAATACCAATTATGCAATATGTTATTACTTACGAAAATAAATATAAAAAAAATTTATAGTATATACTCACTGCACGTAATATATTCTTTCTGGAACTCCAAACGAATTTTACTAACGGCAAACAAGTAATTAAACTTAAACTCACGAATCGAAGTTATTTTCATAGACATACTTTCTACAACTAATACATGTCCAGTCGAACAGGAAAAGGGATCATCATTTTGATATTGGGAATAGATGCAGGAACTACAGTTTCAAATGTCACGCATTTGTCGCCATATATACCTACTGTTTAGGGGGCATCAGCCATATTCAGCTCAAATAAGAAACTTTTTCTAACGACTGCTCTACTAGATTTTGATGTCTTGAACAAAATTTATTAATATTTAAAAAATCTACATATAAAAAATACTAAATTTTAGATACTATTAAGTAAAATCATTTATATTTGGAACTCCTTTTTTATTCCGTACTTTTTTATCCTCTAAAAATATATGAATATATTATACCCTTACAAAATTTCGAAACCAAAGTATTGTTGGCTGACTCAAATTAAACAAATTAAAAAGTTATGATAAAATCATAAATTTTAAAATGTTGGATAGCTAAATCCAAATGTTCCATAGTTCATGTAAATTTCGTACATTTTTAACCTCTTAAAAATATATTATTATAAAAGTGCATGCTATATGTACGGATACACCCGGTCCAGGAAATATTACTCCGTCCCGTTTCGCGAGTTAACGGAGACTTGACGGCGACCGTTTGTGGGGCCCACACCTTTTCTTTTTTTATTTTTGTTTTTAAAATATTCTGTCTCACGATGGGCAGGCACTAAAGTCCTGGCCAGTGATATTCCGGCAAGTAAAGTATCTCTCTCTCTCTCTCTCTCTAATAAATTACATTTTATTTTATTATAATTAATTAATTTGGGTAAAATGTCTAAAAGTCCCTGTACTATCTCAACTTTGGCAATTTGGTTCCCATACCTTTTTTTTTATACAAATGTATAGGACAAACTATCAACCATTTTAAATCAGCTACTCAAACTTTTAAAATTTTAATTTTATTATCTCACATTTTAATTTTTTTTTAATCTGAGTCTGTCAACGACACTTTAACTTTAAATTTTTTGCTAATTCCTTATTTTTATTAGTTTGTAATCGCGAGAATTGCAAGAAGTATACTAACTTAAATATAAAGATAAACAACGCATTTAAATTTAAAAGTTACAGAACAATTGGCTGACTCAAATCAAAAAATTGAAAAGCTGAATAGTAAAATTAAAATTTTGGAAGGCTGGGTAGGGAAATCAAAATAATTCATGGTCAGATACATTCTTCACGATTTTATCTGTTGTTCTTTTGTTTGAAGATGTTTGTAGGCTATTTGCATGTGTGTACGTACGTCGCGCTCCAAGCATATTTGATTTTGAGTCAGTGATGGTTAATCTTTGTAATTTTTTTTTTACATAGATACTTAAATTTTAGAAAATTTTAATTTTTAGTATAAAATAAATATTTTATTTCTACTCATTTTAAATGACTGTTCATTTAAATTAAATGTAGTTATATTTTTATTAAATTTTATATTTTTACTAGCATTTAGTTAAAAAAAATGTAGATTCCAATATCCAATTGCTGAGGGAGTCTTTTGTTTTGGCAAAATCTCTGGTTCTAATGACAAAAATAACTCAAATAAAATTGGACCTACATCAGAATATTGATAGTACAGGGACTATCCACACATTTTATCCTTGAACAGTACAAAGAACCTAATACTCACATGTGAGGCTAAGTAACAATTATAAGTTAATCCCCCCAACTTGCATTATTTATTTATTTATTTTTGGTGGGGTGGTGGAGAGTACACCATATGAACTGTACCCACTTTTTTTTCCCCCCACTATTATTATAATCTTATGGGTAGGGGAATATGATAGTGATTAGCCTCTTAATTATTTGTGCTCTTATTTTTTAAAAAATTATAAATTATAAATTTTTTTATTTTTTATTTTTGTTTTTTTAAGTTCAAGGTGTTTATAGGATGCCCTAGGTTGTGATGTCCAGGTAGGAAGTCAATTTCAGGGAAAAGTCACCACCATTAATTAGCTTGTGCATTTTAGGTTCAATTAATAATTAGTTTAATTTTTAATTATTATTTTTTTCTTAATTTTTCTAGGGTTTCTCATTGCTTGTTGGTGTGGTGCAGAGGAGCAAGCTAGGGCAGGAGGGGGCAGTATTATATCAAGAGGTGGAATCACTCATTGGCATGTGGTGATGCAATTATTAAGATATATATACATAAATTATAACTATGCATGTACATATTTTCAAATAATAATACTATATATCGGTATCTCAAAGTGTACCCTGAACTAGAACTGTTGAGTTAGCTTTGTGCGTGTAGCAGCCTGCCAGCCAGTTAGTCGGTTACTTTTTTAGAATCGACAGAAAATTTATTTTAAAATATATTATTGTTAACTTCTAATCACATTTCTCATTTACCAACTACTGTAAAACTCTTGACTAAACAAGAGAGATATGCCAGACATGTTCAGACATTCGAATAGGCTTTTTATATATGAAATCTGAATAGTTAAGCCACTGACTAATACTCAAATGTGTAAAACTGACTCATTAACTGTATTCAGTGTTTATTTAGTCGATACTGAGAGAGAGAGAGAGAGAGAGAGAGAGAGAGAGAGAGAGAGAGAGAGAGAGAATAATTATTAATTAGGATTGTGGTCTCCTGGGAATCACAAAGGGGCAAGATTCCTTAGTCCTCTCCATTTGCATTAATTAAGAAGAGAAACTTGTGTTGGGTGTGTTGAACAAGTCCCTTGGGGCCCAAAGGGGAGCAATGAATATTGCAAGAGCTTACTTGTCCTCTTTGACAACCTAAAATTAAGAAGGACAAAAAAAAAAAAAAAATTATATATAAAAAAATGGAAGGGTGGAAGGGACTTGTTGCGGAGTTGTTAGCATGTTGGGAGTTTGGTGAAAACTATTTGCCAATAAAATGCATGTGTTTAATTAAGCTTAAAATTTTAAATTTGCTTGTTTGTTATTCAAGTGCAATATGGGCTATTTATTTTATTTTGTTTTTGTCTACCAGTTAGAAATGATTTACATGAGCTTGTATGTGTTAACCAATCACAAGGTAGTAGGGCTTTTTTTGCTTAGCTCATGTACCCACTAAAACACACACACACACACATATATATACATACATATACATATATATATACATATACATATATATATACATATACATATATATATATATATATACATACACATATATATATATATATATACATATATATATATATAGAGAGAGAGAGAGTCCGGCTACTATGCTATCAATAGCACGAAGCACTCGGTGTTACCAAGTTTTTCGCCGTTAGATCCACCTCTTTGATCATTTTCACCCGTTAGATTATACTATTCAACCAACCACCCACTCAACCATAGGGGGCCCACATCATCCTAACCGCACATCTCTCAATCCAATGGCCGAAAACTTGGTAGCACCAATGATTTGGTGCTATTAATAGCATAGTAGCCTAGTTCTATATATATATATATATAGAGTCCGGCTACTATGCTATTGATAGCATCAAACACTTGGTGCTACCAAGTTTTCTACCGTTAGATCTTCTCCCTTGATCATTTTCATCCGTTAGATTATACTATTCAACCAACCACCCACTTAACCCTGCGGGGCCCACATCATCCTAGCCACACATCTTTTAATCTAAGGGCTAAAAACTTAATAGCACCAATGACTTGGTGCTATTAATAGTATAGTAGCCTAGTTCTATATATATATATATATATATATATATGTTTAATGTATATAATTATAGGAGCTAGGCTGGTATACTATCGGTAGCATGGAGGCCTCCGTGCTATCGAGTTGTTTTCAATGATGCGGTTTCTAAATCAACGATCGACTCCGTTACAATCTACACTATTAAAAGTATTTGGAAACTAAATTTCATAATTTGTCCACATTATTTGGTTAGTGAATCAAAATGTCTCAAAATTGATAATTTTAATGGTCGATGTGATGCGTTTGTGAATTTAACGGTGTAAAATAATTTAAATCTTATAAAATTTTTATAGAATTTTTTTTTTACTATTTAGAGTAAGATCAGTACCTCTGATCTTAAATTCAAGTCTTTTATCATCATTTTTTATGAGACTTTTATTTTCAGCCGTTCATTTTTAGACTACTTGTTTGATAGGTAAATGATATCGAAAAATTATGAAATTTAATTTCCAAATACTTTCAATAGTATAGACCAAATCTAACAAAGCTGATCGTCGATATGAAAGCTGCATCATTGAAAACAACTTGGTAGCACGGAGGCTTCTGTGTTATCAATAGTATATCAGCCGAACTCTAATTATAGAGTCAGACTAAAACACTTCAGTGCTTTCAAAACGATGAAAAATCTGAATTGACGATTAGCATCGTCAAACACGACAAAAGCTATTTGAACTTTTTAAGAATTAATAGAGTCAGACTAAAACACTTCAGTCCTTTCAAACGATGAAAAATCTGAATTGACGATTAGCATCGTCAAACACGACAAAAGCTATTTGAACTTTTTAGGAATTAATTTTTAAGATTTTAAAATATCTTTTGTCTAGCTATGAAGTGGTCTAAATTCATTTTATATTGGACATTGAAAATTATTAATTTCAAGACCACTTGAATACTAGACAAATACTATCATAAAACTACGAAATTTGAAACCTAAGAAATTCAAATAGTCTCCATTAAGTTTGACGGTGTGGATCGATAATTCAAATAATGTATTATCGAAAATAATGCGAATTAAAGTTAACGAATTCGTTTACTTCGAGGAATATTCCAGCCTTACTAATCTGTATTTATAAGCATATGCATGCTCCTTAATTGTGCAAGTTGCACTATAAATCATTTCAAACATTTGATTAGGTATTATCATGAAAATAACTTTTGTTTATTATTATTTTCTATTTTTTAGATGCTAGTAGCTAGAAATTATGAATGAGGATCTACTCATCTAGATGCTATTTAAGTGTAGCCAAATGATATAACATATTAACATGGCTTATTTTCTTCTAGCCTCTAACATAGAGAGCTTAAAATTTTGAACCTATATGTGTTATAATATTATCCAAGTTAACATAATATGGGATACTTAGGGGATAATAGGATACTTAGTTATAGGGAAATAGGAACACCTGTAGTCAATTTTTGTGTGCTTAGTTTCATATTCTAATTTGGACATTTTTTTTTTCTAAAATTTTCCACTAAGTGTATGAGTAGGACTAAATTAAAAATGTTAGCATGACAGCTATATCTCATAATGTTCTTAATATGATTTTTTTTTTCTTTCAAAACACACTTAGTGATTATAATATTTTGGAACTAACATTAATTATGGAAGGAGAATTAATCCACACATTGCATTCCAACTTTGGATACTAAAAGATTTTTTTTTTTCACGTTATGGTTAATGTTAGTGTCGAACGTAGCGGAAATATTCGTTCGTACTTTTTACGGAAGCGACTAGCGCTAGAACGCGATAAGTCCCGAATCGTAGAAGTTGATTCACGTGTCCTCGGATCGCCCACGAAGCTAGGTTTTCTAACGCTCCAAACCCGCGGTAGATCAAGTTATGGACGAGGTAGATCTATATCCACCGTTCAAGATCCTCTAGAAGCAATATGTTAATGGAAAATGTGGTTTCTCTTTCTTACAAGATGGCTCACAAATTACTCACGAATTTATGAATATTTTTCTCTAATTTTTTCTTGTTCTTTTTATAGGAGAATCGTCCGTACATTTTTAAGAGATCCCAAAATCCTAATGGGTAAGTAAAAGATTAGACTGAATCTATTTATGATTGTTATTCTAATATGGTTAGAATATATCTCTAATTAGCTTTTCAATTTAAAAGGGAGATTAAGCCTAGTCCAATTAGACAATATAATAATCGTCGGATCGAGCCCGATCATAGGCACACCCGATTCGGTTTAACCGAATGCCAACAGTTAGGATAGATGTAAATAGTTGAATTAATTGGGCAATATATAGAGTAATGCCTTACACCTAATATGATAAAGCTTATAATAAAAAATCATGTGTGTGAAAGATTGTTGCTTTTTCTATTAACACATAAAATGAAAGAGATTATAATTAACTCCAAAACCTAAACCCTAAAATTCTAAATATATACCAGCAATAATATTAGAAAACATTTATTGTTTTTCTATGAGTGGTAATATGTTTATGTAGAAAAACTATTTTATTTTTATGAATCATAAAATGTGTTTACTTTGGCCTGATATGATTTGCTAATCTATCATTTTAACAATTCTAGTTCCTTAATCAAATAAATTGAATAAATTTTCCATTTTGTTTCCAAGATAGTAGAAAAAATATTTGGTATTTTTGCTACTATCAAGAAATATGAGTATATAAAATATGAGTTGAGCTAGAATACTCTTAAGTGTATTCTAGCCACTTTACTCCCACGTCGTTTTCGATGTTGAGACTTTCAAATTGACGATCAACTCCGTTAAATTTGATCTAGAGTATTTGAAGTACCTAAAAAATAAGTTTCGTAATTTTTCGATATCATTTGCCTGGTGATCGAAAGAGCTCAAAATCAATGGCTGAAAATAAAAATCTCACAAAATGTGATAATATGACTCTAAAATTCTGGATCAAAGATATTGATCTTATTTTATATAGTATAAAAAATTTTCTATCAAAATTTCACGTGATTTGGATATTTTTACACCGTTAAACTTACAAACGGCTCACCGCGACCATTGAAAATTATTGATTTTGAGCCATTTCGATCACCAGGCAAATGATATCGAAAAATCGCGAAACTCATTTTCTAGGTACTTCAAATACTCTAGATCAATTCTAACGGAGCCGATCGTCGATTTGAATGTCCCAACATCGAAAACGACATGGGAGTAAAGTGGCTAGAATACTCTTAGCTCAACTCATATAAATATTCAAGTAATATGATTCCAAGCATGCTGCAAATCTAGCTCGCCGCTCGCGAGCCGGCTCATGTTCGATTCGAAATAGGCCCGAAAATAGCTCGTTTGAAATTAATTTCAAATATAAAACGAGCTGAATTTTTTCGCTTGAAAATAATTTCAAACCGAGCACGAGCAGCTTCGTGTTCGACTCGAAATAGTTCGAATATATATATATTTAAAATAAAAAATAAAAATAAAAAATATTAATATTATTAATCATATATATTAAATATTTTAATTTAAATATATATTTTAATGCATTCTCTATGTACCGCATAGGCACGAACCCAACTCCACATATTTTATATAGAAACGTAGCAAATCCGAACTCAAAAATCTATTGCATAAATCAGAAATATTAATTTGAGCATGTATGTTGATTATAATTATATTGATTGTAGTTTTATGTGTATGTTGATTGTAATTTTGAGGATTGGTATTTTATTTGGATTGTAGTTGTAATGGTAATTGTAGTTAAATTATATAGTGTAATATTAACAAATATTCATAAATATTTTAAAATTGAAAAAAAATAAAGAAGAAAAAAAATAGAATTTCGAGCTATAAACGAGCCGGCTTGGAATCGAACAATTCCGAGCCAAATTTGAACATGGCTTGAAACTAGCTTTAAAAAAAAAAAAAAACTATTTCGAGCCGCTCGAATTCGGCTCGATTTAAATTTCGAGCCAAACTCGAACATGCCTTATTCTGGCTCGAAATTAGTTCGAGCCAACTCGAATTCGACTTGAATCTAATACGAGCTGAATTCGAGCAAGGCCGCGCTCGCTCGTGTTCGGCTCGTTTGCACCCCTACTTATATCCATAACTTTTTTTTTTGTAAACTCATGATTCACACTTACCTATTAATGGAATTAATAACAATTAATGCAATGAATGAGAATTGTATAGTATGATTATAAGTAGTGAAGTGTAGCTTTATTCCAATAATAAAAGTACTTTGACACTAGAGAGTCAAAGCCATTATATAAAAGATATTATTGAAATAAATCACAACTCATAAAAAAATAAAAAAAAATGTTAAAGTGCATGATTTTATATTCGTTTTGTTGATCTCATAATCTAGAGAATGATATACTACTTACAAGAGCATTTTAAGAACATCCTTTATTGGATAAACAAAAACTAGAGAATCTTTTTTTGATTTGCTTTGCATAATTTTAATCAATCATATGTTAGTTGTATGCAAGTCTTGTACACAAGAAGAAGAATATTTGGAGTGACATATATGACTTTTTGAAAGCAATATAAAATAATTCCAAAAAATAATAAATAGGATAAACAGTAATAGGATATATGAGTAATCTTCTTCCAAATAGAAATAAATACAGTGCTGTAAAATATAATGCTGAGTCCAAAAAGTTTGCAGTATTTTTGTTACCTTCTTAAATCAGATTTAAGTTCGATTTTTAGGGTAAACATGTAGACCGTTATGTGCAAAAAGTTATTTAGACAATAAAGTAAATTAATTTAGGTAAAAAGGTACATAACTTTTCTAAACTATAGACCACTTTGAATCAGCTACCTAATTAATCTTTCAAAATTTTAATTTTACTATCCGACCTTTCAATTTGTTTGATTTGAATCATTCAACGGTACTTTGACTTTAAAATTTAAGTTAATCGCTTACTTTAATAAATTTATAGTTGCGAGAATTGTATAAAATATACTAACTAAACATATAAAGATAAACGATGTGTTCAATTTTTGAAGTGTAAAATATCGATGACTGATTCAAATCAAACAAATTGAAAGTTGAATAGTAAACTCAAAATTTAAAAAAATTGAATAGCCGAATCAAAATAGTTCATAGTTCAGATAAGTTTTGTACGTTTTTACCACGAATTTATCCAACCCGAATCCTATTTCATGTAGCGGTCGCAAAGGGTCGGTAATGCCGGTTTTGGGGTGGGTTTAACCTCATATAATTGTGTCCATGTAGGTCAACCCGAACCCGACCCGACCCGTTTCGAGTAAAGAGAATAGCGAACTGTAAACCAAGAGGGTCGGATCCTGAGTGACCCATTACTTCACCCCCCAAAAATTTTGGATTGATGGGCCACTCGAAACCTGATTCGTCGACCCGGTAAGTTTAGGTTGATCCGACCCAATTCTGCGAACCCTGTCCTTTTCAATCAAGTACAGTAATCGAAATCAGCTTGGAGGTGAGATCGGAAACTGCGACGAAAATCATTCGGGTTGATGAACTTTTACGACCCGACTCCGATTAGATTTTCAAAATGGATGATCCAAAAACCCAATCCGAATCGGATACTCTACTTGGTATTATGAGCTTAGGTCTAACATGGGGGGGTTCATTTGCATGGCCCTGGCCTGGTCTTATGGCCCATCTACGGCCCATTATTAGCCCAATTATTATTTTTTTCTTTATATATTCTTGTGTGTAATGCCCGTTTTCTTTACGGATCGAGGCAGGTTTGAAGCGGGTTAATTTTTAATCTTATTTTTTACTTATATTTGTCGTTCCATTCAGAAAGGGTGGAAGCGAGTTTTTGGCAGATCGTGGCAGAGCAAAAGAAGAAAGGAGTTCCCCCACCTCCCGCTTGGTTTCTTAGCATTCAAAGCGAATTATTTTTCTTTATTATTTTTGGGCCCAGTTATCGTTCCATTCGGGACGGATCGGGACAGGAGCTTCACCAATCAAAGCCCTTGTGCACTCCTAGTCTAATCTAATTACTCACTACTAGAGATAGGGGTGGAACTGGGTCAGGGCCTAAGCATGACCTGCCCCGATGGGCCATGTATAGGCGGGGCTTTGGATATCGAAATTTTTACTTTCGATCTGGATCGAGTTTAAAAATTAAGGCCCGAAAAAGTTTTGGACCTGTTAGGTCATGTCCAAAGCTCGACCCTGACCTAATTCGAAAGAATAAGATATTTAATTATATGTATAATATATTTATCCATATTAAAAATAAATGATAAGTATTAATAATATATATTAATATAGAATTGAGCTCCTATGTTTTTAAAAGTACCGAGTTATTGATGCTTGTAGGTTTTCGGCCCTTGGATTAAGGAATATGCGGTTAGGATGATAGTGGTCTTCTAGGGTTGAGTGGGTGGTTAGTTGAATAGTATAATTTAACAAGTAAAAATGATCAAAGGGGTAGATCTAACAGCGAAAAACTATATGAGGATATATTATAAATAGTATTATTATATGCAGTTGTACATATATATAACTTAACATGTATAGTACATAATATTATAATATAAAGTAATATACATATAAGTAAATATTATATATAATATATTACTTATTCATATGAGAATATTTTTTATGAATAATAATTATAACTTTTTATAAGACTTGGGGATAGAGTTGGATATTGATGATGTTTTGGAGGTAAACTAATGATGTGATCAAACTCTAGTCTTTAAAAGTACAAAAATAGATAATTATTTTAATTTAATACAATACAAAATAGGGGTGCAAACGAGCCAAACACGAGCGAGCGCGGCCTTGCTCGAATTCGGCTCGTATTAGATTCGAGCCGAATTCGAGCTGGCTCGAATTAATTTCGAGCCAGAATAAGGTCTGTTCGAGTTCGGCTCGAAATTTAAATCGAGCCGAATTCGAGCGGCTCGAAATAGTTTTTTTTTTATAGCTAATTTTAAGCCATGTTTGAATTTGGCTCGAAATTGTTCGATTCCGAGCCGGCTCGTTTATAGCTCGAAATTCTATGTGGAGTTGGGTCCGTGCCTATGCGGTATATAGAGAATGCATTAAAAGGTGTATTTAAATTAAAATATTTAATATATATTATTAATAAAATTAATATTTTATATTTTATATTTTTAATTATATATATATATATATATATATATATATATATATATATATATATATATATATATATATCGAGCCGAACACGAACGAGCAGAGGCCTGCTCGTTCTCGGATTGAAATTATTTTCGAGCGAAAAAATTCAGCTCGTTTTATATTTGAAATTAGTTTCGAACGAGCCATTTTCAAGCCTATTTCGAATCGAACACGAGCGGCGAGCTAGACTTGCAGCCCTAAATACAAATATATGTGCGCTACGTGATAAATGCATAAAGTGGGCCTCAGTAAATCTCCATGGATATTGGGCATTGAGTTTGGGCTCAGGCCGAGCCTTAATTTTTTTAAAAAATTGGGCAAAAGCTTGACCCAAAGCCCAATATTTTTTCAGGCCAGGCTTGGGCATAATATGACCCGACCCAAACCCGGCCCAGTTCTAGCCCTATTTAGAGAACAATATTTTAGTATTTTATATTTAACTAGTGTAGTTACCCGCATGATGCTGCGGGCAAGTATTAGCGAAGCAATTTTTTTCTATCGTCGTTGATCATCGATGATAGTCTGGAGAATTATTGGAGAAGAATGAGAAAGAGGCACAAGGCAAAGGGTTCAGATTTGGATACATACGGTATGCCTGTCGGAAGTCACGGTGGAAGCTGAAGAGAGAGATAAAGGTTAGCCGAAAGATGGTTATCGGTTCAAGGACGCAAGGTGACCTTGCTTTTTCTGGGTAAGAAGGGGTAGAGAAAATGCCTCGAGCCGATGTCCGAGTACCAGAGCCAAAAACTACACCCGGAAGACGGAAAGAGAAAGAGAAAGAAGTGTAGGAACGAAAAATGACAAAAGATGCCAGAGTTATATATATATATATATATATATATATAGAGAGAGAGAGAGAGAGAGAGAGAGAGAGAGAGAGAGAGAGAGAGAGAGAGAGAGAGAGAGAGAGAGAGAGAGAGAGAGAGAGAGAGAGAGAGAGAGTTGAGCTAGAATACTATCGATAGCAAATTGGCACTTTTGCCACCCATTTATTTTCGATGATGGAGCTTCCAAATCGACGATCGGTACCATTGAACATGATCTAGAGCATTTAAAGTATCTAGAAACCAAATTTTATACTTTTTCGATATTATTTTCTTGTTCATCAAGTGGACACAAAAATGAATGGTTGAAAATAAATATCCTTTAAAAAGTGATGATAGGAGTTTTGTAATCAAGATTAAGGGCATGTTTGGTTCACCTATTTTAGACTATGGAATCGGAATGTGATTCATTGATTCCAATAATTATTATTTGTTTTAAAGGAATCGGATTCCAACTCCCATTCCACTTTGGAATGGGAATGACTAAATCTATTGATGGTCCAATCCGGCCTTGAATACCGGATTGGTCCATTCCCAAATAAACTACTAAAAATTCTCTTCCACCAACACCTCCCCTCCTCTCCCTTCATCACTTTCATCTTTCTTAATCAAAACACCCTCTAAAAAATTCTAGATTTTTATTCCGATGCCCATTCCATTAATGAACCAAACGTCTTGGGATGATTCGTCATTCCATTTTTCATTCCAAAGCAATCCTATTTCATTTCCCATTCTTATTCCAATCGCGAACCAAACATGCCCTAAGAGTATAGATCTTGTTTTAAACAGTTTAAAGAATTTTCTAACAAAAATTCAATTGATTTGGATATCTTTACACAGTTAAACAAGAAAACGTCTCATATCGACCATTAAAATTACAAAATTTGAAATCCTTTGATCATTAGGCCAATGATGTCGAAAAAGCATGAAATTTAGTTTCTAGATACTTTAAATGCTCTAGATCATGTTCAACGGTGCCGATCGTCAATTTGGAAGCTCCATCATCGAAAACAAATGAATGGCAAAAGTGCCCGTTTGCTATCGATAGTATTCTAGCTCAACTATATATATATATAGAATCCAGCTACTATCCTTTTAGGAGGATGGGAGCCTTCGTCCTCCTAAATTTTCTACCGTTCGGATGAAAAGATGTGCGGTTAGGATGAGAGTGGTTACGGTTAGGTTGATAGTGGGCCCCTTAGGGTTGAGTGGGTGGTTGGTTGAATAGTATAATCTAACGGTTGAAAATGATTAAAAGTTAGATCTAACGGTCAAAAATTTGATAGGACAAAGGCTTCTATCCTCTTAAGAGGATAGTAGCCGGACTATATATATATATATATATATAAAGAAGTTGTGGTTGAAAGTGAGCCCCACTTAGCCCAAAATAAGAAGAGACCTCCACATTACTATTAGGAATTGAGCTTTTATATATAGAATATAAATATTTAGGGCTTTTGCTTACATATTTAAATTTTACCTCTCTATTTGCAAAATACCCTTCTAAAGTCCAAAATCCCATTAATAAACCTAGAATTAGGGGTATATTTGATTTTTTTTTTTGCAAATTAATAAGGGCATTTTAGTCCACCAGAAATATATTATATATTTTTAAAATTTTAAAAGATATATTAGATATTATCTCTTAATAAGTGATCTCTAGATTTTATTACAATAAGAGAGGCCAATTGCCAATCAAGGGGTCTCCTTGTTTGGGGATTTATTATTAAAGCAATAAGTTGGATTATGAATAACTTAATGATATGCCTTTGAGTTAATAATACTTTATTAAGCCATTATTTTAAAGTTGCATACATAAAGTTCCAATGGTGGCCAAAAAGGAAACTCTCCATTCTTAATCAATACTAAACATAGTTTAGTGACAAATTTAGAGATGACAAAATGCAGTGGATGGTGGATACTACAGGGTTGCAAACAATGTTTTCATGTTCAAAAACTATTTGTTAAAGAGTTAATTACATTATTAAATAAAACTAAACATAGTTTTTGTAACTAATTTTATTATTTATTTCAAGGCTAAATTACAGAAAATTTTTCTATAAATATCTGTTTTTTTACTTTTCATTCCTGACTTTAAAAAACCTATATTTTGCTCCTTAAAATTTTAGAAATATTTTCAAAGGGGTATGACGTTAATGAAGATCGCAAAATAACTAAATTACTCTTACTTCTTCTATAAAAAATAAATAATTTTTTAATATATTTATGTCATTTTAAATGATATTTTCGGTATAAATTATAAGAAATGGATGAAATAGTGATGGAACCCTGACGGAGGGGGGGTTAAATACAACAACTTGAAAAATTAAGGGTGTAAAATATAGATTTTTTGAAAGTTAAGGAGGGAAGTGAAAAAACGAATATTTACAGAAAATTTTCTGTAATTTAGTCTTATTTTTCAATTAAGTTTCGCTAAGTAGAAAAACTATTAAATCAAACAAAAATTGTGGCGTGGTATAGTTTATGCAGGTTCGTCGGTGTTAAACATTAATTCTAAAGACTCGAACTCTTAGAAAGATGCAAGTAATTCGCTTAAAGCATACATACATGATTCTTCCCACCACTTTCAATATGACTTGATCCAATTCAGTCTCAAATATGACTCGGCCTAATCTGGCTTCCCGCTACAGAGTAAAAATGCTGGCCCCTAAGACAACAGTTTTTTTTAAAAGAGTTAATTACAATATTAAATAAAACTAATCATAGATTTTGTAATTACCTCACTAGTTTATATTATTTATTTCAATTAAGTTTTACCAAGTAGAAAAACTATTAAATAAAACAAAAATTGCCGCGTGGTATAGTTTATGCAGGATCGTCGGCGCTAAACATTAATTTCAAAGACTCGAACTGTCAGAAAAATACAACTTATTCACTTAAAATGTACACACATAGTGTTCACGGATCTTGACTCAGGTCTAATCAGTCTTCCACCACTTTGAACACGACTCGAACTAATTTAATCTCCCGTCATTTTGAACGTGGCACGATCTGACCTAATCTCCCGCCACAGAGTAGGATGTTCGTTTCGTAAACCAACAGTTGAAAAAATTGGGTTTTCGTTTTTCGCTCTCATAGAGCGGAAAACGAAAACCCACAGTGAAAAAAATCGCGGCTCATGACTTTTTGCACGCGGTCCACGAGGTGGGCTTCACCTCGTGGACCACCTGAGAGAGAGAGAGCAATGGACCTCTCTCTCTCTTTGATTATATATATATATATATATATATATAATTTTATTTTTTATTTTTTTATTTTATATAAATATCTTATTTATAATATTTTATTTATAAACATATAATAATTTATTTATAGCATTAATATATATATTATTATATATTATATTACATACTTAATTATTGTATAGTATATTTTAAATATATTTTATTTATAAATATAAATTTTAATACTAATATATGTAATATGATAATTATTATATATCAATAATATATAATATATAGAATAAGAGAAAATATATATAATAATTTTTTATTTACAATTTTTTTTTTTCCTTTCAACTAAATAACCGCAACGAAAAAGTATTTTTCTTTTCCTACAAACCAAACACTAAACACCGTAAAATTTATTCTCCTCCGAAAACTTTTTTCCACGAAAAATTTTGTTTTCACATTTTTACGTAAAACCAAACACACCCAAGCAGAAAATTTTGAGACTGAAATAAATTTTTAAAATTAGAGAGTGGGATGAATTACAGCTCAGTAAATTGTCTCAATGATCTTATTGAAGAGCTCCTCAATGAACGGTTAGGATTGAAAACAGCTGTACAATTAAGAGTGGATCACAAAGTGATCCACGGATAACGCCATGGACCCGGTCCAGGAAATAAACTAGATAGCTCCACGAAAATATCTGCCTCCACGTGGCACGCAACAGCCAATGGGGTCCATCCGATGACGGTGACCCACAAATCACACAAAACCCTTATTCATTATGAAACAAACACTCTATAAATAATTATTAATTAATAATTAAAAATACATCACTATCACCTTTTGTACGTAAAATTGTATGGAACCCCTTTGACTATATGCTATTTTGAAATTAACTCTTCAACTTTTGTTTATTTTATAAAGACCCCTCAACTTTTGATTTTTTTTAAATTGATAATTTTACTAGGTTTAATAATATTAATCACTTTGTAGTAAAATAAAATTAGACCAATTTTATAGTTAATGACTAATAGAATCATTAAATTTGATAAAAAATTTAACTGAACTAAACATAAAATTCGAAGAAAAAAATAGAAGCAGAGAGAATTAAGATAACGAAATTTCTAACAATAGGTTCTTGCAGCATGAGCATCACTTTGGCTGATGATTGAATTACTATAATTTTTTCTTTTGGGGTAAAACTAAGACAAAAAAGTAAACCTATATTCTGATTTTTTTAATATACTAGAGGACTTTTTTTAAATTTAATTATTTAAAATTTGTAATTTAATAAATAATTTTGTAAAAAATTTATTTGGCCAAATAATCTTATTTTGTCCAAACCCTTTATCATTTTTAATGAAATTTAGAAGACGATGAATACGGTGAATGATTCCTTATTTTTTCTTTACCATTTGTTTTTATTTTTCGTATATAATCTCAACAGCTATATAAATTTTTTGACAAATCACGTATAATTCTAACAATCTAAAATATTTTAATAACCTATCTAATATAATTCTAAGAACCAAAAACGAATTCTATTAATCCCAGGGACTATCCCGACGTTTTCACCCTTTGTATATAAATACAATACCACCCCCACCGCTATTCGATCCTTATTTATATTCTTCGCCATCTCTCTCTCTCTCTCTCTCTCTCTCTCTCCCCCCTCGCCGTGGTAGGGTTCGGGAGCTCCGCCGCGGGAGGTGGTGGCGATGTCGCAACCTGCGGCTGTGGCGGCGGTGGCGGCGGCGGGGCCGCCGGGGGCGGGGCGGCCGGGGAGGCCGGCGCAGGGCGGGTTCGGGCAAACCGTGTCGGGGATTGTGCGGATGGCGGTGTTCTGGTACTTCGCCTCCAAGTTCTTCTCCCCCAAGAGGCCCTCCGAACCCTCGGTGCTCATCTCCAACCTCTTCCAAAAGGGCGAGACCCTGGTGAGTGCCCGAAACCCGTCGCAGGATGATCTGAGTCCGTGATTTGGTACTTGGATTGATCGATCCGAGATCTTAGGGCACTTTGTGGTGTTGTTGTGATGGGTTGGGTATGGGTGATTGATTTGAGTTTGTGGGAATTGTAGGGAATGGGATCGTGAAATCGTTTTAGTATCTAGGGTTGTTTGATTTGGAATCTCGATCTAGTATGGGAATTGCTAGGTTTTTAGGTAGGATTATAAGATGTTGAGAAAAGAGCTGATTTTGTGTGTGTCTTTTCTTTGTTCATATGTATATATGTATTTTTTTGGTCCATATAAGCATTTGAAAGAGGTAGCTATTTGTTGTTAAACTCAGTTCTCTATGTAGGTCAGAAGTGTATGGTCTTTATTTTGAATAGTGATGAACCCATCGACAAGGTTATATGCCTCATGAGTTTGAACTTTGGATTGCAATGCTGATGAGAGAGAATCTGGTTGACAAGTTTTTCCCTATTTATCAATCAGGGCTATGATCGTAGGTTCTGAGCTCGTTCTAACAGAGTGACCGCAAAAGCGAGGTCCAATTCATGCGTTATCCTCTACATGGTTCATCTTCATGTTGCAGTTAGTTTAGGCAGGTCTTGAGACTCTAAACAATCACCTGAAAGAAGAAAACTTAAGACTTAATGGATTTAAGTACAAACTTTTACTAGTCCTCCATGTTATGTGAGAAAATGTAGTAAGGCATTGTTTGATGTTTAAGTGTGACCAAAATTTTTTGTACTCGTTTCATATAAGCATTGCATTACCGAAATACTCTGGTCAGTATGTTGGTAGGAAGATCAGAAGAGAAAGGAAGAGGTATTTTAGTAGTATGTTATTTAATCTTAAGGCGTCGGACAGAGACCACCTTTACAGCCTTTTATGTATGTTAATATTGCTGAATTTCAGCTGCGTCTTGGAAGCTAGCTTGACTAAGACCCTGCTTGTAAACTCAGTGAAGCCCAAACTGTGAGGCGGTTACTTGATTTTTGAGGTTCTTAGAAAAGGAAAGGGGTAGAAAATCGATGAAACTTTAAACTTGCTTAAGATCTGCTGAGTCTTCGGGGAAGTTTGAAGTTATATCTTTGGATTTGAATTGAGTTTGGTGAAGCCATAGTTAAAAGCATTTCTTATCACACCTAAAGGCATTTCTTCTCAAATGATTCTTGAAGAAGGAAGAAAATATAAAATAATGGTAAGAACCTTTTTAAGATATATTTTATCAACATACCAGTTATGTACACTGAGACCAACTTAGAGTTTGCCTACCTGACGGATAGTGTTGAAGTGGCTTCAGATGCACAAGTCAGTGCACGCAGATTTCATTTTAAAACACTTGTAATTTTCTACTATTTAGACTGTTTTGCCACTTTGACATCATATGAACTCATCTGGAATTCTTTCATTAATAAGTGTGTATTAAATTGCAGTGTCTCAGCGCCGACAGGGACTTGCTTGTTATTTACCTTGGTGTATATAATTTACTTTGGACACATTTTGAATACTGTATATTGTAACTATTTACCATCATTAGTTGATATGTTAATTGCTTCTTCCTTTCTCAGGATATGTGGCTATATTTATCTGAAAAAGAAAAGTTCAACGACTTCAATAACGAGGAGGCCCTTGTTTGGCATGAGACAAATGTGCCATATGCTATTTGGGGACCTGCTAGCACCAGATCTCATTCAATGACATATTATCCATCAGAGGTGCTGATTTGTAAATCGCACTGTTATGAGTATCTTACCCTAATACTTTTATGAGTAGTTCAAAATGGTTAAGGAGTTGAGGGGGTCATCCTACACTTTTACCTTTCTTTTAAATTTAAAGTTATAAATTAATTTCCACTATTTCCATTATGGGTATTGTAGGCCTTGAAACACAATGGGACCCTCTATGCTCATGTTTTCTTTGCCCGCTCTGGTTACCCAGCAGATCCTAGTGATCCTGAGTATGATCCGAAATCTGCCTTTGGGAGGACACATTGTAAGGATTTTCCTTTTTTTAAAAAAAGCTATCTCATTATGCAATTCCTGTAATTTTTAGTGACCTTAGCTTGCTCAATTTTCTTTTTAGCTGTTGTGGTGTTCCTGCCAAAGTCAAAAGCTGACAAAAGGAAGAGCTTACTGGGAGATTCTAAGAGTTCATCTGAAGAGGAGCCACTGCTCAAGGTTTCCCTTACTCTTATTGCTCTCTTTGTTTTGCATTCAGCTGTCATATTGGCCTTTTCAATTTTGTGGCTCTAGCATTCTTTGATTGCTGGCTGTACTTTTAGTAGCTTTGTTCTGCTCGTCTCCTTCGTTAATCTGTTTCCCAAAAAAAGTTAGTTCCAAAACTGTCTGTCGTCTTTCTTCTTTCTTTTGTTGTTAGAGATGACATAACCCCATCGTTGTTCTCACAGGATGATGATACACAGCTTGAAGCTAAAGATGAAGGTCCTTTAGAATTTTTTTCATATTGGAAGCCCAATATCACCATTAATCTCGTTGATGATTTTACCCGGTATGTTTTCAAGGAACGGTTACTGGTTTTCTTGCTTAAAGATGAGTGAACTAAGTGATCATGTAAAATGCTGCACCAATCTTATTTTGATTTGTTGTGTCAACATATATTGTAGCATTTTCATAGTCAGTAAATATTGACCTAAGATTATTCTGCAGTCATATTCATGCTTGATGTTTTGATTCATTCACTTTTATTGCGTTGTCTTTTTGCTACTCTGATTACTTGTTTGATATCCTCTTTTTACCTTGTTCATGAACAACTGATCAGTTTTTCTTTTTTGATTACAAATGCAGGTACCCTCATAACAACATTCCTCAAACAGTTGCTGGTTGTATCCTTGTACCTCAATACATTTGTTTTATATGCAGCTAGATGGTACTTCTTCGGAATTTCACTATCTACATATTAATAGTTAAATACGGAATAGCTGTTTTGTTTGCTAGCCATCTTAATCTTGAACTTGTGTATACTAATTTTCGCTATATGTTTACCCACCCAACAAAAAAAAGAAGAAAAAAAACTTTGCTGAGAAGGAAAATTGAAGTGAGACAACTTAGTTAAAATTGGTTGGTCTTTTTTTTTCCAATAATTTTGGTAGACATTTTTGTTTTTGACGAATTAATAAGTACATAATACCAGCACACATGTTTGTAAAATCTTGTATATGATGCTTTCAAATGTTTGCTCCCTTCTTGAAATTTGCTTTTTAATCAATTTTTATGAAAATTTCATTTGTATATATTGTCTGATATACAAAAATGAGAATTTGAAAAGTTTTCCTTTACATTAGACGGGCAGATTTGAATGTGGACCCAACAACTGGGAACTACTATCCGACAGTATACTTCAATGAATTTTGGCTTTTGAGGGATAAATTTATTCCACTCAATGAAACAGTGAAGGAATTGCCTCTAAACCTCGAACTCGGTCCAATTAGTATGACCAAGTGGCAGTTATTCTTACAGATTGAGCAGTCATTCCAGGTTCATCGCAGTTATGGAAGCATGCTTGAAGGCGAGACCGATGAACTTAAGGTATGATTCATGGTAAATTGTCCCTTTTACTTGTAGAGGGCCAAACTTTTGCACCTTTCTGCACTTTATTTGTTTGTAAGGATGCGATATCAAAGATAATTAGCATGTTGTCCTTGACAAGTAATGTGGAGCCCTTCGATATATTAGGTATATTAGGGGGCTTTTTGGGCTACTAAGCCTACGGATCTTTTTTTATTGTAAAAATAGGCATCCAAAATTTTTATTTATAAAATTAGGCCTAAGCGGTGAATGGTTTACCGCTTTTGGAAAGTCGCTTTCACGTAACTTGTATGTTTTCCACATCCGAATTTCGAAAAAAGTGTAGTACTAAACTCTAAAAATAATTTTAATATTTTAAAGAAAGTGGTGAATGATTTACTGCATTTAGAAAGCGGTAATTCATTCACCGCGTAGGACTAGTTTTGTAAATAATTTTTTTGCGGAACTATTTTTATAATTATAATATTCTTTAAGCCTATTAATAAAAAAAAATTCTATATTCGGTAACTTTACCTGTCACACCTATAGGTAGTTGTGTAGCATTATTTTCATTGAAATACCATACTTTTGGATAGAAATCATTCAGTTTCTTCAGTCTACAATTTCAGTACTATCACTTAGTTCTTGATATCATTCAGAAAGATACAAGTTTTATGTCATTACATGTGATAAAGTTGTACTTGCCAAAAGAAATAGTATTATGAATTTAATTACTTCAAACTCATTAGTTCTAGATTATCTTTGGATAAAAGAATGACATAGGGTTCTGAATAGCTGGGATTCTAGATTGAGCCTTTAGGGGCAGATTCTTTAGAGAAGAAGTAGAGTAACTTTTGTTTGACAATCTTTGATTTCCATACTAGGAGTATGATGGAGAACACATTGATTTCTCATTTTGTGAAATAAGTACGGGGATGACTTAAAACAGTGTTTGATCTCTTTTTGTTGGGACAATGAAGTGGTAAAATGAAAAAAAATGCAATGGCACTTGTTTCAATTTCCTGAACAATTAGATCGACTGATATGGTTTTATTTACCTGATTACAGTATAAGGCCTAAGTTCAATGTTATCCATGTTTTAGTCCTCATGGGCCAGGTGCAGTATGCGCTTTTATTATTTCTGTTCCTTGATAGTGAGTTGTGTTCTATGTCTGCCCATTTATGTTATCATTTTTATCACAAATGCTTGACATGGTATTTAACTTGCAGAGGGTGTTCTTGGAAGGAAACCCATACCTTTTGGTAATAACAATGGTCGTTTCCCTACTGCACTCTGTGTTCGATTTCTTGGCTTTCAAGAATGGTACGATGAGAATGCTTAATCATATGTTTTTTAAATTGTTTTAGCTAACCGACATAGTGTTAGTAAATAAACAATTAATTGGGTTCTTTTATCCAGATATTCAATTTTGGAACAAGAACAAGTCTATGGAGGGGTTATCTGCAAAATCGGTGGTTGTGAGCTTTATATGCCAGCTGGTTGTTTTCCTTTACCTCCTTGACAATGAGACTTCATGGATGATCCTTGCAAGTTCTGGAGTTGGCTGTTGCATTGAGTTTTGGAAAATTGGGAAAGCCATGCACATTGAGGTATGTTCCATATAGTTGTGTAACTCTTCGGTTTTCCGATATCGGATATAACATGTCGGCTTGCTTGCACAGCTTGAAAACTAGAGATACAAAACCATATAGGAATTAGCGAAAATTCAGTGGCACTGTTGGTTCTATATTTGTGCAACTTTATATTATCAATATATGTCCCTCTATTTATTCAATTTAGCTATCTTGTTAAGTCCAACAATCCAACTACAAAGGATTAGTGGGAGAAAGGAATAGATAGGGAATGCAGATCTGTTGGGTCTACTTATTTCGCATATTTCCTTTTGTTTACTGGAGGGCCATTCGATGGTCGTAGAGAGGCACGAAGAGGAGCAAAACTTGAAAAGATACGTAATTACCGTTTTCATTATTACAATCAGATAGTAGAAAATTTTGCTTATTTATGTTGGTTCATTCTTTTCTTATGTCTCAACCTATGTGTCACGGACACGGACACGGACACGGACACGGACACGGGACACGGGACACGACACGACTCGGACACGGCGACTCGGCAAAACTCAAAATATAAGGACACGGACACAGTTCGGACACGGCTAATAAAATATAATTTTTTTCAGTATATTAATACATATTCATTATAGATAATATACTAATGTAAAAAGAATTAAATAAAGAGATACAATAACCCTAATTAAAAAAATAAATTTTTATTCAAAAAAATTATAATATTAATGCAAAAAAAAGATAGAAAAAAAGAATACCTTTAGTTTAGAAGCTTTGTTGAAGGGAAACTCAGCAAGATCAAAGATGAGATCAAATTTTTTTTTTTTGTGTTAAGAGTAGAATTAGATAAATTTTTATTAGGAATAGAATTATATAATTTTTTAATTATTTTTTTCTAAAATTGTACGATACTTTTTTCCAAATTATATATTTTTTAATTAATTTATTATGATGTGGCAATATTAAGTATCCTAACTAATTAGGAATTAATTAACAATTTTTTCCGATTTCAAATTAACAAATTTTTCGGATTCCTAATTAACAAAAATTCCTAATTAAGGGATGTTGACGCGGCATGGACGCCCGTCACACGCGCGTCCATGCCCCGTACGCGTCCGACTCGCGTCGGACGCGGACGCGCGGGGGGTTTCCCCGCGTCCGTGATACCCAGGTCTCAACTGCCACACTTTATTATTTTATAGTCTTAAATTTAGGAGCTTTCCTGTTATTGGCAAAGATTAGTTTGAAATAATTTGTTTCTCTTTTTATGCTTAGCGTTTAATTTCTTTGACCTCCAAACCAGATTGACAGAAGCGGAAAGATTCCCATGTTAAGGTTCCGGAACCGTGACTCATATGCGAAGAATAAGACCAAGGAATATGATGACATTGCAATGAAGTACTTGTCGTATGTTCTTTTCTTCCTTGTGGCTTGTTCCTCCATCTATTCTCTCATGTACGAGAAGCACAAGAGCTGGTATTCTTGGATACTCTCTTCTTTCACTAGCTGCGTCTACATGTTTGGTAAGCCCTTGTTCAAACATTTTATCGTGTATTACATGCCTACCTTTTGTTTTGGAGAGAAAAGTTCAATTTATACGTTCCTACATGATTTGCAGGTTTTATCATGATGTGCCCGCAGCTCTTCATAAACTACAAGCTTCAGTCGGTGGCACATATGCCTTGGAGACAGATGACATACAAATTCCTCAACACTATCATCGACGACCTTTTCGCTTTTGTCATCAAAATGCCAATGCTTCATCGGCTCTCTGTTTTCCGAGATGGTGAGTAATATACATTCACATGTAGTGGACCTAGTGGTCAGGGCTTCTCGCATTTGCTATGGTGGCATGGGTTCAAGTAATGAAGATATCCTCTTAGATCCTTGTTTCTTTGAGCCTCATGCACTTGATGCCCTAATCACTTTCTCAAATATACTCCTTTGCTTATTGTTCTCCATTTTGTGGGCAGAATTTGCAGTTTCTATCATCTGTTTTTTCTCGGGTTTTTATGTATGTCTTTTTTTTTCTTTCTTTTTTTTTCCCCTTGTGTACAGATATAATTTTCTTGATATACCTATATCAGAAGTGGATGTATCCGGTCGATAAGAAGCGAGTAAATGAGTTTGGTTTCGGAGGTGAAGATGAAGACAAGGGGAAAGAGAACCTTCTAACAAACGAAGCAACAGCAGCTCAAGATGGTGCTGCGACATCCGACGCTGCGACGTCCGACGAAAGCAAGAAGACCAAGTGATCTCGGAGATGAAACTTTTACGGAACTTCATTTCGCTGCAAGAGTCTATAGACTCATTCTAGTAATGTTTGAAACTTCATTTCGCTGCAAGAGTCTATAGACTCATTCTAGTAATGTTTCTCCGTGGGCCGTTGATGCAGCCCACTTCCGGGTGGGGGGCCATCCCTGCTACGCGGCAAAATTTTTATGGTTAAGTTTAGATGAAATTCGCTGAAATTGCATTGCTGACCATAAGAGAATGATGCAGTTATTTTACACTAATAACACTTAGGTTTTGGTATATGGTTTTGTTTACGTCAGAGTGTGATAACACTGGGTTAAATGTAATGACATATGAGTCATAACTTAAATGTTTTATTCTTTCGGATGTTTCGGTGGTGTGGGCGACCGCAGTCGGCGGTTTCTCCTTTCGTTTACTGAATTTGGAATATGAAGTTTTGAGTTGGTTTCGCTATCAGTGCTAGGGATTTACTGGTTGAAGCTTTTGGATTGTATTGGTTCCTGTTAAGTATGTCACATTTTGGTCGAAGGTGCGCTTTGCGCTACGCCTTCGACCTCATCTGCTCTCTGTTTAATCTTATGTTTCCATCAAATGAGTTTGTAAATCTTAAGATGCGGTAACCAACCCAACTACGTTGGTGGGGATTGAAGTATGAGATGGTGCTGCGAGTGCGAAGAATAATTATTCTCGAGACGATCTTTCTCGATCTCGCAGTTGCTTTTAATATATAGTTGCACTGCGTGGTATGCTTATTTGTTAAGAGCTTGTTAGCTATTTAAAATTTAAGGTTAAATTATATAAAATTTTTTTGTCAATATCCGTTTTTTTTTTTTTTTGTCATTTAAAAATCTACATTTTGTTTCCTTGTAAAATAAAAAATGTTCACTTTGCTCCCTGCTGTTAGTGTTCCGTTAGGGTTTCGTTTATAAAATATTATTATATATTTTTTTATATCCAAGGAGACGAAGATAGTGATGAATAAATTGGTCATTTTGTCATCACAGTTAATACCGTACCTCCTATGAATATTTTACAAGGGGGGCAAAGTGTAGGGGGAATGTGAAAAAACGGTTAATTTAGCCAAATTTTATATTCGTTATCTAAACTTTTCAATTTTTTTTTATAATTAACCTGCTAAGTTGATACTGCGTCGGCGATTAATATTAATCCTCAATATTTCAGAAATAATGAAAAAGTTATTTTTTAGCATTTGATTGTTAAAAAAATAAATATGATAACCGTGATTAATTTTATTCATTTTTTACTTAAGAAGACTTCAGTTTGAAATTAGAGACTATTTTTGTGGGGTAATAATAATGATAGTAATAGTAAACTGCATACCAATGTGCATTGATAGGTAAATATCAAATCATAAACCATAGAGAAAAAAAAAGAGAATCTAATCACTTTGACTTTGTTCTCCATGCTATGGTCAAATTTTAGTACAAAACCTTTCACTCGAATTGACACTAACGCATTCACAACGTGCACTAACGAGTAGGTGCATGTCTAATCAATTTGACTTAGTCCTCTACCTAATTATCAAAATTGGGCACACAAAATCACTGCAACCCACATCATCCCTTTCAATTTATTTATTTTTTTTTTTTTCAAGTTTCTAACCTCATAAAACCAAAAGTATTTTTCATAACAGTTATTTTATATAGAATTAATAATAAGAAATTAATGACCTTCAAGAATATAGTAGTAATTTCAAAGAGAAAATATGGTGAAAAGAAAACATCACTGCTAAATTTCAACAAAGATTATTGTGTGTGGTCAATTATTAGTAATCGTAGATGAAATAATTGTTCTCTCGAAGACCTTTTCGAAAGAACGAGATTACAAATGATATAAAATAAATTTAAATTTTATATGCGCCACTAATCAGTAGAATAATTCGCTGGTATTTTATATTCAAAAGTTATTATGTTCTGGGTTCAAGTAATGCTTCGAGTGTGAATACAGTGAGTGCGTGGTGTCTGCTGACCTCTTAAAAAATATATGAAATAAACGAAAAAAAAAAAATTAAGTGGAGGTGCATGAGAGGTGAAAGTCTAACCTACTTTAACCATTTGTTGACATTGTCCAACAAAGCTCACAGTGTATTGCACACCCAACTATGTCCAAATTCTCAAGCTAAGTTTGGCAACCTCAATTCAATGGGTCCAATAAGTTTTGTATTGGATGAGAAATTTGAATCTTTTGGACTTGTCTCTCTTCCTTGTCAAAGCAAAGGAAAAGGAGGTGAATTTAATGGAGGTGAATGGTTGAGAATATTCTCTCTCTCTCTCTCTCTCTCTCTCTCTCTCTCTCTCCTCTTTTCCCCCCACTTTTATTGATGTCTTACTGAGGATCCCAATATCCAAGGTTGAGAGGCAAGTTCATGTCTTTCATGTCTTTCTAGGTTATTCTATAAGTAAAAAAATCAAAACCTATCCTTTATTATTATTATTATTTTTGACATAATGGAACACTGGAATGTATTCGCCCACTCAAAATATTGTCAAACTCTTTCAGCGCATGTTTAAGAATAAAGTATCTTTACGGTGACAAACACTTTCCTTTTACGTAGATACCAGTATTTATGAAATTCGATTTTATTAATATATAATTATAAGAACTAGGCTGCTATACTATTAATAATACCAAGCGCTTGTTGCTATTAGGTTTTTGGCCCTTGGATGAAGGGATGTGCGGTTAGGATGATAGTGGTCTTCTAGGGTTGAGTGAGAGGTTAGTTGAATAATATGATCTAACGGGTGGAAATGATCAAAGGAATAGATCTAACGGCCGAAAACTTGATAGCACCAAGCGCTTGATACTATCGATAGTACAATAGCCGGACTCATAGTTATAAATTGCAACTTTACATAATTTTTGATGCAGATTTGAAGCAAAACATTTATGTATATTACACTACGAAAAAGATTACATTTAAGGACGTTTTTTTTCTAGTTAAAGATGCTTAAAAGCGTTCCAATATAATCTAATGTCGCATTTGAAAGTGTCGGCAAATGAAGAGTCGTTAGGTATATACCGATGCTTATGCCAACGCTTATGCCAAGCGTCGGTAAAATATATTTTGACGCTTTAAAGCATCAGGATTTTTTAAAATTCTGACGCTTTGAAGCGTCAGAAAATAAAAAATAATAGTAAAGTTTAACATTTAATAAATTAGTTTATTACAATATATGATTCATTTGACGACGCTTTTTGAAGCGTCGGTATTTGCTAAATTATAGGAATGCTTGGGGACGTTTACTCCAAGCGTCGTCTAAAAAGCGTCTTTATATTGAGATTTTTTTGTAGTGTTAGCAGAGTGGTGGGAACACTTTTCTTTCGTTAAATAATTACAATTTTAAGTCATTTAATCTCTTCTTATCTTATGATATTTTCACAAATCTTATATTTAAAATATTTTCTCTTAGGTGGAATGTAACCTAGTCTAAAATTTTGGATTCAGTGCACAAGAATTTTTTTTATCCCTTTTGACAAAAGAAGAGAGTCGGCAAAAAAAAAAAAAAAAAAAAAAAAAAAAAAGGAAAAAAAGCACTTTAAGTTGATGTTACTTCATTGAAGCTCTTTTATTAGTGTGCAATCTTAAAATGGTGACATGGCCCACACCCAAAGTGGGTTTAGGTTGTTGCCACATCATAGTTGATTATCTAAATTGGACATTTATGTCTTTAATTTATTAACATCACATTTTGAACATTTTATATGTTTAATTCATTTTGGAGAGGAAAAAAAAAATTAAAGTAGCCATGTGAATAACATTTTAATGCTCAAATAGTCTCGTATCGGATAGATTAAGGATTGCGATGGGTTTTTGGGATATATAAAGATTAAAAACCCCACTGATAATAATTGGGCTTAAATATATTGAGCCGGTAGTTTATGTTAAATATAAAAATATTTAAACACCGTTCTCTACCAGCTTAAGCTTTTAGAGTACAGCGGTTGTTTTATATATTTCACATGGTATCAGAGCGGAGGTCCTGAGTTCGAGTCATACCAGACTCCTAGCATTATTAATTTCCTCCCATTTAATTAAAGTTCACGTCATGGGTCTTGCGAAAAGTCTCGAGCCCAGACGTGAGGGAGAGTGTTAAATATAAAAATATTTAAACACCGTTCTCTACCAGCTTAAGCTTTTAGAGTACAACGGTTGTTTCATGTATTTCACAGTTTAGACCTAACGAATTATTATTGCTAACGTGTCGGGTCGTTACATTTGGTATCAGAACCGAAAACTAGTCGGAAGTGTGAGAACTAAGTGCTATGTGAGATAAAATACTATACCACTAGTTTGGTAGGAGCCACCTCTTAAACCCGCAAGAATTAACCATCTCTAGAATTTCGAGCCACCTCTTAAACCCGCAGAAATCACATCTAGAATCTCACATCGTCTGATAATTCTGATCTATACGTGTGATTGATTTTGGGCCTGACGAGAACGTCAAAATCTTCTAAATTATCAGTTGACTATACGTGTGATTACAAAGACGTCTAGGTCTTCTGATTGGGAATATAAGAGGTCACTCAGCCTAATAACAATAACTTGATTTAAATATTTTGGACCGATTGTTTAGACCCAACGAATTATCTTTGCTACCGGATCGAAACATTATACATATTTTCGATTGTTTTTACACTGTTGTGAGCTACATTTGTCTCTTCTCATGAGTGCCCCAAAGGGAGATTTACTAGTTTGTATATGGAGGTGTCACAAGTGAACAAGGAGGATGAACTACTTAATTTCAACATCTATTGAGGACATGATAAATTAAATCATGTGCAATATTTATTTTTTGAAAAATCAGAAACTTTAAAATTAATTTATTGATAGCTAAAAAAATCACACTGCCATCATATAATTACAACAACAAAAAAAATCTAATACAACATTAGAGTCATCACTTAATAACTTGTCCTAAAATCCAAACTATACGTGTAATGATTTAGCATCAGATAAATTCGCTTTGTTTGGATTTAAGTTCGGATAAAATTTCGGATAGTGACTAATTGCAACTAGTGATTTAATAAAACCCCCAACATACATAGTGGGAGAGTAAAGATATTAGCTATTATGCATTGCTTTATTCCTTAACCAATAACTGCCTAAAGATTTTCTTTTTGTTTTTTTTTGTTTTTTTAAGAATACAACATCAATTCCATCACATGATAAAAATCAGTGCCAAGTATATGAAAGGTAGAATCATTCAACCTCAACCATATAAAAATATAGTGTGACTTTGCAATGTGAAAACCACACAATTTAGGATTCTTCAAAGATCTCAAATTTGAGGACCATGGCATGATCTAGGGTTGGTGTTGAACAGCTCAATTGACAAGTTCCATTTCATGTTGTTGCCCATGGCCACCAAATCCTAGATTCTCTGATATTGACATGTAAAAATAATAAAACTAAATACGTATTAATATTCAGGATCATAAAAAAAATATATATATAACTCACGAAACGCAATAGAGAATTTTTTTTTGATCAATCTACGGAAGCGAAAAGTCCTGCTGTGATATGAACATCACTAACTGAACTTGGGTAATCTGCTCTCTCCTCCTGCGTCAGGCACCCTCCCGTATGGTGTGGAACAGTTGGTAATTCTTCACCATAATGTACGTGAGTAAGTGGCAGAACCAGTACCCCTTTATATAGAGTTCAGATCGACTTTCTATCAAAGTTTGATTAGAATTCTATAAAATTTAAATAGATAAAAAAATAGATAAAATATATCATATCAAGCAATTTTATATCTGTTAGAATTGACCTTTATTTATAATAAATCCAGATTTGAATATAGTTAATTTGGTCATATTTATGAAAATCCTAATATTTTCTGCATAAAAAACATGATGAGAACTAATCTATGATTAATCTATGATTTATTAGGTTAATAATATTAGTGAGTATTGAATATAAAAATTTAAAATACTGTTCTATGATAGGCTTTTGGAGAAAAACGATCTTTCCACATAATTTAACACAATATCAAAGCTCGACATTCTGAGTTCAAATCCTGTCAGGCTCCTCGTCTTATCGCCAAAACTAGATGTGCATTGTGAACTGATTCCAAGAATAACCTAGCATTTAATATTAGCTATTAACTTATTTATCTATTGCATATTTATTTGCTTTTACAAAGTTCATCTACAAATTGAAGTGCTAATGATGCTTGACATGCCTCTTACAATGCCATGATAAAAGTGGAAGCCAACCCTAAATCCTGATTTGCGACCGCCACTTGTCGGCGTTCGACTTTTACACGTCTATCTTACGTTTGATTATGAACCAATATCGTAATCAATCAGAAAGCAATCAGAATCAAAAACTTACGAAACGCAGAGGAAGGAGAGAAAAAGAATAAGCACTTTTGAAAAGCTAAAAAAAATTAAACATAATGCACCACTTTTGGGGTGCTAAGCAAAACCAAATGATCCACTTAATTGGTTTCTGACTTTTTTTTCTTCTGAATAAGCAAAGGTAATGGAAAGTGTTGTTTTTGGTCGGCCAAATTAAACAAAGCCCAAAAAAAAAAAAAAAGATTTTCCCAAAAGGATGAGATCACCAAAGTCAAACATTAGGGTTGACATGTAAACCTAGGGCAATGATGGAATATTTGGTGGCACACCACCACAAAGAATTACTAATAAAAATGTAGAGTACCTATTCTAGTAAATTTTGTACTTCCAAAATCAGAATCTAACTTTTTTCGGTATGTTCTATAATATTCAGAAGATCTACGTATTAGAATTTATAAATTTTGGATATCGATTTCTCATATATAGCAATAGGGACTCTCTCCGTACGCGTACGCTGCACTTTGTAAACCCTATCAAAGACCTCAAAATAAGAATCTAACGCAATATTGTTAGAATACATTCAAAAGGCTTGCATGTGAAAATTCGTAAATTGTCGATGCTGTGTCTGTATTATTGATTTCTGGAACTACCTAAGTAACAGGTTTTCGAAGCTTGTCATTTTCATACAACCGGGTTTTTTTAGATGTTACAAACAGTGCATAAAATATACAGATACATCGGGTGCAGGCAATAATTTCTCTACAAATAGGAGAAAAAAAAAAAAAAAAAAGAAGTAAGAAAGAAAGAAAATAATGCCCCCACAATTTGGAGCTCATTGTTATCCTATATATCCAACCAACAAAAAGGCATGCATGTTAAGCCTAACACACTACAATTAGTCAATCCTCCATTAGGAATAAATTATTCTAGGGTTTTGTTGTTATCCCTTCTTGGGATATAAAACATGCATAACACTATACATGGTAGTTGCTTGGAATTATAAGCAACCACTACTATTGTTATGGTTATATATAAGTTTGGTGTGGTAAAAAAGCAAAGGGGATATATAGTGGTGTTTAAGTTTCTACACATAGCTAGCTTTGTGGATCTCTTACTATGACACATATATGACTTTGGATTGCATTGAGAATCACATTCAAAATTAAATAATTTTTATTAAAATAAGATAATGGAGTGTAAAGCAAAATGCTTTTGAGAAATGGTGTATAGTTTGGATTTTGTTGTTCTTTGACCATGTCATAGGGGAGAGGTGGAAGAGGCTATTCATTAATTTTTGTTCTCTCCCTTTATTTGCTTGTATGATTTGTGATTGTGAGGAGCATGGGCTTATAGGGACCATTTGATCGTGTTTGAATGGATTAGATCTCTTTATTAAGGGGCTGTTTGGTTCTGCAGGGAAAAAAAAAATCTCAGAAAATAATTTTCTGACCGGAAAAGTATTCTTCGTATGTTCGGTTCCCAGAGAAAGTAGTTTTTCTATATAAATATTTTTTTCCAAATTTTATGAAAAAGTCTTTTTCTTTTTTTCTTTTTTGAAGTTTTATTTGGAGTAAGAAAACTACGAAAAGGATGCTTTTTATAGAAAACTTTTTAATTCAGAAAATAATTTTCACGATTTTTCGAGGAACCAAACACTCGTGAGTGTCTTTATATACAAAGTAATATTTTGACCACTCGCTTTTACATGTTTATTAGTGTAAATGATATAAGTAAAGTTAGGCCTCGCTTGGTATCGTATTTATTTTTTTAATTTTGTAAAATAGAATTTTGTATATTAAAATATATATGTATGACTGGAGACTACTTTCAGATTTTTGTTTAATAAGATATTATCTACTATTTAGTTTGATGCATTATAAGCTAACCAACTATAACAACAACAACAAAAAGTTTTTCTCAAACACATCAGGTTATATAGAATTAGTATTTTAAAAAACAAAAAACAGCAACGATACTGAACGAGGCCTTAAAATTTTATTCTTTGAAATTTTACTGTGCCTACAGGATTAGCGCGATTCGCCTGTTGCAATCCCAAACACCATTAGAACCCAACACGAAATTACTATGACAGATTTGAAATCGACACGATATGAACTATTCTAATCGGTAAACATCTAGTCATAATCGAAAATTGACCCAACAATTCTGACCCCACTAACCTGATCGCTGAATGCGAACACTGACCTACATCGGATGAACTATCAGACCCATACTATACTTTAAGACATATATAAGTAAACGGGAGTGGACACAGCATTTTCGATTTTTGTTTTCTACTGTGAGTCACCCTTATCCGATTTTATTGGCTGTGCCATTTTGGGCCCACATTTTTCGACCCACTCATTGGTGCATGCTCCTATCCAAGCCCTAGGGCTCACTGTGGTCCAAAATCAACGGCTCAGGTGGACCTGAGCCTCTTGATCAAAGGGTAATGATTGCGCCAAAAAACCCTCCTCATCTATAACATAAAGGTGGGCCCCACTGCTGACTTTTTCAAGTCAAAATCATATATTCAGGGCACAAAAAAAAAAAAAAAAAAAAAAAAAAAAAAAAAAAAAAAAAAAAAAAAAAAAAAAAAATCCTATTAGGCCCACTAAGAGGTGCACAAGGGGAATTTTGCAATGAGAAAATTTATAATTTACGTAACAATTGCAATTGTTAGTCATAAAATACTAACAAAACCACCACTATTTAGTACAAATGGTGAATTTCCTAATCGTTTCCTTTATTAAATAGGCAATCTAATCTAGTCCCTTGCTTCTTTGGGGAATAATAAAAAAGAAAAAAAATATTTACCTAGTTGTGATAGTTTTTACAGTAAGGGATTGTCTGGTTCCACGTAAAACTGTGGAAAAAAATTCCGGTGAAAAAATATTTTCGGAGGAAAATAAATTTTACGCTCTTTAGTGTTTGATTTGTAGGCAATCTAATCTTGTCCCTTGCTTCTTTGGGGAATAATAAAAAAAGAAAAAAAATATTTACCTAGTTGTGATAGTTTTTACAGTAAGGGGTTGTCTGGTTCCACGTAAAACTGTGGAAAAAAAATTCGGTGAAAAAAAAAATTCGGAGAAAAATAAATTTTACGCTCTTTAGTGTTTGATTTGTAGGAAAAGAAAAATAATTTTTTATCATGGTTGTTTGGTTGAAAGGAAAAGAAAGGAAAAGGCAAATAAAAAATTATTATATATATTTTCTCCTATTCTATATTATTATATATTATTGCTATATAATAATTATCATACTATATTTATTATTATTATAGTTTATATTTATAAATAAAATATATTTAAAACATATTATACAATAAATATGTAATATCATATATAATAGTAGATATTTAATACTATAAAATAAATTACTATTTATTTATAAACAATATTTATAAATAAATAAAATATTACATAATAATATATTTATATATAAAAAATAAAATAAAATAAAAAAAAAAATATATATATATATATATATATATATATATATATATATATATAATGGAAGAGGTCTTCACCTCGTGGACCGCGTGCTCAAGCTCCCCTGAGCCACGTATTTTGAACATCAGTTTTCGTTTTCCATCGACGGAGAGCGAAAAATAAAAACTTATTTTTTTCCAGAGAATCTGTAAAAAAAATTTCTCAAAAAAGTAATTTACAAACAATCAAACAACTACTTTTCAAGCGAAAAAAAATTTTCGGAATAATTTTACATGGAACCAAACACATCCTAAGGTCCATGCGACTTCAAAATACGATATATTAAAACTCATCCAATCCAAAAGGTTAAGCATTTTACTCCTCTAGTTATGATCATAGTAACTATTCGCAACATCTCACTATGAAAAGTAACCTTTATATTTTTCTAGTCCTGGATCGGGACGTGATCCACTGAAACTCGTCTCGACTGAAAAGTTTAAATCTAAAAGTTTGGGCCTAATATTCTACATTAACCTTTTTATTTTCTTCTTGTTATTTTCCGAATCTTGACCATATTTAATATGTTTTACATACAAAAAAATATGTTGTATTTATAAAATTAATCTAAAAGTTGTATTGCAGAATTTTTTTTTTTTGACTTTTTTCTATTAATCAGTTATTATAAACTTTTGAGTAAACAAAATAGATATATAGAATTTGTATTCATCCTTAGTACCAAAAAAGAGAAACATAAGTAAATTATCAACTTTCTTTGTATTATCATATCATTAATCTTGGTTGTTTAATCAATGTAGGGCCAACTTTTGCCCTCCCAAGACACTTGCAACACCATGTATGTATATATATATAGAATTATGCTACTATACTATTAATAGCACCAAGTCATTGGTGCTATTAGATTTTCGGCCCTTGGATGGAAAGATGTACGGTTTGGATGATAGTGATTCTCTAGGGTTGAGTGGGTGGTTGGTTGAATAGTATGATCTAACGGATGACAATAGTCAAAGAGGTAGATCTAACGGCGGAAAACTCGATAGCACCAAGCGCTTGGTGCTATCGATAATATAGTAGCCGGACTTTATATATATATATATATATAGAGTCCGGCTACTATCCTCTTAAGAGGATAGAAGTCTTTGTCCTATCAAATTTTTGGCCGTTAGATTTAATTTTTATTCATTTTCAACCATTAGATTATACTATTCAACCAACCACCCACTCAACCCTAGGGGGCCCACTATTAACCTAACCGTAACCACTCTCATCCTAGCCGCACATCTTTTCATCCGAACGGTAGAAAACTTAGGAGGACGAAGGCTTCCATCCTCCTAAAAGGATAGTAGCTGGATTATATATATATATATATATATATATATATATATATATATATATATATATTTCTTTTACGGCATTAATATTCAAATTCAAGATGAGGATTAATGGGTTTTTTAAAAAAATTAAAATTAAAAGTAGTCCACTCCCTATAGCTAGGGTTTTTGTGTGCCCCTCTCCCCTGTGATTGGGCTTTTTTGCACACTCTAATAATGTCACAGCAGGGTCTGACCCCCCAACATATGCCCCCACTACATAACACTTGTTCACTGCTATAGCCTTGCTTTTCCACCATTGGCTAAAATTATATTGCACCAACCAATCACTTCATTTACTCTCTCTCTCTCTCTCTCTCTCTCTCTCTCTCTCTCTCTCTCTCTCTTGCATACAATAGTTGTTTACAACATTTGTTCACTTACTCTCTCTCTTGCTCTCTCTATCTCACACACAATTATTGTATGTATCTGATGATCTGTGCGTCTGTGCATCATGTCTATTCTGTATCTGATGATCTGTACGTCTGTGCATGATGTCTATTATGTATCCGATGATATGTGCGTCTATGCATCGTGCCTATTCCATCACATACTTTCAATTGAATGTTCAGCTTATAGATAAGAAAAGCAAAGGAACTTATTGCGAGTGAAACAATTGTTGCCTTTTTTTTAGCATTAAAATATTGCTAAAGAATGGTATTTTGATGATTGGATTTGAAGTTTTTGAGATAATTAAGGCTGTACGCGAGTATAAAAAAGTTGAATCGGACTTTCTACTTTGGTAATTAAACAATGATATTTTTTATATTTTATATCATATATTAAGTAATCAAATTGAAATAGTAGATGGGATGAAAAGTGGATAGAGATGCAAAACAAAGAGGTATATAAATGATGACAATATTTTTTTCTCCTTCCTCTTTTCTCTCTCTCTCTCTCTCTCAATTATATATTGCCTGAACCTGATGCATCTATACATCAATGCACTGTGTCTTGTACTCCACTTTTTTCTCATATTTTGAGTTTAATCATCTAATTATAAGTAGGAAAATGGTCGCAACTTATTAAGTGTAAAAATAACCCCCTTTTAATGAAAGATTAAGTTACTAAATAACAGTATTTTAATATATTAAATATAGTATAATTTTTCATGTTTGAGCTCCATAGATTTTGATGTGGACTTGAATTAAATGGTGAAAATTAAATAAAACTAATAACTTGGGAAGATCAAGAAAACTTAAAACTTATGCCGTCGTATGCCTGATACCGTACAAAATTGGATATCTCTAAAAACTTAAACCGCTAAAGAATAATAAAAATTTTGGAATTTTATTATCTACACTGGCAATTGACATTGAAATAATGGAGGGGTGGATACATAGAGACAAGGTACAAAGATATATGAATGCCACAACAACTTTTTCTCCTTTGTCTCTCTCACCAACCCATCACTTTAAATTTCTCTCTCTCTCTCTCTCTCTCTCTCTCTCTCTCTATGTGATCAAACTAGTATAAATAACTGAATCAACCTACCTTGGTTTTACCCCAAGTCCTAATGAGAAGGAGAGCACTACACTTTGTGTAGTTGATTGTGAGCTCACCAAGAGATTCACCACCCCCTACTAAATCACACAAAAAGAGTGGTGGTGTGAGAGAAAGAGAAAAAGATGGATACTCATACAAGAGAGAGCTTCAAAGGAGAGTGCTCTAATTTGCTTGCTGAGGTTTCTGTTGATTGGAGGGGCAGGCCCTGCAAGCCTAACAAGCATGGTGGCATGAGAGCTGCTATCTTTGTACTAGGTCTCTCTCTCTCTCTCTCTCTCTCTCTCTCATTACAAAACCATGATAAGTTTACTACGGTTTATTGCAAGAGCTTAACTTCTGTAACTAAGACCTCATTTGAAAATGCATTCTGCGGAAGCAACTGCTTTAGTGCTTCAGAATTCTAAAAATGCTTCAAAACCACTTTGGAGCTCCGCTCATCCAGTATTCGACGGAAGCTTATTTTCTACTTAAGATCTAGTTTGGATAGTGTTTCAGAATCGAATGCTACAAACATATAGTACTTTTGTTTGACTGCCGTATTTCCAAAGTTCAAAAAGTAGTAAAGTGGTTGCGTTTGAAAAACACATTCTGAATTAAGCCAGCTAGATATATAGCTAGGCCTAAATTATGTATCTTAAGATTGGATTCAAAGTTGGATTCATCCTTTTCTTTAGGTATCCAAGCATTTGAGATCATGGCGATTGCGGCGGTGGGGAACAACCTAATCACATATGTGTTCAATGAGATGCATTTTCCTCTATCAAAATCAGCAAACATAGTGACCAACTTTGTTGGGACCATCTTTCTCCTGTCCCTGCTTGGTGGGTTCCTCTCAGATTCTTATTTGGGGTGCTTCTGGACCATGTTGATCTTCGGATTTGTTGAGCTCTCTGTAAGTTTTTTTTTTTTTTTTGTTCTTGTACTGCTTTTTCTAGCAATTTCATGTTGGAAATTTGAAACTAGCTAGAAAGAATGATGTGAGAATTATATGTAGTCCTCATGAGTGTTTCATTAATTTTCCCCTCATATTAGGAAAAACAAAAAAGAAAAGAAAAGACCTTTTTTGGCGGAAAAAAAAATCTCTTTTTTGTGAATTTTTTAAGTTTGTGACTTTATCCTAGCTCAACTTCGAGTATTAGTTGGGGTCCCTCAGAAAGTGTTTTCCTCAAATGTTGGTGATGAGTCGATATTTTTATGTGACAGCAAATTAGCTCTTTTTAGATTCGTAACTTAATTCAGCTATTACTTAAAAATGCTGACTCATCGACAGCACTTGAGCGAATTTTCTAAGGAGTATTAGTAATCAACTTTAATGAATCAGTTTATGTCAATTTTAGAACTAAACTACCCCTCAACTATAGAGGATCATAACACAAAGTTTTGAATGATGGATGCACAAGAATTATTACCATAACATGCTTCTGAACTTGTTTATTAGTTAATCAAAATCATGCATTATAATCCCCTACTAAAGGATCATATTGGTTCTGAAAACATAAAAACATAAAAAGTGACACATTTTCTCAAAAATTTTCTTAAAAAAAAGAAAATTTCTTTCTCTTACATGGTTGTGGAGTTTAATTAATTTGTTTCTTTGTGACTTACTCTGTAATAGGGCTTCATACTACTATCAATCCAAGCCCATCTCCCCCAACTAAGACCACCCCAATGCAACATGCTATCCCAAGAAGATCACTGCACTGAAGCTGAGGGATTCAAGTCCACAATCTTCTTCATAGCACTCTACTTGGTTGCTTTGGGGAGTGGGTGTTTGAAACCCAACATGATAGCCCATGGAGGAGACCAATTCAAAGAGGATCATGATGATGATCCAGAGCACTCAAAGAAGCTCTCCACTTACTTCAACTCAGCTTATTTCAGCTTCTGCTTTGGGGAGCTCATAGCTCTCACTGTGCTGGTTTGGGTCCAAACCAGGTCAGGGATGGACATTGGATTTGGTGTCTCAGCTGTTGCTATGGCTCTGGGGCTCATTAGCTTGTGCTCTGGGATCTTTTTCTACAGGAATAAACCTCCCCAGGGTAGTATATTTACCCCAATAGCAAGAGTGAGTTACTCTCCTTAATTATAATAATAACCTCTTTGTTTATTTATTTATTGGCTAAATTGCACGAAACAGCTTTAAGTTTTCAGAGACAAACTATTATCTCACGTTGTAAGAAAGAAGAGTTCGAGGAAAACAACTTATATTCGGCCTATTAAAAAGTCTTAAGACCAGACACGAGAAAAAGTGCAAATTATAAAGTATTAAAGGCTAAAATGAAAACCCCCTTGTAATATCCGTTTTTCCAGTCTTGACTTTCGAAACCTATATTTTGCCCTCTTAAAATTTCAGAAATATTTTCAGGATGGTACGGCATTAATGGAGAGGGTAAAATAACCAAATTGCCCTTACTTTTTCTATAAGAAAAAAAAATACTTTTTTAATACATTTCTGTTATTTTGAAGGGAATTTTCGATAGAAATTATAAGAAATAGACGTAATAGTGATGGAATCTTGATGGAGGGGAGCTAAATGTAATAACTTGAAATGTTGAGAGGGTAAAATATAGGTTTTTGAAAGGTAGGAAAAAAAGTGAAAAAATGAGGTTTTCTGTAATTTAGCCATTATTAAAACATCGTTTTTTGTCAGCTTAACTAAGTTTTAACACCAAATTTTTTTTGAATACCTAATAAGCTATGCCTATTATTTTGCTCATTGATCAATAGGGTAAAGTATGGTTAAGCTCTTAATTTCAGGGAATAATATCAGAAACACAGTATTTATAGAGGGTGTTACCTTTATTTTAGTTTTTTCCCCTGAATAATAGTGCATGTTGTGTAAGAATTAGGGTTAATTTTCTACTTATTTGATGGGTGCTTGAGGGAAATGCTAAGGATATAAGGATTGTATAAAGCAAAATAAGCAACTTTACATTTAGATTTTTGCTATTCCCTGGGCACCATAAAACCAATTTACTCTTGTTTTGTTGGTGATGTAGGATTCAAAGTGTGGAAGGAATATTTTGTTGATTAGTCACTGTCCTTAGTCAAAAAAGTTCTCTGGTTTTATTCAAAACAAAATTATTGAATAATTATCATCACTTTATTCTACTCCTAATTCAAGGACTTATTAATCTATGATTGATTGCAACTTTACTCTTATTTAAGCTCATAAGGCCAATAATTAATGCTTAATTCTATGTCTATTGAGATTACATGTTTGAACCACTTAGTTTTTTATGTCTATTTGAAGCTTTTGAACAACTTATTATTATGTCATGAAAAGAATATTATATCTTAAGTTTGTCCTTATGTGTCCTTGTGCTTTTTCTAGGCATCTTGAGGTTAGGTATGATAACATATCTAACTACTTTAATCTGACTAGTGGTGATGTATGCACATGTTTTTTTTTGTTTTTTTTTTTCTCATTTGTTTTTTTGTGTCAATTGTTGTTTGTTTTCTTCTTAATGCTTTGTTTGTTTGCTAATGATTGTTGAAACCAATCTTGTACTTTTCCACAATTTGATGTGTGTTGTTGACTTGTTAAGATATTCAATACAAGGGTCATATAAATCAATTATAAGGAGCCATTTTTATAAGATCTTTTGAATCTAATTTAGTTTCTCTATTTGAGAAATTTGTAGGTCTTTGTAGCTGCATTTACCAAGAGGAAGCAGATTTGCCCTTCTAGTACCGAAATGTTGTACCGAAGCGAGAACATAAATGCACCGAACCGTGCTGTCGGAAGCTTTCGCCACACAAACAAATTCAGGTGATTAGTGCACCTATCAATCATCTAGACCTAATCAGAAATGACCATCCAACTAACAAAGACCAAAGTGTGTCCTTTATCGCGAATGCAATCGAGAAACTTAAGTTGAATGTAAAAGCTAAGAATACAACACTCTCTTCTTTCAAATCAACCTTCTATTTCTTATCTGCGATCCGAGATACCTGGTAACAATCGTTGTGAAATTCGATAAAACTGTATATGATAGTTGAAGGTTTGCGCGTTTGCTTACGCATACTGTCATTTCGGTTCAATATTTTAGGTTCTTGGACAAAGCATGCATCAAAGTTCAGGATGGTTCCAACATGAATGAGAGCCCATGGAGACTCTGCACTGTGACAGAGGTGCAGCAGGTGAAAACCATCCTCTCAGTGATCCCCATCTTCGCGTGCACCATCATCTTCAACACCATCTTAGCGCAGCTCCAGACATTCTCAGTGCAGCAGGGGAGCTCCATGAACACCCACCTCACAAGATCCTTCAACATCCCCCCTGCTTCTCTGCAAGCCATTCCCTACCTCATGCTCATCATCCTAGTCCCCATGTATGAGCTCCTCTTCGTGCCGACAGCGCGAAGGATCACGAAAAAAGAGTCGGGCATCACTCCGCTGCAGAGGATCGGGGTCGGGCTCTTCACGGTGGCGTTCTCGATGGTGGCGGCCGCGCTCGTCGAGAGGAGGAGAAGAGAGGCTTCTGTTGGGTCAGGGAAGCAGATGAGCATATTCTGGACAGCCCCACAGTTCCTCATCTTTGGGCTGTCTGAGATGTTTACTGCAGTGGGGCTCATTGAGTTCTTCTACAAGGAGTCATTGGGTGGGATCCAATCCTTCCTGACAGCAATGACCTACTGCTCCTACTCATTTGGCTTCTACCTGAGCTCTCTTCTGGTCTCACTGGTGAACAAGATCACAACTAGTGGGAGCAACTCAAAGAAGGGGTGGTTGAGTGATAATGATCTTAACAAGGATAGGTTGGATCTCTTCTACTGGCTTTTAGCAGTGCTCAGTGTGCTCAACTTCTTCAACTACATTTTTTGGTCCAAGTGGTATTCAGATTCCCCATCAAGCAGTTCACAGGGTGGTGGTGGCAGAAGAACCCTGAAGGATAATGAAGCTGAGAATATACAAGTGTAGAAATGCATAGAAGCCTCTCTCTATAGCCTTTGTTTTATATTTAGCTTGTATTAAGGAACCAGAGGATCAGAAAAGAGAATTAAAGATTGTAAGTACAAAGATAGTAATATAGACAAAAAACTTCAGGGAATTTCAAGTTTCACTAGTACCACTGTTAGATTTTGCGTAAGATAAAAAACGCAGCGGAAAAAGAAAATCAAAAGAACTTGATTTTAAAACTCGAGATCTGATCTTGAAAACACGCAAAACAAAATCTCTCATGTATTTAAGACTAAAAGAGAGAAAAGAAATATTCGATCTTCACCTTTGCGTGGGTAGATCTATACCGTAATATGATGATCGTGAAATTTGGTTCTCTGGAAGCCGCACACGCGTCCGACCTCGACAGGTATCCACACGAGATTGCTGATCTGATCGAAATTCTCACCAGGATGCTAGCTTCATTGTAGAGAACATCTTTCTGTTAATGGATCTCTATTTGAGAAGAAAACAAAGGAGAGGAGAAGAGGGATGGCAGCTTAGTTTTTCTGAAAAACTTATGTATCATAAAAAAAGGAATATAATCCTTTTTAATAACTGATAATAAGCTAAGAATAAGAACAATACTAAGATTAAGTTTATCTTATCCCTAATCGGTTCGATAGTTAAAGAAAGAAACAAAGAACTCAAGAAAACTTCCCCGAATAATGTTTCCAACAACTCGACCTCAATCTAGCATATACACATTGACAAATACAAATGTATATAACCACAACCGATAACTAACACTTAAAACCACTTTCACAAAAGACACCATCTGAAAAATGGATACCCAAATAAGCAAAAAAACAAACAGAGAATTTAGCTTTGTACTGTATACATGTAGCAGATCCATTAGTACTGGTAGGTTCCAAACGACTTAATGTCGGAAAATAAATATGTAACCGAATTCAAGGGAGTTCGACAGTCGTATTCGGGTCATTCAAACTGCTATATACACATGTTATCTATGATTCCTATGCAACCATAGAAGCAAACTCAGATTTTGAGCATTATGGTCTGCTGATGATGCGGAGACTAAAGGATGTGGCACTTCCTACTCCCGGCGAGCTGCCTGAATTCCTCGTTCTCTCTGTAAGCCTTCTCCAGGCTAGCTTTGAGCTTTTGAATCTCGTCGTTGGATTTTATCCTTGCTTCAGTAGCAAACTTCTCCGCTTCCAATCTCGCAGCTTGCTCTTCAGCCAGCTGTCTCTCGAGCTTCTCAATAGTACTGTTTAGTTTCTCTTCTACCTATAGAAGGAAATAGTTGGGAGTTAGGGTTTCACGAATCATTGCATGTAGTAGAGATATATACGCATATACCTGTATAGAATTATCTAATATGTACACAGCCTTACGGGGACAGAACTTTCCCGTATACAATACAGAAACTTAGTTTCTTGAAAACAAGCCTAGGGTACTTCTCATAATTCAAAACCCTCCTCTCCACATGCGTTGGTGACTCCCCAACTAAAAGAAGGATGATTCTGTAGGAAGCTGCATCTTCGAGGGGTATGTAGACTATTTGGATTTTATAGGGGTATATATATGTAAATAGATGATTTTGAAGGGACATATATTTTAAAGTACCTGTTTAGTACTATGTTAGACTAAAGAGTAATGCTCCAAATATCCTAACCTGAATTGCAATAATATAGTACACCTATACACTTCATTAAAAAGACTAAGCCTGTGATAGTCTTGGAGACAAATTTAAGATCCAACAATTCCTCTTTTACAACAACAAAAAAAAAAGTGGAAAAGTCATGTATGTGATTAGGCCAATACATGGGAACATTAATGAGACTTATGAGTGATGGCATTACACAGACAACATTGAATCACCGTACATGCATTAGAATAATTGCTTTCCGCAAGTCTCAAATCCAATTCTCAGCAATAAAGTCTATTTTTCTAAAGCTGGTAATATTGAAGAAGATTAAGCAAAGTAGGTAAGCCCGCAAGATAATATCAGTTTTAAATATTTACCATCTTAGTAATCCGTGTAAGCTGCTCATCATACGACTTATAAATCTCTTGCTTCAAATCATTTATCTGTTGTTCTGAATAACCCTTCAAGGATTCGACGACTTTCTCTTTCTCAAGCAATTTTGATGCCCCATCCTGTAATGAAAAAAATATGATCAAGTAATACACCTACGCAGATCCAATATTAGATCAACATTTAGAGCAAAAGGTGCGCATTACCTTAAGCTCAGCAAAAATCTTATCTGAAAATGGTTTTCCTCCGTTACTGCTTAACACCAAGTCGACAAGGTGAAACAATTTATTGACTTGCGCAGCTTGCACAGCCTTATCCTTGGTCTTGTTATTGAAAAGTACCACTCTGTTTTTACACAACTCTATAATTTTCTGCAGAGAAAATACTACAAGAATTACATGAGAGATCATTGGTGCTATTTAAGCATGCAAAGAATTATCTAGTTACGCCAGTTCTTATTTTTACATACTCTTCTCCTCAAGCATCTCAGTTCTTGATGCTATCTTTCTTGATCACATAGTAGTTACATGGAGATTTTACATGTATGCCCTGCTATCTCCTTACACGTAAATCCCTTAAAATCTGATATTTCATGTGTAAACCCTTGAAGGCGTAGGTAAAAATTCAGGTTTTGCAGGAAGATCTTAGCAAATAGATAGTTTTGCGGAGTTATATAGAATAATATCTCAATACATCGAGTGAGAAAAATCAAACAAAAGGCGGCTTTAAAACCAAACCTGCAAAGGTTTGGGGGCATGATCGACATAATCCTCAAAGGTCATTCCATCTTCTTCAAGATCATCTCCACCAGTAAAAACAACAATCATGTAGTCGACAATTTTCTCACCAAAGAAAGTCAGCAACCTCTCGATAGTAGTCTCTTCTTCTTCTGAGAAGCGTGCTCTAATAGAGAAAACCATAAGCACCGCATGAATGCCGTCCTTGGCCATAGTAATGCATTTTACTATCTCTTTGCCAATAAACTCAGATCCACCTGACCAATCAAATAGTCCTGCAAGAGATAAGAAATATAAGTAGGTTTCACGGAATGCTATACATTTCCAGCATTTACAAAGGGTCCTAGCTCCAAGAATTCCTACAGCTTTAGTACGATATAGCAGGCCATGAAATCGTGTAGCATCTTTTCAAGCTTCATTCCCTTCATTTCACAACTTGAGATCTTATGTTTTCTACGTAAAGCCCGCACGAATAAGAATGTCTTTCTTCTTCTGGGTTTACTATCACAATTGTGATAGTTTCAAGAAAGGCGACGTTTGTTGTTCAATTAAAAAAAAAAAACATTTCACTGAACAAAATTGCGCTGGCCCACTAGGAGCTATGTTAAAATTTAAAGCTAGTAAAGCGATGAAAGACGCATTGCATGTTCAAAGATTCTACTACAGGATAAGTATACTCTCTACTTGTAAGTGCATGATACTTGAAAGTCGTAATATCTAATTAAAAGTACTAAATTCTAAGATTAGGCAATATTTTCAGCCATAATCTTATTGTACGAGCAAGAAATTATATGCAAGGGATAAGGACATCCGCGATAAACATGCATACCGGGGGTGTCAATAACATTAACCATGCGTCCATCTCCTAAAGTGGTGCTCTCCATTTCACAAGTGTTCGTCACGCCAACAGGGCAGTTTTTCGACACGAATGCCTTCCTCCCAAGAATGCTGTTTCCAGTCGCACTTTTACCGTAGCCGAGTTTTCCGACGAGAACGACAGTATTGGCGATGTCATGCACGGGATCCCAGCCATCGTAAAATGCGCCTCCACCCATCATGCAATCACAAGCTAAAAGACCTTTAAGAAAAGACCAGCAAATGGTTAGAAACTTAGAATAGTCGTTTTACGCACCGGCGATCACATAGAATTCACTGATTACTTCTACAGGTCTCAGAAGTTACATGGAAATTACTAACAATAAAGGTAATTGATTTGACATTGCCAAATTGCTAATATAACCAATGAAATATACCTCCTGGATACAAAGAAACACTCCACTCAAACTTCTCGTTCTGTAGAGATCACCAAATTAAGACCCCTCAACTATTTTCCTGTTGATTGTTAGCCCCTTAATGTTTTATGTTCTTTTGATTTCATCTAATAAATTGCAGAATTTTTAAATAAAAAAAATCTAATAGTGATTCTGTTAACTTTTAGCTGTTCCAAACGCTTCTTTAATTCAATATGGAAAAATAATTCATACCACGACAATAAAAAGTGGCCATAAAAAGTTGAGGGGGTATCAACCCAGAAAAAAACAAAATTGGGGGACCCGAGGGCTCTTGATACAATATTTCCCAATTTAGGAGTAACATATGACATGCAATAATCATATATTTGCATAAATGAAATTTTAATTTCATATAAACATGCTGATATTAATAAATTAACCTTTCCTCTACCCATCACTCATTCCCGCTTAATTTACCACACCACACATATCAAAAGAAAAAAAATAATAAATAAAAAGAAAAATTCATATTTTTAAGAATCTAAAAGCATTGAGAGTATAAAGTTGGACTAAAAATTCGAATAAAAATCGAAAAAATTGAGAAAAATTTGGAGAATAATCCACTGTAGCTCAAGAAGAAGAATCCGAGTGTGAAGAGAGGGTAAAAATGCATGAAGATCTCTCACCTATAGGCCATACTGAAATGACCCCCTCAACTTTAATTTTTCTACTAATACCGCCATAAATTCAAAATTTTACCAAATTTGTTATCAAAATTATCAAACCAACAAGATTTTTAACTTAATTAACTATAATAACACAAATCAAGGAAAAGTACAACTTAAAAGTGATATCATCAATCGAGAAAAGCAAATTCGAGGAAGGTACTTCAAAATCGCGTGTAGTTTTGGGGTAACAGAGCATATTTTAACCTAATAATTTCAAATCAACAACAACTGAGACCTCAAACATGAGATTCCCAAAAATGGATCCAAAAAAACTCGAAAAAATTCGCAAAAAATCCCGAAAACAGAAGAAGAGAAGTGGGAGAATTACTCGCTGTAGCTCCGAATCGGATCGAATAGATCGAGACAAAGAGAAATCGCGAGGCGAATGCGACGGGAACGAAGAAGAAGAAGCAGCAGCAGAGGACGACGAAGACGAGGCGTGCGAGGAGAGTTATCTAAAAATGTATAGCGAAAGAGAAAGAATTTGGGTAAAATATATGGATGGTCCCTGCACTATTTTTATATTGTAATATACTCCTCTAAAATGTTCATTGCTTACAAAAAGAAAATTACACTTTTGGTCCTCAAAAATTTATGAGCTGCGTGATATTTTTAATCCTTATCTTTTAATTTATTATAAATTTTAACTTAAATTTTATAAATTATTATAATTAAATTTTATAATTCAATTTAGTTGACTAAATATTAATATGTTTCGATTATGAAAGTGATGTAGCAACATTGAATTGATAATGCGATAATAATTAAGATGTTATGTTACTATTACAATAATAGCACGTTAATATTTCGTCAATAAATTAAATTGTAGAACTTGATTATAATAATTTATAAAATTTAAGTTAAAATTTATAATAAATTAAATAATTTTAAAAAAAAACTACGGCACATTAGATGACAAAAATTAAACAATTAAATAAAATAAACGATCGATTCAGACGCGATGTACGACTGTATGAATGGAACAAGTGCATGCTATAATTTTTCAGAATTAATATACAACTAAAATTAAAGAAAACAAAAAAAAATTAGAGAATAAAATCAAAATATTTAAATATTAGGTGGTTGTTTTCAAAGGACCTAAAGCTCACATTAGATGCGCACATTTTGCCTCTTATAAAATTGACTCCCTAACTAATTTTGAGGTGCTTTTTCAATTTGCCCCTTGTGATTTAGCCGATTTTAACTTTTTCATCCTCGTAGGTCCAAAAGTTATATTTAATAATTTTATAACTTTATTTTTATTTTATCAAAAAAATTTGCAGCGGAATAATAAAGTAAAATTTTTTGAAAATCATAATGTGATACTGTGTTTAACAATCAGCCCTGTTTAAAATGTATAGACACCCCCTAAAGTTCAACAAATTTTGAAATTGACCTTCTAAATTTCTTTTCATTTGATTTGCACCTCTCTACTTACTTATTGTTTGATTTACATCCTTTTCTTAATAATTTTGATAATTTTGTTAAAATCAAAATAAATGCGCACGAGAGATGCACGTAATTAATAATTATTTTAGTAAAAAAAAGAGATCACGTGCATTTTTGATAGGTGATTGATTCTAACAGAAATCTCAAAATTGTTAATGGAAGGAGTAAAATTAAACGATTAATAAGCAAAGAGAATCTCATTCAAATAAAAAGAAAGTCTAGGGAGTGAATTGCAAAACTTGTTAAAGCTTAGGGGATGCCTATGGTTCCGAGTCCGGTTCGGTCTAAATCCGAACCGGTGCGGTCTAAATTCGAACCGGATTGGTAATTTGGAAATGGACCGGTCAAACTCAATTACGGCCCACTCCAAACCCTAACCCCGAATCTCGATTTCGTCGCACGATTCCTCGTCCTCATCCTCTTCTTCTTCTCCTCCTCCTCCTCCTCCCAAAATCTCTACCCTAATCGACCTTTCGCTCGATGCAGGATCGGTAATTACTCTGCTCTTCTTCTCCAATTTGATCTCTACGTTTTTTTCTCTCTTTTTTTTTAGGTAATTTAGCAGATCCAATCAATTCTTTTTTTTGCTTCTTTTTTTTTCATTTTTTGGTTGATTTTTGTTGATCTTTGCATGAGACAATAGGGTTTAGGAGCTCAATTCGTTGAAAAGCGTTGTTTGTTGTGAGATTTTAATCTATGTTGTAGTTAAGGACGGAAATTTTTGGCGATTGAAGTGTTTAAGTGACAAATTCGGGGACTAGATCGAAATATCCCTGCATTTTATCTTTTTCTTTTTTTTGTAATTTAATTTTAAATAGTATTCGAAAGGTTATTTGATAGGTTCAAGAAAGCTTATTTAATGTATGATAATTAATGTTATCGAAAAACTAGCATGTGAGGAATCTTAAAGGAGTTAAATTTTAGGGTTGATTAGTGGAATAACAAGAACTATGATAAAAGGAGTGAGAAAAAACGACCAAATATATTTACTTATAATAATAATAATAATAATAATAATAATAGTATTACTATTATTATTATTATATGTAGTATATTGATTGATATAGATATAGATGTGGATTTTTTTGGATGTTTTCGCATGGATGCTATGAGCCTAAGATGACTCGAATAGTTAAATCGCCTTATCCATAGAACATATCATGAACATAAGATGCGGGACACGATATAACTTGGACACTTTGAATCATCAGCTTCGGAAAAAAAAGGGACGTGGACAAGGGATATGATAGTTTTAATGAGAAAATCTACATCTCGTTATTTTTTAGAGAAATAAATTCACATTATTATGTCCTCTCCTATTCCTTAAACGCATAATATGTAAGACAAAAGAATAATTATATGAATATAGATTTTAGTAAATATATTTAATTTTGAAAAATTCAACATGCAACATAAAATAGTGCAAAATTTATTTGAGAATCACTTATTGAACACTTTATGGAATGTAATTGGAGCAATAACTTCTTATATTTTGATGCATTTTCCTATATTGGATACGCAATTAAAACCGCATAGACGTGCTTTTTCCTAATCTCTTGTTCTTTTGGATAGCAGTGTCATAACGCAGTGATCGTGAAGGAAATAAAAAATTGCAGCTGAAATTGCAGCCAAAAATGCAGTCCAGGAATCGAGTTCCGGTAGACGGAGCAAGGTCAGGATCGGCGCCGGCACTTGGTATAGCATCAGGCCGAATCTCCCCCTTCAGCCGGAGCCGTGGCCATGTCAACTTCGCACATGGCAACCCCAAGCCCTTCTATCCTCCTCCTCCTCCTCATCGGAAGTTCGAGATTCTTATGGAAGCTGGCCGCCTTGCGGCTGAGTACTTAATCTCGAAGGGCAAGCTCCCCCCTAGCTCGCTGCCCGCGAGCTGGCCCAGTAACAGTATTCCCGACCAAGTCGGTTGCCGAACTTCAGCTCTAGATCGGCTTGGGAACTCGGGGCCCGCCGATGTGGGCCCATGTCGGAGAGGGTTCAATGACGAGTACAACCGCGCAAATTCAAGAAGAAATGGCAGAGGAAGGCGGAAATTTGGGTTTTACAATCGAAACTATTCGGACTGGGGTAGGGAGAGAGGAAGGAATAATGGGCCGTGGATGGAAAGAAGTGGTAGGGGTTATTCTGATAGTGTGGACGACGAAGAAGAAGAAGATGTTGCTCCCGGGTACAGTAGAGATCGTAGGGGCGGGAACGATGAAGTTGGGAGTAGTGTTTCAGGAGTAGCTGGGCCGTTGAAGGGTGAAGAAGTAACTGGTGAAGTTATAGGAGAATCAGATTTTGATGATACAGGATCAAAGGCTAGCGCTTGTAGTGCTAGGAAAGACCCGCCTTTGGAGGGGCAGGGTGATGTTAATATGAACAAAGGGATGGATGATGATGATAATAAAGTATTGAACTCGGATGGGGGGGAGGTTAAGAGCAGCGAGAGCAGCGAGTTGGAGAAGAAGGATTCAAAAGAGGAAGCTTTGGACGGTAAGACTCTTAATTATGAAGACGAATCAGTTAATAAACATGGGAGTGGTTTACTTAAATACTGTGGGTTTGCTAAAGTGCCGACTAAGCCACGGTCAGCATTGGCACATAGAAATGTAGTGGTTGATCAAGGTCCGACTGAGATGGTATTAGATGAGGCTCACGCTGAGAATAAAGACCAGAAAGATAGTTTAGATTGCAAAACATCTTCCAACTCTACTGTTCTTGTAAGTGAAACAGTAGAACAAGATGACCCACAAAATGGATCTCATAAAAGCAAGCCGGATAATGAAACATCTATAACGATTTCCGAAACAAAAGAGGGAGATGACAATTCACAGCATTGCCAAATGGAAGAAGGTAAAGGGGTGAATGACTTGTCTCCATCAAGAACATCTCAAGAGAACAATAACGTACGAGATGAAGAGATGACCGAGTCAGATGAGCAAGAGAAAGCAGGTGGGCCTAATTTATTTCCTAGTATCGGAGCTGAACCCATTGATAAGATGGAAGAAGTAAAGCGGAATAATCAGCCCACTTCGTTTAAGATCCGCGATCTTAACCTGATGGAAAGCCCGGAAATTACTGAGATACTTGATGATCATGATTTGGAACATCAAGCTGCTTCTGGCGCTTCTTTGGAATCTCCGAAGCAGCTGCCTGTAGATTTTGGTCTGTCTGTTGGTAAAAATGCCAATGACACTAACGGCTACAACCGGATCTCGAGCGATGATAAAGTAATTCAAGTAATTGATCTTGAAGATGATTCCCCTGTAGAAATCAGTGCTTGTGATTCTTCAAAGCCTAAGTGAGTTTCTTTTACAACTCATACTCTTTTTTTTGTTACTGCGTTGTAACTCCTGTCCACTTCATTAGTGAATGGTTCTTCTTCTTTTTTTTGTTCCTCAATAGTTAAAATGTACATGAACATACCTGAACTATAGCGCATTACGAAATGGATACTTCAAATTTTTTCACTTAACTACATGATCAAACTGTTATTTTGATCTGAGTACTTCTCCATCGGAACCTTATGGTACTTTTACCTTTTTTGACAGTTTATGTATTCTATATCTTACAGGAAAGTTCTGTTACTTACTAGAGAAATCAATTAGTTCTTACAGAACTTGATTGAAGTTTCTGAAATCCCAATCACTGTATAATCAGATAGTAAAATCTTTTTTTTATTCAAGTAAGGTCCGTACATTTTTATCTTTTTATTAAATTTTTTAAAGTTTTAAATACAAACTACCATATTTGTAAAGCAGGAACGATGGGATATACCCAAATATGGAAAATATGCTGCACCAGGACGGACCTCGGGATGTGATTCCTGGTATTCAGGATGGCTATAGTCTTGCAATTTCTGATTATCTTGGAGGTGATATTTCCCCAACAATACAAGCAGATCTGCAGGGCGGAATACATCTACATGGTCCAGAGGTGAGAGCGATCGCTTGGTCTTTATATTCCGTGCTCTGTAAACCGCCGAATGACTTCATACCTTTTTTACGACGTACTGTTCCTGTTGCCGGGGATAGCTTTACATGTAACAAAGTGGCCGTGCTTGTATTAGTCGATAAATAACTGAATCTTTACTCGGGTTTCTTCTGCAGGGGTTTCCTGGTGTGGATGATCCATTTTATGGAGGTCTCGGAGATATAGGTACATTGATATGTAGCCCCCTTACTTTTCTAATTATCATCTTAAGTTGTAGCCAACCAATGTCATTGAGATTTGCCACTACCTGCATTTCTTTTCCTATGAAGGAATATCAAGGACTCGGCAAAGTTGATCAAACATGTTGTTAAAATCTTTCTATTTACAGGAAAATAGCAAACCCTCATTCTTCTAAGCTAGTATTGTACAGAGAAGATCGAGTTAGAAAATACCGTAAAATTACCATGCACGTCTTTTTTATATGAAAAATCTAATGCCATTAGTCAGGGTATGACATCTGCTAGATATGTTTCTTTTATAATTTTATTTGTCCTTCATTTTCCAAAGAGCGGAAAAGATGGAGTAGATCTAACTTTAGGTTCGCTTATTATTCCTCTCGAACTAGGATGTTAGTTTCATCAAAAGTTGACGTGAAACTGGAGCGGTTATTTCCTACTATCCTTAAGATATATAGATAATTGTTAATGATTTTAAACCTCTGCATTTCTTATCGGAATTTAAATGGCATTTAATTCATTTGCAGGTTTTATGGAGGTCTGGGACCAGCCGCCGCAGGATTATGAGAAGTTCTTTTGATCATATTCGAGTCGAGTCCAGCACCGAATCCTACTTACTCGGGAAAATGTTAATTTGGATAAGTGAAGGAAAAGAAAAAAAGTTGTCGAATGTAGAGAAATAAATAGATTTCGCCCTTCTGATGCGCGGTGTTGTAATTCTCCTCTCTTCATAACAAGCTTCAAAATGGTCCTAACATAATCTTGCTGTTCTGCTAGATGAAGCCGCATGGTATTTACGATGTACGATGTACGTTAACTAATGAGATCCGGGTTTTAATGCTTCTCTGGTGTCGATTATCGTTTGTTTCTCGACTCGAAGGAATCGGTTGTTCCTGATATATAAATGGTATAATTGATTTAGCTAGTTTTGCAAAATTTTTTTTTTTTTTTTAACATGTTATGAGGGTTTTACTTTTAACTTTGTGGCCTCCTTTGCAGATATGATTGGTAGATTTGCTTTGTACTTGAGAAAGAATAATAGATATTAAATACTCAAAAAGATAATATTTGGTGACCATATGTAAAATGTAGAGCTCTCTCTCTCTCTAGTTTGATTCAAATGCATTAATATCTTGTTTGCTGTATCTTCCTTGTTTGTGCAAGGAATATGTAGCAGTTGGTTCTCAGGAAAGTATGAAAATATGTTAGATGATAACTCTATATTTTTTTTTTCCAAAAAAATAATCATAAATTACTTTATAGGTGCGATGCATTACTTTAAGCAATTGAAATAATTAAGGTGGGTGTAAATTTTATATACTCTCTATCCATAGAGAGATTTTATTATGTATCAGTCGCACTATATCACTATTAACAGTTTATTATATCTCTTTTTTGAATAAAAAATATAATAAAAATATTTTTCTATTAATTTTGATGGGACAAGTGAATCTAAGGGGACTAATCTGATTGGCTGGTGTGACCCCATATTAGTAATATAACTGATGCATTCTAAATTTTTTTTTTTCTATCCAAATGCGGACTGAAATGAAATAACTTTAAGAGTTAAGGGTCTAAAAATATTAAAATTTAAAGTATGAGGATGGTGATAAAATTATCTAAAAGGTCAGGGACTAGCTGTGCAATTTACCCAAATAAAATAGTGAGGATCGAACCCGCGACCGAAACCCCCACCCCGGCCCCGACTCCTCTCTCTCTCTCTCTCTCTCTCTCTCTCGCCGGAGCGCCGCCGTGGGACGCCGCCGCCGCTCCTCCCGCCGCCGCGATTTCGAGGGAGCTTCGCCGGAGGGTTCCATTGGACCCCTCAAGGGTTCGATTCGTCTCGTAATTTGAGGTAATTTGGGGAAATTTCGGTGTCTTAGGGTTTTCATGCTCGTTTGATGTCGGTGGATTGATATATGACTGTGTTTGGAACGAACTGGTCACACGGATACTTGTTTTTAGATTAAAAAAACTTCAAGCAGCCCCTCGCGATTATAGCACTTTGTTCCTCTTTAAGTTTCTGTTTTAGTAAGGTTTAGAGTATAATTTTTTGGATCTTGGGGAGAATCATATTGTTTGGAATGTCATGCAATCACACTGACTACAATGTTTAGTTTTCCTATTTCAACCTGTGTCGGATAATTCATATACGAATTATTTTTGGTAAAGGAGTAATTTTTATGCTCAAGATGCCCAATTCGTGGCAAGTTGGTCCCTAAATCATCATATTTGGTTATACTTATTGAAATCCTTCGAAATCATCAGAAATCACGCCTTCGAATCTCTAATTTGGATGATTCGTAGTAAGTTGTTAGTTTTTCTTAAGGATCTGTTATTGAAAAGGTATCTAAGTTCTGCATTTGTATAAGCCACAGATGGTAGAATATGTGGTTTATCGCCTTGTACTCAAACAATGTAGCTTTTTGCTATCTGTTTTATTGGTATGTTATTGCAGAAGACTTAAACAGAAAGAACATGCGACAAAACGCTATACTTTGGCCACAGGGAAGTAAACTGCAATATCACAATAACACAGAATAACATTTTAAAGACTTTGAGATGAGCAAGCATTCTACAGAACTTAAAGAGGAGCTTCTTGAATTGTTTGAATTTTTCTGAAAAAAAAATGTTGCACGTGATAACAGCTACTTTGATTTTAGGCAAAGATAAAAGAATCGCGAAGATAGCACAAGCAAGCGATGGAGAAGAAATACGGGCTCCAGCTTCGAATCCCAAAATCGCAGTCGAAGCCGACAGCATCGAGGCCTCCTGCTCCTCCGCCGGCATTTGCTTTTGGCGGTGATGATGAGGACGACATTGAGAGGGAAATCTCTCGCCAGGCCTCCAAGAACAAGTCCCTACAGAAGGTAAATTTGATCTTTAATTCTCCTTATTATTGTTATCAATCATTTGGAGAATTGACGATTTGCTTCCTCCTCGCGGACCTCACCCAATTTTTGCGCTTTGGAAAAATCATATAGGTAGAGGAGCAGCACAAGAAGGCGCTTGAAGAGGATCCCTCGGTCTTCGACTATGATGGGGTATATGATGAGATGAAGGAGAAGGTCGCACGCCCCAAGATCCAGGACAAAACTGAGAGAAAGGTTCTTTTTTCTTTTTCTTTCACAATCTCTTAGTTTTATTGTGCTTGTGAGATGCATATCTATGTTTACTATGCAGAAGTATTTCTTGTCATATAAGATGCATAGAAGTTTCATGAAATTGGATATAGTGTGAAGAATGTAGAATTTGTTTGGCAAATGTCCCACAGAGGAATACTGCACCGTCTAGAAGATGAATGCAGTTTTTTGCCCTTGCAGAGTGCTGTTTGGCCATCGGAGTCTGTCCAAATCATTCATAGCAGGGTCGTTCCATTTGTTTGGGCATTGGACTTTCTGATCAAGTTATTGCATCCGCTTGTATAGTGTATACATGATGTGAAAGAGAGAAGGATTCATTGAAAGTCTCATCTTAGAGCCCAGTGCCATTCTTATTTACAATTGCTTGTTATTGTTCTTCAATACCTCATTCATAGCAGGGTAGTTACATTGACAACTAAGACGAATAGTTGCGAGTATAAACTTAGCATTTATTTTAGGGTCCTTTGTACAGATTGTTTGATAGTTTGGAACCAGGCAACATTTTTGTTTAAATTTCCTGAGCTCTGTCGTTATCCTAGGTTTAATTTTTTGTACATTTGTTGGTTATTTTGTACTATGTGTTTTAGGACTTCCATTTGTTGGTATCATAACCTTATATGGATGCCTTTTCATGCATCCTCTGATGGCATTTATTCCTAATCGCAGTCAAAGTATATTGAAGTACTTATGGAAAAAGCAAAACAACGCGAGCGTGAACATGAGATTGTCTACGAGAAGAAACTGCTGAAAGAAAGGAGCAAGGACGATCACCTCTTTGCCGATAAAGAGAAGTTTGTAACAAGTGCCTATAAGAAGAAGCTTGCTGAGCAGGCAAAATGGTTGGAGGAAGAGAGGTTGCGGCAAATTCGTGAGGAGAAGGAGGATGTAAGTGGTCTAAATTTTTTTTTTTTTTAATCAATAGTTTCCTATTTCTTTACCATGTGTTTTGTGCTTCCCGAAGGGATCTTACGGATGCTAAGCTGTTGTCGTGCTTAAAGCTGGTCTTCCATGCATTAATGAGCACAGCAAATATAGAAGAATATTCCCACTATTCTTGTTAGACTTACTCATCGCACTGCAAGATGATAACAACTCCTGTTAGCAGTTTCCTCTCGCATAAACTCTGTTTCTCTTGCATTGTAATACTCTAACTCGACCTCTTCTCTTATGAAAGGTAACCAAGAAGAAAGATTTGAGTGACTTCTACTTTGGTCTCAACAAGAATGTTGCTTTTGGTGCTCGATCGAATGAGGACCCGAAGCCAACAAAACATAACGAAGCAAATGATAGCACCCAGGAAAGTCAAGCAAGCAAGCAGGATGCTAAGGAATCTCGCCATTCTCCTCAACGTAGAGAGGAAGCCGATAGAGAACCTAAAACGATCGACCATGCTAAGAACAGTTCTGAAGAAGTTGTAGCGGAGACTGTATCAACGGTCCCTGCAGGAAGTACCTCGGTGGAGGACAAGAGCAATGCTGCTCAAGCATCGGCATCTCAGGCGGCAACCGCTGAGCATTATAAAAGGAGCGAGGATGCATTGGCTGCTGCGAGAGAACGGTTTATGGCACGAAAGAGAGCTAGAGAACAATAACTTGGAGCTATAGTCAGGATTTTTCTTTTTATCTTTTTCTGTATTAAGTACGAACTGATCTTCTAATAAGAGCTTTTCGTCATATCGACGTTATAACCCCTGCTTGATTATCCATTCACTAATATGTAATATATCAACATGCACTTGCAAAAAGTTTTCTCTACAACTACTAGATTGTTTTTTCAGGGTTTTATGTGAAAAATCCTCTTTCCAGATTAGTTTTGTCATTTGATCTGATTCCTTTCGTGATCCTTTTGACATTTTTCTTTAGTTATTTCAACAATATACATGATTTGATCTCTATTAACTAACATACTCATGTCAAACTTTCGACATGCTTGATTGCTCGACCGTATAAACAATCATGATCCAACTACTTGTACTTTATGAGAAGATACAGGACAAGCGGAACTCAGATGCGAAACAAATACGAGTGTGTAAGCCGATTTTGAGCACCAAACCCTGTACGTCGAAGTGATGAAATAAGTTAGATTTTAAACATTATCATTGCCCTTTTTAAATTCCTTGTAATCTCCTGTAAGCTGATTGCCTGTTGTACAGCAAGTAACTAGGATCTCTTTATTGCATACTATTTAGTGAGAAAAAAACATAAGTATTCTTAATACTATAATAATATCCAAACTTTTGATGAATCATAATTTGGTACTCAATCTTTAAAATGCTTTGATTAGTTTGAACAAAGGCATGTTACCTTACTCCCAGTTGTATAAACAAATCTTTTTGTTGCTCTAGTATATTTGTGCTCATGAAGCATATACTTTGTGTTATATATTTGTTAATACCCTTTTCTTTGTTCTGGTGATGAGACATTGTGATTGAAAACAAATTGTTGGTGTGTTTATGACTCAATCTGATATGGTTTGGATGTGTTCATGACTCATTAAACTGGATTAGATTAGATTAGATTAGATAAGATGGTGGAATAAGTAATCATCTTATTGTTTTCTTTTTCTTTTTCTTTTTTATTAATAGTGCAAATGCGTCGCCTTCGATTGGCCTACTCTGCTATAAAACTGGGGATTGTTTGGATTAAACTGTCTTAATGTAGTTCTCAAGTTCTTTTTTCTTTTTTTTAAATCCTTGGACTTTGTGTTTTTATTATTATTATTTTTCGTGGAAAAGTGTGAAAGGGAGCTTATTTATTTATATTATAATTAATGAGGTTACGATAACTAAAGTATTACATTATCGTCACACCAATTCCACTGTAATAATTCAGAATGTTTGAGCATAAAATAATAAATTATTAAAATTTTAAATTTTAAATTTTAAATTTAGAAAACCAAAGTGTCATATGCGAACCAAAAAATATAGGAATAACTTCAAATACCACCCCTGTGATTTCGTGCTTTTTCACTTTAGTACCATGTGGTTTAAAACGTATCACTTTAGTACTCTGTAGTTTGGTTATTTTTTTTTGTTATCTTTTCGTTAATTTTTTTATTAAATTATACAGAAATACTTCAAATATTCCACATATGGTTTATCGAATATTCACTTTACTATCATGTAGTTTTAACTTTCTCATTAATTTAACGAAAAAATTAACGAAAAAATAACAAAAAGAGAATAACCAAACCACAGGGTACTAAAGTGATACGTTTTAAACCACAGGGTACTAAAGTGAGAAAGCACGAAACTACAGGGGTGATATTTGAAATTATCCCAAAAATATATAATTTTAACATAAAAAACCCCCTCGAGGGACCAAAACGGGTGGCGAGCCCGTGGTTCTTCTTCACCGACCCGGCCCGGAAAAAGGCGAACCCGGTTTTTTATCCCACCCCCGGTTTTTACCCCTTGAGATCCGAGATCATTTAGAGAAATTGTTTCCTGCACCAGGTGCATACGTGAACTGTACACCGCACGCCAATCAACCGTCGATCTCAATATCGTACGGTTCATCGAACCGTCAACCAAACATGGTGCGCTGATGTACCGATGCACCAGGTGCATGTAATTATTCCCACAAGTACACGTAGGTGTGGAACAAGGAGTCGGGGGCGTTGTACTATCACGTTTCCCATTACTAAATCAAAAAACTAATTTTTTTAAAAAATAAATTTAAATTCAAACTTAGAATTTCGAATACTAATCGTCAAACGAATCAAATTTTGCCTATTTTAGATTTTTAGACCCACATTTCCATTAATACTTATGCTCAAATTAAAATTTATCCAAGCACCCAGAAACTGCAATAAATATATATATATATATATATATATATAATATCGTTTCACAATCGTTTCCATATCTAGATGGGGAAACGATATCTAAGATAAACAAAACCACTATATAAAGTCCCCAAAGTGAATATATGATCCTTCAATATATACCCAAAAAAGTAATAAAAAAAAAACATCTTTTTTTCCCTCTCCTCAAAAAAAAAGAAAAAAAAAGAAAAAGGAGAAGCAATTTTTTTTGTGCACAAAGGAAAAAATAAAGGTAAAACATTATCTTTCTCTTTTAAATGTCCCTTTTTTAATTATTTATTTTCCTATAAATTAGTGTATATAAATATATGTGTTAGCTTTGGGTTTCATAGAGCTTCTTCTTCTTCTTCATATGGTATTTTAGGATAAGTTGTTATTGTTTTTTTGAAGATGTTTTATTGATTTAATTTATTTACTCTGATGGGAATTTTAAAGCATAGGATAAGGGTCAATTGCATATCTGTGTGATGCGTTTTTTTTTAAATAAAAAGAAGCTTTTTTTCCTTTTTTTTTCTTTTTTTTTTTTGTAGAAGAGACTACTAGAAAAGATGCCAATTTGTAAGATGCAAAATAGTTGACCTTTTTTTTTTTTCTTTTTTTTTTGCCTCCTTTTAATAAATAATAATTATAAATTATAAAATTATAAACTTAAATTAAAAAAGAAACTAAAAAACTAAAACCCTAACCCTAAATTCTCCCCTAAAAACACCCACGCCACTTCCCCACTTTACTCTATCTCCTCTCTCTCTCTCTCTCTCTCTCTCTCTCTCTCTCTCCTCGCATCGTCTCTCTCTCTCTCTCTCTCCTCGCCGTAGCCTCCGAGGTATCTCTTCTCCACGTTTCTCTCTCTAACTCTCTCTCTCTCTCTAACTCTTTCTCTCTCCTCCGATCCCCGTACGGCTAGGGTTAGGGCTCCCGTGGGACGAAGGGTGGGGAAGAAGCGGGTTTTGGGTATTGGGCTTTTAGCGGGTCCATTTTCTTATTGGGCTTTTAATTCGGCCCATTAACTCTATTAGGGCTGGGTCGGAGAAAATTTGCATGGAGACCCCTCAACTATAGATATTTCGGAAATAAGCACATCCTTTTTTTTTTTTAATATACTAGATAGTATTGGGTTTTTATTGGGCCCGTGTATTAGTGGGCCTTTAATTCGGCCCATTTAATGATTTCCATGGAGACCCCTCAACTATAGCTGGTTGTGAAATAGGCTCTCATCATTTTGATTAATTTATATTTATTTATAGCTGTTAATTTCTTGGAGGAATTTCTACTTTTCAATCAATTAGAGTTTGAATTTTCGGAAACAAAAAAAAGTTAATTAAGATGAAAAATAAAAAATTGGCATGTGCTACTTTATCAAAATTTTCATCTAATCCCTTTTAAATATCATAAAAGGAAGTAATTTTAACTATCAATTTTTTATGTGCCTTTGAGGTTTCAAATCATTTTTTTGTTTAGTAATTATTATAATGAGTTGCCGAGTTCGCAAATAATTGTTTTGTTTAGTAATTATTCAAATAATTATTTTTATGAGCATGCAACAACTCCATCATGCCTTTATAAGCTTACATAATTGCATTAGGGGCTCAAAAAAATTTGGCCTTTTTTTAAAATTTTTCTAATTTGTTTATTTAACTTTTTTTCAATTTGGGATTCAGTATCAATGGCTTGCACTGCATATAGTGTCGGAAATTCGCTGAGATTGGCGGGAACTCGAGCCACTAAGACTTTTTTCAAGTATAATATCAATGGTGGATTGAGTTCTTCGGTCTCTTTTATCGGTTATCGGACATGGAACACCCTATCCTCTTCCTATTTGAAAGAGTCTTATGTGTCGTCTCGTTGGAACTTCGTCGTAAGGGCTTCGAGGAACGACGGAGAGCGTTCGGGGGAATCCGTGCTTTCGGATAAAGGCAATGGCAATGTGAAGGTTTCTGGTAAGAATCATCAATTTGTAGAAATTTTACGAGTTCATATAAGTATTGAATGATGATGATGCAGTTTTTTTGTTGCGCATTTTGTTATTGAAAATGATTTATAGATCGAATTTTCTTATATGAAATGTAGAGGATGAGAACTTACTTGATTGCCGATATACTTTACTTTTCCCAAAATCTAGAATTGTTGTGCCACTGGCACGGAGCGTTTCCGGTGTGCTGCACGGCACGGCATGACATGACGCGTGTCGGCATACACCCTATTTTATATCAAGGATTTAAGTGCCCATCGGCACGGCCCGTATCGTGCTAACAAGATATCGACACGATACAGACCCCGTGCCGATGACACTGCTCAAAACTCTCAATAAAGTTCAAAAGATTTCATAAAAATAGATAATAAGCAACTAAATATTTTGTTGCTAAAAAAATAAATATTTCATGTCATTATGTGGCGGCACGCATGTATTTTTTGTGACCAGCACGCATCGGCACAGCTTGACACGTACCGTGCCGGCAAATTTTAGGCACGATCCCGTACCATGGCACTTAAAACTTTGTTTTATATCTCGACAGAATTGGCAGGGGCGAGTGGCACGTGCCGGCCATGCCAGACCGTGCAAATCAGCATGACATTCCGTGCCTCGCACGCTACATCTTTCTTTTTGGTTTCTCGTTTTCCTTCACAATCCATGTCCACTTACTATGTACTTTGTAATGTTACATGAAAGTAGCGCTAACAAGTTGTGGTTTTCTTAGAGAAGGTTAGAACACACCCACACCCTGTATTTGGTGATTTGTAGGTATTAATGCTATTCGACAAGTTTTCATTATACCACGCAATTCTTATTCAATTCAAATATGCTCTAATAATCACTGTTTAGCATTACGACAATTGCATCTATTCCTTTACTATTGCAGAAGAGAGAGTGGTGGTGCTGGTCATCGGCGGCGGCGGAAGGGAGCACGCTCTCTGCTACGCCCTGCAGCGCTCCCCGTCGTGCGATGCGGTATTTTGCGCGCCGGGCAACGCGGGGATCGCCCAATCCGGGAGCGCAACCTGTATATCTGACTTGGATATTGCCGACAGCGCGGCTGTGATCGCGTTCTGCCGCGCGTGGGGAGTCGGGCTCGTGGTGGTTGGCCCGGAGGCCCCTCTAGTCGCGGGCCTCGCGAACGACCTTCTTAAGGCCGGGATCCCCACCTTCGGCCCATCGTCGGAGGCTGCGGCGCTTGAAGGTTCGAAGGACTTCATGAAGAAGCTGTGCGACAAATACGGAATCCCTACCGCGAAGGTAACATCTCTATCTTCTTAATTCTCGAACTGCATCATCATGTAAGCATATTATGAATGTGTAGTTTGGAACTGCGTTTTCGCTTTGATGCTTTAGAGGATCCCAAAAAAAACCCGAAAACATTTTAGAGCTCTTCAAATTTGATGCTTTGCTTTTGATTATTGAAGAGCTTATATCGGCTTCCCACAGCAGCAGAAGCTCCATACATGTTTACGCTACTTTTTGGAGTAGAGAAGTTATTTCAGAAGCCAAATCATACTGTCACTTTCCGTTACTATCATCATGATTTGTCAAATATGATAAAAAGAACGGCGGCTTCTTGTTTGTTTCTGCAGTATCGCACATTCACGAACCCTTCTGAAGCAAAACAATACGTCGCCGAACAAGGAGCCCCAATTGTCATAAAAGCCGACGGATTAGCCGCCGGGAAAGGCGTCGTCGTCGCAATGACTTTAGACGAAGCCTACGAAGCCATCGACTCGATGCTCGTCAACAACGCGTTCGGCTCGGCCGGTTCGAGAATCATCGTCGAGGAATACCTCGAGGGCGAGGAAGCTTCTTTCTTCGCTCTGGTCGACGGGGAAACCGCTTTACCTCTCGAGTCCGCGCAAGACCATAAAAGGGTCGGCGACGACGATACCGGCCCGAACACGGGGGGGATGGGCGCGTACTCTCCCGCGCCGATATTGACAAGGGAGCTCCAATCGGTAGTTATGGAGACGATTATACTTCCGACGGTGAGAGGCATGGCGGCCGAAGATTGTAAGTTTGTCGGCGTGTTGTACGCCGGGCTCATGATCGAGCGGGAATCCGGGTTGCCGAAGCTCATCGAGTACAACGTGCGGTTCGGCGATCCGGAATGCCAGGTTCGTAATCGTCGAGGTTACATTTACATTTTTACGCGATTAGTCATCGACAACATAAAACTTTAAACATGGCGCCAAAATTGCAGGTTCTAATGATGCGGTTAGAATCCGACCTAGCGAAGGTTCTCCTCGCGGCTTGCAGAGGAGAGCTCGGCGACGTCTCGCTGAAATGGTCGCCCGGATCCGCGATGGTGGTGGTAATGGCGAGCCAGGGCTATCCGGGCGCGTACAAAAAGGGCACCGTGATACGAAACCTCGAGGAGGCCGAGTTGGTGTCTCCGACGGTCAAAATATTCCACGCAGGGACCGCGTTAGACTCGAACGGCGAATTCGTCGCCACGGGGGGTCGCGTTCTCGGGGTTACTGCGAAAGGAAAGGATTTGGAGGAAGCGGCGGCGCGAGCTTACGACGCCGTCGAAGCGATCGATTGGCCCGAAGGGTTCTACAGGCGGGATATCGGGTGGCGCGCGCTCCGGCGGAAGCAGAACACCGGTTTCATCGCCGCCGCCGCCGTCGCCGCCGCTGCGGCGAAAGAGATTGCATGAGAATTGTAGTGAAAGCATTGTGTGTGTGAGCAGAAGCATAACTGGGAATGGTTATGGTACAAATTTGTGAAACATTGGCTCTGAGTATAAATGAAATGTTTAAGTTATTTAGTGTTGTAGATTTAAATTTGATTTTTCTTTATTTAATTTACTTTTTTTTTTTTTACTACTTGATTTGAATGTTAATTGTGGGAAGTTGATTTCAATTTGTTTTGGATACTCTAAAATATGTTTTGGTTTTCCTTAAAAAAAATAAAAATAAAGTATAGGGATGTGCACTTGTGATTTTTTACTTAGCATAACAATAATATTAAGGAATTAAAAAATATTGCATGATACAAAAAATAAGTTGTTTTTGTTTACAGTTTAATTGTGTTGTAATTATTTTTGTTGTCTCTTTTCTTATTTTGCAGTTCATGTTTCTAAAATACTGAAGTAGGATCAATGATTTTAAAATTAAAAAAATAAAATAAAATTCTGGTAAAATAGATAGTAAATAAATATTATATTTTTGTAATTTTTTTTACTTTAAAAAATTAAAGATAATAAAAGATAAAAATAATAGGGTCTTTTTTTTTAGTGAACCTTTTCTTTTCTTTTTCAAACTAACCCCCCAACCAGTAATTAAAATGTATGGTGAGCCCCTCAACTATATCCCATTAGAAAGTGCTCCTTTCAGTTTTTTTTTTTTTTTTTTTATCGACGTCCTTTTAATTTTGTTGCTTTTTAAATTAAATAATGTTACTAGATACAAATTAAAATTTTCGTCGAATTTACTGATGATTTTATTTGATTTGATGATTTTAATTATTTTGCAATAAATAAATTTAAAATAATTAATAACCGATATTTAATAAAGCCGCTAAATTCAATTAAAAAACCGCGAGTAGAGGGGCTCTTCTCAGATTGAACCATAGTCGAGGGGCTTTTCACAAATTTTACCGAGTTGTGAAGTGTGGACACTTTGGGGGTACTTTTGCGGCGAGCGTAGCAATGGCTCTAAGCCCGTGATTAACGCTTTGGACTCAGAACACCGTACACGCCTCTCGCCCGAACCGTCCGATCATCCTGTTTCAATTTCGACCGTCCGATCAGTAATGATCTCTCAGTTGGGTGTTCATATTCGTGGACCGGGTGTATCACTGCATCTTATACACCTCACTCAATATTTTATTATTTTATTATTTTTATTTTGTGAACCTGAAATAGTATATCATGCGAGAAACTAAGGTGGGAACCTCCGTATTTTTCTAAAAAAAAAATTTATATGTTAGAGCATTTAAAACTTCTAAAAATTAAATTTTATAATTTTTCGACATTATTTATTTTACAATAAAAAGTTCTTAAAATTGACAACTTTTAACGATTGATATAAAATACTTTCTAGTTTAACGATGAAACAGATCGAAATAAGCTAAATCTTTGATAAAAAATTTTAGGGATAACTCTGAAAACCACCCATGTGGTTTCGTGCTTTCTCACTTTAGTATCCTGTGATTTAAAGTGTATCACTTTAGTGTCCCGTGGTCTCGTTATTCTTTTTTTTCGTTACTTTTCGTTAGTTTTTTCGTTAATTTATATAGAAAAAACTCCAGATACCCCACCTATGGTTTATCGAATATTCACATTATTATCCTGTGGTTTTAACTTTCTCACTAATTTAACGAAAAAACTAACGAAAAGATAACAAAAAGAAAATAACGAAATCACAGGACACGATACACTTTAAACCATATGGTACTAAAGTAAGAAAGTATGAAACTATATGGGTGGTTTTTGAAATTATCCCAAAATTTTATTCATTGTCTAGATAAAGATCAATAACTCCGATCTAAAAATTAAATAATATGATCCTCTATTATTATATTTTTAAAAGAATTATGAATTTTGATCTTTAGAAATTTCAAATGCTCTAAATTATGATTAACGGTATGGATTGTCGATTCAGAAATTCTATTATCGAAAATAATATAATTACAAAAACTCTATACTCATAATAGTATAATAGTCCTACTCATTTTAACTGTATTACTTAAATATTATGTAGTTTTTATTTTCGCTTTCTGTTGGTATTGTCATTATTTTCTTTTTTAAAACTGTCACGTGCTATGCACGTGTGTCGTGGATCGTTGTTTTTTCGCGGTCAGAAACTCTACTCCTATTTTTGTGAAAATATGCAAAGAAACCCTGAACTTCATCTATTTCGCAAATACGCTCATAAAATTTTGATTGGGGCAATAAGACTCCCAAAATTTTGTCAATAGTACAAGCGAAGCTGCCGATTGAATAGCCGCTTTGATTGCATATCTCGAATATAATTTTGTAAAACTTCAAAATTGAAATAAATCTTTTTTTTTTCTTTCAATTGTATTGAGCAATATGATGAATTCAATCTTTAATTTTTATAATTTTGTATTTTGATTTTCTATAAGATTATATACTATACAAACATTCCAAAAATTGTATAATTAATAACTTTGATTGAGGAGAGGAGTTTGTTAAACTATTTGATAAAGTTAGATAATTTATTTGCAAAAATTAAAATTCTGACATCTTTTCATAAAATTGGTAAACTTCAGGGGGTTTTGTACATATTTTTCATTCTTTTTGAACACTTAAGTCCCTTTCACACATTTTGGAATAATTGTTGACTTTTACTGTTAGGTAAAAGTCATTTTACACAAGGGTATTAAAATAGTTCTTTTATAACAATATTAATTTTTAATAGTTTTTTCATTACAATATTAATTTTTTATTCGAGATAAAATGTATGGAGGCCCCCTCAAACTATACTATGTTTGAAATGGATCCCTCTTCTGCCAATTTATTAATCATTCAGTTTTACTTCCTAAATTAATTAAAATTATTAAAATTGACAATATTATCAGTAACTTTGATAAATAATTTCATTAAATTGACTAGATTATTTACTTAATTTTAAAAATTAAGAGTTAAGGAGTCTCAACAAAAGAAAATAAATTCGAGGAGGCTATTTCCAAATATATCCTCAATTAAAAGTTAAAAATTATATAAAATTTAATTAGTACAATTATGTTTGTTACTAAAAAGTAAAATTATTAAATGTAATAGTACCTCAACTACTACATTTGATAAAATTTTAATTTAATTGATTAAAATTACTCGATTCCATAAAGGAAAATAGTTAACGGGTCCATGTCAAAATATGTCTTAGTGGAGGGGGTAGAATACAAAGTTACTAGTGAAAAGCCCTAAAACGTGACGTAGAAAAAGGACAGGGACTATCCGTACATTTGACTCAATAAATTTGGACTCAACAACCATGAATAGGGGATATGTAGTATGCTAGTATAAAGAAGAAGAAGAAGAAGCGAAGTTGGGTTCCCACTGTTTCCGCGTCCCAAACCCTAGAAATCTAGGGTCCGCCCCCACGACGATCTCGACGCGATCTACGCTTTCACCATCCTCAGCTTCTCCGCTGCGTCGATCGGTGTCTAATTCTCAAAATTTGAGCTCCTGATCGAGGGATTTGAGGTAACCCTTGTTACTCGCTCATAATCTGTGAAATCTATGGCAAAAACCAGTTTTTTTCGATCTTAAACAGCGAGAAATGGTGTATAATTTGGTGACTTTGACCTGGAATTTTCGGGTGATTTCTAGGGTTTTGGGAATTGGTTGATCCAGTGGGATGCGTGGGAGATGGCGCTCAAAGCCCCGCCGCTGAGAGCTGCCGAGGTTGCGATCGGATCGATCGGGATAGGGTACGATCTCACGGCCGATATCCGGCTCAAGTTTTGCGATAGGAGCTCTTCGCCGGAGGCGGATCCGTGCTTGATCGAGCTCGATCGGCGTGAGCTCCATGAGATCGTTCTCCCCGGAGGGTTGAGTGTTCCGAATGTGCCGAAATCGATAAAGTGTGATAAGGGGGAGAGGATGCGGTTTAGATCGGATGTTTTATCATTTCAGCAGGTATATATTTTGTTGCTCTTCATTTGGCAATTCCTTTTTTAAAATAGCCATGCTAAATTTTACGTTCTAGTTCAAAACCAATATCTTATGGCCTTTGATTCCAGTGATAGGTTGTTTGATGAAGTGCTGTTTGAGTAGTGTTTAGCTTCTCTCCGCAGCACAATCAGAATCCCTAAATTAAAGCTTCTGCTTTGTGTCCTCAGAATTTTATTTTTGCTTCCCGCTATAGCAGAAGCTCTATACTATTTTTTTTGTTTACATTTCTCAGCGCTTTATTAGACATAACTGCTACTTACGCAGAAGCAGAGCAGCGTCAAAATGATGTAAAACCAGGACCAAAAGCATTAGCATTTGTCACTCACAGGTTTTTCATCTGTACATGCCGGGGTCATGAAAACTAGATTTTGATTTTTTCCTTTTTATGCAAAAATGCTCCTTTATCATTTCACTCTGTCCCCTTGAATTTGAATTGGCCCGCCGTCTATTTGTGCAGATTTACCTATCCAAGTCAGCCTCTATCTGTGGTAGCCAATTCCAAAATTCAATTGGAATAGCACTCGGCTATATTCTAACTATTTATGGACTTTAGAGGGGTTTGAATGTTTTTGTGTTAGGGACTTTGAGTGACATAAGCAACACTATTCGGTTTCGCTTGTACTAAGTGAGAACCATCTTTTTACGCTTCCATCTTTTTAATGAACTTTGTGTTTCTAGATATACCATAAGTACGTAATATTGTTATAACATAGTTAGCAAAGATCTCATCATAACTGCAACTTTCATATAACAAGACATGCAAGGGGTAGCAAATAAAACCACACGGTTGATTGCATGACTTATATTAAATAAACTGAAGTCTGTTAAAAGTATGTAATAATCTTGTTAGAGTGTGATCAGAAGTTTATCGTTGGTAATTTAGGTCTTTTAGTTTGATACTTGGATATTCTATTATCTATCGTATGTAGATCTTTTATTTGATTCTTACTATTAATATATCGTCTACCTTATGATTAATATTCTGTCTTAAAATGGCATCATTTCATTTATGAATTGTTCTACGTTGATCTTCTTTTGATTTTTCTTTGTATCCTGGATTTCTTAAAATCAACATTTGTTGCTGTTGGATTTCTGCAGATGTCAGAGCAATTTAACCAGGAAATTTCTTTGTCCGGCAAAATTCCTTGTGGTCTCTTCAACCATATGTTTGACTTTTCTGGTTGTTGGCAAAAAGATGCAGCTAGCACCAAAACTCTCGCATTTGATGGATGGTTCATTACCTTATACACTGTTGCGCTCTCAAAAGCTCAGATTGTACTTAGAGATCATGTCAAGCAAGCTGTTCCGTCAACATGGGATCCTGCTGCCTTGGCAAGGTAAGAAACATAATTTTGCAATTCATTAAAGAAAGACTAGAGTTGTTTTGGAAAAATATTTGTGCAGAACTATCATTTGATAATGTTGTGGTGGGATCTACGAAAGTTTGGTGCGTACTGCATTTTTCAGTTACATTATTTGATGATTCATACACAACATGCATTAATTCTTGTGATCTTCTCTAGGATATACTCCTAAGAACCAGTGCCTCTCTCTCTCTCTCTCTAAGATCTAAATAAAGAAGCAAAGTTTCTAGGATAAATTGGATCTATCTTCATTGTTGTAGAACTTTGGATCTTATTGGTTTTCATTTTTCACACATTCAGGTTCATCGAAAAATTTGGTACACATATTATTGTCGGTGTGAAGATGGGAGGAAAGGATGTAATTTACGTGAGACAGCAACACTCCTCGACTCTCCCGCCCGTTAAAGTTCAGGAAACGTTAAAGGAGTTGGCAGACAGGAGATTTCTCGATGTAAATGGACAATACGACATTAATTTCAAAGATCCTTATGGAAAGGATAAGGTGCTTTCCCCCTCATCTAGTATCATTTTCTTTTTATCTTGATTAGTTCTATCTTGGTCAGTTAAGGCTTCTTGAGGACTATCTATATCTACACTTATTATTTACTTCATGTGATGCCTTTCAGAAGTGACTAATTTCTATAATTTGAGTTTCATTCCCTGTTCCAAACCTACGGAATAACCGATAACTTGTCTTGCAGTTTGATTTCAGAGAGCAAAAGCTGAGGTTCGCTTCCAACTCGTCGAGCTCTTACACTTCAAAGGAGGTATGTTACTTGCATTTTGTAATCTTTTGCCATCTTTGTTTTGTTAAAATTGTAACAGAGTTGATGGTTTTGCATTGTTTACTTAATTTCAGGATTTAATGATAATATTCAAAAGGAGAGGTGGGAAAGATAGTAATGATATACCCCATAACGAGTGGTTGAGCACTGTGCCTTCTGAGCCTGATGTTATCTCATTGTCTTTTTTGCCGATTACTTCTCTCATGAATGGGGTTCCTGGTAGTGGATTCTTAAACCACGCAATCAACCTATATCTACGTTGTAAGTACGAAAATTTGTATGTATTCTGTATAAAATTGGGGGTAAATCATGAATTTTCATATACACCCCTCAAAAGCGTAGTTTCTAGTTTGTAAGTGAGGAATATTGCGACGTAGAAGGGTATGCATGTAAGAAATCTAGTTTTCAAAAGGTGTATGTGAAAATACAGATTTTACAGGGGCATATCTGTGAATAGATGATTTTATAGGAGCTATATCTGTAAAACCATCTGAATGATGTTTCGAGTTGTTGTTGCTATCTATTTCCTTCTTCTGTGTACTCTGGCTTGTTATTTATAAACTTGTTCCTGTCTCTCAGATAAGCCACAGATCGGAGAACTTCATCAATTCTTGGAGTTTCAGTTGCCGAGACAATGGGCGCCTGTCTATGGCGACTTACCCCTTGGTCCTCATCAGAGGCGGCAGAGCAGTGCGGCTCTACAAATTTCCTTCATGGGTCCAAAGCTTTATGTCAATACCAGTTTAGTAAGTACAAGCATTCAATTTTAATTGTCTCCATCCCTGTGAGAAATAGTTTTATTTACATGTGACTGTTTGAAAGGACTTATTCCCGATCATCAATACACTTGACATCATTATAGATGATTATTACTTGTTAGCGCAATTTACGAGTCGAACGTTGGAAAAAAGAAAATTGGCATTATTATGTTATTTGATGGTGTTTTTCGAGGATGATCTCTTTACTTGTTTCTTCGTCATCACTAGTTTCGTAATCCATTTTTTCTAAATTTCATTCAATACAGGTTGATGTAGGTAAGAGGCCCGTTACCGGCCTCCGTCTATACCTCGAAGGCAAAAGGAGCAACCGGCTCGCGATCCACCTCCAACACCTCTCCTCTCTCCCTCAAATGTTCCAACTCCAAGACCACCCCAACAGCCAAAACCCGAACGAACCCTTCGACCGAAAGTACTTCGAACCTATCCAGTGGAAGCACTTCTCCCACGTCTGCACGGGCCCTGTCGAATCCGACGACGACTCAGCCATAGTAACCGGCGCCCAGTTGCACGTCGCCCACCACGGCTTCAAGAAATTGCTTTTCCTCCGCCTCTTCTTCTCGACAGTTCTAAACGCCGCTACCGCCAAGAGTCCTGAATGGGATGGCTCGCCGAACCTGGTCCAGAAGTCGGGGCTTCTTTCGACATTGATAAGCACACATTTCTCTATGGCCGCACAAAAACCGCCCCCTCGGCCCACAGATGTGAATATCAACTCGGCGGTTTATCCAGGGGGGCCGCCGGCCCCCATGCAGGCGCCGAAGCTGCTTAGGTTCGTTGATACGACAGAGATGGCGCGAGGCCCGCAGGACCTGCCAGGTTATTGGGTGGTCTCAGGGGCGAAGCTGCATCTAGAGAGGGGTAAGATCTCTTTACGTGTTAGGTACTCGCTTTTGACGACTATACTCCCCGACGACGACTATTCGTCGGTAGAGGGTACATAAGATGGTTGGACATTGTATTACTGTGATATAGCATCTCCCTATGCATTGTGATCTCCCTGTTCTTGTTGAACATTAAGGAAGAATCATATATCCTTGTAGTATTACTGCAAAGTTTTTTCACGGTGTACGATCGTGCTTTACCTTCTTGCAGTGTGCAGTGTTGTTTGCTGATGTGCCAAGTTCTCCGAAAGTTACTGCTAGTATTGTTGGAAAGAATGCATTATTTTTTCGATAATTAATTCAATTGTGCGGGAAATAATTGCATCCACCTGCTTCAATAAATCAAAAGTGACAAGCTGCTTTTTTGTGGTTGAGATAGCTAAGAATGTACAAACACAATAAATCATGTTTATGGTGTGTGTGTGTGTGTTAGTTGTTGTATTTTCACTTGTTTGGTCCCTGAATGAATGTGGTGGGCCAAGTCATATACTTAACTAGCTCCATTGAACAACTCTCACATTTGAAATCTTATCTAATTTGATGTTTTTAGAGCTCCAAAAATTTGAAAGGGTAATCTGAAATTGCTTCTGAATCTCCTTCTGCTTCTGAATCGCCTTCTTTTTAACTCCTCCAAGGTCTACTTTGGTAATGTTATGGCTAAATGCATACATTTTATTTTTTTTAAAAGGATTAAAAATTTCAAAGTATTTTTAATCTTTTTCTCCTTTAATATTGTAAAATTATGTTGATAATAATCGCCACTAGAGTATGTATATGCTTCTCTGGTAGTGATTGTCATCATTATAATTTTAATAGTATAAAAAGAGAAAAAAAACTGGCAAAAGCAAAAGCTATACCATAATTCTTAGCAACTAATTAACCCTTTTTGTTAATTTAGTGGCTAAAATATAAAAAATCTTTTTGTAAATATTTATTTTTTTATTTTTTCTTCCTGACTTTTAAAAATCTACGTTTTGCCCACTTAAAATTTTAGAAATATTTTCAGGTGAGTACGACGTTAATAAAGATGGCAAAATGACCAAATTATCCTTACTTTTTCAGTAAAAAATAATAATAATGTTTAAATATATTTATATCATTTGAAAAGTATTTTAGGTATAAAATATAATAAATAGACGGAATAGTAATAAAATCCTGACGGAGGGTGGGTTAAATATAATAATTTAAAATATTGAGGGAGGTAAAATGTAAGTTTTTAAAAATTAGCGAAAAAAAGTGAAAAAAAACTATCATTTATAAGAGTTTTATGTAATTTAGCTTAATTTATTTATTCTTTTATAAGACAACCTACTACATACATACATATATCTATACACGCACATATCTTCTTGTACACGGTGGAAGGGTGTCTCGTTTCCTTTTACGAGGGCCTTCACACTTCGAAACACTAGGGTTTCCGATCCGAGCGGGGGAAAATGGAGAACCTCCTCGCCCTCGCCTCCTCCTCCTCCGCCTCCTCCACATCCCCCTTCCTCGTGGGCGCTCCGAACCCCTCCGCGATCCCCGCCGCGCGGCGGCGCCCCTCGCCGCTGCATCCGTCCCTTCCCCTTCCGGCGAGGGGCGCCGCCGCCTCCGCCGCCGCTCGGAGGAGAGCGAGGTTTTTGGTGTCGGCGGTGAGCCTCGGAGGAGGCGATGGTGCCTCGGAGAGGAGGAGCAGCTCCCGAAACGGTATGAGCAGCTCGATTTTGTTGCTTCCACTGTCGATTTTCGACTTGTGTCCACATTTGGCGCAGAATCATGATAAGATGTATCAGTTTCTGTATAAATTTGCGCGTATTTTGGTGTGCAAATCAATTGAAATTGGATGTGCATGGATCCTAGTAGGTTGTTTATACGCAGGTTAAGTTGCGGTGAAGTGGATATTGGAGATTAGGGCTATAAGATTTAATGAGCGTGGAGTGAAAGGTAAATCAGATGAAGGAAAAATCCAATGCATTAGCACCAAAACTATCGAATCGAGTTTTGTCAAGCCCTTTGCAGGAAAGGTGTTAATTTTGAGAACGAATTAGAACCAACACTTCCCTGTGATTCTGATTGCTCCACTTTGTCACTCATTGGAACTCTATTTTCCAGAGTCTGATTATGAGCAATAGAAAAAGCTGCTTATTAGTGAACAGCACAAGCACGGGGCATTCCATTCATTGGTTTCTAATAGCATCGATATGTTAGTGAGACCTATTACTAAATACGTTCGTCCGTTCTTGTTTTCTGGGCCCTTCCACTAACAAGCTAAAATATAGATACTTTCCAAAGCATGAAATGTGATTAGTTGGATTTTTTTTTTTTGTTCTTTTTCCTCCTTTTTCTTCTTTTGTTTTCAAGGTTATTTGAGTTGTTAGTTCGGCGACTTAAGTCTGATCTTACCTTCATAGTTCAAGGATCGGCTGAGCTGCGTTGACCTTTTATTTTGTTTTGGGAATTCCACAGTGCTGGAGAGATTAAAGATTCAAGGTTTTGCAAGCATATCATCTTCTAGCGGCAACGAGGTGACAACTGCAAGTGGAACGGCGCCTCCCGTGCCTCCACCACCATCGTATATGTAAGTTTGTTTGCTGTTTCTGGTAATGTGGTATCCACATAGTTGTAGGAAATTTTCTGCTTTCTAAGTGCACCAAATTGCCTGGAGTTCTTTTCTTCCTTCCTTTTCTGTTTTCTCAGTCATGTAGAATTTTCACAGAGGCTCTCCTCTTTTTTGGATTGGAGTTGGTGTTGGGCTATCAGCGTTGTTTTCAATGGTGAGGTGTTTGGAGTCTTATCTAATTTATTTTTTAGCCCGGTTACCTTTTCTTTTGCTTTATTGTTGCCTATTTTCTTATATTATTGCTGGTATTTCAGGTGGTAACAAGGGTAAAGGTGAGCTTGTAACATTCCTACCTCCTACTTTATGGGGTATGCTCTATCTTTTCTTTTCTTTAATGCTGATGATGCCCAAAAGATTCAAGATTAGCTCAATAAGGTACTTCTTACAGCATGAGCTTCTTTGAGGGATTCTCCATGTCTGATGTTGGATTTATGTCACTTCGCCTTCACTGTCCATTTCTTTCTTTTACTTGGTTGTGTTAACGTTTTCCTTTCCTGCTTCTTTGAATTTCATTTTTCTTTATTGCAAGTTCAATTTTCCACGTATGACATATGCTTTATATCTTTGCATATCTGTATGTATGTGTGTTTACAAATTTACTTGCCCCTTGAGGGCAAAGCTTCTGCGTCATGCCAAATATTTAATCCTTTGTAAATTTAATTTTTTGTCATGTCATCTAACTTGATAACATCACAAATTTGCTGCAGAGGTATGCAATGCAGCAAGCTTTTAAGACAATGATGAATCAAGCAGCACCACAAAGTGGACAATTCAACAATCCTATGTTTCCAGGAGGATTACCATTCCCATTTCCTGCTGCAACACAACCAGCTCCTACTAGCACTTCACCTTCACTACAAACACAAAATACTTCACAACCACCTGTCACTGTAGACGTTCCTGCATCTAGAGTAGAAGCTGCGCCATCTTCTGAAGTGATAGAAGAGACAAAAACAACAGAGGAAGCAAAAAAATTTGGTATGCTAGACTTGCAATTGGCACCCATTTCTGTGTCCCATGTTTCATGATTAGTGGAGCATGTTACTTTCCAGAATGATATCTTATTATGCTGATTCCTTGCAATCACTGAGGATTTATAGATCATTTCTTAGTCATAGTTATTCTCACATTATTTCATTTCTCTTAACTCTACCGATGGAACACCAAGAAATGTTTTAATTGTTCAGAACTTCAGATGCGTTCTTATCTCTTCCCCCAGTTGAGGGCTCAGTTTTTTCACCCTTGTTGAGGAGAGTGCTCTAACCTTGATCTACTAAATTTTGGTCACTAGAAGTTTCTCTTGTGTCAAGAGGACTAATACTATATTAAGGAGTATAATATTTTTGTTTGGCAAGACCTTCTGTTTGGTTTTTTTTTTTTTTTTCATATGGTATATAATGTCCTGCCCTGGTATTTAGGAAACAAGTTCTAGCCTTCAAGATTTTCAGATTTTTTTAAGATTGGTCTCATCTTGACCTACCCAAGTTGGAGTTTTGCAATTTGATAATCCATACCTGGTACCTGGCTTTCTTGCTTCAATCCACTATGATTGCTTATAATTACTTTTAGTTGGTTCATTTTAATTATTTGCTCTTTTGGTGGAGTGAATTTATGTTGATGAATACTTGGTGTCCACTATGCAATTTTTTTTTTTTCTACCGATGATTCCTTTGCCACTTTTCCACAGCTTTCGTCGATGTTTCTCCTGAGGAATTGATGCAAAAAGAACACAAATATTCAGAGGAATCAGTACAGGAAAATACTGTGACAGTAGAGTATGAGAAAAAGGTAAGATGTCACCAATCTGCACTTAGTAGTATATCTGACTATTAAGTATAGCACCAACTCTGTTCTATGATTCTTGAAGGTTTCAACAAATGGAGCTGCTTCTAAGCCAGATAATGCTTCTAGTGAACAATCTCAATCTCGTGAGTATCTTAAATGATTTGTTCTCAATTCTTAATGATGCCAAAAAAAATCTTTCTGTATCATGGTATATGGATGTCTATTGATGATTGGGTCTACTTTCTTGCAGTCCTGTTAAATTTGTTTGATTAGTATATTTATGCTATTTACCCATTCCGATGTCTTGAAAGATAAATTTTATAGAAATACTTTTTCTGATGTTCACCAACTGTTTTGATGGCTGCAGATTTTGTCATTTTTAGTTTTCTCTGAATTATTCAATGGTAGGCTTTTCTTTTTTAATTAGAGGTCCATACTTTACATGTAAATTTTTTTGCCATTTAATTGTTATAGAGGTCCTTTGAGCTGTGCCCTTCTTCTGAAATATTCCTCCGTAGATTAGTAAATCAATGAAATTGCAATTACCACAATGCTGCTATTATGTGGTGAATGTCTGATGCTTAGTTCTTATTTCATGTATACAACTAGTAGTATGAAATGAGTTGACAGAAACATCATAATAATTTATCATGTAGCTTCCCAGTCCTTAGGAGTACATGTATTTTCATGGTTTTTAAGGCTTTCAAGGAGGTTTAGCTTAGTAAGAGGGAGGCAATTTTGCTTGTTTCTCTTTACTCTTGTTAACTATCCTATGACACATTTGCTTCCTTATAGGTAAATCACCACCTTTCATGTCAGTAGATGCATTGGAAAAGATGATGGAAGATCCCACTGTCCAGAAGATGGTTTACCCGTAAGCTGATCGATCGTTAAGATGATAGTTTACTATAGTACTCAATTCCAATCATCTCATTGTCATTTGGCTACTGATTTATCTAACCTGAAATGAGACCAATGTTGATATTTTGTACTATTATTGCAGCTATTTACCTGAGGAGATGAGGAACCCAACTACTTTTAAGTGTATGCTCTTTATTATCTTGTTCTTTCTGCCAGGCACTACTTTCTTCTGTATTTTCTTGTGGGAAGAATTTGTGTTTTTTGTCTGCATTATGTTTATACTTTTATGCAATTACTTTCCAGGGATGCTAGAAAATCCGCAATACCGGCAGCAACTTCAAGATATGCTGTAATTAGCTTTTTCTCTTCTCTAAGTTCTTTATACCTTTTCCTTTTTTCCCCTAGTTTTTAGGAGCTTTCTATGGAATGCCATCCTTTACAAATTTGTATACGATGGTATGTCAAGTCCTTCATTTGAATCCAAACAATTTGATAAAAAAATCTTAGTTGGGATACGTTGTTGTAGCTGGTGGCTTACTTTTCTTTTACCATTTTCTTAATATAGGTTGGTTTCTGACTCTCTCTTTTTCTTTTTTTCTTTTTTTCCTCTCAGTGTTTAGAAATTAAAAGGCTTAACTTTAAAGTTGTCCTTTGAAGTTCAATCTGTACCAGCAGAGACATCTTTGCTAGAAACAAATGATGGCAAAATAATGTTTGAAGAAAGCACATAGCTGCATTAATGTTCCATTGCGGTTTTCCTGCGCTTATATTTTCATAACTCAGTAATGAATAAGCACCATCTTTATACGTACAGAACTAACATGGGCGGAAGTACTGAATGGGACAGTCGCATGATGGACTCCTTGAAGAATTTTGATCTTAGCAGCCCCGAGGTCAAGCAGCAATTTGGTTAGTAATAGTTCTTTGCAACTCTTTCCAGAAGATGTACATCGTAAATAGTTATGTGCCAAGTTATTTCCTGTTTGCTTTCTTTGATGAATCGCCAATGATTGGATGTCTTCAACCATGGTTTTGAAGTTTTGGTTGAAACTCCGAATCTCAGATTAATGTTGTAAACTGTTGTTTTTATGTCTGTGCATTAGTTACACAGGCATGCGCCCTTTGCATGTGTATACACTGCTAAATTTATTTTAATTAACTTTTTTAGTGCTTCCCTTTGTTGGCAGACCAAATAGGGCTTACTCCAGAAGAGGTTATATCTAAAATAATGGCAAATCCTGAGGTTGCCACTGCCTTCCAAAATCCGAAAGTTCAAGCTGCCATTATGGATGTATGCTCCCCATCGCAACTTCTTGTTCTTAAAATTGAATTACTCAGTATACTGACTTATCCCTGTGGCTTACAGTGCTCGCAGAATCCGCTTAATATTTCGAAATACCAAAATGACAAGGAGGTAAGGGCTTGGAAATTATAATTTTGCTTCGTCATAAATGTTGCTTGTGATTCTTATTTGGAAGAACTATGCTATTTAGAGGAACTGCTATAAGTTCGATACTAGCACAAATTTGCAGCTTTGTTTCCCAATATTAAGAAGCTTCAAATGTGGAAAAGATGGATGTTGAAGTTCCTCGGATGTTTGATTATTCATGTATTCCTTTTATTTCTGATATTACTTTATCTCACTGGAGTAATTTATTGTGTAAGGCTTAGTTTGGTAATGTGGTGGTCGAAAGCATCATTTTTTTACACTATGAAAGAACCAAAAAATCCAAAAGCGCTTACAATATTCCTGTTCCTATGCTTTAAAATTGCGGCTGCAACCACCACTGGAGAAGTATGTGTATGTGGCTATATGCTTCTTCGGTTACATGTTTTTCCAGTGGCAATTGCAACCGCAATTTTGTAGTGTAAAAAGAGAAAAGATTGAAAGTACTTTTAAAATTTTTGGGCCTTTATATAGTATACAAATGTTGCTTTTAACCACCACATTACCAAACTAGGCCTAAGTAGGCTACACCGCAGGGTGGTCGCTTTTGAATAACACTCCTCAATTAAAACCATGATATGAGATGTTTCATGATCTTCCGGTGAAAACCAACTATTCCTTTCATTTTCTATTTCCTTACTCTTGCTATTGCTACTCAATAACTTGTAAACCATAATCTGTGCATTTTATAACTTTTTCTCTTTTCCTACATCTATGCTCTAATTTTTCCATTCCACCACCCAATGATCTTCTCAGGTCATGGATGTGTTCACGAAGATATCGGAACTCTTCCCAGGCGTGACGGGTTACCCGTGACCACCACTTACCTTCACATAATCAGGCTCACAATTTTGATGGTTCCACTGAACTTGTTTCTCGGCTAAGATGGTGGCGCGGATCTTCTCCAATGTATTGTTGTTCTTTTGCCTCAGCTGTTCATGTATAGCTCTTATTAAGAAGTTTTCAGATGATAGTGCATCATGTACTTGGAAAGTAGATAAAAGAGAGTAGCAGAGAGAGCTCAGTGAGTTACAAGGATTAGATATCTTATTCTTCTAGCTCTGGTGATCATAAAGTATGCTAGCCTAAGTCAAGAGTTGCAAAGTACAGTAAATGAGTTAGCTTTATTTTCCTGCATCTTATTTTGTTCTCTCTAAGTTTATTAATGGGAAAGCTAAAACTAGTAAACATTTGGGAATTGATATTTCCAGCTCAAGAATTGATAATGCCAGAGTGGATTTCTTGTATTTAACCATGTTTTATATTTGTTTTTGCTCTGGTCATAGTACAAATTGCTCTTAAAATGTTTTTTTTTTTTTTTTTGAGAGAGAAAGGTAGTGTACTATCCGATACGTTCATTTTTTATGTGTAGGTAGTATATTATCCGTTTCGTTCAATTTTTTAAAAAATAAACGAAGCTGGAAATGTGAAGCAATTAGACTTCGAACTTGGGATTTCGGTATCAACCATTAAGTCTTTTGCTATTTGCGTTAGAGATGGTCGGTATAGTTAATTCTCATAAACTACAGGCTTTGTTTGGTATTGTTGTCGTCTTTTTCTGTTTGGTATTGTTGTCGTCTTTTTCTTTTCATAATAAAGAATGAATTTCCAGGATTTGTATGCGTTGGCGGTGGATTTTTTCTATTTTGTCATTGTTGGTTAGTTTGCAATGTAATACAATTCTGTTGTCGTAGAAGTGTTTCTCTTTTTCTACTTTTTCTTTTTCTTATTTAGATTCACAACTTTTTAAACTTTTGTTATTGGCGGATGAAGTAATTTTGCTAAATAAATTGATAATTTTATCGAATTAAATAGTTTAAACTAATTTATAATTAATACAACTGGATTAGTTAGCTATTAGTAGTTAATCGAGTTATGAATTTATTAATTACAAATGCTCAGATACAACAAAAAAAAAAACAGCCAAAGAGACGTCAATAAAAAGAAAAGAAATTAAAGCCGAGGACCTCTTTCAGAAACACTTTTAGTTGAGGGGGTGTCATACATTTTGACCTATTAATAATAATATAATAATTGAAAAAAAAAGAAAACTTTTCTTCCTGTAACTGTGGAAAGCTTTTGGCGCTGGCCCGGTCGAATCATCGCTCCACGTGGAACAATCTCCGCGTGTTGTTGGACACGTGGCATTCATCCGCGAGCTCTTTTATCGGTTTCCCTATGTTCGACTTGTGGGACCCACGTGTCAGTCTCAGGGGAAAAAAACTGAGACACACCACATACTGTGGAACGGTTCCGTGTACCTTTTCTCTTTTTGTAAATTATAAAAAAAAGGGTAAAAACGTATGGAGACACCTCAACTATAGGTTATTCTGAAGTAGATTCCTCAAATTTAGGTTTTTTTAATTGACACTTCTTTAATTTTTTTTTTCTTTTGAATTAAGTCTTTATTGTTAGTTAGCTTAAAGTTATATTAAATGTAATTGTTCAATTATCTGTTGCCAGTTAACTCATTCAGTTTTAATAAAATTATCAATCTATTTCATAAATTTTTTAATTTATATGGCTAAAATTTTTTGATGCCTCAAAAACTGAAAATTGAGGGGATCTCCATACATTTTTTTCTCCTTAAAAAAAGCTTTAGAAATTAGAAATTCTTTTTTAAAAAAAAATAGGAACGAGAACAAGTTATTGCTCGCACCAGGTGTACAAACTCATACACCACATTCTTAAAAGGGGCTTTTTTTGTATTTAGCCCCCTCAAATTTTTTTTATAAATGATCATAAAAAATTTATATTTACATAAATAGTCCTCTCATTGCCACACGAGCGCCTAGGTGACGTTTTTAAGTTGAACACGTTGATTGAATCACCGTGTTTAAATACGGTGATTGAATTACCGTGTTCCTTTTTGTGTTTTTTATTGTCCATAAGTTAAAAAGAGGGACTACAGTGTGAATATGAATACAATAATTCAATTACTGTATTTAAACACAGCGATTCAATCACTGTATTCAACTTAAAAATACCAACAAGGCACTCGTATGGCAAGAAAATGACCATATTTGTAAATATAAATTTTCTATAATTATTTATAAAAATAAAAAAATTTGAGGCGGCTAAATGTAAATGTTTACTACATGTAACGCAATCTCACTTAGATGATTAGATCCCAAACAATGCCAAAGTTAAAATAAATTAAAGGCTAAATTACAGAAAACCTCCTGTCAATACCTGATTTTTCACTTTTCCCTCTGTCATTTAAAAACCTACAATTTACTTCCTTAAAAATGAAAAATGTTCACTTCGCCCCCCGCTGTCAGTGTTCCATTTATATCTTATTTTTTATACCCAAAATAACCCTGAAACCCTCATTCATGCCCACACATATGCCCTAGGCCGCCGCCTCGCCCTAGCGCGAAGTCGGAGTTGGGGTCAAGAGAGGCGTGGGCGAGGGTGCGGGATGCGGGATAAGCAAGATTGGGGAGGAGGAGATGAAGAAGATGAGAGCATTTTGATCATTTTGTCACACCGTACCCCCCTGTGAACATTTTTTATTTTTTAAGAGAGTAAAATATAGGTTTTTGAATGACAGGGGGGAAAGTGAAAAAATGGGTATTGACAGGGGGTTTTATGTAATTTAGCCTAAATTTTACTTTTGAGTGAGATAATATAGGGCGGTGCACGAAACACCGGGTCCCCAGTGCACCGGGTGCACGAGATAGTTTCGCAAAGAGAGTAGAGAGAGAGGGAGCCTATAAAAACAAAAAAAAAAAAAACGAGAGAGAGCGCCTCTCCCCGTTGCGAAAACGAGAAAAAACTCGAAAACGAGCGCGTCGAAGAGCCCCCCTTCTCCCTCTCTTTTTTTTTCTTTTTATTTTCTCCCCCCTCCTCACCTCCTCTTCTCCCTCTCCTCTCCCCGCCGCCTCATCGAATGCCACGAAGGTACGAATCCCCCCCCCCCCCTCCACCCCCCCTTTCCTCTCGATCGATCTCCCACTCCCTCTCGATCCGATTCGCCGCTCCGCGAGCTCTCCATCGAGCCCCGCGGCGTCGGGAGCCTTCGGATCCCCGGCGAGCTCGAGGTCGAAACCCTCTTCGACCTCTCCCTCGCTCTCGAATCCGTGCCTTGTTGGATTCGTCTCTGTTTTTATCGGTTTTTTGAGGATTTTGTTGGAGTTTGATGTGCGGCGGCGGATTTGGCGTCCGAATAGATCTAGCTGAGCTTTTGTTCGTGTCGAAACGATGCGGTTTTCGCTAATTATTGGGTTTTTTTTTCCTCCTATCTAGTTGATGAGGATTTGGGGGTTTTCTTTGTTGGGGATCGTTTTTCTGATGATATGAGATCGTTTGGGGAATGCGAGGTTATTGCTAATTATAGATTGGAGCGGTTATGCTTGATGGGGTATTTGGCTTGGAAGATATCGTATTAGGGTTTCTGTTTTGACCTCTTTGTTAGCTCAAATGTGTGAGTAAAATGGTTTGTGATGCCAGGAATTTGTTAGATTTGGGTAGTAATGCCTCCTAAATGCCGCTATGCATTGGATCATTCATTGATGCAGCTTTGTTAGTTCAAAAAATTAGAATTAGGGTTTCACTAAACAGGGGTAATAATGCTGTAGCGAAAGCTTCCTTGCTATGAGTTGGGCCAGGGCTTTCTGTAAATTGCTAAGGACAATTAGTTCAATTCAGAAATTTGTATTAGTGTTGCTTCTTTGAATCATAGGATCATCTACTTTTTTTGTCTTTGTACTTCTTAATGAATATTTAGTAAGTGTAAAATTTATTATAGAGCTCTTTTGCAGGCGATAAAGCATCTGCTACCTGAAACATTGGAAGAACTTATCAGATCTAGAATTTGGTATTTGGAAGAGTGAACTGTAGAAGTTCCTAATGCCTCTTTACAAGAGAAAGCCTTTTGCCCTGCTTGACCCACCACAGGACCTGGATCCAAATGAGCTTGTTTTCCAAATTCGGTTTACAAAGGAGATGTTCAGGGATTACCAGTATCCTATTCTGCAGTTTTTCTTTTTCTAAATCTAGTGATAAAACTAAGTTTGCATTCTATTCTGCATTCAAGTGATCTAATTTGTATTTTGTTAAAAAAGTAGTAATAGACTGTGCTCATTAGCATAATTAAAGAAAAATGTTTTTCACTGCTGATTGAATACCGTCGGCAATATCCTTAACCTACTTTAGAGAATACTTGAAGAGACTGAATCTTTACCGCAAGAGGGTTTGGACCTGTAAAACTAGTGGAAAAACTAATTTAACTTATGAAGAAGCTTTGGTCTCGGAGCATCGTGCAGTGGAGAAGGTTCAGCAGTTTCCTAAAGAATTAGTCGCTCCAGTTCTTCATATGGTTCAGTACAGTAAGAGACCATCTTGGCACACATTCTCTGCATATTCCTTTTTTGTTCTTCTCTTGTATCTTGGTTATACTAGCATCACTATTTTTTTCTTTTGTATTTCTGTCACTGGTTGTGGATATTTACCTTTTCAATTTCCTTTTACGCGGTTATGTCAGTTTGTTTGCTGTTTATATTCGTTCAGTTATTTTTCTTGTCCTTTTTCTGCCTTTTATCGCTACCTACACATATTGTATGAGTCTATGACTATATTCTTGCTTCTCAACTTGCATTTTAAATTGCCAGAACTAGGCTTTAGGCCTTAACTGTGAAGCACGGCCTGTGAAAACTGACTATTTGGACACTTTTTCTCTTATCCTCTTTATTAAGCTATGCAAATTATTCTGATAACCCTTTCCCTTTTTTTGGGATGATGCAGAAAATCTGCAACGATGCTTGAGTTGTTCAAGGCATGTTTGCTGATCTTTTATTAGATTGTCATAAATTACAGTTTTACATAGAATGATACTACAGAAAGCAGATGAGTAGTGTTAAATTTGGCAGAGTTCAACATTTGCTCAACTTTTAGAGAAGGTTGTTCTCAGCTTCTTTCCCTTTTTCAGGTATTGCAAGTCAATGATTCTATTGACATACATGCCTGATGTTATTGCCCGACATGGTGCCTATGTTGTGCATTTCCTTTGTACATAAACTTGTGGAAGTTAACCTCATAGGTTCTAATTATGATGGTAAATTAGATGATCTTCCCATCCTCTTTGTTTTGGTTCTCATACTTTTGCAAAATTCTACTTTTGGAAAGCTATGAGTCAGTTTGACCTTTCCTTTCTGTATAGTCTCAAACTTCTCTCCAAAGGGAACATTGCTTCATTTGAGCTCATGCTTCTTTGAAATCTTTTCCAACCTGTTCTCCTAGTAATCTAGCCTCATTATTTTTGTCTTATCTGACCAATCTGTATATATTGTTCTACTTTAAAGACTTAGAGGGCGACTAGATTTTCATGGCAGTGTCTAGTTAACTATGTTACACAGAATTTAACTGGTCGTCAAGCTTTTGGACAATTTAACATTGTTTATTTTTCTAGTGAGTGCTGAAACCATAGATATACCAGCATTTCCCTTGCTGTAGAACTATTTATTTTTGTTTTAAGGTTATAAAAGGTACTAAATTTGATTTCTTATTTGAATCATTTCGCCGGAGGTCAAGCTTGTAAAATCACTGTACAGACTTGATCACAAAAATTTTATAGCGTGAAGATCATCTCTGTATTATTTCATCATTAAATAATTTTGACTAGACAAGTTGTCGTTTTCGCTCAAGAATTTATTTGCTATGAAAGAGCAAATATGTTCGTGGTTTTGTGTTACCATTACTATTTGTTTGCAGGCACTCTCGGTATAGATAAACTTGTCAATAAGATATACAGCAAGTTGCAGGAAGGTTTTTTTGAAGGCTTAGAATTGCATGGGAAGAAGGACGAATCTGTGTTTGCTTGCAAAATATTAAAGATTCTGGAAGATGGAGAGGCCACTCTGTATGAAGTGGGTTGGCTCGATAGAGATAAGAAAGTTACTGGAACATCCATTGTCAAAGCTGAGGATTTGATACGGAAGAAACCACCACTGAGTAGGCATATGATAAAAGTTTTCATCAGGGAATCAACTTCACGAAATGCCCCTTGGGTTGTACATGAAACACTTGCGAAGAAACATGGTATTTCCACTCAGCCACCAGAAAATTTTGAAAACATGAAGAAAAGGAAAGGAACCGAAAATGGAACCATGGGAAATATGAAGAAATTAAAGAGAGGTACTGGAAGAAATTCCTAATCATAATTGTTAAGTTGGCTTCTTTGATGTATCACGTCTTAATTTAGATTTTTTTTCCCCCCTTAAAATAAAAATATGCGAAGCAACCACTGCTATATGCCATTTCAAATTAGACCCATCTGTTTTATTTGTTTTCATTGACACCTAATAAACTTTTGGTCATTTTGACTCAAAAGTTATTTTGTCCTCTAAATTATGCCTTTTGTTTAAGGGCTCCTGTAGCTATCAGCCATCAACTTTTGACCGTACCAACAGTTCTATTAGCTAAAATGCAGGAAGAGCTGTTAAGTTTAACAGAATCCTTGTTAAGTTTGATGAAACCCCCATATCAACTGACTGAGATACTCAAACTCGAAACGAGTAGAAGTTGAGAGGATCTTGATTATTAAAGAAAGAAAAAAATGAGAAGTTGGAGGATTTTTTGCAAAATGGACTATAGCTTTGGGGAATCTCCATACATTTTTATCTTTTCTAGATACACCTTAGAAGATTTGGCTAACTAGTTTGATTATTTCTAAAATTTGCAGGTGGAGAAGATCCAACAAAAAACCTGGTTAAATACCCAATTGATGATCTTCTAGTGCAGCCTAGTGCAGATGATCCCATTTTGACGAAGCGTCCTCCGCTTTCTACGGACTTTAGAGTGCCTATGGATTGTGTTGGAGATTTCCTTATGGTTTGGGATTTTTGTTCGTCTTTTGGCAGGGTTTTGCACCTTTCACCCTTCTCACTTACAGATATTGAGAACGCACTCTGCCACAAGGAGAGCAATATTGTTCTCATCGTGGAAATACACGCAGCAATATTCCGCTTGCTTATAAAAGATGAAGGTGAATATTTCACAGTTATGCAGAATAAAAAGCGGAACTCTAAGGTGATTGTTTTTGCATTTGAACATATTTGTTTATGGCTGTATTAATTACAAATTAATTTTACCTGTGTGAAATGAGCTGATTTACATTTCATCTCTAATGTGTTTTATATATCAATTTCCCCATTTATGCAGATAACTCTGGTTAAATGGACTGAATATTTGCTGGATTTCTTGGAGATGGACAAAAGGGAAAAATTTTCAAGTCATATACCGACTATAAGAAGGGGACATTATGGTCTTCTTGAAACTCATGTTAAACTTGGGATTCTCCGGGAACTTGTTGAAGAAGCTCTTATAACTACTGATATCAGAGAGAAGTTAGATGAGCGTATTGAACAGCAGCAGGCACTTAGAGCCACGAAACGAGAAGAAACTAGGAAGAAGAAAGAAGAACAGGAGTTGGGAAAGAATGAGTCCGAGATTAAGGAAAGGAATCAGAAACATATTTTGGGGAATTGTAATGGGAAGCACAAATCCGATAGTCTGAAGGGCGAGCATAAAGGGAAAGATAAGGACAAAGAGGTTGAGAAGAAGAAACCTGAAGAAACACAAGTACATTCAGTAATCTCTCTCTCTCTCTCTCAACATAAACAACTCCCTTTCATTTTTTCTGTTTTATAACCTAAGTGATTAATTTTCTGCATTACAGAATGAGAACCTTGACAGGGAAATTGAAAAATTATCAATACGTACCAGTTCACTAGGGAAAGATAGAAACTACAACAAGTATTGGTTATTCCGGCGCGAAGGAAGACTTTTTGTTGAGAGTTCAGATTCCAAGCAGTGGGGCTATTACACCACCAAAGAAGAGGTCACTATTTTGCGAAAATATTTGCCACTATCTTTTCACCTTTTTTTTCTGTGGACATTGGCATGTACTAATTAAATTTTGATATCATCAGCTTGATGCCCTAATTGGTTCATTAAACCAGAAAGGCGTGAGGGAGAGAGCCCTTAAAAGACAGCTGGAGAAATTCTATCAAAAGATAAGGTGTGTCTCTTCCGAACTATTGTATAGTTGTCCTAAAGTTGGTGTCTCCAACTTCCATTTTTCCATCATTCTTTCAGTATCCTTCACTGTTAATGTTTAAATTTTATGCAAGTTCTATGGAGTTGTGAGCTCTTTTTCTCTGAACCAAACCTCTACGTCTCAGCCTACAAGGCACATCAAATGGTTCTTAAGTGCATATGTTGCAATGGCGTATACTTTCTACAGTGAAAAAATGCTTTTATTGCCATTTGCAACATGTTTGATAATTAAATTATTTAATTAAAATTGAGCAATGTGAAGGAGCTTGCTCTGGAGTCAATTCTTCCTTTTGTATGAAATAACCTACGCCTGTTAAGGAGGATGTTTAATTGAACATGTTGTGTTAATTTCTGCCATGGATGGTACTTGTTTTATGTCAAGCGTGCCAAAGGCTTTTCGAAAGCCGTAAAGCTGCTTTGTAGTATTAGCACTTATTTTTCATCTATTCAAGCTACTTATTTGTGAGATTAAAATATGTTTTTATTGCCTCATTTATTGACTAATGGTTTTATGCTTGCTTACACAGTATGGCTTTAGAGAAGAGGACAAAAGATATCGCCCAAAAGATCCTACTCGAAGAGGCTGTGCTTCGGCGGTCCACTCGTGTACGGGCCCAACCTCGGGATAACCCCAACATGGCATTCCTCAAATACGTAAACAGGTGGAAGGAGACCTAATTTAGCCAATCAAAGACCATACAGTTCAGAAGCTCCTCGAGTCCCGTCAACTCCGCCAATTGGTATATAATTAGCTATGCAAATATTTGGGTAAAACATATGGATAGTCCCTGTTCCCCTTGCTGTCGCAATATTCCGACTTAGCTCCTGAATTTTTAACTCAGACCTTTTACTCCCTAAACTTCCCCATATATTGCAATTCTGCTGCAACACAAATTTTTTCTATATATGACCTTCTTAATACTGTTTCGAGTATTGAAACAAGGAAGTCATTTTACTGAAGGGGTAAATGGTTATTCAATATGAAAAGTTAGATATTGTTTGGCAGCAATGGATGGAATTCAGAGACAAGTTTCTAAGAAGAAGATTAGACTGCCAATTGCAATACAAGGACTATTCATAGTACCCATAAGTTTATGATATACTTTTCTAGTGAGTACTCGAAAGTGCAATTGATGTGTTAGTTTGATATAGTGGCAATATCCAGCTCAAATTCGGTATTTGAAACATGACTCATGAATTGCACTTTGGGGGACTTCATCGACCCCAAGGGCATTACTGTTTTGTTCTTGCACTCAAATCTAACCGTTGTCTCTTGATCTTGCTAGGATTTCCTACAGGAACCGGAAATGAATATTATTAGTTGATACTTTAAAAAGACTAATCAGCCACTCACTCACTAGCAAACTTGAATTTTGTAATTTCCTTGCCACAGAGTTCCGAAGTTACTTTTATTGTAACCTACGCGGATGATAACAATGTAATTGATTGTTTCACCATTTATCTAGCCACACAGGACCTTGTAGTTTCATCTAGCATTATCCACTGTAGTTATGTCTGATTTGTTTTCTCCTTGTAAAGTTCGACTTGTATGCAGTAATCTTGCTCGATGTGTTCACGGTATTAGCTTCTCTACTCGTAACATTGCGTGAATGCTCTATATTTTGTATTCGAAAAGGCGAGATTGTCATCAAGCAACTGGTGCCAAGGACAAAGGGGTTTACAAATTCTTGGTAGGCATTTCCGTCGGCTATGAAAACGACAAATCCCGTCACTCTACAGTTGGGTTAGATGCCGATTAGTTTGGAATCTTGAATGATTTTATCACTTAATAAGTCTATTATGTCTTTCCTATATGAGCCATGTGGTGACCATCTCATTCAGAATATTGTAAATATATGTGAAATGAACACTTCCTTAGAACAGTGCTTTGGGTGATTTTCATGTGAATCTGAGAATGTTAGTAATGTGTTGGTGGTGGCTCAGGGCGCATGTGTGAACCAGTCAACACTTGCTATGTGTGATCGCCGAGAAACTTTAACAGTATTCTATTTGTAAAAGTTTGTATACTCTGTTATCTCTATCTGTGTATTTTTGAAGCATATACCGATACTGATATTGCAGGAGTAAGATTGCCCCCTTTTTTTTTTTTTTTTTTTATAAATGCTCAACCTTGTGATGTCAGTCTGTCATCACACTAATGAATATTAAGTCATTTTGATTAATGGATTTAATCCGGCAACCTGTTACTTTCTTTTTCTCTAAATTCGTTTGGTTCGGGTATAAACAAGAACTAGTTATTCCAGGAATAGATATAAGTGTAGGGATAAGAAAAATAACGTTCGGATAAAAATTGGGTTGTTTCCAGGGATAAGAAAAATAACGTTTGGATAGATAATATGGAATAAAAAGAATAGCGGATAATTATATATAGAAAATAGAGGTATAGGTGGGGATAGTTATACCAACTTATTTCAGGTATTCGTATTCTCGGATAAAAAATTTGTGTTTGAATATAAAAAGGGGATAAGGGGTTATACCCCCTTATCCCCGATCCAAACGCTATCTAGTACCTCAAATCTATCCTCTCTCCTTTGGATATCTCTCTCTCTCTCTCTCTCAAATTCGCAATGGGCAATGAGCAATTTTAATACGTTAATTTTTACCATCTAATTAACAATATTAATAATTCATGACAATTTATATTTTTATTGTAGTGGTCAAACATCTATTCGTCGTATGATCGCACATAAGTCATATTTTTTTAAAAAAATATAATCAGCTTATATTTTTATGTATCTATCAAATAAAGAGCTTGCTAACAAAATTATGTGTTGTAATGCTATAGTTTACTACGTTAAAATTTGCAAGGTGAATCACAAAATTTAAGTTGTGAGATTGCAATACCAATCCTTTTTTTTTAAAAAAAAAAAGAAAAAAAGAAAAAGAAAAAAAGGGTCGTTTCTCAATTGGAAGTGATCACGTGGCTAACCCAACCCATCGCGATAGGCCCAGACATTTTTTTACCCGACCCCCCACAAACACAAACCCTAATCAACCCCTCCTCGTTAGGGTTTTTGCCTCCTCCTAGGGTTTTCCTCCGCCGCTCCCCCACCACCTCCGCCACCTCCGCTAATGGCGAGGCCGGGCCGAGCTCGCCCCGCGACCCCCTCGGGCTCCGCCTCCGGATCCTCCTCGCGCTCGCGCTCCCGCTCCCGCTCCTCGTCGGGGTCGGGCTCTCGCTCCCGCTCCCGATCCCGATCTCGGTCCCTCTCCTCGTCGTCCTCCCCCTCGCGGAGCGCGAGCTCTCGTAGTCGATCCCCACCGCCTCAGAGAAAAAGGTGAGCTCGCGAGCTAAACGCTTTTTCAGATGCTTCTCTTGTAATAAGCAATTAGGGTTTGTAGTTTTAATGCAATGTGTTCTCCTCCAAAGATCTATTGGATAAAATACTAGTAGTTCTCAGAAATATGCTTTGTTATACTGTGTAAAACCCTGTGCTTTGAGAATAGTTATTTTTCATTTCGGAGCGAGTTCCGTGTTTACTTCAGTTTCATCAGTGTAAAAAACTTTTAGTACCAAATGAAACCCTAAATCGAAGAGAGTTTGATCGATTTGGTTGTGGTGCTTCCAAACTCCAGGGTAAGTAGGATTTTAGTACCTATGCGTAGTTTTTATCTTGCATCGTTACAGCAAACTCACATATAATTTTGATGTTTCATATTCGACCAAAATATTTAACTATGCTAGATTTGTTAACTGTTTTTCTTTTTCCTTTGTAGTAATTTTCACTATCATATGGTTGTGTAAATTCTTGCCTTTTGGAAGATACTCATGTGCTTTTAATTTTTATGCTACCGAAGAGTGGTTGTAAGAGTGATGCATTCGCCTGTTTGCGATAATTTAGTAGTATTTGGCCTTTTGTTTTTTTCTTAATGTCGAATATATTGCAAAATCAACTTTTTGTTTTTTCCAGTCCACCTGGACCAGCTAGGAGAGGTCGTTCGCCATCGCCTCCGCCTAAAAGAGCTTCACCTCCTAAGAGGGCTTCACCCCCGAGGTAGGAATCTAGTAAAAAGCTCTTTTTAATTTCATTCTTCTGTGATGATCGTCAAGTCTATTTTTTTTAAAAAATATGCCTTTCATGATGATGCCACTAATACTGATTCATATTTGGTTTACAACCTCTCCAGATTAGTGCTTAGGCCGTGGTCTTATAATATCTCTTCTTAGGAGAATAGTGGTCTCTTCTATTAATAGTTCCTTGCAGTGATGAGTCATGTTTCTGTTAGTTTATGAAAGGGTTAGACGGACAAAAGTAGGTGTACCTTTTTCAGGATGTAAAACTGGAGACTCATATAATGCTACCAAATATTTGCATGAAAAATGTTGCCCTAGTGCCTTTATTGGCAGGTGCCTTGTTCACTGCAGCTTTTATATGTGCGAGATAGTTAGGTCGTTGCTGCGAGAGAAAATAGTTTGGGTATGTTAGGTTTAAAGTTTGTTTATTGTCAACCTCTTTTGATAATTTGATTGCAAGGTGTCTAAATTGATGTTGCAGTATCTTTTTTGTTATTTTTACAACATGGATGATGCCTTACATGATAAGATGCACTGTTGAATGTGGATGAATTTTTTTTCCTTAATATCTTATTGCCCGAGAACTTTCAGCGACAACGTAAGTTTTTATTTCAGGAAAGCATCGCCAATTCCCGAGTCTGTTGTTCTTCACATTGATCATCTATCACGCAATGTTAGCGAAGCCCATTTAAAAGAAATATTTGGTAAGTACCATTTCGAAGTACTTCTTTTCTTTATTATGCTGTTCTATACTTTACTATCATTTTCATTAACCCATGAAGAGGAGATATTATGAGTTTGGCTGTTCCATTTAATGTGGACTGTAGATGCACTTTTCAAGGATTCTTAGATGGAATCATCATGCCTTTTCTCTGACTTTTGTACTCTTTTTTAGTCTGCCATATTGACATAAGTGTCACTTCAACTGAGACATGTAAATTCTCTGCCATTTGCTTGTGAAATCCCGAAAATTTTGAATATGATTAGTTGTGTGTTTGACGAGAAATTTTTGCATGTCTCTTACTCTTGATAATGATAGATATCTAACATTTTGCTCAAATCGCCCAAAATACTTGCATCAAGCAGCAACTATTTTACTGGTTTTTCTGGATTTTTCTGATGGCTTTCATTAGAAAAGTTTATGTTAATTTACAACTGAGCCTTTTTGTGTGACACAACTAGAGATAATGAGTTTATAGGAAGGTAGTTGTTACATGTGTAGAACAGTTTAGATGCATGGCACACTCTTTTTAATTTTCTTTTCTTGACCAGCCTTTTTCTCCAGTGATTGACAAGAGATGATTGCTTTTTTGCAGGCAACTTCGGTGAAGTTGTCAATGTGGAACTATCAATGGACCGCATTGTAAGTCAGCAGTTTGGTTTATTAGTATTTACAAAAATGCCTGGATTGTTCATGTGAAGCTCACCTATCTTTACCTGATATTTAGGTTAATCTTCCTCGTGGTTATGGATATATCGAGTTCAAGAAGAGAGCTGATGCTGAGAAGGCTCTTCTTCACATGGATGGTGTACGCATGTTATCTCCACGTCTCAGTTAATTGCTAGTTCTTGTTGGTCATCATATGCACAACTTGACTTGTACGACTTTTTCTGCAGGGTCAAATTGATGGAAATGTTGTTAGAGTAAAATTCACTTTGGCACAACGCCAGAAAGCTTCTTCCCCTCCAAAGGCGGTTCCGGCTGCTCCAAAAAGAGAAGCTCCACAGAGAGATAAAGCTGTTCCAATTACTGAAAAGGATGCTCAACAGAGGCCTAGGGAGCGTAAGTAAATTTACGACTTCATGGATGACCTGTTTTCTTGTTAGTTCTTCTATGGGTCTTTGCCTCTCTAAATTTTTTTGGTTCCATCTGCTTCTTTCAACAGTGTATATGTTTTCTACCTTGTATCTCTCATTTCCTTTTTGTTGGCTTGTGATTTATTCATCTAATTAGGTGATGAATGTGGCTTGAGCTTCATGTTTCAAAAATTTTAGTGGCTATACTTCTTTTATAGGCCATGATTCTGTGTACTATTCTCTATCGTTTGCCATCACCTTATAATCTATGTCACTTATTATATGATTAATCTGACTAGGATTTTCCTTATCTTCAAGTGTATCTTTGGAACTTCCCCTTTTATTCTGCTTGTTGCCTTGTTCTTTCATATTTATGTACCATACTCCTGTAAAAGAGTTTGATTTCTGTTCTTATTTTTCGTTTTACATTATCAGCTTCTCCGCGGAGGAAACCACTTACTCCTCCACGGAGGCGATCTCCTCCTCCAATCCGCAGGGGGCCTGATTCACCGAGGCGTCGACCAGAGTCCTCTCCTAGACGTCGGCCAGAGTCTCCTCCTATTCGTAGGCGTCCAGATTCCTCTCCAGTTCGACGTGGCGAAACACCACCTCCTCGGAGAAGACCAGCATCCCCCATTAGAAGACGTTCTCCTTCACCGGGTCCTAGAAGGAATAGATCACCTCTCCGGTTAGTCACATTGACTGTGTACTTTTGTATATATAATACTGACTGTGTACTTTTGTTAATAATATGTAAATACAGACCTTACCTGGACTTTTGGAGTATTTTTAAACGAGTACTGGAACTTAAATAGTTTTGATTTCTTTTATTACCTGACTTTACTGCATTTTTTAACTCAAATATCCAATTTAAACGCATTTCTTTTTATCTTAGTTCTTCATGAGAACTTAACAATATTTTGTAATTATTTGTAATTATTTTGATGGAATATTCTTTCACTTAATGACTTGTTTTTGACAGAAATTTGAAAAGTTGATGTAATGAAATTTTCAGATAGTAAAATGAAAATTTTGAAGTTTAAAACCCATTTCAAAATATGCTGTAGTTCAGGTAGGGTTTGTACATTTTCACCCATAAAATATGTAGCTTGAATTTTATGGATGTTGGTGCTGATGGATCTTCACATGAATAGGATTTCTCCTAGAAGAGGCCGTGGAAGTCCACTTCGCAAGCGATCGCCTATGCCTCCTAGGAGGCGGTATGTTACTCTACATGAAGCTTTTGACCTTGCTTTATTTTAGATTGTCTAGTGAAGATTAAATTCTGCCATGTCCTATGCTGTCTCATTGTACTAACTGGGGATTGTGAAGCAATCGTAGAAGACCAGCCTGCTATACAAAGAGGATCTCACCCTTTTTAATTTTATACTTGGCATGATTTTCTCCGCAAACGTTCCTTGACATGCTTTTCCCCTTTTTACCATGAAAATAGCATTTTGTTTTCTTTATGACCACTGCAGTTAAACTTCATATATATTTTTTTGATTTTTTTGCATCTCTCTGAAATTGAGCTGGCATTTATCCTATGTCTTTTTCTTCAATCCGCATCACTTGTTCCAGATCACCACCTCCAAGACGGTTAAGAAGCCCACCAAGAAGGTCACCACCACCTCCTCGTCGTCGGACTCGATCACCTCTTCGTAGGCCTATTCGTTCCCGATCTAGATCAATCTCCCCTCGCAGGTAACAGCTAAGTTGGATGTGTCACAGCTTTTTTAGGCCTAGTTTGGTAACGTGGTGGCCGAAAGCACCATTTTTATACTATAAAAGACTCAAAATATCTAAAAGCGCTTACAATCTTCCGTCCTCCAATGCTTTAAAATTATGGTTGTAACTGCTACTGGAGAAGCATGTAGCCATATGCTTCTCTGATAGCGGTTGCAACTGCAATTTTATAGTATAAAAGAAGGAAAATTTGAACATGCTTTTGAAACTATTAGGTCTTCTATAGTATAAACATAGTGCTTTTAGCCACCATATTATCAAACTATGCCTTAGTCAGTTTGGATAGACACTCAGAAGCCATGCCTTCTTTACAACCATTATATTTGAAACTGAAGTGTTTTGGTTCGAATTGCTTTCAGAACGTAGTTCCTGAAAGTCTTTCTTTTAAGCCAAAACTTTCTGGTTTCATTTGTGGAAACATTACTAGACCGAATATTTGCTCTTCTTGTGTATATTCATATCTATCTCATATTTATAAAAGCAGGGGACGAGGGCCGCCGCGGCGTGGAAGGTCAGATTCATCGTTTTCTGCATCGCCCAGTCCTCGGAGGGTAAGTAATTTTCCGAGTTCTCAAACTGCAGATTCTGAAGCTTCTGCGTTCAGACTCGTCTGGAAGTACACAAATTCCAACATCTTGAACTGCATGAATATTGATTGATTTAATACCTTTTTTCTAACCCAGGGACCTCGAAAAATATCAAGAAGCCCGAGTCCTCGGAGGTAGCTAATGTTCCCTCTCTTCCTTTTGCTTCTAATTCATCTCGAAGAGATGTGGTATGTTCCTCTCTTTGCTCTTCTTTTGTTTTTTCCCCTCCTTAAATGTCTTTTGGTGGTGTTTAGGCCTCCTAGAGGAAGAAGCCCCAGTAACAGCCGCAGCAGCAGCTCGCCCTCCCCTCGGCCGAAGTGAGCGGTTCGTTGGTCGTGAATCTTCTTCGGTAGGTAAGACTCTCTCTCTCTCTCTCTCTCTCTCTCTCTGGTTTTTGTGTGTGTTGCTGCAAAGCGAGATCTTAGCGATCCTGCGGGTGGTTCTGCGGATGGAGCTATGCGACCGTGCGAAGGTTGAAGAGCTTAAGTGGTGGTACTAAGAGTAAAACTTTTATCCTTTCCGAACCCTTGCAAATGGTCTACTCTGCTTCTCGGGAACACTTGTACTGGCTTTTTAAACTCTTGTCGGTGATATTTAAACACTGGAACACTTTTTAAGTAACTCAGTATGTACTGAAACTGCTGTATAACTTCTTACTCGCAAGATGATTATCTAGTTCTTCGCTCATTTAATTTGGTCGTCTGTACGCCTGATTTTGGTGGTTTCTTTGGTATCTTTTGCGGTGAACTTTTTTCTTTTTTCTTTTTACTGAATCAGATCGTAGATCATTGACTCGCAGGGGAATCCTCCCCTTGGTTTTGTTTGTGCTTCCCGTGAACTATGTTAAGTTGTACTGTGGAATGTAGGTTTTATTTTATTTTATTTTTTATTTCGGTGGAGTATCGTGATTTACTTCTGAAAAGCCGCTTTTTCAGGATTTGCTTATTCTGTGCATGTTAATATATGTTTTATATGATGGCGTTTTAATGGTTAGGCCCCATAAATAATTATGGGTTCTTTTAACAGATGCCAGTTTTATAGTGGAAGACCCCTTTGGTAAAAGATGTAATCAAGGGCTCTTTTGGCATTTAGCAACCCTAAAAAACATACAAATGACCTTAGCAAATATATATTTGCATATACGATGATTTTTTTTTTTGTCACGCGAGAATATTTTAAAGTTGAAACAAGGTGATTGAAATATGGTAGCAAACTTAGTTCTTCCATATATATATACACAATGAAAGTACCCAAATATTATAGCAAGGATCTGTACCATGGGCCGCGAACCCACCCCAATGAAAGTACCCAAATATTATAGCAACGATCTGTACCATGGGCCGTGAACCCACCCCGATATCGTCGCCATTTTAACAAGAATTTCAGCCGCCTTCGCCACCTGATCCGTTAGCATCCCGGCCCCGACTCGCCGTAGCGCCGCATCAGCCAACTTCCGCCCACCACTGTCGCCGCCGCCGCCGCGGAGCACGACTGCTCGAACCGCCAAATATACCGACCTCGATACCTTCTCGAAAACAGCGTCGCCGCTCTGCAGGCTCCTTATCAGCATCCGCGCCATTACTTCTTTCACGCTCTGAAGCTTTGCTTCGGGAAACAAGTCATTTACGCAGCTTGCCATCGTGCCGGCAATCTCTTCGACACCCGCGTCGGCCGCATTGCCCAATAAGAGTACTGTAAGCTTTTGGACAAATTCGGATATTAGTCTTTCCAAGTCCGTAGCAGGGGTTATCGCGTTCTCGCTGATGAGAACTTGCCGAAGGACCAGGATGCTGTATACAAAAGCAAATTCATTTAATCCTCAAGAGATTAAACAAAAAAAATGGGGAATCAGCCACAGTTCCAATTACATCTAGAGTTTCAAGTCATTCTCTAAAGAAGTATGCCGTGTACGCGTCATGGTTTAAGTTATGAGCTCTTAAATTGAGAATTGCTATCAAGCCATAGAAAATAAATTTGGTAAGTTAAGAGCCCCAAATGAAAGATGAGCTACTACTCTTACCTCGTAGTGATGACGATGATTTGTTGATACCGGCTCTGAACGGACCTCAGTCTCAACGCATTAAGCTTAAAAGTTTCAGGCACCGATTGCGTCGTCACCCCCTCTACGCCACTAGCAAGTTTCAGCAATCCGAGCCTTACCATCAAGTCGACTCTCTCTCCGTCGCATTCCGGCAGTTCATTATTGCCTGCTAGATAGATTGCATGAATGGTGAATGGTTAGAGCGAAGAGGAAGAGGGAAGTATTGAAGGGGAAAAAGAAGAAGAAGAAAAGGTTGGACACACCTGAAGCGTTGACATGGGCAAGTGCTTCCTTTCTCGAGATTCTACCACCTGTGCGGAGGGTCGTGACAAGAGGTTGGCCCTGCTAAAACAGAAAACAGACCGTTTAGTACCCTTGTAATTGTATCTTCATAAAGAATACACGAATAAATGAACATTAATGATCAAAAGGCCTTGATTCTCACTAGTAACGAAAATTATCGCGTTTCAAGCATACTGATGAACATGGGGGAGCAGAAACTCACTTGATCTGTCGACAAGGCCGAAAGAGACTCGAGATGGTCATTCCACTCTTCTTCCAAGTTGTTCTTTAGCGATGAAATCCACCGCACAGTTAAGGGGAGAGAGATTGCCGCATCAGAAGGAGGTCCATAGCGCTCGGCAAAAGCTGTCTGCAGATACTCCAATCCAGCAGATCCTTTTATGATTGGTTCCAGAAGCTGTATTCGTGCTTTGCTTACTTCTCTTTTCAGTTCCTATTAGGTAAAAAAAGACGTATTAAAATCTTAAGATCATAAAATGTCAAGAAGTTATGTGAATTTCTAAATTTTTATGCAAAAGTAGAGTAAAAAATGAAAGGTATTTAACCGCACAAATGCTACTTTAAATATAGTAAAATTGCATAGTCAAAGTGATTTTAGATATAAACCTGTATCTCTTCCAGGATAAACTGGAGACCTTTAATCATTGAAACTATGCACGTGCTTTGTTTTCCATCATTTGATACGGAAATTTCCACCAATTCACTTAATAATTTCTCATGGGCCTTTCTCATCTCATCTTCATTTGCAGGAGCAGAGAGTTTCTGTAGCATGGCTAGCGAGTACTCCAGAACCTTTCTTAGATAATATGGGTCTTCAAAGCCTGACTCCAGTATCTTTTCTCACAGAAACAAGAAGAAAAGCGTGAACAAAAAATAAAATAAAATAATGAATTTAAATCCAAAAAATAGGATAAGAAACGAATCTAATACAAATGAACTCGGCAAGCTTACCTGAGACAAAATGTCAAGGTCGATGCTGTTGGTAATTTCCTCTCTCCAACTCTGAGGGGCCAAATCGCACAATTCGTCCCTTACCTCCTTAACAAGGCCCAAAATTCGACTATAGTCAGGTTTATCTCCTTTCATAGAGTCCACAACTCCATCCCAGAAAGCCTTCTCCATTGTCTCCTTTACTTTTGCCTGGTAAAAACAGGGCAACATCATATGAATATGAGAGTATAAGTACTAAAAAGGATTAAATAACTAGACTTGAATATCAATACAATAAAGACAGTTCTGTAAACAAGAATTCGCACACTTGTAAAGGCAGTAACACAAAATCTTTAAAACTTCAGTTTATGTGAAGTTTAATAACTTGCCAAATAATAGAGAGACTGCAACGCTTCGCTATAATAACTTGCCACACTAATTCTTTTAAGACCATACTAATAATAGCCAATGTACAAAGCTATACCAGCTTATACCCAGATCATTCTCCTACATCACAAATAGCAGTATCTTGTCACTAATCCAGTTGCCTTAAATATACCACTTTAAGAAATATTGCAAGGTGAAGTATTTATACTTCGTCTCGAAGTGGATATTACTATCTGTAATAGGTTAAAGCCATAAAACTAGGAGTTGTTCTTTTGTTAATTAAGAGTGGCGAATATTCTGCAAAAAGCCTTACTAACCTTGATAATCTCATCAGTGCCACCGACATCAAGGTTGTCGGGAGAAGCATCATGGTTCCCATGGACGATCTCATTGACAAGAAGTTCATTCTCAGCGGGTGACCTTTTTCCTATCGTTTGATTTGATTGCAAATCTACAACTTCGGTATCTGTACTGCTATTCTGAGGTGAAGAAGCACTCCTAAACAAAGAACGAACAATGCTACTTGATTTTTCAATGTTGGCACAAGAATGCTCCTCAGGAACAGAAGAGTTGACTTCAAAGAATTCGGATCTGGTGTTTGAAAGGGAAAATTCTATCTGCTCAATACCCGCACTGCCACTCAGGTGTTGCACTTTCTCCCTCGGTAGTTTCTGGCCTTCAATAACCTAGGATAGCGAGTAACCAAAAAATATTTCAAACAACAAATCTTTGGCAAAATAAAGAAAAATTACAATAAAAGAAATGTGGAACAGTACCAAGAATAGCACAAGAACATACATCAATAATTATAAAAACATACATCAATAATTATAAAAATTTCAGGAGAAAAGAATGTAAATCGCAAATAAAACTTTATCTCAAGGTGTCTACTTATATCTAAGTAGACCGATTGGAAAGAGAAATAGAACACGCTAAGGAATAACAAGTACCAATAGTCAGAGCAGTAAATCAAGTTGTGTTTTAAGACTCGGTACATGAATCACTGATGGCCTGTTGGATTTAGGGTGTACTGTGTAGTCACTCGATGAAGTATTGTTTAGGTAGTGCTATTAGGGAGATGAAATAAACTAAATCCCCCTATGGCTTCTATTTGCAGCAGAAGCAGAAGCTTGAAGTTGGAGGTTATGCCTTCGAGGCTTGAAAAATCTCATTTCAACTTCTTGCCAAAGCAGAAGCGCAGACATCTTTGTTTGCCAAACGCCCTATTAGAGGTGGTTGTAGCTGAAAACAGAAGCAGAAGCAGAAATGGGGCCAAACACACATGCTTTTGGTTCCAGCGCAGTTACCGCTAGCAGAGCTTCTAGAAGCACAAAAAAGTTTGGATCTGCTACTGCAGTGGGAAGCTAAAATGTGATTCTGAGCATCTAGATTATTCATATAGTCATATTAGAAAAGGAAAGCAAAACAAAAAAAGGAATTATCACCAACATCCAACGACTGCAATAATAACAGTGCTATTTGTCCAAAATAATGTTTTGTTCACCCAAGATTTTGAACTAAAAGGAAAGCAGTTAAACAAAGCAATTTATTAAGCTAATCTATGAACAATCAAATAAACTTAGCAAACCTGTGTTTGCATGGCGTTCATATCATGACTAACGTCGCATTCCTTTCCTTCAGAAGTAAGCTTGCATGCTCGCATCATCGATCGCTCTAATTCACATGCAGCTCTTACAAGATCTTTCTCGAGGGATTTGGCATCTTTTACTTTCCATATCACAAAGCGGTACAAATAAGCTCGCCATGCTGCATCAAAAGCTGCCAACTGGGATCTGAATGTCTTTTGGTGGCCACTATTTGGTCCATCGAGTATAATCTTGACCAACAACCCGAATTCCTGAACAAAGTTTATAGCTGATTCGATCAATAAACTCTCTCGCTTGCCGTGTTCACTGAAAACGGCATTTGGGTGACCAAGTATCATGTAAGCACAGAGCACTGCTCTCACTGGATATCTTAACAACTTATTTTCTTTTGAACTCCTAGCTGTTTTCTCTGTTATTCCTCTAGCTTTTGCTTTGCCAGCTGGCACTCTTCTATTGGGGGATGTCAGGTGCTTGAGCAGATGATCGATGTTCTCTGGAGTGGACAAATTAGATGACTGAGAGAGAAGAAAGCGACTCTCCAACCGATCAAGCAATGCTTTTGTGGTCTGAAGCACAATGGGTGATTCAATGAGGAGAGCCAATTGTTCAAATGGGATGGACTTAACAGAGTTCTCATTAATACCCAACTCTTCGTAAGCTCTAGTCAAAGTAAAGGTAGTTCCTTTTGATGTCACAAACCTTCTCCAGCAACTAGACAGGCAATAAAATGTCAGAGAAAAAAAAGTCAAGCTAACACGTAGTGATAAAACCATAACTACCAAGTTTATGTAGTGATACACACCTTGCTAACTTTCTTGCAAGAAGATCTCCATGGCTGCTCCAATTAGAATGGGCACTGCTATGTGGGCTTCCTTTCTGTCTCAGATATTCTGCTCTCTCCCTCTTTGCCTGAACACACTTGGCCAATTACTTGTTTGTTTAGAACAGAATATATCAACTAAGTTTATCTTCTAATAGGCCTTCTAGAAGTGAAGTTGATCTGCTCTAATCTTGAGGATCATTTTGTATTAGCAACATATTTGATAAATGTTAGGTTTAAAGTACATTCACAACAGACATTCTTATGTAATCATGGTGGAAAGGTACCAAAAGCATATAGAAGCGAAAAAAAAAAGGAAAAATGAAAAAGCTATGGACCCACTTGGTTATGTTCATTTTCTAAACTTGTTCAATATGAAGTGGCAGACAGCAGATTGTCTGCAATCTATCAGTCTATAATGTTGTTTTGGCAGAAAAAGATTAAATTTAGATGTCAATTATTGCTTCTTTGATTTCTTTCAAAGAATATGAGTTTGCAAGCTAACCAACAATAACAAAAATAAATAAGCTCATATGCTGGTGCATTCAATATCGCATAAATTTAAAAGTCTACTAAAAAAAAAATTTAAAAAAAATAGAAAGTAGCCATAAGAGGCCTAAAAGTTTCATACCCTTTGAAGCCTGTTTTCTAACTGTTCTTTCATTTTTCTCCTCTCAAGTTCTCTTTTATTGAATATAAATTTGGCAATGCATCGAGCTTGAATAACTCTGGCTTGAGCCCTTCTCTTCTCAGCTTCCAACAGTCCCATGCGTTTCTTCTCGGCTGCAGCACGCTTTTGGAGGATAGCTGAATAAACACACTCCTTATACTTGTTTTCTCGTACTAATCTCTCGATCAAGCATCTAGCTGTTCTCTCCTTGAGTGCTGCGCGTCGCTGCATATAAGCATTAAGAAGGCGCCTACGGTTTGCCTCAGCTTGTCGAGCTCGAGATTCAACTCTTCTATCCAACTCTTTCCGTTCCTCCTCAAAACGGGTCTTGACACCAATTTTAGCAGCTAGCCGAAGCTCATCTAACCTGGCTAATCGCTTTTGTTCCTTTGCCAATAGGCTTAATCTGTGGTTGAATAGACATACAATGTCACAAGAAATTAATAATTTCATCATCATTTTTCCCTTCTAATGTACCATAATAAAGCAGAAATCTTAGTTTCCAGGCGAAGAAAAGAGAAAAATCATCTTTACAGTAAGTTAGAACTTCAGAAGAAGGGTAACATATACATCCAGTAGAAGTACTTCGAGCCAAAGGCATTATCAGAAGTGAAAAAGAAATATGCCAAAACTCAGATTACTGTTCAAGGCAGTATAGGCTAAATTACACTTTTGGTCCCCATACTATGAGCTGCGTGATAGTTTGGTCCTCAAACTTCAATTTGTTGCAATGTGTGGCTTGAATTTTTTAAATTCAAGTCCCATAACCCAAATTAGTTCACTAAATGTTGACGTGTCACTAATGTGAAAGTGATGTTGCACTGCTGTGATTGATAACACGACATAATTAAAGATGTTACATCACTTCGTCATCAGCGATATGTCAATATGTAATCAACTAAATTGGGCTGTGGGATTTGATTGCAACAATAATAAAAAGTTCGAGTCAAAAATTGCAACAAATTAAAGCTCAAGGACCAAAGTGTCACGCGTCTCATAGTTTGAGGACCAAAAGTGTAATTTAGCCGGGGTTATATGTTTTATGGTTAACTACCTTTTCTGCTCAGCTGCAACAAGCTTTGCTTCGAGACGCTGACCAAGATCTTCGTCTTGAGATGTACCAGAAGAACTCCTTGGTTTAGTCCTTGCTTTGCAAGACAACAGCTCATGGAATCGCTGTCAGCATGATTTACAATGCAATGTCAGCATGATTTACAATATTCTAGCAAAATAAAAGGCTAATAAATAAGTTAAGGAAGAGAGACTATAAGCACGTAAACTAGAACCGTAATTAATAAAACACTTGCTTGCAGAAATATGTAAAGAAACGAAAAGAAACAAGGTTGTCTTAGTGTTTTCTTCCGATGATGGTTTCCTGCTTATGCTACTTGGTTGGTTGTTTCAATGCATGTTTTGTTTCTGGGTTGATGCAGTTTGCTTTGACTTTTGTTTGTTATCTACTACCGGTCTGGTGTTGTTAGGCAATTTATTGTGTTTTTGAGCTCAGCTGCTGATTGGATTTGTATCCTGCATAGATGTTATTGGTTTCTGATGCAAACTTCTTTTGGTCCTTCTAATATAATTTCTAAACTTATGATTATATGATTTTTTTTTCTTTTTTTTTTTTGTATATAAGCATTTTAGATGTTGTATATTACACCCTACTTGATTTTGGTTTGATAGCAATTACAGTTGAATTTCACACTCGGATAAAGGATGTGTAACTTGATCCTAATGCATTACTCCATAGATTTATTACATATAAAGGGAACTCCATAAGCCTACACACTCAAACCACATACAACATTTCGAAACAAGCGCCTAAATCTGTACAAATCAAAGCTCCAAAAATTCAAATTGAAGCCAAATAATCTGAAGAACCAAAACAGAACCGGATTCTGAGAACCAGATAACCTCAATTTAAAGTCTAAAAACTAAAAAATTTACAAAATTGAGGACAAATTAGGGCTAAATCGTACCTGTCTCCGAAGATCTGCTTCCCTGAGCTTGGCCTCGATCTCTTCGACGCTCGAAGCGGGGCCACTCCTCGCCTCGAGGAGCCTCCGCCGGAGCCGCCGCGGCACCTTCGCCGGCGCCACCGCCGATGACGAGGACGACGACGGCGACGGGGTCTCCGCCGGGAAATCCATTGCCACCGCCTCCGGGAACTCCACCCCCCCGCCGGGATCCATCACGCTCGTCCACAACCACCCGCGATCGAAACGAGAGGAGATTAAGGTTAGTGCTAGGGTTCGATCGAAATCAAATGTGTAGGAGAATTCGATCGATCGATCGATCGAGAGAGGGATTCGAATGAGAAATGGGGGAGAAAAGAGAAGGGTGTGAAAGGAGAGGGATTAAAATGTAAGAATAGTCCGTGCACTTCATGATATTGCATTACAGTCCCTGAACTTTTTTACTCAACCAATTATAGTTCTAGAAGTTTCTCGGTTGCCATATTATACTACCAGTCCCTAAACTTGTAAACTCGTTCATTTGGGTCCACAAACATTTGACATTACATTCCAATTTTCTAAAAATATTTCATTGTAGTCCCTCTATTTATGGAAAAACATTGCACTATTTTTAAATATGATTCCACTATTTTTAAATACTTTCTAAAAGCATCAAGGTGAATCTACAGCAACACTTATATTTTTATATTTTTCATTATTTTAAAAGCATTTATAATTACTAACTAATAAAAATTTGCATTCATAATGCATCCATGATTCCTTTAATAGAGGAACAAATAGTAGAAGCGTGCATCTAATTTCATCAATTTTACGATAAAAATTTAATACGCTGATCCAAGTTATAAATCGTGTTATTTGAATAGTTTTTTGATTGATTAAGAAAATTGTTTAGTGATTGAGAAAGAATATATAAACACAAACGCTTCTTCGTAGAGATTTTTGCGCTCCATTTTAGTCTGTATAATTTATGGACGATGCGATAGAATTAACTCAAGATAATAATTTCTGTTCTAATATAACGAATTTATCTCATATCCTTGGGGACTTTTAATAGAGAAGTGATTTTAACAAACTTGGTTTCAATAGAAACAGATTATATTCATTAAATCTACTGAGATTCAGTCAGTAAATAGTAACAAAAAATAATAAATTTATTTGTTAATATTAAAATCATAAGATGTTAAATTTTTAAAAGGATGGGCGAAGATTGGGCTTCGATCGGCCCAGCCCAAAGCCCATAAAGTCGAGCGTAATAAGATGGGCCGGGAATAGGGCCCCTATACAAATGAGCACGGAATTTAAAGTAAAATCTTATTTAGATCACTAAACTTTAATTTATTTCAATCAACGTATTGATATTTACTTTCTATTTTAATTAGGCCATTTAAAAAAAAAATTATTTAGTTTTTCTAATGATATAACTATATGATAACTGATTCAGTTGCCAATAAGTGCCATGGAAATAGTTATCATCACTATATATAACAGTAAATATATATTTTTGTTTTCACGGATAATTTTTTTTAAAAAGAATTTTAACAAATTCGCTTGGAATTAAACATCAAACATGCTAGAACATAAAATCCCCTGTAGCATTAACCAAAGTATTTAATTCACAAATTTTTCACAATCTCTTGGCTCTGCACATTAAGACCCTGTTTGGATGCAGAGTTGGAAAACATTACTAAGTTAATATATTGTGATTTCGATCCGGTTAAAATAAGAAATATATTGTAATCTTATAGAATTTCATATTTCCACAGCTCCATATTTTAGGTTATTTGGATACACACTGTTTCCGTAAGGATAGAGCGGTAGCGGAGCATCGACTATGATGAGGAGCGGCAGGGGTATCAGAGTCAATTCTAAACTGCTTCCTTCTGTGAGGTCGTAGATTTGATCCCATTTTTAACATTTAACGAGTTAAATTTATATATTATATGCTAAATAATACGAAACAATCATTATTCTCTAAGGTATCGTTTGGTTCGGGGATAAGCAAAAAGTGACTATTCCAGGAATATGTATAAATTGAGGTATAAGCGGGGATTAAATCAATTTTGCGTTTGGATGAAAAGTAGATTTTTTTCGGGAATAAAGAAAATAGTGTTTGGATGGTTTGATTGGAATTGCGAGGATAAGAATAATTATAATTTTAAACAATAATATTTTATCTAATTAATTAAGACGAAATATTAATTAAGTAATAATTTAACTTATTTAATCTACTAAATAATTATGAATATTGCTAAAAACCCTTAATATTAATAAATAAATTAATTGGTAATTAATAATTTAATTAATTACAAATAATTTAATAAAATAATAAATTAATAAATAAATTAGTTAATAATAGTCAGATGATTAATTAAGAAAATAATTAAATTACTCAAAATATTAATTAATTAAACAATATAATTAATTATTTAATTAGTAAATTAATTAAAATAATGAATTAATTACTCAAAAAATTAATTAAATATTTATTAAAGTAATAAATTAAATAGTTAATTAATTATCTAGTTAATTAGTAAATAAATTAATATATAAATTATTAATTAAATACTATTTATTATAAATCTAGCTTGGATATTTTATTCTTTTATTATTAATTTAATATATTATGTTTATATAATTTATGTTTAAATAAATTTATAATCTTAATTAAATTTAGAATTAAGCTTGGAATAGCGCTATTCCGTCAAAACGATGGAATAGTTTATCCCAGCTATTTCGGAATAACCGAGAATAACAAAGTTTGACCGGAATAAAATATCCCGGCCAAACTTCGTTTCGTTTGGCGGAATAGCGGGGATAACTTCGTTATCCCCGCTTTAACCCCCGAACCAAACAGGGCCTAAAAGCTTAAGCTGGTAGAGAACGGTGTTTAAATATTTTTATATTAACACCTCCCCTTCACGTTCGGGCTCGAGACTTTTCGCTAGGCCCATGACGTGAACTTTGAATTAAATGAGAAGAAATTAATAATGCTAGAGGGCTGATATGACTCGAACTCAAAACCCCATGCTCTGATATCATGTTAAATAATACGAAACAACCGTTATTCTCTAAAAGTTTAAGCTGTTAGAGAAAAACTTAAGCTGGCAAAGAATGATGTTTAAATATTTTTATATTAATAATATATAATAAGTTAAATCTTTATTTCCAATCTTACCTATCAATTTTACGTGTTTTTCATGTCGATCATGTATGTGAGTAGACGTTTTCGGCTAGATTGGAACATAACGTAATTATACTATATTTTGTTTAATAATGCATCCAAATAGGTCATTAAAGAAGAAGAACAAATTAATGTAAAAAAAAAATTATAATAACTCCCAATTGATTCAACGCAAAGTGGACGACCCATGGAATCCCAAATTTGTCAAAGTCTACGCACTCAATCCACTTTGAAAGATACAAGAAATTATTCCAAAAGGATTAGGTTGGTCTAATACTTAGTAAATTTCCATGGACATATGTGATCACAAATGGCTAAATGAGCTACTTGTTTAAGTATTTAATCGTAGGACGACGCCACCCGGTAGTTTAGTTGATAGATATTCTGGTATCGAAGTGTAAGTTTTCAATTCGAATTCTGTCTATAGCGAAAATTATGTGTGTGGGTAAGCGCGCGTATTTTTAAGTCTTTTTGCTGCAATGCAATTCGTTATTGATTTGACATATATATTATTTTTACGCTAGTAAACTTAAATATTATATTATTAAATGGATAAGTTTGAGATATTTATAGAAGTGTGGTGGAAACCTAAAAGTTTATAATATTTTGGGTGCAAACAACATAATTTAGTGGCAATAATAATGCATATATATACAAGGCCTTGACCAAGCTAGTCACTTACCGTTCTTCGCACGCCGATATTGCGTTTTTTTTAATCTTTGTTAAAGAAACTTACTAACAGAAAGAATTAGTCTAGACTCGATCAGTTCAAAATTATGGAGAGATTACAGTAAGTAATATCACGTTCTACATATCATAATGAGTCGATTATAATATATTTTTTATAATCTCATCAAAAAATAAAGAAACAGATCTCAATTTATATACTTTCGTCCAACTCTATTTTGTTTTCTAGCATTAGATGAGTCTCAGTATCGAACGGGTCCTGAAATTTTTAAAAAAAAAGTGTGTTAACAAGGTAATAATTAATTAATTAATCAACGTATGAGGCAAAAAAACAACTCCATTAAGTCCAAGGAATCAAAGACTAATTGAAGTGAAGCTTCAATTTTCCAATATTGCAATGTTTGCTTTTTGACTTGTGATGTGTAATTTCCCCCCCACAAATATATATATATAAGGCTTTGAGATCGAGAGTGCATGCACTTTTCATGATATATAGAAAGAGTTACTTCTTTTAATACAATTCAGTGAAATGCAGAGAAGCACTTTAAAAGCCGTGCTGGTGGCAGCAGTGCTGGTGGTGGCGGCAGTGCAGGCCGCGGCGGGGCTGAGCCCGGAGGCCTGCAAGGCGGAACGCAGGGCCGGCATCAACGCGTGCAAGCCGGTGGTGTACGGCCAGCCGCCGAGCCCGCAGTGCTGCCAGTGGCTGCGGGGGGCGCACGAGGAGTGCGTCTGCCCGCTGATCACGCCGAAGCTGGCCGCCCTCATCGATGTCGGCCGGGCCGTCAGGATCGTCGAGAGCTGCGGCCGGCAGGTGCCCCGCAACTACAAGTGCGGCAGTAAGTCGAATTCTTTTACTTTCGTCATGAAAAATACTATCTGTACACTTTTATATATATATATATATATATGTAAGGGGCGATTGCTTATATACTTCTGAAAAGTTTTTGACCTTCTTATTTTACCTCTTTTAAAAGGCTAATATTAAAAATACTATTTTAACGTTCCAAAGTGTTTCAAATATATTTCTAAAGTTAAATCCTGCTGTTAGGAATAACTGTTATTTTTATAAAAATACTATTTTGCACTTTCAAATATACTCTTCTACCGTCGCCAATTTTTCTTATAATTTATCCTTAAGTTAGGAATAAAATAAGTATTTTGACTTTTTACCTTTTTAAATATACTCTTTTACCCTCACCAATTTTTCTTTTTCGCTCTTAAGTTATGGGTAAAAGAGGTATTTTGACTTCTTTTCAACTGTTGTACAAATTTAATTCGGGTTTAACCTGAAATGACTTAACAGGTATTAAGGGGTTATTTTTAAATAACGAAGAAATATGCAAAGGGTATATTTTGAAAAAAGAAGAAGTAGGAGTATATAGGATATTTCAGAAGTTTTCAAAGGTATATTAAATATTATCCCTATATATAAGTGTATATTTTATATTCTGCCCATCTTAAAAATTTTAAACTCTTTGTGTGTTTTTAGTATTAAAAAAAGAAAAAAAATTTAGATATCCTTTATGTGGTTTACCATGTTTCCACTTTAGCATCATATGATTTTAACTGCATTATTTTAGTACCCTGTGATTTTTATTTTTGTTTTGTGTTACATCCTTTGGTACCTTCTCCATTAAAGACTCACCTACAACGATTTCAGGATTAAGCCCTAAGGTGTTTCATGTCTTTTTTAAGAGGTCTCATACATTTTTTATCGATTTTTGTAAAACATCTCGACGTATATACGGGACATTTGACGGGTTTAACTGAGAAGTTAACAGAGGGTGTAACAGAAAATCAAAATAAAAATTATAGAGTACTAAAGTAAAAAAATGATAAACCACGGGAGCGTATGAATTTTTTTTTTAAAAAAAGAAAATAGAGATTTGTAGCTTTTAGTGACCTAGAGCTATGTTATGGACTGATTCATTTTTACACAGGTAGTTAAACTTGAACATGGATAAAGAAATTTTGGAATTTATTTATTGACCAATTAGGCCCTGTTTGATAAATGATCTTTAATGGAGTTTCTTTAAAAAGTTAAAAGCACTTTTTCATAAAGTTCCTTTAACAACTTGTAGCTTTACCTAGAAGGAGAAGCTCAAAGTACCTTTCTAACCACCATCTTGAGCAAAGTTTTTCCATTTGAGAAGCAAAAGACAACAATTTTGTTGAACTTGACAAGCAAAACACAGTTGTTGGATTGAAAAGCAAAAACTTGTCTTTTCATATGCACCAAATTAGGATTTTTTTTTTCTTTTCAAATAAAGAAGCTGTTACGAAAATCCGACCTAACATGCACAAATTGAATCTTTACATTTATATCACATCAGGCTTCTGTTTTTCAGATCGAGAAGCTGTTACAAAAGCAAAACCAAATGGCCACTAAATTTTAATTTTATTAATTTGACAAGGTCCATCCTTTTTGTGTGGCTAATTTTTTTTTTTTTTTTTGACATTTTGTAGGTATCACCACTCCCTGAAATCTGGAAAGTAGAAAAGAACGAGCAGAGAACAAAGCATGCAAGAAGATCATAAACTAGTAGAATGAATAAATCTGCATGGAAAGTACTTGTGTAATTTGCCTGTTTATTAGTATTTGGCATATGATTAATAAAGAGAGACACCATATGATTAATGGATTAAACTAAGATTGTATTGTCTGAAGGCCATAAGACAGATAAACTGCCTGAAAATATCGCGATTTGCACTTCGACCCCCTCGCGACATTCAAAACCTACCGATAAACTCTTAGATGTCTAAAATGATTATAAAAGATCTAATACACTCTTGATCTAAGTAATTTAACTAAAATTGTAACATAATTACATGAAAACTCAGATATCTCCTTCAAAGTCGACAGATCATGGGAATAATCTTCCTATCATTCGAAGTTCTCTCGCTATTGAGCACGCGAAAAATAAGGCAGGAGTTGTTATCGGCATAGCAGATATAATGAACCTAGTCAAATCTAACATGCGAGTTTATAACCGTAGGAAAATAAGATCACAAAAGAAGCACATTATTCTTTCTTTAATTTTCGTGTTCAGCGGTACAGATAATTTACAGAAACCAGAACAGCTTTTTGTAATCTTTTAGCATACAAAAGCTTTGCTTTAAGAAGCAAACACAGGGGACCGAAAAAAGCACTTTTAGAAACAACCATAAAGAAAGAAAAGAACCATCAGCCTGGTTCACTTGCAATTGCTTGATTACCAGTAGTACATAGATTGAAGGATGTAGAAGCATCCACAACATCCCTTTGATGCTCTACACAATTCATGCCCCGGATAGATCCAGATGCCGAAAAGTAGTTAAAAGAAAAAAAAAAAAAAAAAAAAAGTACAAGAGAAAGTGAGCCAGTGGGAATAAATTAAAAATCGAACTCGCGATAACACACAGATGCGACGAACGCACGCATCCGAACTACAAGAAAGCCCTAAACACCTCCGACTGGTCGAGCATCAGCGAATGGACGCACACGAGATGAAGATGACCGCCAGGTGCACATACACGAAAGAAAACAAAAGATAGGCTTTTCCGTGGGGGAAAGAGTTATTATTAAGCCATCCTCGTTAGTTATTCGTCTTGGATTATGGTTCCAAGATATCCAGCTCACTTCTCGCAGCAAATATCTGCAGAATAAGGAAGTACTTCCAGAGGAAGTGCTTATGATACGTGGGACCCGCAAAACTTCAAATGCGGAGAGGGTCGGAGACTGGGTCACGCCCAGTATTCGGATCTTGGTGTTTCAAAGAGAGATTCGCAAACTGTGCATCTAGGTCTCTACTGCTACTTCGGTTATGAGTCGGGGCAGGTTGGGGCTGTAAATACTGCTGCTGCTGCTGTTTCTGCTGCTGGAATAGTGACCGAAGACGAGCTATTTCTCGTTCAAACATCTCGTGCTGGACTGTATTATCAACACCCAGAAAAGAAAAACAAAGAGTATGAGATTCCAAGAATTTGTCTTATGCAATGGATTGTCTTGTATTCTAATTAACATTTAATTCTATTGTCCTATTCTGGATAAGGGATATACTTTGGAAGTTTTAGAGCTCCTGTAGCTTTAAAGTTACGCAGCATAGAGAATTAAAAGGGATTCCGGGTGATCAAAGTTACCTTTCGCAGAGATAAAAGATGGCAAAGAAGTAAACATTGAATTGTGTACAGAGGAGAAGAATTTGCACTTGCCACTAGATGATTAAGAGTTCTAAGAAGACGATTTGGATATTATTTCATCAAAAAATTGTATTAAGCAGATTACTGCCAATGCATGTAGCTTTGCAAATTTTTTGTTCCAGCATGAAATGAAGAGCACTACAAAAACACTAAAAGCTGACGAGGGTCATTCATTTATAAAGTACGCATGCTTTTCATTTCCATCCAAAGCAGGTATGTCTTAGGGGCCGAGTAGGTAGTACAAACGGTACTACTGGACAATTTTCTTATCAAGAAGAATTGAGAGAAAAACAAAGAAAAGGAGGTCGGTAATGGTGGTGATCGCATACAAGATCCTTTTGTTGCATGCAGCTGCATCTGAAGAAAAGAAAACAGTCGCGCTAAATAAATTAGAAATAGTTTGTCTTCAAGATATCCCTCAAAGTGTGGTTGGGACAAAAATTATTGGCTGGACCTTGAGCAGGGACCGCAACCCTCTAAAAGCTGCCACATACCCCTGATTTAAGGGCTTTCAGGTTTATTGAAATCTGTGCCAACCCACCAAACAGCTTTATCAAAAAGTGCCCTGCCCACCAAACAGCTTGGCCATTCAGGGTATGTGTAGCTGCGAAGGTTTATGGTCCATGCGTGACATGATGGTCCATATCCAGACTATATTTCTATGGTTAGAAGTGACAGATAATGGTCGATAATAAGTGGTAGCACTAATGAAAGATTCCAGCTTAACTGGCAAGACGTATTTCTCCTGATCAATCATTGCTCAGACCTAATCAATTAATACGCATGCACGAATAAAGCACCAAAGTGTCAATGTTATTTACTTAAGGTGTACTTATTATCGAGCTGCTACTACTAGCTACTTTAAGTTACCAATTAATATAACATACCTATTTTGGTGTTAAACTAACCAGTCAAAAATCTAGTAGTGCTTTCTCGAACAGCTCTGCTTAAACAACACCTCTACAAAAGCTTCAGCTGTGCAGAACAGACCCATTTCATAAGTTACTTGTTTTGTAGGCATACTTACAGCGTTTAATAAGCTGTTCTTGAGCCAGGCTTTCGAGGCGTTGCTTCAAAGCCTTGTTCTCCAAGTCCAGTATGAGATTCTGCTGGCTAAGAAATTCGATTTCAGCTGAAACTTCTAACCCTTCGGCCTGCGGAGTAAAACAGACCAAATGAGCCAACGTTGTTAGAACCAAAACTCTTCTACGGCATCCGCCTTCCATGAAATGAGATTAACAAAACCACTTGAAGCTCAATTATCTGTCACTAATTACCTGCAATGCTTGAACATTTCTCTCAAGCTCGGCAATGTATTGGAGCTTCCTAACTCGTGAGCGCTGCGCGAATTGCCTGTCGTGTACGAGAGATGCACACATCAACGACAAAAGATTCTAATGACAGATAAGACAACTTTTAATGATCTTCGCTATTTGTTTCTTGCCAATATAACAAGTAATGTCTAAAATAACATTAGATTTGAAAATAGTCTTAAACTATTTTGCAGGATATGCAACAAGAAATATATGGTACTCTATCCGTTCATAAAGGAACTTTGGAACATCGTTACTCGTTAGAATACTTAGCACAAATGTGGTTTCTATAAAATTCAGATGCCATTAATGAAAGGTAGCAAGTGTAGATCCATTATACTCATAATAGCGACGCACTAAAAACATCAAAGTGGAATATGAATGTGAATAGCAGGAATCTCACTGTTTAGCCCGCTTTGGATCCACCTCAGGCTGCAAATGCTTTGCATGGGAGACTTCCTTTCTTTCATTGGAAACCTTCGAATCCTGCGCCGATTCTTCGTGGACATTCTTCTCGCTGGCATTATTAGAAGGCGCCACATCAGCATTCCTCGAAACACACGATGACCCATGATGCACGACCTTCTCCTTCATCGCGGGGCCGCCACTCGGCCGATAATTTACCGAGCTTATCGGAGATTCCCACACTTTATTCTGCGGGTAATACTCCTGAGCCGACGCCGCCCACGGAGGCAGCGAGTGAGCCGCCCCATCCAAGTACGCAAAAGAGTCGCTCGACGACCGACGATGGGCTCCCTTTCGTACAGGGGTGTCCGGCTCGTTGAGAAGATCGTCGAGCCACGAAGGTTGCTCTTCAATAAGAAAGCTCTCGGACGAAGTACGCTGATGGTGGTATCGATTGTTTCCCTCTCTCGGCTTATGGGTAGGGTTCCCTTTCGATCCGACGGAACCGTAATCGCCGTAGGACGGGGATACGATCGGAAAAGGGCTTTTTGGAGGAAGGAACGATTGTTTTGCGGCAGATGATGAGCTTCTTAGGTTAGCCACGCCTTTTGTGCTCGCCATGGTTTTGTGTTTCAAATCAAAACTGTTGAAGTAGATAACAATGATAATAAGCTGAGGCACAACAAAATACTATAAGAAATCAGAGGACGAGGGTTTCAATTGGGATTGAATCCTCAATCATCGATAAGAATCAAATCGATCAAATGCACTGCAAATCCATATTCAGATCCTATCAACATGCAAATGTAGATGGACAAAGCATTAATATTGCGATAAAAAACCCTAACAAATCGTTTTATAACGCAAAAATCGATAGATTCCGCATAGAAACAAGGAAAAAATTGAAAAAAAAAAGCCATCGAATTGAGTAAAACTGCGGCAAAGTAGGAGGAATCACACAAAAGCAACAACAATTAGGCATTTTTAAGATAACTAAACCGAAATTAAGGAGCTTTTCTTTGAGATCCAAAGAAGAAACCATACGACACCAATCGAATCACACAGGGACGAAATCGACGCACCAAACGATCGGCTCGATCCTCCGCTTCCCTCCGAGCCGATGCCCCCCGAGATCAAACCCTAAAAGCGGCGCCTTTTAGGGTTCGAGAGAGAGAGGAGGAGGAGGAGAGAGAGAGAGAGGAGGGAGATTAGAGGGAGAGAGAGAGAGAGGGGTGGGGAAAGAGGAACGGGGAAATGGAGGTGGTGGTGGTGGTGGTGATGGTGGTGGGGAAAAAAGGAGAGTTTTTTATCGCGAAATAATGTGTAAAAATAAAAAAAATATCGCGATTTTTCGAAATTAGAAAATGGGGGGTCGTATTTGCAAACGAACCCCTACAATAATACGAAAGTGTAAACTAGTCCTTCGTTAGAATTGTTAATCCCATTCCCCGCAGACGAAATCTCAACCGTCTGATCGGACGATCTGACGGTTGAACAGAGATCAGAGGACTTAGAGCAAGTATGAATTGTTCCGTGCACCTGGTGTATCCGTACATATTATGCACTGTATTTAATATCGGATTACCAGTGCATTAAATTCAAGGATTAAATATTTAAATACATTTTATGAAGTAAATTCTAATTACGAGGGCTCTATAATGAAATATTTGGAAAAGGAGCATGGTGCACCGGGTGCATGGAAATTGAACAAAATAGAAGAGGGAAAATTCCGGATCGCGACTTTTTCATTATCAAAAAAAAAGAAAATGTTAACGGGAAGAGCACAATTATCACATCATTATTGCAAATAACCCCTATACAAATTTAAAAATACAAAAAAAAACCCATTATTATAATTTTCAATCTAATGAAAAATGCTACGCCTTCATAATAATGCTATTTAATACGTAGCGTTGGAAAAACTACTTAATAGTTAAAATAATACGAACTCACATAGCTACTTGTTTATTTATTTGAATCATATGAACAGTATAATTACAAGTATAGCAAAGTTTATAATTTTACCTCTAATCTCGACTTTTCATCAAACGATCAGATCATAATCCTAATTATTTTTTTAATTTTTTTTGTATGGAATATTTATGCATGTATTGGTATTTAGATGCTTTTATATATATATATAGTACAAATGTAGGAATAGTGGTAGTGGTGCCAACAATGAGACAGCTAAGTAGTGGGTTCAATACAGCTGCTACCACTCCTCTATTTGGGTGGTGTTGGGTTGTTAATTTAAACTAAGTCATCTCTCTCTCTCTCCTCTCTCCTCTCTCCTCTCTCCTCTCTCTATGTATATGTGGTCATTATCATTATCATTTGGTTTACTCATGTTCATTAGGGTTTTTGATGATGATAGGGTGATTGATATATGTATATGCTAATGATTAGTCTATGGTTAGTAGTAGTCTTAAACTATATACTGCGTTTCTTTCGTTAATATCAGTGTGTTTATGCGTGTGCATCGTTCGCCACGCATTTAGAATCATTTTGATTTAAAGAGGATAGAGACGGACAATTTCGAACACGACAGATCCGATAATACAGGACGACGGGATCAAAAAAGATTATTCATAATCCGTTCCGCCTCATAATCCGTTCCGCCTCGGATCATAAAAATAACCCGTTTTCTACCCCAAATTTGTTTTTTTTTTCTTTCGTTTATTGTCCCATAGAGGGTGAATCAGAGTGGGAGCTCCACCAACCCGAATTTATTTGCATCCTTAGAAGTTACTGAGAGAGAGAGATAAGACGACAACAATATAGCACGAAATAGGCTGGTTCCGAATTAGACACAACATAACATGATATCACGCAAAAGAAAATAAGTTGTTTAGTTCAGTATTTAAGATTTTAATATTGTAGCACAGATATTTAAATAATTTTAGTGTAATTAGCAAAATAACCATAGTGGCAAGTATTATTATTATTATTAGTATTAGTATTAGTATTATTAAACTATGATAAATAAGCAATAATCTCACGATATAATAACACATAAATGTAATCTCATATCATATCGTTTCGGATTCCGAGATGATAATTATTATTGTAATTTTTTTTTTGACCAATAAAAAAAAGGAACTCTATAAAATAAACAATAATAAAGAAATAAATAAAGGGCACGATTCAAATCGTGCCAAGTGGGCGCACGTGGCGCCACCTCCGAGTCGATCACAGCCGTTGGATTCGTCAGATCCCATGTGCTTCTACACGTACGCAGAGACCGCGGTCAATCGGACGGTTGGAATCAGTTCAACCAACGAGGAATCCTTTCCGTGAGCCCGGTGTATCCGGACATCTCATGCACCGCATTTAATATTTCATAAGCAATGTATTAAAATCAAATATGTCAAATAGATATAATTTTGAATATTTATAGGATGCTTAAAAAAAGATTTCAAATTTTGATAAAATTCAATTATATAGGAAAAAATATTATTCAGTTTATAAAATATTGTTATTGAAATTAATAATTATTAATACGTAGATCTTTAGAGTATCATATAAAATTAATTTTTAATGTTAAGATCTTAGTATTTGAAATAGATTTCACCATTTAAAAAATATTCCTCTGATTTGCATTACTTGAAAATTTATTATCAGGTGATGGCGCAATAGATAAGCCCAAAAATTAGTTCGCAAATTTAAACTTTTAAATTATCAACTCTAATAAATTTTTAAAAAAATTATCTAAATGATTTATGTAAATCGAGGTCATTATTTAAGGAAAGCTATTTTTCCATCTAAATATCATTTCGTTCTTAAAAAAGTTATCTTTTTTACACCACTCTTATATAATTGCCTTTTTAGAGTTTCTTGCGGCAAGGGCCTCGTAAATAACTTTGCGAAAAATATAAAAAAGTATTATTATATTATGAGAAATAAGTTTTTTAAAACTTTTTAAGTTTTAAAAGTTTCAATTCAACTTATGTAACATGTTTTAATTTTTGGTAATCTACACTCTTGGTCCTCAAATTGTAAGGTGCAGGACAATTTGGTTATTAAAATTTGATTTATTATAATTTTCGACTTTTGATTGCTATTTCACTGCACAATTTAGTTGGTTGAATAATGACGTGTAATTAATACGACAGTGATGTGATTAATGTTATGGTAATAATTAAAATTTTACATCGCTGTCGCATTAATAATACATTATCGTTCAGTATACTAAATTTAATTTGTAGGATTACGATAATTTAAAAAATTCGAATCGTCAACTGCAACAAATATTGGTTTGAGAACCAAAGGTGCAACCAAATTTCTTAGATGACCGGTTCATGGTGGACCAAGTCCAGGAAAGAGTTTCCCGTTTCCTCTGTGTGTACCAGTATGATCCAACGGCCCAGAAACACCGTAGATACACGTGGCTCCACTTGATGCAATGCGCGAAACGGTGGTCGTCGACGCCGTTGGATTCGGAGGAAACGGCGTTCCAAAACGCAGTTTTGATAATCATGAATGGACGGTTCTGGAGCCACGGTGCATCGGCTAGGCAAAAAAAAATTATTGCATGGACCGAGCGCATAACTTCGTGTGTGGACCGTAAGAGCCCTCCACCCTTCATCTTCGTCTCGTTGAATCCAAACCGTCCGGTGCATTTCGAAGTTCCTATGTTTTCCATGGAGATCCCTTCAACTATAGACGACTTTGAAAAAGTCCCTCGGTTTTATCAAATAATCAATAACTCCATTAAGTATAATAGGTTTAATTATTAAAAAATCTAAAAATAATAATTAAAGTTTAACTTAATTAACTAAAATAACTCAACATAAAAAAGAAGTTAACAAATTGTTAATGTAAAAAGTGAAGGGGCATGTTTACAAAGTGACTAATACTTGAGGGGTCTCGAAGCATTTTTGGTATGTTTGGCGGTCCACGGTTGACGTGGTGAACCCAGTCTACAAGCTATATTTACTATTTCTTGAGATACATTAGCACGCAATTTAAAGCGGGGTTATTTTTGTCTTTTAGGAAGAACTCTTTCCTTATCAAATAAAACCTCTTTTAAACTCCACACTATCTTCGCTCTCCCCCATTTCAGAGCTCCGATCTCCTTAGGGCTTCCATTTCCCCCGGCGAAAACGACGATTTCGATCGAATTTGGCTCATCTGAAGCGATCTCTTTATCCAAGGTTTCAGATTCTCCGCATTTTCGTGTTTTTTTTGTTAATTTTGGTTCGGATTCGGTGGAGTTTTTTAGGTTAAGAAAGTGAATAGGGTAAGCTTGGTTTCTCGGAACTTTTTATTAGTTTTCTGTTAATTTTGATGCGGATTTGAGTCATTTGACGGGAGTTTAGGTCGTTTTAGGTTAAGAAAATGATCTACGGTTAGCTGAAATTCTCGGCACTTTTCGCTTTTTTTTTTCCAATTTTGATTCGGATTTGAGTCATTTGGTGGAAATTTAGGTTAAGAAAACGATCTAGATTTTCAAGGATTCTTGGCGTTTTCTTATAATTTTTGCTTCGGATTTGTGGGATTTTAGGCGGAGTGAACGATCTAGGGTTAGGGGAAGGTGGGGTTAGCGATGAGTAGTCAAGAAGCGGCGGCTGCGGCTGCGACGCCTGGTTTGGTTGATCCGATGAGGCTGGCGGCAAGGTGGAGGTCGGCGGCGGAGTGGAGGAAGGTGGACGAGGAGCTCGACGGGGAGCCGGAGCCGTCGCACCTCAACACGATAAACAGCTCAGGGCTGTTCCACATTGTGTCGACCGACAAGTTGTCGGTGCAGTATGTCGGAATCCAGCAGCACGGGCACGACGTCGGTACCGTGCAGGCCAACTGCCCTGCGCCGACCAAGCGGTTCGCCTACTACTTCGAGATGACTGTCAAGAATGCGGGGCTCAAGGGCCAGGTTGCCATCGGCTTCACCACGGAGCATTTCAAGATGCGGAGGCAACCAGGGTAAGAGGATCGCCGGTCTTTATAGTTGGATGCTTTTACTTTAGAGTTATAAATAGTGCAACTTTACTCGTAGCAAAATTGTATTGTTAGTCTTTAAACTGTTTTGAAGATGATATCACAAAACCTGTCTCTTCATTGCGGCAGCAAGTACATGACTCTATCTGCCTAGTGGCACAATCAGCGCTCAAACTTCTGTGATGAATTGTAGTCTTTACATTGTATATGTTATTTATTGTAGCTAAAAGTGGATAATATGAGAAAAGAGAGAACATGGAGAACACATTGCTAGCTCATTTCTTGCAGCTTATAATCATTCAGATACGTGTGATGTTAGAATTCATAAGGATCTTTTAGCTTATTGCAGCTACTTGTGGTAAATTGCACTGGTAAAACCTAAAGCAAAAAATAAGTCCGAGTTATCCCATAAAGCTGAAATATCAGTTCAACTTTAATCAGATTTGAATCTCCTTTCTGGTTTTCTATGGCAAATAATTTGTGAAATAACCATGCTCGGATGCTCCCCAAAAGCCTCGAGTTTTATAACAAGGTATCTATATTTCTTTGGAGCGCTCGCACCTTATGAAGTGTCTATTTTCATTGGTACCCTACAAACTATTGCGTTTTTATTCCATGTTTTCTGGAACCATTGGCATGAGCAGTTATTTTTATTTTCAAAGTCCTTGATAACTAAACCTAGGGTGTGAATACTTATGCATTCGCTTGTCTATATATATATATATATTCTTTTCATTAGTCTTTTGACTCTTTGCAATGCATGGATGCTGATGCATTACCTTGTATATGTTTTTTTGGAAAGGCACTAACAAAATTCTGTGGTATCTTTATTTAGAAACCTTTAGTTATTATTTCGTAATACTTGTTTTGGATCTCTGCTTTGAATTGATGTTAAACGACTGTCTGTCTGTTTGTTTGTCATACTGTACTTTCAAATAATTTGTTGGGTTTTATAAGGGTACTTGTTCTTGCAGTTGGGAAGTTAATAGCTTCGGATATCATGGAGATGATGGGTATCTTTATCGGGGACAAGGAAAAGGAGAAACTTTTGGCCCAAAATTTACAACGGGCGATGTAGTTGGTGCTGGTATCATTTATGCATCACAGAAGTTGTTTTTCACGTAAGTTGGTATTACTTGTTAGTAAGCATTAATAGTCAGTTGTTAGTGTTCGTATGGACTATAGATGGTTTGTAGTTTACTCAGTGGCTTTGTTGTGCGCTTCTTCATTCTTTTGGCATTAGATTTCCTGAATCTCAAGTTTAATTGAATACTTATCTGCGAAACACATTGGATTAGTTTCAACTTAGATGAACTGCTATGGCACCATATGGAAATTTGAAATCATTTCCTGTTATTTTTCTAGGCAACTGTAAACAGTCCTTTTTTAATTTGGAAGTTGGAACTGAAACCATTGGAATTTCATGTCTGCTTAGAAATACTTGATTGGCTTTCATTTGATAATAAGGTTGTAGATAGTGCACGACAGACACTTATCAGTTGGAGTGTTTATAGCGAATTGCAGATTTGGGTCCGATAGCGGCGCCTATGAGCCCATAGTTGGTATCCACAAGAAAGTACTATTTTATTTCCTTATTGAATTTTTATCTAAAATGGTATAAAATAATATTCCAGTTCTAAATCTAGAAGCATAACACTATCAGTTCTCTAGATTTATGTTCTTAAGTGCATTTGGACTTAACAGGTGATCCTTGGTGGCCATCGATGACCATCGATGATCCATGGTGATCTGTTGACAAAACCTTGTGGTCGCCTATAAGCTCTCACGGTCACTCTGTGCTTTCTACCTATACAAAGAGAACCCCAGGTCCCCAAAATGAACATGCTTGAATAGTTTTTCGATACCCATCGAGTACTTTATTTTTTCTAACTGAATATTTCCTTGAATCTTTAGTTATTTTCGGCCAAACCACCCCTGCCTGGTATCTTTAGGGATTTGGGGCCTGAGGCACTCAATATGGACCTGCTATAGTGAGTTCAAGGCTGTCAAATTCTTGCTATTATCCCAACCCGTAAATTTCACTCCTCATTGCATAACATAGCAGTTATCATTTGTCATTGCTATAGCGGCAGCTATATCGGCTGTAATTGGCTGTTATTTAAGACAGTGGTTGACAATCAGCGATGTCATGTGTTGTTAAGATTTATCATTGTCGCTGAATTCATTTTCCTTTTTTCTCCTATGTGTTTACTTTTGTTCTACTTTTTCTGCTTCTGTATCTAACTGCTATTTTGCCTTTTCTTCTTCAATGTTTGCTAGAATCTTAATTTTTCATTCTGATGTGCAGAAAAAATGGAACAGTTGTTGGAACTGTCTCCAAGGATGTAAAAGGCCCACTATATCCTACCGTTGCCGTTCATAGTCAGAATGAAGAGTACGTCCATAGTGCAAGAAATTCATTTATTCTATTATATCTTATCTTTCTTATATCTATTTCTATCATATGAGCGCTTGCGTGCGCGCACACACACAGCGATCAGAATTGCACAGCATTGCATGTTAGCCTGCCTTTTCCATTTTGTTTCTCCCAATATATTAGCTTTAGTCAGAATCATCAACAAGTGTATTATACGAGCATATTATAATGCGTTCTCTCATTAGTTTGGCAGTGTTTGCTCCTCCCTTCGTGTTTTAGTCTGCCATGCACATGAAAAGAGCCATTTTGACTAGACCATAACAGGAAGTGAAATTGAATAGTTATTAGCGTCTTAATCAGTGAAGTCAATGCAGTCTATTCTATCTTCTTCATTCAGCATGTCATTTGCCTTCCTTCCCTATTTATTCTGATTTTGACAATTGATCAGGGTTACTGTGAACTTTGGAAAGCAACCATTCAAATTTGAGTTAGAGGTATGTTGCATGTCTTTTCCTGTGGAACATTTTTATTTGATCCAGTACATTTTAAATTCTCCTTGTAAGTAATTTTTGGGTAGCATTTCACTTCTTTTTTTATAGCGGGTTCTTGAATTGTCTTTTTATTTGATATGCTCAGTCCTCTGTATAAATGTAAATGATTCTTGTATATGCTTTCTTTGTTTTGCTATCTTATGTATCTTATTTATAGAGAGACCATGAATTTATTTATTTGCTATATGTATTTATGGTTTACTTCATTAGCTATTAACTTACAGAATATGATTCTCCTTTTACCTTCCATTCTTGAGTATCTCTCAGCTTTCGTCTTTTTTTTTTTTATTGACTTGCACACCTTGCCTTGTAACTTACTGATTAGTTATGCTTTGCATTGTCTTGTAACTTTTAAGTGCGAAAATTTAGTCAGTTTAGTGGAGTTGCAATATTCTATTGTCCAATTGTTATTGTGTGTATTAATCCTGAATTCTGCTAGACTGTTGCATATCATTTTATTTACTCTCTTTTTTTTCCGAAGTTGTACTCCGTAATTTAATGCTTTAGGTGTATGTTAGTATTGCATTTTTCTATTTCATGTATATTTCGCCGCCTCTCCTATTTATCTACATCTCTCGAGTTTTATTTAGAGAAAAATCCTGTTAAGTTGCAGACATGCATATATCTATGTTGCTCGGATTTTATCAAGATATAGAACCTGTTAAGCTGCAAACTAAGCATAACTATTGAACTTGCTAAGTACACGCATCGAACTTCTTTCTGCTTCTTTAACATCTCATAGACTAGATCTCGTTGTAGTGATCTCATTTAGTTTCTCTTTGTGGGCAGAATTTTATCAATGAAGAGAGAAAAAAACAGCTCGCAGTGGTTGAAAATCAGTTTTTGCCTCCTCATCTAAGTCATTGGTAAGTCCTGCATCATTAATAACCATTTTGCAACAAAATAATCGGAAGGTGTATTAGAAAATTGTGAGGTGAAATAATTTTGTTTTTAAATGATTGTTCAATATGTTAATAATCTGTTTGCTTCTTCTCTTATGACATGAAAAGCGACTATATCTGATGTATATGTCTTGATGTTGAAGTACAAAAGATAGGAATAAAGATAATCAAATCAGAATGGTGAAAAAGCAGTAGAAGTTACTGACATATGTATATATGTTGCGCCTTTCCCATTGGAGTTGCTAAATGAGCATCGCATTTTCTAAACGTGCATTAGTTTTTCTTATAAAGGAGATATGAGATATCATTTGATGGTTAACATCGGGACTTCCTTTCCAAAACTTTTAAGGACCAATGAAATTTTTATCAAATATTGTGTGAGTATTGCCCTTGTTATTTCTTTTGTGTTGTGGTTATGCAAAAACATAATAGGTACGTGGCATTTCTTCATCACAGGATAGTCCGTTCATATCTATTACATTATGGGTATGAAGATACTTTGGCTTCTCTGGACATTGCAACTGAAAGTAATCCCTCTCTCACCAAAAGAACTACTGTCGATGAGCAAACAAACATGTATGCTCTTAACCATAGAAAGGTTCTGCGTCAGGTAACTGTGGTGTACTCCCCAAAAAATCACTAGTCATTTCAGCCATTACTTTGAAGTTTGAACTGATTTTTGACTGCTATTCTGTTATTGAGAGCTAATTGTGCCTTACTAGCTTTCTCTCTCTTTATGATTTTACATGGAACTCGACGAACTATGACTTATTTGTACTTATTTAGAGTGAATATTGTGGTACGAATTAATCAACCAGATATTTCCAGATATTCATCTTGTTAAGAGACACAAATACTGTTTATACAGGTCTAAGTCTGTTCTCTGGTAGAATCCAGTTTCTTGAAAGCATTCGAGATAGTACTTTTGACAATTTTCAGTTCGGATGTCTAAAAAATGTTCCTAGAGAAAACTTCTCTGTTTGAGATGATTGGAACCTTATCCAAGTGTGAAGAATAATTGAGGTTATACTCATATGATCTGAAGTGATTTTGATGGTAACCCGTTGTGTGTTATCTATCAGTTTTGTTGCCTTCTCTCTACCCCCTAGTTGGACTCCATCTACTACTTTTTGAAGTTTTTAAAAAGGAAATATCTGTTTTGTTTTTCCTTTCTCTACCTTCAAGGTGTATAATATTTGTTTCTTAACCATTTTGTATCTTTTACTAATGAAGCTTATCAGGAATGGAGATATTGATACTGCATTTCAGAAACTCCGAGAATGGTATCCTCAGGTAGTACAGGTAAAATTTCCTAATGACTTTACAATATGTGACTTCTAAGTCACTTACAAAAAGACGAAAAAAGTGAAAACAAGTGATCTTTACATCAAAATATAGAAAAAGAAAAAAAAAATCTATTCTTGTGTTAATTATCGTTGCAAAGAGAATGCCATTTTCATTTATTATAAAGCTTAACTGGTCGTACTATATTTATTGGCTTGTATGGACTTCAGATGTCGTCAATAGTCGTTGAATATATACTTTTGGTCAAAATTTCCAACTCAGTTACAATTTGTATTGTTTTATAGGAGATCTGCTTTCATCTTCAATAATCTTAAGTTTTGATCGTGATACTTTTTGTATCCTCGAAGCATCTCTACTTAAGATTTTTCTACTAAATATAAAACAAAATAATCAACTTTTCCTGCAGGATGAGATGTCAGTCATTTGTTTCTTACTTCACTCCCAAAGGTTCATCGAGTATATCCGGGTAAATCTCTAATATTCTCTACGTTTATTTATACAAATTTCATTCATGTGCTCTTCTGTCCGTTTATTTATGTCTTGGCGGTTCATACACTGAAGGAGTTGTAATCAATGAATCCCAAAATCAGTTTTTTGTTTGTTTCCTTTATTTTGATTAACTTTTCTATTCTTTTGTGAATTTTTATTTTACTGTGAACATTTTATGCATGTAGGCTGGCCATTTGGAGGATGCTGTAATGTATGGCCGTGCTGAGCTGGCTAGATATTTCGCCGTTAAAGCTTTTGCAAACCTGCTTGAGGTGAGTCTTGTGGCTTGTACAATTGCATCCGAACATTCTATTGCAGACATTGTACCTTTTCTTCGCTTACAAGCTAAAATCAGGATTCATCAAATTGAATTACGGCAATGTAATTGCTTAAACTTTCTGTAACCAACAGAATTGGTTAATCAGTTAAAATTGAAGCTCCAAAACCTTCTTCTGTTGTCGCTAAAATTTATCATATATAATCATGGTAACTAGCTTAACTATTCTTATCTGCATATAATATTCAGCTATTTTCTACCGTTCGCTGTAGGATTGGCGGGAAAGTTTATGAATAAATCGTGCTTACAAATCTCTCTCTCTCTCTCATAGGACATTGCCGCACTGCTTGCCTACAACGAGCCCGCGGAATCGTGCGTCAGCTACCTACTCGAGCCTCCGCAGCGCGAGTTTGTCGCTGATGCAGTGAACGCGTCCGTCCTCTCGACGAACCCTAACTCGACGGACTCGGAGAGCTGCATGTATTCGACCCTCGAGAAGTTGGTGAGGCAGCTGACGGTGTGCACCTTGGACTGGCGAACTCTGAGCGGCGGCCAAGGCGAGGCGTTCTATCTCCACAGAGAATTGCGTAGCCGCGGAGGGGTCAAGCGGAGTTCGGCCTACTCGGATTAAACTCTCCAATTGGTACCGCTTCCTGGCTCTGTGGTAGAGTTATTATTTTAGGGGAAACAAAGAAGCATATGATGAAAGATAACTTTTAGAGCTGATACATGTGAGCTTCCTGCAACAGATACAGATTCGTTCCTGTTTAGGGTTTTAGAAAGAATCTCTGCCATGTTCAAACTGTAAAGTAGCGGCGGTGGTTAAAAACGGTGTACAGAGAATTGTTTGTGATGTTAAGAGTTTGAATCTTTCATGTAATAAACCCTTCGATTACAATCGCAATTCCCGGGTTTGTATGCTTGCTTCGACGCATTTTTTATATAGTCTTGATTGGTACGGATTTCGATGGCCTAGATGAATTTGTATTTTTTTTTTTTTTTCTGTTTTAATGTCGGATACTTTGTTTTGGGTTTGTTTTGTTAGTCTTATTTGGAGTGAATGAGAATTCTGCAAACTATACTTTTTGGGAAGTTTATTTTAGGAGAGATGTGTTGGGGGGGCCAGCCTCAACTCAACACATTGAAAAGACAAAGAAATGGAATAAACAGCCGGATAACCCCCAGTTGTCAACTGAATCACACTTTGCGATTACAAATAGACATTGAACTCCAAAAAATAGCAAAACTTTATCCAACATGTGTTCAAAAAGCTGTCATAGCCTTCAGATATAAATTTCTGCCGTTATGCAATGAAGCTAACATGCGGAATAACTCGAACACAAGATTTATATACGCCGAAAATCATCGACCTTGTCGATGCCATACATGCGGATCTGCTTAAGATATGGATGATCAAGTTTGTTACAAATGAAGTAAAGCTTCCCTTCGTTTTAAGCCAAGCAAACATGCTCCAATGAGCAAAATAAGGAAGCATACATTATTAGAGCATATACAATATTTCATGCTGAACACCGGTGCTCGTCAGAGCTACTGCCTTAATGCGTATTTTGTATGAAGCCTCTGATGTCGAAAGCATCCTCAGCAGACTTTGTAATGACACCCTGGAGAAAAAGAGAGAGTAACATTGATTTAAGAGAAATAATCACATGTGAATAACATTGGAAAGAAAGCTATGTAAGGTTTTTGCGCAGTTTATATAGGAAAATGATCATAGCAGAAAGATACGTGATTTGAAGTTCATAAATTATGCAACATATTAATACTTATTAATAAACCCATAAATGCAAATATTAGTTCGTTGATTCAGAATATAGTTGAAATTGTTCTTTGATTTACTCTAAGCCTCTAAGGTGCTTGCTCGCTTCATAAAAACGTATTTCTTTCATTAGTCTTTCTTAACTTTTAGCAAGAACAAAAAAATCCTGCTATTTTCATTTAATGAGAAAATTATTCTGTACTTTTGAAGACATCAAATTTTAGCTCCCAATCACCACTAGCTGTTTAAAATACTACATATTTAACTGTTAAATTTGGCTACCCACACAAATTGGGAGAGAGAGAGAGAGAGAGAGAGAGAGAGACCTTTTCTGTTATGATAGCTGTTATTAAGTTTGCTGGAGTAATATCGAAGGCAGGGTTCCAGACGGCGATTCCTGGTGCAGCTACTTGCTTTCCTAAACCCCCCTCAGAATTTAACAACTCCTTTGGTGATCTCTCTTCTATAACTATTTGTTGGCCAGATGATAGAGAAAGATCAATAGAAGTTATAGGCGCTGCGACAAAAAACTGTACTCCATGGTGCTTCGCACAAAGAGCGACATTGTAGGTTCCAATTTTGTTAGCAGTGTCACCTGGATAGCAAATCAAGAGGCAAATTAAAATTGAACCAGTTTTAAAAGGTACAAAAAAATTCATTTATCTTGCTTCTTTTAGGTACCGTTAGCGGCTATTCGATCCGCCCCGACAATTACTGCATCAATATGCCTAGATTTCATCAGTGTGGCCACAGCAGAATCGGCTATTAAAGTGGCAGGTATTTTATCATGAACCAATTCGAAAGCTGTGAGTCTTGAACCCTGCAAAATGCAAGAAATTATATTATATCTCAGAAAACCGAAGATAGCCAACTATGCTGCCTTCATCACCGCAAAAGGTTATTAAAAATGCGAAAGTCAATATTCTCAAAGTAGATACTAGGGGAGAGTTTTGGTGTTTGACCGATTGAAAGGATAAGCTGAATCTAAAATACAAAGGATAACATACTTTCTTATATGACTTGAAAAATTTGTCGACTACTAAAACAATGAAAAGAGATATAGCAGGCTTAAATGATTGCCTGGTTAAACGGGCGCGTTTCTGTGCAGTAGGCCCTTTCTAGAACCCCTTCAGCATGCAGAGCACGAATAACCCCAAGGGCGGTTCCATATCCAGCAGTAGCAAGGCTACAGACCACAAAAAGAAAGATTAGTACCAAGAAAAGAAAAACCCAAAAAAAAATATTAATGCAAGAATACAATGAAAAATATTAGCGGACTCGAGGAACCTTCCAGTGTTGCAATGTGTCAAAACAGAGAGCAGTCTGGAGTCTCCTGACTGGCCTTGAAGAAATTTGGCTCCATGGAAGCCAATTGCTTTGTTTGCAGCAACATCATCAATAAGCATGACTTCAGCAGCATCAATGAAAGCCTTACGGAAAAATAAAGGAAAAAATTAGGCACCAGTCCACAAAAAATAAATAGAAAGTACCAGTTTTTTGTGTAAAATTTTTGCAAAATAAAGTAAAAAAGTTGCAGATATTAAGCTTCAAATGAGAAATAAGTCTCTCGCAAAGTTCAGAGAAAAATGTATTGGATATTTGGATGTAATAACCAAAAGTATTGCATATTCTGATAATACTACTACATGTTAAGGCGCCTTGAACTGGTTCAACTGTGAAAACAAGGAACTCCTTTTCATAACATTAACCTACCCTCCACCTGGTTCCTTCTACACCGCACGGCGTCGCGCCGGAAACTTGCCGGCATGGTACGGCACGGTGCGTGCCGGGCCATGCCGATACGTGCCGGTCACAAAAAGTACATGTGTGCCGACATATAATGGCATGAATATTTATTTTCTTTAGCAACAAAATATTCTAACGGTTTATTATGTATCTTTATCAAATCTTTTGAACTTTATTGAGAAAATTACTTACTAATTTGAAGAATAAAGGGTTTGGAGCTGTGCCATCGGTATGGGAGTTGTATCGTGTCGATATCTTGTTGGCACGATACGGTATGGTAGATACGACCCGTGCCGATGGGCACTTAAATCCTTACTTCTACATTTATTAAACAAGTAATAAGATATCAGAAATAGTTCTTACTAAGCATAGATATTTGTTAGGGCATCAAAAAAAGATACAGGACATTAAACTACTAGAAGTGAGATCAAAAGTTCTTTATGAGCCAGTACCTGGAAAACAGCTTTGGCCTCGGTAGCACTCTCAGCCGTCTTCAGTGCTAAATTTTGAAGCTTCGTCGCGGCCTCTGAAAGATTCACCGCAGTTGGTCGGCTGCCATGAAATGAATCATAATTAGCAGCAATTATACACTTTATAGAACAACAATGAACTGATAATACATCGCAAAACCGAGTGCCATATTAAAATTAAAAGAAATGTAACGATAATCTTAATGTAAATAGAAGTAATAGTACCTAGAAACAAGATAGTCCAGCTTCCTCACAAGGAGAGAAGCAGCATCACCAGGTGTACCATCAAAGTCGAGATTGAAGACTTCTACAGCAAGTGAAAGGGCTGCTGCTATAGCAATTGCAGGTGCGCCGCGAACCACCATATCCCGTATTGCGTTCCTGAGTAAGTTTATACCGAAGATGAATTGAATGCTTCAGAAAAATCTAAATCGATAAAGTTTCTTTATCGATTGCAAAACGGAACGTTGAATTTTCATGTTCATGTGTCATAAAACTAAAACTAAAACTTAAAACCATTCTTCCTCAATAGCTTTTTCCTATTTCCTAACAAGCGACCATTTGCTTTTTCTGAAAGTTGAATTTATTGTGTAATTCATTGGTTTCTAAGCATTCTTCAACTCGTAATCATCAAAACGCAACACAAAATCATATTTTTATCCCTTTTTTTAAAACAAACACCACAAACTCTACTTCAAAACCTAGAAAACTCCCAAAAACACCATGAAAATGGAAATTAACCAAAAAAAAAGCGCACTAAAAAAACAGGAGATTTTAAAGGCTCACCATCCATCCGTGGTATTCAACACATCCAAATACAGAGTCTCCAGCGGAAGCCTCCTCTGTACAAGAACGCAAACACTCCGTTACTACAACGCGATCACAAATCCCAAATCCAAAACAAGTGGAACGTTGTATGTTGCAACCACACAGACCTGATCGAGGAGGCGAAGGGACCCGCGCTCGTAGCGGATCGATTGCAGGGAATCGGAAACGCCATTAGTCTCCACCATCGTCGTCGTCGGAGGGAGAACACCCCAAACCCTAACCCTAACCCTAACCCTAGCCTTCGAATCGATCTAGGGTTTATTGGAGCCTTTTATTTATTTAATTATAATTATCCACGAATATGGGGAATAAATGTCGGAATAGCGTCGGGGGTTTATATAGGTGTGCGGAATAAGTATTTGTAATTATGACTACAATGATTAGGATAAATTACAAAAAGCCCCCTGCATTTTAGACTTCGTATTATTTGTTCCTGCATACGCCCTACACTTTGCTATATTCTTAGATAGGTCCAAATATTTGGATGACGTGGTAGACCTGGTCCAGGGAACAATCTCTCTCTCTCTCTCTCTCTCTCTCTTAAACCCTAGTAGAGTCTCTTCTCCCCTTCCCCTCTCCGCCTCATCCTCGAAGCTCCTCCAAACCCTAGCCATGGCGCTCGCCCTCCGCCTCCGCCGATCCTTCTCCCTCCTCAAACCCCGCCTCCTCAGTCCGATCTCCACCTCTTCTCCTCAATCCCCCCTCCCTGCTCCATTCCCCGCTCTCTCTCGTCTCCAAAACCCTACGCCTCGATCCCAATATCTCACCCGAGCCCTCTCCTTCCACTCCTCCGCGCATCTCTCCGATCGCCGATCCGACTACGGCGGCGGCGGCGGAGGAGAGCAAGAGAGGAAGATCTCCCCCGACGAGATCCTCTTCGAGGGTTGTGACTACAACCACTGGCTCATCACCATGGAGTTCCCTCAGGATCCCAAGCCCACTCCCGAGGAGATGGTCGAGACCTACGTCCAAACCCTAGCCAAAGTTGTGGGCAGGTCACCGTTCACCACCCTTTTCTACTTTGATCTTCGTTGGATTTCGTGTTGCTTTGTATCCAAATCTCTAGAATGGATCCTATTGATGAGTAGATTAATCTCTTGTAATATTTCATGACGTTTTAGTAGTAGTCAGATGTTTTTATTGCTCGAAATGGTATCTGTTGCTTTCTAATAGCTGTTTTTGACATAAATTTAGTGTTATCTCGTAGAAAATTTGTTGGCTTATTTACGTTTTAGAAAAGTTGTTGTATTTCATCAGTAAGATTATGTTTGTTTGCGGCCATTCGGCGATCGTATGGATCATTGCAAACTGTACTGCTTGTTTACAGATTTTAGATGATAGAGCTCAGTTAACTTGGATATCTAGGTATTGTGACACTGGGAAATGGATGCGATGTGCTGGATTTCGTTCATTCCTTTTTTGTCTATATGCATTTCTCATGTATAATGAGTGATTAATTGGTATGTATTGATTCAAGGCTTATGTAGATTACATGAACATGGTACCATATGTCTAGTGGATATGATAATCTTTCCGGCATAAACTAATTTTTTGCTTGTTGTGGACTTTAAGCGGCACGTAGTTGACTTTCTAGCTCCAAATATATTACTATGAAACAGTCAGAGCTTCGCAAGGTAGTTGTTAATTATTGCTGATTATTTATGGCAAATGAGAAAATGATAAATTTGCAAATATTGTGGATTTGGTAAGATTTCAGCAATTTCAATTAAGCTTGCCAGTTTCCGATTAATGATGTTGTACATTACCAAACTGTAGTATGTGATTTCATCTAAAACATGGTATCCTTGAGTGCGTTTGTTTATGCGTATTATGGTAAAAGGTCCTTCAGAATTGTCAATAGTTTATTAAGTGTCCTTGATTGAGTAGGACTTGCAGACCAGTACAAATTTATAATATCTACATCATAAAAGTGATCATACTAGGATTTACGTCAGTTTGTTTTTAGATTTAATATCTGAAGCATATCGATCTGCTGCTACTTAGCATCTGAATGGACCTATTCGGAGCATTGTGATGTTTCTCTTATATCTAAAGGATTTAGGCTGATTCATGGTTACTGAATGTAGTGTGGAGGAAGCTAAGAAGAGAATGTATGCGTGCAGCACTACCACCTACACAGGTTTTCAAGCTGTGATGACAGAAGAAATATCCGAGAAATTCCGGGGTGAGTCCTGAAGCATTCCTCTTTTTTCTTTCTTTTTTCTTTTCTGGGATTTTCTTCGGTTTTCTTTTTGGGAGAAGATGTAGGGTGTCTTTCTATTTTGGATAGACGCTTCGTGAATTGCTTACCATTGATGTCATGTTGATCAGGTTTGCCTGGTGTTGTCTTCATTTTGCCTGATTCGTACCTATATCCTGAAACAAAGGAGTATGGAGGTTTGTCCGTTTCTTGTTTTAGGTTTTTATCCATTGATAGCTATGAGTTCTTAGGGTACTATATATGCTGTCTCCGATTCAAACTATATCATGCACCTCTCCGTAACTTCTGCTGATATGCCATGATATTGTCTTTATTCGGGCAAAAAAAAAAAAATCACAGGAGACAAGTATGAAAATGGCGTCATCACTCCCAGACCTCCGCCTGTTCAATACGGGAGACAAACAAGACCAAGGAATCAAAACAGGTTCGATCGTCCAAACTACAACAACAGGCCACCCCCAAATAATTATGGCGAGAACTACAATACGCAGCAGAACTATGGTCAGCCTGGCCAGGATGGAAGGGCATTCGGCCCGCCTGGCGGGAGGGGCGACTTCGGGCAAGGGGAAAGGAGAGGTCCGATGCCTGATTATCCGGGGGGTTTTAACCAAGGAGCTCCAAATAACTTTGCTCCCCAAGAGCAGAGAAACTTCTCGCAAGGTCAGGGAAGAGATTTTAGACCAGGTGGATCTTACGGTCAGGGAGATTATAGGCAAGGCCCGCCCGATGGTTACAATGCTGATTACAGACAAGGTCCGCCCCCCAGCCCTAATTTCAATAACCAAGGGGGAGGCATGAGTTCCAATTATGGCAGAGGTAATGTACAAGACGGAGGACCCGTATATGGAGGGGATAATCGGCAGGGCGAAGGATTTAATTATTGTGGGCAGAACGATGCAGGTCCTGTGGATGGACAGCCGGGGTCATGGCAGGTACGACGTTTACTCGCAATTGTTATTTGGAAGTTTGAAATAGTTAAATCTTGTTGAAAGGTTAAAGCAGTGAATTTGTTAGACATCCTGAATGAGAATTGCTCTTAAACTACTACATTATTAGGCATGCACTGTTAATATCTGTATAATGTTGCTGGTTTGTAGGCTGTGTATATTGTTTTAGTCAATCATTCCACCAGGTTTAGATTCCGACGGCGCTCGAGGGTTTATATTAGAAAATTAGTAGGCTATACCTCTTACCCACTCACATTGCTCTAGAGTAAACTGGATGGATTGTCGCGGGGGGTAAGTGTAATCCCCACAAATCCGCAAATTGACCAATCTAGTGCACCGTCCCGCCACTCTTGAGTAAATCAAAGTAGGCAAAGCATTTTCAATAGTAATTATAAAGGCGCTATATTTTAGCTCTAACAATACTTGGACGTACCGAAGTTTATGACCAATCAATTAAACTGCTCTTCTACTTCAATTTGCCCTAACTGTTTTAATTTTATATACATTCCATGCTCTGGTTAAATGACTTAGTCTTATTACTTTGTTGATAAAATATTTCTTGCTCTTTGCGGAACAGGGGGTGCGATAAGCTGCCGATTACGGTTGGAGTTGATGTTCTCCGAGCTAGAGAAGAGCCAGCCATCTGAAGACACTATTTAGCTTTTGTTTTAATGTATATTCGCGTCTCGAACAATGCCTCAGGAACTTAGCTTATTTTAAGTTACTTGGCTCTACCAAACTGTTTGTTGCTTGAAACGCATCTTTTAATGGTTTTGCTTGGAGCTAATGTTTATGTTTACTTAATTTCTTTCGATGAGTATTTACATTTCAAATAATAACTACTACACACATTTTGACAATCATATTGTGTCGTTCTATTTCGTTATGGTTTGATTTGCTCTTTATGCTTTAATTTCAGATGAAGTGGTGCTTTTTAACTGTTTTGAGAATTAAGAGCATTTTTTGGTCAAATAGGAGTTTTTTTAGCCGGTCGAGCTATTTGCAGAAGCACTAATATTTTTTATGAAAAGTTTTCAAACGAACCAGCTATCTTCGTTCTTATGCGGATCGTGGCGTCGTGCAAGTGGTACGTCAAGTCACAAGCTCGAGGCCCGCTCGACGATGCTGCCGCGTCGCAGCAGCTCTCCGTTCGACATAGTCGGCTCATTTTATGTCGGATTTTCAACTTCCAGTGCTTCTATTGCTTGTGTGTTAGGCTTAGAGATACAATAAATCTAGTCACCATAACTTACCCATTAACTCACACATGAATGCACATAATGGCCCTCATAACTCACTCACTAACTCACACATGAATGTACATAATGAGCCCAAAGAGAATTTCATGTCTCATGAAAATTTTCTAAGACTTTATGGTAACATAATGGCAGTAGTTTTCTCTTCCAAAGTGGGCTGTATTCGGATCCTCGACAACCCGTTTGCAACCCGCTTCGCTAGTGGAGTTGGGCCAAGGACCGGGCTGCGCAAATTTTTTCTAAGTCCCTGACACTCTTCCCCACCTAACGCGCAAACGCTCTTGTCGCGCGCCATCCGCTCGCAGTCCGCCTAGCCTTCTGCGCAGTCCGTCGTGCCTTCGCGCCCGAACGGCCCTGAGCCTCGCTACGAGAGAACTCCGTGCACTCGATGACGTAGCCTCACACTCTGTGGCCAAAAAGAGAAATTATGGAAACTAAATTATTTTTATTATAAGTATAAAATAAAACTATTAGTAACAGGGGATGTAGCTCAAACGGTAGAGCGCTCGCTTTGCATGCGAGAGGCACGGGGTTCGATACCCCGCATCTCCACCTTTTTTTTTCCCTATTAATCCTAATTTTCTAATGCATTTTTATCATAATTGATTCCTTAATTAGGAAATGGAACACTTATAAATTGTTACTTAATTCTCTGCCACACAAGATTTGTGGACACATCCAAAATCTACAATTTCTATTTTCGTATCGAAATTTAGAAATTATTGTTGAAACTGTTCCATTCCACAAGAGAGAGGAGGGACCATACTAACAACATCCATCATCTCTCTCCACCTCTCATTTCCCTTCCCTCTCTATTCCTTTTTTTGTTTTTTGTTTCTTTTTTTTTGTTTTAATTCTCTACCTTATATTATCTCACATTACTACTTACTTCTTCTACTCCTTCGCCGATGGCGTCGACCGCCTCCCGGCCGTTCTCCCCCCCGCTTCTGCGCGGCGGGTCGGCGTACCGACGACCGAGCCGCCGCTGTCACTTTCGCGCCGTGGCGGCTTCCGATACGTCCGCCGGAGAGGAACCGGCGACGCGCGAGAGGCGGAAGCCGCGCGTCGACACGCGGATCCACTGGTCGAGTCCCGACGAGGGGTGGATCGGCGGCGGGAAGTCGAAAACTGAAGCTGAAGCTGATGTTGAAGACAAGAAAGAGGCGTATGTTGGCGGGAAATTTGCTGATTTGATCAGCAGATCAACCGAATCACACTACCAGTTAAGTCCATGATGTTTCCTTCTTGTTACAAGCTCATTTGAACTGTTGCTCCTTTTTTTTCTTTTCTTTTTCTTTTTTTTTTGAAACAACAAAATTTGTCGAAAAGTTGAGAACTGTATATATATAGTTTGAAAGTTGGAATTAAATGGATGGAAACTAAGTCCTCCTATTGTTATGTTGTATTTGAATAGTAACTTTTAATTTACTTTTATCGGTTGAGCGTTTGAGGCTTTCGGAACCCTGTGCACTGCCTCGGACAGCGTGTAATCGCGGTTAGCGATCTCTCGACTGATTGTCAAAGGTCCGGGGGCTGTTGCGGAGTTAAATCGGGGTTCCGCAACGTCAATCGGTGAAATTCACCAATCGGACGCGGCTCAGGTTTGGGTTTCCGCATTGTAGCAATATGGACAACCCACAACCCAGGTGCTTCGCCAAGTCTTGTTGGCTGGTTGCTGCTGCCGTCTCATATGCCCGGAGATGGCAGGTTAGCGGCGGAGGGTTTCGGAGCCAAAATTGACGATTTCGAAAACCAGTTCCGGCAGATTCTCGCTTAATCGATTCCTCGATATTTATTTGGGTTGGTTGCTGTCCGAACACCTATTTTGGTGCGTTTGGGGTCAGCGGATGGCTTACGGTGAGAATCGAAAATTTTCGAAGCACTTTGTGGGTCCCGGAGGCATTCCGGTGAGTTTCCAAAAGTTTATGGGGGAATCGGTTTCCATGACCGTTCTCCCAAGAGTTACAAGTCTTCTTTTTTTTTTTTTGTAGAAGTGCTGTTTTAATAGAACAATTTAGAAAAAGCACGGATGTTTAAGAAATTTCTTTGGGAGCCTTAGAAGTTAGATAAATAGATACTAGATAAAAGCGAAAATTGATATTTATAAAAATTTTAAGCTGATAGAGAACGGTACAACTACTGCTCAGATTTCTGGGAGTACTGCCGGAGGCAGATATGGAGGAGATAAAAGCTGCGTACCGAAGGCTGTCCAAGGAGTACCACCCAGACACGACGACGCTCCCTCTAAAGACGGCCTCCGAGAAGTTCATCCGGCTGCGGGAGGTGTACAACGTGCTGAGCGACGACGGCAGCCGCCGGTTCTACGACTGGACCCTGGCCCAGGAGGCCGAGAGCCGGCGGATGCAGCAGATGAGGGCGAAGCTCGAGGACCCGTACACGCAGGACCTGCGCAACTGGGAGTCGATCCCCGACACAGTCGACCGGCTCGGGGGGAAGAACATGAAGCTCAGCGACCAGGCAATGACGGCGCTCGCGATCGACATCGCGATTATACTGTTCTCCATCTGCTGCATCATCTATGTGGTAGTGTTCAAAGAACCTTATTAAATGCTTGTATACAAACCTCTTCAATTTTAAAGCAGGAAATTTATAATAGATAGTTCAAAGGAATTCTCTGATGCATCATATGATGAATCATTTACCACTCTCTGTATGAGAAAAGATCGAAGACCGAATATCTCAAGCAGGAAATTAGAAATCTCAAAGCTGCAAAATTACAGAGTCGAATTGTTTACAAGTCGACCGATCAAGGTCAAGCAACATGGTGTTTTTTTTCTTATTAAATCTCTTGCGGAAACTGCAGAGGTAACCCAAAACTGATACAGTTCATCATGCAACTGCTTTAATCTGGAAATTAGAAGAAACTGTCGACAAAAGTGATTTTCTTTTTGTGCAACGAGTAGATAATTTGTGTTCAGGAATCTTCAAACTCGATGATCTTAACGACGGAAGAGTCACCAATCTTCTCGAATATGACGGCACGATCGTACGGTTTTATCATGCCTATTGATTTCCCGTAATTTAGCGCAAGTTTTAGGCCAAACTCCTCCTTTGAATTGGCAGAATCAGCCTGTTATGATACAGTAAAAGAACTGTTAGTTTACCAACAATCTACAACTAGAAAATGATTTCACTTTTGTACTTTAAGAACAATAATGCTTTCCTGGTGTGTCCTAAGTAAAGGTAAAAGTACTTGAATACTCATAATCATTAATACCAGAGCCCTTAAGTTGATGAAATAGTTAAATTCGTTTTCACCAGATAAAGCTTTTCTTATATTAGTTCTACCAACTGCAACAATTGTCATTTCAATGTATTTTTCTTCCTTTATCTATATATAGTAAATTGTATGAAACAACAGTTGTTCTTCAAAAACTTGAGCCGCCAAAGAATGGTATTTTTAATATTTAAACGAAGCAAGGAGTCCGGCGCAACTCAAGTGTTCTTTCAACATCTATTCTGTGACACCTCAATAGTCCCACATTCGGATAATATAGAAGAGCGAGAGAGCCTTACGCATTAGTATTAATAACTGGGCTTAAGCATTTTGGGCCGGTGGTTTAGGCCCAACAAGTTATTGCTGCTAGAGAACTAAAACGTTACGTTTATATTATTCTAAGTTAGATATCCACCACCTTAATTATTGCAACATGATCAAAGTAAGTACTATTTTAGAGCAGCGATACATCATGCTACTTATAAGTATAACATCTCATCTTTATTACTAATGCTTAACAGTATAAGATTCAACATTACATTTCAAAATTTAACTTGAAATTTAATTGCATACCTCACTAGGATTTGCCAGTACAAGATAGACACCTCTTACAGCAAGACATTGCCTTGCCTGCAGTTAAGTAACTCTTCAATATCTCAAAAAAATTCATGGTTATAAAAGTAATAACTTAGTTAAGCAAACCTGTATAGTGCCAGAGGAATCCCATTTTAGTGCATCTGATTCTTGCCGCGGGAAGAAAACAGCTAGCACAGGCATTGGAGGCCTATATTTTGCAACCAACCTGTTAAAAACAAATTTAAGTGTTAATGTAACCATCAAAATTGTTGATAATAAATAAATGAGTGGAACGAATTGCTAATTAGAACTAGTATAAAGTACTTTGCAGCTTTGCCTGATGAAGTGAACGCAACGATGACAGCAGCCTTGACTTTGATAGCCGCACGCACCTGAAGAAGTGAGAGACCGCTTTTTCAGTGTTTCGTCTATAAATGAAAAAAAAAAAAAAAATTGAATAATAATAGACAAATTTTACCGCTGATGACGAAACAGCCTCCGCATGCAACATTGGTTCACCAACATGTCTGATTATTCTCTTGAATTGAAGAGACTGATTATACACAGTCTCAGCCTACAAAACAGAAATAGAGTTATTGCTCACGAAAAGCATATCTAGAACATGCACAACATTTCTCATATGAATGGATTCATACTTCTGCACATATTCTCCCCACTGTCTTAACTGCATCAACTGGATACAGGCCTCGAAGTGTCTCGGCACCCAACAAAATACCATCAGTCCCTGTGAATTGAGCAACCAATATCAACCAGAAAATCCACAAATGTTAAAAGTAGAAAATAGATATTACAACATACGCCCTGCAACATTTGTTAGACACATCCCTTAAAATCTGAATTTTGATATGGCCTTCCAAAAACTTCATTTTCCAAAATATGACGATTCCCCAACTTACAGGTAGACTACATATTTTACAAAGGTATACATGTGAATAGATGATTTTGCATGGCTTTATATAAAATAGCACCAACATAACACATTTGAGCATAAATTACAAACCATCCAGGACGGCATTTGCAACATCAGTGGCCTCTGCACGTGTGGGACGTAAATTGTCGGTCATGCTATCCACCACTCTGGTGATTATGGCTGGTTTCCCAGCCAAATTGCATTTCTGAATAGCCGATTTCTGGAACAAAAATACCTGCCGCATCAAGAGAACAAATAGTAATATAAATTAGTTCAGAACAAAATTGTTAAGTGGCTTCTACACATAGAACCCAACCAAGTTATATATTATATATATACACCTGGAGAAACCCATAGCGCAAATTAAAAATAGGTCAACATCAGCCGAAGTAAGACTTAGAAATAGCACAATTGCCACTAAAAGTAAGAACCTATATGCAGATGCATTTTATAAGCATCAGCATAAAAAGATTGGTAAGAAATATTTTACATTTTCTGGTGGAAGGTCTATTCCTAGGTTCCCTCGAGAAAGAATGATGCCATCTGCTTCTTCAAGAATTTCATCAAAATGCTCCAAGCCCTATAAAGCAAGATAAAGTAAGATTAGTTACGAAAGAAGACGAAGATTATAGTATAACCATAACTCCATACTTAGTTGTCAAAGATGTATTCTCACCTCGGCATTTTCAATTTTAGCATAAATTTGAGTGTCTTGCAGATTTTGAGACTTCAGAAAATCTTTAAGCTGGTTGATGGCAAAGCAAGTACTTTTAGTGAAAAAGAAAAACTACATACGCAAATTAGAGGGAAAAAAATTCAAATAAACTCACCTCTCTTACATCCTCAGCATGGCGGGTGAAAGAAAGAGAAATTATATCAACGTTATTAGAGGATCCCCATGTTGAAATCACCTATTGACATCAAACCCAAAGAGATAAATGTTCACTTCAGAATGAACAGAGTAACTCTACTTAATTCACCAGCACTACCAACTTATAAACTGACTGAGCAGTCGAATAAAGAACCTCTGAAAAGCAAAACATAGATGAAATTTATGATTTAAATAGTAAGGGGAAAAAAATTAGCTGTTATCAAATAATGGTATAATGTCAGTAGTAATCAAATGACAACAGAATAATCAAATAACAATAGGATTACTACAAATTCATTGTTATCTTGAAAGTTTTTAACTTCATTTTAGCCTCAACTTCATTTTAGTTCTATAGAATCTGAACAATCAATCTTTTCAACTACATACTACGTCTGTATTTTCGAAACCAGGTTTTGCATATGAAATGACCATGTAAACTCTCTCATAAAACTGAATTATCAGTGCTATGTACATATGCTCTTCTAAAAAAGCTGACAGAACTTCATAAGCGTCATGTAACAAAAGTTGACAGTAAAAGACCATTAAAAAAGATATTCATTCACTTCTATCAAGTACAGAGCACAATTTGATGCTTTTGAACAGTTTTGCATACGGCAAGTTAGGAATTGATGAAATCAGCCAAGAGAAATGAGAATTACTTGCTTATCATAGCTACTCAGAGTAGGCAAATCGATGTGAACTTGAGAGACGTGTATGGTGAAGATGGAGCCAGCAAGTGTAGCGCTGTTCTTTACGAGGCAACTTACATCTTGATCGACAGTCGCCAGAACCTGCAGAAAATTGACCATGAATATAAAAAAGAAACAACAAAAGTTATGTAATTTCTAGCGTAATTCAACTAGCACCAATAAATATCTCCACCTCAAGCCACACAGATGTTGTTTCACTTCCAGTGAAAAGATACTGCCCAACAAAAATAGTGTCACCTTCCTTCACCGCCTACAGTCCGAAAAGAAGAAGGATATCAAGATCATACGAAGACTTGCAGAGAAAAGATGTTAAAATGATGATGCAAAGAAAAGAAATGCATCAGAATGAAACCTGAAGATGCAGAAATGCAGTGCTACATATAGTGCGCTAATCAAGATTGTCTTTAGAGAAATCACGGTAGGATGAAAAATCACATTAACAAAGATGATCTAATAAGAAGAATGGATCTAAAAAATAAATGAGGCCGGCAATTTCAATTGTCTTCTAAGTGCCACTAATCACAAATTGCTGTTACAGACAAATGGATGCTTGATTGTCGGATCACTATATAACATGACAAAAAAAAAAAAAAAAAAAACAGATGAAGAGCTTCAGTATGAATATGGGTCTTGCACTGTGTTCAGGTTCACTGCCCCAAATATCAAAATGCACCTATATGTGCTCATGCCTCCATTTCTTTGCTACCTCATAACATACATATGTCAGGAGCAATGCAGAAAACAAAACCATCATCACAAAGACATGCTTACCACAAATGTATGCCATACCTCAAATCTTACAAATGGATTATCATGCTTACCTTGGCAAGATGAGCAAAATTAATGGGTAATATCTCAGCTGAGGGAACTTTCGAAAGGTCTGAGGTTATTGTGACATGATTTCCAGCCTTCAGCTCAATTGAATTGCCAGTTGTATTTTGAACGTGTATCTCTGGACCCACAGTATCCAGCATTACCTAAAATCACATCTTATTAGATGTTATCAGCCAAATTATTCACAAGAAACATGAACTTACTAATAATAAGACTAGTGCAACCACATAAATATGCAGAAATAAATTATCACTTTTATGTTATATAAGTAAAACATTCTAAACTATTTTGATAAATGTTGGATCTTTTAATAATATCAGAATTCGACCACTGCAGTGAGTTCTTAAGAACCATGGAAAGAACAGAGTCTCTTGATGATATTCAGCATTATATGGTTTCACTTACAGCACACAACTTCTTGGCATTAGCAACAGCCGTCCTCAAATTATTAAGAGTCTCTTGATGGTATTCAGCATTCAACCCGGAGAAGTCGAAGCGTGCAACTGCCAAAGCCAAGACACAAGAATGTCAGACCAAAAGTTTCATGAACATGCACAGGCGATCCAATGACCCACCAACAAACCTGCCATTCCAGCTGTAAGGCATTGCTCAATTGTTTCCACGGAACGTGACTTTGGCCCAAGCGTCCCAACAATTTTCGTCAGTGATGGAAAGAATTTCTGCAATTCCGCAAAACAACAATAGGTGGCAAAATAGAAACACATCAGATGATACAGAATATTCCGGCAATTAATTATTCAGACTCTTTCTCCAACTTCAATAGGATTACAAAGCACTTAAAATTTCTTTTTTTATTTCTCCGGTAAAATGAAGACACGATGAGGACTTTAGTAGAACTTAAGTGTGTACAATCATTATAGCTAGCGTAATTAACTATCTTTTCCATTCTGGATCGTTCTTTTTCCGAAATCAATTGATACAACAGTTAAAACCATTGTCATCTTCTCCAGTTTATACATCTTGCCTCTTCTACAGTATAAATTGCGGCAGATCAAACAGTATCCAATTTATCATTCAAAATCTGCCCTTCTCTTTATCACCAACATATATTACACTCGCGTAAAGCATTCCTACGACAATTTCCTATATCGACTCCCTCTGCATTATTCCCCTACAAGTTGACTTCCAACAAATCCGCAGCATAGTTCACCAAAGCAAACACAAAAATCAAAATTTAAGAAATAAATCGAATTCCACGAGTACCACGAACAAACACATGTTCTAATTTCAGCTGATCCAATCACGACAATGCTAAAAAAGCCATCCAAATCGAAATAAACATTAAAAAAATGAAAACAATACTGGATTCTGCAACAACGGATCACGATTCGATCATCCACAAACAAAATCGGAAATGGTATCATCGTTCCGATCAAAAGGGGGGGGGAGAGAGAGAGAGGGGGGGGGGGAGTGAGATTGATCTTACGGTCTTGGAGGGGTAGAGAACGGAGGCGAGGCGCACGGGCTCCTCGATCAGCATGTGGCTCCCCTGCATCGCGAATCGAGATCGGGGGTTTCTAGGGTTTGGATCGAGAGATTTAGGGTTTCGATTTGGGCGTAGAAGAGGGAGAGAGGGGGCGAAGAGGAAGAAGCGGAGGTGGAGGGAAAAAGTGCGTGCGAATACGCGACGGTTTTTATTTATTTATTTATTTATTTGGGTTAATTTCATACAAGTCCTTGCAAACATAGTAAATTACAAATATATCCCTATAAAGTTCAACTTTTATATGTTATTCCTGTAAAAGTTCTAATATTTTTAAATATGTCCCTACCGCTAGAATCCGTTAGAAAATTTTAGTTAATTATAGGTTAAATACTTAACCATAGTTAGTCAATGAGATAACTTAATATTTTTATCCTTTTTATATTAGCTGTTGTGGTTTTTGGAGAGATATATTTGTGATGGCAAAAGGATCATTTTACTTATTTTTTTGTTAAAAAATAAACAGTGCTTACAACATATGAAAATTAAACTTTGTAGGGATATATTTGTAATTTACTATGTTCATAGGGTCCTGTATGAAATTAACCATATTATTGCTCTTTTTTTTAAAACTTGGGGCCGAAGCCACAGGTTATAAGGGGACGGAGACAAACGAGGAGGCCGTTGACAATTCTTTGAGGAAAAATTTCAGATTACCCCGTATATTTTACCCTTTTTTTATTTTGATACTATGTAATTTTACTCATATTATTTAAAAATTCTGTGAAATCTATTTTTTAATTTTTTTGGAATAATATTTAACTAGTGCAGGAACCCGCGCGATGCGGCGGATAAATCGTTGTTGGAGTAGCATATCTCGAATTAGGGTTTATAATATCCGTATGTAATCGTGCTCCCAAAATTGGGGATCTACACCGATCGATCGATTGAATCGAGCTCAATTAGCGATCGAACTTCGTACCTCTCAATATGTTTGATCTTGATCGCTTCTTCTCTCTCTTCGATCGATCCTTCACGATCTTAAGAGAGACTGGGGAGGGAAGAGGTTGAAAAGGGGAAACGGTCCTGCTCCCTGTCGCGTTCCCGGTTTCGATCTCGGTCGCGCCACCACCGCGCCGAGGGGAGAGCAGTAAGAGAAGAGGGGGAGAACTTGTAAAGAGTTTAGATAAAAAAGGAGTGGGATTTCAAATTAGATTTTGATGAATTTAAAAGAAAAGCACGAAAGCCGAACAGACGGAATGGAGAACCACAAAGTCTCTGAAAGTTCTCTTCTACCGAAAAGATGGAAGAGAAAATAATACAATCTTTAAAAGAGGGCAGGTTCAAAAGAAGGAGATGAGTAATAAAAGAGATGGGCCTCACAGCCAATAGTTAAGATAAACCTGCCACGTGGACAAAATTATGAAGATTAATAAGAGTTTATAGATGGGCCCCACAGCCAATAGTTAAGGTAAACTTGCCACGTGGACAAAATTATGAAGATTAATAAGAGTTTATAGAAGTTTATAGATAGATATGCCCTCCAAAACTTATTGACACTACTGGCTTAATCCTTGTTTGTCGTAATTAAGGAAAAACAATGCGTACTTTAAGAATTAAATTGAGTTATACTATTAATCATCAATATTTTGTGAATGATGTTGTATTATGATTCTGAGTTACGAAAAATAATCAACAAACAGGTAGCTTTGAAGCTCATTCCAGAGAGAGAAATTTTCGCCGAATTGTTAATGGAAAAGGGCAAAGATTACAACATGTTTGCAAATGATATTCACAAGTTAATCTCATTGCTTATGGTAAGTATGTATATTTATGTATTCACATATCCAAAGCATTTATAGTTTCTCGAATATGTAATTGAATTTTTTTTTAAAATTTTTCTCAACCATTTTATGCAGAGGAAGTTCAGGTTGGACAGGTTGAAATCAACATAATGGAGGCATATTTTTTGTATATTTATCTGTGTACAAATTTATAATCTTGTTTCAAAATTAAAGATGTATGTATATAATCTTAGTTCATTGTGTTTAGTTTACTTTTTCTTTTTCTTTTTTTTTTCCCTAGAAGAACCATCCCTATTATGTAACAGCATAATAATAATAATAATAATAATAATAATAATAATAATAATAATAATAAATTATTAGAAGTTACCATCTTTTTTGTGTTTGCTTATGTAGTTTTCAATTGATCATGAGGTTTAATTTGGATACATAAAATCTCTCTCTCTCTCTCTCTCTCTCTCTCTCTCTCTCTCACTGCACATGAAGATCAATTTTATTGGAAAACAACTTAGAAAAAGATCGATATTATAAGAAACAATCTCTCTCTATTTTACTAAGAATTATTTAGAAAAAGATCGATTTAATAAAAAACAACCCCTCTCTCTCTTTATCACACACACACATGCGCGCGTACACACACACAGATCGATCTTATGCAAAATGACTTAGAAAAAATCGATCTTATAAGAAACGTTCTAAAAATTAATAATCTTAACAATTCCGTCCTTTTTGTTTTATTACAATGAGTCGATTCAAAAATCACAATATTCAGGAATGTAACAGTGCTTGTCCATCTCTTTTCCCCTTCAATATCCTTAATTCACTCCCCTTTTAACACTACAAATTCCATGAAAATAAGATTCCGTAATTTAATAAAGAGGATTTTTTATTTTGGAATTGTATCAGTTAATGTTCGTGAGAAACATACACATCCATCTCCACAATTCCACCATCTTTAAGGTTATAATCGTAATTTTTCGACAAGAGGTACCCCTTCGCGAATCGGAAATGCCCGGTCCCGCCGACCACCACCGACTCCCGCACCGGTCGGTCCATGGCAATCCGGCCGTGCACGATGAGTGAGCTTCCTTTTAATGGCCCGTCCTCGAACGCCAGGTGTAGACTCAGGTCCGACACGATCCCGTCCTCCGCCACCCGAACAGCAAAACCCTGGTGCACTAAATATAAATGATCAAATCACCGTGCTCTATCAGCTTAAACAATATAAGTAAATGATTATCCTAAAAGTTTCATCATGAATAGGGCTATAAAAGAATAGCTTTTGATTTTGTTTTTTTGGCTTAAAAGCTCATTTAAATTCAGTCAAAGATCTAGATTTTGCACTTCCTGGAATGTTCAACTTGAGTTTTTAGCGTATAACTTAAGTTTTTGACGAAAAAGTTTATTGTTTTAGACCTGAGCGCGCCCGATGGCCTTCGAGTCCGGGCTTGGGTCTTCAGTAAGCACGTTGTTGAGCACGACGATGTCGCCAAAGCGGCGGGGGGAGGAGGATTCACTATTCATCGATGGAGCGGCAACGACCCGCATGGCGGTCGGGCGCGGGCTGGTGTAATCGTCGTGCATGTAGAAGTGCAGGTGGGCGGTGCCGCCGTCGTCGGCATCGCGAGCGTAGTATGAAGCCGAGCAGGTAGCTATGAAGAGCAGGACAGAGAAAAGGAAGCAGAAAGAGAGAGCAGGTACAAAAGAACCCATTAGTGTTTTTGAAGTGTCAAAACATATAATTTGTTTTGCTGTACATCTCCCTGAGCATTGCTATTTATAGATAGAAAATGTGGGTTAATTAGAATGACTCAATCTGATCAGCCGTTCATCACATAATTTAATCTGATCAATCGTTCATCACATTATAAATAAATAAAATATTTATTAAATAATCATGTGAATGGTGGGTGGAAGAGATTCTGAATTACAATACATAATTAAATGAAGTAAGCAATTAATAAACTACTAATTAAAAAGAAAGGCTAGGTAAACATATGGTTGAATCGGGAAAAAAAGAACAAATTCTCCTCATAGTAAAACAGTTTAATCAATCGTTCATCACTACTTTAAAGTTAAAGTTCGTACAATATATATGATAAATAATTAATTAGACCATCTCGAAGGCTTTCCATGTACAGAAGTGCCTTCCCATAAAGGGACAATCTAATTAATCATTCACCACTGCTTTAAAAATTTGTGCACAATATATAATGAACTGCTGCTTAAATCATCTCTCCGTAAGGAGGCTGAACATCTAGTTTTTGTTTGTCAATATCATCCATAAATGAGAAAAGTAATTATTAATTACATTAATAAAGTAATTAACCAGCGACTGAAATCGAGCCTTTAATTAACCTTTAATTTGTCAATGCGTGCTTCACCTGAGCGAATTTCTAAAGTAGATTCTTTTTATTGTCGATATGGAGCATAAATTGTTTAAGAATTTTAAATAGTTAAGATTGTGCAATTATTGTATAGAAATATGGTAGAAAAATGCAAGTACAAGTTAAGTTGCAATTGTACATAATTACATCTTACATTGGTACATGTTACTTTTCTTTTATATATATATATATATATATATATATATACATATGTATGTATGTCAAAATAATATCAAAATACATAAAGCAAGATGAAAAATTTTAATTAATTATTATTATATAATATATTCTGACAAATTGGAAGATCCAAAAACAAAGGAAAAAAAAATGATACACGTATTGTAGTGCCATAAATTGCTTGGTTGGGATCATTTAATTAGAACATAAATGGACTGTTCCGAATATTAAAGCATGGATAAGGAGATTCATGGGGCCAATCTTATCAACTACAGTGAATTGATTGTAATTATTTAAGTATGAATACCTCGTATGAATACATGGTATGAATACGTATTCATACATATATAATTGCGAATGGTTCATCACTGCTTTTGAGTGTTATAATTAATTCATTATTTAAGTAGTTAAACATGCATGATTTAGTTTTATGAACTTTCTAAAAGCCAAAATTCTTGATTTTTTAATATTATTTACTTAATCACTTAATAAATAATGTCGATCGAGAAGTTATAAAATTTGTTTTTAAGAAGTATACAAGACGTAGATGATGTATATGTATATATATATATGTATGTATGTAAAAGCAGATAGAAAATTTTTCATTCACAGACGAAATTCTCAATAAAATAATAAAAAAAAAATATTCCATGCACATTTCAAAAAAAATTAATTAACTAACTAAAAACAAATTAGATTGAAAAAAAAAATACAATAGTTTAAAAATAGGCTTAACAAATCAACAATTGTTAAATTCAAATAATAGATTCAAAATTAAATTTAAAATTTGAGTTTCATTCATAATTTAAATCTAAATTCAAACTTTAATTTTAAAATTTTAAATCAATTCAAAATTTTAAATTATAGGTAGATATTAAAAAAATTTGTATATTATGTAATACATATAAAAAGTATTTTCAGTATAATTAAATTGGAAACATGCTTAGAAACAAATCAAACTGACAAAATAAATCAATTACAAATAGACTCTGCTACTAATAGCCTAATTCAAAATCCATAATCAGAATTTATTTTAACTTAAAATCTAAATTTAAATTTAAATTATTTTTACAAAATTGTTACCAAACGAGGCTTAAAAGGTTTAAAACCTTAAAATAGCCCAATCTAATTTTTATAACGGCCCAAAGCCTAAAGCCCAAAACCAAATGACCCGGGCCCCTATAAAATGAAAAAAGCGAACCGGATCCCAATTGAATCGGGTTGAGATCAAATTCGACCCGGTTCACAAGCGTCTCGTCCCCTCCCCGTTCGATCCCTCCTCCTCCTCTAGGGTTTTGCTAGGGTTTCTTCTTCCTCTCTCTCTCTCTCTCTCTCTCTCTCTCTCTCTCTCTTCACCATCGCGGCGACGTTGAAGGCGGGAGAGATCGATGTGGTTCCTCTGCGTCTTCTACCACAGGCTCCTGGACTACCGGCGCCCTGAGGTGGAGGCGCTCGCGGAGCTCTTCGGCGCCTCCGGCCGCGGCGGCAATGGCGGCGGCGAGGGCGGAGAAGGAAGTGGATGGGAAGCGAACCCTAGAAAATGGTCGCTGGAGTGGAATCTCCCGGAGAACCACCACGTCGACTCCCCCTTCCACTTCGTCTCGCTTCCCTCAGAGGAGATCGCGAGAAAAATCGCCAATCGGAGTGAGCTCCTCTCTCTCTCTCTCTCTCTCTCTCTCTCTCTCTCTCTCTCTCTCTCTAGTGATTTGGTACCAAATAGAGTGTTAAATTTGTGATTGAAGTGAAACACACATCACAGTGTTTTATTGCTTGTATTAGTGATCAGATTAGTTATCAGAATCACCTCTCTATGTGAGATTTCACTCCTATTTGGGTGCTAATTTGCTAAAAAAGTAGTACTTTTTGAGCTTTAGCTTTTAATCTTCTGCTTTATTTAATGGAAAGAGTTTTTCCTTGTATTTAAGTATCAGCTATTACTAGATTGTTAACTGAATCAAATTTTTTTTTTTGATATATATCTTTCTCATATTATTTACATGTAGTATGTTGAAAGCCAAATGGGCGATGAATCGAACATTAATTGGAATAGTTTAGATGGTATTGCATTATAAACATTATATTGAAGCACTTTTTTTTTTTTTATGAATTGTATTTTGCATGATCGAGCGCACTTCCACATAGTGATGCTTTTTAGTATTTATTTGATTGTAGGTATACTTGTTAAGGGAATATACGAACTTTGGGGGCAGGGGATTAACTATGAAGAACTGGAAAAGGCTGTAAGAGAATTTCCAGATGAAAGGAAGCTGCCGTATTTGACACCAGAGAGCACATTCCGAATTGTCGTGGACAGCTTTGGCAAAGTGATTAGTTTCGAGGAACAAAACGAGCGGATTCAAGGACTTAGTTACATACCATTTCAGGTAATTAATTTTTTGTTTTTGTTTTTGTTTCTTTTTCTTCTCTTCTTCACTCTTTTGGTTATAACCATGCTTACATTACCAACTTCTAAGATATATTAGCTTTTCTAATGGCCAATCCTAATAAGTTATGTAATGCCGCATAACCAAAGTAGAAATGCACGTGGAATAATGTCTAATGAAAACTAACTCACCAAGTATGAGAATGTATCTTTTGCGCGCGAAAGTTATGTAATGCTGCATAACCAAAGTAGAAATGCACGTGGAATAATGTCTAATGAAAACTAACTGACCAAGTATGAGAATGTATCTTTTGCGCGCGAAAGTTATGTAATGCTGCATAACCAAAGTAGAAATTCACGTGGAATAATATCTAACGAAAACTAACTCACCAAGTATGAGAATGTATCTTTTGCACGCGAAAGTTATGTAATGCTGCATAACCAAAGTAGAAATTCACGTGGAATAATATCTAATGAAAACTAACTCACCAAGTATGAGAATGTATCTTTTGCGCGCGAAAGTTACGTAATGCTGCATAACCAAAGTAGAAATTCACGCGGAATAATATCTAACGAAAACTAACTCACCAAATATGAGAATGTATCTTTTGCGCGCGAAAGGAGATTCTCAACCCCCACCCCCTCCCCTCCCCAAAAAAAAACACCCACCTCCCCCTCTTTTTGGTTCTCTTATGTAGTTCATATGGCCATAGATAAAGTTCATTTTGCTAGAGATAAAATACTTACCAAGCTTATAGCTTTTCGATATCTATCGCTACACAAAATTTAACTTTCATCCGCTCCATGATAAGAGAGTAAAATATTATACGCTCTCGCCTTGTTAGACTCTCTAAGAAATTATAGGATGATCAGGTTATTGCTTTGCATAAGCAGTATCGTTGTTTTTCCAGGGGCGGGTCAATTTGAAGAACCCTGAGCACAAGTTTTGGCTCATCGAAACCGATGATTATGGGGCGACTAATGGACTTCCCCCAGTTGTTCAGAGAACAATATTTTTTGGTCGAGAGGTTGGGGCAGCTGATAGGAAGCTTTTGCCTACATATCAGCTTAAGAGCCGTAAATACTTGGGGCCCACCGCCATGGACGCGGAAATGGCCTTTCTCATGGCCAATCAAGGGTTAGCTCAAAAGGGAAAGCTCGTCTACGATCCTTTTGTTGGCACTGGGAGTATTCTCGTTGCTGCTGCACATTTTGGAGCGATGACGATGGTTTGTGCTTGCTTGGAGAATATTATTTTCTTGCCAATTTTTTTATTAGTCATTTAATATTCTTCTCTTCATCGAGATTCTGATAGAGAAACTTCAGGGTGCAGATATTGACATAAGGGTTGTGCGCGATGGGCGTGGGCCCGATTGCAATGTCTGGAGCAATTTTAAGCAGGTAATGCTTTGGCACATCTTTTTAGCAATTTTAGAAAGTAACATCTTGTTCTTCCTTTTTAAGTTTAATTTTCCTTTTGATTTAATTCCATCTCTCTTGCTCTTTACTTTAACAAGTGCCAATTTCACTGGATATTAGCTTTTATATATCACATATATGTAGGATGACACCTGTAGATGACTGTGGCGAACATGTCGTTTAGAACACCTCGGAAATTTCTGTATCTGTTATTTTATTAAAAAATGTTTAATCAGATAAGATAACCATATCTTCCTGATGATTATGCACTATATATAATGTTAGACTAGTACCACTACGCTAATCAACCAGATGATGACCTTTGTCATAGTTCTTTTCTTGACGTTACCATAAAGTATAAACACTATGTGATGAATGGTTCATGGTAAATTAGGACCATTCTTTTGATGCGTAACTTCAGTAGTTAGCTTGTTACAGCCTATTTTTTGCTCTCCGAGACAGTTTATATATTGTGTGCTTTCATGGTTCTTGTTTTTAGCTGATTCCTCTACTAACTGTAATTTCTTGACAGTACAACTTGCCATCGCCAATTTCTCTACTGAGGGCGGACAATAACCTGCCTCCTTGGCGTCCAGGATTAAAGGAGGTATTTTCATTTCTCTGTATGTTTCATTATGATAAATGCTGGTTCTTAGGTTGCAGATGTACTATTATTGTAAGTTTTGTAGTCGGGCTCTTTGCTCTTTTTTCTTAATATTTGTTGCCTATTAAAATTGGCTTAGCTTGCTTAGATGTTGACCTATCTATTGCACCAAAGCATACTCGAAAATCTCTAACCCTTTAATGCCATGGTATGGAAGAGATGTAAGGTTGTTTGAAGAGCAAATAATTAGAAGAGATACTTATGTATGTCTCGCTGATTTTGGAAAATTATATAATAAGATTTATGGCGAGGTATTGTTCTTGGTTGTAGAGAAATAAGATGTTCCTTGTAGATAAATATTGATGCGACCAAAGATGTGTATGATAATGTGAGCAAAAACAAGAAGAACTGAGAGAACCTTTCTTTTTAAATTTCATTATTTTGTTCTTTATTGAAGTTAATGCATTTTGAACATTTCTTCTTCTTCTTCTTTTGCGTAAGTAGGTGTTTGACGCGATAATCTGCGACCCGCCCTATGGGGTCCGTGCAGGGGGTCGGAAATCTGGCGGTCGAAAGCTTCTTAAAGGTGCCGTGGGCCCCTACACAGTTCCAGAGGAGAAACGGTTCGACCATATACCGTCAACCGCTCCTTACAGCTTAGCGGAGTGTGTGCACGACCTCCTCGACCTCGCCGCGAGAATGCTCGTCATGGGGGGCCGGCTCGTCTTCTTCTACCCCGTGTTGAGGGAGGACGGCGTGACTAACAACACCCAGTTCCCGGAGCATCCGTGCTTCACACTTATCGCTTCTTGCGAGCAGATTCTTAGCTTTCGCTACAGCCGAATTTTGCTTACAATGGTTAAAACCGGTCTCTACACCACGGAGATCGAAGAATCAGCAAAGAAGCAGCACTTGGAATTCAAAGAGAACCATTTAAAATGGTTGGAGGACGGAAATTTACACTCTGCGGTTTTTAGTCCCGCAGAGTCCCAGATGGCGTCTCTCAAGCTCGAGAGAGACTCGAAGCCGAAATATAGAGGGAAGTATGTGTAGTGAAATGCTAATCTTTTTTGTTGTAACATTCGTATTTTAGGCCCCCTGTTCCGAATTTTGTTGGAAATTTTGGTTTCGTTTAGTGATCGACCAATTTCGCTAATTACGCAAAGTATGATTAGTTTAAGTTCGGGAGGTGGGGTTAGTGGCTTAATTTGCTTGTAAACTGAATGAGGGAGCTAGTGAGAAGGTTGTTTCATGACCATCTAAGCATGACATTGATGTACTACTTAAGCCTTAATGCTTTTTGGCAAATTAAGATTTTATATGCTTTTGTGTGGTTTGCTCGCAATTTTTTTATATTTCTCTGAATTGCTTTTGATTTATATTGTAATTCAAATGGTTAATGATGTTCTTAAACTGTGAATGAAGCCGCATGTTTGTATGCTGTGCATTAAACTAGAAGCTGTTGATCAGAAAATATTTTTCTTTCTTTCCTGTGTAATCCAGTTATATGATTGTGTATCCAATTTTGTTTTAGTACAATTTAAGTGTGATACTATTACCAAATGAAACTTGTTTTATTATTAAATTGAAAATGTTAGTTGTACATGTGTTTTTTTATACAATTTTGGAGTAATAAAAGCTCCAGATTTTGGATATTTTTGGAGCTCTAGGCATTTGTTTAATAACAGATTCGATCACTGTTTGGCGCAGTTGGTTGGACAGAGATAATTTAGTCCCTAATTTTATGGGATAATAAAATATATGACTTGTCTAGGAGAATTCTTGGGATGAGACATGCGGGCTTATTTTATGTAGCAATGGGTGGTGTTTTAATGCGAGTCGAAAGTGGCAACACGACATGTTCGTTTTTGTTTTAGATTGAACCACTGTTTAGTGCAGTTAGTTGCTATCCCAAGTTGTTGACCAAAAGGTTAGGAATTCGATCCCTTATTTCTACAAAAAGATAATTCAATGTGACAAGTTCAAATCGTTTAGGATTTATTCAATCCTTTATTTATCACTACTACTTAGATTGGTTGGTTGGTTTCTTTTTCTTCGAAGGTAACTTCTGAATTTGAATTCTACTATAAGCAGAAAAAGAGCGTGTCTAACCTAAGAGCTTCTTCAAGACACATACACGCATAGAAACACTCCACTATATCAGACATTTTTTGTACCACTTAGGGCATGTTTGACTATACTTCTATTTTTATAGCAAATTTAATTTGAGAAATAAATAAGAGTAGAATATGAATAGTGAAATTTATACCATCAATCAAGAGATTTACACAAATCACGCGGTGGTAGGCACCATACACAATCCCAAGAACCAATTACTTTTGCTCAAATTATGTTTTATTTACTCTTGGTAGCTAACATAGCAATATTGAGTAACACTTTATTAAATAGCACTCTATCTAACCAACATTGCCAAACATGTCCTTACAAAACTTATTATAACTCAATAATGAATTGTTATATTATATATATTTTTAAAAAATGCTAAAATATCTTTCATTAGTCATCTCACTACACAACTAAAGACTCCCTCTTAAAAGGGCAACACTCAATTGGTAGGTCTAATTTGGCAATCACAAGGTGATTCATTCCAATCTCATGGGCTACACTTCACCTAATTTTGTTCTTTTTTAAAGATAAAACCTCACTCTTCTCCCTTAATTAATTGGTAGCATGTAAGTCTCAATGTACAATTACTTTATTATGAAATTGAGACCAAAGTCAATACCATACTCTTTATCTTAATGTATTTTTTTTTATTTTCTTTTTGAGTAGCATCAATGTTTTCTAGTTTACAAGTCATCATTATTTTTTGGGATAACTTCAAATACCACCCCTGTGGTTTCGTGTTTTCTCACTTTAGTGCCCTGTGGTTTAAAACGTATCACTTTAGTACCCTGTGGTTTGGTTATTCTCTTTTTGTTATCTTTTTGTTAATTTTTTCGTTAAATTAATGAGAAAGTTAAAACTACAGGATAGTAAAGTGAATATTCGATAAACCATATGTGGGATATTTGAAGTTTTTTTATGTATAATTTAACGAAAAAATTAGCAAAAGATAACAAAAAAAGAGAATAACCAAACCACAGGGTACTAAAGTGATACGTTTTAAACCACAGGGCACTAAAGTGAGAAAGCACGAAACCACAGGGGTGGTATTTGAAGTTATCCCTTATTTTTTCTTATTATGTAAGTAGGTTAGGTTATAATATGCAACTTTGCATGGAAGGAGTCAAGAGTTTGGTTTGTCATATTTGGTTCTTGATGATTCCAAGAGAGTTATTGGGATGATTAAATTGAAAAAGTAATTGGTTCTATTTTTCACACATTTATAAGATCAAGTCCTCACTCATGAATGTATTTCTTTCTCATATACTATGATTCGAATTTAAGACCCATTACGTGAAAAAAGTGGAGAAATTTTTGTTTGAACAGATCGTATTTGTAACGCCCCAATAGTCCCACATCGGATGGAAAAATAATTCTGATTAGAATATATGAGGCCTCGCACGCTAATAATAATAACCGGGCTTAAGCATTTTAGGCCAGTTGTTTGGGTCCAACGAGTTATTATTGCTAGCGGGTCGGATCGTTATAATTGGTATCAGAGCCAAATATCAGCCGGAAGTGTGAGAGCTAAGTGCTATGAGGTCTCGTACGCTAATAATAATAATTGAGCTTAAGTATTCTGGGCCGGTTGTTTGGGTCTAACGAGTTATTATTGCTAGCGGGTCGGGTTGTTATAGTATTTGTTGCGCATGTGCGAGATAGAGAGAGAGAGAGAGAGAGAGAGAGAGAGAGAAGGTTTGGGAGAGAAAGAATGTTGGGGCCTAGAACATGATGTGAAATTTAATCCTATCTTATTCCCTCTCTCCCACATGAGATGTGAAATCTCTCCCTCACTTATTTACTACCAAAATTTGGTAGTTTCAATAGTTTAGGTTGTACTTCAATTTCTTGGTGAAAGGAAGGTTTTCATTGTACTTTGGCTTGTTCTAACCTCACAAATCAGTCCCTTTTTAGACCCAACCATTCAAATTTTTCCAGTTCCCTTCCAATAGCTAGGGGTGGCAATCCGGCTCGCCATTCGCGAGCCAGCTTGTGTTCGGCTCGAAATGAGCTCGAGATCGGCTCGCTCGTTTAGTAAACGAGCCGAGCACGAGCTGAGTTTTTCAGCTCGTTTAATAAACGAGCCGAACACGAGCTGGGATCAACTCGCTCGTGTTCGGCTCGATAACAGCTCGAATATATATATATATATATATATATTATATTTATATAATTTATATTTATATATATAATATATATTTTTATTATTTAACTTTTAGCAAAAATTAAAATATAAAATCAAATTTAATTATAAAAAGACTCATTTATATACAAAATTTTAATCATTAGATTAAAGTTTAATAGGCAAGATTTTATAAATTTATTTTTTATATATATCCAAACAATTTTTTTAAATTTATTATTCATGGGTCAGCTCGTGTTCGGCTCGTTAATAAACGAGCCGAACACAAGCTGGATTTTTCGGCTCGATACTTTAATGAGCCAGCTCGTGTTCGGCTCGTTTATTAAACGAGCCGAACACAAGCCGACCCCGGCTCGCTCGTGTTCGGCTCGTTGACACCCCTACCAATAGCTATTCAATCAGTTAAAAAAAAAATCAAAGATTTAAGTGCCGATCGGCACGGACCGTATCCATCATACTATATTGTGCTAATAAAATATCGACATGATACAGCCTCTATACCAATGGCATGACTCAAAACCCTATATTCTTTAAATTAGTAAGTAATTATCTCAATAAAGTTCAAAAGATTTGATAAAGATACATAACAAAAAGGTAGAATATTTTGTTGCTAAAAAAAATAAATATTTAATGCCATTATGTGTTGGCACACATGTATTTTTGTGAAAGACACGCATCGACATGGCTCGGCACGCACCATGCCGTACCATGCCAGTAAATTTTCGGCACGATCCAATACCACGACACTTAAATCCTTAAAAAACAAATGATATCTTCTTTTATAAATTTCTTTTTTAACTAGCCTCTTTTTTTTTTTTTCCTCCTTATCTCCACCCTCAATCTTAAACAATAAGACACTTTAAGATAACTCTCCCTCACCTCACTCATTTCTTAGCCAAATGTGCTTTGCTTGGGAGTAAAGAGATGGTTTGATGTAGGGCCCAAATTTTTATGGTAGTTGGATTTGGTGACTACAAAAGGGATGAGGCATTGTGTTAGGCCACCTACATGCCAACAAATTCCAACTCTTTTTTTTAATTTTTAACAAAAAAAACACCTCTTAGTTTTTTAATACACTTTAACATAAATACCATCTATTCAAGAAAAGCAAAAAAGAGATAACAAAAATAGATAAATTGATGTCCAACTTATTGTTATGTACAATGGTCAAGGGTGGTCAAAATATTTGGCATTTATATTATCATGTTATTTGAAATTTTCATATGAAGAGTCTATTTCACTCTTCTATCATTAACAAGAGAAAAGTTAAAAGGGACAATAGATGAGGTACAACAAACAACAACAATGAAGAGAGTGTAGCAGTGTCATTCTTGCAAAACTTAGAAACTGGAAAAGTTGGTCTTTTTGTGTTTTGAGTTTTGAGTTCTCTTACATTTTTGTTTCCATAGCTTCTTTTGGCTTCTACATCTTTGAGCTTACTTTTTTTTATAAACAAAAACTCTTCATTTTTTATTTTTTCTTCTTCTTATTCTATCTTGTTCTTCTTTTTCACCTCATTGTTTTGATCATCACCCTTGTCATTTTGGTTTTGCTTTTTGTTCACTGTAGAAGCAATTCTCTAACTATTTGGTCCTCATATTTCATCATTCATGTGCTAATCTCATTGTGTTTAAGTGATTCATTTGCATTTAGTTTATTACTTAGCACCCTCTAAGAAGAGACTCTTTTCGATGCTCTCGTGATCTTGTGTAAACATTTTCGAGTCTCTGAGTTCTTACTCTGTTAGGAGAAATAGAAAATGAGGGTGTAAATCGTCGAAGCCGATCGCGATGAGGGGGCTCACAGGCATTGCTTCAGTCCATGCGGAAACGAGGCATCGGTTGGCGGGAACTCCGTAAGTTTCATCACATTATGCTTCTCTTTTCTCTTCTTTTTTTCTCTTCTTTTTCATTTTTCCTGTTCAAGAGGAACTGGGAAAAGTATCAGTATTGTTACTGTAAACCATATCATCTGCAACTTATTTATCTGATTCTTACAGCTTTATTAATCAATGTTATAAGCAAGTTAATTGTTTCATGTTTTTATTTGAATTACTTGAATTATTTTCTTCGATTATATTACTGTGTGGTATATGTATTTGATCTATTTTGACTATGCGAGGATCGTAGAATCACCATTTATTCTATTGATTCCTTTTTCTTTTTCTAAGAAAAATGTTTCATATTCTGTTTCTTCGATAATTTGTTGCGAAATCTTCTGTTATTTCTCGGTAAATTGCGCATTTCTTCATTTTCTTTCACATCCTCATGTTTTTTTTTTTTTTTTTTTTTGAGGAGTTTAATGAAAATTTGTGGGAGATCCTTCATTACCAGCGACATTTGATGCGTTATCTTTCAGTTTCAATCAGAGCATCATTTGCCTCTTTTTAAACATGCGACGACATGAAACATAATCCACAAATGCGAACAAAAAAACCGATTTGCATAACACTCGATATGCGGAAAACCGTAAATAATCCTTTATTAGAAGACCATTGATAGAGAACTACAATTCTTATCATAACTGAATCTCAGAATTACTAATACATAAATCAATTCGAAGTACAAGAGCTTCAGAATATTGGGAAGGTTCGTTTGGTTATCGCAAATTCCCGATCTACACAACCTTTACAACTAGTCGAACATACGTAATTTTCGCAAATACATTTACATAAATCCATTTCCTCTTCCCATTTCCGTTTCCTCCTCTTTTTTCTAAAAAAAACTATTCCTTGCTGTGTTAAGGACCGATATAACTAAGTTGGCTTCTTTCCATTTTCAGCACCAATTCGAGCAAAAGGAGGTTCCAAAGAAGCAGCTATCTCAAAGACGGCGGCAAGCCATTCATCAAACTGCTGCTCAAGAGCTCAGGTTGCAAACTACGATTTTTGAGATTTGTTCTCATCGTTCTCACATGTGGCTCCTTCCTCATGTTCATCCACTCTCCGACAGTTCCTCATAAGGAGCATTTCATGTACACTAGTTCACGGTACTTGCCTCTCCATCGCCGCTAGATAGTCTCTCTTCTTCTCTGATATTTTCTCGTAGTTGTTTCATGTACACTAGTTCACAGTACAGAACTGACGAATCTTTCTCAAAGATGTTGAATAACTTTTTTGAATTCGAATCCTCTGAGCACAGATCCAGGTTTGTAACTGTCGGATGGATGTGGAACCCGGAGAAACCAGACGCGGGCTACGAATCAAACTTGATCATCGATTGGTCGCAAATATCGAAAGCAATTGGAAAACTCAATAGCCAAAATGTAGACCTTAAAATCGGTTTGCTGAACTTCAACAAAGAAGAGACTAATACATGGCAGAGCATTCTACCACGCACCGATGTTTCCGTAGTTCATCTCGATCACGTCCAAAAGAATGTAACTTGGGAGGATCTCTATCCCGAATGGATCGACGAGGAAGAAGAATCCGAAGTGCCCTCTTGCCCTACTTTTCCCGACCCGAAGCTTTCCAAAAAAGCACATTTTGACGTCGTGGCAGTTAAGCTTCCTTGTAGGAGTTCAAAAGGCTGGTCGAGAGATGTTGCCCGGTTGCACCTGCAGCTCGCAGCGGCTAGAATCGCCGCAGAGACAACGAATTTTCAAAAGCCAGTGTTTGTGCTTATAGTAAGCAGATGTCTCCCTATTCCAAATCTCTTCAAGTGTAAACACCTTGCGTTTCGTGGAGGAGATGTATGGGTGTACAAGCCGGAGCTGAGAGAGCTCAGGGAGAAGCTACAGCTCCCTGTCGGGTCTTGCAAACTAGCACTTCCATTCAAAGCAAAAGGTCAGCTTGGTTCTCTTCTTTAGTAAAATCGTGGGAAGGAATTTCGCGCACATACCCTTGGGAATGTGCAAAATTGCGCAGATATCCCAGTAAAGTTGGTGTTTTCATCCGTAAACCTGAAAACCTTGCTTATTTTGTGACCTTGCCCCTGTCACTGCATCTATGCAAATGCGGTTTTCTCTATGCACCTTCGAAGGGGCATTAATGCAAATAACTTATGGTTATGGGGCACACATGCTGATACCAACTTCGCAGGGATATTTGTGCAATTTCACCTATTTGCAAGGGGGTATATGTTGCAAAAAGTCCTTCCGAAAAACCCCATAAAAATATTGCATAGCTTCCATTTTGACCTCTGAAATATCAAAACCTATATATTCCCCCTTAAAATACAGAATTCATCACTTTGCCCCTGAAAAATCCATCACTTCGCTCGCAAGTTTAATAGGGGTGCAATGTAGGTTTTAAAAATTGACAGGAGCAATGTGAAGATCACAATATTTATGGGGTTAGATTATAAATATGCTATTTTCTTCCCCCAGTTCACGAAAGTTCCACTAACCTCTATTAAAAAAACAAATACAGAAGAGCCATACTTACCTTCATCTCACCGAGTAGCTTACGCGACCATACTTCACTCTGAGAGCGTATACGTCTGTGGCGCGATAACTGTGGCGCAAAGCATCCGACAAGCAGGATCCACAATAGACCTAATAATCCTCGTCGATGAAAATATTAATAATCATCACCGAAGTGGCCTTAAAGCGGCGGGTTGGAAAATAAGAACTATTAAAAGGATACGGAACCCTAAAGCAGAACCCGAATCATATAACGAGTGGAACTATAGCAAATTCTGGCTCTGGCGTCTCACCGATTATGATAAAATCATATTCATCGATGCCGACCTTTTAATCCTTCGAAACATCGATATTTTGTTTTCGATGCCTGAGATCAGTGCAATCGGCAATAATGGAACTCTTTTCAACTCTGGTGTGATGGTAATTGAGCCTTCAAATTGCACATTTCAACTGTTAATGGATCATATAGGTGATATTGAATCGTATAATGGTGGTGACCAAGGTTATCTAAATGAGATATTCACTTGGTGGCATAGAATTCCTTCACACATGAATTTTCTGAAGCATTTTTGGGAAGGAGACATGGAGGAGACTAAGGCGTTGAAGACTTACTTATTTGGGGCCGACCCGCCGACTTTATATGTGCTCCACTACTTGGGACTGAAACCGTGGTCGTGCTTTAGGGATTACGACTGCAATTGGAATGTGGATATATTGCAGGAGTTTGCGAGCGATGTGGCGCATGCAAGGTGGTGGAAGGTGCACGACAGAATGACTACGTACTTGCAGAGCTTCTGTCTTCTGAGTGAGAAGCAGAAGGGCCAACTGGAGTGGGATAGAATACAGGCGAGAAAGGCGAATTATAGTGACGGCCACTGGAAAAGGACGATTACCGATCCGCGGCGAAATATCTGCAATGAGGAGATCTGTAACGGGAAGAAAAAGGAAAAGCTTTCAGATGATCGAAATTGGTTAGACCATGGATTTAATGCATCCAGTTCCGCTAAGATAATTTCAAAGCTGTAATTTGTCTTGGTTTCAGTCCCATTCCTTGACACAGATTCTTGTTTCTGAAGAAGAATAATGCTTTAGGCTTCCAAATACATACACAGATGCTGAGTGTAAATTGGACATTTTAGGACCCTGTACTGATGCCATTGTCTAATGCATCTCTTGTTTATAGAATTTTTTGTGTGAAAATAAAGCATCTGTTATCATATTGTTTAAGAACACCTAGTTGTACTTTTCTTCGGAAACAAGCTGTCTTTACAATACTGGTATGTGTTCATTATTGAACTTCTAAATATTTAATACCAAATTCATGTACATTACATAAATCGGACCACTAGATATCATAACTAGAACAAATATGAACTACTTTTCTTAGACCTACATTGGTTCTATTTGCGGGGGGGAAAAAAAACACTGTTTGGGGCTATTTTGGCCCTGGATACTAAAGCTTCTACAGAAGTATTGTCTGAATAGAACTACTTAAAGAAGCATCGACAACTTTTCCGTCAAAAATCCCAAGGATTTCCTACTGCAGTAGAAGCAAAAGCTTCAAACTTAAGCTCCGACAATGGGGCACCAAAAGCACAATTCAGCTTGGGCAGAAGCAGAAGACCCAAACTTTTTCTTTGCAAAAGCCCGAATGCCGCTTTTTGGAGTGAGCTATGCCACTTAGGAGACAAAAAGTTTTTAAATGAGAAAATATTTGCATTACCCGCATCTAAGTAATGTAATTCATGCACATTAATTTATGCCGGAAGAATGCAATTTGTCCCTTAAATCCAAGCAAAATCAATTGAATACTATTAGAAAACATAAAAAAGGATTGGAATCCTTGCTAACATGAGACCTCAGCCACTTCTTTTGGAATTAAAAGAATTAGTCATAGTAGCTCAAATAATTAATTTGCTTTAGCTTGAAGTATCATCCACCATAGCTTAAAGCTCAAAGTTAATATTGCTATGTGTCTATGTCCAGTAAGGAGACATTGCTTTCTTATATCCTTTCCAAGGGCCAATTTCAGTACCACCATTTTAAGTTAATAAGAGCTCTCTTTCTCTCTCTCTCTCTCTCTCTCTCTCTCTCTCTCTCTCTCTCTCTCCACCCAACCCCATGTTACATATTTTTGTTCAAGAATACAGATTATGAATCTAAATCAGGATAGAAGCTAAAACACAACAATACCTGGAGATGTTTGTCTAAAACAATTATAAATCCAGATTACAGTTTCAATCTAACTCTATCCAACCAAACTTGGAGAAGAAACTTAAATTCGATGCACAATATCCTATATACAACTTGATCAAGTAACTTACAGCCAATCATGCTACCATAAAGTTCTTAAAAATGGTTCATTTATAGCCTTCAAGATTCATAATACAGATCAGATGCAAAATTGGACTTGTAGATGAGCAATATAAGGAGATATGGAACTTGCAAACTCGCTAAAACAGAAATAAAAAAGGAAACATAAGAATTGAACCTAAAAGAATGGAACTATAAGCTAAAATCTCAATGTAATGAAAGAAATACAAGGAAATTCGAAAAAGTAAAAATGGGAAGGTAAATGAAGGATCTGGGACTTTCGCGCCAAATCTAGGCAAGGTGACTCAGATGAATTTCTTACTTGCAAGCTTACTCATGCTTCTCGAGTACCATTTCCGTGCAACCATCTGTGTTGGCGAGAAGCCGAGAAACAACTCAGCTTGCAATGAACCAGCGCTTCATCCAAGAGACATCCAAAATGATGCATATCCATCAACCCCTGAATTATCTCATTCTTACATTGACCTCATTAAATTTCTTCAAAGCAGCCCGGTGAAACATTTCCAGCAACTACTCCCATTCATCTGCCACCAACACCCACACCAGAAACATCACAAATCGGTGTCCTTTTAGCTGCATGATTACTAAACAATCCACTCGAATTCCCTAAGAAAATTCTTCAAAAACTCTGGGAGCATCAATGAAACATTCTGGTAACCATAATCAAACCTCAAAAGGCAACCCATTCATCCCCTTGAATAAAATTCTCCGGAGAGTAAACACCCAAATGCTTCTCTTCTATCCGGCTGCTCCACTCCACTCTCGCACTAGCATTCGCCCCGGGTCCCCAACTGCCGTACTCCCCATAGAACAGTGTTTTCAGCGCAAAATCACCCCGCCATGGGAGCCACCCCTCAGGTCTCACTACCTCCCCCAAGTAACACCTCACAAACACCGTCCGCGAGTACTCCTTCCACGGCCTCCCCAAATACACTCTGTGAACCCGCGGCTTCTTCCTGTACAATTCCAAGTACTCCGCGCTCCCAGTAACCGTGCAATTGTAGAACACAAAGCCTGTGGGCTGGGCCGGGTCGGTCCGCCCGTGCGCCGTCACGGCATTGCGCTCCCCCTTCTCCGGGTTCTCTAGACGTGGCACCACCTCAATGAGACAACTGTCCATAGTCACAGGTTCAACATTAAAGGAATTCGAAATAGTTCAGTTAGTAATAATAATATCTAAACTCCACTTTGGCTATAAATACCCTAGAAATTTCATAGTTTCTAATGATTTTCTTGCAAACATTCTCAGCCTAGTGAATTATCACTAAATTAGCCATCCAATCCAATGTTCATGAGCTATTTGCAAATTCGTTAAATGAATCAGAAATTTCGACAACAATGGCCGACCTATCGAACACCGCGGCGGCGTTTCCGAAGATGAAGTCGACGGTGCCGGAGATGCGGCAGTGGCGGTACAGCTGACGGAGGGAGCGGGCGTAGAGCGTGTCCTGGTGCCCGCGGAACTCGACGTGCTCGAGGACCGACATATCGCTGTCGGACCGGAAAGCGACGGCCTGGTGCGCCCCGGGGCCGGCGGCGTTCGCGAAGGTGAGCCCCCGCGCGCGGAACCCGTCGGCGAGGACGGCGACGGTGGCGGTGTCGTAGGTGGTGAGGCCGGGCATCTGGGCGTGGCGGGCGCCGGAGACGACGGTGGCGCCCATGCCGTCACCGGCGAAGACGAGGTTCGTCTTCTCGAAGGGGACTAGAACGTTCTCGTCGTAGATCCCGGCCTTGATGTGGATCACGAAGCGAGCGGATCCGCGATCGGGGGCGGCGGAGACGGCGTCCTGGATGGATCGGAAGTCGCAGGGCCCGGATCTGCACACGGTGGCGTCGGGAACGGGGAGCGGGGATCGGGGTAGGGTTAGGGTTAGGGTTTCGCCCGGGTCCGGGGGCTCCCAGAAGCCGTCGCGCTCGGTTTTGGGAGGGGACCAGAGGGCGGGGTCGGGGCCGAAGCGGAGGCGGGCGGAGACGAGGGCGAGGGCGTTGCTGGTGAGGGCGGCGGAGACGGAGACGGCCTCGTCGGAGGAGTTGAGGCGGCGGAGGAGGGAGGAGCAGTCGTGGAGGTAGACGAGGGCGGCGGCGGAGAGGGCGCGGGCGCTGCGGAGGGAGGCGGCGGAGGAGGCGGCGGCGGAGAGGCGGAGGGAGGCGAGGGAGAGGTGGGGGAGGCACGGGGCGGGCACGGCGGCGGCGGCGGCGGCGGAGGCGGCGGCGGCGGAGAGGGCGGAGGAGAGGAGGAGGGGGGTGGTGGCGGCGGAGGAGGAGAGGGAGAGGGAGAGGGAGGAGAGGCATGTGGAGGGGAAGAGGGTGGCGCGGCATGCGAGGAGGAGGAGAGGAGGAGGAGAGAGAGAGGGAGAGGTGGAGGAGAAGGAGGGGAGGAGGAAGAGGAGGAGGGAGAGGGAGGAGATGGTGACGACGATGACGAGGAGAGAGAGGAGGCGGAGAGGTTTCCTCATTTTTGAGAACGAATACTACGGCAACCGCCGCGACCACCTCAGTCGCATGCAATCGCGCGCTGCCCCCGTGCCGATTACCGCGCAAATTTATTAGCGTGTATATATATATATATACGGATTTTTTTGAAAACTGATCGTAATACTTTTAGGTATCGTTTGGTTCGGGGATAAATAAAAAGTGACTATTCCAGGGATAGGTATAAATTGAGGTATAAGCGGGAATTAAATCAATTTTGCGTTTGGATGAAAAGTAGATTATTCCTGGGAATAAGAAAAATAGCGTTTGGTTAGGTAGGATGGAATAAGAATTAAAGTGGGTAGTTATAAATAAAAATTAATAATATTATTCTTTTTTTTATATTAAAATTTGAATTTTTATATTTTATATTTATATTTTAAAATTTAAAATATAAACTGTTATTTAAAGTTTAAAAATTAAATTTAAAATTTAAAATTTAAAATCTCAAATGTACAATTTTAAAAAAAAGTAAAATTTTTAAATTTTAAACTTTAAATTTAAGATAAAATTTTAATTTAAAAAAAATAAAAAATATCAAATTCTAAAAATAAAAATTTTTACTTCATCATATTTTAAATTAAATAATTTAAAACTTAACTTTTAATTTTGTAAATTTAAAAATTATAAATTTTAAAATTTAAACTTTCGAAATTAATTTTTTATAATAATTAAAATTTTTCTCTCTCTCTCTCTCTCTCCCCCCCCCCCTCTCTCTCTCTCTCTCTTCACGGGTGGAACAAGCTGGGCTATCCCAGCTTGTTCCACCTGGGGGTGGGAACACTAGTTCCCACCTTAACGGCTAGCCCGTTAAGGGGTGGGAACTAGTGTTCCCACCAATCCCTTTTTGTGTTTGGGGGATAAGGGTGGAATAAACCCTTTATTCCACCCTTAATCCTCCAACCAAACACAGCCTTAGAGACTTCCCCCATTGCTGTCAGTTTCCGAATTTTGATGCGAGGATGCAGAAAACACACGCGATGTGATGAGCCAAAGCAACCTGCACTGAAAACAACTCGTCAGTCTCGCAGCCGTTTCTGCAAAATTCGAAAGCGAATCCTAACCGTTCCTAAGCAAAATTCGGCCCGGCCCGGTCTGGCCCGGATAAAATCCGGGTCGGGTCGGGCCGGGCTGACCTCTGTCCCGATTTGGCCCGGGTGAATGTGGGCCGTGCCGAGCTAACTGTGCCGCTACCTACGCACTCACATCCACGGTACGTGTCGCATTTGAGCCCGCACCGTCGCTGTCGGCGGTAGGGGAGATGTGGGTGAGATAGGGGAAGCGTATGTTTGTTTGGGTGGAAGTAAGGTGGAAGTAGAGAGGGAGAAAATCGTTTTCGTCAAAAACGATCATTTTCATCGTTTGGTTCGCCGTAAAAAAGTTACGATCGAAACTCGAGTTAATTCGAAACGGCGTAATTAACTTCGGCCCACCGTGGGCCGAAGTCAATTACGGTGAAGAAAGGTGAAGAAAAAATATTATTTTTAATTATATGAAAATATAATTATATAATTATATTATTTGCAATTATATATTTAAAATATTATATAATTAAATTTTAATTATATAAAAAATAGGGATAACTTCAAAAATCACCCCTGTGGTTTCGTGCTTTCTCACTTTAGCACCATGTGGTTTAAAGTGTATCACTTTAGTGTCCCGTGGTTTCGTTATTCTCTTTTTTCGTTATTTTTTGTTAATTTTTTCGTTAAATTATATAGAAAAAACTCCAGATACCCCACTTATGGTTTATCGAATATTCACTTTACTATTATGTGGTTTTAACTTTCTCACTAATTTAACAAAAAAACTAACGAAAAGATAACAAAAAGAGAATAACAAAACCACAGGACACTAAAGTGATTCACTTTAAATCACAGGGTACTAAAGTGAGAAAGCATGAAACCACAGGGGTGGTTTTTGAAGTTGTTCCTAAAAAATATTATATAATTAAATTATTTATTATTATACAATTAAAGTTTAATTATATAAAAAATATTATATAATTATTTATTATAAAAAAATATTATATAATTAAATTTTAATTATATAAAATATAATTATATTATTTTTATTTATTAAATTATTTATTATTTATACATAAATTATAGTTTTATATCATACACTTTTCGAACCTGGGTGATCTATCCATGACCAGGATGAAGCTTGGGTGAAACTAAGTGGAGATCCGAACCGACTGAAGTTGAAGAATCAGCGGATGAGTTGTGGTTAGGGGTGAAATGCCACTCGAACCCAGAGCTAGCTGGTTCTCTCCGAAATGCGTTGAGGCGCAGCAGTTGACTGGACATCTAGGGGTAAAGCACTGTTTCGGTGCGGGCCGCGAGAGCGGTACCAAATCGAGGCAAACTCTGAATACTAGATATGACCCAAAAATAACAGGGGTCAAGGTCAGCCAGTGAAACGATGGGGATAAGCTTCATCGTCGAGAACTAATGAAACTTCACTTTCATAACTACAAAATAAGCAACAGAAAAAAAATAGTTTTCACCGAACTCCACTTCAACCTAAAATCCACTTCAATTCAAAGTCCAGTTTCGACCAAACAAACATGCCCTAAGGCTGTGTTTGGTTGGGGGGTTAAGGGTGGAATAAAGGGTTTATTCCACCCTTATCCCCCAAACACAAAAAGGGATTGGTGGGAACACTAGTTCCCACCCCTTAACGGGCTATTCTAGAATAGCCCGTTAAGGGGTGGGAACTAGTGTTCCCACCCCCAGGTGGAACAAGCTGGGATAGCCCAGCTTGTTCCACCCGTGAAGAGAGAGAGAGAGAGAGAGAGGGGGGGGAGAGAGAGAGAGAGAGAGAGAAAATTTTAATTATTATAAAATTTAATTTCGGAAGTTTAAATTTTAAAATTTATAATTTTTAAATTTACAAAATTAAAAGTTAAGTTTTAAATTATTTAATTTAAAATATGATGAAGTAAAAATTTTTATTTTTAGAATTTGATATTTTTTATTTTTAAATTAAAATTTTATCTTAAATTTAAAGTTTAAAATTTAAAAATTTTACTTTTTTTTAAAATTGTACATTTGAGATTTTAAATTTTAAATTTTAAATTTAATTTTTAAACTTTAAATAACAGTTTATATTTTAAATTTTAAAATATAAATATAAAATATAAAAATTCAAATTTTAATATAAAGAAAAGAATAATATTATTAATTTTTATTTATAACTACCCACTTTAATTCTTATTCCATCCTACCTAACCAAACGCTATTTTTCTTATTCCCAGGAATAATCTACTTTTCATCCAAACGCAAAATTGATTTAATCCCCGCTTATACCTCAATTTATACCTATCCCTGGAATAGTCACTTTTTACTTATCCCCGAACCAAACGATACCTAAGTAACAATCATCTAATCAAATTCTAATCAATAATGCATTTTGTATATAAGGAAAGTCAACCTCGTGAGGTGCTTTAGATAAAGTCAGCCAGCAATATTTCACCCTATTTTTGGAAATTCAGTATATGTTTGGCATTGCTAGAAGCGCTTTTAGAAGAAGCACGGCAGTCACTCTTGCATAAGATTTCGATGCTTCAGATCAGCAGTGGTAGTTTGCTATGTGAGATGGTCGCAACCGAAAAGCAAAGTAAAAGTGAAGTAAGAAAATGTAGCATGCTACACGATTCGTTTATTTCATTTTAGACATAAACTTAGTTGAAAATGTGAATCAACTAGGATTCGAACTTGGGACCTCGGATATCAACTACCAAACCCTTTGCCACTTGCACTAGGGACGGTCGGTTAATGTTACTCAAAAGATTGAGATATGTAATGAAAGAAGAGATAATAATTATAAAAAAGATAAATAAAGATACACATAACTTATCTGAACTGTAGAGTAATTTGAATCAATCACCTAAACTTTCAAGATTTTGATTTAACTATCCAACCTTCCAGTTTATTTGATTTGAGCCGGTCAACAAAACTTCGACTTTAAAATTTAAGCGGATTACTTATTTTAATGAGTTTATAGTTGCAAAGTTATATAAAGTATACTAATTAAACCTGTGAAGATAAACGACACATTCAAATTTCGAAGTCAAATAAACTAAATTAAAAGGTTGGATAGTAAAATTAAAATTTTGAAAAGGTTGAGTAGCCAAATTAATATTGTCCATAATTTAGATAAGTTTTATACGTTTTTACTTAATAAACAAAACGAGGTAGAATTAACTCTCGTACACAAACTATCCACTTTGTAAAAACCACATCTCGATCGGGCACCTTATTTTTTTTTATTTTCATTACTATTCATGAAACTAATCTAGAATTATGATGCGATCAAATAGAAATCTAATTCAACGTCAGATACACGTAACTGACTGTCCCTAGCGCAAGTGATAAAGGGCTTGGTGGTTGGTACCCGAGGTCCCAAGTTCGATTAATCCTAGTTGATTCATATTTTCAGCTAAATTTATTTCTAAAAAAAATAAACGAAACAGATAGCATGCTATCTTTCTCTCAAAAAAAAAAAAAACGTCAGATACACGTATGTTGGAACAGAGCATTCACAAATAGTTTATTAATACTCATCTCACTCAAGCCTTATTCTGTTTTATTCAAACTAAGTTCGTAGGAAAAGAATCAGAATTAATCTTAACAATATGAATGCATACATATATATATATATGTATAGATTCATCATTAAGTCAGATGCTTATCTATATTATTATAGAATTAATTAATACATGGTCAAAAGCATGCCCTTAATAGAAACTGCACTATATAAGTAGGGCAAAAATGCTATATATATACACACACACTTAATTTTTATGTATGGGAATATATATGACTCGGTCTTTAGGGATATGGTCGAACACATGGTCTACGAAAACTTAGATAATACGCACATGGTTGCGTGTACGTACGTACATCCAATAATATAACTGCTATATACGGTTATATACTCATTAAATCACAGCTTAAATAAGGTGGAAATATATAGAGACCCCTCAACTATAGGGGATTCTGAAAAAGGCCCCCTAAACATTTCTTTTGTCTTTTTCCCCTCAACTTCTATTTTATCATTGAGTTTTTATACTTAGTTGGTCTAGTTTACTTTATTATGTGAAAATTTGATAAAATTGCCAATGAACTTGATAGTATTTCTAAATTTGTCGAGTAAAATCACTTAATTCCAACAAATTAGAAGTTGAAGAGTCTAAATAATAACAACAAAAAAAAAAAATTAAGGGGCCTAGTTCAAAATGTCTGATAGGTCAGGGGTCTCTACACATTTTTACCTTATTACGGCATAACGTGCGCAAGGCTGGTATACTATCGATAGCACGGAGGCCTTCGTGCTACCAAGTTGTATTCAATGATACGACTTCAAAATTGATGATCGGTTCCGTTAGACTTGATCTACACTATTGAAAGTATTTGGAAACTGAATTTCATAATTTTTCGACATTATTTGGCTAGTGATCAAAGGTCTCAAAATTGACAATTTTAATGGTCGATGTGATGCGTTTGTGAATTTAACGGTGTAAAATAATTCAAATCTGATGAAATTTTTATAAATTTTTTTTCTCACTATTTAGAGTAAGATCAGTACATCTGATCTTAAATTCAAATCTTTTATCATTATTTTTTATGAGAATTTTAAATCTTTTATCATCATTTTTAGACTACTCGTTTGATAGGTAAATGATGTCGAAAAATTATGAAATTTAGTTTCAAATACTTTCAATAGTGTAGATCAAGTCTAACGGAGCCGATTGTCGATTTGGATTTAAGCTGCATCATTGAAAACAGCTTGGTAGTACGGAGGCTTCCGTGCTACCGATAGTATACCAGCCGGACTCTATATTTGGAGTTGAGCTAGAATACTCTTAAGAGTATTCTAGCCACTTTACTCCCACGTCGTTTTCGATGTTGGGACATTCGAATCGACGATCGGCTCCATTAGAATTGATCTAGAGTATTTGAAGTACCTAGAAAATAAGTTTCGCGATTTTTCGATATCATTTGCTTGGTGATCGAAAGGGCTCAAAATCAATAATTTTCAATGGTCTTGGTGAGCCGTTTGCAAGTTTAACGGTGTAAAAATATCCAAATCACGTGAAATTTTGATAGAAAATTTTTTATACTATATAAAACAAGATCAATATCTTTGATCCAGAATTTTAGAGTCATATTATCACATTTTGTGAGATTTATATTTTCATTTTGAGCTCTTTCGATCACCAGGCAAATGATATCGAAAAATCGCGAAACTTATTTTCTAGGTACTTCAAATACTCTAGATCAAATTTAACGGAGCTGATCGTCAATTTGAAAGCCCCAACATCGAAAACGACGTGAGAGTAAAGTGGCTAAAATACTTTTAAGAGTATTCTAGCTCAACTCCTATATTTGTGTATATATAGATATATATACAAACTAAAATATGTTTGGATGTTAGTTATAACCAAGTTACCTGAGAGATACTTATTTTGATTAATTTAAACCAAATTGTTAATTTGTAAATATTGTTTATTTATAAGTGCACACCCATAATACTAAGTCAAGTCACACACAAGTAGCCAACTAATTAATCATTATTGACCCCATCATATGCATCCTAATTTGTCCCAAGAAATATCCATAACTCTAACCCCCTCTTGCATTAATGGATCCATCACACAAAGCCCACACATAAATTGGGATGCAAATGGATCCGGATTGGTGGAGATCCTAACCCAATCCACCCCGAATAGAGTAGTAGTATTAAAAAAATAACTCATCCTGAATCCGCACAAATCTGTTAAGAAATAGAATAGGAGGCGGAGGATCCTTTCCTTCCTTTAATTTGCCCTGATTCGTCAAGAATATGCAAGAAGTTTGCTTACATGACCGAACTCACCCGGAATGGAGCGGTAAGTTGTTTGGCACAAACCATTAATCCCAAAAGCTCGAGCTGATAGAAATACACTATCAATTCACTTAAAGCGTACAGGCACAGTGTCCACAGGTCTCGACTGTGACTCGGCCCAACCTAACTTCATGCCACAAGATAAAATGCTGGTCCCTTTAAGTCAACGGAAAGGAAATAGGATAAAATCCAACCGACACCAAATCCGATCTGATTTGCCAAACTCGGGATCCGCCCCGTTTGCATCCCTACACATAAAGCTCTATAAATACCAACTTTGTATACACCTCTTCATCACCACCACATGCACTCTTTATGCAAAGTAAAAGAATCAAATAACATTAGTGATCGATCCCAAACTCTTTGTTTTATCTTTGCCCTAATACACATATCACAATGCCTTATAACCGCATTCAAAGCTTCAACTACTACTCACCTCCACCACCACCACCAACTCCTCCATCACCACCACCTCCTCCTCCTCCTCCTCCTCCACCGTCGCCGCCACCGCCACCGCCACCACCGACACCGCACCACATGATCGTCATCGTGTGCGTCTCGGTCGGCGGGCTCTTCTTCCTCGCGTTCCTCGCGAGCGCGTTCTTCTGCTTCAGGAAGAGGCTGAGGAAGGGGGCGGCGGAGGAGGCGGAGGCGGTCGCGGTGGTCGAGCACGTTCGCGTCCACGAGGAGATCGTTCCGGGCCCCTGCGGCGAGCCAGAAGTCGTGGCGGTGTCCGTCGACGAAGATATCGAAGTCGTGGAGATGGTCGAGAAGAGCGACGCCGTCGTCGAGGGCGAGTACTCCGGCCTCGCGTTCGGCCGGAAGCCGCCGGAAACTTCTAGTTGATCCCCTAATCATAAAGGATAGCTTTGCATGCAATATACACATACACAACCACACAAGCTAGGGTTTTGCATGCATGCATGCATATATGTTCAAAAAAATAAGTTTGGAAAATAAGTAAGGAGACCCCTCAATTATAGTCCATTTTCATATATAGCCTCAATTGAATTATACATTTTGTTGAAGTTAAGAGCTATTGTTAGGAATCAGCAATTAACTTCTTCAACAAAAACCGGATAATGTTGGTAAATTTAGCATAATAAACTTAACAACAAAATAATTAAAAAATGGAGGGGCTATTTCAAAGTGGCATATAATTGAGAGGGTCTCCATGCATTTTTACCTAAAAGTTTAATAGTGCAAATTTAATTAGTTAGTCGTGTGTGCGCACGTTTCCAAAATATATCAAGTGTTGTTAGGGTTTTGGGGGTGTTTAATTTTATTGCTTGTTTAATTGTTTGTATTAATTCTTTTAAAATGTATAAATATTTTTTATGTTGCCATGTTACGTTCAAATGGGATAGTTAAGTTAAGTAATTTGTTTTTACCTCGTAATTTTTTGGCTTCATCACGAGCTAAACTTAATTTCTTGTTTTTCTTCTCATGATAAAAAAAATCTCCCCTGATCTGCTAAAAATTCGCTCCCGTCCTGATCTGCCCTGAACGGAACGATAAGTGGGAATAAAAAATAGAATAAAAATTAATTTGTCTGAATCTGCCCCAAGGCGTCCAGATCCGCCCCTTTTACATCCCTACTCATAGGAAATGTTAAATTTATATTTGGCCCGCCCCAGCTGATTTTTTATGCTCTAAACATATTAAGATGTTAGAACAAATATGTTATGTTACATCAAATTATAAATTACTCGGGCCGGGTCACATTCGGCCCAAGAAAATTTGGCCCATTACATTATAATATGCCCGAAAGGATAGCCCAATTCTTGTCACTTTTCGGGTCGGCCAACTGATCCGATTGCCCTAACCGACCCGTTCTATATTGGGCATAGTTAGTTAATTCGCGAATAATTCGCGAATAATTCGCAAATTATTAAAAATTTGAATTAAACGGTCCGTTTAAAATATTTTTGCAAAAATACGAAATTATTCACAAATTTTTGAAGCCAGCCGAATTATTCGCGAATTATTCGCGAACTATTCCTGAATTATCCCCGAATTATTGAAAATTTGAAAAAAAACTTATAATTTTTATGTTTAAAACTTTAAATATAGATTATCTTATATTTTATATTTAACTATGAGTTTTTTGTTCATTGGCCCCCAAATTTTTTTTTTATATTTTATAATTAATTATGGGTTGTTTTAATCTATTTTTTATTAGATTGTTTATATGCCATATTATATAATAATTATTGAATCCGTTTTTTAAGCTGAATTTTTCAACGAATTTAAAAATTATAAGACGAATTTTATCCGTATTATATTCGTACCGAATTTTTGCCGAATCCGAATTAACTAACTATGATATTGGGAGATGGTTGGGTCACGTGAGAAAAGGAGAAGCTCAAAACGCACACACATACAATAAAAAAAAAAAAAAACATTCCAACTTATAGAAACAATTAAATAGTAAATTACTTGGATTGATTTTTTTTCTTTTTTTTTTCGTTCCTTGAGAGACCTCCGCTGTCTCATTCCTGTAGCCTAATTTATCATTCCAATGAATGAAGCGGGTAGCACGCTACATTTTTCTAAAAAAAAAAATAAATTATTTGGATTGTTCCTAAACTTTTAACAAATCATTATTTAATCACTCAATTGTGATATACTAACAAAGAAAGCACCACAGAACCACGAGTGATCTGGAGGTAAAATAATCGAGACTCGGTGCGTCAACAGGAGTCCGAATTTCTGTACATGCTTAAATTTAGAGCTTTTTTCTTTTGCTTCAAGCTTAATATATTTTTCCTTAGTTTAGACTATGGAATCGAAATGGAATTCGTTAATTCCGATTGTTGTTGTTTATTTTATAGAAATCGAATTTCGATTCTCATTCCACTCTGGATTGAGAATGACCAGATCTATTTATGATCCAATCCGGCTTAAAATTCAGGACTCGCCCATTCCAAAGTAAACTACTGAAAATTCTTTTTCCCCAACACCTCTCCCTTCTCTCCCTTCATCATTTTTCTCTCTAAAAAATTCTAGATTTTCATTGCAATAATGAACCAAACATTTTTAGAATGATTCGTCATTACATTTTTCATTCCAAAGCAATCCAATTCTAATTTTCATTTCTATTCCAATCATGAACTAAAGATGCCCTAATGTTGAGACAATTAGACCATTAAAATTATGTTACATTGGTGCATGGTTTTTTCCCCCTATTCCTAGGTTATTCTGTACTCAATAATTTTAGGGATAACTTCAAATACGACCTCTGTGGTTTCGTGCTTTCTCACTTTAGTGGCCTATGGTTTAAAATGTATCACTTTAGTACCATGTGGTTTGATTATTCTCTTTTTTTTATTATCTTTTCGTTAATTTTTTCGTTAAATTATACACAAAAAATTTTAAATATTCCACATATGATTTATCGAATATTCACTTTGCTATCCTGTAGTTTTAACTTTCTCATTAATTTAACGAAAAAATTAAAAAAAAGATAACAAAAAAAGAATAACCAAACCATAGGATACTAAAGTGATACGTTTTAAACCACATAGTACTAAAGTGAGAAAGCACGAAACCACAGGAATAGTATTTGAAGTTATCCTATAATTTTATATAGCAATCATAAGATGCTCGCAACTAATTAATAATGGAATTAGTAACATTATCCGTATACTTAGGACAAGCGCTCTACACTTTTTAATGTTAGGTAGTAAAATCGAAAGGCGGAATACCCTTAGAACATTGTTTACGCATGTCGGTTTACGAACACATATAAATAATTGCTCATCAACTAATAAATAAGAGGCAGAACGTTGAAATATACTAGTAGGTCTGAATCTAATAGGCTTAACTTGTTAGGTTGTATGGATTTTAATAGATGTGTTATATTCTTCAGGTCATGTGGATCTGGCCTAGATCTGGAACTCTGTAACAGTGACCTGCCTAGTGCCTTAGCTGCCTACCATGTATAAAAGATAAAGGACCATTTTATAGAACTTCAGTGGGGAGCCCCTAATACGTTGCTGCGTGTTAGTTTTATCTCAATCTAATAGTTTGTTGAGTGTTTTTTAATGGTAAAGCCTAAAAAATACTTTTAAACTCTAGATGGAAGGATTATAATCCTTGAATAGAGATAAAAATGACACGTGGCGATGAATTGGGGCTCCTTAACGAGGCGTCGTTAAGAAGCTCCCCACTGAAGTAAATTCAAAAGCCCTAAATTGAAATTTTTACACTTTAAAATATCAAAATCTCATTGTTTTTTTTTTTTGAGAGAAAGGTAGCACGCTACCCGCTTTGTTTATTTCCTTTTAGAAATAAACTTAGCTGGAAATGTGAATCAACTAGGATTCGAACTTGGGACCTCGGGTACCAACCATCAAGCTCTTTGCCACTTGCGCTAGGGACGGTCGGTAAATTTCTGCTGAGCACTTTTATTGGCCTTAATCCATGTAGGACAAGGTAACAGCTGATTATCATATTAATAGTAATAATAATAATGAATAATAATCTTCTAGATCATTATTATTAGCCTTTAGTACACCTTTTATATGATTCAACCCATGGCCCATGGGGATTCAAAATATAATATATGGTTCAACCAGTGGGGATTCAAATCCAGCATGCTATACAAACCAGGTGGCTATTGATTCCTGGTTTTGGCTTCTGGGAAAAGCTGTTTCCAATTGAATATCTACTATAACTAGGGATGTCGATGGATACGAATACCTAAAATTTTATCCGAACCTAAATCTGAACGGAGTGGATTTACCGGATGCACAAATTTGGATTCGAATAAGGAATTTGATTGTACACGATCCATACCCAAGCCCGACCCGAATCCGAAACTATTTTTACATTATATATAATATATATATATAAATTTTGATGTTGTATTTGAATTTGTATTTTAAAATTTTAGATTTAATATAATATATTTTGAAATATTATAAAGAGAAATAATTGTTTCGGGTTCGAATTTTTGGTCGGATTCGGATTCGAAAATGAATTTTTAAAATTCGTCGGATTCGAATTCGAATTTTTCAAAACCCGCCCTGAATCTGACGCGTTGACATCCCTAACTATACCCAATCCTACCCCACAACCAATACAAAAATGAAAACAGGGAACAAACTAACACAACCCTGGTTTCATAAAGAGCCGCAGTAATGGAATAAAGAAAAAAAAAAAGTTCAACAAAACAAAGACTCTCTCTCTCTCTCTTGGGGTGTATAAATAGATGTGTCAATTACTTGACATTCCACAACCTGGAAAAGCACTTTAAGGAGAAGTGATTTGGTTTGAGAGAGAAAAATTGAAGAGAGAGGAGAGAAGGTATGGCAAGCACAGCTGGGAAGGTGATAAAATGCAGAGGTTTGTAATCCCTCATGATTCCATCATATCTCCATTTCCTCATTAGATTTGTTACAATCATTAGATTTGGTGAAAAATCTATGTGGATTTTCCTTTTTCTTAATTGAATAGAGAGTATTTTTTCCATATGTTTCTTTTTTGTGGCAATGGTGGGTTATTTTTTGGGTTTCGAAATGTTATCTGTACATTCAAAAGTGGGGTTTGTTTAATTTTTTTTTTTTTTTGGATCTTTAGTATTAAAGCAATATAGCAGTTCTCAGTGCCTTCCATATTGTTCTTATTGAATGTTATGGGTTGTGAAAAATGTAGTGAATATTAGATTATATAAAATAATCGTTGATCTTCAAAAACTTAAAGCTAATCAGAGAATTGTGTTTTTAATATTTATATTCAACATTTTCCCTTTTGCGTCTGAGCTATAAACTTTTTTATAGACTCAAAACATGAGTTTTGAAATAAATAATAGAAAATTAAATGAGACTAGCGGTCTGGCGGGACTTAAATAAATGCAGAGACACTAAGGTGTTTGGTTTTTTAGAAAATCGTGAAAAACTGTTGCGAGAATAAAAAAAAAAACTTTCCAAAAATACACCTTTTCCATAGTTTTCTTTTTGCAGATAAAAATTCGAAAATCGAAAACACTATAATTCCATAAAATTTGAAGGAAAAAAAAAAACTTTTCTAGAAAAACTATTTTCTGAGATATTTTTCGAAGAACCAAACACCCCTTAATCCATTTAGAAATAGGTAACTGAACTTCAAAAGTTTCGATTTCGGTATCTAATGATTGGGATTTAATGGTGCTTATATTTTGTAACATTTGATGACTTGACAGAGTATCCTAATTCTCGAATATTTTACACTTTTCAAACCTTTGATATAGCACCTGGTAGAATAGGTACTGAACCAAAATTACTTCAAAAGAGTAAACATTTGAGATCAAAAGTTTTAATGTTCAGATACCCATTTCAATTTATGCGAATGAGAGGAGCTAATATACAGATCATGTAACATATGAATGTCAATGCATGTAATTGTGAAACAACCGTCGTACTCTAAGCTTTTAGAGAACGGTGTTTATATATTTTTATATTTAACTTTTTGCAAGGTCCAGGACGTGAACTTGAATTAAATGGGAAAAAATTAATAATGCTAGGAGCCTGACAGACTCGAACTCAGGACCTCCTGCTCTGATACCATGTGAAATATATGAAACAACCGCTGTACTCTCGGTGTTTATATATTTTTATATTTAACAGTAATATCTGCTTTGTCGATACAGCTGCGGTTGCATGGGAGGCGGGGAAGCCGTTGGTGATCGAGGAGGTCGAGGTGGCGCCGCCTCAGGCGATGGAGGTTCGGCTGAAGATCCTCTACACTTCCCTTTGCCACACCGATGTCTACTTCTGGGAAGCTAAGGTATACATTCATATTGCGAATGTCTGTAATCAGTTCTGTTTTCTTGTGCAGCAGCGAAACCATTTTGCTGAAAACGTGCGCAATTTTTACGTTCTGAATCAGCTCGATGACTGACATGTCAGAAATTATCACAATCTTGCAGGGGCAGACTCCTGTTTTCCCTCGGATTTTCGGCCACGAAGCCGGAGGGTATGCCATCAAATTCGACACATCATGTTTAGTTGTTTGTAATGTTTGGTCTATGTGAATGTTCATTATTTCGAGAGTTTGATATAATCTTAATGCGTAATTCTACTTATCTACTGTGTAAAATCTTTCTTCTTCTTTTTTTGTTCGGCATCTTCTCAGAATTGTAGAGAGTGTAGGCGAGGGCGTGACCGATCTGGCACCGGGAGACCACGTCCTCCCTGTTTTCACCGGCGAGTGCAAGGAATGCGCTCACTGCAGGTCCGAGGAGAGCAACATGTGCGACCTTCTCAGGATCAACACCGACAGGGGAGTGATGATCGGCGATGGCAAGACGAGGTTTTCGATCAACGGAAAGCCGATATATCACTTCGTCGGGACGTCCACGTTCAGCGAGTACACTGTCGTCCATGTCGGATGCTTGGCCAAGATCAATCCTCTGGCTCCGCTCGATAAAGTCTGCATTCTAAGCTGCGGCATTTCAACAGGTAAGGATGTGTTTCGTAATTTGATACTTAACACGGTGAACTCGAGTCAAAGACTACTCTGTGGCTGTGCCAGAAAAAACTAACAGTGAATCAAACGGCAGAAACAAATTTGAACGTATCAGAACTTTCACAGAAAATCCCTTTAATGTCTTATACTCAAAACTTTTCGTTATTTAACTAAATCACTTCGATGTTTCTTTAGGTCTCGGTGCGACTCTTAATGTTGCTAAACCACGAAAGGGCTCGACAGTGGCGATATTCGGTTTGGGAGCTGTGGGTCTTTCGGTGAGTCTCTTTCGACGTTACCCGTGCTTAAATTTTTAGTTCTCAAAACAAGATTGATTCCATTAACAAAGTGATCTCGATTAGTAATTAGTAATTGCAAAACATGCTTTTAGGCTGCCGAGGGAGCGAGGCTTGCAGGTGCATCGAGGATTATCGGTGTCGATTTGAACTCAAAGAGATTTGAAGAAGGTACGAAAAATAAAAAAAATAAAAGAAAATAAAACCAACCTCATAAAATTCCAATTTAGCGAGGTTACGATCTGTTTCATTCATTTTGCAGCTAAGAAGTTCGGCGTCACCGATTTCGTGAATCCTAGCGAATACAACAAACCAGTACAAGAGGTTTGTTTCTACTTAAACATACCAAAATGTTACATGATATTCCAGGTTTATGACTCTGATATGTTATGCCAGGTTCTCGCTGAGATGACAAACGGCGGAGTCGATCGCAGCGTGGAGTGCACCGGCAATATAAATGCCATGATATCAGCATTCGAATGCGTGCACGACGTATGAACACTAAATCACTAAACTTCTATTGATTCAGACGCGAATTTATGCTGAAATATCAATCGGTGTTCTTATTATCATTATTATTTTCTTTTCTCTTTTTCAGGGCTGGGGTGTAGCAGTGTTAGTCGGGGTGCCGCACAAAGACGCGGTATTTAAGACCCATCCTATGAACTTCCTCAATGAGAAAACACTGAAGGGCACCTTCTTTGGCAACTATAAACCGCGCTCCGATCTCCCTTCAGTTGTAGAGAAGTACATGAATAAGGTAAATCGGCGTTCAATTTGTTCGACTTCACAGTTTAAGCTAATTACTTATTTTTATGAATTTATAGCTGCGAGAATTGCATGAAGTATATTAACTAATCCTGTAAAGAAAAACGATGTTCATTGACTCAAATCAAACAAATTGAAAGATTGGATTTAAGTTTATGTAAGTTCTGTACGTTTTTACCTCTTCTTATTCAGTAATTTTGTTCTTGTTTTGTTGAGAAATATTCTATCAACCAAACCGTCGCAGATTTGAAAACCAGAACCAAATTGTAAACCAAATGAACACAACAAAATTTACAAAGTAGTCCAAGTTAGTTCGATTTGGAGCGAAATAGTAAAAATGAAGTGATTGTGGAAATATCGACTAAACGGTGCGTTAAATGGCGCAGGAGCTTGAACTGGAGAAGTTCATCACGCACAGCGTGTCGTTCTCGGAGATCAACAAGGCGTTCGAGTACATGCTCAACGGGGAAGGCCTTCGATGCATCATCCGCATGGCGGATTAAAACAGTCAAAGTGATCAGCATTTGTGCATCTATCAACTTAAAAGAGGCCCTTTCTCTGATGCTTTCAATAAAATGGCCAAGTGTTTTTGGTTGCAGATCATGAACTCAGTAGCAGTCACTCTTTTGTGCTTCTTACAACTCATCTCTTTTGTATGTAAAAAAAAAAAAAATGTGGTCTTTTGTTTGTAATTAGCTCACAAATAAACACTAAATTTGTGTTTTCGCGATGTTTCTTTTGTTGGTAATCAATGAATGAAGTTCGATTTGGATTGCGATTTTGTTATCTAGGGTTTTCGTTTTCGTGTTACACTTTGCCATTGATGTTCCTGGGTAGTTAGGGTTTGACAAATTATGCATCAACCAAAGATTTCATAAGTACACTAATTAAGGCAAATTTAATATGCATGATACACACTATATATATGTCCTTATTAGTTCACATTATTGCATCTAACAAAATGAATATATAGTTGGTTAATCTACAGGGTACTAATACTAGTCTAGTAATCTAGAAGTGTTACAAAATCAAAACTAAAACTTTGATTAGTTAATTAGCACGTAATTAAGCCCAAAGAGTCAAATCAATTTGATAAAAATGTACAAAACTTATCTGAACTATGGACAAAAAAATTCTGATTTTACTAACCAACCTTTCAATTTGCTTGATGTGAGTCGGTCAACGGCATATTGGCTCGAAAATTTGAATACGTTGTTTATTTTTATAGATTTAATTAGTATATTTCGTGCAATTCTTGTAACTATAAATTTATTGAAGTAAGTAATTAGCTTAATTTTTTACAGTAAAAATACCGTTAGCTAACTCAAATCAAACAAATTGAAAGGTTGGGTGATAAAATCAAAAATTCGAAAGATTGGATAGCCGAATTAAAATGTTCCATAGTTCAAATAAGTTCTGTACGGTTTTAGCGTTAAATATCAGTAGAAAAATGGAACCAGTCCAAACCTAATCTAGCACGACTAAGACAAAATTGAATCTCACACAGGCCAAAAAAGTAAATAGGATGCGAAAAATTAATCAATTAATATTTTAAATTATTGGGTAAGCAGCGATACTAATAGAGTAAATTCAATGCACTTGCTCTGTTAATAACAAATATTATTATATCGGAGTAATTATCCGCACATTAATATTTGTTTCTTATAACTATGATCCTCAGCAATTAATATTTTACAAACAGATCCCCATGTTCACAATTTGTGGTCCTCTTAGTGCCCTTTGATGCAGGTCTAAGCCGCGTTGAAAGGGAAGAAGCACAAGGACAGAAAAAGAGAGATACACGAAGAACCAATTCTTCTATAAAGACGAAAATATTATTAATTAACTTTCAAAACTCTGATTACATTAACTGAACGTCAAGTCTATATTTAGAGGCGATACTCGAATCCTACTAGACGAAATATATTTCTAAACCTAATCAGATTAGAAATAATCAAATAATCTGACTCAAAATAAAAAAAATTACAGAACTTTCCAAAAATAACCTAAAAATAAAAAACGGAGGCCAATTGAATTTGGACCCCAAACATCCGCCAGAATGTCATTACCATTCGACGTGTAGATCTCAAAAAATATTTTCTGAATTGGGTTGCACGGTGAAATCGAATACTCGAGCAAAACGTTATGACCGTTTAAAGATTGTATACTATCAGTACTCAGAAACCCTATATATATATATATATATATATATATAGAGAGAGAGAGAGAGAGAGAGAGAGAGAGAGAGAGAGAGAGAGAGAGTTCAGATTGTATACTATCAGTAATACGGAGGCTTCTGTACTACTAAGTTGTTTTCGATGATGAAATATTCGAATTGACGATCGGCTCTGTTAAACATAATCTACGCTATTGAAAGTACTCAGAAACCAAATTTTTTTTATATATATATTTTATATTATTTGACTAGTAATCAAAATGTTCCAAAACTGACAATTTGAATGACTATGTAACGCATTTGTAATTAAGCTTAATGGTATAGAAGAATTCAAATTTAATAAAATTTTGATAAAAAAATATTTTCACTATTTAGAATAAAATTAGTACCTCTGATCTAAAATTTAATTTTTTTATCATTATTTCTTATGAGATTTTTATTTTTAGCTATTTATTTAGAGACTATTCGTTTTGAAAGTAAATGACATTAAAAAATCATAAAAAATGGTTTCAACATACTTCTATTAGATGTAGATCTAGATCATGTTAACGGAGCAATCGCCGATTCAAATGTTCCATCATCGAAAACAACATATCCTCCGTGTTACCAATAGTAATATATATATATATCCCTCTCTGACCTCACCTAAGGATCCTTAAGTTCAAATTTTATTAATTCAATCACCTTACATGCATTTTTGGGAAAATTGTATGAATGGTCCTTGTCCTATTTCCGTGTGAAAACAAATGGTACAATTTCCATGTGACAACAAATTGTATGAATGGTCCTTCCTACAATTTCCTTGCACTATTTCCATGTGATCGATACATTTTCAATTTCAAAATTTTAGTTCATAATTAAACTCTTACATATCACTTAAGTTGTTGAGTCTAAAATTTATATAAAAAAATTATTATCAAGAGGCTCAAACTTTTAGAGATAACGGTTGTTTTACATTATTTCATATGGTATGAAAGTTGGAGATTCTGAGTTTGAATTTCACCATCCTCCTAATTTTATTTAATTTAATTTTATTTCGATTAACAAAAATCCACGCCTAAAATATACTAATTTTTTAGAATAATGATTGTTTAAAATGAGGACTTATTTATGCCGTTTAGAACTAAAGTGTTTACTATGGCGACCAATTGGCACTAGTATATATCATATACTTTTATATGTAAGGATATATGTTATATATATATAGAGTTTTGCTAGAATACTATCGGTAGTAAATCGAGCGGTTTACTACTGATTTGTTTTCGATGCTGGAGCTTCCAAATCAACGATCGGCACCGTTGAACATGATCTAGACCATTCAAACTATCTGGAAATCAAATTTCACGCTTTTTCGATATTGTTCTCTTGTCCATCAAGTGAACAGAAAATGAATGGCTGAAAATGAATATCCTATAAAAAGTGATGATAGAAGTCTTGTAATCAAGATCAAGATTACAGATCTTATTTTAAATAGTTCAAAGAATTTTCTAACAAAAATTTAGTTGATTTGGATTCTTCTATACCGTTAAACGAGCAAACACACCATATCGGCAATTAAAATTACAGATTTTGTAACCCTTTGATCGTTCTGTTAATGATATAAAAAAAGCATGAAATTTGATTTCTAGATAGTTTAAATGGTCTAGATCATGTTCAACGGTGCCGATCGTCAATTTGGAAGCTCCAGCATCGAAAACAAATCGGTAGTAAACGGGACGGTTTACTACCGATAGTAGTCCAGTCAAGCGCTATATATATATCCCTATGTTTATAAGAACAACTACACATATACAAGCACCAAATACATACAAGAACAAAACTCTTTAGCTCTTCTTCAACATAAGATCATGCCCTCTCTTCCATCCATGGATTTGGTTCATGACCATCACCACTGCGCCGAAGAGAACTCGAAAGATCGCGAAGATTACGCGCACGTCACGAACTCCGAGCTCCTCCGTTGCCTCCGCGTGAAGTCGTCGTCATCGCCGTCGCAGGGGAGTCTTCGCGAGGGCAAGGAGCGGATCGCGTGGCTCCGGTCGCAGCTCATCGGGTCGGACGTCGAGTTCGAGACCCCGTTCGGGGGTCGCCGCCGCCTCGTCTACGCCGATCAGACGGCGTCCGGGAGGTGCCTGCACTACATTGAGAACTACATCATCCAACATGTTCTCCCCATCTATGGTACACACTCCTCCAAGGATCAATATAAACCATTTTTGAAATTATTTTTAATAAAATTTACTCTGATTTCTTTGGTCGTACATATATACGATCCGCGTCTATACATTTTGTTTGGTTTGATATAACTGTAATTCGATCGCAAATTAAATTTATGAATGAAAACTACGGAGACTCTCTAACGAGCCATGATTTAAAATTCCTCAAAAAATTTAATTTTCATGAAAAGATTCAACGCGTATTCTACTGTTCTATTACATCATTTTCTTTGCATCAGAAATTAAGTTATTACAAAATGCATCTTATTGACAATAAAATTATGTTGTGCTCTAATCATTTATTACTGTAAGATTTATAATAATGATGTGCAACGATTCTTATTTATTACAACAAAAAAATATTATTATTGCAACTAAAAATTATCAATATATATGTATATATGCACGGAGGGAACACGCACACTGAGGATAGTTTTGTGGGGAGCAAGATCACGCGGATGGTGCGCGAGGCGGCGGCGTACGTGAAGCGCTGCATGGGCGCGGGGCCCGAGGACGCGCTCGTGTTCTGCGGCGCGGGTGCGTCCGCGGCCGTCAAGCGCCTGCAGGAGGTGATGGGTATCGCTGTCCCGTCAACGGTGCGCAGCAGGGTGGTCCAGACCCTGAGAGATGAGGAGCGATGGGTGGTGTTCGTCGGGCCCTACGAGCACCACTCGAACCTCCTCTCGTGGCGGCAGAGCACGGCGGAGGTCGTGGAGATCGGAGTCGATGGCGAGGGGCTGCTCGACGTCGGCGCGCTGCGGCGCGAGCTCGCGCGGCACGGGCGCGCCGGCCGGCCCATGATCGGCTCGTTCTCGGCGTGCAGCAACGTCACTGGGATCGTCACCGACACCCGCGCGGTCGCGCGGATCCTCCACCGGCACGGCGCCTTCGCCTGCTTCGATTTCGCCGCTAGGTATGATTCAATGTTCCTGCACCACTGTCTCTAAATTTTTTTCCCTCTTTTCTTTTTTTTTAAGCTAAAATATAAAAAATTCATGTAAACACGTAACCTTATTTTTAATTTTTGTTGACTTTCAAAAATTTATATTTTATTTTTTAAAAAATTTTAAAAATATTTTTAGAAGATTACAGTATTAATGGTGATGACGAAATGATCAAATTATACTTACTTATTATATAAAAAATAATCTTTTAATATATTTTTATAATTTTAAGAATATTTTTTATATAAATTATAAGAAATGAACGGGATAATGATGAAATTCTGATGGAAAAAAAATGAAATGTATCCACCTAAAATTTTAAGAAGATAAAATATAAATTTTTAATATTAGGACGGAAAAGTAAAAAATAAATATTTACTTAAAATTTTTTTTTTTTTTTTTGAATGTGAGTGTGAATTCCTTAACGTGAGTTGAGGTTCAACGTGGTACGTACAATTTAAAATTTTGAATTGTGCTATTTAAATTTTTTGAAATGTGAGTGTGAATTCTTTTTTTTTTGAAAATTGGGTAAGTTTTTCATTGTATTTTAAGTTGATATGAACATACTTAATACTGTAAAATTTACAAGAAATTAAATAAATATTTGAATAAAAATAATTTATTGTATAAATATATTTATTACATGAGAGAGCATATATATATATATATACACACATATAAAGGAGATCGAGGAGGAAACAAAAAATGGTTGCTAAAATATTTTAGAGAGTCTTTTATAGAAGGAGAAAATGATTTACTAATCAACATCCCTATAAAATAAAGAATAAATAACTTATTATTATTTCCTGAATTGTATAAATATAGAACATAGAGCGATAACTATGCTATATATATATATATATATATATATATATATATATATATATATATATATATATATATATATATATATATATATATATATATATATATATATATATATCGTTGAGCTAGAATACTATCGATAGTAAACGGGCTCTTTTGCACTTATTTGTTTTCGATGATGGAGCTTTAAAATCGACGATCGGCACCGTTGAATATGATCTAGAGCACTTAGAGTATCTAAAAATCAAATTTCATACTTTTTCGATATTATTTTTTTGTCCATCAAGTGGACACAAAAATGAATGGTTGAAAATAAATATTCTTTAAAAAGTGACGATAGGAGTCTTGTAATCAAGATCAAGAGTATAGATCTTGTTTTAAATAGTTTAAAAAATTTTCTAACAAAAATTCAATTGATTTGGATATCTTTACACCGTTAAATAAGAAAACGTCTCATATCGGCCATTAAAATTAGAAATTTTGAAACCCTTTGATCATTAGGCTAATGATGTCGAAAAAACATGAAATTTAGTTTCTAGATACTTTAAATGCTCTAGATCATGTTCAACGGTGCCGATCGTCGATTTGAAAGCTTCATCATCGAAAACAAATGGGTGGTAAAAGTGTTCGTTTGCTATCGATAGTATTCTAGCTCAACTCTATATATATATATATATATATATATATATATATATATATATATATATATATATATATATATATATATATATATATATATATATATATATATATATATAATTTAACAATTATGTACTTTTTCTGAGTCAACCACATTTTTTTTTCTTTTTTTTTCAATTGTTGAAATCTCAACATGAGAAGGAAACTTATGAAAGAGAGACACTACAAATTAATAGAAGTGTTTTCACACTCAAATTGGTCAAATTAAATATAGTTATGTTAGGTGTATATATATTTAAAAGTCTAAGCAAATGATGTATGAATTATGTAGATAATCTGAAGATAATATATATCAGATAAGAGTATACATCAGCTACAGCTAATTGTAAATAGCTACACATGTATATATTCATTAATTAGTTTGACTTTATGAATCATGACTAGTTAGTTATGTATTAGCATATCTTTTAGTCCCAACCACGACGAAAATTAGCAAATGATTCTCACATATCATTTTCAATGTATAATAAATTACACATTGTTAATTAATTCATTTTTACGTCGAAAACTAGAGTCTCAATTCCTAATTAAACCATTTCCCGATATTGGTCCATTTTTTAAAATAATATGGTATTGGAGGTACGTAGTTTTGGAATTCAATTTCCGTATATATTGTCTTTAAATAACATACATTTTATCAGTTGTACGTCTCTAGTTTTATCATCTTATCTGGTAATGCAACGTGATATGATTCATCTAAACTCGAGCAGCTGTACCACTTCATATCGGATCGATCGCAATACTCTCTCTCTCTTGTATAATATTGAAGAGTAATCTAAAAAGTCTTTAATTTGCTTACCTTATAAATATTTTTATATTTCGAGAAATGAAGGATAGAATGATAAACGTACACGAGTGCATGCGAATTAATAAACGCATTAATGTAAACACTTTTAATTATTGTTATTGATATCATCAACTAATCCCACCTACAATTTAATTACTCTTAAATTATTTAAAATTCTTGGTTCACATATTGTGCTATTTAAAGTACACAACAACAACCACGAGGCTACGTACTCTAATTTGCCATTTAAAGCTAAACTAGTGTAGTTACCCGCGCAATGCAGCGGGCAGATATTGTTGTAGCAAAAAAAAATTTCCGTCATGACTCAAAGATAAATAATGCAAAAAAAAAATCTAAAGAATGTCTCATAAGTTTCCCCCCCAAACAAAAGAGTAGGACATCCTAACATTGCACAAATTCTTAAATAGAGAAGACGTAAAGCAACTCACTCATCCTATATACAATGTGCAAAAAAAGAAAGAAGCAATCCTAATTAGAGTACTCGAAACTAAAATAAAACAAAAGCAACTGTATTCAGCAATTTTAAACAACAAAATAGTCTGACATACGTGAAAAACTTCTAAATATCAAATAAAATAAACTCACATAAGACATAGAAGTAAAAAGTAATAGTAATAGTAGCATGATATTTTTTTCTCGTTCTCCGCGAAATAAAAACCACACCATAATAGTAAGAGTAGCATCCATTTCAAGTACAAAGTATAGTATACAATTTTTATTTTCCCCCTCATCAGAGGAGATGGGGAAGGTGGTGGTGGTGGGGACGGCGATGGCATGGCATGTGCTGTGGCTGAGGTGGTGGTGCGACACTGGATGCAAAGTTAGGGGTGGTGGGTGAGGGCGGTGGTAATAGTGAGGGAGCTAAAGAAGCAGTGCGCCACGCCAATTGGAAAGCTACGACAGATCACGGACGTCATGACTATGAAGATGCATTTGGAGCTCGCCTCCGAGGGCTCGTCTAAATTTTGTTGGTATTCTCAACCTCGCCTATAACACAATTCATTAATGACGAATTAGTGAATCAAAAAGATTTTGATACATTATTAGTTTTAGCCAACATTTAAATGATGATATGAAACACTAAAGTCTTAACATTCAAATATAGGTCCATATTATAAACCATTCAGAAAAAAAAAAAAAAGAAAAAAAAAGAAAGAAAAAGTAGAACCTAAAACTAAACCAAACTAATTAAGAACTTTTAGCATCTAAATGTTGAATTAAGAGTAGAATCTCAATTATTTTTACTAACAACTATCTCACTGAAAAATTTTAAACCTCTACAGACAATTCATCAAGTATCTAATGTGCAAATCATGTAATTCTTAAATACGCAAGTTATTTAAAAAATTGCAAAGGCTCTACAGAAAAGCTAGAAAAAAGTTGGCAAAAGATGTTCTTTGCTTAGACAAAAATTGTCAATGGCTGTGAGGAAGGATAAGGGCCTCATGCAACAACATGATGCTGTCAAACATTCTTTAAATGAGAGAAAAAAACAAAATCAAAAAGTTAAAGCATGAAATACAATCTAGAGATATGAACTTACTCTCAAACCATTCAACTATTTCAATCTAATTACTAAACTAACTAAAAATTATTGATGGGTTCATTTCAAAATTGACATTTGAGGGGTTCAACTAATTCAATTATTTCAAATCTTAAAATTGAAAAAAAAAACCTAATTGACGAAAAGGGCAAACATAAATCCAAATTAAATGACAAATAAACCCTAGTTATGAAGCACCTCCACCTTATAATCGTTGCCGAACTCGACGCGGAATGCATCACAGAGGAATAAAAGATAGAGCAAAGTGCGGAAAGAAAGCATAATATTTTTTTTTTTTAAAAAGAACCCATCAAATATGCACTAAATAACAACATACCTCTATAAAACTTTTTCATCTGAACTGTTGCTTCTTCACAATGCAATAGACTTGCCCGGTCTGGACACCCAACCTCAATTCAAGAGAAAATTAATCTAGATATTCATTTAATTCAAATGGAATCCACATAATCAATTTATGTTTTGGTTGAAAGTCACTAAAGGAGTCCTTTTAACACTAAACATTAGTTTTTTCAGTGAAAAAAATAAAATGTTTAATTATCAATTTTTGTCCACTATATATCCTATTTATTTTTGACAGATTCACATCAAGTCAGAATTAAACACTAAATAAAAGTCAAAATTGGTAAAACGCAAGGCATTTACCAAGATCACGTGCTTCCCCTTGATATCGATCTTGAGGTCGCCGGATAGGTCGCCGGATATTGTGGGCTCGCCACTCGACTCAGTTCCCATGCCGTAGGACTGGACGCGGAAGAATCCAAATTAACTGTGTTGACAGCACAGACAATGTAGAACTGGAAAAATGTTGGAGTGCTCAGATTTGGATATAAGTCAAGTATCCCTCATTCACACTACATAATAGATTACGCTTTTCGATAAGAAATAATACTCTTACATTCAATAAAAAGCAGTGAATACAAATCTATTTATGCTACCAAAGCTGCGTGGATACCCAGATTGGAAGAACTTATTCACGAAAGATTCAACTATTTTTTGACAAATTGGTTTGGAATCGTGTAAGATTTTCACCTACAACAGAATACAGAAGCTCTAATGAGACCCACCATAAAGGGAAAAACTCAGTTGAAAACTTTTCTAGACAGAATGAAAAGAGAGACACAATTCTTAAAAAGAGATGTAACTTGGTTCACCAAAAAACAGGAGTAGAAATGTTTTTTCACCCGGTAATCTCAAAGTATAAGTTGATTAGTATCATATGCAGCCACATACATTTAGTTTATACTTAATGAGCCAGCTGAGGTAGTATCATAACAAACAAAAGCAGAAAAAGAATTGTTCTCGTATACATGCAAATAAAGGAATTACTGCACATCACACTCCAACACGAAATCTTTAAAGGATTTTAAAAGCATTCTTCAAGTGTTTGATGACAGATATTGTCATCCTGCTCAAAAGAATGAGGTGCAAAGAATCAAGATGATGCTTACAATTTGTATCCTCTTCTATGGCTTGATTGATTTGTCATGTTGCTATTTTTCTATGTGTTAGCACTTTTCCCTGAACCAACAATTGTTGCGAGTATTATAGTGAATTTTAAAGTTTTTTATATTTCATGAAACCTGTAGAAAAATTTAATATTGATCGACAAATATAAAACCAATGAAACCTAAAGGTACGTCCTTAATGTTTCAAATAACCTACTAAAAAATAATTTTCTAGAGACCCATTAATTAGTATGTTTTTCATTACCACATCTTAGCAATTTGAAGCAGTAATGGCGGCTGCTGAGGGCATTGAAGTCAAGGTTGGGTTGTCTCCTTTATCGGCTCATGATTTCCTCTCTCCCTCCCTGCATAGCTCGGTGCTTTCCCTTCCACAGAGCGACCCCGAGGGATAGAGACCCCATCCATCGCAAAACGGAGGAAGCAGCGGCAATCGCCTCCTCGGCCTCTTCTTCTTCTTCTTCTTCTTCTTCTTCTTCTTCTTCTTCGCGCGGCGTCTTCTTCCTCCGTAGATCTCTGCGGCAGCTCCTCGGACGCGGAGGCGAGAAAGATTCGAACCAAGCTCCTAAATCTGTACAAATCAAAGCTCCAAAAATTAAAATTGAAGCCAAATAACTTGAAGAACCAAAACGGAACCGAATTCTGAGAACCAGATAACCTCAATTTTAAAGTTTAAAAACTAAAAAATTTACAAAATTGAGGACAAATTAGGGCTAAATTGTACCTGTCTCCGAAGATCTGTTTCCCTGAGCTTGGCCTCGATCTCTTCGACGCTCGAAGAGGAGCCACTCCTCGCCTTGAGGAGCCTCCGCGGCACCTTCGCCGGGAAAGAAAGAGAGAGGGGAGGGGTATGGGGGGACGCGGAGGGGTTTGTAGAGCGTCGCAGGGAGTTTCGGGGGAGGGAGGGCAGGCGGTTTTGGCAGATGAGGGTTCTCGAGGGTTGGGAGATGAGGGGTTTGGGAGAGCGCCGCGGGGATTTTTTTGGGGGGGGGGGGGGGGGGAGAGGAGGGGCTTGGGGAGAGCGGTTTTGGGAGAGGAGGGTTTTTATCGAGAGAGAGGCCGAGGGAGGGGTGGCGGTTTTGGGAGATGAAGGGGCGGAGGGTTGGAGAGAGAGAGAGAGAGAGAGAGCGAGAATCCACCGTAAGAGAGAGAGAGAGATCAAATAGGAAAAAATAAAAAAAAATTCTAAAAAAGGACAATACGCCACGTGGCAAATTGGAGCAAACTAAGTAAAAAATCGCCACGTGGCAGTTTGGTGAGAAATAATGATAAGTAATAGATAATAGATAATAGATAATAGATAATAGATTCCTCATACATTCTTTTACTTCTTAAAAGAATATAAAATAAAATTGTATTCTCCGCCCACCAAATTTCGTACTCGATTTTGATTCACACGTAACATATCTAATAAAACATATTCAATCCAAAAATTTAAACTTATTATATCAGATCCCATTCATATATATTAACTCTCTACTCCTTAATTTATTTAACTATTATTTGTAATAGAACTATTCACATGTAAATTTCTAACAGCAACTCCAAATTGCAATATATATATATATATATAGAGAGAGAGAGAGAGTTTTGCTCGGTTACTATCGATAGTAAACGACTCAATTTATTACCGATTTATTTTCGATGATAAAATTTTCAAATCGATGATCTGCATCGTTGATTATGATTTAGACCACTTAAACTATATAGAAATCAAATTTTTATACTTTTTCGACATCACTAACCGAACCGGATGATTAATTGTTAACAAAATTTGTAATTTTAATGATCGATACGGTACGTTTGTTCGTTTAGCAGTACAGAGGAGTTCAGATCAGCTGAATTTTTATTATAAAATTCTTTGAACTAATTAAAACAAGATCTAGATTCTAAATTTTCAATACAAAAATTGTATCATCAGCGCCCCCTACGTAGAGATCGACATGAAATCCGGTGACGAAGAAGGGTACGACGCGGTATTCCTGAGCCCGCACAAGTTCGTCGGCGGCCCGGGGACCCCCGGACTCCTCTTGATGAACAAAGCCCTCTACCTGCTCGGGTCCGCCCCTCCGTCGACCTGCGGCGGCGGCACCGTCGCCTACGTCAACGGCTTCGACGAGAAGGTATGTACGAAAACCTTCGCCACCGCTTGTTTCGACAAATTAATTTTCTCAAAATAAAATCTCAAAATATCGTATCTCTGAACTTTTCTTCTTTTTTTTTTTTTTTTTGAGAGAAAGGTAGCACGCTATCCGCTTCGTTTATTTCTTTTAGAAATAAACTTATCACTTAAACACATTTGGCGTGCTATTCTATGCAATGCTGCGTTGATCGAGAAAATGTTATTACAGTAATATTATTAAGATATAGTGAAAAAAAAACGACGAACGTAGTAAAATTAGAATCTTCAAATTAAACTCTCATTTTTGGGTTAATTGCATATAGCTCCTTGTAAATATATTGAATAGCAGATATATTTTTATAAAGTTCAACTTTTTATTTTTATTCTTGTAAAAATCCTAACGATTTCAAATATACCCCTAATATTAGGATCTGTTAGAAAAATATAGTCAATCATAAGTAAAATATTTAGTCATGATTAGTGAATGAGTTAAATTGATATTTTTATTCCTCATATATTATTGGATAAAATATTTTTTCGGGAAGATATTTCTGTATAACTCTAACCGTTGGGACTTTTGAAAAGATATATTTGTAAGAAAAAAAATATCATTTCACTTAAATAAACAGTGTTGTAACGGTAACAAACTAAAGAAATAAATATGAATATTACTGAATTTTTGTAGTGATAAAAATATAAAATTAAATTTTGTAGAGATATATTTACTATTCGATATATTTACATGAAGCTGTATGTAATTAACCTCTTATTTTTTCAGTCCTAAAATTTTATTGTTTACCACAACGGAAACATTTTTTTTTCTACTTAAATATATATTCTATTACTTCCAAAAACATGCAACATAAAATAAAAATAAAACAATTATATTTCATTATTATCTAATTAACTACTAATTATTATTACAGGATACATTGTACTACGAGCGCATTGAGGAGAGAGAAGATGGTGGGACCCCACCCATAATCCAGAAGATCCGCGTGGCGCTCGCCTTCTGGATCAAATCCTACGTGGGCCGCCACGTCATCGGCCTCCGTGAGCGCCTCCACGCTGAATCCGCGCTCCGATTCCTCCTCGCCAATCCCAACATCTTTGTCTTGGGTAACGTAAAATTATTCACCGCTTATCTTAAAAGTTTAAGCTGATCGAAAATAATATTAACTTTTTAATTACGTTGTTCGAGAATGATATTTTTATTATTACTCTAATTACTACTATTTATTTAGTTGTGTACTTGAAGTAGGCTTAAAGCTACATTGAGAGAGAAGAAGTATAAGAACCGAAAGAGAGATACACAAAAAATAAATTCTTCGACAAAGATAAAAATATTATTAATCAACTCTAAAAGCTAATTATATTAACTGAACGCCACGTACATATACAGACCTAAATTGATTAGAAATAAACGAAATATTCAGACTCCAAATAGAAAAATACAAAACTTTTTAAAAATAACCTTAAAATGTAAAACCGGAGGTCTAAACCATTGAATTTGGGCCTCAAACTTGGCTAGAATAGCTTTGCAGGTCGGCCTGTAGATCTCGAAAAGTATTTTTCAAATTGGGGTTTCACGTTGAAAACAGACATTCGAGCGAAAAATTATGACCATTTAAAAATTTTCCACTCCGATTTTGAAAATTGCCGAACTCAATGAAATTTCGGCCCAGCTTGATTGCGTCGTGCTTTTTCTGAAACTATAACGCAAAATTGGCAGCACCAGCACTACTTTTTGATATTTTTTACTTACATATGAAACAAAATACAATGTTTGAACTAATATAACTGTATTAGTTGCAATTGTACAAAACCATAGAAGGAGCTTTTAGTTATATATCTTTTGCTACAATTCAAAAATTTTAAATTTACTCTTCATTGTCCAAAAAGTAAAGATATCTTAAGACATTTTGATCGACCAGAAATATATTAAATATTTTAAGGTTTTAAAGAATATATTAGACATATAATATCCCTCTATATGCATACTTAATTATGTTATGTTTATAATTATCGGTCCCTAAACGGATAGAGAACAATATTTTGATATTTTATATTCAACAGGTAATACTCAGGTTATGCGCCTTCCCATATTCTCGTTCCTCGTATTCTCCCAAGATGAGAATAAGGATGAGAATGAGAATAAGAGGAAGCCGCTGCACGGAAGGTTCGTGGCGAAGTTGCTGAACGATCTTTTCGGAATTCAGGCGCGCGGCGGGTGCGCCTGCGCAGGGCCATACGGGCACCACCTTCTCGGGGTGGATCGAGAGCTCTCCCTCCGCATTCGATCTGCTATTCAGCAGGTACATAAGCGAATTTTAAAGCAATGATGGGCGATTGGTTATAGGCTATTTCTCTATAGAGAGGCTCTCCGCGTTATGCAATTCTCGCAACTATAAGTTTATTAAAATATATAAAGAATTATATAAAGTATACTAAATAAATCTGTAAAAATAGACGACGCATTCAAATTTTGATGTTACAGTGTTGCTAACTGACTTAAATGAAACAAGTCGACAGATTGGATAGTAAAATTAGAATATTGAAAGGTCGGGTGACAGATTCAAAATGACTTATAGTTCATGTAAGTTTTATACGTTTTCACTTTTCTTTGTTTTTTTCCTTTAACCTAAAACAGGGCCACTCTGGATTGAAACCAGGATGGACCAGGGTCAGTTTCTGCTACTACATGTCCAAAGAAGAGTGCTCATTCATCCTCTCGGCTATCGATTTCGTCGCTTCGTATGGCCACCGCTTCCTCCCTCTCTATCGCTTCGACTGGATCACCGGCGATTGGACCTTCCGACGACTACATGCATCGAAGCATCGCATTATGTCGGAGGACGTAGCCAAAGTTTTTGATCAGGAAGAGAAAATAAGAGGAAGCGCGAAATCCTGCAAAACATTGACGGGTAAGGAGAAGGAAAAGAATTCGGTGGATGCTCGGTTATTCCAGAGCTATCTGGAAAGCGCTAAAATGATCGCATTTTCATTGCCGGAATGTTCAGAGCCTTGTATCGGCGTTCCGGCGGAGATAGATCGCAGCTTGATCCTTTTCCGAATATAAGTGTTTGTGTAGTTAAAATACTACTTCTAGAAGTAAATAGGACTGTTTACTTCTATCACAATAAACATGTGTATATATATATACAAAGGGACGGAGCCATTAAGGAGCCCACAGTGGCCATGGCCCCCACTGAACTTTAAAAAATTATATAAAAATCCTTTATATTAAAAATTAAAATATTATAAATTTTAAGTTTAGGGGGCGAAATTATTTTTTTAATAAAACTTGTGTCCGAATTTTTTTTCGAACTCCTTGACCCTTTTCTTTCAACTCTTACAGTCTTGCTCCTTCTTGAGCACATTGGCGTTACTGTTACTAGCAATAGGTGATCAGTGAATCTGACGAACTTTTTTTTTTTTTTTACTATCCGAGGTCGAATTTTTTTCTGTCAAATCTAAATTTTAGCCCCCCGAATTTTAATTCCTGGCTTCGTCCCTGTATATACATACATATATATATATATATATATATATATATATATATATATATATATATATATATATATATATATATATATATATATATATATAGAGAGAGAGAGAGAGAGAGAGAGAGAAGTTAACATACTTTCTGTTTGTTTCAGAGTTCAGGTTTAAGTAGATTTACCGGTGAACTAGAGTTCTGGTAGAACTTACTTTTCTTTTGTTGTTTATTTGTATAGCTGTGGAGGTGAAGTTTTTTCAGTTCTGCTGTTTGTTTAGTAAAAAGTGAATGACGTAAAAATTGAAGATGTGAGAAATGAATTAATATTTTATTACTTTTCCTCACATTTTTCTCCATAACTGATTTCGGCCTGGAATGGATCAAAGTCAATTACACTATTTTGAGAAGTTTGAAATAGTGTAATTGATTAGCATGTTAAGCATAAAATAATATTAGCGCGTACAGTATATATTAAAATGTTTCTACCATAGATCGACAAAAGTAAAAATAGCAATGATTTAAAAAACAGGTTGAATCGCCGGTTTGACCGATCCGACCGTGACCTAGTCTATAAAGCAGTTCCGGTCAACCCTTTGAACCGAATAAGTCAAAAAAATTATTTTGAACCGTTCGAATCGATGGTTCAACCATCGAACCGGTAAACTGGTCCGACTTTAATCAAATAGACCGAATTTTTAATCAAGTCATATTAAAATTCAACGGTTTAAAATTAACTTAGCTGATTTATTTTCTATTAGTACATATTAGTCTTATAAAAAGTGAATTCGAAAACTTATATCCACTTAATTTGGTCTTGAAATTAGTATTTTATAATTAAGTATGATACTAAAATAATAATACATGTATATTTTTTTATATAATAAAATCAAAAGTAATAATTAAATATTAATAATGTCATATTGTCGTTACTGGTTGAACCAGTGGTCCTTTTCCCACGAACATTTCCGTTTCGCTAGATCGATCAGATTTTTAAGGCATTAAAAAATAGAAGCGAAACCAAACACGCCCGCCAGATACTATGAAATACACTTTTGGGGGTACCCAAAGCATTACTCCTTGTGCATTGGCCTCCTCCAAGAGAGGAAGTCTACTGTATCACACTTGCACCATATCATCAGTAATAAATCAATCATATCTCTCTTTAAAAAAAAAATACAATAAAAATATTTTTTTATTAATCATGACGGAACATGTGAATCCAAGTGGGACAACCTGATTGGTTGGGAATATCACGTCAGTAATATAATTGATGCATTCTAGACTTTTTCGCTCCAAGGATGATTGTACCAGAGCCTTCTACTCCAATCATCTACACCACTCATTTTTAGTGGCCCTAAAAATCTCAGCAGATACCAAAAAAAATGAAAAAAGTTTAAGACAAACTAAAGCTAGCTTCAGGGAAAGAGAGTAGACACTCATCACAGAGAGAGATATTTACAGCCTCAGCAACCAAAAGAAGCTAATTCTCTCTTCATCTCCTACAGTGATTAAAGGAGAAGTGCTTAAATGGGAAGCACCACCCTCTTCACCAGCTCCTGCTTCTCCCTGAGAGGATCAGACCCACACCATATTCATCTGAGAGCTTCTGGGAAAAGCTGCTTCTGCAGAGCAGCAGCAGCAGCAGCAACTCAGAAAGGTCATGAATGTTCCACCACACAAGAAGCAGTGGAAGGTGGTGGGGGTGGGGAAGGAAACACTGCTGGGGTTTCATTTTCTGGGAGGAGGAGGGAGGTTTTGGCTTCTGGGCTTTTCTTAGCTTCTGGGCTGGTTCTGGGACTTCCTGGAACTGGGCTTGCTGTCAAGCAAGGGCTCTTGGCTGGGAGGATCCCTGGCTTATCTGAGCCTGATGAAAAAGGTTATTTTTCTCTTCTTCTTCTTCTTTTTGTTGTTGTTGTTTTTTTTTTTTGGCTAAATTATAGAAAACCGCTTATAAATACCCGTGTATTCACTTTTTCTTTCTAGCTTTCAAAAATTTATATTTTACCTTCTCAATATTTTAAGTTGTTGCATTTGACTCCCTCCGTAAGGATTCCATCACTATTCCGTCCATTTCTTATAATTTATACCGAAAATGCTCTTCAAAATGACAAATATATATTAAAAAATTATTTTCTTTTCTTGCAGAAGAAATAAGTGTAATTTGATTATTTTGTCCTCTCCATAAACGCCGTACCTTCTTAAAAATATTTCTAAAATTTTAAGGAAGCATAGACAATTGAATTTGGATTAAAAGTGCAAATTCGGAGGCATAGACAATCGAATTTGGATCCCAAATCAGCGGGAACGGCAACACAGTTAAACGGGTAGATCTCAAAAAGTTGTTTCTGAAATGGAGTTTCACGCTGAAAACAGAGATCCGGGTGAAAAGTTATGATCCTTCAATTGTAAAAATTTGCCGAACTCAACAAGATTTTCGGCCCAACTTAGTTAGGTCAAACTTCTCCATGAATTCTAGCACTAAATTGGCCGCATCAAAAGAAGAATAAAAGGGAAACGGAGAGGCCAATTTGTTGTGGTGTGTGTTGAATTATTGTACCTAGTTTTCTTTACACAATCCGCGAAGGCATACTTTTGATGAAAAACATGGTTGACGATTTGAACTCAGGATCTGGACCTTCTGCTCCGATACTATGTAAAGTAACTGATTACTTTAAAAACGACATTTTTATACTGTATATGTATTCGGCACTTTGGAGTATCCTAATTTCTAAGAAAAGGTGTTTTAGTAATCTTCAAACTCAATCACTGCATGTTCATATATATATATATGGACTATTTTTCTCTACATGCAGTTTAATGATCCTTCTCTGATGGAAAATGTTGGTTCAGACAGGTTGGAGGACATACCGTAGACCGGACGACAAATCCGGCGGGCACGGAGTCGGGTGGAGTCCGATAATCCCTTACAGCTTCAAAGTTCCACCAGGGTGGGATGAGGTAAAATTTTTTCCACTTATTATTGGACTCCACATTGTGCCGCGTAAAACAGAAAATGTTTCAGATCAATAATGTATCCATTCTATTCTGAGAGACCGAAACTCAGCAGATCATTCTAAATTTGGTTGGTTTTTGATGGTCTTTCATAGGTTCCTGTATCGATTGCCGATCTCGGTGGCACGGAGATTGATTTGAGATTCGCGAGCTCGAAAGAAGGCCGCTTATTTGTTATTGTAGCTCCTGTTCTTAGATTTGCAGGTACTAGATTCCTAATACTGCTTGTTTTACGAGAATTTTCGTGGTGGTGATGATAAAATATATAATATTGAATTTATCAGCTTCTGACAAACTAAAACTTGAGAACCAAAGAAGTATCTTGATGAACTTATAATATCTGATGAACATTCCTCAATATTCAATCTTAAATATTCATGAAAATTTTGAGCGTAAAATATGTTTGATTTAAGTATCTTTTGTGACAGAATTTTTTGCATTCTTATATAGTGATACTTTTGTCGTAAACCATCAGATACGAAAATAATCTGACGAAATTACTATGAAGTTTTCTAAAATCAGAAGAACGGAAGATTCGGTAGTAAAATCAAAAATTTGAAGTTGAGGTAGAAGATTCACAGTGCTGTTAACATTTCGTTGCGTAGATCTCGAAGGGGAGGCGACAATCGAAATGATCGGGACGCCGGATAAGGTGATCAACGCTTTTGGCCCCGAAGTTATCGGCGAGAATGTGGAAGGCAAAGTTCTAACTGCAGAGACAGTAGAACATTCAGGAAGGACTTACTACCAGTTTGAATTGGAGCCTCCTCATGTCCTGATCACCGCGACGGCCGCAGGGAATCGACTCTACTTGTTCAGCGTAACCGCGAGCGGTAATAATATAATCCTTCGCCTCTCTTCTTCTTATTATTCTTATCTGAAAATTGAATGGAATAAGATGTTCTATGATTTTGAAACTCAAATTTTTTTTTCTTTTTTTTTTTGTTTGAATTTTTGCAGGTTTGCAGTGGAAGAGACATTATAAGGATTTGAAGCAAATCGCGGACTCCTTCCGAGTCGTTTAGAAGTTTAAATGGCAGAGTTTCTGAACATTACTGGAGATAGAGATTATATCCAAGATTACACAGATACAAGTATTAGCATATTTTTGAAGCAGTTGAATGTAATATGATTGATTCAATATTTGTTGTTGAATGTTAAGCATTGGAGAGAGATTTTACTGTATGAATTCCCAAAATTATACAAATCTTATTCTTTGTTCTATTAGTTGTGAAAACATGTGCACACTAACACTGTAAACCCTAGTAGCAATTAGTAATTAATCAGGTTTAAAAAAGCTCAGTAAGTACATAAGCCCCTCAAACGAAACAATGGCATAGGGGTTCCAAAATTGATATCTACATAATTTACACAAAGCTATGTATCTTTCAGATACAACACACAGAATTTGACCTTAGAGAAACCTTTTCAGAGAAACTCCATAAAAATATTTCGATCCAACGGAGAAACTGTTACGAGTACTTGGTTACACATCTTGTGTCGTTCCCTGTGGAAAATTGCGGCGGATGCAACAACTCTATTATTCTCCCGAAATGATCTTTATTCATTGAAGTGTGTCGAGGTACTTCGTCAAGCATCAGGTTCACTTAAATCCTGCGCTGAAGTAAGGAACAAAAAGAATTTTCGACTAGTCTTCTGGCGAACATGGTTCAAAGCATCTGTTTCGAGAGTTGGGTGAACTGTATCCTTCGTATACGAAACTACTTCTCGGGACAGTGCGCATTTAAAACAGTGAAGCAATTGGAACAATTATGGCAATCCAGATTCCTGCAGTGGAAAGACCCAAACATGTTATGGTGTTAGAAGCCAAATCAACTTCAGAATAGTGCGTGTTTCTCTTCTTCAAGGTTTTGCATTTATTGAATTCAAATAAAGAAATCCCTTAAGTTCGAGTATAGTAGGTGGAAAAGTACATGAAATAAAAGAAATGTTAGGAGAGGAGCATTTTCTTTTGAAGCAACTGAAAATTGATTTTGAAGTAATTCAATTTTAATTTTTTATTTAGAAACATCTTACGAAAATGAAGATCAGCTAATGTGAGGGGATATGCTTTTGTACCGAAATGAAAGAGGCTCGACTCCTAAAGAAAGTAATCAGCCAAAATCAGCTGTGGCTTTTCGGTGTCTTCTTTGATCTCCTGCGAGACTTCGTCTTTAATTTCTTTTACTCTCCGGTCCCAGATGTCGTCTACCAGCTTCCATGTCTCATCACTGATTATCTGCGTCTGTAGAGATGAAAAGTAACAGGAATCAGCTCTAAAAGAGCGACTTGCTTATGAAATATGACTAAATATATGCTAATGCGAGTATGCATACCTCCAAAGGTCTGGGTGCGCCAAATGTAGCAAATCCCATATTTCCTGGTGCAAATGTTACTCTTCCGGGAAGGGAAATACCGTGAATACCCCATCTCCCAGCATAAATAAGCGCGCCATACTCATCGACTGGATTCACAGGTGGCTGGGAGAAGGATACAAATTTTTTGGGATATCAATTAATTGTCAAGAAATTGTTACGGAGCCAAAACATCCAAAAAGAGTTGCATGTATTTTCAGAACGATTCGATGGTAGGATACATTTCTAAGGGAAAAGAATGATATACATACTTGAGGTATTCGTGGAGACTTCTTGTATATCTCCCAAATCTCCTCCGCATTTATTACTCTTTTTTCAAGCAAAATATCTGATCAAGCATATAGTGCCATATCATATTAGATATGATGTAATGCATCTTAAATGTCCGTCGTTGTTAAAAAAAACATCATTATTAAGTATTGGATTGAACAAACCTGTAATAGTTTCAACAGCAGAACGATACTGTCTTAACACAGCTGAACATTTCTCCACTGCAAAGCGCATGTATTCATTTCTAAGGGCTTCCAATTTCGCTGCAAGCTGCAAACCTCACACGTGAAGACATTTAATTGAGAGATTTTGATACATGAAATAAGAAATTGAGAAAATTGCTTGACACTTGATGAGATAAATATACGTTAAAGGAATTGACTAAACTTATTGACCTACATTTGGTACAAGATCGCCCTGATTTCTATAGTAGGCTTTGCCAAATGCTGTCATCCCTGTCTGGAGAATCAAAAGCTCCGCACGCCTTGATGCGTCTGTTGTTGCTTTCGCTGAAATCCAGCATAAATTATCTATTCCAAACATCTCCTCCTCGATAACTCTCGCTACTCATTCAAGAATCCAATAAATGTATTAGCAGCAAATTTTGGTCTTTTTAGTTATAACCAAACAGCCTTTCGCAAAACGAAGAGAACCCAAATAAAACATATAGATTCCAGTAATAAACGTTGATTATCGCAAGTTTGTCAAGAATCTTTAATAACAAAAAGATAGTGGATGCCAAACCACAATTGCCATGCTTGAAAGGACAGCAGAATGATAATAAAGATCTACGAGTGTGTTATTTCCATAAAAGCGTCCAATGAAAGAATACAGTGAAGAAATAGGACTTACGTGCACAAGCTCGCACAATAGAATTAACATAGTCAGATTTTCTCAGAAAGGCTCTTCCTGAGGTTTCAGCATACCGCATATTTGGCTTGCTGCGGATTGTACGGATATCAGTCTGCAAAAATACAAAAAATTTGCTAGGTAACTAGGAAACAGAAGAGCTGATAAAAAAAAAAAATCTTAAAACATAAAAATGTGAATCCTTGGTCAACCTCCACAAAAGGATGATGTGGCTCCGGATAGAAGCATGCAAGAACTGCCACAGCTGCTTCCCTATATGCCAACCTAAGCTTTAGTTCTTCAGGGATCTCAGTACTATCTTCCTGACCTGTTTCGAAGGTCCCTTTTTGCTGCAAAAATGTAAATGTACAAGAGCATAGAAGTGAAATAAAAAGTTAATCTAGTTGCCTACATGCACAACATGTCAAGCAATATCTATTAGGGGCTGTTTGGTTCAAGGTTAGTGATATTCTGAAAATGTTGTATATTTTATATTTGGAATGACAAGTTTTGTTACTGACTTATCAAGCCACTTCGATTAGGAGATTGTTAATAACTAGTATATTCTCATTAATAGATTATTAATGATTCCCATCAAGCATGAAAATGAGAATACCTCCTAACCCATAATATATGGTATTCCTACCACTTCGGAATCTACAATCATTCCACTATTTCACTAACACCTTTTATAACTACCCAACTTGAGTTGAAAGATAATGATTTGATTATTTTCAATAGAAAATATGAAGGATTACCGGAATATTACAAATCTTGAACCAAACGGCCCTTAAGATTAATCAAATCAGTAATGTAATAATACCCTCTTTAGAGCCTCCAACAATTCCTCTCTTCCAATGTAGTCTTGATCCTTTCTCGCAGTCAAAATTCCAGCCTCATTCCTGAACATTATTTGCATTTATTATAGATGGAATTTATATGCATAAACAAGATTCTCCAAATTATTACAGTATATTTTGCAGCTCTGCTCCAGTGAAATCTACAGTAAGCTCTGCAACTTCCTGCAGAAGAACCTCTTTCTCAGCTTCGGATCTGAAATACTTATTCCTAGCATGTACCTGAAAAAAAATTCAAGAAGCAAATAGGTTAAAGGTATTTAAATATATCCACACATAATTATCCACTTACATGTATATCGCCGTAAAATCTGAAATTTCATATATACAATATAATCATAGTTCTCACATCTACCCTTATTTTTACAAAATGCCCCTCCAAAGTAACTCTTTTATAATAGAATACAAACTTTGCCCTTGAATTGGATGACTCCCCAGCATAAAATGAAGGGTCTTTCTTCTTAAGAAACAGCAAGCATGTGTGTAAATAGATGTTTTTGCAAAGGTATTATATTAAATAGTGAAAGCCCAACAAAGTATTACTTGAAGGCTACAAAATTGAGAAGCTAAATATTTATAAACCTACCCGCAATATGGCCAATCTCCCATCTTTAGATGGAAGGCCAACCCTTATAATTTTGTCGAAGCGACCCTTCCTGAGGAGAGCTGGGTCCAATATATCCAAACGATTAGTTGCACCTATAACTAACACCTGTTGAGTTCATTTTGGCAGCATTTATCAGCAACATTGCATTTAAAAACGAAAATCTATACAAAAAAATAGAGCATGCCTGTGATGTCGACTCTTTGAACCCATCCATCTCAGTCAAAATTTGCAGTAAGCCCTGCTCCCTTTCAGCACCACCCTGAACAAAGACTAGAATATTTGAGTCACGCATGTATGATGCAAGCAAGAGGCAACAGAGGATAAAACACAAATAGCACCTAGATAGGAATATAATTGAACACAGTAGATTATCTCACCCCACCAATATCAGGTCCTCCACGTTTACTGCCAATTGCATCAATCTCATCAATAAAGATAATAGATGGTGCATATGACCTCGCATTAACAAACAGGTCCTTGACACGAGCTGCGGCAACACCTACAAACATCTGCAACAGCAAATATCTCATTAGAAGTGGATTTACTCAGTAAAATGAATATAAAATCTGATCAATACCATAGAAGAATCTAACTTCTAGCCAAATATAGTGCTAACAGCCTAACAACATGCTAGATGTCAGACAAAACTATACTGAGCATGCTCACTTTCGCAATGATAGTCCGATCAGGTACCTTCCTTCCGACCAATGGAAAGAAAAAAAGAACTGCTTGTTAGATAAAAAGAAGATCAATTCTCACCTCAACAAAATCAGTACCATTTGCAGCAAAGAAAGGAAGTCCTGCTTCACCCGCAATAGCTTTAGCAAGAAGAGTTTTCCCAGTTCCTGGTGGTCCATGAAGAAGCACTCCTTTTGGACAGTATATTCCCTTATCTTGAAACTCCTCATCATTTTTAAGGATTCGCACGATCTCTTGCAATTCTCTTTTTATGTACTCTTGGCCAGCAAAATCATCAAATGTGACGCCAGTGGTTTCTTCTGCAGATATGAACTTCGCCCTACGAACAAACCAATTTTAAAAGCTTAAAAGAAATTAACAAATCAAATTTCCATCAGAGTTAACAGACAGCTAGAACAGATGCTACATTTGGCTAAGCTGTTTTATATACCATTCGGAAACAAGAGATAAAAAACCAGCAAAGATAATGAATATTCTGACCTTCAGATTGTTCCCTTCATATTGACCGAAAAAGAGGCAAGGACATGACATTGCTGATTCCTACAGACTTTTTTTTTTCACTGGTGATTCGTGAAAGATAATGACAAAATGCAGAAAATTCCCTAGAACTGTTGCAGTTCATACGTTTCCCACAAAAGACACAAACCTAGTCGCATAAGGAACATTCATGGCAGAGGCAAAGTGACGAAAAATGATAGTTTATGTACAATTTCAAACCTAAAACTTTCTTGTAAATAAAAAAAGGTGCATTCTAGCATTTCAAAATCATAGTTTACCTACTATAATAGTATAATCATGCGACATATAAGTCAGAAATTTGCGTGCACTTCAATATGAAGTCTAGACAGCCATGAACATGAGTATAAGCTGTTTAATGAAAGTACACATTCTCTAGTGTGAAATTTTTTGCACCCGGTAAATGATTCTAGGAATTAAGTGTCGAAACTAAATAAACAAGCTGATATACAAAATACTTCTGTAGATTACCTGCTTTTACCTAGGGATCCAAGAGCACGACGCTTGAGGGGCTGCCTTGCCTTTTTTTCAGGTTTACCAAGGTCACAGGGAATCAGCTTGGAGTAAATTGGCCTTGTCACGCTATCGATCAATAGGTATATACCAACTGAAAGGGCAAAACGCATTGACCATACAACAGCAGTTGCAATGGTAGAATAGACTTCAGCAGGCACAGCATCCACGTTAATAACATCAACATTTACCAGTTGTTCGTGCAACTTACTCCAAACATCATTCCATCCATCAATAGGCATTTTATCAACAATATGACGGCGAAATACTATTTCTCTATTGGGATAGTTTTGTTCTTTTCCTCCTCCATCTTTATAATATGGTAAAATAACTGCAGAAGAGATAGAAAGTCAGTGTTGCAATACAGAACTTTTAGGTGTACGTCAATGAAAACTGTGTTCCCCAAACAGCTTTGCTCGAAATAAAATTTCTGCATATTTCGCACCTTCCAACTGTAGTCTCAAACAGAGAGCTTCATTAATATTTTCAGCACCTATCTATTTGCAAATGCTACCCACACACATTTATATTTGTCAAACTACAAAACGAGGATTATAAAAGTATGCTCCAAGGCAGCAATTCAAATGGAAGCAACTAATAAGTTCTTATACATGTGATGTAATAAGAGAGAGCACATACCAGAAATGGTCTGGCCAAAGTTTGAGTATTCCATGAACTGAACATTATTCGAATTAAGAAGTCTCCAAAATTCACTAAAATCAATTCTATGAGAGTTCTCAGGATCCCACTCTGTACCCTTCAATTTTCCCTGTAGAGTGAGCAAACTGCGGCTCCAGCAGGAAGCCATGATTAGCTGCCTCTCCAATTGCATATCTGCTTTCTTCTCAAACTTCTCCAACTTCTCTATCCGCTGCCTCTCTGCTTCCTTCAACTTCTGAAAACAGTGGGTAATGTGACATCATATGAGACATAAGCGAGATAAATGGCACAAGAGCCTATTTGGATAATGCAATAAGTTAAATGGTAAGTAATTACAACTTTAAAAGTTGGATTTTTAGTAATTGTGAAATTTCAATGATTCCAGCTTTTCAGGAAAGTACGTATTCTAGTTACCAGGAAAAATTACTTACAGAACATAATTTTAAACAAATTCCCGTTTAGACCCTGACGTACTCGTCTGGTCCAATCAAACACATTGCCCAAAATTATCAAGTGATGTGAGACTCATCTCACACTTTTGGCGGGTAATCGGCTCCGATACCATATTTAGCCGGTCAGCCCATTAGCACTAAGTTTTTATATTTTCATGTGCAATGCCTTTCCCATCCAACATGGGACTATTAGGGCGTCACAGATCAACAATCACATAACGTCGAGTAAATAACAGAGGTACGCTGAACAAGATACTGATGCATCAAAAGATGCTACTGAATGAGACAAATTTTCGATACAAGGATCAATTATAAATGGAAACACATTTTACTATTGCAAAAGTGTAATTTACAGATTGCAACATAGTATGTTTAACTAGAATCACTTGCTATATAGCTGTTATTGCCTAGTTCTAAGGGCATTTAGAAGCTACAACCCTTCCATTGCTTCCATTAAACCCCGCACGTAAGAACCCTACAAGCTACGAATTCTGAAGAAACCCTAGAAAATAATTGATTCATCACACAATCAACACCTCAACAACAGCGCAAAGCAAAACCGCACCTCGAAGAGCCGAGACGACTCCACATCATCTTCTTCTTCTTCCTCCACTGCCTCTTTCCCCGTCGTCGTCTCTTCCGCTGCAACAGCTTCGCTAGGGCTCGATCCCGAGGTCCGAGCTACAAAACCAACCCTTCTGATCCCAATCCCCGATCGGATGGAGACGAAGATGTGGGGTTCGAAGCGTCGGCGGCGGAGATCGGGGACGCGAAGCGACGAAGGGCGTGGGCGAAGAAGAAGAGGAAGCGAGGGTTCGGCGTGGCGAGAGAGGAGGGAGGAGGAGGAGGAGGAGGAGGAGGGTGGAGACGGAGACGCCATTGTCGCCTCCCCTCGTCGTTCTCTTCGAGCTCCAGCTCGAGCTTCCCCCACTTTGGGGTTTATCCGAAACGGAAGGGGGTGTAATAACGGGTCGGATCAGTTTTATGTCGGGTCGGGTTTGATCCTATTGCGAAAATAAATCCGTTCGTTGCGAACCGGAACGGGTTCGGATTCCGGTTCGGGTCGGACTAGCCAGACCGTGCCCGCCTTCGCGCTGTTTTAGAGTGTAGTGTTGTTTATTAATAGATTCTCCCTACTATTTTATAAGTAAAACATATCAAATTAGAGCCTCAGCTACCATTTTTATGTTAATCATGCACGTGAATGAAAGTGTTAATATATAATTTTGAACTCATTTTCTAAATAGATTGCTTTTGTGTTCGTTATTTATAAAGTCATCACGCTCTCTCTCGTTTAGGTCCTGACGTTTTCGTCAGTCCGGCCCAATCACAAACATAGCTCAAGATTCACCAGACGATGTGAGATCTATCTCACACTTCCGATTGGTTATCAAGCTCTGATATCAAATGTAACAATCCGACCCGCTAACAATAATAACTCGCTGGGGCCCAAACCACCGGCCCAAAATACTTAAGCCCAGTTATTATTACTAGTGTGTCCGTCACTTATAAAATCATCACGCTCTCCCACATTATCCGATGTGGGATATCACATCAATCCTATAGACTTAAATTACATTCTTGGACCACACGGACTTCCACGTAAAGGTGTCCAAAATACCCAATATCTCATATCTGATCCGGACCCTATTTGAACTCTAACTAGACCCGATAAATAATGAATAGTATACGGGTGAAAAAAATTATCTATTAAAATTTTGGGTATCGGTCCGGATACTTTATATCCATACCCGACTTGGACTTGATCCGAATCCAATCTTTTAATGGGTAGAGTCCGGAAGAATTTTCAAATCCAGACCCGTATCCGGATCCGGACATGGAACTAGACCCGGTGAAATATCCGATAGTAAATAAAAAAAATTAAAGTTGAATGATCAATTTTAATAGGACTTAAAGATGAAGGGTCTATATGTATTTTCATCCTAATGAAAATGCCAGTCGCTTTGTTTACTCTTTTTTTTATTCCTTATTTTTTTTAACTCTAGCTACTCTCCTTACTGCTTGAATCTTTTTTTCGAACGAATTTTATTTACCTGAGTGCAATTAATTAGAACGCGAGTTTTCTATAGTGAGAGATTTATGATTTGTTTCTAGACTGTTTAATAAAGTCTATAAAAAATATATGCATACGAATATCCGTATCCAATTTAGACCTGACTCATACCCGATTTTAAGCGGGTAGTATACAGGTAGTATACAGGTAGTCATTACCCAGGCCTGCTCAAATAGATCCGATGAGTATTTTATTAACTTAAGTACTCAAATCTAGACTCGATACAAAATTAAATTGATAAGATATATATATATATATATACAAAAGTTGCACAATTTATACAGAAGTTGAGCTATTAAGAAAACAAAAATGTCGTAATACTTAGAAACATGTTGTATTATTTGATATTATATTGCGAGATGGAAAAGTATATTGCACAATTTTAGACTGTATTGCACTATTTTTCTTTACTTATTATATTTATTTCTATTTTGTGTTTGATAAGAATTCTCATCTCTCGAAAAAAAATACATATAATTATGACTTATAAATTATGTTTCAAAGAAAAATATAATGCCAAATTTTATTGAGATTTTAAATTTTAAATTGTACAACATTATTTTCAAATTATACAACATACACCGAAAATTGTGCAATATTCTATTAAAAGTGCAATATTTTGATACTTTTTAATAAAAATTTCAAAATTAAAAATATATACTATTTGTGCTGCACTTTTTGTACAGATTTACATCAGTGTTGCGCGATTTTTATTTGTGCTGAGAAGCGGTTGCACTATTTTATTTTTATTTTTATTTTTTACTCTTTTATTTTTTTATCACATGAGAGTGCGGCTTTTGAGAAAAAAAAATTTGTTGATTAAAAAGTACGTACCAATAAATTTATTTTTTTATAGTAAAAGGTCATATTTAATTTAGGGTTAATTTTATACAGGTTTCTGTAAAGATATCAAATAGCAAATATATCCCTACAAACTTAACTTATCAAATTTATTAATTCAAAAAATTTCTAGTTTGCAAATATATCCCTCCAAAAATTCTGATTCATTCATATATGTCTCTACCGTTTAATTCACCATTAATTATTTGACGGTGGGTGTTTAAAATAACTATTTTTCCTTATAAATTTGTTCATATAAAAAAACTATCTTTTTTTTCTCTCTCCTCGCCTTCGCCGCTGCACATGTGGCGTACCTCATTTTTGCATCGTAAGTCTCGCCGTCGCTATGGATAAAAAAGAGATAGTGACAAAGATGACGGAACTCAGCACTGAAATGCACATTATATATACAAATGGTAAAAAAATTATTTTTTCCTTTAGTTAACTGTGATTAGCTGTTTTAACACGTGGTTATCTAAATTTTCTTAACAGAAGGACGTATTTGCAGGCGGAAGGACTTTTGGAGAGATAAAATTGATAACTTAAAATTTATAGAAATATATTTGCTATTTTATATCTTTGCATAGATGCAATTATTCCTTGACGATACAAAGAATGAATCAAACGTTGAGAGGGCCGTAGAGATAATCCCTGACCATCTCCTCGTACGTTGCGTCATTCACGGTGCTCAGCCCATCAGCCCGCTTGTAGAGAAGGCCGGCGGCCCACGCGTAGTTCGCGACGGCGCGTGCGTAGCGCGCGGGTGCGACCCCGGCAGACCGGAACAGCTCCCACTCCAGCTCCCTGCAGGCTGCTTCAATCATCCCCTGTATTGCTTTCAGAGCCTGCTGCTCGGTGCACCCCTCGCGGCGGCGGTAGCAGCTGACGGCGGAGGCCAGCTCGCCGTTTTCGGCCTCCCGGTCGGCCGTCATGACGTCGTTGGCGAGGCGGGCGATGCGGCCGGCCAGAAGGGTCAGCCGCGAGTCCTTGCCGATCTGGCGCAGCGCCGCGTCGGAGATCGGGGGCTCGCCGCCGCCGCTGAGGAAGAACGCTGACGTCCAGGAGATGACGGGGGCGCCGATGGAGACGCTCGCCGTCTCGAGGTACTCGTCGAGCGGCGGCACGCGGCCGCGGTCGATCCGCCACTTGGAGACCGCCGCCGTGAACTCCTTCCACTAGTTTATGTTGGCACACAATACACAAATATTAAAGCAGTGATGAATGGTCGATTAGACTGTCTCCACGTACAGATGCTCCTAGTAAACTTTTTTTTCTTTTTTTCTTTTTTTCTTTTTCTCTTTCTTTATTTTTTTCTGTGCTCGCAGGCATGCACGATGATAAGAAACTCGTGCATTATTATGGGCCAAAAATTATATGAGACAAGACTCTGCAATCTGAGGTGCGAAACGGGTTGGGTGGTTCGTGGCCTGGCTCGGCCCAGCTCGACCGCGTGCCGTGCTGGGCCACATCCAGACCGCTCCAGTCCATTGAAGAGTCGAAAAATAAACTTTTTTAATTCTTGACCGGAGTTATCAAATGTTATCTACATAGTATATAAAATTTTCTACAAAAAATTCAAACAGTTTGGATTGCTCTATATCATTAAACAAACAAACGGTTCATATAGACCGTAAGAAAATGCTGATTTTATTAAATTTAGTTTCTAAACAATTTAAATACTCTAAATCAACTTTAATCGTTTCGATCATCGATTCAGAATTCTTATAATCTAAAACGACTTAGGAGGGCGAAGGCGTCCGTCCGTCTAAAAGGATAGTAGTTGGACTATATATGAATACAACTACTATCCTTTTAGGAGGACGGAGGCCTTCATCCTCCTAAGTCATTCTAAATGATAGCAATTCCGAATCAATGATCGGAACCGTTAAAGTTGATCTGGAGTATTTAAAGCGCCTAGAACTAAATTTAATAATTTTTTGTAAATCGTTATCAATTCCATCGAAGAGCCGAAAAATGAACGGTCAAAAAGAAATAACCTTGTGAAAATAGATATTAGGCTTTCCAATCCATGATCTGAATTATCAAACTTTATCTAAAAAATATAAAGAATTTTCTATCAAAATTTCAAGCGGCTTGGATTGTTTTAAGCTGTTAAACAAGCAAACGGCTCATACACGCCGTCAAAAAAATGTCAATTTTGTGATTCTTTTATCTAATTTATAAAATTTATGAAATTTAATTTCTAAACATTTTAAATATTCTAGATCAACTTTAATTATTCCGATCATCGATTCGGAATCTCTATCATCTAAAACTACTTATAAGAACGAAAGTCTCCATCCTCCTAAAAGTTTAGTAGCTGAACTTTATATATACATACATATTAGTTGAATGTACGTGCAAATGTATGTAACAATTATTTTAGTTTATTTCAAATTAATATAAATTTATGCATATTTTTATCCAAAAATTTATAATAAAAGTTGTATTTATAAATTCATATGTTACATTTTAGTAGAAAATATTTAAAATATTCTATATTTTTTATATACATTAAATATTTTTATATATTTTTGGAATTCTAATGAATTTAAAATTTATATATGTGTTTTAAACTAAAAGCATCAAAATTCAACTCATATTTATTTTAAAATTTAAAATTTAAAATTTAATTTTGATCCACTATAAGTAAAGTTTTTTCAAATGTTCATTTAAATTTGATATCCAAAATTAAATTTAATTCACGATTTAAACTCACAATTTAAATTTTATTTTAAATATATATTTAAATTTAATTATATAAATTAATTTAAAATTTGAGTTTAAATCGTGATATAAATTTAATTTTGGATATCAAATTTAAAAGAATAATTGAAAATTTTAATTAAGGCAGATGCTAAAAATTTTAATTAAGGCAGATGCACCATGGATATTGAGTTCATTATGTTTGTTAACTAATTAATTACTTTATGTAAAATACTGTTATTTAATCTTATCCTTAAATTGCATATTTTTTATTAAATATCGTGATTAAATACCAAGAAAATATTCTTTTAAACACTGTTATTCAATCAATCTTATCTTAAATTAGTTTTTTTATTAAATATCAAGATTAAATACCAAGAAAATATTTCTTTATTCTTTTTTGATTTCGTCTATCATTATAATATTTTCTATATACTTTTATATATACTATAGATAAGTTGAGAAAATGAGGATGAAATGAATGAGCGTAAGATCTACATCTTTCTCTAAATGCATAAGAAACATTGCTCTCAACCCACAATTATTTTATGCGAGAAAGCTTAAAAGAAAAGGGAGGGAAAAAAAAAAAAATGCATACCAAGGCTTTATAGAGAGGAAGAAGCTCTCTATTTTGAAGCCTACTTGCTTCTTGTGCCGTCTCTTCTACTGAACGGCATAAGCTTGTGAATATTACTCTGTGTTCTTCCATATCACCCAAAAAAGAAGGATCCCATCTATCACGCGAATTAGACGTGACAATTAAATCAACAAAGAGAAAAAATAATAGTTAATAAATTGGATAATTTGCACTTTATCTTTCTGCGGTTTGAAAAATTGTACTTTATCATATGTAACAATCAGCTGTCGCTAAATATTATATTTCGCAATAACATTGTGTTACAGGTAACCAGCTACACGATGGTAAAGTGCAGTTAGTACTTTTCTATTGCACTTAATGCTAGATTCTTAGGGGTCATTTGGTTGCATATAGTTGCAACTACAGTACAGTTGTAACTGTATGTAAATATAAATTCGGTGTTTGATTTGATATATTTAACTCCAACTGCTGAAGTAGGAACTACAGGAGGAGACTCAAATGCAGCAGTTGGAACTACGCCCAAATACAACAGTTCTAACTGCAGTAGTTGGAGAGAGTAGCTTTAAACAAAAAGTAATACCTCCTTAATTATTTTTTAAACAAATATATATATATATATTACATTGGAGGTAATTTCACCATCATATATATAAAATGATAAAATTTTAAAAATTCATTTCTCAACTGCATGCAACCAAACAAATTATTTATAGTTGCGACGTTTTCTACTACATTCAACCAAACAGGATGTATGTAATTGCAACTGCTGCATTTTCAATTGCATGTATTTTCAACTACACTGCATTTGTAATTACATATAACCAAACGGCGTCTTATTGTATAATAAAAATAAGAATTAATTCCGTATGGTTTCTTGCAAAAGTGTGGAATAGCAGATAAATTTTTACAAAGCTAAGCTATAAAATTTATTCCGCAAAATTTTTTATGATTTACAAATATATCTATCAAAAAGTTCTGATACACTATTAGTTTTTTAATAATAGGTACATGAAATGATTATCTTACTCTTACAAATTTGTTCCTACAAAAAGTTATATTTTTATTCTCGCTCCCCTCGTCTTCATCGCCGATCGTGCGGTGTACCTCGTTTCCGTCATGGCAAAGAGGAGAGAAAGAGAAAAATGACGGGACACAATATTGTAATGCAAATTATATCTACAAGGGGTAAATTAGTTACTTTACCCCTTATCTAATCGTGATTAACTTTTTATTCATGGTTATCTATATTTTGTAACAGAAAGATATATTTGCAGACAGGAGAATTTTTGGAGGGACAAATCTGAGCATTTAAGTTTTGTAGAAATTTATTTGCTATTTGATATCTTTGCAGAAAATCGTATCACAGCATCTCATGATTTTGTGTGCTTGTATGTGTGTGTGGGTGCACGCGCGCGTATGTATGTTATGTTACTACATATGCATGTACCTTTGAACTGCCTCATTAAACCTAGAAATTTCTTCAGGATCAGAGTCTGGGACATCAACTAGATCATCCAATATGTTGGTTAGGCATGCTGCTTTACCAAAAGCTACGCGAAAAGTAGAAAATTGTGGTTCAAAAATCGTGGGGGCGGCGGCCACAAAGCACTTCTTAGCAACTGTGCGAGCAAAAGACATTTCTTTGAATCCTTGTGCCTCCCACCACCTACGTACAGCATAAAGAGATAAGTAAAATAAAATAAAATGTACAAACTTTTAGTAATGCGTGTATCATCTATTTATGCAAATAGGTTGATAATTATTGATTCCTAACCGTTACTTATTATTATTATTATTTTTTGTTGGCTGGAGTTGTACGAAAAGTCCAATCATTTTATAAAAACATTACTCTCTACTACATCCAACCAAATAAGATGTATGCAATTATAGCTATTGTATTATCAGTCGCATGCATTTTTCAATTTGTTATAATAAATTATATGCAACCAAACAGCCTCTTAGCTTCAATTGGAGCTCCGACTTTTTCGAACCCTAAAACTTTTTTTCGGCTAACGCCACATGTGTAGTAATCGCAGAGTTTCTTTATTTGCCAAACGACCGACTTCTGCTAATGTACAAGCTATTCTATAAGTCAGACCAAATCAAGTATTGTATTAGAAAATAAGGACAATTGCTTATATATTCCTGAAAAGTTTCAGACTTTTTTATTTACCCGCTTAGAAGACTAATATTAAAAACACTCTTTTAACGTTCTAAGTTCTTTCAAATATACCCCTAAAATTAGATTTTGTAGTGAACAATGAGGTACAACCGTTATCTTTGTGAAATTACTATTTTAATCGAGATGACTTAATAGGTACTAATAGCAGGGGTATTTTTGAATAACGGAGAAATATACAAGGATATATTTGAAACAAAAAAAAAGTAGGCATATATCATATATTTTAGAAATTTTGAGGAGTATGTAGGTAATTATCCCAAAAAATAAAAAGAGAGAGAGAATAATTGGTAGATAGGCCAAGTTTTCTTAACTCTTCAAGGAGTTGCATCTCTTGCTGATGGAGTCTTTGGAGCATCTCCAAGTCTATTTTTGCAAGTTCAAGGCACCATTTTCTCCACCCATTACTAGGCCACAATTGCCTTATAATGCTTCTTGACTCCAATCTTGGCAAAAGGTATCTCTTGGGATACTCCAAAGCAAATCTTATCTTCAATTATCCAAGTAATTTGATCTCAATGTTGATAAATATATACCATGACAAGAAAAAAGGGAAAATAGAAGGTAACATGCATTGATAATGCTGGTACTATCCCCGTATCACGATTTGTTAGCTGAACTTTTTATGTAAACACTTTTGTTTCCAAATATTTTATGAAATTTTCATTTAAAATCTAAGTTGAGGAGTAAAGTGTGATACACCTAGTTTTTTATTAGATGGTTAAATAATCAGAAATAGAAAGTACAAAAACCAAATCGCAATATCGAGATAGTACACTAAAAAAGGAAAAGGAAAAGAAAAAGGAAATTACCTCAATCTCAAGATTATTTGCACTCAAAACACTTGGGCTACCCTCAAGAAGTGCTTTTTGGAGTTGGGATTTTGCAAACTCCTCCACACCTTGCATGGTCTCTAACTCATGGGGAAAAGCTACTTGGGAGCACTTGTAAAGGTTTATCAAGCTTGTGATACTTTTAGGTGAGTCAATAGACAAAGAGAAGAAGCCTCCATTCTCATCATCTTTGGCTCTCTCAAGTACTTCTACAATAGTAGTACAAGATTTTCATGAGGATTATTAATTAAGAAGAGAACCACACTCCCAATTAACTTTGTTATGAGGATTAACAAAAGCTTAAGATACATAATTTAGACTTATAATTACAAAGGCAACATGGCCACATAGATGTAGCAACCCTATCCCAAACATAAACATATAACACGGCCTGATAAACATGAAAAAGTGCAATCCTTATACATTTACTGTTGGTGTATATGTAAGATTTACACTTCACACACCCACAGGACTACATTCCTCCACTAGTCTTATCAACCTCCTTTTATATTAAAAATCTAAAAGAATTTTTTTAAACCATTCGATAAAGAAAGGTATCTGATTTACATCTATATATAAGTCTAGAATTAATATTTTCTAACAAAAAAAAGAAAAAGCCAAGTACCTGGAGATACAGAATAACCATGGAGCCTAAGCAAGTGAAATGCTATTACTGTGGCATCCTTGTCCTTTAACCCCAATTGCTCATCCCATTCCCTGCCATTAATTTTTCACAATTAATAGTGCTTCAAATTCAGTATTTTAACTAAGATTAGCTATTCTAAAATAATTTTTTTTATTATTTTGATATGGAGAAATTCTACGATATTTAGCTATTCGAGCCCCTACCCCAGAAACTATGATTATGATGCTCCCCAAGTTGTTAGGAACCTTTATTTTTTTCTATTTTGCTGGCTAGATTTTTATGTGGCGTTTGGCAAGATAAGGGTGAGATAGTGAAGTAAACTATAGCCATCCTATCCTTATCCCCATTTTATGCACTTAACTACCCTGGAAACTTACGCCATTAACACTTAATTAACCTTTTCCATTAACTTGCCATTCTAACTCGCACAGTTGTTTAACTAGTGCTGTTTAAACTAGCATTATTTTATTTGCTCCCATTAAATTTAGTTACACCTCTTGGGCCTCTCAAAAGTCTTGAAACTAAATATAAGAAATAACGTTTAATATATATATATATATATATATATATATATATATATATATATATAGTTGAGCTAGAATACTATCGATAGCAAATGAGCACTTTTGCCACCCATTTGTTTTCGATGATGGAATTTCTAAATCGACGATCGGGACCGTCGAACATGATCGATAGCAAAAGTGTCCGTTTGCTATCGATAGTATTCTAGCTCAACTCTCTCTCTCTCTCTCTCTCTCTCTCTCTCTATCTCTCTCTCTCTCTCTCTCTCTCTCTCTCTCTCTCTATATATATATATATATATATATATATATATATATATATATATATATATATATATATATATATATAAAGAGTTGGGCCGAAATACTATTAATATTATTTGGTTCTTTTTGCTATTAAGAATTTAACCATTGGATAAGAAATTGTAAGGTTAAGATGATATTAGTCCCTTAGGGTTGAGTGGTCCCCACTGGGTTATAATATTTAATCCAATGATTAGAAATGATCAAAAAAATTAATCCAAAGACTAAAAACTTGATAGCAAAAGAAGACAAATACTATTAATAGTATTATATATATATCTATATATATATATATATAAACAACACTTAATGATCAAATAGCACTATATATGCTGCATGGAGCTAGCTCTTACAGAGAGGTCTTATGAAGGATGCTTTGGATTTCGTGCTCAAAGAATCTGGCAATCCCAAGCCGTTGGATCAAATCAATCATCGATAGAGCTTCATACACATAATATGGTCCATCTCCCCTTGACATTTCTCTTTCCAAATGCCCAAGCTCTCCACTTACTAACTCCATCAACTCCTCTACCTTTGGATCCTCCTGCACCATGTATATATATATATAAAACATAAAAAATTGGTAAGTTTTAAAAAAATTATTTAGCTATAGATTATTCTGAAATATACTCCTCGACTTTATTTTATTGTTCATAGTGATAATGTTTGATCATTTTGATTTGACTTATTTCTGTCAGATAAACTATATATATTTAGTTAATGACAAACAATTAATTAATTAACAGCCTTTTTTTTAATTTTAGTGTAATTTTTACTTTAAATGGCTGAGGCCCCATTTGGTATTGAGATTTATTTAGCGCTAATAGATACAAAAGAGTTAGGACGAATTGTGTAAGTCGGAATATTTCGAAATTTAAATAAGAGAGAGAAAGAGAGAGAGAGAGAAAGAATTTCAGCGCACATAACACAATCTCCTTATAATTCCAAACAAGTTCAAAATATTTCGAAATTAAATGGGAGAGAGAGAGAGAGAGAGAGAGAGAGAGAGAGAGAGAACAAACCAATAGTATTGGGTCCTTTTCCTTCAATGATGGAACATGTGAGAGAGCACATGAAGAAGGGGGGTGTGGATCAGAGAGGGTGGGTGCACATGATGAATACTGTGAGTTCCATAGTGGATGGTGGTGAACATGGTTTGCACCACCATTAATGGATGAGCTCATGATCTTAAGCCCATTAATGTGGGAGTGCTTAGGAGCTTGAAGATGATGATGAACCCTAGTTGTAAGTGGGTGAAGAAGCCATGGGGAGGAAGAGAGAGACAGAGCCATTACTAGCTAATGTTGTAGAGCTAATTATTAATTAATTAATTAATTAAACTCACTTGTGTAGTGTAACTCTATCAATGCATGGTTTGGTTTTATAGGCTGAGGAGAGGTAAGGCAAGATAAGCATTAACAAATTGAAAGAAGTATTAAAAGGTGGAAGGAAGATTAAAAGACATCGATCCAAGGTCGGTCAAAGTTACACTTCATTATATATTTACGACTTGGATTCAGAAATATTTCCAACATAGTCTATACTAGAGAAATAACCCACTCTTTGCGGCGGAATGCGGAATGTAATAATAATATGACTATTTCAAGATATTCTTTTTATCATAACACACACACACACATATATATATATATATATAGAACTAGACTGCTATACTATTAATAGCACCAAGTCATTAGTGCTATTAAGTTTTCGGCCCTTGGATTAAAGAATGTGCAGTTAAGATGATAGTGGTCCCCTATGGTTGAGTGAGTGGTTGGTTGAATAATATGATCTAACGGGTGAAAATAGTCAAAGGGGTCGATCTAACGGTAGAAAATTTGGTAGCACCAAGTACTTGGTGCTATTGATAGCATAGTAGCCGGACTATATAGAGAGAGAGAGAGAACTTGATTGGGCCACTATCGGTAGTAAACGACTCGGTTTACTACCAATTTACTTTCGATGATAGAGCTTCCAAATCGATGATCGGCACTGTTGAACATGATCTAGACTATTTAAACTATCTAGAAATCAAATTTCATGATTTTTTGATATTACTAACTGAATAATCAAAGAGTAATAAAATTTGTAATTTTAATGATCGATATGATGTGTTTGCTCGTTTAACGGTATAAAAAAGTCGAAATCAACTAATTGTTAGAAAAAATTTTAAACTATTTAAAATAAGATCTAGATTGTAAATCTTAAATACAAAAATTGTATCGTCACTTTTTTTAAAAATATTCATTTTTAGCCATTCATTTTTTGTTCACTTGATGGACAAGCAAATAATATCGGAAAAGCATAAAATTTGATTTCTAGATAGTTTAAATGGTTTAGATCATATTTAACGGCGCCGATCGTCAATTTGGAAGCTCTATCATCGAAAACAAATCGGTAGTAAACCGAACCGTTTACTACTGATAGTATTCTAGCAAAACTCTCTCTATATTTATATATAGAGAGAGAGAGAGCTAGGGTAGTTTACTATCGGTAGCACGGAGGCCTCCGTGCTACCAAGTTATTTCCAATGACGCGCCTTCCAAATCAACGATCGGTTCCGTTATACTTGATCTACACTATTGAAAGTATTTGAAAGCTAAATTTTATATTTTTTTCGACATCAATTGACTACTGATCAAAGGTCTCAAAATTGACAATTTTAATGGCCGATGTGATGCGTTTGTGAATTTAACGGTGTAAAACAATCCAAATCCGATGAAATTTTTATAAAAAATTCTCTTCACTATTTAGAGTAAGATCAGTATCTCTTATCTTAAATTCAAGTCTTTCATCATCATTTTTTATGAGATTTTTATTTTCAGCCGTTCATTTTTAGACTACTCGTTTGATAAGTAAACGATGTTGAAAAATTATAAAATTCTGTTTCCAAATACTTTTAATAGTGTAGATCAAGTCTAGTGGAGTAGATCGTCGATTTGGAAGCTAGCTACATCATCGAAAATAACTTGATAGCATGGAAGCCTCTATGCTACCGATAGTATAGTAGCCGGACTCTCTCTATATATAAAAATATGAAATTTGGTTTCTAAGTATTTTCAATAACGTAAATCGTGTCTAATGGAGCCGATCATCGATTCGAAAGTCGCATCATCGAAAACAACTTGGTGGCACTGAGGCTTCCGTGCTTGTCACGCCCGGATTACAGCGAAAGTCTGAGTTACATCAACATACCCACCGCCGCATGCACAAGAATACACCTTATACATACGAAGCGTCAATAAAATCTGTATTTGAAACACACAGTATTATCATGATCTGTTTGATCATCGCATTTGACTACAGCTTGCGTGCTATTTTGAGCTTGACAGTGATACTATACTCGGTTGAGGTAGCGCACGGCGAGTGCCACTCCGGAGGTTAGGCTATGAGGTATTATTATGGCATGGGCCAGCCAGTAGCTTGCGTGTTAGCGGACCACTATAGGTGAGTGCTGGATACGAGGCGGCGCAGGTTAGACCTGACTGTTGAGTCGGTCACTATAATTGGATATTATTGTATTATTTTATTCAATATCTAATTGATACGTGGAATACATGATTTAAAGTTTTCAGTTATATCGTAAATGCATGATAGTAGTAGAACTTTCAGCAATTATTCTTATTAGTACCTATTCATTTATACTGCTCAGTTATTTACTATTTTCATCTCTTATGGACCTAGTGGTGTAGACCGTCAACGTTGTCGACCGTATCCACCAGAGACTATTGATTATAGTTATTATACCCCCTTATCTAATATTTTATTTCAGAACCTTCAGCACCAACGACTAATTGAGGTAAGCGGATCGCGGATAGTTAGTATCTTCTACTCTTTTTGGTGTATGTAGCTGGACCACCTATCAGTGTATATAGCAGTTTGTACAGTGTTATGAAATTTGAAGTGGCCAGAGATGTTGTACCTTTTTGAGAATTGGTATGGTGATGATTGTATATCTACAGTATTCCTATAATACATAATTTTTTATTCTACTCTAATACCTACTGTTGTTGGATTGTAGTAATCTTTTGGACAGGTTTTGTTGGCACTTTGTATGCATAAGGTGAATCCTTGTGCAAGCGGCGGGTCTGTTGACGTAACTCGGACTTCCGCTGTAATTCGGGGCGTGACAGATTAAATTTAGAAGTTAATTCGTCAATTTTGACAACACGGAACCCACATATATCGCAAATCTAAGGAACAGAACGAGAGTCGGGATAAGGAGATGATTTGTTACTGCTCTCCTAACCTAAACGACAGCCATAACACCCCAGACTAGTGGCTCGAAAAACTATTATACGAAATCAACTCCTAAAACGTATAAAAAAAATCAATTTATAACTCTCAATTTCTACAAATTTTTTTGAAAAGAGTCTAAACAAGAAATAATAATATTACGATACTAACTCGAACGTCGAAATACCGGAAAAAAAACATACGCGCGCACCGATCGCTCGTTGCAAAAGAACGGAAGCTTGTTTTCCTTTTTTTCCCCCTCAATCGTGCTCAATCTCTCTCTCTCTTAGAACTTCATAGTGAAAGAAATAAGGACATAAATGGATAAGCATGCCTAGGCGGAGTCCACTAAAATTGCACAATTGCCGAAAGGTCCCTCACCTTTCAAATATTTCAACTTTAGTCTCCCTCAAAATAAATCTTTAAGTTTCTGACTTGAGTTTCTGAGTCCGTTTTTGCGTATATTTCGCGCCAAAACGTCTCCAACTAAGTCAAGCACTGTAAAAAAATACTGACTAAAAATTCATACTACAATCTTACTTATTTGCTAAGGTCCAGTATATCACAGTGCTACCGATAGTATAAAAGCTGAATTCTCTCTCTATATATATATATATATAGAACTAGATATAAAATTCAAATTATCTTATAATCCTATTACTTATCAGAAACATTATTTAAATTTTTGTAATTCCAAGGTCGAAAAAGAGACAAGCAAAATTAACGCAGATAAAATAATAAAGTAAAACAAATCAGCCATAAGATGAAACAGGAATTATTGTTTATATTTGTATTACAAACTATATATTAGAATATTTTATTTAGTTAGTTGGACTTACTTTTTTGTTGACCCAAGCCAGGCAAGAAAGCATCACGATGAACGTCGTATTTGACAGCTACAAATTGGCTTTGTTTTTTTGTCCTGTTTCTAACAGAAAGTCTACTATATCACACTTGCACCACGTTATTAATAATAAGTTAATCATATCTTTTTTTTAGAAAAAATATAATAATAATATTTTTTATAATCATGATGGGGCGGATAACTTAAAAAAAAAGTTATTTGATTGGTTGGTGACGCCACATCACTAATATACTTGGTGCATTCTAAATTTTTTTGTTTCTAACATGCTATCTAATTCTTTATAGTGAGATAAGGTAAACAGCAGCATACTAATTAAGAAGTTCAACATGTCATTAGAATCCAATAAACAAATACTAATTAATTCGCAGGTCCCTTCAATCACCAACAAATACTCACCCACTGGATAATACTCCAATCGCAGGTCCCTTCAATCACCAACAACCCCAAACAAAGTATCTTTCACAAATTAAACTTCGGTCAACATCACCTCCATATATAACGATACCAGCAGAACCATCTAATATTACCAATAGTAAGAAATCACCTGAACCGACCGTCCCTAACGCAAGTGGCAACGGATTTGATGATTGGTATCCGATGTCCCAAATTCGAATCCTAGTTGATTCACATTATTAGTTAAGTTTATCTCTAAACGAAATAAACGAAGCGGGTAGTACGCTACCTTTCTCTCAAAAGCTTTCCTTCTCACTCCTCTGCGCAACTCTCAACTGCATACAAATCAAACGTCAATCAGAGAAAACTTAATTTTAGGGCCCTCCTGCTTGGTGAAAAACTCAAATTTTTAAATTTAAATTTATTTATTTAAACTTTGAATTTATTTACTTAATACTTATTGTTATTTATTAATTATTACTTTTATTACTTTATTTATTTATTTATTTATCTATGTTATTCTCTTTCTTAGCTAGAAAGAAAATCCACGGCCTCGTTCTGTCTCTTGCGCTAAATGAAATTCCGTTCTGTTTCTTGCGCGGGTTCCGTTTTTTTCTCCTAACGAGAAAGAACGTGGAATTCCTCTTTCTTTTTCATGCATTCTCCTTTCCTCCACTGTTTAGACAGAGTAAGGAAAAATGTATTAAGATAAAATATTAATCATCATCCCTATTTTATTTTTTATCATTTTCATATCCTTCTCCACGATCGTGCTCGCAGGAGGAGGAAATTCGGTCATACCTTGGGGTGTTATTTTCGGTTAACCCCGCACGAAGGATGAAAATACGTCTTAGGGCAGTACTACGCACGCTTCCGAATAGATCAAATTTTTTATTTGGATATTTGCGTTTATCTGTAAGTTCTATTTTATCTTTTATAATTAAATTAGTTAGATTTTAATTACAATCAGATTTAGATATAAATATTTTCCCCAAACACCTCCAACCAAGGATCCACAAGTGGAAGTAATGGAGATGGAAGAAAGGAGAGGAATAAGGGAGTTTCTTCAACTGCGGAAGGATGAAGAGGCAGCTGGGGATGAAAGCCCTCTTATAAAGATGCAACAATTGCGTTTAGGCTCATCACGTCCAACAGAATAGCCAAACTAAGCCCCTCAGCCCGAAACTGCTTTTGGGCACCCGGAACCATTTTCGAGCGTCCGAAACCTTATTAGGAGTACCAGCTCGACTGTTTCGAGTGCCGGGACAACTTTCGGGCATCTGAAACCATATTGGTGAGTCACCTGTTCACCACTTTCCAAATGGTTGATCTTATCCTACACACATTTGAGCGTCCACAGGGATTTCCAGGTGCCCGAAACATTGTGTGAACAGTGGCCTCAGCTCTTGGGCTGAGTGTCCGAAACACCTCCGGTCGTCCGGAACCTCGCCCGAAACTTTCGGGCGTCTGCTACACAGTCCAGATCATCCGAAACATATGGAAGCCCAAAATAGGGCGATAAATAGAAGCCCAAAATGTATGGTACGTATTGAGTAGGATTACAACCCGATCTGCTCCACTCTAAATTCGCCCCACCCCGCCAAAGAAACGGGACGGGAGGTGGAAACCCTTCTCAGCTCTAGATCTGCCCCGATTGTATCTTTAACCTAAAGAGGATTGTAGGATTACAACTCTTAATTTAAGAGCTGGTACTCTCATTTCTCGGTTTTAAAAGATTCTTTTTGAATTTTAGTATTAAAAAAATAAGTAACAATATTAACTAAAATATTAGCCTTTGATGATGGAGTTGTAAAATTAGAACACCATTTTGATTGTAGGGCTACGACAAGTTATACAAAAATATGTCACATACCACGTGAGTTATATATAAGAAAATGCTAGTGGCACATCCATTTGGGTATATGATATACACTCTCACCTATCTAAGAGTGGGGGTTGACTAGTAGGGAAACCCCATCCATCCAAAATAGGTATACCAATAGCATTGCTTTTATATATATATAGTAGATGACGATAGTAGGTGAATAGTTGTGGCTATCTAGTTTTCAATACTTAGATTATTTATTATTCCACCTATTCCCACTAAATCCAAGGCATCCAATAGCTATAAATGAGGTACTAAATACTATTCCTATTTACTATTCTAACTTTGGGCTCTCTCTCTCTCTCTCTCTCTCTCTCTCTCTCTCTTTTATTTATATATATATATATATATATATATATATATATATATATATATGAATTAGGCTACTATACTATCTATAGTACTGGAGCTCCGGTACTATAGCTTCGTTTTCGATCTTAGAATATTCCAATCAACGATCCACACCGTTAAATATGAGCTAGGGTATATGAAGTTTTCAGAAATAAAATTTTAATTTTTTTTGACATCGTTTACTTAGTAAGTAAATTATGTCAAAATGAACGGTTGAGATTGAACAATCTTTAAAATTTGAGGATAGAACTTTTAAATTCAAGATCAAGGATGTTGATGTTGATCTTGATCAAGATAGTTTAAAATATTTTCTATCAAAATTTGAATAAATTTAGATTCTTCTACACCGTTAAACAACAAACTCGCCATACTAGCTATTGAAAATTGACAATTTTGAAATGATTTGATCATAAAGTAAACTATGTCGAAACAATATAAAATTTTATTTCTAAAAACTTCAAATATTCTAGATCAGTTTTAATGGTATGGATCGTTGATTTGAACATTCTAAAGTTGAAAATGAGATTATAGTACTGGAGCTCCGGTGCTATATATAGTATAGGAGCCTAACTCTCTATATATATAAAATCCAGCTACAATTATTTTAGGAGGACGGAGGCCTTCGTCCTCCTAAGTTGTTTTAGATGATAGGAATTTTGAATTGATGATTGGAACCGTTAAAGTTGATCTAGAGTATTTAAAGTGTCTGAAAACTAAATTTCATGAAGTTTAAAGATTATTTACGTAGTGATCAAAGGATCACAAAAGCGACAATGTTTGACGGCCTATATAAGTCGTTTGCTTGTTTAATGGTGTAGAACAATCCAAACAGCTTAAATTTTGATAGAATATTTTTTATACTATTTAGATAACGTTTGATAACTCCGATCATGAATTGAAAAAGTCTAGCATCTATTTTCACAAGGTTATTCTTTTTTTACCGTTCATTTTTCGATTCTTCAATGAACTTGATAAGGAACTTTAAAATTTATGAAATTTAGTTTCTAGACGTTATAAATACTCTAGATCAACTTTAACGGTTCCGATCATCGATCGGGATTCCTATCATCTAAAATGACTTAGGAGGACGAAGACCTCCATCCTCCCAAAAGGATAGTAGCTGGACTCTATATATATATAAATATAATTAAAAGATTTTTTTTGGACTTTAGTATTAAAAAAACAAGAGTGATATATATAAAAATATAATTAAAAGATTCCTTTTGGATTCTAGTATTAAAAAACAAGAGTGATAAGATTAGTGGAAAAAATTTAGCCTCGGATGATGGAGTTGTAGAGATGGGTTTTAAACTCCTAGCTCTATGGGATTAGGAGATGTTAGGAAAACTTGTAATACTACCACGTCAGATTTCTGAGGCAAACAAACGTAAAAATTCTCAATTCCTAACCTACATTTCTCGTAATTTTAAAGAATGCCGTGAACTAAACATGCTTAGGGTTAATTTATTTGTGATGCCTCAATTCCAACGAGTTATTAGGGCTAGTGGGTTCGGTCATTACAATTGGCCTCAAAACCAGTTTGCTAGTCGAAAATGTGAGACGGTCTCACATCACTTGGTAATCATGGACTGGGGAATGGAACCTGGCGAGGATATTAGGATCTAAACGGAGGGAGTCACATCCCACATTGGATTGAAAAAGAATTACTATTGGAAATATAAAGATTAGGGAATTTAATAATGATAACTAGATTTAAACATTTTTTGCCGGTGATTTGGACCCAACGAGTTATTAATGCTACTGGACTAGGTAGGTCATTACATTTGCCGGTGAGATAGTTTTATATTCCTTGGTAATCATGGGCTACGAATGGGACCTGACGAGAACGTCAGAATTTAAATGGGGAAAGTCTATAACGCTCTAATAATTCTATATCGGATGAGAAAAGAATATGATTTTTTTAAAAAAATTGAGAAATAGATAGCAGATTATCTGCTTCATTCATTTTTTAGAAATAAACTAAGCTAGAAATGTGAAGCAGCTAGGCTTCGAACTTAAGACTTGGAATACCAACTACCAACCATCAAATCATTTTTTAGAAATGAACTCGGCTAGGAATATGAAGCAGCTAGGCTTCGAACTTGGGACCTCAAATACCAACCATCAAACCCATGACCAATGGTGGTAGGTACGGTCGGTCTTTGAACTTTGAACCTTATTTGTTATAAGTATTTTTTTTTCATGTTTCATTCATTTCTGATCTGATTTGAATTATTACTGTTGAATAAATAAATAAAATTATTAAAATTAATGACTTTATTAGCGATTAGTTATTAACTACTAATAATACAAGTATCTTGAATTGAAATTGAAATTGAAAATCTAATTACCAAAAAAAGGGAAATTGTAAGACCTTGCTTCCGTCGAATAAACCAGGTCAGGCTTGACCCAACCCATCAAAATATGGGCCATACAAACGAGGCTAATAAGTCGGGTCAGATCGGATCGCGTTAGGTCGGGTCGGGTCGAATGTTTTGGGCTTAATCTTATCAAGGGTTATGGACACAAAATTTCCTACATTTAATATACAATCCCTACAACTCTCATATTCGATCCCTTTCTCTTAACATTTTGAGTATCTCCTATTTGTGATAAAGAAATTGCCACATAATATACTCGTAAATAGTTCTTAAAACTGTATGTGCTTATCATCCTGCATCTTACAGTTAGAAAAATTTCTGCATATTTCGCACTTTCTGTTGGATTTTATTTGGACTTTAATGTGATTTAAAATTTATTTGTCTTTTGAGGAGCCCAATCCGTAATGGGCCTCACTTGGGAGCCCACACTTTGGTTTTCACATATGAGATTTAGTCTCACATTGAAAATCAATGACTTGTTGTTGTCATTTATATACTTTTTCTTTCTCATGTTGTTTGCTTGAGAGAAAGTGAGAGTTATGCTCTCGATTAAACGCACGGCACGAGCCGGGCCGGGTCGGACGGGCGGGCGGCGCGCGTGGTCCTCTCTCCCGGTTCCTTTTATTTTTATTTTATTTTTGGGAAGCCTTAACCTTACCTTGCGAAGCAAGAAATCGTGCCGTTGGAGCACGATCTCTTCCTTACCTCGCGGAGCTGGGAATTGTGCCGTTGGAGCACGATCTTTCCCGAGATCCCTTTAAAGGGAGGTTTTGGCCCTTGCAGGGAGTGTGTGTGCTTTGAGTCTGAACCACCTCTCTTCTCCCCTTCCTTTCTGTATTACCCGAAACCCTTCTTCTCCCCGTCGTTCTATTTCTGAGTTTTGCTGGATCTTTGAAAGCTTGCCGGATTCATCTTACGCCACCTTGAAAACGTGCCGACGGGGTGGAACGTGGACGTTGTATCGCTGGAAGTGATTGCCGGGAAGCCTCGCACGTAGAGGGGCAATCTCGCTTCTAGGACAGTGCTCTGCACGCCTCGATTCACAGGCTTTTTCTAATCCTTCTTATTTACTGTTTTTATCATTTAATTCCTATTCGGATTTCTACAAAACTGCAACTGTAATTTTTCAAATTATTTAAAAAGATTAAATTTGCTAAAAGATTCGAAATTTTTTTCCAACACTTTCCAACTGTGGTCTCAAACAGAGAGATTCATTAATATTTTCAGCACCTATCTTATTTGCAAATGCTACCCACACACATTTATATTTGTCAAATTACAAAACGAGGATTATAAAACTATGCTCCAATGCAGCAATTCAGATGGAAGCAACTAAAAAGTTCTCATACATGTGATGGAATAAGAGAGAGCACATACCAGAAATGGTCTGGCCAAAGTTTGAGTATTGCATGAGCTGAACGTTATTCGAATCAAGAAGTCTCCAAAATTCACTAAAATCAATTCTGTGAGAGTTCTCAGGATCCCACTCTGCACCCTTCAGGAAAGTACATATTCTAGTTATAAAGTGATTTATCATATACCAGGAAAAATTACTTACAGAACATAATTTTAAACAAATTCTCCTTTAGATCCTGACGTACTCGTCAGATCCAATCACACACATTACCCACAATTGTCAGGCGATATGAGACTCATCTTACACTTTCGGTCGGTAATCGGTTCCGATACCACATTTAACCGGTCAGCCCATTAGCACTACGTTCTTATATTTTCATGCGCAATGCCTTTTCCATCCAACATGGGATTATTAGGGCGTCACAGATCAACAATCAGATAACGTCGAGTAAATAACAGAGATACGCTGAACAAGATACTGATGCATCAAAAGATGCTACTGAATGAGACAAATTTTCGATACAAGGATCAATTATAAATGGAAACACATTTTACTATTGCAAAAGTGTAATTTACAGATTGCAACATAGTATGTTTAACTAGAATCACTTGCTATATAGCTGTTATTGCCTAGTTCTAAGGGCATTTAGAAGCTACAACCCTTCCATTGCTTCCATTAAACCCCGCACGTAAGAACCCTACAAGCTACGAATTCTGAAGAAACCCTAGAAAATAATTGATTCATCACACAATCAACACCTCAACAACAGCGCAAAGCAAAACCGCACCTCGAAGAGCCGAGACGACTCCACATCTTCTTCTTCTTCCTCCACTGCCTCTTTCCCCGTCGTCTCTTCCGCTGCAACAGCTTCGCTAGGGCTCGATCCCGAGGTCCGAGCTACAAAACCAACCCTTCTGATCCCAATCCCCGATCGGATGGAGACGAAGATGTGGGGTTCGAAGCGTCGGCGGCGGAGATCGGGGACGCGAAGCGACGAAGGGCGTGGGCGAAGAAGAAGAGGAAGCGAGGGTTCGGCGTGGCGAGAGAGGAGGGAGGAGGAGGAGGAGGAGGAGGAGGGTGGAGACGGAGACGCCATTGTCGCCTCCCCTCGTCGTTCTCTTCGAGCTCCAGCTCGAGCTTCCCCCACTTTGGGGTTTATCCGAAACGGAAGGGGGTGTAATAACGGGTCGGATCCGGTTTATATCGGGTTGCGGAAATAGATCCGTTCGTTGCGAAGTGCGCCGGGTTTGGGTCGGACCAGCCTAGACCGGGCCCTAGCGATTGCACAAATTTGCATCGGTACTGCACGATTTCTATTTATGTCGCACTATTTAAAAAGCGATTGCACTATTTTATTTTTATTGATTATTTTTTACTCTTTTATTTTTGTATCAGATGAGGGTATCGTTTTTAAAATTATAGTTATCAGTTGTACTTAAAACAAAAAAACAAAAAAAAAGCAGGAGAGAAAGAATAGGAGCATTTAGGTTACTTTTTAGAATATTCGATCATAATCTGTAAATTTAAAAAATACAGTCGATTTTGCTAAAAATGTAAAACCAAAAAATTCTTCATACAAAAAAGCCTTATATTTAATTTAGGAAAAACTTCAAATACCACCCCTGTGGTTTCACACTTTCTTACTTTAATACCCTATGATTTTGTTTTTCTCTTTTCGTTGTTTCTTTTGTTAATTTTTTTGTTAAATCAGTGAAAAAGTTAAAACAACGTACAGAATACTAAAATAAATATTTGATAAATCAAATGTGAGTTATCTGAAGTTTCTTCTATATGATTTAACGAAAAAATTAACGAAAAGAATAAAAAAAAGAGAAAAACGAAATCACATAATAGTAAAACGATACACTTTAAATCACCTGGTAGTAAATGAGAAAAAGCCAAACTACATGAATGGTATTTAAAATTTTTCTTTTAATTTATAGAGCGTAAGATACAATATATAAATGAATCAAACATTGAGGGGGCCGTAGAGATAATCCCTCACCATGTCCTCATACGTTCTATCATCCACGTTGCTCAACCCATCGACCCTCCTGTACAGCAGGCTCGCGGCCCACGCGTAGTTCGCGACGGCACGCGCGTAGCGCGCGGGCGCGACCGCCGCAGACGTGAACAGCTCCCACTCCAGCTCCCTGCAGGCTGCTCCGATCATTTCTTGCACTGCTTTCAGAGCCTGCTGCTCGGTGCACCCCTCGCGGCGGCGGTAGCAGCTGATCGCGGAGGCCAGCTCGCCGTTCTCGGCCTCCCGGTCCGCCGTCACGACGTCGTTGGTGAGGCGGGCGACGCGGCCGGCCAGGAGGGTCAGCCGCGAGTCCTTGCCGATCTGGCGCAGCGCCGCGTCGGAGATCGGGGGCTCGCCGCCGCCGCCGCCGAGGAAGAAGGCTGACGTCCAGGAGACGACGGGGGCGGCGATGGAGACGCTCGCCGTCTCGAGGTACTCGTCGAGCGGCGGCACGCGGCCGCGGTCGATCCGCCACTTGGAGACCGCCGCCGTGAACTCCTTCCACTAGTTTATGTTGGCACACAGTACACGAATATTAAAGCAGTGATGAATGATCGATTAAACCGTCTCTACGTACTCCTCCGGCCTACAGCATGGTTGTCGTCGGCCGTGCTGGGCCAGATACGACCAACCCGTAGCCTGGGCCAAGACGTGCTGGCCCATAGCGTGGGCCGGGTCTAAGTGCCGGCCTTGCTCGTTTATTCTTTTTATTTTTAGTCTTTTTTAAATTTACTTTCAAATATTAATATAAAATAATCAAATTGTAAATATTTTTTAAAAACTATTTATTTAATAAAGAAACTTAAAGAAGAGGAAAAAAAAAAGGAAGTAAAATGCATACCAAGGTCTTATAAAGGGGAAGAAGCTCTCTATTTTGAAGCCTAGTTGCTTCTTGTGCCATCTCTTCTACTGAACGGCATAAGCTTGTGAATATCACTTTGTGTTCTTTCACATCACCCAAAAAAGAAGGATCCCATCTATCGCACGAATTTTACACATGACAATTAAGTTAACAAAGTGAATCAAAGAGGTTAGTAGATCGGATAGTAGTTTTCAATTATTCTCTATATGCGGTTTATAGCGTATTTGTACTTTACCATTACGCAGATTGAAAAATTGTACTTTATGTTTCGCGGTAATATTGTGTTACAGATAATGAACTACGTGATGGTAAAGTGTAGTTGGGACTTTACTATTGCACTTAATGCTAGATTCTTTAAATTGTACAATAAAAATAAGAGTTAATTTCATACGATTTCCTACAAAAATGTCGAATAACAAATAAATTTTTATAAAGCTTAAATTATCAGATTTATTCCTCCAAAAATTTTATTGTTTACAAATATATTTCTCAAATAGTTCTAATATATATATGTTTGTCTCTGTGTACCGGCCATTAGTTTTAAATAGTATGTAGGTGAAATGACTACCTTATTCAATTTGTCTCTATAAAAACTTATCTTCTTACTCTCTCTCCCCCGCCTTTGATGTTGTCACTATCGATCGCCGTCATGGCAAGAGGAGAGTAAGAGAAAAATAATCATTTTACACACTCATCGTTAAAAAACTAATGGTAAATTAAACGACAGGTATATATATGAACGAAGTTTTGTAGGAATTTATCTGTTATTTGATATAGAAATCTATATGAAATTAACCCTTTAAAACAAATCACAGCATCCCAAAGTGCAAAATATTTGTTATATTATTACGTATATATGCATGTACCTTTGAACTGCCTCATTAAACCTGGAAATTTCATCAGGATCAGAGCCTGGGAGATCAACGAGATCATCCAATATGGTAGCCAAGCATGCTGCTTTAGCAAAAGCTACGCGAAAAGCAGAAAACTGCGGTTCAAAAATCGCGGGTGCGGCGGCCACAAAGCACTTCGCAGCAGATACACGGGCGAAGGACACTTCTTTGAATCCTTGGGCCTCCCACCACCTACGCAATTTAAAGAGAAAAAGTAAAACAAAATGAAATTAATGTACAATGTGTATATATAGAGTTGGACTGGAATACTCTTAATAGTACCGGCTGTAGAAACTATTCAGTTTTTAATTTTTGGATGAAAAATTATAGAATTTGAATGATAGTGGTCTTTCAGAGAATTTAGTTGTGGTCCTCCTAGGATTTAGTGGGTGATTTGTAGAATAGTATGATCTAAGGGGTGGAATTGATTAAGTGGTATATCTAGTGATGGAAAACTGAATAGCACCAAGTGTTTAGTAGTATTAATAGTATTTAATTGATCAAGTTTTTTTATTTTCCAAATGACCGACTTCTGCTAACGTATAAGTTATTCTGTAAGTCTGACCAAACCAAGTATTAATTGCATAAAAAAGAAAAGAAAGACAGAGAATAATTGATGGATAGGCCAAGTTATCTTAACTCTTCAAGGAATTGCATTTCTTGTTGATGGAGCCTTTGGAGCATCTCCAAGTCTATTTTCGCAAGTTCTAGGCACCATTTTCTCCACCCATTGCTAGGCCACAATTGCCTTATAATGCTTCTTGATTCCAATCTTGGCAAAAGGTATCTCCTTGGATACTCCAAAGCAAATCTTATCTTCAATTTTATCCAAGTAATTTGATCTCAATATTGATAAATATATACCATGACAAGAAAAAAGGGAAAATAGAAGGTAACATGCATTGATAATACTATCCCCGTATCATGATTTGTTAGCTGAACTTTTTATGTAAACACTTCAGTTTCCAAATATTTTATGAAATTTTCATTTAAAATCTAAGTTGAGGAGTAAAGTGTGATACACCTAGTTTGTTATTAGATGGTTAAATAATTAGAAATAGAAAGTACAAAAACCAAGTCACAATATCGAGATAGTACACTAAAAAAGGAAAAGGAAAAGAAAAGGGAAAGTACCTCAATCTTAAGGTTATTTGCACTCAAAACACTTGGGCTTCCCTCGAGAAGTGCTTTTTGGAGTTGGGACTTTGCAAACTCCTCCACACTTTGCATGGTCTCTAACTCATGGGGAAAAGCTACTTGGGAGCACTTGTAAAGGTTTATCAAGCTTGTGATATCTTTAGGTGAGTCAATAGACAAAGAGAAGAAGCCTCCATTCTCATCATCTTTGGCTCTCTCAAGTACTTCTACAATAGTAGTACAAGATTTTCATGGGGATTATTAATTAAGAAGAGAACCACACTCCCAATTAACTTTGTTATGAGGATTAACAAAAGCTTATGATACTTAAAATAAACTTATAATTACAAAGGCATAACCTTATAATTACAAAGGCAACATGGCCATAAAGATGTAGCAACCCTATCCCAAACATAAATATATAACAAGGCTCTATAAAAATGAAAAAGTGCAATTCTTTCTATACACTTAAAGGGTAGGTGCATATATGATTTACACCTGGCCTATCAAAAGGTCTACATTCTCTCACTAATCTTATCAATCCCCTTTTATACTAAAAACTTAAAAGAGTTTTTTGAACCCCACGATAAAAAAGGCATAAGATTTTCATCGATCTATATATAAGTGTACATGTAACATTTTCAAACAACAAAAAAAAAAAGAAGAAGAAAAAGCCAAGTACCTGAAGATACAGAATAACCATGGAGCCTAAGCAAGTGAAATGCTATTACTGTGGCATCCTTGTCCTTTAACCCCAATTGCTCATCCCATTCCCTGCAATTAATTTTTCGCAATTAATAGTGCTTCGAAATGCAGTATTTTAATTAAGATTAGCTATTCTAAAATAAATTTTTTATTATTTTGAAATGGAGAAATTCTAGGATATTTAGCTATTCGAGCCCCTACCTCAGAAACTATGATTCTGATGGTCACACAGTTGTTAGGAACTTTCATTTTGTCCTATATCGCTATCTAAATTTTTATGTAGTGTTTGGCAGGATAAGGGTGAGATAGTGAAGTAAACTATATATAGGCATCCTATTCTTATCCCCATTTTATTTCTAAATAAACTTTACCTCTTTCAATATATCAGGTGTTGCGCTTAACGTCTAACATAAAAATAATATGCACTTAACTCTCTTAAAAATATGAAATTTGATTTCTAGATACTTCAAGTGGTTTTGATCATATTAAACAGTATTGATAGTCGATTTGAAAGCTCTATTATCAAAAACAAATCAATAGTAACAAAGTCCATTTGATAGTATTCTAGCTTCTCTCTCTCTCTATATATATATATATAGAAAATACCATTCTCTAATAATAACTTAATTAACATATTAAAAAATAATAAATATTTCATATTATCTATAAATATTATATAAACAGCACTTAATCAAATAACACTATATATGCTGCATGGACCTAGATCTTACAGAGAGGTCTTATGAAGGATGCTTTGGATTTCGTGCTCAAAGAATCTGGCAATCCCAAGCCGTTGGATCAAATCCACCATTGATAGAGCTTCATACACATAATATGGTCCATCTCCCCTTGACATTTCTCTTTCCAAATGCCCAAGCTCTCCACTTACTAACTCCATCAACTCCTCTACCTTTGGATCCTCCTGCACCATGTATATATATATATAAAACATAAAAAATTGGTAAGTTTTAAAAAAATTATTTAGCTATAGATTATTCTGAAATATACTCCTCGACTTTATTTTATTGTTCATAGTGATAATGTTTGATCATTTTGATTTGACTTATTTCTGTCAGATAAACTATATATATTTAGTTAATGACAAACAATTAATTAATTAACAGCCTTTTTTTTAATTTTAGTGTAATTTTCACTTTAAATGGCTGAGGCCCCATTTGGTATTGAGATTTATTTAGCGCTAATAGATACAAAAGAGTTAGGACGAATTGTGTAAGTCGGAATATTTCGAAATTTAAATAAGAGAGAGAAAGAGAGAGAGAGAGAAAGAATTTCAGCGCACATAACACAATCTCCTTATAATTCCAAACAAGTTCAAAATATTTCGAAATTAAATGGGGAGAGAGAGAGAGAGAGAGAGAGAGAGAGAGAGAGAGAGAACAAACCAATAGTATTGGGTCCTTTTCCTTCAATGATGGAACATGTGAGAGAGCACATGAAGAAGGGGGGTGTGGATCAGAGAGGGTGGGTGCACATGATGAATACTGTGAGTTCCATAGTGGATGGTGGTGAACATGGTTTGCACCACCATTAATGGATGAGCTCATGATCTTAAGCCCATTAATGTGGGAGTGCTTAGGAGCTTGAAGATGATGATGAACCCTAGTTGTAAGTGGGTGAAGAAGCCATGGGGAGGAAGAGAGAGACAGAGCCATTACTAGCTAATGTTGTAGAGCTAATTAATTAATTAATTAATTAATTAACTAATCAAACTCACTTGTGTAGTGTAGCTCTATCCATGGATGTTTACATGGTTTGGTGTTTTATAGGCTGAGGAGATCGAGGTTAGGTAAGAAACACGCACATTAACAAATTAAAGATTCACAATCCAATTTTTTACTTATTTGTAAATTCCAAAATAAATAAAATAAGGCTAAATTACAGAAAAACTTCCTGTCAATATCCACTTTTTTTATTTTTTCCTCCTATCATTTAAAAATATACATTTTGTCTTCTTAAAAAATAAAAATGTTCACTTCGATCCTGCCGTCAGTGTTTCGTTAGGATTCCGTTTATATCTTATTATTATATATTTTTTTTATATCGAAAATATTCTTGAAACCCTTCTCAGATGCGCCTCCTCCTTCCTCACCGACGTCCCCGGCCGCGCCGGCTCGCCTATGCACACGCCCTCGCCCTCGCCCTCCTCCGCTCCTCCAGCACCCCTCTATCCGTGCCTATGCACACGCCCTCGCCCTCGCCCTCCTCCGTCGCCTCACCCTCGCCCTCGCCCTCGCCCTCGCCCACCTCTCCGTCCATGCACACTCCGATCTACTTCCTGTTGGGGGAAATTCGCACTGAATATCCGATTGTGATTTTAATCTAACTAATTTTGTGATAAAATAAATAAATCAAACTTACAGATAAATGCTAAAATCCAAATAAATAATTAGACTGATCCGGAAGCGTGCGTAGCACTGTCCTAAGACGTCTTCCCGTCCTTACGTGCGGGATTAACCGGAAACAACACCCCAAGGTACGACCGGAATTTCTTCTTCTGCGAGCACGATCGTGGAGGAGGTTGACGGAGCTTCTTTCAACACCCGATGATAAAAAATCAAATAAAATAGAAATTTAAATAAAGTTTATTCTCATTCTTCTTCTCTCTACAATGTCCCTGTTAATGAACAGTAGAGAGGAATTCAATTAAATAGGAGCAAGAGTGGAACGTTGGAAGCACCCAACGTTCCATTCATTAATAGTCCGACCGTTTCATCAAATTAATAGAAATAAATAATAATAAATACTAATTAATGAGAATAAAAAAAATTTAAATAATAAAATAATAATAAAAGTTATTAGGAAATTTTGGATTTTCTCCAACACTTCCTACAGTCGCCGAAATAGAGGGACGGCGAGGGTGCTGGAGGAGCAGGTGGAGGAAACGGAGTCGGAGCTGGGATCGAGGGAGACGCGAAGGATGGAGGAGGAGAAGCTGCGGATGAGCAGGATTGGGGAAGAGACGAAGAGGATGAGAGGCAATTTGATCATTTTCTCATCAGAGTTAACACCGTACCCTCTGTGAATATTTTTTATATTTTAAAATGACAAAATGTAGATTTTTAAATGATAGGGAAAAAAGTGAACAAGCGAGTTTTGACGAAAATGTTTTCTGTAATTTAGCCAATAAACAGTAAACAGTGTAAAGAAGATTCAAAGTCATCGATCGTGTCCATGCTCAGCCAAAATTACACCTAAATATTTCCAACATAAACTGTTTGATATATAATGATGTCGTTTTTAAGTAGACCAAACAAATTTAAGTTGTGTTGAATTTTGGATTCCTTTTATTAATTTTATTGTCGTGTTCAAGGATTCAAGGTCTATGCTTGCAACGACCCACTAACTTAATAAGTAGAAAAATAAAATAAAACAAATCAAATATCTAAACTACTATATAAAGAAAAGTCAATGAACAACCTCACTAAACTACATCAATATTCCACATTTGACTAAATTAATTTTTCTACCCAATAAGTACCATATGCGTTACATTTTCTTTCACGTGTCCAAATTTTCCACTAACAAAAAGAAAAAAAAAAAGAAAAACACCAAACTCATTAATTTGTGGTCACAGTAGTAGTGCAATTGCTTTATTCTCTACTAAAATAAAGGTAAATTATGACTTAATTAAAAGCTCCAAAAATTTTCACTATTAGGGGCTATTTGGTTTCTTAAAAATACCCTGAAAAATAATTTTCTGACTGATAAAATATTTTCCGTCCATTGGGTTTATAGAAAAAATAGTTTTAAAAGATTTTTTTTCTTCAGATTTCATGAAAAATAAATTAGTATGATTAATGCTATACTTAATTACAAATAAATTTTACAATACTTTACAAATTAGCACACGTAGCGGTATTTAGTTAGTCGAAAAGTGTAAATCACGAGGAAGTAAACATAACTTATATTTTCAAAGTTGAAATCTAACCATTGATGAGCTTTAAAGTTTGTAAAATATTGTGAGATCGGTTTGCAAACAAAATATTTTTCTTTCACTTTTATTTGAAAATAAAAAATATGAAAAAACCTAGTTTTTTTTCTTCTTTTTTCTTTTTTTTTGCAAAACACAGTTTTTAACGCTTTTTTCGAGAAATCAAACAGTGCGTGAGCAATTCTTTTATTCTCTACCAAATAAGGTTAAATTATTACGTAAAAGCTCCAAATTTTTCCCCAAGGAAAATATTTCACATACGCATGTGAATATTTGTCTTTTTTTTTTTTCTCTTTTTATAGTAAAAAATTCAGGGGCACGAGATGTCTCCATTCATGAATGGAAAAAGAAAAGTCATGTGCAAGCTCTCTCCACTCATGGAAATGGGAAAGAAAAATTCGTGCACTAGTTTTAACGTATACCAAAATGAGAAATGCTAAATAGATCCGAGTTGATCGAGTTTTTGTTCCGATCTGCTCTGAATGGAACGATAAATAAACATCAAAACTAAAAAGAAAAAAATTGTCAGTCTTGAATCCGTCTTGATCTGTCAAAAAAATAATGTAAGACGAGAGATCCTTTCCTGTCCTGATCACCGTGAATAAAGCGGTAAATAAGGTAAAAAATGAATAAAAATTGATCCATTCTTAGTCCATCTCACGTTGCTTAAAAAAAAAAAGGAGATGGGGGGCAAAAAATCGGCTCTTGTCCCAACATGCCCCGAAAAGTATCAGGGACTGTAGTAATAATAGTTAGAGTTAAGTATTATAGGCTGGTGTTTTAGGCCAAACAAGTTATTAGCGTTAATGTTATTTGATATCAGAGTCAGTTTGCGTGTCAAAAGTGTGAGGTTGGTCTCATATAACTTGGTAATCATAGATTAGGGAATGAGACGACTGACGGGGACAAAAAATCGGCTCCGATCCCAACTTGCTCAAAAAAGGATCAAAGACTGTAGTAATAATAATTAAGCTTAAGCATTTTAGACTGGTGTTTTAGGCCAAACGAGTTATTAGCGTTAATGGGCTAGATCGTTGTATTTGATATCAGAGTCAGTTTGAGTGTCAAAAGTGTGAGGGCGGTCTCATATAACTCGGTAATCATAGATTAGGGATTGAGATCTGACCAGAACATCAGAGTTTAAACGGAAACGGTCACATCCCACATATATATAGTTATAACTTATCAGTTGTACTTTTCAAAAAAAATAATATCTATTTAAAGCTAAATTCTATTGTGATTTTAAATTCTAAAATTATGCAATATTTTTTAAAATTATGCAACATACACTGAATTTGTGCAATATTCTATCAAAAGTGCAATATTTTGATACTTTTTAATAAAAATTCCAAACGTTAGAAATTTCAAACATTAAATGTATATACTATTTGTGTTGTACTTTTTGTACAAATTTGTATTGGTATTGCATGATTTTTATATATGTTGCACTATTTGAAAGACGATTGCACTATTTTATTTTTGTTTATTATTTTTTATTCTTTTATTTTTGTAAAATAAAGTCGTGCAATTATAGTTGTCAGTTGTATTTTTTAAGAATTCACAAACAGAAAGAGAGAGAGAGAGAGAATATGGGCATTTTTGTAACTTTTTGAAAAAGAGATAATTACTTTTTTATCTCTTAAATTTTAATATACTTCTGAAAAGTTTCTCTTTCTTTCTTACATACCCCTATTTGGAGGGTGTATTGAAAAAAATTTGATTTTTTTTTAGAATATATTAGAAAACAGACTGTATGAGGGGTATATATGATAGGGGGAACTTTGTAGGGGTTTTTAAAAAAATTGACCATACTTGCAAATTTAATAAATACATACCAATAGATTTTTTAATGAAAAAAAAAGTTTTATTTAATGAAAAAAAAAGTTTTATTTAATTTAAAAAATGTTGTTACATCTTTGTTACAATGAATGAATCAAACATTAAGAGGGCCGTAGATATAATCCCTGACCATCTCCTCGTACGCTCCATCATTCACGGTGCTCAGCCCATCAGCCCTCTTGAACAGAAGGCACGCGGCCCACGCGGAGTTCGCGATGGCACGTGCGCAGCGCATGGGTGCGACCCCTGCAGACCTGAACAGCTCCCACTCCAGCTCCCTGCAGTCTGCTTCAATCATTTCTTGCACTGCTTTCAGAGCCTGCTGCTCGGTGCACCCCTCGCGGCCGCGGTAGCAGCTGACCGCGGAGGCCAGCTCGCCGTTCTCGGCCTCCCGGTCGGCCGTCATGACGTCGTTGACGAGGCGGGCGATGCGGCCGACCAGAAGGGTCAGCCGCGAGTCCTTGCCGATCTGGCGCAGCGCTGCATCGGAGATCGGGGGCTCGCCGCCGCCGTGGAGGAAGAACACTGACGACCAGGAGACGACGGCGGCGCCGATGGAGACGCTCGCCGTCTCGAGGTACTCGTCGAGCGGCGGCACGCGGTCGCGGTCGATCCGCCACTTGGAGACCGCCGTCGTGTACTCCTTCCACTAGTTTACGTTGGTGCGCGGTTAGTCCGTTTGTCACATACAGTGCACGAATATTAAAGATGAATGGCTGATTAAACTTTTTCTACGTATAGATGACAAGGGCCCTATATTTGTATACCAACTTTTGGCAATGTTTTACTCCGGCGATAGGGGTGTAAAACGGGTTGGGCGGCACGTGGACCGGAATAGAAAGGCCCGCAACATGGATGCGGGCCATACTGGGCCAAAACTTACTAGCCCATGGGCCTGGTAAGGCCAGCCCGCCTTTTGATGCGGGCCGTGCTGGGCCACAGGGCTCAGTGTGGCCCGACGTGTGGGCCGGTAAAATTTGCTTTCAAATATTAATTTAAAATAACCAACTTTTAAATATTTTTTAAAAATTCATCAAAAAATTATTATTGAATAAAAAAAAGCTATATATTTTTTTATAAAATCAACGGTAAATTTTTTTTAAAAAATAAAAAATATTTAAAAGGGCTGGCCCCTGGCTTGGCACTGCCTTATCCTGACCCGGCCCGGTCCGGCGCGGATTCGAATCCAGGCCGGTCCACGTGTGGCCCATATTGGCCCAAAAAAAAAATCTGAAAATGGATTTAATATCATTTGACTTTTTAATAATACCTCAAAATTACTGTTGTTATGTTCATTGATAGAAAGATGGTATAAAGATATTGAGTCATCTTTTTTTAAACAAGAAATTTGGCATTGAAAAATTTCTTTCCACCTGGAAAAAAAAAACAAATAGTTCTTAAAATGAACTTTGTTCTGAAAAAGTTTTAACAATCCTCCTCTTTTGTTGAATGACAAGCTCTGGTGCATACGTAGGTTAAAAATCACTTAATTTGAGATTCACAAAGAGGTTTGCATCTTACACCCACAATCATAGAGTTTACAAACTTACATATATATATATATATATATATATATATATATAGAGAGAGAGAGAGAGTTGAGCTGGAATACTGTTAATAGTATTTGGACTCTTTTACTATCGATTTTTTAACCGTTAGATCTACACTTTAATCAATTCTACCCTTTAGATCATACTATTCAACCAACCACCCACTCAACCCTAGGGGTACCACCACTAAATCCTAGGGGACCACTATCATCCTAACCCTACAATTTTTCATCCAAGGGTTAAAAACTCGATAGCAAAAGAGACCAAATACTATTAATAGTATTCCGGCCCAAAAAATATATATAGTGAGTCTTATATACTTTCCAAAATATGGAGGCCTCCGTACTTATAAATTGTTTTCAATGATAGGACATTCGATTCGAAGATCGGCTCCTGTAGGCATGATCTTTGTTATTAGAATAGTTTACAAATCAAATTTTATAATTTTTCGATATCATTTATCAAGTGATCAAAAAGTCTCAGAAATGACTATTTTAACAGCCGATGTGGCACATTTGTAAATTCAACGGTGTACAACAATCAAAATTACATAAAACTTTAATAAAAAATTCTAATTAACATCAAGAGCAAAATCAATACTTTCAATTTAAAATTTGAGTCTTTTATCACTTTTTATGAGACTTTTATTTTCAACCGTTTATTTTGAAACTATTCGTTTACTAGGCAAATGAAGTAAAAAAATTATAAAATTTGGTTGCTAGATAGTTCCAATACTATAAATCATGTTTGACGGAATTGATCGTCGAATCGGGTGTCCCATCATCGAAAACAACTTATAAGCATAGAGACCTTCGTATTTTTGAAAGCACAGAAACCCCCCCCCCCCCTCTCTCTCTCTCTCTCTTCTCTATCTATATATATATATATATATATATACATAAAGTCGAGAAGATAACGATAAAATATTGGTCCTAGAATGAACAGGGCGTAAGATCTACACCTTTTTTCTGAATCTCTCAACCCATAATTATTTTTATGCAAGAAAATCTTAAAAGAAGAAGAAAAAAAAGAAAAAGAAAAAAAAAATGCATACCAAGGTCTTTAAAAAAGGAAGAAGCTCTCTATTTTGAAGACTACTTGCTTCTATGGCCATCTCTTCTATTGAACGGCATAAGCTTGTGAATATTACTTTGTGTTCTTTCACATCAGCCAAAAACGAAGGATCCCATCTATCACATGAATTAGACATGACAACTAAATCAGCAAAGAGAATCAAAAAAGGTTAATAAATTGGATGGTTTTCAATTATTCCCTATGTGGTTTAGCGCATGCATTTGCATTTAACGTTTCCGTAGTTTGAAAAATTGTACTTTATCGTAACAAGGAGTTGTCGCTAAATATTATGTTTCACGGTAACATTATGTTACAGATCACAAACTATATGATGGTAGAGTGCAGTTGGTACTTTACTATTGCACTCATTCGTGTGAATGCGTCATATATCTTTACAGATTTGGTTAGCATATTTCATTCAATTCTCACAACTATAAATTCATTCAAATAGATAACTTAAAATTTGAAATCATAGTACTGTCGACTGATTCAAATTAAACAAATCGAAAGGTTAGATATTAAAACAGAAGTTTGAAAGTTTGAGTAGCAAAATCCAACTGATCCATAGTTCTTGTGAGTTCCATATGTTTTACCTCTATAAAATCACAGCATCCCAAAGTGCAAATGTGCTAAACACACACACACACACACACACACAAAAGAAGATTTTTTTTGTGTGTGTGCAAATGTGTGTGTGTGTGTGTGTGTGTGTGTGTGTTATATACTACATATGCATGTACCTTTGAACTGCCTCATTAAACCTGGAAATTTCATCAGGATCAGAATCTGGGAGATCAACGAGATCATCCATTATGGTGGCTATGCATCCTGCTTTAGCAAAAGCTATGCGAAAAGCAGAAAACTGCGGCTCAAAAATCGTGGGGGCGACGCCCAGAAAGCATTTTTTAGCAGCTCTGCGAGCAAAGGACACTTCTTTGAACCCTTGTGCCTCCCACCACCTACACAGCATAGAGAGAAAAGTAAAATAAAAAATATATATAACTTACATGGACGGAGGCCTCCGTACTTTCAAAAGCACAGAACACGTACTCTATATATAAGGAGAAAGAGAAAGAGCCCAGCTACTATACTATCATCCTAACCGCACATCTCATCATCCAAAAGTCAAAAACCTAATAGCACCAATGACTTTGTGCTATTAATAGCATTATAGCGTATTTATATATATATATATATATAGAACTAGACTGGAATACTAGCAATAGCACCAAGCTATTGGTGCTATTAGTTTTTCAACCCTTGGATTGAGAAATGTGCGGTTAGGATGATGTGGACCTCCTAGGGTTGAGTAGGTGGTTGGTTGAATAGTATAATCTAACGGGTGAAAATAGTCAAAGGGTTAAATCTAACGGTGGAAATAAAACTCGGTAGCACCAAACCCTTGGTGCTATCAATAGTATCCCAGCCGGACTCTATATATATATATATATATATATATATATATATTAGTAATGCATGTATCACCTATTTATGCTCACTTATTTATGCAAATGGATTAATAATTATTGGTCCCTAATTAACCTTACTTTTTCTTTTTTAGTTGGCTAGAGTTGTACCAAAAAATCCAATCATTTTTTTCACTAGTAAAACGATTGCGCTTCACTGTGATTCTTTATCTTTTAATATATGCTAAATTACATAAAACCCCTCTATCAATACCCGCTTTTTCACTTTCCCCCCTGTCATTCGAAAATTTATACTTTGCCCCCTTAAGAAAAAAAATATTTACAAGGGGGTACGGTGTGACAAAATGACCAAATTACCCTCATCTTCTTCATCTCCTCCTCCCCAATCTTGCTCATCCGGCGGCGGAGGAGAGCGAGGGCGTGTGTCTGGGCATGGACAGAGGGGTGGGCGAGGGCGAGGCGGCGGAGGGCGAGGCGGCGGCCGAGAGCATGTGTGTGGGCATGGATGAGAGTTTCAGAGATATTTTGGGTATAAAAAATAAGATATAAACGGAACCCTAACGGAACACTGACGGCGGAGGCCGAAGTGAACATTTTTAATTTTTTAAGGGGGGCAAAGTGTAGGTTTTTGAATGACATGAGGGGGAAGTGAAAAAGCGAGTATTGACGGGGAGGTTTTCTATAATTTAGCCCTTTTAATAACAGAAAGATAGATTGTAATAGTAGGCTATCTATAAAGGCAACACTTTTTATTATATCTAAACAAATGAGATGCATGCAATTATAACTACTATATTTTCAGTTGCATGCATCTTTTTAATTATTTGTGATTATATATGCAATCAAACAGTCTCTTAGAGGCTTCAATTGGAGCTCCGACTTTTAGAACCCTAAAACTTTTTTCGGCGAATGCTACATCATGTGTAGTAATCTCAAAGTTTCTTTATTTTCCAAATGACCAACTTCTAGTAATAGACAAGCTATTCTGTAAGTCAGACCAAACCAAGAATTAATTGCATAAAAAAAGGAAAAAAAGAGAATAATTGATAGATAGGCCAATTTATCTTAACTCTTCAAGGAATTGCATCTCTTGTTGATGGAGCCTTTGGAGCATCTCCAAGTCTATTTTTGCAAGTTCTAGGCACCATTTTCTCCACCCATTGCTAGGCCACAATTGCCTTATAATGCTTCTTGACTCCAATCTTGGCAAAAGGTATCTCTTGGGATACTCCAAAGCAAATCTTATCTTCAATTATCCAAGTAATTTGATCTCAATGTTGATAAATATATACCATGGCAAGAAAAAAAGGGGAAATAGAAGGTAAAATGCATTGATAATGCTGGTAGCCTGGTACTATCCTCATATCACGATTTGTTAGCTGAACTTTTTATGTAAACACTTCAGTTTTCAAATATTTTATAAAATTTTCATTTAAAATCTAAGTTGAGGAGTAAAGTGTGATACACCTAGTTTGTTATTAGATGGTTAAATAATCAGAAATAGAAAGTACAAAAACCAAGTCACAATATCGAGATAGTACACTAAAAAAGGAAAAGGAAAAGAAAAAGGAAATTACCTCAATCTCAAGATTATTTGCACTCAAAACACTTGGGCTACCCTCAAGAAGTGCTTTTTGGAGTTGGGACTTTGCAAACTCCTCCACACTTTGCATGGTCTCTAACTCATGGGGAAAAGCTACTTGGGAGCACTTGTAGAGGTTTATCAAGCTTGTGATATCTTTAGGTGAGTCAATAGACAAAGAGAAGAAGCCTCCATTCTCATCATCTTTAGCTCTCTCAAGTACTTCTATACAATAGTACAAGATTTTCATGGGGATTATTAATTAAGAAGAGAACCACACTCCCAATTAACTTTGTTATAAGGATTAACAAAAGCTTATGATACTTAAAATAAACTTATAATTACAAAGGCATAACCTTATAATTACAAAGGCAACATGGCCATAAAGATGTAGCAACCCTATCCCAAACATAAATATATAACAAGGCTCTATAAAAATGAAAAGAGTCTACATTCTCTCACTAATCTTATCAATACCCTTTTATACTAAAAACTTAAAAGAGTTTTTTGAACCCCACGATATAAAAGGCATAAGATTTTCATCTATATATAAGTGTACATGTAACATTTTCAAACAAAACAAAAAAAGAAGAAGAAAAAGCCAAGTACCTGAAGATACAGAAAAACCATGGAGCCTAAGCAAGTGAAATGCTATTACTGTGGCATCCTTGTCCTTTAATCCCAATTGCTCATCCCATTCCCTGCCATTAATTTTTCACAATTAATAATGCTTCAAAATGTGGTATTTAACTAAGAATAGCTTATCAATATTTTTATATAAATTTTTATTTTGGGGTTAAGTATATATATTTTTATTTTAGGGGTTAAGTGCAAAAAGTGATATATTGAGAGGGTAATCTTTTATACCTTTTAGCCTTTATTTAAACTGGCGAAAATTTTAGAGAGATATATATTGTTTCACTAGTGCTATTCAAAAAAATACTAACAATATTTTCTTTCAAATCCTTCAAACTGTTTATGCAAATGAAGCAATACGTAGAGGCTTTCAGCAGAATCAAGATTGTCAGAAAAAATTAAAATTTTTTTGATGATTGATTTGATTTTTTTTTCTTTCTTTGCTTTGTGGAAAGAATCTCTAGTAAATTAAGATTTTAAAGAATAATAAATATTTTATGTTATTTAACATAATATTAGAGTAGGAGATTTTGAGTTCGAATCCACACAGACTCCCAGCATTATTTTATTTATTACCATTCAATTCAGTTCTACCTCTTGAACCTCTCAAAAGTCTCCGAACCAAACTTAATTAAGGAATAACGTTGAATACATATATGATAAGCACCGTTCTCTAATAATAACTTAATAAACATATTAAAAAATAATAAGTATTAATTTCATATTATCTATAAGGAATAATTGCCTATATATCCTTTATCAAAAATATCTAATTTATCCCTTTTTTTTGTTTCCAATATACCCCTCATATGTTCCTCCGTTATTCAAAAATATCCCCGTAATTACCACCCGTTACGTTATTTCGGGTTAAACGTGAGTTAAATTTCTATCAGAATTAAAAAAATCAAAATACCTATTTTGCCCTTAACTTAAGGGCAAATAAGAAAAGTTGGTAATGATAGAAGAGTATATTTGAAAATACCAAAAATCAAAATACTTCTTTTACCCCTAACTTAAAAAAGTAAATAAGAGAAGTTGGTGCTGGTAAAAGGTTATATTGGAAAGGGCAAAATAATAATTTCACAGAGATAACGACTATCGCTAATAGTTCACTAATAGAATTTAACTCTAGTCCAGTGTTTGGTTGGGGGTTAAGAGGGGGATAAGGGGTTATCCACCCCCCCATATTTATAATTTTAAATTATAAATTATAAATTATAAATTATTATTTTTAATTTTTTAAATTTAAAATTTGATATTTGATATTTTTAAATTTAAATTTAATCTTAAATTTAAAATTTATTTTAAATTTTTGAATTTGAGATTTAAAAATTTAAATTTTATTTAAATTTTTTTAATTTTTAAAGTTATATATTTAAATTTTAAATATAAAATATAAAATATAAATTAAAAAATAAGGGGTAATATAATTATTTTTTATTTATAACTACTCACTATTCTTCTTATTCCATCTTATCTATTCAAACACTATTTTTCTTATTCCCGGAAACAACTCAATTTTCATCCAAACACAAAATTGATCTAGTTCAGGCTAAACTATAAATTTATACCTATTTCTGGAATAACTAGTTCTTACTTAATCTCGAACCAAACAAATTCTAGAAGTATATTTGAAATAACTTGAAACGTAAAAATGGTATTTTTAATATTAGCTTTTTAGAAGGGTAAATCAGAAAGTCAAAAACTTTTCAGGAATGTATAAGTAATTTACCCAATCTATAAATATTATCTAAACAACACTTAATCAAATGCACTATAAATATACGCTGCATGGAGCTAGCTCTTACAGAGAGGTCTTATCAAGGATGCTTTGGATTTCGTGCTCAAAGAATCTGGCAATCCCAAGCCGTTGGATCAAATCCACCATTGATAGAGCTTCATACACATAATATGGTCCATCTCCCCTTTCCATTAATTCTCTTTCCAAATACCCAAGCTCTCCTCTTACTAACTCCATCAACTCCTCTACCTTTGGATCCTCCTGCACCATACATATATGTACATATATAACATAAAAAATTGGTAAGTTTTAAAAAAATTATTTAGCTAAAGATTATTCTGAAATATACTTCTCCACTCTATTTTGTTGTTCGATACTGTTAACGCTTATCATTTTGATTTGAGTTATTTCTGTCAAATAAATTATATTTAGTTAATGGCAAACAATTAACATACTTTTGACGGTGGCCCCTGTTTGGTAATCAGGTTTCTCTAACGTTAATTGATAAAATGTAATTAGGACGAAAGCATATAAAAAAATTAATAAAGCTTCTGCATTTTTCGGTGAGATTGTAAAAAATTGGCCTAATTGACTTATTATTGTTAAATAATAGAAACAACTGTTATTATCTAAAAACTTAAGCCGGTAGAGAACGGTATATAAATATTTTTATATCCAACATTTCGTGTCTGCGCTGTAGACCTTTCGCAAGGCCCATGACGTGGAGTTGAATTAAATGGAAAAAAAATTAATAACGGTAGAAATCTGACATGACTCGAACTCAGAACCTTCTGCTTTGATACCATATTAGATTATACGAAACAACCGTTATTCTCTAAAAACTTAATCTGATAGAAAACGGTGTATTGTGATATGCAAAACTTGATGTTACCTACGGAAACAACCATAGTATTTTTTTATTATATTTTCTCATCGCATGTAAAACAATTTCCTGTAATCCAAATGAGATCAGATCAGATCAGAAACAGAAATTAAATGAGAGAGAGAGGGAACAAACCAATAGTATTGGGTCCTTGTCCTTCAGTGATGGAACATGTGAGAGAGCACATGAAGGAGGGGGATGTGGATCAGAGAGGGTGGGTGCACATGAATAATACTGTGAGTTCCATAGTGGATGGTGGTGAACATGGTTTGCACCACCATTAATGGATGAGCTCATGATCTTAAGCCCATTAATTATGTGGGAATGCTTAGGAGCTTGAAGATGATGATGAACCCTAGTTGCAAGTGGGTGAAGAAGCCATGGGGAGGAAGAGAGAGAGAGAGGCGCCATTACTAACGTTGTAGAGCTAATTAATTAATTAATTAACTAAACTCACAACTGTAGTATAACTGTGTCAATGCATGCATGGCTTGGTTTTTATAGACTGAGGAGGGATTAGGTAAGAGTCACATTAACAAACTAAAGATTCACAATTCAATTCAATTTGTGACGTAAAATTGACTCAATGTTTACTGCTATATGCTGAAACTTATGGAAGGAGCGCAACAATAGAATTTTCAATGAGTTGTGTAGATCATCTGAAGAACTAGCTCAAGTATCTTTCAATGGTGCACTAATGTGGTTCAAATTTTTGTAACTGCAGGGTTCAATTTTGGGGATCACTTATTGCTAACGGTCTACTCAGCCCTAGCAATTATAATCTATACTTGTTTTACATGTAACTCCTATTACATTCAATGAAACGTATAGGCAATACCCTATACATTCCTTTCAAAAAAAAAAATTCAATTTTAGTTATTTTTGGGAAATTTGAGTTTCGACCAATGAAAATGTTACAGTGAACCAAACAACAAAAATAAACATTTACAGTCGAAACTATTTCGTCCCTCTCCACTTTCGGTAAAACAAACACAGCCATTGTGCGCAACGAAGTGCGACGATCAGCGACTTAAATATTGGCAAATTGTATTGACACACGCATCCTGTTCTTGCTCATCCAAAGTTACACCTAAATATTTACAACTTGATTCATAAATATATATATATATATATATATATATATATATATATATATATATATATATATATATATATATATATATATATATATATATATATATATATATATATATATATATATATATATATATATATATATATATATATATATCATTTCGTGTCATTTTTAAGTAGACTAAACAAGTTTATGTTGTGCTGATTTTAGGGTTTCTTTTATTAATTTTATTAATTATCGTGTTCAAATCATGCTATCAAGGATTCAAGGTCTATGTTTTGAAACGGCCAACCAACCTAATAAGTAGAAAAATAAAATAAAACAAATCAAATATCTAAACTACTACGTAAAGACAAGTCAATGAACAACCTCTCTAAACTACATGCATCAATACTCCACGTGTGACATAATTAATTTCTCTACCCACAGTAAGTGGCGTATACGTTACATTTTCTTTCACATGTCCAAATTTTCCACAAAAAAAAAAGATAAAGAAAAAGAAAAACACCAAACTTGTTAAATAGTGGTCATAGTAGTAGTGCAATTGTTTTATTGATCTCTACTATAATATTGTAATAACCATAAGGATAATTTTGAAAAAGACTATACTTTTCTGTCAGAATTACTAAGTTTTATAAGTTGAACCAAACATAATAATACTGTAAACACACGCGTTAATACAGTATCAGTAGTAATCTCATTCAGAAATTCAAGATATCCTGATATGTCGAAATACTCTGTAATATTACATAATCCGAACCAAACGCGCCCTAAAGGTAAAATGACTTAAAAGCTCCAAAACTTTTCATTATAAGGAGCTGTTTGGGTCTTCAGGGAAAAAAAAAAAAAATTTGATGAGAACTCTTTTTCTTTTTTTCTTTTTTTTCTAGTTTTGCATCTGTTTGATTCCAAAAACACTAGCTTTATTGAAAACTTATTTCCACATTTTTTTTTTGAAAACCTACTATCTTTGTTTTCTGAATTTCTTTTAAAAAATATTCTAAAAAATAAACTTTTTGGCTGGTAGGCACCAAGTCATTAAATATTGATCTAGTTGTAAAGCAATTCTTTTATTCTTTATCCAATAAGGTTACATTATTACTTAAATGTTAAAATATAGGAAACTTTTCTGTAAATATTTATTTTTTCATTTTTTTTTTGACTTTTCAAAATCTACATTTTACTCCCTCAAAATTTTAAATTGATGTATTTGACCCCCTCCGTCATGGTTTCGTCAGTATATCGTCTATTTTTTATAATTTATACTGAAAATATTCTTAAAAATGACAGAAATATACTAAAAATTATTATTTTTTTTATAAAATAAGTAATAATAATTTGGTCATTTCATCCTCTTCACAAACGTCGCAACCCTCCGAAAATATTTCTACAATTTTAAAGGAATAAAATATAGACATTTTAAAGTTAGAAATTAAAAAAAAACTAATATTTACTCAGAAATTTTTTGTATTTTAAATTTTCCCCCAAAAGAAGCAAAATATTTCACATGTAGGCGTGTGGCTTAACATGCCTTTGTACCATGTAGGTATTTTTTTTTTTCTTTTTTGGTATTCAAAGAGTCAGGGGAACGTAGGGATGTCGATGGATACGGATATCTGAAATTTTATCTAAATCAGAATTCGAACGAAGTGAATTTACCTGATGCTAAATGGTTATAGTTTCGGATATGAATATCAAAAATAAAAATCCGAAATATTTGGATTCAGGTATATATAGATTTTGATTGTACCCGACTCAAACCCGAACCCGACCCCGACCCTAACCCGAAATTATTTTACATTATATAAAATATATATAAATGTATGATGTAATATTTGAATTTATATTTTAAAATTTTAAATTTAATGTAATATATTTTGAAATATTGTAAAAAAAAATTGTTACGGGTTCAGATTTTCGGATTCGGGCTTAGATTCGAGTTTCGAATTTTTGGTCGTGTTCGAATTTGGATATGAATTTTTAAAATCCGTCGGATTTGGATTCAGATTTTAGGTTTAGTAGTCAAGTTCGACTTCGGGTTCTTAAAAATCCGCCACGAATTCGACGGCTGACATTCCTAGGGGCAAGAGATGTTACCATTCATGAACGGTACAGAAAAGTCATGCACGTGCTCTCTCCATTCAGGAAATGAGAAAGCAAAATCGTGCACTAGTTTTACTTTTATACCAAATGAGGGATGCTAAATGAATAAAATTGCCAGTCTCGAATCCGTCTTGATCTGCCGAGAAAATAGGGTTTAAGTCGAGAGACCCTGTGACGTCCCGGACTTTCCAGGGGTCACCCATCCTAGCACTACTCCCGTCCTAGCACGCTCAACTCTCTCAACCTCTTGGGCCTAGCCACCACCCAAAATGCTTAAGCCGGGTTGAGAGGTTAGCCCTATTATATCTTTTTATATAGGACTATCTGGGGTGTCACAATCTCCCCCCTTTAAGCCCTGACATTCACGTCAGACTCCGACTCACAAGTACCAGGCGATGTGAGACTCATCTCGCTAGCCTAAACCGGGGGAGCCGCGCTCTACCCATAAACCCTGGGGAGCCATGCTCTACCCATAACTACACCTGGCTCAGCCGAGACTCATCTCACACTTCCGGCTGGTAATTGGCTCTGATACCAACTGTGACGCTCCGAACTTTCCAGGGGGTCACCCATCCTAGCACTACTCCCGTCCTAGCACGCTCAACTCTCTCAACCTCTTGGGCCTAGCCACCACCAAAAATGCTTAAGCCGGGTTGAGAGGTTAGCCATATTATATCTTTTTATATAGGACTACCTGAGATGTCACAGACCCTTTTCTGTCCTCACCATCCTAAATAAAGCGGTCAATAGGGTCAAAAATGGATAAAAATCAATCCATCTTGAATCCATCCCACTCCGCTCAAAAAAGGGAGAAGGGGGAAAAATCGGCTCTTATCCCAACTTGCCCTGAAAAGGATCAGAGACTATAGTAATAATAATTAGGATTAAGCATTTTTAGGCGGTGTTTTAGACCAAACGAATTAATAGCGCTAGTGGGCTAGATGGTTGTATTTGATATCGAAGTCAGTTTGCATGCCAAAAGTGTGAGGCTGGTCTCGTATAACTTGGTAATCGTAAATTAGGGGATGAGACCTGACGAGAACATCAGGGTCTAAGCGGAAATTAAAAGTCACATTCCACATTAGATGGAAAGGAAATTTTTACTGAAAATATAAGGATCATGGACTCTAATTATAATAATTGGATTTAAGTATTTTGTGCTTATAGTTTGGACCTAAAGAGTTATTAGTGCTAGTGGGCACGATGAATCATTACATTTGGTATCAGAGCAATTTACCAGTCAGCAGAATGTGATGATCTCACATTGGGTGATAATCATAGACTAGCGATGGAACCTAGCGAGGATATCAAGACTAAACAAGAAAGTCTATGACGCTTCAACAGACTCACATCGAATAAGAAAAAGATTATGAACGTCTTTTTTTTTTAGAGAGAGAGAGAGATAGAATCCCACATCGAATGAGAAAAAATTTATGAACTTTTTTTTTTTTTTGAGAGAGAGAGAGGGGGAAAGGTAGCAAGCTACCTATTTAGTTCATTTTTTAGAAATGAACTCCAATTGAAAATGTGAATAGCACTTGGTCAATTATGGTAGGTACAATAAATTAATGACTTTATTAGCGGTTAGTCATTAATTACTAACAAAATACAAGTATCTTCAATTGAATTTAAAATTCTAATTACCAAAAAAAGAGTTAATTTCATACGACTCCCTACAAAAGTGTCAAACGTGAAATGACCACTTTACCCTTATATATTTGTCCATACAAAAATAGCAGATAAATCCATACAAAGCTTAAGTGATCAAATTTATTCTTTCGAAAAATTTATGGTGCTGTAAATATAATCCTCCAAAAGTTCTGATACATTTATATTTGTTCCTGTTGTTTGATCCACTATTAGTTTTTGAATAGTGAGTGCGTGAAATGATAACTTTACCCTTATAAATTTGTCCATAACAAAAGCTATCTTCTTCCTCTCTCTCCCTACGTCTTCGCCGCTCTTCGCCGCTGACCATGCAACGTATATCGTCTTCACTATGACCGAGGGTCTCGCCTTCGACACCGTCGGCGCTGTAGGCCACGCCGCCACCATAGGCTAAGAGGACGTGGAGATAAAGATGATGGGACTCAATATTGTCATACAAATTATATATATAAAAAATAAAAAGGTCATTTTACCTCTTTCCAAACAGTGGTTAACTTTTTAACTCATGGTTATCCACGTAATCCACATTTCTCTAGCAAAAGAATATTTTTGCATACGAACAAAATTTGATCACTTAATTTTTGTAGGAATTTACTTGCTATTTAATATCTTCGCAGGGAACCGTATGCAATTATCTCAAAACAAAAATATGGGCCATACAAACCAGGTTATACTTGGGCCAATCCATCAAAATTTGGGCCAGGCTAGTAAGTCGGGTGAGATCGGGTGGTATCGGGTCGGGTCGGGTCGGGTCGGGTCGAATGTGTTGGGCTTAATCTTATAAAGGCTTATGGAGCCAACATTCTCTACACTCAATATACAACTCCCCACAACTCTCATATTTGATCCCTTTCTCCAAACCTTATGAGCATCACCTATTTGTGGCAAATTCTTTTTCCCCCCACATAATATAGGTTAAAACATATCGAACTTATCTAAACTATGGACGATTTTGAATCGGCAACTCAATCTTTTACAATTTTGATTTCACTATCCAATCTTTCAATTTGTTTGATTTGAGTTAGTCAACGGTACTTTAACTTCAACATTTTATACTTATCACTTATTTTAATGAATTTATAGTAGTGAGAATTGTATGAAGTATCTTACTAAACCTGTAAAAGTAAATTATGCATTCAAATTTTAAAGTCAAAGTATCGTTGACTAATTCAAATCAAACAAATTGAAAGGTTGGATAGTAAAATCAAAATATTGAAAGATTGGATAGTCAACTCGAAATGGTTTATAATTCAGATAAGTTTTATATATTTTTTACTTATACTCGTAAAAAGCTCTTAAAACTGTATGTGCTTATTATCCTATATCTTACAGTTAGAAAAAATAAAAATAAAAAAATTTATGCGGGTATTAAGAGCGGCAATCTACATCCGAACCCACTGGATCAACACAACCTAATCCGGTTTGGGTCGGTTTTGGATCATCCATTTCAAAGGCGGGTCAGTTTTGGGTTGAAAGATATGAATCCAAAAAACTTTCGGGTCGGTTTTGAGTTGGACTTTCAGTCCTTTCTGGACGAAATTGATCCGGCTCACAAGTTAGGTCAAGCCGACGGGTGGGGTTATGTCGGTTTAATGGGTTGGATTGGGTTACAACAGATTGATGGATTTGGCTTGACGGTTGATGGGTCACCTCGGATGAGATTTACATAGTTAAATGGATATTTTGGGATGGCCCGTCAACCCGAATTTCGAATGACCCAATAGGTCACCTGCTAAACCCTCGTCTGAAACGGGTCGGGTCGACTTCAGATTTGACCTGTAGAGGTGTTAATATCTAATTTCAACCCGCACCGAAACCGACCTGACCCATTGCATAGCCCTAATGATCAAAATACAATCTCCATGCCCAAAACTTAGTTTTATAGGATGGATCAACTCGCAAAGCCAAATTTCCTTTAACCAAACTCTAAACTATGGAATCAATCACCTTAATCTTCACCGAAACGACAAATACGCGTCGATCGCATAACTCCGAGCTTTTTGTTTGGGGCCTAATGATTGTTTCTTATTCCTAATTCTTCAATGGACCCCATTTGGATTAGTTAGAGATCATGTTTAATTATTGTCGATTTCGTTGGATTCAAAGTGATTGGCTTTGTATAAACTAATCCCATTTTTATCACAAGATCCAAATACATTCATGAGATTCATATATTCTTGGAACTTTAACTTTTTTTTAAAAAAAATTGAATATATATGAATCATCGATCATTCTTTGTTAGCTGGAGTTTCGAGAGATATCATTATTTCACATTTTCTTATCTAAGTTAAGAGGTGTTGTTTTCCACACATTATTTTTGTAATTTGCATCTTTCAAAAGTTTTATATATCAAAACTTAAAACGAGAGTGTTACAAAACATTACTTGATGTGTCTCGAATTTTTGAATTCGCAGTATGAAATGTTTTCACGTGAAACTGGATAAAATTTTTTTGTGTGTTTTATCATAACAAAAACATAAATGTTGTTAAAAAGAGGATAAAATTCTCTTGATATTTAAAAGCAATAATTTACATGTATCATCATGTACCTCCTAAGTTTATTATTCAACTATTTCTTAAATATCAAGTTGCTTAATTTCATAGCATTTGAATTTATTATTGCTTGATGATATGATTAGAGAGTATGACACTAAAATCTTAAAGTTCACACGGCATTGATATTCTCTATCTATATTCTTTTAGGGACTTAATAAAGTAATAGTATTTGATTTAAAAAGGTACAAGTAATAGTATATATTTAATATTGAATTCAATAAAGTATAGCCCCTATATTAGCAATGCTAACTACTTTGCTTTGATGAGTCATCTCTGTTGGTTTAAAGGGCCAGCATCCTGTCCCGTGTCAGGTAGTCAGGTTAGACCGTACCGAATCATATTCGAAATGACAGGAGGTCGGATTAGGCCGAATCATGTTCGAAGTGGCGTGAGGATGGTTGGGCTGAATCACAATCGAGACTCATAGGCGCTGTGTCTATATGCTTTAAGTGAATTATTTGCATATTTGTAATAGCTCGAGCTTTTGAAATTAATAATTAGCGCCAACGATCTGACAACTCCCATATAAGTGGATCTACATACACCACTGCAAAATTTATATTTTCATGTGCATATCCAAATGTGGTTTTATGTATATGAAGAACATATGAAAGCAATGAGTTGATTTACCTTGGATTAACCCCAAAAAAAAGAAGAAATTAGTGGTTGGTACCGAGGTCCCGAGTTCGAATCCTAGTTGATTCACATTTCTAACTAAGTTTATTTCTAAAAGAAATAAATGAAGCGGGTAGCGGGCTACCTTTTTCTCAAAAAAAAAGAAAAAGAAAAAAGAATGCTACATGTACAGATTGCTGTAGGTGTAAAATAGGGTTTCATTACTTGTCTTATTAAACTGTTTTTATAACTAAAAATTTAATAGAATTTTTTATACCCTAAAATTTTGAGGGTGTACGATTTACACCCTATATGAGACGTACACATAGTATTTTCCTCTTTCGAAACAGTTTATATGCTGATACGACGTTTTCACTTGTTCTTATATAGGTTATCGTCATTATCATTTTATTCATGAATTTCACTACTTTTCTTGTAAGTTGCATTAACTACCTAATTAAAGATTAACTAAATTATACTTTTGAATCTCAAACCTTAAGGCATATGATACTTTAGTCTTCAAACTTTATTTTGTTATAATTTTTTACCATTAAGTATGATAGTATAATTTAATTAACTAAATGGAGATGTGCCACTGATGTGATAGTAATATAGTAGCATTTAATATTTTTACTACATCAGCGACATATTATTATCCAATCAACGAAATTAGACTGTAAAACTTTATTATAATAAATTAGAAATATAAATAAAAAATTATGACAAATTAAAGTTTGAAAACCATATGGTTTGAGAATCGAAAATATAATTTAGCCTTTATCTTTTTTTTAATCTCACCATGTTATTGTATAATTTGTAAACAAGTACAACATTACTCGCTCTAATTATTGCTTGATATTATATAATATTGTTATGGAACTTTAAAATTAATGAAGAGTAGTACTAAACTTATGGTTGATGGGATATAATGTCACATAAAAATAAAAACGACAGGAAAAAAAATCATCTTATGAAAGAAACAGGCCAGCAACAACAAGAGAAAAATATTCATGTGCTTGTATTCACTTGGTTTATTTTTATTCACGGCATAATATTCACATCAAATGTAATTAAGGTTAATTTTTTTTAAGAGGCAAATTTTGTACTCCACAATTAATGGATTATAATAACAAGATCTTAGCAATATCTTCATTCGTGCATGTAAAGTTTTGCGATCAAACCATATAAATAATGATGAGACGATAATATATTTAGGCAATTGCCGGTCATAAGAACATGATGCTGAATCGGCCCAATCAGCCTTCCGCCACAGGACATGATGCTGACAATCCTTTCTCCAGCACTTGTATAAATTCGCAGCATGCGGGAATCGAATCCGTGACTTCTAGCTCTGATACCACTTGTCGAATCGTTAGCACTAATCATTAATCCTAAAAACTTGAACTATTAAAAATATGCAATCAATTCAGTTAAAGCATACAATCACAGCGTCCGTAGATCTCGATTGTGACTCGGCCCAACTAGCCTCACGCCACTTCGAACATGACTCGATCCAATCCGACCTCCTGCCATTTCAAATGTGACTCGGCCCCATCCGACCTCTCGCCACAGAGCAGAATGCTAGTCTCTTTAAGTCAACAATATGTACTACTGTTTAAAGCTACTGATAATTAATATATTTTGTGTTGGACTATACAATTTGAATTCAAATTCTGCTTGGAGTGAAAACAAAATTAGTACCATTGAAAAAAAAAAAAGGAAAAAAAAAAAGATTAGGCATATGTGTATGTGTGTGATTATGTCCTTTTAGGACAACACATGAGACAGGTCACCCACCACCCATACCATTAAGGCATTAAATTTATAAAAAGGTTGTACCTACAATGGATTTGGTTGCATCATCATTCCATGTAAACCCTAAAAACTCTTCAACTCTCTAACTCTTTTTCTTACCGGTTATATCTAACGCAATCGTCGAAAAATTTAACGATTAGTATTTTAAATTTTAAATTTAAAATCTAATTACTTTGCGTATCTGATTGAGTTCATTTATACAAAAAAAAATGAACGAAATTGGTAGCTTGCTATTTAATTTTCTCTCAAACAAACCTCCCCTGGTTAGTTCACTACATCAAAACAATACCAAGCACAAGCTAGGGAAATATAATAAGCACTTTAGCTTAATTAATTAGTAAATTAATATTACATCCTATGGACCTTTTTTGGTGGCTAGAAAATGGTCATCTGTGTATCATCTAAACCACTTTAAAAATTATAATTGATTACAAATGTCACGCTATATGCTACAATTTTTATAGAAAAAAAAAAAGCTAAAAGGAAGAAATTTTAGTAATGGTAAAATAATTAGCTAAGTAAAGTATTATTTTTTTTTTTCTTTAAGTTACCTGTAAACCTCTCATCTCTTATCTCTTTTTTTTTAAAAAAAATTTCCTTTTTATATAAACCTCAACACCCTCCCCAAGAACCTATACTAACATACTGCTTCAGAAGTCGGGGCTCAAATCTCTTAATTGTTTTTCTCTTTTTTGTTTTTATTTTTGAGAGCGAGAAAGATCGCAAGTTATCTGATTCGTTTATTTTTTTTGAAACAAACTCAGCTAGAAATGTAAAGTATTTAGATTTCGAACTTGGGACCTCAGGTACCAACATAAAACATTTAGTCAAATCTCTTAATTGTTAAAATGCACGCGCTGGTGTTTGAAGTTATGTGTGCGTGAGAGAGAGAGAGAGAGAGATCAAATAGTGTCAAAGTTAGCATACTACCTACTTATCTTCGAGATCTTTATCTTTGAACTTAAGACCTCGAATATCAGTCATTAAGCTATTTGTCATCTGTGCTAGGAACGGTCGGTGTGCGATCAAGCAGTGTCCAGATGCAGAATTAGATTTCTAAATGGCTACAACTACATATCAAACAATTTGTTGGTGCATAAGAATCATATGAGAGGAAGGGAGGAAACCACCACATGAGGCAGGAGAATCATGTGAAATTTTTACTCCATTCCTATTTATATTGTCACTATTGTGTATAATATATGAGCTAATGTGTGGTACTAGTTGTTTCCCCCATTCTTGTGCATGACTTGGTGTGTTCTTCTCCCTTTCCCATTTTATTCTAAAAAAAAAAGAAAAAAATCACCCTTTTTGTGTGGATATGTTTGCCTAATTTCAGAAGAGGGCAACAAGCCATAAATACAAAAAGATAAGACAAAATAAGCGCACATGTTATCTGTTGTTTATCATACCGTATTTTATAAAAAGTAGTATGAGACAACGCATCTGATATTAATACGACACATTTTATCATCAAAAACGTTGTACGTCCTCGGAACTTCTAAAACTTGATCCAAATTATATATAAACATATATAGACACCCTCGGCTTTATTTTTTCTGTTTAAACTACTCTGTCGAGTATAAAAATTTGACTAAAATACAGAAAACTCTCCTGCAAATATCCGTCTTCTTACTTTTTTTTTTGACTTTCAAAAATCTACATTTTACCCTCTTAAAATTTTAGATATAATTTCAGAGAATTACGGGTTGTTTCTGACTTTCAAAAATCTACATTTTACCCTCTTAAAATTTAAAAATAATTTCAGAGAATTACGACATTAATGGAGATGGCGAAATGATTAAATTATCCTTACTTGTTCTATAAATAAAAATAATATTTTTTAATATATTTTTGTTATTTTTAAAAATATTTTTGGTATAATTATAAGAAACGAACGGAATAATGACGGAACCCTGACATAGAGAGATTTAAATGCATCAACTTGAAAGTTTAATAGATAAAATGTACATTTTTGAAAGTTAGAGAGGGAAAGTAAAAAGACAAATATTTATAGAAAAATGTTCTATATTTTAGCCTAAAAAATTTATTAAATTTAATAATTAGTTATAAGTCGTAATATTTTAAATTTAAATTTTATTAATAACATGTAAAAAGTTACATAGGTTAATTAACACGTGTCGTTTTGCTTATGTTAAGAACATATTTGTCGTGGAGCGTATGACGCTTGACATGACGTCATCCATGACCACAATTATATAATGTGGTTGCGAAGCGAGTGACGTCACATCAATCACGGGAAAATTTTCAAAAATGCTCCCTCAACTTTTGAATTTTAACAAATGAACATCTAAAACTTTTTAATCTTAATAATTTGAATTTTTTAATTTTATCAAATAATTTATGTGGTTAAACATTAATAAATGTCTTCACCACAATCAAAATTTACGCAAAAAAGCGTAAAAATTAAAGATGGATTCATCTTATTCTTTAATCATAATGTTTTATTTTTTATCTGCGAAAAAAGAAAAAAAGTTACAAACACGGTCTGAACTTCAAGAGATTTAGTTTAAGTAATCAGAACTTCTAAACTATAATCTTCTTCTCAATAAAAATCACTAATTAAATATTTATTCTCAACAAATTTCTGGCACGTGATTTTGCAAATTAAGCTGCATGCGAAACAGAGTAAACCTAACTTTTCTATTTTGATGTTTTTTTAAGAAAAAAAGAGGATAAAAATTGAAGATCGATTAGAGAGTCTAGTTATAGAAATCAAAATTTTAGAAAATAATTTGGCGATGATCTAAAATTTAGGATGTGTTTATACATTTATCCCAAAAGGCAGGAAGATGTAGCTTTCTTAGGAAGCTAATTTGAGGTGGTAATTAAAATAATTAAGTAAGCATAGGTGGTTTAATTACTAAAAGTCTTATTCAAGCTAAGTATTTGGTTTTAGGTAAACATCCCAATATATTCCATCTAGAGTCAACCCATGTGCCCCAAATATGTTGCTTGCTTTAAGAAACCTTTAAAATATAATACTCCATCTTCTTTGTCCATCTCAGTTCTATTTTCGCTAATTATTTTTACTTTATCAATTTTTTGTATTTTTCTATATTACTGTTCTGCGATTCACTTTTCTCACTCTCTTATTATTTCTAAAAAAAAAAAAAAAAAGTTTGGAATGTGGCGGTGGCATCACGTCATCATGCCCCCAATCAATTGAATTATGCTCCTCGGATTCACCCACCTCATAATAACTATAAAAAAAAGAGAGAGAGATTTGATTGGTTACAGACATAGATGATACAGTGTTACTGCTACATAAAAGACCATTTCTTAAAATAGTTATGAGACATGCATAAGAGAGGAAAAAAAACAAAATGATAAATAAGAATAAGAATATTTGATATGGCATAAAAAACTATGATATAATAAGTTAAAATTAATTTATAAAGATCAAAAAATGGGTTAAAATACACTTTTGGTTTTGAAACTATGAGGTGCGTGACACTCTGGTACTTAAACTTTTATTTTGTTATAATTTTTTACTCGGATTTTATAATTTTTGACATTTATATTCCTAAAATTTACCAAATAGTTCAACAAGTTTTTCTCCTCAAATAAAGTTACTAATAACACTGTTGTTTTGGTCGGATGTCGCGCTTATAATCATGTAAGACTTAAAAAAAAAAAGAAATTTTTTTTTTTCTAATTTTGACAATTAAGTATGATGATTAAAGAATAACTTGAACAAAACTTTAATTTTTATCACATTTTTTATATATCAGAAAAAAAAGTTTTTATATTTTGAAGTTTTATAACTATATATGATACACCCAACCAAAACGATTGTGTCATTATTTACCTTAATAAAAGAAAAAAAATTTATTGAACTAGTTAACGAAGTTCTAAAAAATCTAATTGTCAAAATTAAAAATTAAAATGTATATATATTTATAAAAGAGCTAAAGTTAAATAGATTTTTTATATTTTTTGTAAAAATAAACGTGAAAAAGTATGAAACTTATTTGAACTACGGATTATTCTAGTTTGGCTATCCAACCTTTCAAAATTTTGATTTTACTATCTAATCTTTCAATTTATTTGATCTGAATCAGTCAACGATAATTTGACTATAAAATTTAAGCTAAATATTTATTTTAATAAAATTATAGTTATCAGAATTATATAAGATATACTAATTAAATATGTAAAGATAAACAACGTATTAAAATTTTAAAGTCAAAGTGTCATTAACTGATACAATCAATAGATAGTTAAATCTAAACGGTCCATAATTCATATAAATTTCATACGTTCCTACTAAAAATAAAGGCTAAATTACAGAAAATTTTCTTATAAATACCTTCTTTTTTTTTTACTTTTCCTTCCAAACTTTTAAAAATCTACATTTTACCTCATCAACATTTCAAGTTATCGCATTTAGTCCTCCTCCGTCAGGTTCCATCACTATTCCGTCAATTTTTTTTTTAAATTTATACGAAAAATACTCTTCAAAATGACAGAAATATATTAAAAAAATTATATTTTTTTGCATAAGAAATAAAGGTAATTTGGTCATTTTGCACTATTCATTAACCCCGCACCCTCCCAAAATATTTCTAAAATTTTAAAGAGATAAAATATACTATTTTGAAAGTAAGAAAGAAAAAAATAAAAAATAAATATTTACAAAAAAAAAAATTCTCTATTTTAGCCAAAAATAAGGATATTCTTTTTTTAATAGTTATACAAAGAAAAAATAGTAAAAAAATAATAAGTGTAGAGCTACTATACTATCAGAAGTATAAGGAAGTTGGTGCTTCCGACTTTTTGACCATTGGATTAAGAATTGTACGGTTATGATGATAGTGGTCCTCTTTATGGTTGAGTGGTCCATCTAGGATTGAGTAGTTTCTATTGGGTAATAATATTAATCCAATGATTAGAAATGATCGAAGAAGTTGATCTAAGAGCCAAAAAATCAAAAGCACCAACTACTTTATACTTTCGATAGTAGAATAACTCTACTCAAATAATAATAATAATAATAATAATAATAATAATAATAATAAGGGTTAATTGCATACATGTCCCCGCAAACATAATGAATTGCAGATATATCCCTGCAAAGTTCACTTTCATAAGTTATCCCTACAAAAGTCCTAATGTTTTCAGATACGTCCCTACCGTTAGGATCCGTTAGAGAAATTTAGTTAACCATAGATTAAATACTTAACCTTGATTAGTTTTTGATATTTTTACCCCTCTTATATTATACTGTTATGGCTTTTGGAGGGACATATTTGCGATGGCAAAATTGAAAATATAAACAGTTCTCTAACGATTCTCTAACGGTAACAAACCAGAGGGACATATCTGAAAATATTAAGATTTTTACATAAATAACTTATGAAAGTTGAACTTTACAGAAATATATCTGTAATTTATTATGTTTGCGGGGATCTGTATGCAATTAACCCTAATAATAATCACGCATGACATGAGATCGCAATAGCCGCCTCTTCCACGCATCCATCCCCCAATCCCCCAATTCGCTCTGACACCGACACCCCCACTCTCTCTCTCTCTCTCTCTCTCTCTCTCTCTCTCTCTCTCTAATATCGAGGAAGATTCTCACATCTGCCACGTCATCACCCGCACCACCTCCCTCTCACCCCCACCCCTTCACTCTCTCCTAATCCCACGCCACCCCAAAAATCACGCTCAAATTGAAAAGTAACAATAATTGAGCATTACACCAGGTCCACCACATCAGCAAATAATAATAACCTTTTATATTTATCAAGTTTTATAATGTAATTTTATTGAGTAAATATCAGTATACCGCTGATGTGAAAGTTATGTAGAAATTAATATTATGATTGACATAATAATTCAGATATTAAATTCTAAGAATCAAAATGTCACCCACCTCATAATTTGGGGACAAAAAAATTATAATGCTAACCAGTGATATCGTAGTTGGCAAACATACATAACTAGCTTTTATCTGCGAGCTCTATTGTGCAGTTTTGCTATTTTTTCAGCTATTAAATCACTATTTTGTGAGAAAATCATCCCTATAGAAGAATTTTTTTAAAAAAAAGGATAATAGTATGAGATCCATTAGATGCTACTTTTTATAAAACTAGTTAGGGGCTTAGTTAAAAAAAAAAATCTATTATTCTACCTATAAGGGCCGAATTCAGGATTTATTGAACCTATTTTTTCTCGAAAAAAAAGTATCAGACAAATTCTTTTACAAATGGTAAATTTTTCGGTGACCTAAAAAATTTATGCCCTTATTAGGACAACATGAGAGAAAAAAATTCGATCGCCGTATATCACTTTTATCTCTATCCAACAGAATAAATATTTAATAAATTATTGGATAGAGACAAATCTAAATCGTGACACCAGATAGGAGTCTTCCTTCCGGCAAGGAAAAAATCTAAATCGCATCAATTATATTGTTGATATATGCCGTTCCCAACCAATGAGATGACTCCCGTTGGATTTATCGGTTCCATTATAATAATAAAAAATAGATATAATTAGTTAGTTATTAATGATGTGGTGCAAGTGTGACACGGTAGACTTTCTTTCCCGCAAGTTGCAGCAGTCGGGAAGCAGGAGGATAAAATAGAGAGCAGGGTGCAGGCAAGAAAGTGGGTGGTGGATGTTGGTGGGGCCCACGAGGTCGCCTGCTCTCTAAAATTTCTCTTATTAGTCTGCTGCGGTGGCGGAAGGGGACAACAGTCGCGGGGTGGGAAGGGAGGGGGAAAGGAGGAGGAGTTGGGGGGGGGTCGTCTCTCGTCTGTCTGTTACAAGAGTCAGTCAGTCAGTCAGTCTTCTATTAACTTATTAATCCCATATTCACTGCTGCCTGCCTTCCCACCCCCAACCCCACCCCGGCCCGCCGGCCAATTTGCTGAGCTGTCCTTCACCCACTACTATTGCCTTTACTACTATCATATCCTCTCTCTCTCTCCAGGCCTCTTTTTCTCTCTCTCTCTCTCTCTCTCTATCTCTATCTCTAACCTAAAAAAACTCTCTCTTTCTCTCTCTTTTTTTCTTTTTCTTTTTTTTTTACCCCAAATCTCTCTCTCTCTCTCTTTCTACGAAGATCCCTCGCTCGGAAACATGCCCGCGTGGTGGAAGGGGAAGTCGAGGTCCAAAACCAAGGCGGCAGCGGCGGCGGCGGCGGCGGCGGCGGCGGAGGCGGAGCCGTCGTCTCCGGCGGCGGCGAGGGTGGTGGGGGTGGGGGAGGAGAAGGGGAAGGGGAAGGCGAAGAGCTTCGACGAGGCCGTCGCGGAGCGGAATCGGAGGGGACGGGAGCCGCCGCGGAGCTTCAGCGGCGGGTGCGAGCAGCGGCGGCCGACGCAGGCGCACCCGCTCCCCCGCCCCGCGTCCGTCTCGTCGCCGCTCCCCGCCGCCGCGCACCACGAGCACGGCGGCGTCGGCGCCGGCGGGTCCGCGTCGGGCTCGGGCTCGGGCTCGGCTTCGGCTTCCGCTTCCAGCATCAGCTCCTCGGGGTCCTCGGATGATACCCCCGATCTCGGGATCTATAGGTATTTGGGGCTTTTTCTCTTTCGATCGATTGGTTTATTTTAGGATTGACGTGATTCGGGTGGGGGTTTTTTTTTTTTTAATAAATATAATTAGCCGATAAGATTAATTTGTGATTAGTCTCTAGGGTTTCTGTGAAATTGAAGACAATATACTGAATTTTACGGGAAATTTTGTTGTTTGGTGAGTGATGAGGTAATTCGGGTATTTTTAATATAATTATCTGATAAGATTAATTTGTGATTAGTTTCTAGGGTTTCTGTGAAATTGAAAGCGATATACTGAATTTTACGGGGAATTTTGTTGGTTGGTGAGGGATGAGGTACTAATGATCCTCAGGGATTAATTGGGCTGTTATTTTGGTGTCTTTTGATGATTCATACGTTATGTGGTAGGTTTTGGATTCTCTTTTTTTTTTTGGTTTCAATTAAGTGGTTTGGATAGTTTCTTTTTCCAAAAATTAGATTTTTATTGGTTTTTTAAGGGATTTTTATGCCTGTTTATGGATTTAATACAAACTTTGTGTTACTTCTTACTCCTGCTGTTGATCTCATTAAAATTCTATTGTGCTAGTTCAAGTCCCAGTATTTTGTAATCCATTGCATGATTGAACCATGGCTTACACTAACATGGAAAATCACTAAATCAGTATTACATGGAAATTATTCAACAATTACACACATGAACATACAAAATTGGTGAAAATGTACAGAGTTTACTGAAAAGGGTATCTGAAACTTTAATCAGCTTTGACTAATTTATAAACTGGGTAGCTAAACTTTAGAAGTTTTGATTACCTAACATTTTTAATGGAATTTTACTTAACGGGGTATTTTATCAAAAAATGTTACAATTTTTGTAAGTTTAGGTGGGGGAACCAGAACTTTCAAATTTCTGATACCTATGTTAAAATTCTGTAAGGTTATGTAGTAAATTAAAACTTCTAAAATTTCAGGTACCTGTTTCGAACTATGCTATAGTTCAGGTACGATATATACATTTTCATTTACATACTGAGCGTTGTTGCTCAAGTAGTGCCAATTGTTTTTATATAATATCTATCAACATGTAGACGTAGTAGTCAAATGTAGGTGTTCTTCGTTTAATTCCTGTTATTTCATTGTTGAAATTTCAGATATCCCGAACCCATCAACATTACGAGGGCAAGAAATGCGGCTTTTGATACATCAAGACATCATCATGTGTCAGAAGACCGGCCTAGATGCTCCAATATCTCTTTGTCTCCACGACGAGATTTTCATTTACATAGTTATGATCCTCCTATGAGCGGGGCGGCATATTCGCATGGACGAACTTCTACAGAGATACCGTACAATACAAGAACTACCAGCACTTCCACCGGCGCAAGAGCGTATCTGCTTCCTACGTCACCTGTGAAATCAAGAGCATTCAGTCTGAGCCCAATGGGCTCACCAACTAGGAGGCAGGATGGTATGCGGAGCCCGCCTCATCCCCTACCCCTTCCTCCGAGCTCTCCTTCGAGCTCTTGTTCATCAAACTCTCTTCAGTCGAGGTGGAAGAAAGGGAAGTTATTAGGTAGCGGAACATTTGGCCATGTTTACCTCGGATTCAACAGGTAATTCAATCTCTTTCCAAATCATCTAGACATAACAAAGTGATATATTCTGAGTAATGTTGAGATCTAAACTTTTGTCTACTTAAGAGAATAATATGTCTCTAGGACTAACCTATGTATTTACAACACTGCAGCGAGAGTGGGCAGATGTGTGCAATTAAAGAGGTCAAAGTTATCTCTGATGATTCAAATTCAAAAGAAAGCCTCAAGCAACTAAACCAGGTGTGTTCATTTATCAATCGGCATGGCTATTGTTAGCTGTGAATTGCTACTTATTTCACGGGGCTATACGTGCTTCTTTATGCATGACAAATATTTTATCTTAGTAAACTATTGAATTGACATTCATTCTCATGTGGGCAGGAAATATCTTTGCTCAGTCAGCTGTACCACCCGAACATCGTGCAATACTATGGCAGTGAACTGGTAACTTTAAATCTGTTACTAATTTGTTACTCTATAAATTTTGCAGTCGACTGTTGGTTCTTCTCCATAATATTCTATGTTACTTTTCTAGCCTACTGCAATTTATGCATCTAAATATTTCCACGAATAGTATGAAATTGGAACTGAGAGGTGATATACCTACCAACTGAAATTTATGATGATAAATCATAGTCACAAGAAAGTAAAAAGCTATTTAATGACATTTAGTCTAGAATTTACTTTCCTCTTAGTATGTTACATCCACAACTAATAATTAATTCATAACTTTATGTACAGGCTGATGACACACTGTCAGTTTATCTCGAGTTTGTCTCCGGGGGTTCAATTCACAAATTACTTCAACAGTATGGTCCTTTCAGCGAACCTGTCATCCGTAACTATACTGCTCAAATTCTTTCTGGGCTAGCCTACTTACATGGGAGGAGTACTGTCCATAGGTACTTAGCAACCAAATATATTCAGTGATATACCATTTTTGAAGGAATATTGCCAATTTTATCCGACTGAAAATGGCTTCTGTACCGAAACAGGGATATCAAAGGGGCAAATATACTTGTAGATCCTAATGGCGAAATCAAGCTTGCCGACTTCGGAATGGCCAAGCATGTATGTACTTTTACGTATCAGAGAGCTATAATCTAGCTGTTACTTCTCTTATAAGATGAGATAACTGGCGTATTCATATTTAAAGGACGTGAAAATTTAATTTGTACATGTGCATGAATGTGTAGGCATAATCAGAAAGCATCACCTCCGTTAAATACCATAGAGAGTGCTAAACTATCTTTTCGTGAAAGTTCACTTCTAACTTTGTTTACTTCCACTTGTTACAAAATTAAATAAGTGCTTATCTTGAAACAGATAACGTCTTACACTTCGATACGATCTTTCAAGGGAAGCCCGTACTGGATGGCACCTGAGGTTAGATGTCTCTGATGGAATTTGCTGCACCTTATTCTTTCCATGCATATAATACTAATAGATTTTTGCTTTGGAATTTTAAATCTCCATAGGTTATCATGAATAGCAATGGATACAATCTATCAGTGGATATATGGAGCCTTGGTTGTACAATTCTTGAGATGGCCACCTCGAAACCTCCTTGGTGTCAATATGAAGGGGTATGCTGTGGATTTCCAATGAATTCTCTCTAAATAGAGAAAATTTGGTTACTGCTATGGAATGCTACCATGTCATCCAAATTGAATTATTTTTCTTGCAAACCGTGGACTTCGCAGGTAGCTGCGATATTCAAAATCGGGAATAGCAAAGATATACCTGAAATCCCTGATCATATTTCAGCTGAAGGGAAGCATTTTCTTAAGCTTTGCTTGCAGCGGGACCCAGCAGCTCGTCCCACAGCTGTTCAGTTGATGGATCACCCTTTTGTTCGAGACCAATCGGCTATAAAATCCGCAAAAGTTAACAGGACAATGGATGTTTCCCCTTCTTCCTTTGATGGAAGCCATACGAAGGTACTATTTCTTAAAGCTACATAATTCGCCATCTGGCTGACCTCATTTGCGTACTTGCCTATTTGTTTCTACCGCCTCGTCCATGCGCAGACGTGTTACTCATTTGCTATAATCATTTACTGTTCAATGTAATTGTGGTGAACCCTTGAAGCTATCAAGAGCTTATAGAAGGTAGAAGGTTGAGTTATCTAGATGTTTCCAGATTTAGATAGATAATGGCACAAGATGAGTCTGATGGTCTGGATCAAGTTGTGATGCATATGTAGTGCGTGAATCATGTTTGGGACATGATTGTAGTGATTATAGAAATTCCAATGAAGTTCTCTGTGACCTTGAGGAAGTTTGTTCCTGTTGAAATAATATGCATGGTTCATCCTAAAAGGAGACATTCTTGTTCTTATATCTAAAATGAGTGTCAAATTACGCTCATTTTCGTGAAGTAACTTCTACTGCAAAAGAGATCCATGGTGTAAATTGGATTAGGAGAAAGTAGTAGGTTAGCTTCTTATCTTATACTATTACATGTTTCTAGTAGATTAGAGCTGATGACTTTACGGAAAACACTAATATTTAGCTGCAATCTCATTTCTTTTACCAGACTGCGTTGCGTATCCATTCATGTTCCGGATGTTTGTTATTATTCACTTATTTTAGCTAGCTGATTATTCGTTTAAGCTATCTAAATCTGAATAATATTAGTATGATTCATTGCTCGAAAACCTTTAATACGGCTTGTTGATTATTTCGCAATTGTCTTATGTATTATCTTACGTTTTCCGCTGATTCAGTTGCGCGCGATTACGGAGTTCTCAACCAAGAGAAGTATTACTCCTTTACGCGAAAGAGACATGAGGATGATAGATGTTGCCGGATTTCCTTCTGCACTTCCTTCATCTTACAAGTATTCTAGGTATCAGAACCTCATCCTGCATTTTATCAAATTGATTCTTTCTCTTAACTTAAGGGCCGCTTTGGCTCACCGGGAGCTTCTGCAAAAGTGCTGTTCGAGTAGAGCAGAAGCTTCACTTATTGTCTTACTCAATCTCCTTTTTCCTACGACGGCGGAAGTACTCAACTAACAAATAATAATCTCTTACAGCGATCCAACCGGCGCGAGAATGAACATGTCTCTACCCGTTTCCCCTTGCTCGAGCCCGCTACGGCAGTTCAAGCAGTCGAACCGGAGTTGCCTTCCGTCCCCCCCTCATCCAGCGTATTCAGCGGGAGCAATCAGCTACAGCCCCGTCAATCACTCGCTCTACCCCATGAAAACGCGTAATATCGTCACCGATCCCTGGCTCGAAATGTCGCAACTAAAAGTCCAAAGCCCATATGACTCTCCAAGAAGAGTATAGAAGGGGGATCACCTGTTTTCGAGGCATTATTCGCAAGATAAAACTCCTCAAACCTCAGATATGTTCTCTCATATTCGCAATTATGCTTGCGCAATATAGTTGTGAGCTTGTATTTTGCTCTTTTTGTATAGGTTAAAAAAGTATATCTGTGTTATGAATAGAGGGGGCTAATTTTTTTTTTTTTTAATCCCCAGTATTTATAGAATATAGGTTATTTTACTGCTCCTTTTTAGTACATCAGTGTTGTATATTTTTGTATCAGGAGCTCATTGTTGGAAACATGAGTTCAAATGTAAAATTGTTATAGGTTTACAATGTAAAAAAAGAGTCTTTTTGTCTCCTATTTTTCTCTCCTTGCAAATTCAAAATTTTAGCAGGAAAATTCTGTAACTCATATTATTAATGTTTCATAAAAAAAAAAAAAATTTCAAGCTACTAAAATCTCTTGCTTTTTTTGTTGTTGGTAATTTGTTCTTTTTTGCTTTGTAGTTGATTTGTTAAATTGCAAAAAACACCCCCATGTTCATTTGGTTTTCCTCAGTCGGCCCCTTTGAGTTTCTTTTTAGTAAATCAACCCTGCACTTTATGTATACTTTTATCAAGTCCAAATGTAAGTGAAGTAACATTATTATTATCCTGTTAATTAATCGGATAAAATTGGTCTCAAAATAATAATAAAAAAAGACCACTATTTTGAAGGAATTTTAAAAGAAATTTGTGACTTTAATAAGGGGTTATATGTTAAACAAAGAAAATATTTTAAAAAATAAAATAATATATTAGGGTGGAAGAAAGTCAACGGGTCGGTCACGGGACGAGTTTTTAAAAATTCGAACCCGACTACTGAAATCGAAATCCAAATATGAACCCAAACTCGTCGACTCGTTGGGTATTGAAAATCCATAACCAAAATCAAACCCGAAAAAGAAAAACGAAACTCGAAAGTGGACCCGGAATATAAAACCAATTCGAGTTTGGGTTCATATTTGGGTTCAATTTCAGGGTCGAGTTGGGTACTATAAAACCCATATGAGAGAGAACCCAAATAGATCGGATTTTTATTTTTTATGCTCATAATCAAAACCATACCCATTTAATATCGGCCAAACCCGCTTCGTTCGGATTCGGGCATAAATTTTGGATATCCATACCCATTCACGTTCCTACTTCCTAGCGCAAAACAATTGAGAAAAAATCTACAAAATCTTGAAGAAATATTTAAAAACGAAATTGTAGCTTTGGTTGACTTAGCTCTCCTTTCTAAACAAATAAAATGTCAATAACTTTTATCTCATTCAAATTTTAAAAAAATTTAATTTCCAAATAAATAATAAAAGTAAATGCGGTGAGCGTGGATCGAACACGCGACCTTCAGATCTTCAGTCTGACGCTCTCCCAACTGAGCTATCCCCGCTGTTGTTTAAATTTAAACTTTTTAACATATAATTTAACAAATCATGGATTTTGAAATGAACATAAATTTTAAAATATAAATAAAATCTGTTGTTCCAAAGATAAGTGGAAATGTAATTCTGATTAGGATCCCACGATTCATGTTTAAGAATTAATCTCCATTTGTTTTGTGCTAATTATTTATCATTTAATAAGCGAAAAATCTCAGCAAATTTTGAACCAATTATATGAAACAAGAGGGGGGAAAAAAGAAAAAATTTACATGAAAAAAGTAAGGTAATGTATGGAAGTGAAAAAAAAGCTATTTTTAATATATCAATTCTTAGGATAACGTCGTAGTTACACTATTTATGTATTAATTTTATTTCACGGGATAACATGTTACGAAAATAAATTATGAGAAAATCTGGTTGAGATTTAAATTCAGAACCTTATACTCTGACCTCTTTTAAAAGGTGTAGAGCCGCTACATAGAGCTCTGCCGAAAAAATATCTATATTTTTAGATAAAATATAATCCAAATCGAAAATCAAATTATAATTAGTATTATTTTTTGAGCAATAATTATTAAAAAAATTATAAATCGCCGGCTTTTAATTCCTTGACTAAGTCCATGTTTAAGCTCTTCTTAATGAAAAATTTTGAAAAAAAACTACACAATAATGTCTCTTTCAAAATAAAAAAAACACAAGCCTCTAAAGTCCTTTTCACAATCTAATTATTTAATTTGGCTCCTAATCCTAGCCAAATCCAAGGTACTAGATCATTAATTAATAATTACCTGATCATAGACACATTAAAATCTTATCCCCATGTGATCACCAATCTAAATCCGAATATTTAGGATCCAAATTTAATTAAATATTAGAATAAAATTTATAGTCTCTGGGGCTGCGATCTGACTACAGTTTCTACGTAGAAGTGTCGTTTAAACAGAATAATTCAAAGAAGCATTTTTTAAGTCGCGACTCCTGCGCTGCAGCAGAAGTAGAAGTTCTCAAATTAGATTTACTCGCACGTAATCACTCAATCCAAATTTCGCAGGAAAAAAAAAATCTAAAATATGACCCACATTTTTTCAAAAAACTTTTTACATCCTCAACAAATCCATAAAGTGCTTGAACTTTTCATGCCCTTTTTTCTCTTTTCTAGATATTTTTTTTAAAGAAATTATTGCATGCACTCGGTGTTAGATGATTTACGATACACCTAAAATTAATTTAAAATTTAAAAATTTAAAAGTTGATTTGTTAGGTCCATGCTTTATCCAATAATCATAAGTTTTGAACAAAATATTTCATGAATCAAACAAATTATAGCTAAATTATGTCTTTTCAAATTTATTCATTTATTTTTATACGTGAAATTTGGGAGGTGTACGTGTACACCTGGTCCACGCAACAATTTCTCTACACGACGTGGTAGCCCATCCACGTGTTCCCCCTGGTGACGTAACTCATCCATGTAACGGTTACATACCACATTATAAACTTGTGGGGCCCACATGTCAACCTAACAACCGTGACATGCAACCGTGACACGATACTCCCCAATGGAAGCTTCCCGATGAGTGGATTACACGCCTCAGGTGAGACACGTGTCGAGGTATGAATGGCTCGTCGGAACACTATATCCAACCAATAATTCTCTTTCATTTTTTTTTTTAGTTTTTACTATTACGGTAGGAGCCGCCCTGTCCCCGTAACAACAATAAACTACCCTGTAAAATGTACGAACAGTCCCTCTACTATTTTATTATTTTACTCCCCACCTTTTTGTTTAATCTCGTAATTTTTTATATATTGCAATTTAGTTGTAAAAATGAATGACTTTCTTTGTAAAATAACTTTACCACTCCCTCCTGATCTTTTATTTGATTAAATTTAAACACCCAAATTTTAAAAGATTAAAAAAATATTGTGAAAATTTTGCGTTTACTATTTTTTTCTTAAAGCTAAAATGAATTGAGGGAACTATTTGATCTCTGTATAACTGTTAATTATTAAAAAAAAATAAAATATTTCAGTTAAAAAATAGATTAAAATAAACTGAAAAACTATTATATATTTTTGTAACATCTTAAAACTCATCAGGCTAAGTATAATCGAGCCAAGTGATTTGGTATATATTTCTTTAAATAAGATAAATTTTTTTTTTATGCTGCAATATATACAAAAACTCGTGAACTAAATTGTTTAAAATATAATTTACACAAATAATATGGACTGAGATACAAATAGAAATAGGTCAGGGACTAACCTATAATTGTACCGTAAACTAAGTAACTAACATTTACCCTTTCGAAGAATCAATCAAAACCCAGCTAATAAATACGAAAAAAATCGCTAAAAAAAAAAATCCTCTCCCCTCCTCTCTCTCTCTCTCTCTCTCTCCTCGCGATCTCGCGAGGCGAAGGAGACGAAGTGGTCCTCGCGATCGCGATCGCGATCGCACACGATCGTCGCCTTGTCCCCTCGGCGGGGGATGACGAGGAGGCGGCGGTGGCGATGACGCACAAGTCCGAGCCCGGTGCCCTGTCCAGCGGCGGCGGTATAAGGTTCACGCGATCTCGTTCTCTCTATCTCTCTCTCTCTCTAGATCTCCGTTTTGATGGTATCGTTTGGTTTGTGTGGGGTTTTGATGTGGGGGATTTGGATTTGGGCGGTACCTGTTTGATGTTATGCGTCAATGGGGTTTAGTGTTGAGAAATTCGGATTTAAGAAGTTCCTTTTGATTTCGCCCTTTCTAGGGTTTTTTGGGGGTTTATTTTAGGTATAGAAATTGTTTGTTGCATATAAAAATACTACAAAACTGGGCGAATTAAGAGCCGAGAAAAAAAAAATCTTTTTTTGTTTTCTGATTCATTTAATTCTTACTATTTATGTTACTCTACAAACTAAGGGATTTACTATATTATAATCGCGTATTGAGAGTCTTGCTTCTGTGAAACAACTATATATGGCAATATGATTGCTTTTCAAGCGCATGCTACTAGAGAATGACCTTTTAATAAGTTAATACTTATGGAAGTAGCTTGTTGTAATTTGATTCGATTTTTTTTTTGTTTTTTTGGCAATATTGGTCGTGATTATCGACGATTAAGTAGAATTTAAGAGCTATATTACATGCTCTTTTCTCACATTAGTTCTGAACTGTTCTTGTGTCTTTTCCTGCACTGAGCAAGTTGGAAGGAAGAAACTTTGTTATGTAATAAAGGTAAAAACGTACAGTACTTATATGAACTATCGACCATTTTGATTTGGCGATCCAACCTTTCAAAATTTTGATTTTACTGCCCAACCTTTCAATTTATTTGATTTGAGTCAGTCAACAACACTTTGACTTTAAATTTGATTGCGTTTTTTTATCCTTACAGGTTTAGCTAGTATATTTCATATAATTCTCGCAACGATAAATTCATTAAAGTAAGTTATTAGCTTAAATTTTGAAATCAAAGTACCGTTGATCAAACAAATTCAAAGGTTAGATAGTAAAATCAAAATTTTGAAAGTTTGGATAGCGTTCAAAATGATTCATAGTTCAAGTAAGTTTTGTACGCTTTTTTTTTTTTTTCCTGTAATAAATCATAAACATTGGTGCAAGTGATTTCAATTTTCAAAAACTAGAGTTTTCTTTTAAGACCCGATTGCTAGTTGCGAAAGTGATAAAGAGTGGATGCTAGAGATTTTGAAAGCCTTATCTTTGTATAAGGGCATTTCTGTAGGAAATTGAGCTTTGAACGGGAAATGTGAAACTTAAAATTTTGAAGGCCATATATGTAAATAGATGATACTATTTTTGAAGGATTATATATTGAATTGTGTCAAGTATTTGGGCATGCATGATGAGAAAGATATTTTGTCTCATTTAGAGATTGTGCATCTTCCTAAAGTTGCTTCTTACTCTATAAACTATGTCAGCATGTTGAAGTAGAAATTACTTTTCGTTTTCTTATAATTATTGACTACTTCAAAACGTACAGAATTAGCTGGATCCCATAATACTAAGAATGCCTTTCCGTGGTTTAACAGCTTCCGAAATGGATCAAAAGATGAAAGCTTCAGCTATGGTTATGCCACCTTCAAGGGGAAAAGAGCATCAATGGAAGATTTCTTTGAGACAAGAATAGCAGAAGTGGATGGTCAGATGGTTTCATTCTTCGGAGTGTTTGATGGTATGGATAATTTCCTTTCATCATTTTCCTTAAGATATTACCTCTGAGTAGTGTAAATTTGCGGCTAAGAAATGCATCTACCATGATGAAATTCTATTGATATTTGAGTACCTATTTGACTTGGCTTCAGAAGTCGATTATCTACTTTTGAGAAGCAGTATCCAGGCACTTGATCGACATAAACTCTAGAGCTTTTGCTGTAGCTGAAGCTTAAATGACTTTGGGGAACCAAAAGAAAAAACTTCAATTAAATGATATTGCTTATACCGTGGACAAAGTTGATATAAGCCCGGTCTTAGGCCCTAAATAACTTTTTGTCAATAATTTTGTTGTTCCTTAATACAAAAGGTTTAATAAAACGTAGATGCATGGTAATACCATAGTGATTCTAAGCATATTTAATTCATAATTAATTTTATTAAATTTGTTTTTCTCATATGGTTATGTTCTCCTTCAGGCCATGGTGGTGCAAGAACTGCAGAATATTTAAAGAGTCACCTCTTCAAGAACTTAAGCGACCATCCGGATTTCATTAAAGACACAAAGTCAGCTATTGGTCTGTGGTTGGTTTCTTATTCTTCCTTTCTGCCTAGCTTTTACCTTTGCTTGATCCTCCTATGTCAATAAGTAGCTTCAATTTTTTTATGTTTGCAGTTGAATCTTTTAAGCAAACCGATGACAACTACCTTAGTGAAGAAAAAGGTCATCAAAAAGATGCTGGTTCAACTGCATCGACAGTTGTTTTGTTAGGCGATCGCCTTTTTGTTGCAAATGTGGGGGATTCCAGAGTTGTTGCATGTCGATCTGGCTCAGGTCCGCTTTAACGCGTATACAGTTTTCTATTAAACTCCACACTTCCTTGAAATGACTTCTTCAATTTCCTTCACACTTAGGTGGTGTTCGGTTCGAATATTAAACTGCTATTTTAATTGGTCAATCTGATTTTCAAAGTTATTTGTTTTGCTGTTTTATCATTTATTCTGCATTTTTATTGAATCTTGCTCTTTTCTTCTTGATAATTGATTGCTTTTTTTATGCTGCAGCAAAACCTTTGTCCATCGATCACAAACCTGATAGATCTGATGAGCGGCAGCGAATTGAAAAGGCAGGGGGCTTCATCATTTGGGCAGGTATTTTTCCGATTTCAAGAATAATCTACTTTTTTTATTTTTTTGTAAATTTTTATTCACTCCCAACAAACACACCCCCCCACCCCCCTCCCCCTCTCTTATGGAGTGAAATACCTGTGTTCCTTTTAGTCCGCTACTGCAAAACTGAAAAGCATGTGCCAAAGTTGCAAAATCCAATGAAGATCGGACCTTTTGTGGAAAATACCATTTGTTCAGACTCCTGTAGTTTCTTTACTTTTTCGCTTTTGTTGTTTTAGACGGCAAAATTAGCTCTGATATTCTAAATGACGATGTAACTTGTGTAGGCACTTGGAGAGTGGGCGGTGTACTTGCTGTTTCTCGTGCATTTGGAGACAAACTACTTAAGCCGTATGTGGTTGCTGAACCAGAAATTCAGGTGACTGTAATTTAAAATATTCAAAATCTTCTCAAGTACTTGCTTTGATTTGCTAAGAAGGACAATACAAACAATACAAATTGTAAGCAGCTAATATGCCTTCTTTTTGCTGTGCCAAGGAAGAAGACATTGAAGGGATTGATTTTCTGATTATCGCCAGTGATGGACTTTGGAATGTTGTGTCCAACAAGGTAATTCTCTTAATTCAGCTTACGTCAAGTAAAATTTATTCCCTGCCAATCTGGAATTTGAGATACTTAGCCCGAGATAACATGGAATTCGTTCACAAGTTTCCTAGAAAATGTGAATATATTCATTGTTATTATTTATTTTTAGATTGCTTATGTGATAACTATTAGTATTTGTAAAATAATCAAATTATTAGTTACTCTTTTATCAATAATTTCCTTTCCCTTATTCTTAAATAAATAATCAATGAAATTCTTGTGAGCGAGCACTAAGCTTCATTCGTCTATTCTCAAATTCAATACCGCATATTGATATCACCTTCATTTCCTTTTCCCTCAATAAGTTTTGCTCGGCACTTTTTAGCCTTATTTCCTTGCAGCCCAAGACTATGGCTTTTCAGGTGTAAACTGTTATCGCTTACCTCGTCGTCGTTTGCAAATCTTAGTTCGCAACCCTCGTGGCTTTTCTTGCAGGACGCAGTGGAGATTGTGCGGAACATAAATGGCGCCGAATCCGCCGCGAGGAAACTTATAGAAGAGGCCTACTCCAGGGGGAGTAGCGACAACATCACTTGTGTCGTGGTCCGGTTTGACATATCTGAGCCGAGTGATATCATGTTCGGTGCGGGAGATTCGGATAAATATACCGGTCTTTAAAGTTAAAGTAGTCCGTCGTGAAAACAGTGCTAACTTCCTACTAACATGTAACAATATCCGCCAAAGTCCGGTTGTCTACCGTCCATCCTTTTCACTAACTAGATTAAATTGTTCGGTTTTTCTTTTTCCCGTCTTTTTTTTTAAACTCGCGTACTCTGTATGATAAGATTGTAAGAGACATTTCGTGTTTATGCGGATTCGGTTTAGGCGCCTTTTATCATTTATAATTCGTAATCTGACGAAAAAGATGAACTTCGAAAACTGCTCATGAAACTGTTTCTTCTTCTACTATTTGATCAAGTCGGTATTATGCCATTCTCATAAATTGCTCTTTATATGCTGTACCATGTGATTAAGTTTTTTGAGTAAATATCATAAAAAGGCCCTGCGGTGTATCGCATTTTCGGATCGGTTCCCTGTGTTTTGGTTTGTTATTCTGGTGTTAGAATTTGGGTTTGGATCCGTCTTGTTCTTGCGCTGACAGATCCGGACTGTGTTTGCGTCGGGTTTGATAAACCCGACCCAAAATGTACAGTACTTATGTGAATTATTGATCATTTTGAATCGGCTATTCAATCTTTCAAACTTTTGATTTTACTATTTAATCTTTCAATTTGTCTGATTTGAGTCGGTCAATAATACTTTGGCTTTAAAATTTAAGCTAATTACTTACTTTAATAAATTTATAGTCGTAAAAATTGTATGAAATATTCTAATTACACTTATAAGGATAAACGACGCATTCAACTTTTAAAGTCATAATTCCGATGACTTATTCAAATCAAACAAATAGAAAGGTTAGACAGTAAAAATTAAAATTTTAAAAGATTGAATAGTAAAATCAAAATAATCTATAATTCAGATAAGTTCGGTATGTTTTTACCCTTATTATTTTGTAATTAAAATTGAGTACTTTACCTTTAATGCTCTTATGAAAAGATGTATGTTATACACCAACTTTTACATGCTGTCCTGTGTCCTCAATCTTAAATATTTCACTGTATGCACCCAAATTTGTGATTGTACTGCCCAACAACTTTGTGTGCTTCTATTAAGAATCCAATGTGTGATATTTGTTGTGGTTTGAGATAAACCTAGAAAAAGGCAAAATTTATGTAATGTCTCTCTCCTTGTTCTTAGCCATACTTCTTTTTAAAATCTAGCCCAAAAGTTTAAGTAAATTAGAGGGAAAAAAAAGTGATTTAATTGCATTGTCCAAATTATGAGCTAAAACTTTAGTTCCCAATGAATTGGTGAAATGGGAATTAAGAGAAGAAATTTTCTTTAATCTATTTCTGAAGAGAATCAATATTTTCAGAACTATTTCTTTTTGTGCTATATATAAGCGACTTTCTGCACGATGGAAAGATATTTGCCTTTTAGGGCTCGAACATATTATCGTATATTCTTGCGCCTTAAAAAGAGTAAAGGACTGTTTAAAAGTGGAAAGTCAGAGAGCGGAAAACTTGTGAGTTTCACGTACTCAACTTCACCTCTCATCCCACTGAAGTCGAAAGGCTGATCTCTGTACAGTTGTGAGTGGGAGTTCGGATGATCTCGCAATTTTGGTGTTGAAATAGACGTCGACGCCTAACACTTTTTCAAATTCACGATCTCAACCCTCGAGATCTACGAAAACAAACATGCATTATACCTCTTTCCCTAGTAAATTGAATACTAAATAACAAGCCCAAGCACAAGATGTGATTATGATCCAAAACTATTGTAATCTAATCTAATCTTAAAAGCTTATCATGTGGTCCCACCCATTTGCTTACAAAGATCTTATTCAAGGTTCACTAATCTTCGTAAATAAGCTCGAAAGCCGAAAAATAAATTTGTGTTAGAAACAAAGTTAAGTTAATTCACATGTATTCAACTTTGAGATAAGCCATTAACAAGGATATATGATTTGTCCATAATACATCTTTATTTCGTGCTAATTCGCGGTTACCAAATAGGATTAAGATATGATTTGTTTCGTGATTAGTTAATTTTTTTCGACCAATAGCATCTTACCTTCATAAATTTCAGGTGGTTGGAATCTTATTTTATTTGTTCCAAAATGTCTCAATTTATATACCTTTGAAGGAACTTTTGCTTGCATATGTTTGATGAGTTCCCCTAATTTTAAGCAGTGTTTTAAACTCAAACCTTATTAGACAATAAAATAAAAATTCTATATATGAGTGGTTTAACCGGTTCAACTAGTAGTTCAACATTTGTTCCGGTTGGTTCAGCCAGTTTTTCACTCGATCTGATTAAGAATTAAGACCTGTCTATGTCAATAAATATGAAGCAACACCGAATTTAAGTAATGATGAAAGAGTTCTCGTTCGTTTGGAATTTTCTTTTAATGCTGGAGTTATCGATCTATAACTAAGTGATTAAACAACTTTAATGAGAGAGAATCTAAAATTGATGAAATTTTGCATGAAAAGAGTAACAAAATTAAGAAATTTTATTGAAACAATTGAGAAATTGTAAGGAATACAACTTTTAATAAAAAAAAATATATATATATAAAGTGCCTTTAAAATATAACAAAGTGGGAGGATTCCCCCTCAACAAAGTATAATCATAAGCTTCACTATAAACCCAACAAAAAAAAAGTAACCCTATTTTTCAAATCCTTTATGTGGGCGCCAACCCACACTCTACACACTATGACTCATTAATTAATAATTAATTAATTAATTAAGGAGGTAAAATGTATACATGGCCTTGTATTTTTCCAATATTATGACTCAATCCCTAGACCTTTTATTTCTTTAGGTGCTTAGTACAAATTTGACAACAATGTTTTTCTTTTTTTCTTTTTTTTACTCTAATATACTTTTTTTTGAAAAAAAACAATTTGATCGTAGAAAAAAAAACTAGTCATTGGTCTCAAATGAAAACCGCAAAGGAGGGCTCATGTGGGTTTGGAGTCTCTGGACTCGACTCGAGAACTTTCTAACAAGTGATATAAAATCTATGATTTGATGATTCTGGGCTACTCGTCTAAGTGATATAGTGCGATCGAGTTGGTACGAACATGACGATTTTGCGGAGCGGAATCATAGAGCGTGATAGGACGGTTTGATGCACTTAAAAAAAAAAAAGGACCCGAGAGGCGCGGGTTAGACGCATGGGCTTAGATGGCAGGTACATTCAATACAGCTTAAGAGACACAGGTCAAGTGCACGGGCATGGGTTAAAAACACATGAACTCAAATGAGTAAATTCACGGTGACTGATTAAGAAGAACTCGAAGAGCATGTCTTGAAGCAAAGCCCGAAAAAAAAACAACTCCACGCAACACTCAGAGAGTAAAAGAAGAGCTCACATATGAATAGTCGCACATCAGATAATCATACTCTTGGACTCTTTTTATGTGCTTGAGCTGGTCCAAGAGCTCAATTTGAGAATAGTACAGGGACTATGCATACATTTTACCCTTCTCTTTTGATTAAGAGAGAGAGAGAGAGGGAAAGGGAGGAAGAGAGAGAGAGAGAGAGAGAGAGAGAGAGAGAGAGAGAGAGCTCCTCTCTCCTCCTCTTCTCCCCCAACCATTTCTTTAATCCCCCACACCACACTCTAATGAAGTGTAAAAGGAGGCCCCCATGTGGGTGTGGGGTGGTATGGGGGTGGGGGGGGTCTCCATTCTCTTCCTCCTCATCCTCTTCATCATCTCCCTTTTCCCCTCTCCCTCCCTTTTGGTGGTGGAGAAGAGAATAATTGGATTGAAACCAGGGGATTTGGAAAAACAACAACAACAACAACAAGAGGAAAGGGGTTTGTTCGGAGACAATGGCGAAGGAGACCGAGTACTACGACGTCCTCGGCGTCGACCCCTCGGCGTCGGAGGAGGAGATTCGGAAGGCCTATTACCTAAAGGTGAGACCTTTCCCCCCAGATACAAGAACAAAAACCCGATTTTTACCTTGTTTTTGGGATTACTATCCCCTCAATTGTAGTCGGTTTCTTCAAATTTTGATAATTCCCACATTTACTGGTCCAATTTCGGTGGTTTCAATCGATTTCATGGGGTTTTTTTTCTGAGTTTCTGATTCAATGTTTGAAACAGGCAAGACAAGTCCACCCCGATAAGAATCCGAACGACCCGAAAGCCGCCGAGCGATTTCAGGTTCGTTTTGTAGAATTTGATTCACTCATTTATACTAATTTAGCTTCTCCTATGAATTTTTTTAGTATAAAGTGAAAAAAAAAGTGTTATTAAGTGATTAAAGTTGTGAGCTTTTTCACAGGCATTAGGAGAAGCTTATCAGGTTCTGAGTGATCCAGTGCAGAGAAGGGCTTATGATGGCTATGGTAAAAATAGTGTATCGAGGTATTCGATTCGATTCGATGCTCAAATATAATGATTTTAATGATACTTCCAAAGTTAGTGTATAATTCTTCGGTTCGCATTGTTTCAATTCGTTGATTTTATGTTTCTTTGTTCCACCAATTACCAATTTCAGGGAGAATATGTTAGATGCAACCGCAGTTTTCACCATCCTTTTCGGCAGCGAACTTTTCGAGGATTATATCGGGCACCTTGCTGTGGCGACGATGGCCTCGTCCGAATTGGCCTCGTTGGATTTGACAAGCGAAAACGATAATCCCGAAAAGCTCCAGGATCGATTAAAAGTGCGTTTTTTACGGTGTTATTGTTAGTATGTTGTTCTCATTTGAAAGTATTTAGTGTTTTTGTTGATTCAAGTTATTGGTTGTCGCGAAGGCCGTGCAAAGAGAAAGAGAGGAGAAGCTTGCGAGATTCCTCAAAGATTTTCTTAACCAATACGTTCGTGGCGACAAAGAAGGATTCGTTCATCGCGCTGAAGCCGAAGCGAGGAGGCTTGCTAATACAGGTTGGCCCAATCTTGTAGATTTTTGCAATAATGTTTATTATCCTTCCGTTGTTCTAAGCGAAAATCAGATAAAAATAGGCTAAAATGCGGAGAAAAACTTTATAAGCATCGTGATTTTCACTTTGGCGTCCTAAGATAATGATCCCGTATGTCGAAGTACAGCATTTGGACTTGATATTCTGCGCACGATTGGATACGTCTACTCGAGACAAGCTGCGAAGGAGCTCGGCAAGAAGGCCGTGTATCTGGGAGTACCATTTCTTGCCGAATGGGTCAGAAACAAGGGCCATTTTTGGAAGTCGCAGATCACGGCCGCTAAAGGTTTGAACTTTGGAATATCCCTGTAAACAAAATAGTGGACTTATGTTGCTAACCGAAATAATTTTCTGCAGGTGCTTTGCAGTTGCTGCAGCTGCAAGAAGAAGCTTGCAGGCAGATCAATAAAGATGGCTACGGCTCGGAACGAGACGTCGACTTACATTTACGGATGAACAAGGACTTGATGATGAACTCGCTGTGGAAACTGAATGTTGTAGATATAGAAGTTACGCTATTACACGTTTGCCAATTGGTATGTTGTATCAGTGTTAAACTTCGTTATATTCTTCAATAAGTTAGTCGTTAATTTCTCACAATTCGTCGCATTGTTTTTGTAGGTGTTGCAAGAGAGTAATGTAAAGAAGGAAGAACTCAAGGCCCGAGCTTTCGCTTTGAAAACTCTTGGAAAAATATTTCAGGTACAGTTTCAGAATCCTTACTTTTAAGTAGATTTCGGCCTGCAAAATGTTTGTAATCTACATTTGAAATGTCGTCAGTTTGGACAGCGTAGTGCTGTCGATTCAAGGCTGTAAAATTCAACAATCATGAGAAGTCCTCTGAATTTTTTTTACTTTTCAGTCTCAGATTGAAAATAGTTTACGCATAATTTTTCCTCGGATCGGTCGTTCTCATCATCATGTAGCTCTCGTAGAGAAAATTGGTGGATCACACCTTTGTTTTTATTTGCAGCGAGAAAAGCAAGCTTTGCCGGCCGGAACATCGAAGCCGAACATTCTAGACGACGATGATAGCAGCTCCGATGCTAGTTCAGTCGACGATGTTCCTCGGACACTCTCATACCGAACTCCTCTACTTACTCAGGCAAGTTACATACGATTACCGTTAATGTTCATTGAAAAGTTAGTATCACCGTTAAAGCACGTAAAACTACTTATCATACGACACATTCACGACAAGTACCGTCATTATTCATCGGAATATATCTTCACAAATCTCAATTCACGTAAACTTCGTACTTCAATTAATCGGTTTGGCTATTTCCAGGGAATCGGCAGACTCTTCAGATGCCTCTGCAACCCAGCATACGATGTGGACGACGATTTCGAACCGCACGGCAAGTGATCGACGAACAATCCAAGAATTAGACGAGGACATAACAGCGATTACAGTCGGACATTTTTTTTTTTTTCTTTTTAACTGATCCAATCGCAAAATTTGTTCTTTGTTATGCTTCGACGTCTACTTACTGTAAAGCGAGCTCCTATTTCGAACTATAAATATTCTCGTTTTCTGTATTTGAATTGTTAAATGTATCCTAGCTACTCATTTTATTTATTTTGCGAGATTTTCGTACACTGTTCAATTAAGTCATTTGTATCAGATGTTTTCTAAAATTATGTGAAGATCCACTTAAAAAAGAAGAAAAAAGAAAAATCAAATCCAAATTGCTAAGATAGGAACTTGTTTAAGATGTTACAACAGCATTATATACATATGGATTATGCTTTAACAATGTTTCCTACTGATTCAGTCACCAGTTTATGATCTTTCCTGGTTAAATTCGACTACTTTGCATCCGATTTCGGAAAATTACATAGTTTACAGCAGCACTGCCACTTAAATATTCGGCAACAGCTTCCCGAAGAAGCTCCCGAAGGAGAAGAAGCTGGCGTTTGTGGGATCGGAAGGAGACTTGGCGGCGTCGGAAGGCACTGCTACCTTCTTCGCGTTGAGCATGACGGTGTGGCCGATCTCGCGACGGAGGGCCTCGATGGCCCTCGTGTCGACCGGAGTCCCCGAGGGGTCGCAGACGTAGAACACGTCCACCGCCTGCTCCCCGACCGTCGTCACGTCTGCCCGCATCACCGACAGGCCGTGCTCGCGGAGCACTCTCGTCACGTCCGACAGCAGGCCCACCCGGTCGCGCCCGCAGATCTCCAAGCTGAAGCCCTGAATTGCAGCACAGCATATGTTGGTTGATAAAAAGAATTTATACGCCGAAAAGTATCGCATCATTCACCTCAGATACTCTTCTTAAGATTGCCGCTTCGATGCACTTGATCACTCTTTCCCTTTCGTCTCTCGAGTCGAGGGTGCGATCGTCTTTGCGACGAATGTACAATTCCTGCAGTTCATCCAACAAGTTAACGGAAAAACAACATCTAAATCGACTAAAACTTCTGCTAACCTGCAGAGCGTAGGCGCCGTCAGACGAGATCGAGGCGTGGAAAACAACATACTGCATGTCCGTCAGCGTGCACACGATATCGAACAGCAGCTTCCGCCGATCCTTGCACTTGACGGTCACCACCGAGTACGCCTTCTCCTCGCAGTTTTCGACGGTAACGACAGGCCTCGACACCAAGTCGCTGTCGTTCCCTTCCGTCAGTCCGCCGTCGCAGCCATAATCCTCGTCGGCGCGCATCAGCTGGTGGAGCCGTCGGTCCACGTGGGTCGAGGCCACCGAGAAGTTAGTGCGGCCCCCCCTGACGTCGTCCCCTCGCCCCGCCAACACGTTCTTGAGCTGCTCCTTCATTACGGACAGGCGCTCTGAATCATCTACCGCGCGGCCCGTGGCCTCATCGTTGATGTACAGAACGCAGGCCACGCGCATTTTGTGGGTCCATACCTCAGCAGCTATGATGTTGCAGTGCAGATTGGCGAGGACCGCGAAGATCTCGGATAGCAGGCCGGGTCTGTCGGTCCCTATGAGCTCGACTGCGTTGTGATCGCCGATCGACCGCATGCCGACGAGTCGTCCCGGGGACGAGTCCCCTTTCCGGCCGAATATGTTGCTCTCGGGCCCGAGGGCCTGCGACAATTCGACACAAACATCTACATAAATTCTCCATCATAAAACATTCCAATCAAGCAATCAAAAACTAGGAAAAAAAAGAGGAGAAAAATAGGACATAACCTTTTCGATATACTCGATCGTTTGCGGATCGGTTATCTTTCGACCGTGCTGATCCGTCACATGGAACACTGCATAAGTGATTCAAATTTTGGTTCATACTCTTTTTTTTTCCCTTTAATTTTTGTTTTTAATGTGAATTATAATAAAGTATGAAAAAAAAATGTGATACCATCCATGAACCATCCCCCATCAGAGGTGATGTATGCTTTAGAAATGGTTAAGTCCAAATCACTCAACACCTGAACCACTTCTAATAATATCCCTGTTTTGTTCATGCTATCCACCTGGGCACAAAAAAAAAACAAAAAAAAAAACAACAAAACAAACACAAATTAAGAGGGAGAAAAAGGAAAAACTTTCATAGTATATTCTTTCGTAAGATTCACTAAATTTATCAAAAATCGAAGAGCAAATTCAAAATAATATCGATTATAATTACTAAAAGATAGAGTTTTCGAAGAATGCTTTACCTTAACCAATGTGCATTCGTCGCAGGCGGTGTTGTCGATGCAAACTCTGCAATAATCATTTCACCAAGAACATACAAATAAGATAGTTCTTACACACACACACACACAAAAAAAATTAATGGAGTAAAAGAAAACACGAAAAAACTCAACATTCATATTAGAATCATTTGATTACAGATAACAACGGTTGCGAGTAATCGAAGCAAGAGTGAGAGAGAGAGAGAGGGAGAAAGAGACCTCGGCGGATTAATATGTAAGCTGAGGTTTTCGTATTCGGGATCGAAATAAGGCCACATCTCCACCAAGAACACTTCTCTATCTCCACCTAAAGAGGTTAAAAAAGAAAAAAGAAAAAAAAAAGAAAAGGAGATAATATAAGCTTCAACTTTGTGTTTATAGGCACATAGATATTAGCTTATATAATCCATCATATGAACCAAATCAAGAAAAATTTTCTATGTAATGAACTGTATCGAAATTTGATATGGTATTGTTTAATACAAAGAACCTTTTCATCCATATATATATACACACACACACACACACACACATATACATATACATATATTTTGAGGGCATACATACACAAATCTTATAACAAATCTAAACTTTGTCAAAAGGAATGTTCATATATATATATATATATATATATATATATATATATATATGTACTGCATATGATGCAACATAAAAAAGAGTGTGAAAGTGTGTTTAGTTGAGATCATGTTGTGGGCTTATAAAATTATATATAGCATTAATTGTGGAGACCCATTGAACCAAATTAAAGTAAAATATGTGTGTTGATGACTCACATTAGCAACTACTTTACACCTAAATACTCATTAAACTACTAGTAAGTTAGAAGGCCACTTATCAATGTGTTAAGCAAAGCATAATTTTGTTAGAATAAGTCCCTAGAGAATCAAAGCTACACGTCGATGTGACTTAATATCGCAATAAATTAAAACTTAGTTGTAACAATCACTAGCTATAAAGTGTTTTTTATACACATTAATCTTAGAGCCAAAGAACCATTTGGAGAAAAGGTTGAAATAATGGAATAATTTGAGATTCCTTTAGCAAGAACAATGGCACCACTTGATAGTAGAAAAAAGAGAGAAAGCATTGGCTAGAACAAGTATGGCAAATATAGGATATATTTTATTTGATATGACAAAATGAGCACTATTACAAACCATCCAAACGCTATGTGCTGGCACGTTGATGTGTCGACATTCACAGATTGCCTTGTGTAGTACAGACCAGCACGTAAACGATAGTACGGTACTCATAAAGGGTTATCCAAATCGTCAAATCAACCATTGCATAGTTAAATTATCCCGTGTTTAAAAAAAAAAAATCCTACACAGGTGGTTGTCGTAGACAATGAATGCTTCCTAAAGCATCTACCTTCTATGATAGATTGATATGCGCCAAAAAGTGTTATATGCGTTCGTCATACGTAGCCAGCGAAAAGAGCATCTTTCCGGAGGACAAAACTTCAGTAGAGAGCTCCCGCCAATTCGCTGTCACGTATTAATTTTGTCTCTATTTAAGAATTCATCAGATATTTTCTAATACTAAAATTTTTTTAAAAAAATTAAATTCTAAAAAAAAGAATTATAATTTTTGAATAGCAACAAAGCTGACACATAACAGCATATCGAGATTTTCTTAATGAGGCGTCGTTAAAGAGTTTAATTTTTTATTTTTTTTACTTTGGAAAACGTTTATGTGTTTTATATATATATATATATATAAAAAATACTAAATGATTGGTGGAGGCAAAAAGAGGCGAGATTCCAAAGCCACGATCGATTCATCGCGAACGGCTCAAATGCGTCAAAATATCCTGCCCCTGCCACGTGTCGGCAAACGATTCGCTGCGCTCATATCTATGAGGATACGTCGAGTCACCGACACGTGGCGAGAATCTAAATGCGCCCCCACTTGCGCGCTGAGGTGCTTTTACGGTTTTGCCCTCGTAATAATTATAGTGGGCGCACGCGCGTCCGCATAGAGCGGGGTAACGGGTTATACCCGCTACGAATCCGAATCCAAATAGAACAGTATCCAACGCTTAACGGGTAAAATTTTGAATACGGGTATGAATAATAAATATTTGACAAATTTAAATTCGGGTATAGATTTTGCTTGAATTTTTTATGCTGTATTTGAATTTATAATTTAAAATTTTAGATTTTAATATTATTTGTTTTGAAATATAGAAAAGAGAAATAAATATTTTCGATTCGGATTTTTGGGTTCGGATCCGGATTCGGGTGTACAAATATCATTGTTTTATAAATTTTTATGCGGACTCCGACATAAAACCCTTGGGAGTCCGAGTCCGTAATGAGATAGGAGAGGATAGAGACATGCCAATTGACCAATCAGAGCCGTCCGATCAGAATCGGACGGCTGGGGTTCATCCCAATAGTAGCCCTAGCGTTCCTACAGCCGCGGTCTATGAACCTCGAGAGTCGGAAACCATTCAATAGGTGAAAATGCATCTAGACCCCTCGACTATAGAGAAATATTACAAAGACCCCTAAACTTTATTATTATAATATGTTTGCCATATTCTTAATTTTTATTTATTTTTAATTAGTTTAGTTGTAAATTTTACTAAATTAAATAATAGTTATATTAAATTTAATAGCTCCAATAGTTAACAGCCAGTAACTAAGGTCTCGATTGATAACGATGCTAATTTTTATTTTTAAAAATACTAATTTTAAATAATTTAACGCGTTAAGAAAAAAGACTTTGCTTTTGTTATTATAATTGATTAATTTATAATACATCGGGCAGAGTAATAGATGACAATTTACTAAAAAAATTAGAAGCTAAAAAATTATTTTTAAATATTTATACTTTGTTGTCAAGTAAACATTTTAGATAAAAAGATTGCAATCAATTTACTGTTTATTTCTACATTTTTTGATATACAAAGTTTTATTTAAAATAACAAAAAATAAACACGATACCAATCGACGCCTAATAAAGTTGTTAATTTTGACAAAATTTTTAATAAAATTGACTAAAATAGCTCAAATTAAAAAAAAAAAGTAATCACCAAATACAATGTTTAGGGGGGCCTACTTCAAAAAATCCAAGCACTTAAGAGAATCAACATACAATTTTACCAAAATATAAAATAGTAATAATAATTAATTGTTTAGAGGAGTAGATCAAAGAGGAGAAACAAATTTTTTTTTTTCCCCAAGCAACCAAAAACTACCAATGAATCATTCAATAAGAAGATTGGGGATTAAATCCATTAAAATGACCACCACATTTTTCTTACAAAAATAAAAGTTTTTAAAAGAAAATAATTAAATTGGGAATTTGAGATAATTAAACAATGAGAAATTAATGGGGAGTAATAGTGATTTATGCATACCTCTTTTAATCCTTCTTGTTCTTGTTCTTCTTATGATTCTTCTTTCCTTACACACAAGTTAGAGAGAGAGAGAGATTGAGATTGGAGAAGGGATTAGATGAGAGTAATAAGAAGAGTGAGGAGAGAGAAAGAGAGAGAATATGGATGGAGAGAGAGAGAGAGAGACTGTACCCTCTCTCTCTTTCTCTCTCTACTTTCTTAGTTCTTCTCTCTCTCTCTCCTCTCTCTTTCTCTCTCCTTGTTTGGTTTGGCTCTTAACTATCCATTGGAATTTATACATCTTAGTAAATAATAATAAACAATAAAAGATACTCTATAGTATTTTTCTATAAAAAAATTATATATAATTTGTCACATATACAATAACAAGAGTGGGGTTTGAATACTTTTGATATATAATAAATAAATAATGTTTAATTAATATCAATTTTTCAGTTCTTAAATGTCTAGGATTTACTGGACGGTGGTATATTATTATAGATTCAATGGCCAACAAATGAATAATAAATACTATTTAATAATATACTAGGTTGATGATTCGAAATCTAATTATATATTTTATATTTTCAACTAAATTCATTTCTAAAATATCCCCGTAGCGGGTAACAATGTTACCTTTCTCTCAAAACAAATAGTATATCTGATAGACTCTATATAATAATATCCTCAGTTTATACATTAGAAAATTATCTACATATCCCTAAAAAAGTACTTATCTTTTATATTTACAATTAACACTATTGGATAGCTCATTTGTTCTTTCAAATATGATCGTTTAAAAGTTTAAGAGATATAATTTATTCCTCTTAAATTTTAACTTCTTTTAAATCTACCTCCAATGTTAATTCGGGATTAGATTGAGGATGAAGTTAATCCGAGATTAATCTGAGATCAGGTAACGAAATGGCATATATATATATATATATATATATATAGAGCTAGGCTGGTATACTATCGGTAGCACGGAGGCCTCCGTGCTACCAAGTTGTTTTCGATGATGCGACTTTCAAATCGACGATCAGCTCCGCTAGACTTGATCTACATTATTAAAAGTGTTTGGAAACTAAATTTCATAATTTTTCGACATTATTTGGCTAGTGATCAAAGGGTCTAAAAATTGACAATTTCAATGGTAGATGAGATACGTTTGTGAGTTTAACGGTATAAAACAATCCAAATCTGATGAAATTTTTATAGAAAATTCTTTGAACTATTTAGAGTAAGATCAGTATCTCTGATCTTAAATTTAAGTCTTTTATCATCATTTTTTATGAGATTTTTATTTTCAGCCGTTCATTTTTTGACTACTCGTTTGATAGGTAAATGATATCGAAAAATTATGAAATTTAGTTTCCAAACACTTTCAATAGTGTAGATCAAGTCTAGCGGAGCCGATCGTCGATTTGGAAGCCGCATCATCAAAAACAACTTGGTAGCACGGAGGCCTCCGTGCTACCGATAGTATACCAGCCTAGCTCTATATATATATATATATATATATATATATATATATATATATATATATATATATATATATATATATATATATATCTAAAATGAAGATGCTGAAGTAGTACTCCAAACTTAATTAGAATTTAACTAAGAGTTAAATTCCAGTAGAGATAAGATTATCAAAATCATATTTAAAATTCTACATAGTTAGAAAAGTATTAGTGTGGAATATAGAGGTGTATGGCTAATATGAGATAAACTCTTGGGGATATTTGTCCTTATCAATAATAATAGTATTATGGCTTATACATAAGAAATGGTCACATTGGTTAATGTTTTATACATCTTTCTCCTCTAATATCTCTTATTCATATTATTTTATTTTAGTATTTTAAATTTTTTTAGTTAAATAATTAGTATCAGAACAATAATGCTTCCAACAGAACTGTAAAGGACTAAAATAATATATATATATATATATATATATATATATATAAAGTTCGGCTACTATACTATCGATAGTATCAAGCGCTTGGTGCTATCGAGTTTTCCACCGTTAGATCTACCCCTTTGACAATTTTCACCCGTTAGATCATACTATTCAACCAACCACCCACTCAACCCTAGGGGACCACTATCATCATAACCGGGGACTACTGTCATCCTAACTGCACATCCTTTTCATCCAAGGACCGAAAATCTAATAGCACCAAGTGCTTGATACTATTAATAGTATAGTAGTCTAATTTTATATATATATATATATATATATATATATATATATATATATATATATATATATATATATATATATATATATATATAATTAGGCTATATAAATATATATATAATTAGGCTACTATACTATCTATAATACCGGAGCTCCGGTACAATAGTCTCGTTTTCGATCTTAGGGTATTCAAATTAACGATCCACACCGTTAAATATGATCTAGAATATATGAAGTTCTTAGGAATAAAATTTTAATTTTTTTCAACATCGTTTACTTAGTAAGTAAATCATGTTAAAATGAACGGTTGAAATTGAACAATTTTTAAAATTTGAGGATAGAACTTTTAAATTTAAGATCAAGGTTGTTGATCTTGATCTAGATAGTTTAAAGTATTTTCTATCAAAAAATTGAATAAATTTAGATTCTTCTACACTGTTAAACTGCAAACTCGCCATACTAGCCAATTGAAAATTGACAATTTTGAAATGATTTGATCATAAAGTAAACTATGTTGAAAAAATATAAAATTTTATTTCTAAAAACTTCAAATACCCTAGATCAGTTTTAACGGTATGGATCGTTGATTTGAACATTCTAAGGTTGAAAACGAGACTATAGTACCGAAGCCCCGGTACTATAGATAGTATAGGAGCCTAGCTCTCTCTCTCTCTCTCTCTATATATATATATATAGAGTTGAGCTGGAATGCTATTAGTAGCAAACGAGCTCCGTTGCCACCCATTTATTTTCGATGATGGAGCCTCCACATCGACGATCGGCACCGTTAAACATGATCTATACAACTTGAAGTATCTGGAAACTAAATTTCATATTTTTTTTATATTGTTCTCTTGTCCATCAAGTAGACACAAAATGAACGATTGAAAATGAATATTCTTTAAAAAGTGATGATAGGAGTCTTGTAATCAAGATCAAAAGTATAGATCTTATTTTAAATAGTTTAAAGAATTTTCTAACCAAAATTGAATTGATTTGGATATCTTTACGCCGTTAAACGAGAAAACGTCTCATATCGGCCATTAAAATTATAAATTTTGAAACCCTTTGATCATTAGGCCAATGATGTCGAAAAGATTTACAATTTAATTTCTAAATACTTCAAGTGGTATAGATCATGTTCAACGGTGCTGATCGTCGATTTGGAGGCTCCACCATCGAAAACAAATGGGTGGCAACGTAGCCCGTTTGCTACCGATAGCATTCCAGCTCAACTCTCTCTATATATAAATAAATCTAATAAATTAAAAATTACAGAAACGAAATCACAGGTCGAATTAGTACAGGACTGACCATAAAATATATTAAAGTGAAAAATGCATGGAGATCCCCACAAATATAAGACATTTTGAAGGAGGTCCCTCAACTGCTTTTCTTTTGATTAAGATCCCATCAACTTTTAGTTTTTAAAATTTGGGTTATTGTACTTAGTTAAGTTAAAAGTTTTACTAAGTTTAATAGTTTTATAAGGTGTTGTTTATTTTCATTTGATAAAAAAATAATTAAAGTTATTAAATTTTATGAAATTTTTAATTTTTGACTAAATTAAATAAATGGCTGGAATTGGTTCGCCATGTCATTATGGACCACTAATCCTCCATTAGAAATTATTGCCTCTAGACCGGGTCTATAGACCTGGGTCTTCAAAACATAAACTTAGGAGAATACGTACATTTTGATCTTACTGTAGGGTATAATACCGTCGAATATAACGCTGTTTGAGTATGTCGCACTTTGATATCAAAGTATTTTCAAAGATTCTCTTCGTAGCAGAAATAGAAACACCAAATTACAGTATTTTTTTTTTTGCCTCAAAATCTCGTTCTTGATTTCGACTGCATTAGGCACAAGTTATTTTCTGCAGCATAGATGAGAGATGGCGCAGATCAACTGGCCAGTCTCCTTCAGATGTGGTGGACGGCAGGACCGGTCTAGAGTATCAATATACGATCCTATATATTATAAGTATCGCCGGTCGTAACACAGCTGCATTTCTTTTTTTTTCTATTCTGCTCAATCAAAATATTAGAAAAAAAAATCTTATTTTTTTTCTAACAAGCGAAAAAAAAGCTACAATAATCAAATATAGGTTTGACCTATTGAAATTTAAAAGTACGAACTTTTGTTTTGGAAAGTGCTAATGTTTAGGAGTTCTTTGTACAATTTTTCCAAAAAAAAATAATAATTAAAATAGTGGAGGGATCTATTTTAAAATCTCCTATAGTTGAGGGGGCTCTCCGTACATTTTTATCACAATAGAACGTCGTCCGTACGGTGATACCGTTGGTACGGCACGGCGTACGTTAGACGCAGTTGGACTCCTTTACAAAGATGTGAAATTTGGATAATATAATAATAATATATAATAATAATGAAAAAACAAATAGTTTATTATTCCAAAAATATTAAAAAAAATGATGAGATATATATTATTGTGAATGGGAACAATAGATAAATATATATTATTTACAATGATTCCACTATTCTAATGGATTGGATGCTTTTATGCTGATTTGGAGCATCAATTTTCGTGATGCAAATCTTTTTTTTTTTATTTTCTTCTATTTTTTTAAGAAAAAGATGTGTTATTTGGGAATTTTGGGAACTTATGGCCCTATATTTAGTGGAATTTTATGCTGTAAATAGTTAATTATCATTATTTCTTTAACTTTTTAAAAGTTAGAAAACTTTAGTTTTTATTCTAAGACACTTTCTTAGTAATGGGAAGTGACAAAGTGAACACTGGAATGATTTCTGAAAGAGTTTTCTCTACTCCACGAAAATTTGAGTTATTCATCGGACAAGCAGATGAAATTTTTTTAATAAAATTGTGGCAGAAAGTTAAAATGAGCTTTTAGGATTTAAAATTTTTGGTTCTGTAGTACCTGAGTTACTGGAATGATTATTAGTAAAAAAAATTTGCTAGTAAATTCTTTATATAGTTCTACGCAAACAACACTTCTACAACAGATTCTTTGTGTGCAAATTTGTTTGTTGGGTCTTAATATTACATCCATTAACTGGAGTAGAAAGCACTTATTTGGTCTTTTGCTAGAACTTGAAGTTCTCAAAATAGTCTCACAAAGATTTTCTCTTGTGAATCTTTCAACACTTCGTAGTTATGAAAGTAACAGTATTTTCTATTTTTAAGACTCAAAAACTTATTTCAGCTTTCTACGGTCACTAAAATTTTTAGAATCCGTGTTGACCAATATCCAACGGTAAAGAAGGAAGCAAGAGTGGAGCAATGAGCTGAGTGGTAAACAGCTAGGAAGCACTTGTGCACAGCAAGTAGAGAGGAAAAGGATGATGAAACTAAGAAATTATCGCATGCACCGAGTGCATCCATACATCTGCGCACCGCCAATTTGGCGATTGTCTGTCACATCTTATACGTCAATCTGTACCATCCACTTAGTTATAAGTAGTGCAGAGATGTACAGATGCACCGGGTGTACGCAATATATTTCTCGACGGCATAAGACCATGAAAGACAAAGCTATAGCATGGGCCCATGCATGTCTGGTGATGATCATGGAAAATGGTCCATGACACCATCAATGGCTAACCCTGGCCTTTGACTCACTCAGGTCACTTTGCTCAATGGATGTGTATGCAAAGGCCAAAATGGTGGTGTAGTGCACTGTTGCTTGGTCCAGTTGCTATCACTTGATAATACAACCAATTCAACTCCACAATGTAAAGTAGAAATGGTGGCAAAGGAAAGGGAACTTTGGATGATCATCATTTGCTTGCTTGGTTTGGATTTTGGAACAGTTTCTCAACTCTGAAATGCAAAAGTAAATGAATAGTCGAAACCGACTTTTCGAGCACAGAATCATACGCTCTAATATGAAGCTTCTGCTTGTAGCTGCTTGTAGCTGCATGAAGAAGTTGATAGGCAGAAGTTCTATTCAAACAGCAATTCAAAATAAGCTGTAGTTGGGTCGAACAAGCCGGCATTTCTTTTGACAACACTGTTCAATGCAGCAGCCACCAAATTTTCATTTGCCACTACTAACATGAACAGTTAGACATGCTTTTTGCACCTTCAGTTCAACATATAAGAATTTTCATTATTCACCAAATAAGAATTTAAAGCTCCTAAAAAGGCCTCTTTAAATACTTCATTTCTCGGCGTTTAATTTTCATTATTCACCAAATTAATCCACAGCTGACTATATACCTATATACACCACATGGCCTTTATTGATCATTTAGTATAAGGGGGGTGGTGAGATCGAACAGAAGCATTACCAAATCGATTCCCCTAAACGGGTACATCAGGTGGGTAATCCCCAGGGTGCTTTTTAACCGTCTCGCGAAGCGACTTCTCTTGTTCGATTAGGTTGGAAGGAACTCGATCGTAAACATCCGTAAATAAATCAGAGAGCGGCGGTTTCTCCACCCTCTCTGCAACCTGAATAGCTTGCAATAGCTGCAAAATGAAGCATATCAACAAACCAAGTACAGTAAATTAACTACTCAAAGCTTGCTTGGGTACGCATTGATATTGCTAATTTTACCTCCTTCCTCACTTGGCTTCGAAGTTCTGATTCCGTTGCATCACACCACCAGCCGTTCCTTTCGATCCATTTTCTGTATCTCGAGATAGGGTCTCGTGCCGTTCTCCAGTGCTCTATCTCGTGAATTGGCCGGTACTTGGTCGAGTCATCCGATGTGGAGTGATGGCCCACTCTATAAGTGAGGGCCTAGCCATTTCGAATCAACAACATTGGTCAATGGTCAACTAAAGCCTTCTCAACAAGCATTAGTTCATATAATACTAAAATCTTTAAGTCCAAGAGAATTCTCTAGAATCAGAAACTGGCAGGTTTTCATAAATTCTAGCCATATTTTAGACAAAGAAGGTACCTCTACTAAAATGGGTCTACATTCACTTATAGCCATCTCACGGGCAGCATGCACTGCTCTATAAACTGCAAGAGCATCGTTTCCATCTACACGGATGCTTCGCATCCCATAAGCCTGGCCACGAATAACAGCACCATCACCTACCATCGCAATATCATGAAAATGAACAATGCTATTACTCTTGTGAAGTTGTAAACAATATGAAGTTCAAAATCAAACATAAGGGTTGTTCTTTGGTACTTCGAAATTGTTCTGTGGTCGGGGTACTGATTGCCCAACCATTGTTACGGCAAAAGAATATTACTGGGACCTCCGTCACAGCAGCAAAGTTTAATGCGGCATGGAAATCACCCTACCACATCAATGCAAGCTATCAGGAAAACAAAGCCAGGCATTATGAAATATACTTAGTTAAAATCGAGTTAAGATTGTGCTCAATACGGTTTTTTATTTTCAAGATTGCAATATTTTTTTTATGTTAATCATTACCATATTTGACATCAATCATTGCTTTGTTTTGAAATACAAAAAAAAAATTGATATAGAAAATTCTCTTTTCTTTTTTCAGTTTTGAATAGCACATTTATTTGCAACTACGAACAAAGGGCTGCAGTTCAAAATATTTGAAGATCTATTTAGACTTAACACGAAATCCGATAAGCGATGCCGAAAGATACATAAAATAGGAGATTTTCTGTATCTAATATACCTCGCTGGTGCCACCATCGCCAAAATAGGTAATAACACATGAATTCTTCTTCTCCATCTTGAGGGAGTAAGCTGCTCCAGCAGCATGAGGGAGCTGTGTACTAACAAGCACCAAAAGTGAGGGGAAAATATAGTCAATCAACAATCTGTTCCTTTTTTTCTAATGTACAAAGATGATGGTTTTTTTCCTTACGCGATAGGTGATGACACTGTGAAGTAGTTCAGCTGGTTCGATCCGTAATGAATTGGCATCTGCCGCCCTTTTCCATAGTCAGACTTATTTCCAAAACACTGGTTGGCGAATTCTTGAAGGGTGAAGCCACGCCATAAAAGGACTCCAGGCTCCCTGTACTAGATTAGTTGCCACATTTTCCAATTATTACCAGGGCATAGATTCAAGCCTTGTAGAGTCATCAAAAAAATAGAAAGCCTTCTCCTTTTTGGTGTGGGAGGCTTTACATTTATAACTTTGGAAAATCATCTATTTATGCATATACCTCCGTGTCTCAGTTTAAATAGATACCCCTTGAAACTGAAGTTTCTTACACATCTAACCTTAAGTTAGGAGATGCACAATCCATGGGGAGAGTTGGCAAAGTTTTCCAAAGACAAGAAATAAATTTATAAAGGTAAGCATCAAAATTCACATTTACAGGGAATACATTTATGTAAATGCGGAAGTTTTTAGGGGTAACTACGCAAATATATCGTTCTTTCTAATTTTTAGTTTTTACCTGTGGGAGGACAATATCATCCAAGCTAAGTGCAGCAGCTGATGCGATGTTGATTGCCTCTTCACCAATGGAAGTAAGGTAAAAGGAGATTCTTCCTTGTCGCTGAGCTTCATAGAAGATAGTGTCCATGACTTGGAGAGTGACCATGTCACTGTACATTTTCAAAGCAACTTCCTTGCTTACCTGATGATTGAAACAGCTCACGATTAACACAAAGTACAGCTAAAGAGTGAAGCTTAGTGCCAGCTTGATCTAGTTTTAAAAATAGCTTCTCCACATCAAAATGCAAAAGCTCCTAGAAACGATATATTTGGCTAAGAAATAGGTCAGATCTTTTGCTGTGGTGGAAAGCTGAAATGAGCCATTGGCTCCAAAGTAGAATTTCCAATTAAAAGCTTCTGTTTCTACTATAGGGAGAAGTAGTAAAGGAGGATTATAGGAAAAAGTCAAAAATGCTTTTGTGAACCACTCTACTAAAACAACACTTCTACAAAAGCTCCAACCTATTCTAATGAAGACTGCTGAGGGAAGAAAATGTGACTCTACATCCATATAGAGAACCCATGACTATTATAGGAGTGTGGTATTGTTTCAGCTTTATAAATAAGTTCACTTTGGCATGACCAAAAGTACCTCTTGAAACTTACAGCCAGATATTATTTGTCCATCTTCATCGAGAACACGATAGCAGTTGACTCGCTCAACTGGGGACTCAGAAAGAAATCTCATTTCTGCAATGAATGTAACCTTTCCGCCAGGAAAATCCAATACCTGTATATGTAAAGAATTCAGAGTTATACGTATAGAACCTACAATCCCAGTGCAATCTTTCTTGTAGAGTTGAGAGAACAAATTTTGAGCAAATTGAATTTGTTTTGAAAGGCAAAAGGGTGACTGCAGATTTACAACAATTACTCGAGAGTTAAGATGCAATTTGGAGCATCGATACATCACTATTCGCTGACAAAGTTCATGTTCAAGATTGTTTTGGCATAAGCTACAATGTTTTGGTTCCATACGGCAGAATTCTTTGCATGTGCTAAAAGTGGAGCATAAGATGTTCGCACTCCATAAGACCATAGTACATGTTGAAGGTTTCTTCTGATTACCACAACATCTTCAACTTTTCTTTCAATTTTCAAGAATTCAGGACTTTTGGCAGGGATCTCACTTAACCAAAGAATACAGTGTTCTCTCTTTTAGTAGCATTGACTTATCAAGTTACAACACAGTTAACTCCTCAAATATTAAGTGTTACATGACGAATAGAAGCTGATCATTCCAAGGTTGTTATATTACCTCAATTTTACTTCACGCAGTGAATAGCATACTTACTGACAACACTTTTACAATTTCTCTTGTTTATCCGTAATATGTTCACCACCAAGTCAAAAATCCGTTCCATGAACAATTTTATGTCTAAAGGAAAATCTTTGAAAACAAGTACACTAAACTCGGGCACAATTTCTAGGAGACTGTCCAATTTCTTGGTCTTTTTCTCTCTACAAGCACGTTTGTGAAATTCAACTTGAAAATTTTCCATGTTACAGCTCACAATCTTGTTTCTCTTAATAATTTACCACTTTATACCCTGTGACTCTATTTGCTTTTGGAGCAGCAAAAGTACAACTCTAAGTGTTATCACTCTTGGATGATTATGCTAGCCGATCAGGTTATTCAAAAATAATACAATTATCCCTGTAACAATTACAGTTAGTTAAACGGAAAATCGAATTCTGTTGGAAATTATCGTAGAATAGCAAGCAACTCAGGCCCTTGTAAGAAAACCATAAATAAATAAATACACATAGATTGCTTTAGATGGGTCTGATATCAACTACCTCAGATAAACACCAACAATGCTTATTAGTTTATAGTGAGCATGAAAAGTATACAACAATTACCATGATTCTAGGTTAAAAAAGAAGCACCTCCCGGTGAGGAAAGAGAGTTTTGTAGATACCTTACCAAACACTTTATTACTAAACCAAGCACAAATGGAATCAAACCCAAAATCATAAGATAAAATTTGTGTACCAGTTTTACCATTTTAATATGCCTAAAGAACACTAAGCACATAATTGACATCAGATCGCAATCACTATCAAGTACATAACAATTATTAAAACCTAAGTGCTAGAAGATACTAAAACGTGTCACCTTTCTCTACCAACCACTTATTTATTCAAAAACTTTACCATACTACACATCTAATCCGGACATTTTTACAAAATAACCCTCTAAAATTTTATAATTTGCGAAATAATCCTGCCAAATTTATATTTGGCAAACTAACCCTCTCTTCGCCACGTAGGATTATTTTTCCGAAACGCGGTGAATCGTTCACCGCATTCTGAAAGCCTTCCAGGCCTTTTAAAGGCGGTGAATCGTTCACCGCATTCATTAAGACGGTTAACGATTCACCGTCTTCATAATTTTTTATTACACGGTGAGGTTCATATATGGGAAAGAGAAAATAAAAGTGAGGTTTTTAGAATTGTACGTAGATTATATGGGAAATAGAAAAAAGTGAGGTTGTTAGGATTATACGTGGATTATTAAAAATTTTATTTGATTGTTAGGATTGTATGGATAGATTATTAAGATTTTAAGTTGTTAAGATTATATGTGATTTGTTGAAATTTAAAAAATGAGGTGGTTAGAATTGTACGTGGGGAAATAGAAAAAAATGAGGTTGTTAGGATTATACATGAATTATTAGAATTTTTATTTGATTGTTAGGATTTGTATGGATAGATTATTAGAATTTTCAGGTTGTTAAGATTATATATGATTTGTTGAAATTTTTATGTGGTTGTTAGAATTATATATGGGATATAGAAAGAAACAGTAAATAAGCGAAAGACGGTGAATGATTCACCGCTTTTGTAAAAAATTAGAGGGGCGGTGAATCGTTCACCGTCTTTACAAAGGCGATGAATTACTCACCATCTTTAAGAAAAAATTCCAGCGTAAAAGGAGGATTAGTTTGCCAAAAAAAAAAATTCATAGGATTATTTATCCAATTAGAACATTTATAGGGTCATTTAAAAAAAAGTCCTCTAATCCTCCTCCAAAATGGATTTGCAATTATAGAAGATACCAAACCCCGCAAATTTTTTTTTTTGAGTTCTATTGCACAGAATTGGCATAAAATCTTATAAAACTAGTTGCAATCACAATCAAACTGATAAAAGACACTCAAAAGTGACACCTTTTTCCAGAAATTTTTCCCTATTACGCATCAAATTGTCCTAAATTGAGCGAGACTACTATAATCAGAAAACTAGGGTTTCGAAAAAATTCTCACCCGATTATCGCGAGGATCCTCCCCTGCTTCGCTCGACCCGACACTCGGAGCGGAGCAAAGAGGCCTCCGATCGCCATAAACCCTACCCCCACATCGATCGCCGCGTCTCGGCGGAGAAGAAGGGGTCGGGGTCGGATTCGAGGGAGAGGGCGACGGGACCCAAAGCAGGCTCCGCCTCAGAGCGTCGAGGGCGCCGATTCTGACGCCGAATTGGTGCGACAACCTCGATCTCGCGAGCCACAGCGCCATTGCCGAGCGAGCGAGCGAGCGAGCGAGAGAGAGCGAACGAGAGAGAGAGAGAGAGAGAGAGAGAGAGAGAGAGAGAGAGAGAGGAGTGTAGAGAGAGAGAGAGAGAGAGAGAGGAGTGTTCTCTTCTTCTTCTACTACTACGACGCTTCTTCTCCTCTGCGTAGTGTTTATGGTCCATACGTTTTTGCGCGTGTGTTGTGTGGATGGATAGAGATGGAAATAGAGAGAAAAGGAGTTTCTTCCTGCACCAGGTGCACCGTTCACCGCAGCCTCATGACAAAATTATTACACTTTTATTGCAAAGTCTCACAAGTCTAATTTAATTAGCTTATTTATAATGATGCATATTTTGATTAATTTGGAAAAAATAATTAAATGTCACATCGTTATTATATTAATAGTGCATCAAAATTTAGTCCGTTAAATTAGACTATAAAATTTAAATTATAATAATTCTAAGGCTAAATTACAAAAAATCTTCCTATCAAAATTCGATTTTTTATTTCCCCCTCTGTCATTAAAAAATCTACATTTTGCCCACTTAAAAAATAAAAAATGTTCACGGGGGGTACGGTGTTAACTGTGATGGTAAAATGACCAACCCTTTCATTTTTCGTCTTCTCTCTAATCATACACATCCGTAGTCTTCTTCCTCCATCCTTTGCGCCTCCCTCGATCCCAACTCCGACTCTGTTTCCTCCACCTTCTCCCTCACTCTTTCTGCACCTTTGCCGCCCCTCCATTTCGGCGTCGATAGGGAAGAGATCGGGGTGAGCGTGGAGGGAGAGGTGCGCAAGGGCAAGGGCGAGGGCGAGGCGGCGGAGGAGGGCGAGGGCGTATGTGGGCGCGGACGGGGGTTTGGGCGAGGGCGAGGTCACAGAGGAGGGTGAAGCAGCGCGGCGGAACCCTAACGGACCACTGACGGCGGGCGCCGAAGCAAATATATTTTATTTTTTAAGGGGTAAATTGTAGAATTTTAAATGATAGGGGAAAAATAAAAAAAACGTGTATTGACAGGAGAGTTTTCTATAATTTAGCCTAATTTTAAAAGTTTGAGCTAGAAATTATAATAAATTAAAGTTTTAGTACTAAAATATCACATGCTTCACAGTTTGAGGATGGAAAGTGCAATTTAGTAAAAAATTATTTGATAAAAAATTTAAATTCAAATTTTAATTCGGAAAATATATTTTATAATATATTGAAAGATCATATTTACTAAGATTTGTAAATTTTAAATGCCTACTAAACTACTCAAAAAAGGAGGGAAGGGGTCACTAACCCATAACTTTAGATCTCTTTATTGAAAAGAAAAAAAAAAATTATACCTAGCTCTTAGTCATTAATTTTAAATATATAAAAATTATATTAAATGCTTTTTTTTGGCCCCTTTGATCTCTGAGACTATTATTTATGAATAAAACAATGTTTCTCTTTTATACTGTTAAATATGAAAAAAAAAAAATTGACTAGGTGTTTAACTAATGAAGTACTTATAAAGTGAAGAGCATGTAACTTCTTTTTTGAATCACAATTATCAAATCAAATTATATTTTAACAAGTTTTTTTTAGCTTTTAACTTAAATTTATAAAGAAACTCCTTATAAAATTTCTACCAGAATTCTGAAGCCACTTGACACTGGTTTTCAAAATTATAATTTTTTTTCTCATATTTATACCCATTAAATAAATAAAAATATAATTATTAAGTAATATACTCTAATTTGTAAATATTAATTATTAAATATTAAATGCGGTGCATGAGAAATCTTAGGTACACCAGGTGCAGGGACAGTTTTAAAAGAGAGGGGATTTGGAAGGATAGAGTCTAAAAATGAAATGAGGAGTCGTACGAGAAATCTAGTTGAAAGTGATGACGTGGCAGTCCTAGAATTGGTGGGGCCCGCAAATTTTTGGATCGCGTAAGACCCTTATCTCCCTCTTGTACCCGAACAATATTTTGGGTGGATGAAAACTATAATTCCCGCCCACGGGTGGGAACAAGCTTGTTCCTAATCCTCTTTCCCCGGTAGAGAGAGAGAGATTTGTTTTAAATTAGAATTAAAATTTTTAATTTTAAAATTTATAATCTTGAAATTAAAATTTATAATTTATAATTCTAAATTTTAAAGTTTAAATTTTAAATTTGATATTTTAAATTTTTTAATTATAAAATTGAAATTTAATATTTTATATCTTTCAAATTTAAATTTGGTCTTAAATTAAAATTTTAATTTTAATTTCAAATTTAAAAATTTTAAAATTTAAAAGTTAAAAATTTAAATTTAAATTTCTAAATGCAAAAGTTAAAATTTTAAAATTCAAATATAATGAGAGAGGTAATATCATCATTTTTTATTTATAACTACCCACTATACTTTTTATTCTATCTTATCTATCCAAACGTTATTTTTCGTATTCCCGGGAACAACCCAATTTTCATCCAAACGCAAAATTGGTCTAGTTCTCGCTTATACCTGAACTTATAACTATTCCTGAAATAAACAGTTCTTACTTATACCCGAACCAAACGAAGCCTTACACCCCGTTTGGATTGGGTACAAGAGGGGGGATAAGGCCTTATCCCCCCTTTTGTACTCAAACACCAATTGGGGTGGGTGGGAACTATTGTTCCCACCCAACCGGGATAACCCGGTATAGGGTGGGAACAAGCTTGTTCCCACCCCTAGTTCCCTGATAAAGAGAGAGAGATATATATATATATATATATATATATATATATATATATATATATATATATATATATATATATATATAGAATTGAGCTCCTATGCTTTTAAAAGCACCAAGCAATTGGTGCTTGTAGGTTTTTAACCCTTGGATTAAGAGATGGACGGTTAGGATGATGTGGGCCCCCTAGGGTTGAGTGGGTGGTTGGTTGAATAGTATAATCTAATGGGTGGAATTGATCAAAGGGATGAATCTAACGGCAGAAAACTTACAAGCACCAAGTGCTTGGTACTTTCACAAGCACCATAGCCGGACTCTATATATATATATATATATATATATATTTGTTTTAAATTAGAATTTTAGAATTTTAAATTAGAATTTAAATTTTTAAATTTAAAATTTGTAATCTTAAAATCAAAATTTATAATTTATAATTTTAAATTTTAAAGTTTAAATTTTAAATTTTTTAATTTTAAAATTGAAATTTAATAGTTTATATCTTTCAAATTTAAATTTGGTCTTAAATTAAAATTTTAAAAATTTTAATGTTAATTTCAAATTTAAAAATTTTAAAATTTAAAAGTTAAAAATTTAAATTTAAATTTCTAAATGCAAAAGTTAAAAATTTAAAATTCAAATATAATGAGAGAGGTAATATCATCATTTTTTATTTATAACTACCAACTATACTTCTTATTCCATCTTATCTATCCAAACGCTATTTTTCTTATTCCCGGAAACAATCCAATTTTCAATCAAACGTAAAATTGGTCTAGTTCTCGTTTATACCTGAACTTATAACTATTCCTGAAATAAACAGTTCTTACTTATACCCGAACCAAACGAAGCCTTACACCCCGTTTGGATTGGGTACAAGAGGGGGGATAAGGCCTTATCCCCCCCTTTTGTACCCAAACACCAATTGGGGTGGGTGGGAACTATTGTTCCCACCCAACCGGGATAACCCGGTATAGGGTGGGAACAAGCTTGTTCCCACCCTTGTTCCCACCCCTAGTTCCCTGATAAAAGAGAGAGAGAGAGAGAGAGAGAGAGAGAGAGAGAGAGATATATATATATATATATATATATATATATATATATATATATATATATATATATATATATATATATATATATATATATATATATATATATATATATATATATTTGTTTTAAATTAGAATTTTAAATTTTAAATTAGAATTTAAATTTGTAAATTTAAAATTTGTAATCTTAAAATCAAAATTTATAATTTATAATTCTAAATTTTAAAGTTTAAATTTTAAATTTTTTAATTTTAAAATTGAAATTTAATATTTTATATCTTTCAAATTTAAATTTGGTCTTAAATTAAAATTTTAAAAATTTTAATTTTAATTTCAAATTTAAAAATTTTAAAATTTAAAAGTTAAAAATTTAAATTTAAATTTCTAAATTCAAAAGTTAAAAATTTAAAATTCAAATATAATGAGAGAGGTAATATCATCATTTTTTATTTATAACTACCCACTATACTTCTTATTCCATCTTATCTATCCAAACGCTATTTTTCTTATTCCCGGAAATAACCCAATTTTCATCCAAACGCAAAATTGGTCTAGTTCTCGCTTATACCTGAATTATAACTATTCCTGGAATAAACAGTTCTTACTTATACCCGAACCAAACGAAGTCTTACACCCCGTTTGGATTGGGTACAAGAGGAGGGATAAGGCCTTATCCCCCCCTCTTGTACCCAAACACCAATTGGGGTGGGTGGAAACTATTGTTCCCACCCAACCAGGATAACCCGGTATAGGGTGGGAACAAGCTTGTTCACACCCCTTGTTCCCTGATAAAGAGAGAGAGATATATATATATATATATATATTTGTTTTAAATTAGAATTTTAGAATTCTGAAATTTTCAGAAGGCAAAATATAAGTTTTTAAAAGTTAAGAAAGAAAAGTGAAATGACGGATATTTATAGGAAGGTTTTCTATAATTTAGCCTAATTTTTTTACAACTATCTTTAATAATTTTCCATGGGGACCAAACATCAAAATAATACAGATAATTATTAATAATTAGACTCTAATTTCTAATGTGGAAGTAAGAAACTTAGCTAAATAAACATACAAATCCGATAAACAGTGCTTCCATGGGGACCAAACATCAAAATAATACAGATAATTATTAATAATTAGACTCTAATTTCTAATGTGGAAGTAAGAAACTTAGCTAAATAAACATACAAATCCGATAAACAGTGCACTGCCACAGAGAAAACAACTAAAATTTTCCAAATTATCAGAATAAATATCACTTTTTAAATTTGAAAATTGCTACAATGTCAAAGACCCAATGTTTCATCCTTCTAAAGGCATAACATAAAATCAAGGCTAAATTACAGAAAATTCCCTTATAAGTACCTGCTTTTTCACTTTCCCTCTCTAACTTTCAAAAACGTACCCCCTGCATTTAGCCCCCCTCGGTTCCATCACTATTCCGTCCATTTTTTATAATTTATATCGAAAATACTCTTCAAAATAACAGAAATATATTAAAATATTATTTTTTTCTTATAGAAGAAGTAAGGACAATTTGGTCATTTTGCGTTCTCCATTAACGCCGTACCCTCCTTAAAAATATTTCTGAAATTTTAAGGGGGCAAAATGTAGGTTTTTGAAAGCCAGGGAGGGAAAGTGAAAAAATGAATATTTACAAAGGGATAGCCTAAAATCAAATATATGCATGTTATATTAGCCTTAAATCATAAAGCAATATTGGGCATTCCTTCAGTTCTAGGCTTGATGTAACCTAAACTCCTCAACTTCTCCACTAGCTTCCTCTCTGCAGTTGCCTGAAACCACATTTTTCGCCAAAGAAAAAAAAAAAGCATGAGAAATTTAATCACTATGCATGATATATGATCAAACTAGCGATTTTCGGGGAAAAAAATGGAACCTCGAGCATCGGGCTATCTTTAGGAATATTGCACGCGAGAACAATATTTAGACCTGTTTTTAGTACTGCAAAATTGTAAAACATCGTGAGCTCAAGTGCGAGAGAGGAGTTTACGACGAGATAGTACGTAGGAGGAGAAGTACCTAATCGACGAGCAATGCCCGACCCTGAGTTATCGGCAGTGCCTCCTAATATGGAAGTAACACTCACCATATTGTTCTGCGAAAAGGGTTTGTCGAGGAAGTAGAAAATATCAACAAAAAAAGAAGAGAAGATATTGAACAGTTAAGGTGTAAGTAATATGGAATTTGTCGATGATTGGATACCGGTCGAGTAGTCGCAGCTGCGTATAGATGGCCAAATTTTGCTGCATTACACCCAATCCAAACAAAGATCTGTGCAAGTTAAAGGCAATTAGAAGATCATAAATCGGCTTTAAAAGACGTATCATCATCGTTATCATTCGACCATTTTCCAGCAATATAGGGTCAGTTGAGCAAAATATCAATAACACGAATTAAAGCGTTTTAAATAAGGTTTCTACAAGCGCCAATATGTTGTAAAGGAAGTGAATTTGTGTATAGTATCTCTGAACAGCATAAATTTTCTATTCATAAAGTTGAATTTCATGAAGTACGCCTTAGAAAGTGGAATCAATATAAGCCATGTACTCAAAATATAGCATTAGCTTTAATCTTGTACTCCCGAGACATTGCTCGGCTCATGAGATATACACTGTCGTGCGAAAAGAACTAAATAGTCCGTTAATGGCAAAGAAATATGAGGACAAAAATCACAAGATCGTCACCTGCTTTGTAAGCCTTATGATCTGAAAATGTAATGTGACATCGTGCAAATCCTCGGTGAAACATGTGATCTGTACATTCCCATCTGTTGATTGATTCTCCGACAGCGCGCTTTTCCCATTAGATTGAGGCTCTGTGTTAACTGATAGTTTGGACAAATTTCCATTGAGCTCTGCTGAAGCCATTCTCCAAAAGCAACCAACTTCTCCAACTAATTCCGCACAAAATATGAATTGGAGTTCAAGATCAAGGAATCAGAAGTTAAAACTAGTTCAATACTTGCCTAAGATAATTAGAAAAAGTTATTCCGGAAAGCTTACAGACACAGAGGCTACAGCCCGTAACAAAAAATATATGACAAATCAAAAAATGCCGATTATATAGATGATTAAGAAAGGGCTAGTTCATTGTAGTAATTGGTAATTGTCGCACAATTCTTTCAAATAAATATGCGACAGCAACGGAAATATTCGACAGTAGCAGTTCCGACCAACTCATTTATAGCTTAATCAACCTCAGAAAATCATATTTTTTTTAACAATTTGTGCCTATTGAAATTTAACCACGTCCGATAAAGTGGAGCAGAAGAACAATCATTGAACACCCTTTGACTACGCGAACTGCTATATGCAAATTAGCAAATGCAATTACTACTTCACCAAATATTTCTCTTCCTTTAAACTATAAACAGAGAGGGATAAAGAGAGATACTAGGCTACACTTAAGAGGATTCAGAAACTGCACCAACGCACCGCACATGGCACAAATTGATCATCACTACCCAAAAAATAGATGTTAAAACCTAAATTTTTTCACATGGCACAAGGTTCTGATATCAAGCACTTGATTCCCATGGAAAAAGTTCAATATTTTAACACATCACTCTACTTATAACAACAGATACTTTTGAGAAACAACAATAGGAACAACAACAACAACAACAAGTAAGAAATTAACCTAGAAGCTAAAATAGGGATCTTTAGCAACTATAAATCATTCAAATTCCTGGTGCTATCACCTTCTAAAGTTCAAATCAATTCCTAGAACTCAACAGATGCTTGATGATTTCTCCAACATGTAAACGCAAAATTGGTGAAATTAAGCATCCGATTAAAGGATTAAAGTGGTCGATTACTCTCACCGAGGACGTGGAGTTGCGAATTAGAATCGCTTCGCCCTTTCCCTTTTCCTTCCTTTTCCTTAACACTCGAGAGAAAGAAAGAGGGTCTAGGGTTTTGCTTGAGAAAGGGGAAAAAAAAGAAGGGCGAATTCGGGAATTAGCTTAAGCAATGACTAAGTCGGCAACGAATCACGTTTCGCCGACGACTTTTATACTGAAGTCGGCAGCAAGGCGGTGCCACGATGCCGACTTCAGTGGGAACTAAATTAGTAAGAAGGTGAAAAATGCGCAAAGGCCCCTCAACTAAAGGCTATTTTGAGATGGGTCCTTCAAAATTTATTTTTTCAACTTCTAATTTTTTTTTTTCCCCCCTAGGAATAAAGCTAAAATAAATTTTGAAGTAAGTGAGGTTGTTTACTTTCTTATCATTCCTAGCAATGGAGCATCCGATTCAAAGATCAGTACCGTTAAACATGATTCAAGCTATGTGAACTTTTTAAAAAATCGAATTTTATAATCTTTTTTGACATCATTTACCTTGAGAATTTTTAAAGATTAATTAAACTGAATTTGATACTACTTGATCGTTAGATAAATGATGTTGTAAAATCATGAAATTTAATTTTTATGAAGTTTAAATAGTTTATATTATGTTTATTAATGATGTTGATTGTTGATAGGGAAGCGCCATTGACAGAAATAACGCAGAAGTAAACAGAGTTGTTTACTTCTAGAATTATTCTAGTTTTGCTTCACTTTTTAGCAAATGAAATTATAACAGTTGAAAGGTAACACTCAGGGCCCATTTGGTTCACGATTTGTAATATTTCGATAATTTTTTATATTTTATTGAAAATATTCAAATCATTACCATTCAATTTAAGTTGGGTGGTTGTAAAATGTGCTAATGAAGTAATAAAATTACTGTAGTCTAATAATAATAATATACTAGTAGCTTGATAAATTAGTAACAAACTTGTCATTCCAAATATATAATATACAATATTTTTAAAATATTACAAACCTTGAAGGGAACGGTCCCTTAATATAAATACAATTGCTGCTAGAGTAAATGATTGTTACCTTTGAAGGCAGGGACGAAGTCAGGATTTAATCACGAGGGGGGCCAAAATATATACAAATAAAAGTTTTAGCAGATAAATAAAATTTTAACTACTCAAACTTTTAATAAAAAAATTTAGTGAGTAGATAATTAATGTTAAAAAATATTAAATTTATTTCTTTAATTTACACTTGCTTGCTTGACTTCTAATTTTTTGTTTTGCATTATTCCATTCAAATGACTTTAGAATTAATTTTACTAAATCTAATAGTAATTTAGTTAGAATTTAATTTTTTTTAAATTTTTATTAGTTAAATAGTAACAACCAATAATTAATATCTAACAGAGTTATTAAATTTAGCATACTATTTTATTTAGTTAAATAAATTAACTCATAAAAAATAATTAGAAAGTTAAGAATGTATAAAATAAAATATTTAAAGTTGAAATGACTTATTTCAAAATACACTATAATTAAGAGGTTCTTAGTATATTTTTACCTATAAACACACAAGAAGAGAGAGAAGTCTATACTAGTACTAATTTTTTTTTATAAGATAGACCCATATATTATAAAAATTTATAAGTCATTAAAAAATTATAATGTAAATATTGAAAAGTTGAGGGAGCCATGGCTCCTTTGGGTCTCCACATAGCTCCGCCCCTGTTTGAAGGGTACCTGCGCAGTCAGGCTTTTGAACCTCCGCAGGTGTCAGGAAACTGGGGGTTCGAGTCTCCGACTTCTTGGGTTGTAACTACCCTACTAGTTCTAAAAGGGTCTTGGGGTTTTGGGGAGGATCCGACCCGCTTTTAATTTGGGCCCAATTTTTTGGGCTTTGCAAGGCCCAAAGGTCCAATACCAACACTTTGAGGTTTATCTTAAAAACGAGAAAAAAAAAAAACCTTTTCCATCATAATCTTTGCCCTTAGTGTTACCAAATTTAATGTGAAGATTTTTTAGTATATCGATAAATTGAGAAGAACTATTGGACTCGCAAAAGATAATGGTTAAATTTGAATTTCCCACGAATGAACTTTAACACGAAATTAATAAAGGTTCGCAAACAGCACTTCTGCAGAAACTATATGAAAGCATCTTGCTTCTTTAATGCCATTATTGACATCTTGCTTCTTTGATGACAATACACATCATGAGTTTGGCACAAAGGGAACAAACATGGGCCACTAATCACCCTTATCTCTTATTTAATAAGACCTTGATCATGAACATGATTGGGTGCAAGCTATTCAAATTTGGAAGTACCCTCTCTTGTCAATGTCAAACCATTAGCTAGCCCTCATGAACCCAAAAGCAATTGCACTTAGGTATAAAAAAGCATGGCATTGTGTCATTATCGTGGCGATAAATCCGGTATTTGTCAATAAAAGGGCAAATGATCCAACTTATGTACTACTCTTAAAGCCTTTATTTGGAGACTTATGTAACTAAGAACCCATCATGTAAAAAGAAACTAACCATCAATTGGTTGAGGTGGGGGTTGAGAAGGGTTTTTACCTAACTCACTTGCATTATAGTGGCCTAAGCAATCCTTATCATGCATGCCTTTGTTTACTTAATTTAGGACATGGTAGCATGATTCCTAAGCAAAAAGGGAATGGGCTTGTCAATGAAGTAAAACCCTTTTGGGTGGAGGTGGGGGATGTGTTGAGAAAGGTCAATGGAGTTACCAAATTATTAAGCAAAGATATATATAGTGGCATTATATTATGCAAAGGGCTCATGAGATTGGTGTGAGCTCTAAGGAAATAATTAGAAGGGGGACCCAAAATGGGGAGTTAGGCAAAAATCCTCTCTCATTTCTATGGTAGATGTGCTACAATTATGGATATCACCACTATACTTTTCGTGTTTCTTTTTTAACTTATTACGTTGTTCAAGATTTAGAATTTAGTTGGCTAAAATAGGTTTAACTTCCTGCCTCGTGACAATAGGCCCAGGAGACCCACAAGTTGAGTTGGGTTTAAGTCCAATAAATTGAGTGGAACTGCAGTTCATAATAAATCTAACGACAATAGATCCAACAATAGATCCAACTTTCAAATGCGTTGAGCCATGTCGAAACCCGTGAGTGCTATGGCTAAGCCTTAAGTGCGATAGGTGCACCCTTCCTATCAACACATATTTTTTTGAAATAATTGGTTAGCACTTACGATCCCCAGCGTCCTTTGTGGTACAACCATTGCAAAAAAGATGTTCACGTACATTGAGTCACTTGAAAAGTTACAGACTAAAATGGTATATACACCAAGTCCAATAAGGAGTATAACTAGCTATTATTGTCACCTCAATTTATAGCACTAGTGGTTTTCTTGTCAAGCTATATATATATACATTAATTTCAACAACCTTTTTCTTTTTGAAATAAGGTGTAGTAGTACCATAGGAGATTGATCTTATATTGTTGTTACCATAATTCAAAGGATGCATAAATGTAGCATATTTACCATTATACATGCAACTCAAAAGCTTATGTATGCATATAATAAACATTTGGATTATTTAGTTTGTTTGTATCAATTTCCCACATACCTAATTACTATTCTATACAAAATTATGAATTTGCAAGACAATAGAGTGCGACTTTGTTGACAAGTTCCTCAACAAAATCTTATTGAGACAATTTGGTGAGCCGTGTGATTCATCTGTGCGCCCGAATTTTAACAATATTTGTTCCAATCTAAAATTCTCTTACGCATGCAAATGACGTAAACTTTAACTTTTCAGTTATATCATATTATCTAAAAGATCAATCTGATACAAATCCTATATATGGCATAGCGGATGCAATCTGCAAATAGAAACACAAAGAAATACTTTGAAATTAGTTTAATGTGTCCATGGAAATTAACTCCACTTCATCCCCATTTAAATTGGCAACAAAGTATTATTTTTTTTAAAAAAAAAACTATCCACACTTCCAAGTTTACCCCCTTGACGCAATAGATGGCGAAATGCATGCGTAAGCTCCACCCCCTCTACATCTATAATTCCTTATAAAAGACAAACTTATTAATTTTTAATTTTTTTAAGAAAAAGAAAAAGAAAAAGAAAAAGCAAAAGTCCCTTTGCTTTGTGGTACAACAAAGCCCACAAAAGAATCATCCAACCTACACATGAATTTATGGGAGAGAAAGAAACGCAGGAGACCTACAATGAGTAAAAGGCTACATATGTGAGACATCTAAAGCCCCCCACTTATTAACCCCACCATGCCCTAATAAGTGACCCACTCCTCACTTTGGCATAAATCCGCGAGCGCACGTCCTCTCAAAAGTGATTCTGTACAAGTGCTGTTTGAGTTAAGCTATTTGAGTTAATATACAAACAGTTTAACTTGTAGTAGACGTATATACATGCTCTCGAAAATGCTCGTATATAAGTGTTTGTTTGAGTTAGTGTACACTTTCGCTATAGCCAACTATGTACGTAGCTTCTGCTTCTTGTATAGAAAAGCTAGTAAACAAGCTATATATACAAGCATGCATATATATCAAATACTCAAGGAAACAACAAGATTTACACTTTAATAGCTCAAAATAAGGATTCTACATACGTACATTCGTTGTTATTACATATATTGAAGAAAACAAGTACTAGTTTTGACACACTTCATTAATTTGAAGAGTGTAATTACATAGCTAATTTACTAGCTTGTGGATTGATTCTAATTGGGCAAGCTTACTTCGTCGAGATCATCTAATGATAAGAACACTTCATCTAAGCATGAAAGCTCGGTTCCGTCGTCGCCGAAGCCTGTTGGTGGACCGCAGCTCGACTCGTAGACTCGGCAAATAACCCACTTCTTGTGTTCCTAATGATCATATAGAGTGAACATAGTTAGAGGGACTAGTTAATTTAAAAGAACATGGTGAAAGGATCGCGATAATGGCTAATCACTTCTGCAAAGTGCTTCTATTCTCGAGGTTCGAAATAGTTCTAATAGCTATCTTTTTTCAATAGCTATATGGATTAATATCTTCTTGTGATCTAAAATTAACTTTGTTTGCCGAATACATGATTCGACTTACGTAATACAAAAGCTGTTGCAGAAGCAAAGTCAAAACATGTGCGATCGTATGACTAGAAATAAATATTATGACACTTACTAATCGTTGGTGGCTTCTCTTCTTAAGAGAAGGCCTACTAGAGCTTGAGCTAGTACTTGTGCCTCCACCATCTACTAGATGATATTCATGCATGATCCAATTGGTTTTGATCCCTTGTGGAGCTTCCCCCACATAGAATATGAGGGTCTTCTTCAACCCAACGTCTTTACCACCACTCACTATCGGCTCGTCGGCGTCGAGAGGGCTCCAATATCCACTTGGGGAGGCTCCACTTTGGTCCCTCGTGCGATTGAAGAAGTACCATTGATTGCCTGCTTGAAGAGCTTTACCTTCGAAGTACACATGGTTGTTGTGTAGATGCAACATTAGATTGTGGATCAAAAGCACGTAAAGAGAGAATAAACATATATCGATCGCATCTGTTAATAACAATTCTTGCTATATTATATAGTATCTCTGCTAGACATGAACCTAGTCAAATATATAGTAAAGTTGACCAGCTTCAATGCATCTTATCTGTCAATAACAAATCCTGCTGTACTTTTCAATGTTGGAAGGAAACTAAGAACGAACCATCGAGATCCCAGGGGTCGTAGGGATGGAGATGATCGACGGTGGGGATGATGTCCGGCTGGCATGGGAGGAGCGCGACCTTGCGGCGGAGGAAGTGGACGACGAGCTCCTCGTCGGAGGGGAAGAAGTGGAAGCCAGGAGGAAGCTTGGTGGTTCCTTCTCCCATGGAGATACACAGAAGAGAAGTACACTCACAAAGAAGAGAGAAATATAGAGATCATACCTATATAGGTGTATGTTTGGTGTTGTTGAATGGTACTTATAGTGTTAGAGAGAGAGAGAGAGAGAGAGAGAGATCTAGAGGAGTACTATTGAAGAGGCGGCTACTAACGGAAAGGTGGTGGCGTTGAAAGAGAGGAGACTAGCAAATTGTGTGGAGTTGTGGTATCATTACATGTGTATATATACAAATTGAGAAGGTGATGTGTACGCATGCCTTATACTCTATATATGGTTGGGTGGGTTGTTTTATTATTGACTAATTTAGTTGACTCCTTATGAATGCGGGTTTTGGAATTGCTCTTTATTCTAGAGATAAGTTAGTATATATATATATATATATATATATATATAGAGTCCGGTTGGGATACTATCGATAGCACCAAGGGCTTGGTGCTATCGAGTTTTCTACCATTAGATTTAACTCTTTGATTATTTTTACCCGTTAGATTATACTATTCAACCAACCACCCACTCAATCCTAGGGGGCCCATATCATCCTAACCGCATATTTCTCAATCCAAGGGCTAAAAAATTAATAGCACCAATAGCTTGGTGCTATTGATAGTATTCCAGCCTAGTTCTATATATATATATATCTATAAAGTCCGGTTATGATACTTTTAAAAGCACCAAGCAGTTGGTGTTTGTAAGTTTTCTGCCGTTAGATCTATCCTTATGATCATTTTCGTCCGTTAGATTATAGTATTCAACCAACCACCCACTCAACCCTAGGGGACTACTTTTATTCTAACCACACATTTCTTAATCTAAGGACCGAAAACCTACAAGCACTAATGACTTAGTACTTAATTTTAAAAATATAGAGGCTCAATTATATATATATATATATATATATATATAGTATTTTTTACAAACACTTGGTGCTCATATATAATTTTTTTGATGAGGAAATAAAGCACTTGCTCATTCAACTTTAATTTTTTTGTAGTAAAATCAAAAGTATATATGAATTTGAGAACTCATTTCCATTTACTTTAGATAGCTATAAATGCAGAATCGGAGCCAAATAAGCACTTACTCTTCTGTAGCTAAATTTTGTCGATGTCAAAGTGCAGTAAATATATGAATCAACTAATCTATAATCTGGTAGCTGATAATTAGCGGGTTAGACTTATGCTGTTAACATCTCATTTAATTAGATCTATGCATGTCAAAATCTGACTCATCAATCGCATTTTTTAGAATACTTTACAAAAAGACAACTAATTAGCATCACCTTAAGTATAAAATATATATGCATCATCTATATCAATTAAAAATTGGCACTCAATCAATGGTCAATGGATATGGCATGCACCTAATTAATGATCCTGATCTAGGAATCCATCACATGAAATGCATCATCTATATATATATATATATATATATATATATATATATATATATATATATAGTGAGGCTGGTATGCTTCTGGAATCATGGAGCCCTCCGTGCTTCCAAGTCGTTTTCGATGTTGGGACTTTCGAATCGACGATCGGCTTCGCTAGATTTGATCTAGAGTATTTGAAGTACCTAGAAAATAAATTTCACTATTTTTCGATATCATTTGCCTAGTGATCGAAAGGGCTCAAAATCAACGGCCGAAAATAAAAATCTTACAAAATGTGATGATATGATATTAAAATTTTAGATCAAAGATACTGATCTTGTTTTATATAGTATAAAAAATTTTCTATCAAAATTTTACGTTATTTGGATATTTCTACACTGTTAAACTTGAGAACGGCTCACCACGATCATTAAAATTATTAATTTTGAGCCCCTTTGATCACTAGGTAAATAATATCGAAAAATCGTGAAATTTATTTTCTAGGTACTTTAAATACTCTATATCAAGTCTAACGGAGCCGATCGTCGATTCGAAAATTCCAACAGCAAAAACGAGTTGGAAGCACGGAGGGCTCCGTGCTTCCAGAAGCATACCAGCCTCACTCTATATATACATACATAATTAGAAATGCATCTTATGGTGAATGATGATCATGGGCCAGAAACTTCCAAGAAACCCTAGCATTGATTTGGTTGAGAGCCTCCACTTTATGTCACTCATTCTACATAAGATGTACTGGAAATTTGTGTTGTGTTTTTGAGCAATGAATCAGCAAATGACAGGAATTGTTTTCACTTTTAAAAGTTGTTTAGTTGGAAGTGTCCAATCTCAACTTCTCCATGATTATAAAGCTTGAGTTGGATGCATGTTGTACTATAAGATGAAAAAGATAATTAATATGCATCATTTAGTGATGGAAATATTATTTAAAGTAATTAAAAGCTTAAAAGGCTTCTGAGGTCTTCAAATTGTTAGTTAAGACTCTTTATGGAGCTTTTTTTTTAATTTCTTTGAATAAACTTTAATTTACCTAACTGTAGTTTAGCGCATCTTTACTTTGCCATCTTATGATTCAAAAAGTTATATTTAACTATCTCATGGTTTAGCGCATTTTTACTTTGCTACTTTGTAGTTCAAAAAATTATACTTAACTATTCTGTGATTTTATTGTTGTTTCACTATAAAGATCAATCGTTAAACAGGATATCATGAATTCTGTGATATTTAAAAAAATTCACTTTATTACCTAATTTGATAGTAAGTGGCAAAGTAAAAATACGCTAAACCACAAATGTGCAAATTGAAGTTTATGTTTTTTAATTTTTATTAGATTGATTTTTTAGTAATCCAGTATATATCAAAGTCAATCCAAATGCCTCGATCTCCATAATTTCTAAGAGGTTTAATTCAAGTACATATTTCTATCTATTATTTTAATTATTAGACCAATCTTTTTTGGATAACATGCATAAATTTATCTTCGTATTTACGATGGAAATTCCAGAACTTGATCCAACAATATACAATGTTTTGGAATTGGAGCACTAATTAAACACAAAGCTTTTTTTTAAAAAAGAAAAATTATGCACAGTTTTTGCAATTATTTTCAGAAGTACTTAATTTCATGGGTATATTACACTCTCCATGTTTAGTTGTGAGAGGGACCAGTTTCTTTTTCCTTTTCTTTGAAAAAGACCAATTGCAACATTAGAAGCACATGATTATAATTAGACTATATGGAATATATACTTAACTTTCACCTCTTCAATATTAATGATGGTTATAATTTATCTTTGTACAATTAGGTTTTTTAAAATATTATACAACGTGTTGGCTACTTATTATTGGGCTAAAATAGGTCCAACTTTATGTCCCGTGGCAGTAGACCCAGGAGACTAATAAGTTGAGTTGTGTGAGCCTAATGAGTTGAGTGGGACTGCAGTCCACAAGAGACCTAACGGCAAAATATCCAATAATAGACCTAACGTTCAGGTAGGTTGAGTCAGGTCGAAATTCGTAAGCGCTGTGGTTGAGCCCTTAAGTGCGATAGATATATATGTCCTTCTTATCAGCACGTGCTTTTGGAATAGTTAGTTAGCGCTTACCATTCACACAATATATGTATCTAATAATAACTCTATTTTAAGTAACACTCTAGCATAAGCTACAGTCAAGTTAATGATTTTCAGACTGAATAGCTGTGTATACTGCAAAAATCTCCAATTCTAGAATATCTACACAATATAATTAATATTTTGTAGTGAAGGGCTACAGGATCAAAGCAAATAGACCAAAAAAAAACAATTTAAGTTAATACCCATAAAAAAAGAAAATAGGAAAAAAAAGGGAAAAAAAACAACTACTGCTCATGCATGTCATGCAAACATCACACTCCTCTATCTCCCCAAAAATTGAGCAAATTAAGCAAATGATCAAATAGCCTCCAATATACACCACAGTTGAGTTTGTGAGCATGCGAAGTACAATGGAGAGCATACATAACTTCAAGAGCAAGCCAATGTATATTTATATGATATTTTATAATATTTATGTTGGGAATCTGGTACTCGTCCTGATACCAGATTTTAAGAATATGCAATCCGCTCTGATACTGACTGTTGTTGATCTGGTACCGATTGTTGAAATTCTGCAACGGAAGCGTCAAATCGAATTTTTCTCATAAACTCGTCTTCTCAGCAAAAGTTGATGCAATCACAAAAGAGAGAAAACCAAACAGAAAATATACAGGTGAAATAAGATTCACTAAATAAGAAAAAAATTACACATGACTCCTCTTCTGCATAGAGTAGCTACAGTCCGAGCCCTCTTTCTGAATCTCTCACCCTTCTCTCGTTTTCTATAAATTTAGAAGACCTCTCTCTCATCTTGTGCACCCATACACAAGATATACTAATGACCCACGACTATAAAAGCCGCACACGTCCTCTTGCACGCATGCACTAGGTGTATCTAAAATAATGACCACCTTGGCTATACCATATGGGTGTGACTAAGCCGTCCCACCACCACCAAAATAATAGTACTTATGTTATATATATTTACAACTTGCATCAAAAGCTATCCAAATTCTAGTCCAATTAAATTTATACTCTAATTAATATTTAAATTTTAAATATTAATCTAAATTCAATTAAAATTCAGCGTACCATAAATCTAATCAAATTCTAACAATTTATATATATCTATCTATCTCCTCACTATGTGTGAGTGTGCAAGTGCTAATGTGTCCCAAACTATAATAATAGCAATCATTAATGCACAAGTCCACATTCACCTCAACAATCTCTCTCTCTCTCTCTTTGTAGTAGGAGAAAATTAAATACTTGTGTAGTGCTTCATTATAAGAGGACATGAAATATATATATAAAGGGTTTCATTTCATTTGGGGGAAAAAAAAAAAGGTGAAAAAGGGTAGAGGTGTGCAACTTATTGGGGTTGGTGGTGATAGATAACACACGTGGGGCAACAAAGATCACACAAGCCTCCACTTTAGGGTTTCTATTTTGTGACGTAGAAGTGACGCAATCTTGTCATCCAAATTTACTTTTCTTTTTTCCATTTTTCCTTTTCAATTAAAGACATGTTGTAGGTAGCCCCAAAACACACATATTTTTCATATCCTCATTGAATATGCTACTATGTGTTAAATACAAAGTATATATTAAAGTATCGTTCTTTAACATCTTAAATTTTTATAAATAATGTCAGGTATCATCATTGAAAAAGGTCTTGAGCTCAAGTTCTCTTTGATTTCTATTCTAGTTTAATAATTTTTTTGCCATTTTTTTCAAACCTACATCGTAGATATAGTAAAAAATCTTCATATGGTAGTAAAATATCATTTCTTAGTAGTCTAAGCTTTTCGAGATAGACGATTATCTCATTCATAATTTTGGATCGAACTATTAGCCAAAAGATCAATCTGATAGCAAATGACTGACGATTATATTTAACACTTCCGCTCACGTGTATGATGAGATGTATATATATATATATATATATATATATATATATATAACCAATTTAATTTCAATATGGAGATTTAACACATTAAGTATGATAACTGAGATGTGAACTTGCGATTTCACAAAACTAAAAGGGTTTAGGATTGATACTATATATTTTTTAAAAGCTCTATCTGATAGAAAACGGTCGGGAACTAAACTTTAGCGGGAATGGTGATGGTGATGCTTCTTCTAGAGGTAGTGTGATGCTTGTGGAGATCACATCCATTATTTCTGGGAGCAGATGATGAGATAGGGTTTGCAGAGAAGTAGCATTGAGACATCATCCACTTTTGGTTGTGAAACAAACCTCTTTTTGCTACCATTTTTTCTTCCAAGTGCTTTTTTGCTCAACCAAGTATGGGCAAAGCAATTGTTGGAACTGCCACACCATTATTAAGAGTTTTGAGTGCTTCTCTCTCTCTCTCTCTCTCTCTCTCTCTCTCTCTCTACATTTGAGGAGTTAGAAGGGAAATGGGGATCTCTTTTGGGTGCAATTCATGCCACCATCTTGTTATTAGTGGATCACTTGAGACATGAGCACTTTATCTATTTGTTTGCTAGTGTAGGCTAGTGCACTAGGTATCCACCACTTAGGCTCCAAGGAGGATAAAAAATGGAAACCAATTTCACTACACACAAAAAAAAAAAAAAATTAAAGAGGTATATATATATATAGAGTCCGGCTGGTATACTATCTGTAGCACGGAGGCCTCCGTGCTACCAAGTTGTTTTCAATTATGCGGCTTCCAAATCGACGATCGGCTCCGTTGGACTTGATCTACACTACTGAAAGTATTTGGAAGCTAAATTTCATAATTTTTCGACATCATTTACCTATCAAACGAGTAGTCTAAAAATGAACGGCTGAAAATAAAAATTTCATAAAAAATGATGATAAAAGACTTGAATTTAAGATCAGAGGTAGTGATCTTACTCTCAAGAGTAAAAAAAAATTTCTATAAAAATTTCATCAGATTTGAATTGTTTTACACCGTTAAATTCACAAACGCATCACATCGACCATTAAAATTGTCAATTTTGAGACCTTTTGATCACTAGCCAAATAAGGTCAAAAAATTATGAAATTTATTTTTCAAATACTTTCAATAGTGTAGATCAAGTCTAACGGAGCCGATCGTTGATTTGGAAGCCGCATCATTGAAAACAACTTGGTAGTACGGAGGCCTCCGTGCTACCGATAGTATACCAGCCTAGCTCTCTCTCTCTCTCTCTCTCTCTCTATATATATATATATATATATATATATATATATATATATATATATATATATATATATATATAGGTTTTGAAAAACTTCATATCTTTCATACTCTGTCGCAGCAGTAAGTTTGCTAAATTTAAATCGTGAAATCACAAAATCTGCTAACGTAGAATCAAAAAACCTATATATATATATATATATATATAGGTTTTGATTCTACGTTAGCAGATTATAGGTTTTGATTCTACGTTAGCAGATTATATATATATATATAGGTTTTGATTCTACGTTAGCAGATTTTGTGATTTCACGATTTAAATTTAGCAAACTTACTGCTGCGACAGAGTATGAAAGATATGAAGTTTTTCAAAAGCCACAATTTTGTCGTTAAGTATTCATTGCTATAACTAATCAAAAACCTTTTCAAAAAACCAAAAAAAAAATATATTTAAAAACAAATAGTGAAAGTTAATTTCCTTCAATTATTTAACAAAAGTGCTATTTGTTTCTTCAATTACTGGGCTATTGATGGATGAGCCAAATATTGAATTCAAATTTTAAGCAAACTTCCTATGATTTGTTGTGTGCAAAACCAAGAAATTAAGGGAAAAGAGAAAACTAGTTCAGATTCAATTTAAATTAGCTTTGATGGATGATTTATGCAATCAATGACTTGCTAATAGCTAGGGCTCATCAAGGCCTAGACTTTTCGGGTAACGCAAACCCGGCCCGGCCCGGCCCGAAAAGATTCCTACATTTTTCGGTCCAAATTGATCGAGCCAGGTCAGGTCAGGTCAGGTCAGGTTAGGTCAACTAATAAAACCTCAAATCCAAGCTCTGTTCAAATTGATCGAGCGAGGTCGGGTCAGGTCGGATCAATCGAAGAAGAGAAAAGGCCCGACCCAGCGAAATGTACTAGGCCAGGCAACCCGAGTCGAGCCGGTTTCGCTCGGGTCAATTTAGTCTTCAAAAATTGACATATCTTTCGGTCGTGCGAATTATTTGAACCGGTTTTAAAGTATAAAAAAAGACGCATTCATCTGATAACTATAAATACAACATGCAGAGTTTTTGATCTCTGAAGCATCAAAGCAGACGCATTTGGCCTCGAGATCGTTACCGCTTCGGTGCACCCAAACATTAGACATGGTGCACCCAAACACAGATAACAATTCTTTCCCTATTTAACTGGTCTGGTCTACAGTTGATGTGGTGGACCAGGTTCACCCAAGTCTATTCCCTATGAATGGGTAAAATCGATAGAGGACCCCTCAACGAAAGAAAATTCTGAAGTAGCTCTCTCAACTTTTGATTTGTTGAAATTGCATAATTTAAAGTTTAAAAAATTTAAAAATCTTACAAAATTTATTAATAAGTTTATCAGATTTAAAACTTTAATCACTTTTCAGCATATAAAACTAGATCAATTAGATAACTAATGGATTTAATAAATTTGATAAAATTTGTAACTTAAGTCAGTATTTAAACTCAAAAAATAATTAAAAGATAAAGGATCTCAATCAAAAAGAAAAATAGTTTAGGGGGCTATAGCTTTTCAAAATTTCCTATAGTTTAGGGGGCTCTTTATACATTTTCACCTAAATAAAAATGTATAAAAAAATAAGTACATAAACAAAACCTTGCCATGCTCCTCCTCCTCCTCCTCCTCCCCGAGCTCCTCCCATGGCGGCCTCCGCCGCCTCCTCCTCCTCCCTCCGCCGCCGCCTCCTCCACTCCACCACCACCACCACCACCACCTCCATCTTCTCCTTCCTCAACTCCGGCGACCTCTCCGGCGCCCTCTCCGCCGCCTCCGCCTCCGCCGCCGCCGCTGCACCGCTCCCCTCCTCCGCCCTCCTCCGCCTCCTCCTCCTCTGCTCCCACCGCCGCTCCCTCCCCTCCGCCATCCTCGCCACCTCCCTCCTCCCACTCGCCCCCTCCCCCTCCTCCACCTTCCTCCTCAACCGCGCCATCGAGACCCTCGCCCTCTGCGGCGGCCTCGCCCACGCCCGCGCCCTGTTCGACGAAATGCCCCGCCGCGACGGCGGCTCCTGGAACGCCCTCCTCGCCGCGCACGCCCGCGCCGCGCGCCCCGCCGACGCCCTCGCCCTCTTCGCCCGCATGCGCTCCTCCGGAGTCAGCCCTAAAGGCGTCACCTTTGCCTCCGCGCTGAGCTCCTGCGCCGACCTCTCCGACCTCCCCTTCGCCGCGCAGCTCCACGGCCTCCTCCTCAAGCTCGGCTTCGGCTGCAACATCATCCTCTGCACCGCCCTCGTCGACGTCTACGGGAAATGTCGCGTCGTCGACGATGCGCGCAAGGTGTTCGATTCAATGCCGAGCCCGAATCCGGTCTCTTGGAACGTGATCATTCGCCGGTACCTCGAAGCGGGCCGAGGAGACGACGCCATTTTAATGTTCTTTAAAATGATTCGGACGGGCGCCGTCGTGCCTTTGAATTTTACCGTCTCGAACGCTCTTCTCGCTTGCTCGGATCAGTCGGCGCTGATCGAGGGGAGCTTGATACATGGAATGGTTGTAAAGATTGGTTACGACCGCGATGCTCTCGTCAGGAACTCGATTGTTGAAATGTATGCAAAGTGCGGGGCTCTTCGCGATGCTCGTAGACTCTTTGATGTTTCCGGTGGAAAAGACGTCGTGTTGTGGACTTCGATGGTGTCGAGTTATGCGTCCCGCGGGAGGGTCAGCGAGGCGGAGGAGTTGTTCGAACAAATGCCCGAGCGAAATGTGGTGTCTTGGAATGCGATGTTCGCGGGCTACGCGCAGTGGTCTTCGTGGGAAAAGGTTTTCTATTTATTTCATAGGATGGGGAAGGAAACAGAAGAAATAGATCTCGTCACCCTCGGTTTGATTCTGAATGCTTGCGCCAACCTATTCGATCTCGAGAAAGGGAGACAAGTTCACGGCTTCGCTTATCGGCGTGGCTTTTCCTTCGATCTCTTCTTTAACAATGCACTCCTGGGAATGTATGCCAAGTGCGGGCGTCTAAGAAGCGCCGAGATCTTATTCTCGAAGCTGGGTCCTAACAGGGATAGAGTTTCGTGGAACTCTCTGATCTCTGGGTATGAGCGCCATTGCCGGAGCGAAGAGGCGTTGAACGCTCTCACCGTGATGCAGTCGGAGGCTTGTCCTAATAATTCGACGTTTAGCTCAGCTTTAGCCGCTTGCGCGAACATCTTCATGCTCAACCAGGGGAAGCAAATTCACGGGAACATGATAAGGAATGGGTTCGAAATCGACGACATAATTAGGGCAGCATTAGTTGACATGTACTCCAAGTGCAGGTTGATAGATTATTCAATTAGGGTTTTTAAAGAGAGGCGATCGGACGATGTGGTCGTTTGGAATTCGATGATACTAGGGTGTGCTCACAATGCGAGAGGCGAGTACGGTCTCGAGTTATTCGAAGAGATGAGAGGCCATGGGATTAAAGCGGACAATGTTACTTTTGTTGGTGCTTTGCTTGCTTGCATAAGCGAAGGGTATGTTAACTTGGGACAAACCTACTTTAATTTGTTGAGTGAAGAGTATGGTATTATACCTCGCATCGAGCATTACGAGTGTATGATCGAACTATTTGGCAAGCATGGGTTCATGGTGGAGCTCGAGGAGTTTGTGGAACGAATGCCGTTTGAGCCGACTATCGCGATGTGGACCAGGATCTTCGACTCTTGTCGAGAATATGGGAATAGAAGGTTGGGGGAAAGGGCTGCGAGGTGCATTAATGAGTCTAACCCCTTAAATCCGGTTCGATTTGAGGTCCTTAATTCTGAATCAGATTTGGCTCTGAGAGAATCGATGGATTGCACGTAAAAACTATGAATCGAGGTCAATTTCAGTGTATAGATTCATCGAAGGGCCCTAATGCGGATAAATATGGGATAGCTCAGGAAAATTCCGGTGAGATGAAGCTGCAGCATTTTAAAGGATTGCGCGTTGCACACTCCTAGTCATTGATTTATCTCCAGCTTCAGTCCCCACCACATACAGAAGATCATCGATGAGTGTGTAACCTTCATTAGCGAACAAAAGGGCCGTCCTTGTCGCGGAAGTCTCTTTAGTTTTCGATCAAGAGCGCAAAACTTTCAAATTTTGACCGATTTTGAAGTGTGCTTAAATGACAAGTGCTGTGCATGATTCTCGAATTTCACGGACGGTAGTGCGGGAGATAGAATCTGAGAGATCTCGAAGGAAGCCGATCATGCTGAGGTACGAAGTAAGAAAGGTAACAAGAACATATGTTATCACGACTATCGGCAAACAAAGTTTATCTGATTAGTGCTATGTTAAATGATAACTACATTTTTCCATACATGTTTGTCATTTTCGTTTTTGTGTACAAATTTAGAATCATTTAAGTGATGAGACCACATGAACTATGTTTGGTGTCTCTCTTGCCAAAGTTGCAATTTTATTGATAAACCATATAGTCATTGAGGAGCAAATTGTTACATTCAATATCTTTTTACTAGCATAAGTTGACAAACAATGATTGGGATAAATAATAAAGCAGGAATACAGAAACATCATTAGAAGAAGATAAATAAGTTCCAAAATTTTGATATAAGAATGTTACATCATTTCCACACCTCTCATGCTTGGAATGTTCCGTTCTTGTCGGTAAACTTCGACCACATAAGCTACTCATAATAAACGCCTTCCATATACATATCCGCATCCTTTTCGCAGTTGAATTCGTAGAGGACTAGGTATTCTTGTGAGTTGAAAATGAAATCAGAGATGATCTGATTCTCTAGAACCGAGCGAAAGATCACGATTTGAATGGTATCGTAGCTGATCGTAGGATCTTCGGTTCTGTGATCTGTTAAATGCCCTAAATCAACCTCACTTTTCACCATGCAACAAGCTCAGATTGTACACAATCTTTCACTCTCTTCATTTGATCAACTAGCAGTTCAACCATGCCATATATCTCCTCACCTTCACAATGAGACTTATCACTTGCCACAAACACATGCTTGACACTCCTCACCTCAATCCAGCTACAAGCTTGGTCCTTCTTCAGACCCTTCCCCTTCATGAGTGCCCTAACTCGTCGCGCATCGTCCCAATGACCCGCCGCGGCATAAATGTTGGACAACATGACATACCTCGCCCCGTTCTCCGGCTCTAACTGGATGAGATGGTCCGCAGCTCTCTCCGCAAGCTCCACGTTCCCGTGCACCCGGCACGCGCCCAGTAACGCTCCCCATGTCCCGGCGGTGCCCAATCCGCTTCTCGACGACAAACTTTCTATGAACTTCGTGGCCTCCTCTAGTCGGCAGTTCCTGCCAAGAGTATCGATGAAGGCCGCAAAGTGCTCGGGCCTCGGCTGTAATCCATACTTCTCCATTAAATCTAGGGCTCGCCGCCCTTCGGAAACCAACCCGGCGTGGCTACACGCGGCGAGCACGCCGAGAAACGTGACGTGGGTCGGTGCAACGCCCGCTCCTAACATCCTTTCGAACATGGCTAGCGATTGCGTTCCTTGACCGTTGTTAGCAAACCCGGTAACCATGGAGTTCCAGGACACGAAATCCCTCTCCGGCATCAGGCCGAACAGGTCCATCGCGGACGCCATGTTTCCACATTTCGCGTACATGTCGATCAAAGCATTGTGTATGAAGATGTTGAATTGCTCCGAATTGATGAACCTTCTTAGCACGAAACCGTGCGCTTGCTTCCCGCGCGCGATGAGCCCCGACTTGGCGCACGCTCCCAAAGCCGACACCAGCGTGAACGGGGTCGGCTCCGCCCCTTCTCCCAGCATCCTCTCGAACAGCTCCAATGCTGCTTCCTCCTCCCCATTCTGCTCGTGCCCCGAAATGAGTGCCGTCCACGAGACCGCGTCCCGCACCGGGATCCGCTCGAACACCCGAACGGCGTCCTCCAATCGCCGAGCCCACGCGTACGCCGCGATCAAAGAGGTCCACGAGACAGAATCCCTAACAGTCATATGATCGAACACCCGGCGCGAGTCGTCGGGGCGATTACACTTCCCGTAAGCGTCGACCACCGCGTTGCACGTGATGAGGTTCATCTCCAACCCGGAGACCACCGCGGAGCCGTGGAGCTGACGCAGGGGCTGCAGGGCGCCCAAACTGGCGCAGGCGGCGGCGGCGCCGACGACAGTGAAGCGGTCGACGGCGACGGCGGGCCCCAAGGCGCGATCTTGGAGCAATTGGGCGAAGGTTCGTAGGGCGCGGCGGGGGTGGCCGAGGTGGGAGAGGGCGGAGATGAGGGTGTTGTAGGAGACGAGGTTTCGCGCGGGCATTTCGTCGAACAGTTGGAGGGCGCGGGGGAGGGTGCGCTGGGAGCGGGCGAGCGCGGCGAGGAGGGTGTTGTAGGAGTGGGCGTTCTTGAAGGGGAGGTCGTCGAACGCCGCCTCCGCCGCCGCCTCCGCCGCCGCCACCGGCGCCGGCGCCGGCGCCGCCGTAGCGGCGGAGGGAGGGGGGGAGGAGTAGAGGGAGATGAGGCGGTTGGAGAGGAGGGTGTGGTGGGTGAGGGCGGATTTGAGGAGGAGGGCGTGGAGGGCGCGGCCGCGGCGGAGGTCGGAGGAGGAGACGAAGAGGTCGAGGAGGGGGAGGACGCCGGAGACGGTGATCATGGCGGCGGCGGATGCGGCGGCGATGGGCGGCGGCGCCGCCGCGCATGGTCGGTGGGGGAGGAGGATGAGTCGGGGGTTTTCCGAGGGGTTTTTGAATCTCCTCTTTTGTAGTAAACGTGCACTTCGTGTAGCGAATCAGCACCGTCTATCAGTCCATCAGCTCGAATCTTAAAGCTACTCATTTATAATAATTGTTTACATATTTATTTTCATATTTTAAGAGGATTCTATATTTTTTAGAACTAAACTCTATTTTATTAGCTGATGTAACATGATTCGCATTTTCGCATTCTAGACCTTTTTGACCAATAAATTATCTTCTTTAGAAAAACTGTTCTTTATATTATTTTATATTCATAGCTCGTTCTGTGTAAGCTCGATATTTTTTGATAGTACTGAAATATCAATTTAAAGTAAATAAAAATGAAACCTTCTCTACGACTCGGTATATTTTCGGTTCAGTTCTACTTCAACTGCTTTCGCTCGATTATCATTTTGTTTCTTTCGACAGTTTTTCTATATATCAGCTTAATATTTTGGGTTAGATCTGAGCTGTTTAACAGTTTTGATAACTCCAATCTCTAATCCTATTGGTTTGGTAGGCTAATTATTATTATAATAATACAAATATTAAGAAATTAATTAAGAAAAAGTCACACTCAACCAAAAAGAAAAGAGAAAAAAGAGCATCTTCAAATCACATCAATTAAAAAAAAGCAAGTAGAATAAGTGCAAACGAATTAGTCCATTTTCGCGTTTTTTTCTCCTTTTCAATTCAACCTCTTTTTTCTCTCTCTTCTTTCTCTCTCTTAAAAAGAGTCTCCGTTCCCACGACGACTTTTTTCGCCCTTGTGTATATAAACTCCCCCTCTCAGCTAAACCCTCTTCCCCTTCGATCCTCTCTCTCTCTCTCTCTCTCTCTCTCTCGTGCGGAGCGAAGAATCTCGTGCCACGGCCTCTTCCTCTCTCTCCTTCGACAGGTAGGGTTTTCTCTCTCTCTCTCGAACTCCGCCCCGCGCGATCTCTTCGTGAATCGCGAAGTCTCGTACTAGGAGTAGCTGTTTCGGTCGATTCGATGCCCGGATCGGTACCCGCCTCGAATCTGGGGAGTACGCGTTCCGGATCTTGTGTTTGAGTTAAAAGATGAGAAATTTGGGGGGGTTTGGTTGGTTTTCCTGTTTTGATCTCGGAATTTGAGCTGTGATTTGGTTTGAGGGTTTCTGGTCGGAGGTGGTGGGTCCGTGGTGTTCGATCCGAGGTTTATTTGCTGTTTTTTTGGGGGTTTGATGATTGTGTTGGGAGATTAGGTCGAAAAGCTCGAGTTTTTAGGGTTTTTTTTTAGGAGGAGGGGGGAAATTTGGTGTGTGGTTCAGATGATGATGGGGTTTGTTTGGTTATCGCAGGTGGGGGTTTCGCGATGGCGAACGCGGTGGCTTGCGTGGAGAGGGCGACGAGCGACATGCTCATCGGTCCAGATTGGGCGGTCAACATCGAGCTCTGCGACGTTATTAACATGGACCCTGCGTATGATCCTTCTCTTTGGTCACTCTTTTAGGGTTTTGGTTTTTTCTCATCTTTTTTACTACTTTGCATTTGCATATGTTTTGTTTGTCAAAATGAGGGGCTGATTGGAGAGGACCCCTGAAGCTCGGATCTTTGATCCACAATATATGCCTTGTGCAACTGCAAACTGCAAACTGCAAACTACAATTTGAATTGAAAAAACCAATTTTGTAGACCTTCTGAAATTGAGATTGACTATACAATAAGGAAAATCTAAAGCAGCTGCGGGCTGGTTGGCTTGCTGCAGCTTCTGTAGGGGCGATTGAGTTTAGCTGTGAGAAGAAGCTAATGCCCGGGCAAACAAAGGCATCTCTTGGAGACTAGGGGCGAAAGTTTCAAATTGGAGCTTTTGTTAATGATGAGTGAAAGCTCACCAGTCCCAATAAAAGCTCTGGACATTTTGTTTGCAGCGGTCTTCTTCGTTGTAGAGAAGATGCTCTAGAACCCCAGCTGGAGTTGTATGCAGAAGTGTTGTTTGAGAAGAGCTGCTCGAAAAAGTGTCGACAACTTTTTCATCGAAAGTTCATATAGGACCAGTGCTTTCACTGTGCCCTTGGGGATTATTTGAGCATTAAGTCCCGGCATTTGGTCTTATATTGCCTGGTATGCTTGTTGTGATGTTGAATGCACTTAAGTATTTGGCTTGCATTCGCAAATAGGATATATTTTCTCCTTGAATGCCTATTTTATGTGTCATAGGAAAAGGTTACCCCTAACCAACCATGTGGTAGTTTCCTACTAGATCTCTTGTTTATTTTGTGTTGTTCTTTAAGTCAAAATTTTCTTATTTCACAATGCTGTTGACCGATGTATTATTCACTAATAGTGAATACTTAATGAACCACAGGCAAACAAAGGATGCAATTAAGGCACTTAAGAAGCGTCTAGGAAGCAAGAATCCCAAAATACAACTTCTCACTCTCTTTGTGAGTACATAAGAAAATTTATTCTTTTGAGATGGCCATTTCTGTAGCAATAATTTGGCAATATGGCATTTCTTTTTATCTACTTTGTGGCTGTTAATTTGTATTAATTATGAAATTACGCATTAGGTGTTGGAGACTTTAAGCAAAAATTGTGGGGATATTGTCCACCAGCAAATTGCCGAACGTGATATATTACAAGAAATGGTGAAGATAGTGAAGAAAAAGGCATGAACCACAACCCATCAATATCAGAACCTTGCAACTTTACATCTTTTCTAGTAAATTATGGCTCTATAAAATAACTTCGTGTTCACTTGAGCAGCCAGACTTAAGTGTGAGAGAGAAGATCTTGGTTCTGATAGACACATGGCAAGATGCTTTGGGGGGGCCAGGTGCAAAGTATCCCCAGTACCGTGCAGCATACCAAGAACTTAGGGTAAAGCCTCTTTCTTGATCTTAGCTTGATGACATTTTTACATATGTACCCCTGAAAAATCATCTATTAACATGTACAGGTCCTTGAAAACTGAGTTTGTTCACATATACCTTTATACTTACAAAACGGAGTTCATAGCATAGTTTCGTGATACTCTAATGTCTTTTTAAGTGTTATTTGATGATCCTTTAATGTCTTTTGGGGGCCCATTGTTCGTACATTTGATGTTTACAGCTATAAAGTTGTATATAACTGTTTGATCTCTGACTTTGTCAGAGTCCAGGTGGTTTATATGTTTGAGTGCCCTCATGTGCTTCTTGATAACATTTGGATTATCGTTTTTCTCATGATCGACTTAGTTTCTATGCATCGATGAACCGGTGACATAAGGAAACTTGTTGTTCTTCTTATTATAGGCTGCTGGAGTAGAATTTCCACCTCGCACAGAAGACGCAGCTCCATTGTTTGCCCCTCCCCAAAGTCAACCAATACGCCATCAGCCCGCCGTGCCACACTACGAGGATGCAGCTTTAGGAGCATCTCTTCAATCTGATGCTTCTACTCTAAGGTATCTTCTTTGTTTACTCCAACATTGTTCTTAATCATACTCAACCTGGTCTCTGTTTTTAACCTCTTTGTTTGACCTATTCGGATGAAAAATTTAATGTTCTTCATCTGTTCAAAGTGTTCTTTTATGAGTTCTTTTAGCTTATAATTTGTTCATCATTTTATGATAAAAAGGATATTTCTTAATACTAGCAAATGAGGATTGCACTAGTAACTGAACACCAAGATCAGTCCTCATCATATCTTATGTAATCAAGTGTGTATCTGATATTTGAAGCATCTAGGTTCCTTAAATTGTTTGCTGCTCAGAGAAATGAATTTATCATGCAATTATGCAAAATAAACTGGAATCCTGAGTGACTGTGGGATGGAGAAGTTCAACAGTTTTATTGTAATTAATTAGGCATCAGAGACAGGAACAGTTGCTTTGGAGGACTGAAGATGATGGTATATGTTCATGTATAATACGGAAACTTTTTTGGTCGAATAATTGCCGCGTTAGTAGCATTTTCTGCTTAAAATTCCCTATTAGCAGTTCATTTTCTTATGGTGTGAAATGATAATGTTGCCTTTATTCGAACGGTTTGTCTTTTGCAATGTCTTTGTGTACTTCTACTGAACATTTCTACGTGATTGTTTATCGTACACATTCATATTTGTTGGCCTTTTTTGCAGCCATAAGCAATTTTTTTTCTTCATTGAGAAGTCGGTTGATAAATAATATGCATATCTAGTTCCACGATTTGTTTTATCTATACTAGGAGCAAAAAGTACGTAGCTCCCCCAAAACTAACTAGATAATCTGCTTCAGAAATAGGTGAAATGTATGAATGCACCGATCACTGAGCTGTTTGTTGTTGTTAAAAATTTAAAACTATTTTGACTGCTTCCAAATTCCTTACTTGCTCTGAATTGCAGAATAATTAGTGGTTATTTCATGTTGATGCAGCTCGGAAGAAATTCAGACTGCTCGAGGGATAGCAGATGTATTATCTGACATGCTGAATGCATTGGATCATAATAACCCAGAGGTACTTCTTTTCTTTATATTGCTGTGGAATTATAACCACTCTTACTTTGGACAGTTTACTTTGGAATTATAAGTAGATTTTACTCACTTCTGTTGCTCAGATGATATGCTAATGATCTGAATGTATATAATGAAATTGTCTTGGCATTGACAAATGCCAGTACCCTTATGGAGACTCAATATTGTTTTTATAGTTTGTCCTTTTATCTGCGCAAATAATTTTCCTAGGGATGTAAATATACTCTATCCTCCATCTGCTTAAGAATTCACTATAATATGCAATTTTATTAATGTCATAAATTAATATTTGACAATTACTTCAACAGAAAATGATATAGTAGTTTTCAGCTGTTATTCATAGTTGCAAAATTATTGCAGCATCTTTTTGTGTGATCAAGTATCATTAGCTTTCGTACAACTTTTTATTATTATTATTCTTGTAGATCAAATTAAAGCATTCCGCATTGCCATCTAATGATTTATGCCATATGCCTCTTAAATTAGGGTGTGAAACAAGAAGTCATTGTCGAGCTTGTCGAGCAGTGCCGCACCTACGAAAAGCGTGTCATGAATTTAGTGAATAACACTGGGTATGGATGCATTTCTCCTAGTCTTAATTTATATTAGTTCAAATTGTACAAACTTTACTGGGATTATATTACATTCTTAATAGGGTACCTGAATTTCTAAAAATTTTATTTTGCCTCATAAACTTCCACTATTTTTGATAAGTTATGGTGTTTGCAAGCTGTAATCTGATGGAATATTCTGTCACTTGACTGAATATTCAATATCAATTTTGAGAGAAAACCTGCATCAAAAGTACTAAAATGCTCGGCATTAAAAAAAAAAATTTAAATTTTAAAAGTTCGGGTACCCATTTCAGAATGTGCTATTGTTCAGGTAAGATTTATATGCCTTTACCTATACATTATCTGGGGGAATAGCATAATGTTGATATTTTTATTGCTCTGAATTTGGCAGAGATGAGAGTCTTCTATTTCAGGCCCTGGCTCTAAATGACGACCTTCAGCGTGTGCTTCAAAGGCACGATAATATAGCAAAAGAAACTCTCACTGTTGGAGCTGCTGCTGCTTCCTTTGCTTCTCCTGCCGCTGTAGGCCACGGAACTCCTCCCACTTCCAGAAGTACAGCTCCGTCGGTTACCCCTCTTGTTAATGTCAACCACGAGGAGGATGAGTCCGAGGATGATTTTTCCCAGCTTTCACGCAGGTGAAATAACGACATTTCTGATACTTCCAATAGATGTCCTTAAAATTCCTACAAGGACAGAGAGTGCGCGCGCCCGTGCACTCTCCCCACCACCACCCTGGCGTCATGTAACGCAATTCATCTTTAACATTTCTATTATTAAGTGACGGGCTTTCCATCATTTTCATTAGGATCTGCCGTTTAAATCGAGCGCATCATAGTCATTTTGTCACGCAACACGTCACACAACTAAAAATATTTTTATTCACGATTTGTTCAACGAGTCACGTGGCTATCATATTTTCCCATTTGACGATCTCACATGTTCTTTCTTTGATATTTTTTTTGGTGCATTATTCTAGGACGGCAAGGGATAGCACACCTGTGCAAAGTGGGAAATCTCCTATTGCAAAGAAAGAAAGGGTGTACACAAGCCCTCTCATTCCTCCGCCGCCATCGGCAAAGAACCCGGTCAGCACCGAGTCTTCAATGGTGGATTATCTCAGTGGCGATCTCTACAAATCTGGAAAGCGGTCGGAAAAATCTTCCCCTCCCTCTTCCACTCCACCTTCGGCATTCTATAGCCCGCCGAAATACGATGAGCCTCTTCCGAAGGCCCAAAGCCCACGCAAATATGATGAGCCTCTTCCGAAGACCTATAGCCCACCCAAATACGACGAGCCCGCGCCTCTTCAGAAGTCGAAATCCATCGATGAGAATTTTCAGAAAGCTTCCTGGGACGCACAACCATCGGGTTCTTTACCTCCACCCCCGGCAAAATATGGCCAGAGACAACAATTCTTTGAACAACAACAGGCATCGCCTGGCGGGCAATCGGGAAGTGCTTACAACGGGCTGACAATGCAAGCCCGGAATTTGTCGCTTAACGACAGAAGCACTTCTTTAGACTCGCAGGAGCTGTCCTCGCCCGCAAAACAGGAAAAACCCGAGGACTTGCTGTTCAAAGATCTCGTGGACTTCGCAAGGGCCAAATCGTCGTCCCCTTCGACGAAGCCCGCCAACAGTCGCAGGACTCGGTGAGCGGACTCGCTCGTTCCCAGGTTTGACGCCGTCTTACTGTTTATATAATTTGTTCTTTATCAGTGTCGTGTATGAAACAAAAGAGGAGTCTAGGTAGCCGCATAATAAAAGAGGGATTTTTGTTATGGTTTGGATTTGGCTTTCGTAGTCGGGTTATTTCATGAGATTGTGTATATCCTGTTTAGAATAGCATCGATGAGCCGATACACTACTGTGTTGTTTTTATACTCGATTTACTTGTTATGTGCTTATTTTCTCGTCCGCGCCGCGACTATTTCCATCTCTATTATTTGTTGGTTGCTGCTGTGTATGAAAGTATTGTGAGAAACTTCACATTGGTATCATGCTCAAATTCTGAAAATTATGATAGTTCTTAGTTCTTACCAAGTTGATGTTGATGGTGAATGCAATATTTTTATTTTTTCCCCCACTTGTTTCTTTAACAAGATAATAATTTGCTTGGAATTGCTGTGTATGGAGTATTAGGATCAACCTCTCCAAAATTATTATATGATTAAACCCTTAACATTGATCCAACCCCTTTGCTCACTCTAAGATGTTTGTGTTCTTTTATGTTCTCCACATTTTTACTCTATTTTACCTCTTCCTACACGAACTTACTGCTATAAACTAGTTTTTTGTCAAGGTAACGTGGCCAATATGATTTGTTGAACATGAATTATTTATGTAACAATCACAGCAATTAGAGGAGTGGATAATCATTAAGAGGACACAAATGTCAACTACTTGTGACTTAAGATTCCACATTCGGCTCAATGCAAGCTGTCTCTAAGCTTTACATCTATCTATCTATTATTCTAAAAAAGGAAAATAAAAATAATTAAAATTGCATATAAGATTATAATAAAAATATAGGCTAAATTATAGAAAATTTGTATAAATACCTGCTTTTTTACTTTTCCTTCCTGACTTTTAAAAATCTATATTTTGTCCCCTTAAAATTTAAAAAATATTTTCAGGAGGTACGGTGTTAATAGAAAGGATAAAATGATCAAACTATTCTTACTTCTTCTATAAAAAAATAATTTTATAATATATTTCTGTCATTTTGAAGGGTATTTTCGATATAAATTATAAAAAATAGACGGAATAGTGATGGAACCTGACGGAGGGGAGCTAAATGCAGCAACTTGAAATATTGAGGGAATAAAATATAAATTTTTGAAAGTTAAAAAGAAAAAAAATAAAAAATTAAATATTTATAAGGAGATTTTTTGTAATTTAGTCAAAAACATATTGTGAAAAAAATGCAAAAGAGTGTAACGCTAGCACGTAGGCACGAATGTCAAAGTAGGGTTGGCAACACAACGTGCCAGAATTGGCCCTGACTCGGCCATTTCAAGGATCAACATTTTTGACCCGATCAGATTCAGATTCTGTGTCGTCAATTTCTCCGAAATTTCGCACCACACCCAAAACATTAATAAAACTGTGCTCGAAAAGCTTGTTTTAATTATATACAATTTATATTTCTTTTAAAATTTAATAAAGGCTCGGCAAGTAGGTTTAAACAACCCTGCGTAGAATTATTCTTTGTTAACTGCTGCATTTCTAATTGCTTGTTTCGATCTGAATGTGGATCGAAAAATAACAATTGGATCTTTATTCAAAGATCCAATTGCAGTATTCAGACGCAGATACAGCAAACCAAATAGAATTTTCGGACTCGTCTAAACTTGCGTTCGCAATGCAAATTGAAACGCAAGCGGCCGGTTTAGGGCTTTCATTTGTTGTCGAACGACGGGGCGGGTGACACTTTAGTTTCTCAAACTTTAATTTATTATAATTTCTACCTTGAACTTTCAACATTGTTGCAATCAAATCTCACAACCCACTTTAATTGATTAAAGACTAATACATAGAAAACTTCTGTTGGCTTAAATGGGCCAGCATCCTGTCCTGTGGCGGGAGGCCATGTTGGGCCGAGTTATGTTCGAAATGGCGTGAGGCTGGGTGGGCCGAGTCATGTTCGAAGTGGCGTGAGGCTGGTGGGGCCGAGTCACAATCGAGACCCGTGGGCGCTGTATCTGTACGCTTTAAGTGAATTGGTTGCGTATTTCTAACAGCTTTGGATTAATGGTTAGCGCCAACGATCCGACAACCTCTTCTATAAATACTTGAATTTTTTACTTTTTTTTTTATGACTTCCAAAACTTACATTTGATCCTCTCAAAATTTTAAATCGATATATTTAGCCTCCTTCAGTCAGGATTCTGTCACTATTCCGACCATTTCTTATAAATTATACCGAAAATATCTTTAAAATGATACAAATCTATTAATTTTTTTTTTTATTTTTATAGAACAAGTAAAGATTGGTGGTTGATACCCGAGATCCCAATCACAAAAAAATGTAAATATTTTTGAAATTTTAAGAAGGCAAAATATAGGTTTATGAAAGTCAGTGGAAGAACGTGAAAAAGCGAGTATTTATAAAATAAAAAAAATTCTGTATTTTAATCTTGAATAAATGTGGATTCATCGCTAATGTAAAAGTGATGTAACATCTCACTTTTTAACGCATCACCAATCACAACGCTACTACATCACCTGCATATCAGCGATATATTAATATTTGATAAACTAAATTAAAATTATAATATTTAAATGTAATAATTCTGAAAGTTCGTAAGACCAAAATGTCGGCGACCAAATGTGCAATCTACCAAAGTGAAACCGACGTCTCTTCCAAAGTAAAAAAGAAAGAAAAAAGAAATATTTATTTCCACATCCTACGGCTAGCATTTGTCGCCGAGTGTCATCTTCAAACCGCGTTTACAACCGCGCTGTTACGGCAACGCGGTTAAGAAAAAGAAAAAAAGGGACAATTTCATATGCATCCGTACAAAATTTTTAATAATCACATATTTTTGTTTCAAGTTTTTAAAAATATATATAAATTTTTATTATTATGTCCTTACAAATAATAATTAATACGAAAATATTAAAAAGTAAAATATTTTGAATCAGCTTAACAGATTTATTTAGTATACCTCGTGTAATTATCGTAATTATAAATTAGGGATAACTTCAAATACCACCCCTGTGGTTTCGTGCTTTCTCACTTTAGTGTCCTGTGGTTTAAAACGTATCACTTTAGTACCCTGTGGTTTGATTATTCTCTTTTTTTGTTATCTTTTGTTAATTTTTTCGTTAAATTGTACAGAAAAAATTTCAAATATCCCACCTATGGTTTATCGAATATTCACTTTACTATCCTGTAGTTTTAACTTTCTCATTAATTTAACGAAAAAATTAACAAAAAGATAACAAAAAGAGAATAACTAAACCACATGGTACTAAAGTGATACGTTTTAAACCACAGGGCACTAAAGTGAGAAAACACGAAACCACATGGGTGGTATTTGAAGTTATCCCTATAAATTAATTAAAGTAAGTAATTAGCAAGTATATTCTATATGATTTTACTATAAATATATAGTAGAAAAATCAACTTCAACTTGTCAACTGATAAAAAAAGAATATACTTTTAGAAAAATATATATTTGATAATTAATTATTTTTTTTTTTTTTTGTAAAGAATAAATAACTGAAAAAAAGGAAAACTTTGTACTGGGGAGTCGTTGCCGACTTTAATATAAACGCGGCAAAAAGGGGCCCACCTCGCGACGGTTGGAGTCAAAACAAAAAAAGAACACAAAAAAAAAAAAAAAAAAAACAAAAAACGGTTGGTTGGGTCGATTGGTCCCCGCCACGTCATCATCCGAGTGGGACCCACTTTGCCACGTAAGAAGGGGAAATTATTCCATGCACCGAGTTCGTCGGCGGACCACTTTCTTTGTAGTGCTGTTTGGTTGCACACAGTTGTAATTTTATTGCATTTTCGACTTCGTGCAGATTCGAATACAGTACTATTCTGGCTGGTGCAGTTAAACTCAACTGCTCTATCATACCAGAAAAAGTAGCTCGTCGACATATACTGTTGTCAAAGTTTTTTATGATTCTGCCCATCTCATGAGTCTACAATTTTTTTTTTTTTTTTCTAATTTAGAAATTTTCTATACAGACATAGACTCTATTTAGACAAAATTAATAAAAAGTTACAAGTATAGTTATAATTGCATTCAAGTTGATTGTAATTTCAGCTTATAGCAGTCAGGAAGACTAATTTTAAACAAGAGAGAAATTTACCTATCAATTCATCTTCTTTTTTTCTAGTTATATATTGGAGGTGCCGTGGTTATTTTCTATATAAAATGATGAAATTCATAAAAATAGTTTTCAATTTTATGTAACCAAATAAATTACTTATAGTCGCAACATTTTTTGTTACAAATGGTGTATTATCAGTTATCTGTATTTCAAATTACACTATATTTATAACAATTATATTATATAATAACCAAATGGCCTGTCAATGAGCAACGGCATGATCATCGTTATTGTTATTATTATTCTTTCTTACGAATTAAATAAATTTTATGTTTGGCCTTGTATCTATATTCACATCCCCTAATTTGGGATAAATTTATTTTGTTGAACCCTTCTATCAACAAAGTATAAAATGCCATAATGTGCACATTTTTCAAAGCCATTTTATTTATTTATATATATTACAATATCATTATTCCTTCTAAGGGTCCTACAATATTATCTTTTTATAGTATTTGTAGCTTATATTATGGTTTTAAAAAAAAGTTGCCCTAATTTCCATAGACCGGGTCCACGAAAGAAGAAGCTTCGAGAGAATAGAATAAGGAAACAAAAGAACAAAAAAGGCCCTTCCCTTTTTATACCGCATAATTCCACATCAAATTACTAAATGACCATTTTACCCCCCAATAGTCCAATACCAAGTAGCTATTCCCTAACGTCTTCGCGAGGGCACAATCGTAATTTTGTACGCCACGTGGACCGTGCGTACGGTGCGCGCGTGCGCATAGAAATAGTTATAAGTATATTCGGAGTGAGGACACGCGAGAACGTTTCCCTCCCCATTGTTTCTCCTTCGTCTTCGTCTCCGTCTCCGTTTTCGCGCCGTTGCATTGTTAACGGCGCCGTTAATTCTCCGTTCCCGTTCCGTTTCTCGTTGAGGAGGCCGTTTCCGTTCCGTAACGTTCCGTTAGGGGAGGGGAAACGGGAGGGGAAACGCGGTGCGAGGACGATGGACGGGAACGAGGAGAAGAGGAGGAGTTGCTAGGAGGAGGAGGAGGGGGAATCTAGGGTTAGGGTTAGGGTTTTGAGGGTACCTCGCGATCGTGATCGGAGAAGGTGGAGGAGGAGGAGGCGGATGGGATGCGGGAGCTCGAGGGCGGAGGAGTCCTCGGGGCTCGTGGCGCTGTGCCGCGCGCGCACGCGGGGGATCCGCGCCGCCGCGGGGCTCCGCTACGACCTCGCCGCCGCGCACGCCGCCCACTTCCGCGCCCTCGCCGCCGCCGGCGCCGCCCTCCACCGCCTCGTCCTCGACGAGACCGCCGCGCCGGCGCCGGCTATCGTCCTCCCCCCTTCCGCGGGCAAGGAGGTGAAGCCCCGGTCGAAGGCCCCCGATCGCGGCGGAGTAAGCGGGGAAGGGAGCCTATCGTCGTCGTCGTCGTCGACGGTGACGCCGCTCTCGCACGATCTCTCCGGGGAGGGATCGGGCTCCGGAGGCGGCGGCGGCGGCGGCGGCGGAGTAGGGAGTAGTAGTAATGGTGATGATAGTGTTGTGATTGTAGAAGAAAAGCCCTCAAAATCTCCGAGCCCTCGGAGCTACTTCATGAGGTCGTCTTCTGGGATCCCCTACATTGTCTACGACGATCCGAACGCGCCGCAGTCGTCGAATTATGGCTACGGATTCGGATTCCCGCCGTATGCGTCGGAACGAGAGAATTTCGGCTACGATGATCGGACTTCGATGAGCTCAATGCCTGCTCCTTCTACAACCCCTCCGCCGCCCCCGCCTGAGGGATCGCCGTGGGAGTTCTTTGACCCCTTCAATTCGTACGATCAGCTGGCGTCGAACGACGCTGATTATTATGCGAGTAGCCCGAATTTAAGCGAGATTAGGGCACGCGAGGGGATTCCCGATCTCGAAGAGGAGGTCGACGAGGAGGAGGAGGAGGAAACCAAGGAGGTGGAGAAAGGTAGGAGCTTGAAGACGGTAGTCGAAGAAGAAGAAGAAGAAGAAGAAGAAGAAGAAATCGAGAAATTGGACAAAAAGGGTAAAGGCAAAGCTGTCGAAGTTAGAAGCAGCGGAGACGAAGGAGGATCAGGTGCGGAGAAGCAAGAAGTTGCGGCCGAGACTGGTAACGGCAGTAAGAAATTGTCGGCGCCGCGGGGGACGCGAGATGTGAGGGAGGTTGTAGGGGACATTGAGGAGCAGTTCAAATTGGCCGCGGAATCCAGCGAAGAGGTTTCGGGGATGCTTGAGGTAGGGAAGGTGCCGTACCGATCGAGAAACAGAGTCTCGCAAGGTGAGCATTCCATTGTTTGTTCATCATATGTGTTATGTTCTTACGATTCTTCTTCGTCGAATACAGTGCTTGATTGTTAGTATTAAATGTTATAACAACACTGTTGGAAGGTCTATTTGTCGTTTAACCTTAAATTTATTTGGCTTGCGGTTAAATTCAGATAAACTAATTAGGGTAAATTTCATGGGTGTATAATCCTTGAACTTTCGACAAATCACGACCTGGTTTTTCAATATAAGTTCTAGGACTATCTCTATTAAGTGAGAATATGGTATTTGTACTAGAACATTCTGTAGTTGTCTCTCGCGGAATAAAATTTCTAATAGAACTTTTAACGAATTACAAATTGGTTTTCGAATATGTTTTTGCGTTTGGTAAATACGGTATTTGTAGAATCAGTGAACTTTTGTAAATCCTGTTGCAGTTCTCTCTTCCAGGATTCTGGATCCTCTGGCTCTGCCTCTGTTGACACCTTCACGCCTTTCTTGCAAGCCTTCGCGCCGTAGGAAAACGAGTTTGCCGAGGCGAAAGCCCGGAAATGGAGACTCTCGAAAGCAGGTCGGTGTGAGTTCCGGCAACCTTTCATCAACACTGGAGAAGCTGTATGTATGGGAGAAGAAATTGTACAAGGAAGTAAAGGTTTGTATAAATTGGTCTTAATGTTTCATTGCTCTTTTAGCGTCTAATTTAGCATAGTAATGCTGTTGCCTTTTAGTAATCTCTTAATAACTCTCAATACGTATAGATGCGAGTTTACCTCCGAAAAGGCGCATTCCGTTTAAATAGGATAAGGGTATATCGTTATCGGCCAACGTATTGAGCAGAAGGCTGGATAAAAAGATATTAAATATGTTGAAAAATACTGAAGATGTTAGATGTTTTTTCAGTATCGAAACTTAGCAGATAGGAATTGTTTCTAGTTGGCGTGATGAATTTAAGTTCGCGGCGACAGAAATATTAATTAGAATTTGCTTGGATGATTTTTTTCTCCAGGAGGAAGAAAAAGTGCGGGTAATTTATGAGAAGAAGTACAGGCGGCTAAACGCCTTGGATGGAGGAGGAGCAGAAAATGACAGCATCGATTCTGCGCAGGCATCGGTTAGAAAGCTCCGCACCAAGATAGGCATTATCATTAAATCAATCAACACCATTTCAAATAGGATACACAAGATAAGAGATGAAGAGTTGCGGCCTCAACTTGTCGAACTAATTCAAGGGTATGAATTTTTTTTTTTAAAAGACCTTTGTGAGCGCGATTCTCCTATTCAAATATATGTGCCTCACTTCCCTCATTTAGGAATAAGCAGTATTTGTACGCGAAAATTATAGTAGATTACATGGCGGAGTGCTTATACTCTTGTTGTTCTTACTGCAGATTGCTTAGAATGTGGAAGCAAGTATTGAATTGCCATCAGAAGCAATTAGAAGCTATAAACGATAGTAAAAGCCGTCAACTCGTGGCAAAAACCACTGGCCCAAAAAAGTATGTCGCGAGGACTACGAAGAAACTGGAGAAGGAGATTGTGAACTGGTGCTATTGCTTGAAGAACTGGATAAAGACCCAGAAGTCCTTTGTAGAAGCCTTAAATGGCTGGTCAATAAAATGGCTTCCTAAGCAGCAGGAAGAAGAAACAGCAGATGGAGTCCCACCCTTCTCCCCGAGTAGACTCGGAGCTCCGGCGGCGTTTATCATTTGCAATGATTGGTTCCAAGCAACTGCAAGGATTAGAGAAGGCAAGTTGATTAAATCAATTAACAATTTTGCTAAAAAAGTCCGTGATCTTTGGGAGAGCCAAGAAGAGGAATTATGCAGAAGGCGAAAGGTGGAGTACTTATCCAAGGCCTATGATCGAAAGCTAAAAACTCTGAGGGAGAGTGGAATAAGCGAGCATATGGAGGTTGTATCTTCGGGCGAGAATAGTGAGAACGGCTTGGAACACGACGCTCGAATAGCGGCATTACACGCAATGAAAAGGAGAAGGGATGAAGAGAGGGCCAAGCATAAGGAAGCAGTGAATAAACTGCAAGACGTAGCTTCCAGCTTGTTGGAAACTGGGTTGGTTCCTGTTATCGAGGAATTGGAGAAGTACTTCTTGGAGACCCTCAAAGAATACACTGCAATCAGAATCACAAATAACGGGGGATCTACGTAGACATGTACATATATACATCAAAATTGCAGTTTCGGCTCATTTTTAAAGGTACTTATTGCTTGAATCAGAGAGTTCAAGGTCAATGCGGGTGGGCTCTTATGAAGCTCTTTCAGAAGTCGATTCATAACTACACTCAGCTCGTCATTAATCTCGGGTATTTACAGAATTCTTTGATTGGTTTTTGATTCGTGGCACGTGATTTATTGTTCGGAGTTAGGATGAAGTGCGTATTATTTGTTCGGCGGCTTTGCTGACTAAATTACAGAAAGGCTGTGGGTGTTTTCTGAAGTGTTTGGAATTGGAGAGTCGAATCGGTTGGCGACTTGATCTCACTAACAAAGTTTATCATGTTTTGCCGGTCACGAAGTTTTGGATAAGTTCTCGCTCGAAGTGCGGGAGATGCTGAGGCGGATTGTACATTCTCCGACTGGTTTCGTTCTGCTTTTAGTGCTAGAAGATAACTTAGTGTTTGAATTAGTTGGCTAACTTTTCTGATTTAGGGTCTTCTCCAAAGTTTTGCAAACCTCAGGTTATTCCCATTAATACAAAGCAAGTGTATAGTCATTCTTTTTTTTTAATTGATTTCATTGGTTTCTCAGAGTTCCCATCATTTGATACATCTGTAAAGGAATGATTTTTTTATAATAAAAGATTACATGCTTATGGTGGGTCTGGTATTAATTTCTGAGAATTTGGTGGATGAACTGTTGCTGTCCTTCTTAGACTTTCCGAAGTACTAAGTTTGTTCCTGCATGTGATGTAAATGGAAATAAATAATCTCCTGTAGAGAATCTTTTGAATTATGAAAGGATATGTCAGTTGAGATTAAGTATTTTCTGCACAGCAATCAAAGTATTAAATTAAATTGTTGTATGGGTCCGTTTGGTTGGACATAGATGCAATTGCACTGCAGTTGGTTTAATGCATTTGAATTCAACTGTTGTAATTGAAACTACACGAGGTGGCTCAACTGCAATAGTTGTAATTACGTCCAAATTGACCGCAGTTCCAACTACAATAGTTTAAGCAACTAATTTTAACAAAACGTGCGCTTACCTTCGTAATAACCTTTTAAACAGAACATAAGTAATACCACCATTCCATATATAAATAATAAAATTTTATAAATGTATTTCTCATCCGCATACGCACCGAGTATATTATTTATTTTCACAGCGTTTTTAGTTACATGTAGCCAAACAAAATGCATGTATCTATAATTGTTGTATTTCCAACTATACTGCATTTGCACCTATATTCAACCAAATGGCACCTCAAGTGGCTTAGTTTGTCTCAGAAAACAACAAAAGAGAATCAGATATGATCTCACTCTTCTATTCTGTTTGATGCCACATTAATCAACTTATCTATTATCTTCTTAAATTGTTAATTAAAAGTACCTAATCAACTTGAGGAATCAATAAACAACCTTTGTTCTTGATTGAGCACTTCAAAATGCTTCTTAAGAAAATGGAGAGCTAAAAAGGGTAAAGAGGAAGGGGAAAAACAAAAGGTTCAAAGAAAATCACTTTCTCACTTCCAAGTCATTTTCTCAATTTCCTTTTCTTCGCATAAAACTGCATTCAGCACCCTAAGATATCAAATTGGAATGATTTCCAATAAATTATCAATCTGCAAATGTGTTTTGCAACTCTAGAGAGGGATGTCGAAAACTTTGGTTTGAGTCCCACTTGCTAACAAAATTATACATTTCAGATGTACAATTTTTGCCATATATTACAAGGGACAGCATGAAGTGATATTCGACAACTGATAAAACAAACAATAGCTTAACAGAGTGATCAGAGAAGAGATCCGCGCAGATTCTTCGATTCTTCGATCCGCAAGAGCAAGAAAAACCTCGATAAAACGAAAAGCTGCCAAGTGCGCTAACCTTGAAAGTGGGGGAAAAAAAAACAAAAGAAACATGTTAGAAAGGAATACTTTACTTTATACACTATCACAAAGAGGAATAAAGTAGAATAAAAAGCACTTCAGCTCATGTTTCGACCATTCCCATGTGTTAAACAATGCATCAATTGTACCCTACACTTTACCACCGTCTCAAATGAGTTGAAATCAGATGCAAAACTATGTTAAAATGTTACAAAATATAGAAATGCTAACGAGAGTCAACTTCTCGTGATATAGTTTAATCATTTATCATCGAAGCATATGCGTCGAAGTTCAAAAGATTAGATTCTAAATAATTAAAAGCAATGGAAACTATTTGGAGAGTAATCTACTTTTTCATTGCTCATCTCAAATCAGGCATGTATGTTTAGTATTTCTAGGATATCTTCCAGTGCAGTAAACAACAGTGTAGATGCACTAAGTTTCTATAGATGCCTTCTAGACCAAGCGGGAAAAACAAAAGCAGATTTGGTAAGTTATTATCAAAATGATAGCCCAGTCGAGGACTTCCCTTGTAAATTCCCAAAACAAATGAATTGAATACTCTCGACTTTTGGAGACCTTCAAATATAATACTGGAGTCAAAGTAATCTATTGCAAAGAAGGGCAACAAAATTACATTCACCAGAACCAGATGTTGACAGGGCATCTTTTCACAAAACTTGCACATTTTTAAGTCAGTGTCCTCTTAAAAAGGAAATTACCAAAATTATACCTTACACGACTTCGGTCAGCTCGCTAGGGCATCTTGTCTTCATATATCCTCTCTCGCTCAGCCTTGAAATTACTCATCATCCTTCATATATTTTTCCTGCACTGCAGCTGTTGTAACTACCAGTTAAGGTAAAGCATTTGGTCTTTCTCCTTAACAGAGGAAATCCATACATTTAGATTTACAGAGAGAACTTGCACAAATAAAGATAACAAATATAAAAGGTACTAAATCAATATGGCCACAAAAATTTAATTTGCCAAGATAAAATTTTGTACAGAGCTCAAACAGAATTTTCCAAGATAAAATTCTTTCTCATCATCACATAGATAAAAGGAATAATCACAAGTAATAGTAAAGATGAAACTTTAGAAAAGGATATCTGTAGTAGTCCCAGTCAAGGGGAGCTGCGGCAATTTTGCTAAACTCAACAACACTCCCATCTATGCTAGAAAATATATATCCATTGCTTTTATCTATCAACTTCACAAGATTTCCCACGCTCTCCTTGTCCTGCAATACAATAGACATGGGCGATTTTCACGCCTACCACTTAGAATCATTTAGATACAGTATATATCCCTTATTTATAATATCACAGATCCCACTTTAAATTTATCTTTACAAGCAGCATATACGATATTTACAAGGCATTAAAAAATTTAAAACATAAAGAAAGTAATAAAATATTAGTGTTAGATAGCGGAAGGGTACGCATATAATTTTTTGCAAGAAATCTAATATCTCTGTTTATGACCAATAATACATTCGCCGACTATGAGCATTGGGTATTAGAAACACCAAACCTGAATGTCTAAGGTGGTGAAGTTAACAATGCCAAAATCATCTATTACGTCACAAAGCTCCTTGGTGAGTTTTCTGCATCAATGCAGTTACAGAATTAATATTTTGATGCGGAAATTAGCAAGAAAAAGAAGAACTATCCTTGAAATGATTGCATTAAATATGCAGAAATTTTAAAGAGCAACAAGGATTTATTAGCTCAACGTGCCTACTAAGAAATACTTGCTAGAAATAAAGTGAAATAGAAATTTTGTGTGTATTTTCATATTACAAGAAAGTACCTGTACTTTGCAGAGCGAGGATCCTGATCAAGATGATATTGTAAGTAGGACAAATCTTGTACGTCTGTATAGAAATCGAGATTGAACGCTGCCAAAAAAAGAGTTTCAACATAAGTTGTTTAGTTTAAGAACCTAGTAATATTCACGACAAAGATATAGGACATTCCACGTAAAGATTCTACTTTCTCAATTTTTGCAGGTTCAGGCTTTTCTTTTCCTCCCATTTTTACAATTTTGGATTGATATATAATTTCATGTACCAAAATAGCCTAGCACAAGCTCAAGTGAACATAGGGGACCAGAGGCATACTAGTCCATAAAAGAAAGGTTAGGCCCGAAGTTGTAAAAACCAAAAACATGGTTAAAACTGCAAAATAGAAAAAGAGATGGATTATTCTTGTAAAAGACCAAAAACATAATGTACCTAGTTTCCCATAGCTCTCGATTAGGTCGATCTTCGACAAAACGTTGATGTGAGGGAGTTCCAAATGCAACATAGTTGATAACGACAGAAGCAGAGCACTCACATATTTACCAGGATCACAACATAGATGGGCATCAACTAGGTGGACGGCTGTTAGCTGCATGACATGAAAAGATGATTTCAAAACTAGGTGCTTGCGATTGCGCTACTTATAAAAGATGATGAGAAATTGTGTACCCTCAAATCCAACTTCTTGATGAGCTTGTCGATAACATTCCTAGCATTCGAGTGAAGGAAGAAAAGCTCAACTTGGCCAGGAAAATCGAACAGTAAATAGTGATCTGCAGCATTAAGTAAGCAATTGCACAAACTAGTTAAAACTGGTAGGGCAAATATCGCTTACATGTGAAAAGTAGCAAAATGTAGCTCAGGCATTCAGCCAACCAGACTGTCACAGATTCTTGCATAAATGAATGACACGCTATCCACATTTACAGTACAACAGCTAAGATTGAACTAATGCTTACCAAAAGTCGGTCCAAATCAAAAGATGAATGGCATAAAACCGACACAAGCTAAAACACAAAACTTCGTTTTTGATACTAAAAACACGCTAATATCATTACTCACCATCAAGAAGTGGTTTCAACTTGGCCTGCAACCAGTCAATATTTTTCTCCAAGTAGTCCATGCAATAAACGAGACCTAATAAATAGATATGCTTCATCATAAGCAAGAGCATAACATGAAGGGAATACGTAAACATATCCACCGTGGAAGGTAGAAAAAATTTCATGAGGGCTGACCTCCATTAGGGCCAAGAGAGTGTTCAACCATGACATCGCTAAGTTTTATGAGATCTTCAATATTTACGGCACATTCATATCTGAATGTCTTGTTAAGAAAAACTTCAACATAAGGGAAAAGCGGAGTCCACCCATATATATACGTTAACGATATAAACTAAACAAACAACAAATGCAATGTAAGCTCCAATTAGAAGGATACGGCAACGCATCATTTGCAGGATCGAGATTAATTACGGCCACTTTCCTACAAAGATAAGGAAACAAAAAGCAATTTCCTTTTTCATGTAAGCACCAGTTTTCTTTTCTTTCGATCCAATTACCAGCTGAACTCTACTGTTAGATTAGATTTAAAGCACTAAGCTATGTAATCAAAACAAAGAGATGGTGAAAAATGAATTAATATTAATGGGGTCTAAAAATTACCAAATCTAGAGTAACAAGTAGTTAGCAATTGAAAAAATAGGAAACTTTACGAAGGTTTACAGTATCCTAGATGAAATACAAAAAAAATTTACATCTACATTACTTCGCCAAATCCTTCAACCAAGTAGAACAACAATTTGTGCTTCAACATGTACACCAAAAGCAACAAATCTACAACATACACAAAGTGATTCTGATACCAAAACTTTTAGGGACAATTTAACATACAAAAAGATGAGCTTTTCGTGCCCATCTCGTGACCGAACCCTAGAACACTAACCACCATTAAAAAACCCCCCCAAAAAAGGGGAAAAAGGGAGGAGATTTGTGCAGAGAAGTGGAAATTAGGGTTTATCGGTACCTCCCGATCAGCTTCAGGAACTGCGACATCCCGTTGCAGTAAGTGGTCTTCCCGGAGCCCGGGGGCCCGATCACCACCTGCCCGAACACCATCTCCCCCTCCCTCGAACTCTCTCGAACCCTCTAGAACTCTCTAGAACCCTCTAGAACTCTCTAGAACCTTCTAGAACTCTCTAGAACTCTCCCAAGGCGAAGGACAAGAAGCGAAGTACGGGGAAGCAACAAGAGGAATCGAGAGAGCGAGTATTGTAAATTAAAAATTAACTATTTATAAATATATATATATATATATATATATATATATATATATATATATATATATATATATATAGGGAGAGGGGAAGTTCTTAAAAAGTCCCTGCACCGCGTGTACAGGTATACTCTATAGTCTATATACACCTCATTGTTTTTTTTAAATTTGATTTGATGATTGATAATGCCGTAAACCGTTAAATCTAATTATGATCGATTAGGAGGTGTTTGATTGTCCGAAAATATTTCAGAAAATAGTTTTCTGATTTAAAAAAATAAGAAATAGTATTTTTAATTTCTGAATTTTTTATCCAAAAAATAAAAATCATAAAAAAATGTTTTTTCATATAATAATATTTTTTCTGAAAAATAGTTTTCTACGTTTATTTTTTTTTGAGAAACCAAATACACCCCTAGTCTACCGTATTTGTAGAAAAGAAGTGTAATTGATTTACATTTTTTTAAAAAAATGTATTATCTAGCTATTAGGTAGTATAAAAATCAGAGCTTGAGAAAAGAGCGATTATTTAATTTCTAACTAGTCGGTGTCCAAAATTTATAAATTTTAATACATAGCTCGTTTAAATATTATAGAACACATTCATTTGGTTGATTTTTTTGATTTTACGTGCTCTGTTGTAAGGTTTTTATCTTCTTTAGTATGTGGTGTATGAGATGTACTTATACACCTGGTTCAGGAAATGATTTCTCCCGCTTCGTTTGCACACTTCCGTGGAACTGGTGCAGCAGCACTCATTCCTTCTTTTAGTTCGTTTCAATCTGGCAAAAATTTGTTAAAAATTTATTAGAAATCAGCTCCACTCTCCACTTATCCCAAACAGAGCAGAAAGCGAGAGCAAAAAATTAAAATAAAAGTCAATCCGCTCCGAATCCGCCCCGACCCGTTAAGGACTCTCCTCCCGTCCTCAAATTCGCCCCACTTTTGAATTCGGTGCCGGTAATTCGCTTTGCTTGACTCAGAATTAAAGTCGGCGATGCTCGTAGAGGTAGTGAGTATTCGTCGCCGACTTCAAAAGAGTTGGACTCTTGTCTCGTAATTCGTGCAGGAACGTTTTATTTGGGCCGGTTCTTATTGGGCCGTGGGATGAAAAAAAGGGGGCCACAGTCCACGGGCCCTTTTCTATTTCGATTTTTTTTGTTTAATTAATTTTATATTTCTAAGTTGTTAATATTTTTATTTTTGAGATAAGAAAATAGAATATTTACTCTATATATGTAAAATTAATAATAATTAGGGATAACTTCAAATACTACCCCTGTGGTTTCGTGCTTTCTCACTTTGGTATCATGTGAAAACGTATCACTTTAGTACCCTATGGTTTAGTTATTCTCTTTTTGTTATTTTTTCGTTAATTTTTTCGTTAAATTAATGAGAAAGTTAAAACTATAGAATAGTAAAGTGAATATTCCATAAACCATAGATAGGATATCTAAAGTTTTTTATGTATAATTTAACGAAAAAATTAACGAAAAGATAACAAAAAAGAGAATAACCAAACCACATGGTACTAAAGTGATACGTTTTAAACCACAGGGCACTAAAGTGAGAAAGCATGAAACCACAGGGTGGTATTTGAAGTTATCCCTAATAATAATAATAATAATAATAATTATTATTATTATTATTATTATTATTATTATTAAAAAGAATAGTGGGTAGGACATGGTCGCACGTTTTCTATACAACCCACGTTAATTTTGACTCGATGCACCGGAAACTATTGCGTAAACCCGGTCCACCATATTTTCCATAGAACACCCAAAATGTTGCGGAGATTCTACGAAGGAATTGAATGGGAGATAGATGATTGGATGGTCCACGGAAGAACGCTGTGAACCCAGTCTACGAAAGAAACAGTTCACATAGAATCGATTTAAAAAAAGGCCCAAACCCGACGCACACTCGCGAACCCCCACCCCAACTTAAAAGACACGCCGATTCCTACGCGGACCTAAACCGTACCCAAAAAGACACCCATTCCTAGAAAATTTGTTTCGGTTGTTTGGTATCTTTGGAAAAGTCGTTGAAAAAAGTCGCTTTCTCGGGTCCGTTTAGCACGTCGCTATTAGGCCGCCTCACCAAATATCTAGAGATCTGAGTCACTCCGTTGGAAACTCTTCCCGAATCAGATGAACAACTACAAACAGGGAACAGCGGTTTTACCAAATAAACCACCGAAGAGCATCAAAATAGGACACGTGTCAAATATTTATTGGTGAATTCAGAGTTTCGTATTTTGGTAAATTTAGGCCATGCACAACGCATAGGCGCGGTCGCGTTACATTGAAGTGGGTCCCACCTCTCACACTCTCTTATAAGATTAGGTAAAAATGCGACGAACACCCCTTAGCTATAGGATTTTTTGAAATGGGCTCCTAAAACCTTTTACTTTTTAATTGCGACCGTTTATACTTTTTACTTTTGAATTATTTTAGTCAAATTTGAATCAGGAATATGAACTGATAAAACTGATTTTTTTTTTTAATCACAAACAATTAAAGGCTAATAGAGCTGCTAATTTTAGAAAGATGTTATAATTTAATCAAAAGTTTTAAAAAAAGTTTTCAGGGCGGATGACAAAATTTCTATAGTTGAGGGGTCTCTATGCATTTCTACCACCAGGTTACTACATAGAGGCGGCGTGCTCACAGAGAGAGAGCTCTCGTCTCTGCTCCCATGGCGATCTCTAGGGTTTGGATCTCCTCCTCCTTCGTCCTCGCGCTCCTACTCTTCTCCACCTTCTCCTCGGCCAGGGCGGAGGGAGAGGCCGGAGCGGAGGAGGCGGAGGCGGCGGCGGCGGCGGCGGCGGAGGAGGAGTCGGCGGTGCTCACCCTCGACGCCTCCAACTTCGCCGAGGTCGTCGCGCAACACTCCTTTGTCGTCGTCGAGTTCTACGCCCCATGGTAAACCCTAACCCTAGCTCGATCCTGATGAGATCCTTGCTTGATTTGTGGTTTTGGAGTGGGAATTTCGGTTCCTGTGATCTGGAGTTGTAGATCTCATGAATGAATTCGTTTTGAGTAGTTGTTCGAAGGAGTGTAGTGTTGATTTCGCCTCATTTTCCTGTTAATTGTGTAATACGTTTAGATCAACTTGGAAACAACTTGATCTAGCATCATGCACAACGGACACTGGAAGAGGATTGCTGATGTGTTTAAAACATGTTATGTAGATGCTTCTTTCTATGGATCAGTGTATTTTACTTGAATTTTGGTACTTAGAAACATATATTTGGTGATTTGGTCGTTTGGTTAGTTAAACTGATTAGTTGGTGGGAATTATGCAATTTTTTTTCTTTCATTCCTGTTCTCTCATCCCAAATTTTCTTGGAGTTTCTGTTGGTACCTCTTTCCCTTCGAGATGTAATGTTTCAAATGAAAGTTCTTAATTTTAGTTTTAGCATTCATGATGTTTTTTATTAGTATTTATGGATTTTGTGAAGAAAAAGTTGTTTGTTGCAAGCTCTTATTTTTACCAAAGAGTTATTTTTTTATACTTTCAGAAGTTTTTGGCTTTTAAAATAAGTTTTTGAGATTGATGTTAAAGTACCTGAATTGAAGATCAACACAGTTGTGCTTCTTTCAGGAGCATTGGTATTTGACTTAATTTTACATTTTTGGTAACATGCAATCGCTAATTCCACTCCTTTAAATCTCTATATTGACAGGTGTGGCCATTGCCAGAGACTTGCTCCAGAGGTAATAATCTCTTGACAGAGATGTTGAAATCACATAAACCTTAACAATTTTGATGCCCGCATATATTACGCTTTTGCACTGATGTTGTATTTGGCGTTCTTTTGCAGTATGAGAAGGCTGCGTCGATACTGAGCAAACATGACCCGCCAATTGTTCTTGCTAAGATTGATGCTAATGAGGAGAAAAACAAAGAGCTTGCCAGTCAGTATGAGGTGCAGGGCTTCCCCACAATTAAGATTCTAAGAAATCAAGGAAAAATCAGTCAAGAGTACAAAGGTCCTAGGGAAGCAGATGGCATAGTTGATTATCTGAAGAAACAAGTTGGTCCTGCTTCTGCTGAGATAAAATCTACGGAAGATGCCGGCAATTTAATTGGCGACAACTCAATCTTCATTGTAAGCTCATATCTTAGCATTCCATTGTTATCATCCTATTTTTCTCCAAACAGACACCCCACGGGCCTCATTCTCTTTAGTTGTGTGCCATTTTGACATAGTTTACGTACATGATGACAGGTTGGAGTGTTCCCTGAATATAGTGGCAGTGAGTTTGAGAACTTCATAACAGTGGCTGACAAGCTGCGAGCAGATTACAGTTTTGGTCACACCCTGGATGCTAAGCTCCTTCCTCGCGGTGATTCATCAGTGAAAGGGCCTGTTGTTAGGCTATTTAAACCGTTTGATGAACTGTCCGTCGATTACCAGGTAGGTTGGACTTGTTAACTTTTTTTATTTGTATTGAGTTGTATTGCATGTTCCAATTGATAATACACATTTACCTAATAGGAACATAGATCTAATGTGGATCAGCGCTTTTCTGGTTTATTTGTTTCTTACAAGAATTTTGACTTCATTTCTACTGTATGCTAATAAGCTTTTCTCATTACCTGCTGCAGGAATTTAATGTGGAATCATTAGAGAATTTCATTGAAGTTGCAAGTGTGCCTTTGGTTACCACTTTTGACAATGATCCTAACAACCATCCTTATCTCCTAAAATTCTTCGGTCGTGCTAGTAACAAGGTAAGAATCTCTGAATGATCTTGCACCTGTCTAATCATTTGATACGGTCAGCTAAAATTACTAGAATTTTGATTACCAATCCCATGGGGTTGCTAGATGCATGAATATGCTGTTTATCATTCTTCTATGACGTCCTTGCACTCCATACCTATGATCATCAATTGAGTACCATAGTTGTCCACATAGCTATTGGTGCACTGTTGTAATATCTCATTATTCTTTTATCAAACCGGTTCACGGCTATTTGCTCTTTTGTAATGAACAGGCTATGCTTTTTGTGAACTTCCGCGATGAGAAGTTTGATGCTTTTAAACCCAAGTTCTATGAAGCTGCTGAACAGTTCAAAGGGAAAAACATAAGCTTTTTGATTGGTGACCTTGATGCCACTCAACGTGCTTTCCAGGTTGAGACTTGTAAATTGTAATCCTTTATGAATTTTCTTTTCTTCAAGCTTTTTTTATTAGTCCTCTTATAAGTTTAATATCTTTTGCCTTGGATGATCAGTATTTTGGACTGAAAGAAGATGAAGCTCCCCTCATTATGATAACAGAGACAAGCGGTAAAAAGTATCTTAAAACAAACTTGGAACCTGATCAAGTTGTATCTACATTGGACGAGTACAAAGTAAGATTTACAAGCATCCTTTTTAGATATTTTCCCTCTCTGAGATGGCATGCCTTTTTTTTCTGGAGTTTCTTATGTATATGCCCATATAAAATAGCCTCTTTATGTATATTAGACCCTTGCGAAATCTGTATTTTCATATCTGGCTTTCAAAAATTTAAGTCACACATAGGCCTTTATTCTTGCAAAAGTTGCCCCTCTTTGGAAAACTTTTTCTAATGCAAAACCAACTTTTCCCAGGAACTGGATTATTTCCCAACTTTAAGATAAGAGTATTTTTAGGAAAATTGCACTTTGGAGCATTACATATGAAAATTTGGATTTACATGAATATACAGTAATAGATGATTTTGCAGGGATATATTTATGTAAAATGTCAATCTCTGAAAACTTGTTTTGTGTGCTGCTATCTTACTCCTACCATCTAAGTAATATGTTCCCTGCACAAGTGAGAAAATTTGATTCATTGGGTTATGGATGTTGACATATAATTAATCCCTTTTTTTTGGTATGTGCATATAGGATGGTACCTTGAAACCATTTTTGAAGTCAGAGCCAATTCCGGAGGTCAATGATCAACCAGTTAAGGTTGTTGTGGCTAGCAACCTTCATGATGTGGTCTACAAATCTGGCAAAAATGGTTTGCCCTTCTTGGCTTGTTTTCTTTTCTGGATAACATGCTTCTTTTCTTAGATTGGATCTCCTAATGCCTTTTCTGTTGCAAGCAGTAAACTCTAGGAGTTGAACATTTGAACGTGCTTCAGTTTTGTTTACTAAACTTGCTCTGCATAGGTTCATAAGAATGGAATATTTCTTGTTATCTTTTTCTTTCTCTTTTTTTACTCCCCCATTTTTTCCTTTTTTTTTAGGAGTTTATCTAGTTGTGCTTGTCTCCTTGTGCCTCTGTATTAATTGACACATGGGTTGGTCGGCTGTGGGTGGTAGAAATTAATTCAAGAAATAAGAAAGAAGAAAAGGGTTCACAGAGATAGAAAAAGGAGAACCAGATAAAAACCCTCTTATCAGAATTACTTTTTGCTTATATGACCGTATTATCTGTTGAACTTCAAATTGAAATTTTTTTGTTTGGTTGTTCAATAAGACATCAATTCATAATGGATATCAAGAACCTAATGGTTTTATAAAGTTGATGTTGGATGAAACTGTTTCATTATGAAATAAGGATTTAGTCTTTAGATAAACTCAATTATTTATTGAGACGTGATGCAGAATCTCATTTTATGATGTTAATCACTACTATTTCCTTGCCCTCTTTCCCCTCAAATCTTCAGTTCAATTAAAAAATGACTCTGGCTGATAAATGGTACCATAATACCATGCTTATCTATAAAGATCATGGTTATTTGATTGCAGAAGATTGTAGAAGTAGCTGTTAATACGAAGATTTGATCTAAGTCATAATCTTTCTTTAAAAAAAAAAAAAAAACCTTTCTTTATTTACTTGTACTATATTCTAACTTGCCTTCTTTTCATTTTTTGTGTTCATTTGCAGTTTTTCTCGAGTTTTATGCACCTTGGTGTGGACATTGCAAGAAATTAGAGCCTATCTTGGAAGAAGTAGCTGTCTCATTCAAGGACGATAACGATGTTGTCATTGCTAAGATGGTAAGCTTACTTTTGTCCGTTATTATTGTGTAGCTTTTAGTCTCTCTTCTATTTAGTCATTTTTTTTACAGTTAGTGTCTATATAATATCAGTGTCTTTGCTATGAACATAAATTCTCCATCGTTATTTTCATTTGAGTATGACTTGTTTCTTGAAAAAAAAAAAAAAAAAAAAACTATTTGCAGGATGCTACTGCAAACGATATCCCAAAGGAGTTTGATGTTGAGGGTTATCCAACTCTATACTATTATACTACTGACGGAGATCTTATGAATTATTTGGGTGATCGGAGTAAGGAAGCCATCATCGATTTTATACAGAAGAATAAGGGTAAAAAGGCTCAGGCCAAGTCCGAGTCCGCAGAAGATGAAGAAACTCAATCCAAACCTGTAGTAGAGGAAGCAACTGAATCCGAGTCTGTCAAAGATGAGCTATGATTGTGGTGAGTTCTGTAATATATATATTGCTTGTCCTCCCCCCCCCCCCCCCCCCCCCAAAACAAAGTGTTTTTGAGTGAGGTAAGGTGTTTAACAATAACATTTTTATTGAAAAAAAAAAACCTTCGACCCATCAGCTACGGCCTTTGTTTTCCCAAGTTAAAAAGAACATTTTTCAATCTCAAACAAAAAATACAAATTTCTAGTTGAAAATTTCACTAGTTGTTATGTCATTACCTGTATTTCCTCCATAGTTTTGTTATTGTATGTCATGTTGTATGGAGAACTTTATCTGCTAACTACAGAAACTTTAAAAAAGAAAATAAAAAGGCATTTCATCATTCTATCTGAGTATTTATACAAAAGTGCTAACCTACCAAAAGGTATAAAGGAAAATACAGTAAATTTTTGTTTATTCTTGCAGGAAATTTATAAACTTGATGTTGCCAGCGTAAGTGTGCGCCTTTGATCGGATTTTGGCGGCTAATTACTACAAACATGTTTTTGGTTCTCAAGCCAAATTTACTGAGGTACACTTGTTAGAAGGTTCCATACTGTTATTTTGTACTTTCTAGTTTAATAATTAGTAGTGTTGCATCTCAAGTACATTAGAATTCAATAGCTTTTGTTTGCGACCAATCGATCGAGAGATTTATGATTAAGTTAATAAATGGAACCTTATGTTTAGTCTACCATTTCATGTGGAATTTCTGGGTACCAATAATCTAATAAAAGTTAAATAAAAGTAAGCTTTCGGATCCTATGAGTTACTGTGTTTCTTGTGTTTCTACTGACCCATTGGTCTCTAACTTTTACTAGACCTTTCACTTTAATCAAATCTTTTAATTTTGAAATCAAGTTCCTAACATTTATCAGTTGTTTAAAACGAGTCCCTTCAAAAAATATTGTTAATTTTTGCGTAAATTGACAGGTAGCAAGATTTGGTATTAACTTGGTAAACATAAATTGGTGCTAAACTAGTATTTTGTTGGAGGAACCGGACCATGTTTGTTACATTATCACTGAACCTTTCCACATGGCAATTTTCATTTGAATAGAGTTTTTTTTGCTGACAAAAAAAAAGGACTTATTGAGACAACTTATAGAAATTTGAGATCCAATTGCATAATTTAGAAGGTTAAGGGTCAAACGGAAAAACTTGGATAAAAGTTGGGCACCACCTGTGTTACTAAGGGCCTGTTTGGATCAAGCAACACTAAGGCTCGGTTTGGGATTATAGGGAGATTGTATTACGTGTGGTGAGAAAGTATAGTAGGAAAAATAATCTGATTGTTTATGTACGCAATATCAAGTTATGCACATCGCAATGAGTCAGGTTAGTTTTATTTTATGCAGTTTAATTGGAAAACTGATTTGTATATTTGTATGTGTTTTTTCCAACTCCATTTTGTTTAAGGTTGTAAGAACTCGGCCCACTAACAATAAGTAATTCAGAAAATTAAAGTAAAAAAAAAAAAGAAGAATGAATCAATGAAAGGTTGGTTCTTACTGGGAACTTGAGTAAGGAGTAGCTCCTTGTAGGGTTTTTTCGAACAAAGTTTCACCTCCTTTTTTATTTGGTGATTTTACTGCACCACCGTTTACTTTGTTTGAGTTAAGATTTCTTTTAATGAATTTATAGTTGTGAGACTTGCATGAAGTATACTAACTAAACGATGCATGTAAATTCGTTGTCAAAGTGTCGTTAGCTGATTCAGATTATATAAATTGAAAAGTAGATGATAAAGTTAAAATTTTGAAAAGTTATGTAGTCCACATAAAATGATTTTAGTTCGAGTTTCAACTTCTGGGCATGAAACTTGTGGATAATGGCAATATAGGATTTTCTATTCTCGTAAAAATGATTGAAGTGATAAATGGGATCAGTGTTTTAGGTTTATGTTATTTTCTCTGGTGCATGGTGTGTTCTTATAACCTTATCGCTGGATTGTTGTTGAGATTGATACCGCGTTTCCGACGGACAACGAGATTACTTCATGCGTAGAAATTTTTTGTATTTGGGATTGCAGAAAATCTACGCCCTACTAAAAGACGGCTATCGTCATTAACACGGCTAATTTTACTGTTAACAAAAATATTCACTAACGACCGTCCCTAGCACAAGTGGCAAAGGACTTGGTGGTTGGTATCTGAGGTCTCAAGTTTGAATTCTAGTTGATTCATATTTTCAGTTAAGTTTATTTCTAAAAACGAAATAAACGAAGCGGGTAGTATGCTACCTTTTTCTCAAAAAAAAAAAAAAAAAAATTTGCTTAGTCTAATGAATCTGATTACTGATTAAGGACCAGAAATAGTAGAAAAGCTAAGATGCTTTGTTCAGTCACTTGCTGCCACATCAGCTGTTAGAACAAATGATCATCCTGTAGGTGATACCCCACAGCACTAAAAGAGTTCATCTAGTTCACGGCTCATAATATTCTGATTATCTTTTATATTTTTTATTAAAAATATTCAAATTATTATCGTTTAATTTAATACGGGTATTTATAAAAAGTTCTGCTGAAGTAGTGGAATCATTATAGATTTTTAGGTAGTAAAAATATTAGATTATTATGGATTATAGAGATGTTTTTGTTTTTACCAGCTTTTCAATTCAAGTGGCTTGATAAGTCAGCAGTAAATTTATCATTCGAAATATAAAATATACAATAGTTTTAAAATATTACAAATTTCGAACCAAACGGCCTCTTTAGGGGTTTCAACTTTACCTTCCATTTTGTTAAGATTCCTCTCTCTCTCTCTCTTTCTCTCTTCTTTTTTGAACTGTCACACTCTGCTATTACTTGGAAGCCAAATCCTGTTAGTATTATTACTCCAACCTTATTCCCTACAAAAGATCAAAATATTTTGGTGGATTCAACAAGAATGGTCGGTAAACTTAAAACCTCAACTCTTTTCTGGAAAATTTCAGCTACCCAAGAAAGCCACCAACATATTAACAAAAAAAGAAAAGAGGAATTTGGTAAAAAGATGTTTAGTGATCCCTCAACTATATGTCCTTTTGAAGTAAGTTATTTTTAGCAGTTAAATTCAGAAATATGTTAAATTTAATGGTGATTCTGTTGAGTTTAATTTGTTTGAATACTTTTCAGTTAATAAAATTGCGGATTTCATTGACTTTTAAATTAATTGCTATAAAAAGCTAAAAAAGCCGTTAATTTTAACAAATTCTGAATCGAATTGAAATAAATAAAGATGTTATTTAAGGAAAAAAAACAAAAAGAAGTTAAGTTGAATGTTCTATTTCAAAGTAACCTATAATTGAGGGGATCTCCATCAACTTTTATTTGTTTTTTTTTCTTTTCTAAAAAGACTCATATATAATACATTGGCTTGTCTCTTGCGTGACTCCTCTTCTTCCTCTTTTTGCTTCTCCTTGAAGCTCTTTGGCATCAAGTTTCTCTTTTTGAATTGATTATATCACTACCCAAATTACACTTTTCCCACCCCTCTCTTTATTCCTTCTCCCTTTTTCAAAAAGTGTGTGTGTGTGTGATAAAGAGAGCAAAAGAAAAGAAACACCACAACACCATGTGAAAATGAGTTCCATTTAAACCACAACATAAGTTTTTCTTGAGTGTTTGTTTCTATTGAATCTTCTTTCTAAGGTTTAGATAACTTTTTAAGTTCTCGGTGGGATTATGGGAAGGTCGGTTATGCCGTGTTTTCGTCGAAGGAGCTTTCTGGCAGATGATGCTGATGCTGATGCTGTCGATGATGATTCGTCTGTCTTCTGCGCTTCCCTCGCCGACGGCCTTCGAAGGCTCGAGGAGTCGTTGGCAAAGGATTCGATATCCCTCAAGTGGTCGGCCGAGGCGATGAGCCTTTTCAAGAAGATGCAAGTCGAGCTCCTCGCCGTCGTCAAGAAATCCAAGTTGCCTATCACTTACGGCGCCGAAGAAGATTGGTTTGATCAGTACATGCAAGAAACCGCCGCTCTTTTGGACTTTTGCAACGTATTCAAGTCGGCGATCTCCGGTTTCAACCGATATTGCATGATCGTAGACCTCGCTATCCAAATACTCACCAAAGATACTCCTGGGTTGATCGATCTCGGTGAGTTCGAGTTTGAGAGGTTAGAGAGAGCTAGAGGAAAGGTTTTCGATGCCAAAGTAGTGAGAGAGACATTAGGGTTAGCCGACACGATCGCGGCGTGGGGCAACAAGAAAGATGAGAAGGGTATTGCCGTCGTCATGCTCGCCGCGAAGACTACGATGCTCGTCGTGTCATTGCTCCTGTTCTCCGCGTTGGTTTCGCCTATTTCGATCGACGTGGGGGGCGCAGGAATCAACTACAAGCTCCCCCAGCTGAAGCCGTGCCTGGAAGCGCTTCTGTCGATCTCCGATAAGTTCCGCGAGAGGTTCCAGGAGACCGATGCGGACTTTGGATCAGTTTTATTGGAGCATAAGGTGATGGCGGAGGCGGTGAGGGAACTGAAAGGGCAAGCGGTGGAGGCGGCGGGCATCGAGAGGTTGAAGGCGAGCTCGGCCGGGTTGAAGAGAGGAGTGGAGGTGTTTGAAGCCATGGTGGATGAGGTGTTTGGGGAGGTGGTTAGAGGGAGGAATGAGATGCTGTGGGTTTTCAGGGATGGTGCCCTAAGTTTGGGCTCATGAAATTTACTGTTGTATAACTTTGTGAATACATGTACATGTAGTATATATGGAAAATGAAATACAAAACCCTATTCTTCTTTTGATTGTATATGTTATGTAACTTGTTCTTGAGAAAAAAAGAATACAAATAAATTCTTTTTACAAGAAGAGTTTATCATTGTTGATATGATAATCACATGAAAATAGTACAAAGCATTATAAAATGTAGATAGAAGCCCATGGAATATCAAAAACCAAAAATATTTTAGTAATCAAGTAATATTAATCAAAATTTACAGGACTACAAACAAGAATTAAAGAATGGTGAAGCAAAGTCAAAATTTCACCAATCAATTAGCTCTATCCTAAAAAGAAATTTTTTTTTTTTTGAAAAAGAGTGAAGATGCAATGTGATGAATATTAGTGCAATTTTATCAAAGAATATACAAAATAAGAAAACTTTGTAATTTTTGTTCATCATAAACTAGTAGATCTTGTGGAGTTTGTAGAATTACCGCGTGGTTGTACTGCTCTGTGATGGAAAAGTTTTGTGACAGCACGCCGCTCGCAATCCTGAACATGGAAGTTGTTTTAGAACTCAAAAAGTACGAAAGCCGAAAATGAGCTTACAGTGAAAAAAAAAGAGGAAATTGATCAAATCAATGATGAATATGATTTTTTTGACAAGCACCTTGAACATATTTAAGCGAAAAGGTTTCCTGGGGTTCATCCTTCTGAGCTTCAAGTATGTGTAAGCGAAACTCAGCTGGTCGCGAGGAGTGAACCGATCAACCTCGTTAAACCATAGACACGAAAATAAGTTCGACATCGGCGTGTGTTCCCTCACGATAAAAGATCCTTCCGGGACATCTGTAAATAATCGAAAAAAGCACATTAAAGTTACATATTATGTAAATAATAAAGGCAGTGTACTATAGAAGGGAAATGTGTAGAAGCAGTCCCTGTACTTTCAACAATATAGTGACTAGTCCAAGTTTCAGTCCCTGAATTTCGCCACCACGTGTAATTGGCTTATTGGCTCCGCCACCAATCCAATGTCGCGAAAGTCACTTGCTCTAAACATCGTGACTACTGTCACGTAAAATGACCATTTTGCCCTCTCTATGTAAAAGCGACTTGTGGTAAAATGGTCATACAGGAAAGTTCGGGGACTGAAACATTTGAGCAAAGAGTTTAGGGACTAGGTTGTGGATATCGTGAAAGTCTGTAGACTCTTCATGTACTCTACGCAAGTTATGGATCCATACAGCTAGGAAGCAATTTGTCAGGATTGGAAGAGTTGAACTTGTTAAGCCCATCCGAACGGTAGAAATTGTACTGTTGATCGATAATGGTGTGATTAAACTTATTCAGCCTTTTATTCTGCTGCACCTCCTCGTCAACGCTGTGTCGACTGTAGTGATTGGAAATAGCATACTGTGCATTCTTCCTCCACAATAAATATTCGATAATAAGATAAGGATCGGCGTCAAGTCGCAGTTTGCTATCTAGCCATATTGAATACCTGAAATAGATAAAGCTGTTTAATGATAATAAAATTGCCACAAAAAGATTTAATTAACTAAAAGAGAGACATCAATTAGATCTGCTTCTATACAGAGAGAGAAAGAAATACAGGTATCCAAATTTCAGACCATTATGTCTACCAAGATGGTATCCTGCTATAGGGCGGTCTTTTTTGGCTCAGTTGGAGATTTTGCAAAAGTGTTGACCAATTAAGGTGTTTGAAGAAGCACTACAAACATTTTCACTAAAATTCCCTCCAATAGCTTTTAGCTAAAGCAGAAGCAGAAGCTTCAAATTTGGAGCTTTTACTTCTGCAATCGAAAAGCCCATTACAGTTTCCTGATCATAGCAAAGCTCCATAATATTATTTAAAACAAGAATCATTGTTGCTTCTTGGTGTGAAAAAGTCGTTCAAGAAGCAAACATAAAGGCTATTTGCATCTCTTTTTCCTTACCTGGAAAATGGGAAAAGCCGATGAGGCAAAAATTTAGGTATTTTCCCAACTCTCCGCATGTCCTCATAAGGCAAGTTTTTAACCACTATGATCTTCCACAGGCCAACAAAACCTGAGCCATCCATTTTAAAGCCTTCTGACAACAAGGTCCGCAGAGTACTTTCATCCAAAAACATAGCAAAGCAGACAATTTTCTTTGAAAGTTGCGTAATCTGCAAAAAAATTAACAAAATTAAATTCAGTGACAGGCAGTCTATTGCAGAAAACTAAGCATCATCAAATGAAGTCCTAAATATATAGCATGTATGCATACAATGATTCACTAGATTAGGGATAAATAGTGTTCCTAAAGAAGGAATATATCGGTGGTTTGGTTTACAAGACAAATGAGAATAGGAATGAATCTCACCAACTTCAAAAAATAAAGGCTCTAAATTAACCTGCCAGATTTCCTTTTTTTCTTTTCCCTTTCTTTTTTCTGTTGAGAATAAAAAGCTCCATTATATACACATGTATCATCACAACTCTGTTTCTACCACCAATTTGAGCAACATATATATCCTTTGCTGCAATTCAGCATAGGAATCAGAATATACAAATCAGGCAATGGGATCGTTTGTTTCAGAGCTACGAATAAATGAAGCAACATATATAAAATCTTGATGTAGCTGGAACTAACAAATGTACCAAGTAAGTTATAAAAGATAGAATTGTTAGTCTAAAAGCAAGATTAATGGTAAAGTCCAATTGTGAAAAATCATCTACATTTTGCAATTGCTCCACTAAGTTTTTGACATAATAATTATTGATAAAATGCCAAAAAACTTCAGGTTTCAAAAGGAAAAAAGAGTGTTTTCCAGTGAAAGAGAATACATGTCTAACCAACAGAAAGCTCACTTAAGTCTATCTGTAATCAGACGGAAGCTTAAAGGACTCAAACACAAAGTAGTAACAACAAATACATCTACTCCATCAGATACTCAACAAAATGTATAAAATAAGCTAAAAACGTATGAAAATGACCTGAACAATGACCCGATTCAGGACGACTACCCAAACTTTAGAAGTTTTGATATTGCTACTTACTTCTCAATTCATTTGATTTAAATCATTTGATACTCTTTCCTTACAAACTTTGGGTGTGCCCTTTGTTTCAAAAGGAATTGAATCACATGAAAGCAAACAACACAGCTAAATGCTGTTATATGGAAAGAACACCAAATGGCTCAAATCAAATGAATTGAAAGGTTGGATAGCAAAATCAGACTTTTTAAATGTATGGGTAATCGTCACGTAATGGGCAATAGTTTAGGTCAGTTTGTGAGTTTTAGCTTGAAACTATTACCATTGTATATTCTACAAACAACTTATGCAATGTATTAAGATACTAGTTACCTTTTTACCAGTTGGTGGTCTCAGATGGTCCGAATTCCCGAAAATGCAAGACGATACAACGACATGGCATTTGCTCATGTATTCTCTATCTTCTTTTGAAAGATCAAACCCAGTTCCTTCTATAAATCCACAATTGATTTTCTGATCTCCAGCATGATATGACTTCTCCCTTTCTTGAAGACTCTGATGGCCGGCGAATCTTGGTTCCCAATCTTTCAATCCTATCGGTTGGTTTTCAACATCTGTATACTGCAAAGAAAATCTGGCAAAATTTTTATCCACAGAAGGCTCTACCAGTTGAGCTGTGGACTGCAAGAACTTCATCTCACAGGTCGAACCTGATTAAAAAAATAAGGATAAAACGAGCAAATTAGACATTAAGGAAAAGTAAAAAAGGCTTGTCGCATTAAGAAAGGTACAAATGCTACCAATTTTGAAATTTCAAGTAGCCATATTACTGTAGTGCGGCTAAGAGGCCATATTCAGCAAATGCTGCAAACCTTGTAATAATACTAGCTACAAACTCGCATAAGTAACAAAAAGTTAAGAACATACAGATATTATGTCCTTAACTACAATGCATGTTGACACGAGTACCTGAACTTCTAATATTTTGATTTTACCGCCTCACCTTTTCATTTCTTTTGACCACCAAGCTCTGTTTGAACTTAACAATGTCCAGTAAAACAAATACACAAATTTTTGTCAAAGATAACAACCTTTTAACTGTTTCCGTAAAGTCAAATAACACTATACACCACTAATTAACACGACAATGATACGCAAAACTAGTAGAAATAAGAGATGAGTTTAACAAATCACCCGAAAATTTGCGCCTTTTTGGTTTTCTCTTCGACCGCGACTTCCTCCGAGAACCAGAACGCTTCACATTATCGCCGCTCGCACGATCGCCGTTCTTCTTCGTGTCGCCTTCTTCGCCACTAGCAGAGTCTCTTTCCAACGCGCTCACGAAGGCATCTTCTCCAACCTTATCCGCATCATCACCATCATCATGGTCCACCCCAACACCATCATCATCATCATCGTCGTCGTCGTCGTCGTCGTCAACATCATCATCATACTCGTCATCAGGATCCATCTCCTCTGCTCCATTAGACAATCCTTCTACATTACCACTAATCCCTTGCGCAGTATCCCCATTATTCCCAATCTGATCTTTCCCAACATTTTGCCCTAACGTCATAACCAACCCCATCTCCCTCCTCCCACCATCGTCCTCCTCCCCGAACCCTTTCTCTACACCAATCCCACAAACTTCTCATTAGATTGAATGAAAGGAACGAACAAAGGACCTAAAGATGAGATTTTGGGAGCTAGGTTTTCGTACCATTGTGGTGGAAGAGGCGGCGGGAGCCGAGGAAGGCGAGGAGGGCGACGAGGGTGAGGGCGACGACGAAGAGCGCGGCGGGAGGGGGGCGGCGGAGGCGGTGGTGGGGTTTTCCGGCGCGGCGGAGCCTCGGGGGGCGGTGGGGGACCCGGTCCTCGATCGGAGGGTGGTGGTCGGTGTGGGAGCGTAACGCGGATCGATCTCCGCCGCCCGATTGCCGATACTGGCTCATTGCCGCATCGTTCGAGCTCGCTCGCTCGCTCTACAATGGGGATCGATGAGAGAGAGAGAGAGAGAGAGAGGGTTTAGGGTTTTGGAGGAGGCGACGTGGGGGAGGGAGACGACGAGGGGAATTTGTAGTAGATGGTGGAATAACGAGTATTTATAGGTTAGTTGTTGGGTAGGTTTTTGGGTAGATATTGTGGTAAGCAAAGTGAGAGAAGGTCTGTGGTTTATTACGTGAACCCGGTCTATAGACCGGGTTTGTGAAAACTCTAATTTAAAAAGGTCTTAAAATATAGAAGGTAACAATGTATAGATTCATCCCACTGCAACATATCTAATTTAAAGCTCAATATATATATTTTTTATCATGTTATTAAAATTTTACTTTATTTGTAGTAATATTTCTATAGAATAAACCAAAGCTGACGTATTTTATTAGTTTAGAACTACGGCGTCAAGTACTTTCACTTTCATACTTTACGGGGGTTTCGAAATATCCAAAATACTTTAAAACTTGGCCTTGATTTGGTTAAGATATGAATTTTACAGTCCATTTCAACATGGTTATGTCGCAACTCCTTCGGTGCCAATATTGTTTGTAGTTCTCAGCGAACTAGGCCGCACATTGAAGGGCTGAGTTCTCGTAACCGGAGTTCGCCGCTCGACTTCTGTGGGGCTTACGGTGCCCACAGATGAAAACTCGCGACTTCGACCTCGACGCGCAGGAAGTCGAGCTTCGCTCTCTACGGACGGAAGTGGTGAGTTCGATGGAGTGTAGTTCCGTTTTACCAACCACTCTTTAGGCCTTTATAGGTTATAGAAACACAAAAGCCCAGTAAGGATATGCCTTGTGGACCCGGGCCACGCAATAAATTATACCTGGGCCGAACTTTGTGAAATTACGGCCCAGCCCAACTCTTTACTCATAATTACATATATACCCCCGATGCACTTTGTCGTTGTTAACGGATCCTATCCGTTACGGATAGGCCATGGATCTCGACGAGGTGAAGCGCTTGCTCGAGCTCGAGCTCGATCCCTCGTCGTCGTCGTCCTCCTCCGCGGCGGAGCTCCCACCGAGCTTCTACGACGCCTTCGTCCTCCATGGCCTCCGCATCGACGCCGCCGAGCCCCGCCGCGTCCTCTGCTCCCTCTCCGTCCCCGCTCGCCTCGCGGTATCACCCCGTCCCGGGATCAAACGCCCTGTTCGGTGCCCTAAATCTTAGGATTCGGTATCCTTGTTGTTTGGAGTCGTTAAGGCTTAGGATGCGGTTAATTTTGATGTTTTGAGGTCGTTTGATTCTGCTTCTGCGTTTCGCTGCAGCAGTTTATTTGTACTAGAGTGGTTGGTGATTAGAAAAAGTATGGAGTTTATGCTGCAGCGGAGAGTAGTTTGGCGACCAGAAGCAGTTTCCGCTTCTGCTTTTGCGGTTTCGAATTCATTGTTGGAAGGATTTGGTGGGATTTCTCAGCCAATTCCGCTGCTTCTGCTTTTAACTGCAGTTATATGTAATAAGAACCAAAAAAGTGTGGAGCTTCTGTTGTAGTGGGAAGTCGAAAAAAATAAATTTGTGATTTTGGCGAAAATGGAAGCTTTAATGTGGAGCTTATGTTGTAGTGGGAAGTAAAAAGTGTGATTTTGGCGAAAGCAGAAGCTCCAATTTGGAAACTTTGGTTCTCCTGCCGAAAGAAGCTTTTACGGGCCACTTAATATCGCGTTTCTGAATAGTATTATGCCCTAGCCAATACATTGAAATGATTCCCTTTTATGCTTTGCCGAACAATGTAACAGGATGGAGTTCATTTAAACCACAAATTATTCCGAACAAAAAGAAATTCATCTGTAAATGAATTCAACTGAGTTCCTCTGGACTGATCTTGCTTGTATTCTGTATAAAATTTGGTTCCAGACATGGCAAACAGAGTGTAAATCTGGGTTTTGGTTGCAGAACTCGGAAAGCTACCTCCACGGCAGCGTAATTGCGACATTGGCGGACATGGTGGGCTCCGCCGTGTTCTATAGCAGCGGGTTTCCAACCAGCGGCGTCTCCCTGGAGATCAACGTCTCCTACTTGGACACTGCATTTATTAATGTGCGCACCTTATCTCTAAATTGCGGTTCTCAATGTTAGCCTTATTGTTAATCAGTTGTTCGACAACTCATTCTGAATAGAATAGGATGAATAAGATGACTTTAAGATTTTCTGAATTCAGTTGGCTCAATTTTGAATTGAAATGAGTAGAATTTATTCCTAAATTGAATGAAGTGCGCACTTCAATTTGATGTTCTTGGGCTTTTTGTTCAAAATACTCCGTAAAACTGAAGTTTCATTGAATAATGTCTTTATTAAGAGTTTAAACTTTAAACCTGGGAGGTAGAGACATAGGTAGAAGTGGGAATGCATGATTTCTTTAGATGCTGTACCAATTATCTTAATCTAGCACTTCATATGCAGAATATAATATACCTAAGCAGGATATAGTAGACCTGACTGAGAAAGAAGCAGAATATAGTATACCCGACTGAGAAAGTCTTGTAGAGTGTTTATTTGGGTAAGTTGAAACACCTCGACCTGTTAGTTTGAACCCCCAGCAATTCAATTGTAATAATTGTGTCTGTAGCCTTTGCATTCTGTTGAAATCTTATTCGTTTGGTTAAATTCCGCCATCAAATTAGACAGAAATTATATATCTTCTGGACTTCCCATACAGTGCTTAAATTGACATTTTCAGGCAGTTTACATGGAATTTAATGAAAAGGTAAGATTGCAGCAAAATGAATACTATTGTATTATTTTATTGTGTTGTATTTTGTTCTGAACAGTTAATATTGTAGTCCGTTTGTGATACGGATGGTAATTTATGTGGAAAGGAAAACATTGACTCTTTACTCTCTGGTGATTTCTTCAACATGGTTTTGGAAACTAGCATGGATTAAGTAAATCATGGTACAAGGGGTTTTGTGTGTCATAAAAATCTGAGGATGAATTTATTGAACTACATAATCGTAGAGAGTTCAGTTCCTGTATGCTGATGCTTGTCGGCTTTACTGACTAATCATTCTTGTCCTCGACTTATATCTTCAGTAGTTTAGCCCACATTAACCCTTTCTCGTGCCTCACAAGATTTTATTTGCAAATTAGATTTCAAACAGTGTTACGACAAACGCACAAACGGAAACTAAAATGGCGAACACGAAAAATAAACAAACCACAAGCAGGAATAAAAGAACACATAGATTTACGTGGAATACCCTTTGCAGGAAAAAACCATGGACGAGGGAGGAGAGAACTTCACTATCGAAAAAGGGGAATGCAAAAAGTTCGTAGTACAATGCGTTATCTGTCGCCTCTAGGGCAAAAAAAATGATAAAGGAAAACTCTTAACGGGTTTCGGGTCTGATCCGTACGCACCCCCTGACGAATGTCAGTGGTGGGCTATGGGCACCAGAGACATTCATTTTCCTTCACAACTTGATTTATAGGCCCGAGCCCTCCGCTACCCGCCACAGACATTCATTTTCCTTCACAACTTGATTTTCAAATTTGGTCGCTCCGCAAAACCGTCGGTGAGTCGGAGTCCCAAAACTGAAGTCGATTACCAATTTCGAGGCACATCTAACAAACAGCTTTTTTTTTTTTCTTTTTCTCTTCAATCTAGATTATTGTGAGTCTTATACGTATGCAGTGTGTCTGATGATTTGACTAACATCAGAATATATGACTACTAATTATGCAGGAAGAAATTGAGATCGAGGCAAAACTGTTGCAAGTTGGAAAAGCAGTTGGGGTCACCTCTATCGAGTTCAGGAAGAAGAACACGGGGAAGATAATCGCCCAGGCACGCCATACCAAGTATCTCGCTGTTTCTAGCAAACTGTGAGGCCCTCCTTTTACGCCTTGTATTGATGATTCCCAAAGTTGAACTAAATTACATAGATTTATCTGACCTGCATGTAATTCACAATGAAAAAGCAATTATTACGTCTTATATCGATAGGGGTGAATCGGAAGATGTTTTAACTGTAAATCTTGCTACATGACTGATGTTTTTGGGAGGAAATTACAGTTCTCTCATCAATGAACCAATTATCATAAATGGAATCAGTAACTTATGCAAGACCATAAGTTTACTTGGTACTGTAGTACTGTGTCCTGTTACAGTAATAAATGTAAACATCAGAATTTTTCGCTCTTCTGTGGTTGAGTATGGAAGTTATTTTTCTGGGACTTGCCCCATATAATGCTTGAAGTATTAACAGTGAATCTCCTCAATTCACACAGAAAAGTTTGTCAGTGACCTCAATATTTAGTTCTGCTACCTTATTGCGAAATCGAAAGATCTTGTGCTGCTATTGAAACTGAGATCTTGCTTAAATATAATTGATTTTGTCTATGTTATTTATTCAAACTTTTTTTGTATTTCGTATCCATGTTAAACATTATGCTATAAGTTGGTTAGATGATGATGTTGCTAAAATATACAAAGTTTTCGAGTAAAGCTAGAATACTTGTTTGTGTTATTTCCCAAAATGAAGCATCAATTGATGATGATCGACACCGTTAAATACAATCTGCGCTATTTTAACTTCCCTAAGAATCGAATTTTCGTGATTTTACAAAATCATTTGTCAGGTGATAAATTGGTATTAAATTCATTTTATATTAGTCGTTAAAAATTATTAATTTTGAAAGCATTCGCATACTGAGAATATGATGTAGAAAAGTCATGAAATTCGAAGGTGTCAATAATCGATCAGGATGTCTATTCATCAGAAATGATGCAGAAATAAACAGTTTTGTTTACTTTTGAAAGTATTCTAGCTTTACTCCAAAGTCTTCTGCTATTATGAAATCAAGCATTATTTATCAAGTTAAAAGTTCATGTCCCCAAGAAAAAGAAAAGGAAAGGAAAAAGTTAAAATTCATTGATCTATTTTTTTAAAGGCCTTTTTGCATAAAAAATCCACTAGTTTTGGGCTTTTACAAGATTTTGCAGATTCGGTCCGAATTTTCAGTAAACTGACTAAAATACCCTTCTTATTTTTTCTCTCTCCTCTTTTTTTTTTTCTCGCTCTTTTTTTTTTCTCTCCGAAGAAGGTGGCGGAGGCGGAGGCGGAACGCCTCGCCTCTGCCCCTCACGCCCTCGCCCGCGCACCCCCGCCCTACTCGCCTCCGACCCCGCCGAGGCCGCACCGCGCCGCGACTCTTTTTTTTTTTTTTTTTTTTTTCCTCTCCGACCCTCCTCCACCTGCCGTCCCCGCTGCCACCGCCGGCGACGAAGAAGAAGTGCTTCTTGGGGCCGAGAAGCACGCCGACGAGGGAGGAGAAAAAAATATAGTTAAACTCCGGCGAGGGCGGTGGGTCGTGACAAAAAAAAACTGTAGAGAAAAAAAAATAAGAATAACAAAAAATAAAAATAAAAATAATATTTTTTTCTACAGAAATGATCAAAAATTATAAAAAAAGAAAGAAAATGATGAAATTCTACTGTTAAAATAAAATTACACTATTTTAAAAAAATCACCCTCAGTTTTTGTCATATTAAACCATTTTTTCCACTAATTGTGGTCATAATATACTAATCAAAAGCACCTTTTTAATTTTTTAGAAAAAATAAAGGTGATTATATTCTATTATGAAAATAGGCTACAAAAAAGGACACATCAAGAGAGAATTCAAACTCCTAGAGGAGGGAAGAGTCAAGAAAGGGACCTTCTCCCGTATCCAACACTCCATTGAAAAATTCTATGTTGCTACATTGAATTTCTTCATGTGGACCCAAATAGACTCTCATTATTATGCTCTTTTTTTTTTCTTTTTCTTTTTTTTGTACATAGGTCTTTCTTATTTACAGCATTCATATTGGCTTAAAGGATCAGCGTCTGGTCTTATGGCGGGAAGTCAGGTTGTGTCAAGTCACGTTCGAAACTGCGGAAGACCGGATTGGACTAAGTCATGTTCGAAAGTAGTGGGAGATCTGTTGGGCTAGGTCACAAATCGAGAGTCATGGACGCTGTGACTATACGCTTTAAATGAATTGGTTGTATATTTTTAATAATTCAAATTTTTGAAATTAATGATTAGCGCGGAAAATCTGACAATTCAGTCGTCCAACACTAGGCCATTGGCTATGTCACTATTTATGGCGTCTGGAATTAGATTTTTTTTTTCTTTTTTGAACAAGTCCGTAGACTCTATCGATCATTTATCTTTTTACTCTAAAAGAAGCTGAGGCTAAATCATTCTATTTTGGCCTTTTTGTATAAAAAATTCACTATTTTTGGACTTTTGCAAAATTAGGTCGTTATTTTCGATTTTGCAGATTCGGTCCGGATTTTCAATAAACTGACCAAAATATCCTTGTTATTTTTTCTCTCTCCTCTTTTTTTTTCTCTCGTTTTTTTTTTTTCCCTTTCCGAAGAAGATGGCGGAGGCGGAAGCGGAAACGGCGTGCCTTGCCTCTGCCCCTCACGCCCTCGCCCTCGCCCGCGCACCCCCTGCCCTCCTCGCCTCCGACCCCGCCGAGGCTGCACCACGACTCTTTTTTTTTTTTTCCCTCTCCGACCCTCCTCCACCGCCTCCGCAGCCCACCACCGCCGCCGGCGACGAAGAGGAGTATCAATTTTGCAAAATCCGGACTGAATCTGTAAAATCGAAAATAGCGACCTAATTTTGCAAAAATCCAAAACTAGTGGATTTTTTATGCAAAAAGGCCTTCTATTTTTAAACAAGCATGTGGTAGATCGAATTCCTGATCTATTGATCAACAATGTAGAGTATCAATCAACTGCGCTAAATAGTGATAGTAAAATAAGAATATTATGCTAGGAAGAGACTTTTACTGTATTTGGTATTTGAAATGATGCACTTTATTAACTTACTTTTGACCTTTTACTTGAACTTGACCTAACAGAATCAAATGATTCTGATATTTCCATTTCACACTTTTCATGCCCACCAATGCTCATATTTGCTTTTCTTTTTCTTTTTCTTTTTTTTTTCCATGCTCACACTATGATTTTACCTTCTGTTTCTTCTATACCTGTAGTAGGTTAAAGTTCAATCTGAATTTGAATTTAGTCTCCATATATTTAATTATAATAATTTAGTTGTTGATATTTGGACACCCAATTTTAATTTAGTCATCAAATTTTCTATTTAAATTATATTCTAATCATGCTGTTTTCAAAGGATTTAATTATTGCGCATACTAATCAATGCTTCTTAGAGTCTGTTTGATTTTTCTTATGCTTCTACGTTCAGCAACAGAAAATTTTAGGAAGCAACAATAAAATTTTAAGGCTCGGCATTGACGCTACTTTAGAAATAAAGCTATTAATATTGCGGTTTGTTCTGATACCGCTATTCAGACAATAATTTACAAAACAATATTACATTCTAAAGCACGAACAAACAAATACGTAGTTGCGCCACTTAGTTCTAATAAACAACAATTAAAAAGTCGCAAAGTTTAGCTTAATAAAGACCACAAATGATAAAACAACTATGTATTGCTACTCCCTAATAATAAGTAGAGAGAGAGAGAGAGAGAGAGGGAGATTCAACCTTGCACTTTAATTATTCTACTCTTAGCACATCACATTGTAACTCTAACTTAAGCATAAAATAAACTAGTATTACCAATAAGATAATGTTGGTTATTGCTAAAAGTTAAAATAACAGTACTATTATTGTACATCGAGATCCAAAAACCCACATTGTGGGTGTGTGATCCTGACACAATATACATCGAACTCCTCCCCCCTCCCTCCTATTAATTATCATTAATTATCGCCGTCAAACACGGCGTGTCGCGCGTGCTCAAACACACACACAAACACAAGCACAAGCACAAGCACAAGCACAAGCACAAGCGCAAACACAACACATGAAGAGTGATCACACCCATTAATTAACTAAGATTGGGGAATGAAATCTCTTAATAATATAAATTTGGGTATAAGTTAATTTGAGAGAGAGAGAGAGAGAGTTACAAAATCTGAAAGTAAAATCCAGTCAAATGTGGGGGTTCTGGGAACTGCAGAAAGAAGGGACATGTGCTGCCAACTTTAGGCAGAAAAAGATCTGACAACTGTTTGTTTGGGCTTGCAGCAAAATACATTACTTGCAATATAAAAATATTTTATCTATTTTTATAAGTGAAAACATATTATGCAGATCACATTAACTCTGTCTTAATACTAAATAAATAGAATCTTAATATTTCACATAATGCAAATAGTTCAATACAGTAGAGAATCAAAGGATTAATATAGCAAATCCTATGCATCCACAGAATAAAAGATAAATAGCAAATACTATTTCTCTAGTATCAATAATATTTTAGTTTTCGCGGTATCTGCTAGTAAGTAGTAGAAAAGTTTTGGTCTAGAGACCTAATATTACATAAAATTACTTGTAATAAAAAAAGAGGAATTGTAAAAAAGAGCTCATAACATTTTTACCTTTTAAGCACTCCTCAATAAGCTGAGCATTGTAAGGAACATAAGACCATTACATTACATGGTCATGAACTGGGTAGACCCATTCACTATTCTCAGTCAACTCAGGCCCCTCTAAATACTCTCTCTCTCTTTTCAAGTGTTTTTGTCCACATCTCTCTCTCTCTCTCTCTCTATTCAAGTGTTCATCTTTCCAAGGAGATCAACCCTTTTGAGTCCACATCTCTCTCTCTCTCTCTCTTCAAAGGAGACTACTAAACCCTGTTTTTCTGAGTCCACATCTCTCTCTCTCTCTCTTCTTTACTCTTCTTTTCTTGGTACTAAAAAACCCATCTTTTTCCCCCCTCCTCTTCTTCCCAGAAAAATATGTTGCTAGATTCATCTTAAGAATCAATGGGATAATAAATGGAGATGAACCCATCATAACACCCAACCACAAAACAACATCCCTCACCCCTTCTTCCTACAAGAGATGGAGATGATGATGAACCCAACATAAAACCCAACCACACAACAACACCAAAAACCCAAAAAAAAATTTCCCTTTTCTCCATCAAAAGAACCAAACATTAATGGAGATTTATGCCCACATCTTCTTCTTCTTCTTCACCATCTTCTTCATCCATGGCTCTTTAGCTTCTTCTTCCTCCCAACTCAATCAAACCCAAGTGGAGATCATGAGAAACCTCTCCAAAACCCTCAACTCCTTAACAGGATCCAACTCTGAGTGGAACACAACAAACCCAGATCCCTGCTTGTGGGAGAGAGTCACTTGCTCTCCCCAATCCTCTTCAGATGCTGCAGTAACCCACCTCTCCTTCTCAGGACTTGGTCTCTCCACCCCCCAAAACTCCTCCTTTTCCACCATTTTTGACCTCATCTGTGGCCTCAACACCCTGGAGAACCTGGACCTCTCCCTCAATTCCATCACCACCCTCCCCGAACCCTTCTTCGCCGACTGCGTCGGGCTCTCCGGATTGAAGTCCCTGAATCTCAGCTACAACAGGTTGGATGGAGCACTTGGTAACTTCTCAAACTTTGTGGGTTTGGAGACTCTGGATTTGTCCTTCAACTTCCTCACAGGGCCTGTTCAGAACCAATTCGATTCGCTGTCGCGGCTCAAAAGCTTGAATCTTAGCTCCAATCTCATGGTGGGCACAGTTCAGAGTTTGCTTGGTGGTGGTAAAGCTCTCACCTTGGAAGAGTTGGTTCTCTCCATTAACAATTTCAGTGGAAACATACCCAATTCGGTTTCCGAGTATGCGAACCTCACTCTCTTGGACCTTAGCCAAAATGGCTTCAATGGGTCCCTTCCTAATGGCTTTGAAAACCTCGCGAAGTTGGAAACCCTACTCCTCTCCTCGAACAACCTCGTCGGGGATATCCCGGCGAGCTTGTCCGGTATCGCGACGCTCTCGCGCTTCGCGGCCTATGAGAACACGTTTTCCGGGACAATTCCCGGTGGGCTCACAAAGTATGTGAGGTTTTTGGATCTCAGTTACAATAGTTTAGGCGGGGAGATCCCTTCCGACCTCCTATCGCCGCCTAGTTTGGAGTCGGTCGATCTTACGCATAATCATCTTGAAGGGGTCATCCCCGCGAACTTGTCGCGACGGCTTTACCGTCTTCGACTTGGCTGGAATTCGCTCAACGGAACAATTCCGGAGGCGATCGGGCTACTCTCGGGCTTGAAATACTTAGAATTGGAAAGTAACAAGTTGGATTCGGATATCCCTTCTCAAATCGGCGATTGCGAGAATCTCACACTATTGAATCTCGCCGACAATGGTTTGCGGGGAGGGATTCCGAAAGAGTTGGGTAATCTTCGGCAATTAGTGGTGCTGGAGCTCGAGATGAACAATCTTGTTGGAGGGATACCTAATGAGATTTTCCAGCTTTCGAACTTGAGCAAGCTAAATCTCAGCCGAAATTCTTTCTCCGGGGAGATTTCTTCGGCCATTTCCGGCCTGAAAAAGCTTACGAATTTGAACTTGAACGACAACATGTTCTATGGATCGATACCCGGCTCGATTAACAGCTTGGATAATTTGATGGAGCTTCAATTGGGGAACAACAACTTGAGTGGGACAGTTCCGCCCATGCCGAGTAGCTTATCGATCGCTCTAAACCTAAGTAGCAACCTCTTCGGCGGGTCGATACCTTCGTATCTCGGCTCTTTGCTCGAATTGGAAGTTCTCGATCTCTCCCACAATAATTTTTCCGGCGAAGTCCCAAACTCTCTCACTCAGTTGCAATATTTGACGCTTTTGGTTCTCTCTTATAATCGACTCTCCGGGGTCCTTCCTCATTTCCATCCTTACGTGAATGTCATTATAACTGGAAATAAGGACCTTGTAAGAACCAATGAAGGAGCCGACACTATCACAAAGAAGAAGAGATCGACTCTTATGATCATCATACTCGCTATAATTGGTGCTCTTCTTGGTTTGGGCTTAATAGCGGCGGTACTTCTATATGTGTTTTCTAAGAGATTTTATCGGGTCGAAGATGAAGGGGTCGAAATCTCGGAGAACCCTCCTCAAATTGTGGATGGTTGTTTCGTGACGTCGAACAGCATCCACCGGTCCGCGATCGACTTTTCCAAAGCCATGGAAGCAGTTTCGGACCCGCACAACATCACTCTCAAAACGAGGTTTTGTACCTATTACAAAGCTGCGATGCCGAACGGAACCAGCTACTCGGTAAAGAAGCTCAACTGGAGCGACAAGAGCGTCCCGAGCGGGACCCACGAGAAGTTCGGGCAGGAGCTCGAAAGCTTGGGGAGGCTAAGCAATTCGAACGTAATGGTTCCGCTCGCTTACGTATTGACCGAGGATAGCGCTTATCTCTTCTACGAGAACGCGCACGAAGGGACGTTGTTCGAGTTTCTTCATAGAAGTAAAGAAAACGCTTTGAATTGGTCGTCCAGGTACAGTATAGCGCTTGGGGTCGCGCAAGGGTTGACTTTCCTTCACGGGTGCGCTCAACCCGTTCTTCTTCTCGATCTTTCGACGCTGACCATTCACTTGAAGTCGACCACCGAGCCTCAGGTTGGAGATATCGAGCTTTGTAAAGTTATCGATCCGTCCAAGAGCACGGGGAGCCTTTCTACTGTCGCTGGATCGGTCGGGTACATTCCTCCGGGTAAGAGATGCTGCAAATTTTACCTGCTATCGTAATGCGGCACATGAAGAAGTGAACTTTCTTTTTTTACCATACTGATACTAAATCTCTTTGTTTTGTGATCGCAGAGTATGCGTATACCATGAGGTTGACGATGTCGGGCAATGTGTACAGCTTCGGGGTTATCTTGCTCGAGTTACTGACGGGGAAACCGCCCGTCAGCGAGGGGGTCGAGTTAGCCAAATGGGCCCTCAGCTATTCAACTAGGCGTGATCAGAGAGAGCAAATTCTCGATCCGAGGGTTTCTAAAGCATCACTCGGCGTCCGATCTCAAATGCTATCAGTCTTAAAGGTCGCCCTAGCTTGCGTCAGTTTATCTCCCGAGGCGAGGCCTAAAATGCGGAATGTGTTGAGTATGCTATTCAACGCGAAATGAGAGTTCTTGTTTTTGGGGTTTCTCGAAAAATTTGGACATTACCTAGCCATACCCTATGTTGGTGATAGTTATGTGGTTTTGGTTCCTTGTTACATTGTAATGTATACCTTAAATCCTTGTAATATAATGTGATAAAAGATAGTTTTGCCTACTTAGAAATTAGTATATATATATATATAGAGAGAGAGAGAGAGAGAGAAAGGGGTGGATTTTGATGGAAAAGTGTAATCTGGTATTGAAGCAACTTGATATGAGTATCTTTGATGTTGAAATTTCGAAGTATATTTCGAAGTGATTGAAATTTGAAAACTATGGCCATGGAAAGAAGTAAATTTGATGCTGCTGTGTGTTTTAGGTTTTCTAGGTGCTGGAGCTTTTAAGTACTTATTTTTGAGTCTCTGTAATATAGAGTTGTTGCTTCTTGCAGGAGCTTCTGCAAAAGTATTGTTTAAGTACGGCGGGCAAAGGCAATGTCTCTCTACTTGCTACGTTATGCTATCACTTCCTCTATGCTACTCTATAAAACTTGTGATCCGGCGCCGAGTGAGGGCCAAAAATTCTAAAAGCACTTTCAATATATCCCTCTGATGCTATAAAATTGTGGTGGGTATAGTCGCCGAAGAAGACAACAACTATATATTCTTTTGGTGGCAGTTTTAATCGTAACTTTACAATGACATTCGCCTTTCTCACGACCAAGCCGAGTTTCAGTACAACTTGAAGTCGCAACATCGTTCGGAACTCGCGAGAGCGACTGGGTTGCGGTTCCGACATGAAAAAATATACCCTGATTCAGCTAACAATTCGATGTCCTCGACTTCTCAGTGTTAATCATGTGATTCTTTCACTTAAGCCTTTAACAAAGAGAATCATTCAAAACTTAATTTCCCTACCTTGATATAGATATACACCTACAAAATCTGAGAAGATGAAGTGCAACAAATGAAAAAGTGAGCAGAGAAAATTTTAGCACAAGCAATAAGCTCTGTCCACAGACACAATATCAAAATTGATAGAAGAAAAACTATGAAACCTGATTATTACTATGAATACATACACTAGAATTAGTAACAAAGGCTTCGAATTATACATATACCTCGATGATTATGTTCTTTCTCGATAATTTAAGTTCTTTTTGCTATCATTTATCTACTGCTAATATCTCATACCACCACCACTAAATCAAACTTACAGAAGAGTATTTAAGTAGAACAATGTACTACTTTTTAGAAGCCTGGGTTAAACTTGAGATCCTTCCATTCTTCCAACCACAGCCTATAGCTCGAGCGCGGGGCCAACACGTCTATCGACACATCTTTCCTCTCCACCAGTCGCTTCGAGTAACAATCAAATTCATTCAATTTTTTCCTCAATTGCGCCACCTTCGCAGGATCGCTCTGGCTTCTCAATTCATTCAGCCACTCCCTCGCTTCTTCGACCTTCGCCCAGAAACACGAATCTTGAGTCAACCCGGCAAACTTACTCCTCTTCATATTCGTGGTATCAACACAATCCTTCTTCCCTTCCCACCACTTATCGAAAATCTCGTACCTCCTTTCTCTCCCATGAGTCAAATAATGGCCTTTAGTCTTGTGATACCGGCTTCTGTAATACTCGGCGATGTCCAATGGCTCGACCAGAAGCTTGTAGAATTGAGCTGCATTAGCCCACTTGGCTCTTTTGTGGAAATCGTAAGGAAGTTGGTTGTTTTGAAGCATTTCAATCACGCTGTCCCAAAATTTAGCCAGTTTTATTCGGTTCATGTTTGCTTTGGAGTCCTTCTTGGCCTTCCTAAGCTTGAATGCATCATAGTAGCCCATGTCGTCGTCGCAAGAGGCCTTGTACCATTCGATTTGAGCCCGACATGGGGTTATTTTGCCAAGCCTGATTGCTAGATTGGCACAGATCAGATTAGGACTTTGGCCCATCCTCTTCGATTGTTTTAGGCACTCGCGTGCAGCCATAGCTCCAATGCCCTGTTAGTCGTTTTACAACATACCAATCATCAATAAATCTCTGCTTTTATATACACATCCAAAGAATCAACTCGAGCTGAATTAATTATAAAGTTAGCTCCAGAAGTTCGACCCCGATTTCAATCGTGTTCATGGAGCTTCAACCTTAACAATGCTGTCTCGGAGGTTTATCCCGCGTAACAAGTACTATGCCACATGTCAGAATCATCGCTAGAGTTTGTTGACACGGCAATTTTTGAGCTTGGCCCTAGCTGCTATAATGCCAATGTGGTGTTTTTTCAGACAGTAGGCTAATTTGACTTAATTGTGACATGGATCAAAGTTGAGGGACCAAACTATTAACGTTGAAACTCTAAGGTTGTAGTTAGAATCGGTATCAAAATTCAGGGACTAAATTTGTCATGAACTGATTCATATTTTTCTTGCAATATTTGGTTGATGAACACACCAAGAATTGGGTATTAGAGGTCCAAAAGTCCAAATCTTTTTCATGCATCAGTTGGCCATTTAATCTAAAACTTTGCGATCTTCGTTCTTGAAGAATAATGAAAGGAGACCAATAATAGAGATATGAAGGAAATAGACTACCTTTACTCCGATACCCGATGCCTCGAGTGCGAGTGAAATCCCTGACTCGTAGTTTGATTTGGGGTCCTCATCTTCAAAGGAAGTTCGCTTCCTCTTTAGCAAGTTTTGCGAGATATTCACTACAAGACCACCATAAGAAAGATGCTCCTCGATGTTGGAGTTTGACTGCCAATTAGTTACGAATGTCACATAGAGCATCTGCGCCACTGCAGTCGGATTATCAATGCACACCATTCCCTCCATAGAGCACAAACCGTAGTTCCCAAATGGCTTATAAGGGCTTTTGTCATAAACCACAGCAGATAGCTTCCGCTTCTGCTTCTGCTCGGTCACGGCAGCAGCAATATGCGGAGATATAAACTTATGCAGTTCCATCTTTTCTTCATTAGGTGCATGCACTGAGAATTGCCTCGACTGCAAGTAGGTTCTAAGACGAGAAGAAATTGAGTTGAGAGGGCAAAAGAAGAGCCTTGGCATGAAATCGTGCTGTGAGACGACGTGGAAGAAGTTACCATTCCATCTTTCTCTAAGAATGGCTCGAGATAGAGCCTCATTTCCAAGAAGCGGACTTCCGAAGGTGACGCATAAGAGGGATTTGGTAGTTGAAGAAGTGAAGCAGAACGATGAGCAAAGGAAGTGAAGGGCCGCAAGCGAAGCGACGGCACCGCCCATTGCATGGCCTGTGAATATCACCGATTTGTCTTTGACCTCATCCAGAAGCGTCTAACCAAGGAGAGAAGAAGGAAATCAAGATATAATTTGAACTACAATGTAACGTCACATACATTACATTGTAGTTATTTAAAGAAGTACTAACAACTTTTGGTTTAAATTGTCCCAACAGCTAAGATCAGCAACAAAAGTAGAAGGTCCACACTGGAGCTTCAGCTTTTGGGCGCAGAAGCTCATTTCAGCTTTAAGCCACAACAAAAGCTCGAAGATTTATAAAGAAGAAAAACTTTTCGAAAAGTCAGGCCAAACTACAACAAGTGTGCTTGAAGAAGTTGAAAAGGAATAATTTAGATTGATTCAATCCTCAAAGTAGATATATAGTTTTGTGTCAAATAAGCGCAACTAGAAAGCTGCATCAAAAAGACAATTTCATCTCTCAGCAAAAACCATATAAACCTACAAAATCTGTAAGTTGATCACTTTCATGTGTTCCTGGAGGAGCTTTTAAGCCCACATGATTGCAAAATACAAATAAAATCCTCCAAAACTCAAATCGGTGAAAGCTAATTATCTTAATGCCTAGTCGGATTGCTTCTTGCATCAAGACAAAAAGTGAAATTGACAAGAGAAACCAATCATTAAGTTGAATGGTAGTTAAATGTCCCAAAGCTATGGCCTTCCCCCTCTGGAGGTCTACTGTGAATAAACCCTATTTTGTTGGGTTGCGGCAGAGGCGTGGCGCTTCTATCTCATCAAATCTTATCAAAAATGAATTATCGGTTATGTCACCGAATAAAAGCTCAAAATAGGTGAAGTTACGTGCTAAGATCTCTTAGGCATTTTGTCGAACATGTGAAATCTCTTTTTAGCTACAAAAGCTGAAAAGAGTAGATACCTTGGCATCCGACCATTTTAGGGTTTTTTGCATGTATATCCCTGCAAACATGTAAACTTGCGCACGCACTCGTGCGGAATTGATTATTCGAACGCATACCTCCTTAAATTTTATTTACTTGCAGAGGTAGGTATGCCAAAACCATTCTTTTTTTCTCATCAAAATGGTCAAATTTAAAGTAAAAATCGCCAAAATCACGCTAAAATACTAAATATTCCAGATCTAATTGTCCCATTAAATTCGATTAAATTGCTCATCGACATACACGAACCGCCCAATTGGTTCAGCAATTAGGGTTTACCAAACCAATCAACAAAGATTTGAAAGGGGCAAAAAGGAAAGAAGTGAACTTACTTGATACTCCGGTGTATTACACAAGCCGAGATAGAAACGCAAAGCCCAAGCTTGCACGAGCACCTCCTCCTCCCCATCCCCACCGCCACCGCCGCCCACAAGCTGCGAGAAGAGCCCTCCGCCGCCGCCGCCGATGGGCACCGGTCGGAACGCGTCCCCTCCCGCGTCCGCCGCCGCCGCCGCAGCCGCCGCGGCGCGGGCGCCGGAGAACGCGACGTGGGCGGCCGCGCCGCCGCCGCCGCGGGGCTCGGCCACGAAGCTCCTCGGCGCCGCGGCGTCCGCGAGCGCGCACGCGCGCCACGCGTGCCCTAGGAGCGGGGACGACGCGACGAGGCTCCCCAGCACGTGGCTCGTCTCGAACCTCCGAATCCCGCGCCAAAAGAAACCGTTAGAGCGCTAAAAAAAGCCGGAAACTATACTACGCCCTACACGTGTTCGATGAATTGCGTACGTGAGAGAAAGAGAGAGGAAGCTTACATGGAGTCGTCTTCTTCTTTGGGCGCGTCCATGGCGAAGAGAAGTGCGAAGGAGAAGTAGAGAGAGAGAGAAAGAGAGAGAGAGAGGTGATGGTGGTGAGTCTCTCTCTCTCTCTCTTCTTTTTTTTCTTTTTGTTTTTTTGTTTTTGTTTTTGTTTTTTTTCAATCACGAATTTCACGTTCTTATGTGTTGTATTGGGTGGGGGGAGTGGGACAAAGACTTAGTTGACCAAAGTGATGTGTGATTTTGATAGGCTAACAAAGAAGGAAAAGGAAGGAAAGTCACAAATTGTTGCATGGACTTGGTCCGCCACATCACTCGTGGACCGCTCAAGCGAATCTGAGATTCGTTCATTCCATCTTACATCTCACACGGTGTTTTCTAAATTTAAAAGTTTTATTGGGGTTTCGTAAGCAGAATTAAATACGTGTTGACTATTTATTATCGGCTAAAGTAGACTCAACTTTTTGTCCCGTGATAATAAATTTAGGAGACTAATAAATTGAGTTAGATAAGTTTAAGAGTCAGGTCGAAATTCGTGAGCACTGTGGCTGAGCTCTTAAAGGCGATAGGTGCGCCCTTCCTTTTGACACATATTTTTTAAATAGTTGGTTAGCGCTTACGATCCACAAGTAGTACAAGAGCCCACAAGTAGTACAAGAGCCAGTGGCACAGGTTCAATTCCCATATACTGCATTACCTGAGGCAGTGGCGATTCCCACAAACTGCATTACCTGTGCAGGTTGCTAAAATATGTCCACAATAAACCTAACGGTAAGATACTCCATATACTTTACGTATGGCAACAGCGTGGTTAACGCTTATGATCTATATTACATATGGCAACATGGGGGAGCTACTCTCCTCTTACAGTATTGATCGCTTCAAAAATATGTTGAGGCCATAAGATATGACGGCAAGCTTCGGTGTGAATCAGACCTGGCGACTTCATTTCCTATCTACTGGATGCCCAGTTTCAAGTACTATCTTCTAACGAACTGTTTGGTTCCACACAAAAAAAAAAAAAAAAATCATAGTATTTTATTCTTTAAATTTTTTTTAATACTTTTCAAGAAACCTAAGGGCACTCTACTAATGCCTCACAAGTGGGAACAAACAACAGAGCTAGTTTGAGTCCCAATTAGATACTACCAAGTATATATTGGTGCAGCTGTGTAGAAACAAACCAAGCTCCTAATTCTAAAGACTAAGTTAAAAAAAAAAAGAGAATAAAAAAGAAGGAGTTAGATAAAGTAGCATGACACCTCACACAACAAAATTTGAAATCATGTAGCTTACGACAGCTTGGGAATAGTTTGAATACGGCTCATTCTTTGACTTTTTAACCACACAACAAAAAAAAAAACCTCTCCATAATGTAAATAATATATATATATATATATATACAAAATAGTCAAATTCAACTAGAATCTCTAATTATTTACCATGTCAGTATCATCTTACAACTATTTTTTATGTTTTTACTTTTTACCATTAGAGAATTTACTTATTAGTTACTGAAGTAGATATTATATCATAACAGCGAAAAGTGTTCCAATTACTATATTACTATGTTAATTATCTGACAAATACGATAACGGTCACGAGATTTGAAGATTATTAATCTTTTTCATTTGAGGGGGAAACAAAAATCTTATGATCTCAAAGGATGCGACAAAAAGTGGTCCTCAAAATTCTAATCTATAATTTATAATATATTCTAAAATATAAGATGAAGCTACAAGAGATGGGGTTATAATCATTCTAGAAGCATCTCTTTGTTTCAACAAAATATTAGGATATTAGTGATGGTCAAATAACACATGCTTTAGTTCACCACCATATATATTTTAAAAAAGCTTTTGCTTAATAAAGAAGCTCAAGTTCAAGTGGATTGTGGACCCTACTCTCTCTCTCTCTCTCTCTCATGGTTTAACCACATTGAGGAACAAGTTGAACCACTATAATATTCTTTTTTGTGTAGTATTTTTCAATAAAAATATTATTTCATGAATAGTATTTTTAGGATAAATATTTAAAGTAAGAAGTACTAAATTGAAGCGAGCTTCTGTTTTTAAATCTCAGAATCTCATTTCTTTTGTCCAACTTTTTGCTGAATACGACTGCTACTGAAAGCAGCAGCAGAAGGGCGACTAAACACGCATTAAATCTAATTATTCGGTCGATGCAAAACATCAAGCTGTATACATTGAAATAGTAGTTTGAAAAGTTCTCTTAATAATTAATGATCTTCTAATACCAAAGTAAACTCTCTATTTGACTTGAGTCAACAAGTTTAAAATTTATTGTATATTTATACATAAATCATTTGTGCCAAAATTTTGAAAGCTAAATTTCTCCATCAAGTGAGCTTGGATTAAATTGAGGCTTGGACCAGAGAACTTGACTTTGACCCACATGTCACGTGACTCACGTGCCATGACAACAAAAGATGCTTCACCCAAAATCACAAATATTTATTTCCTACATGTATGTGTGAAGTGTGAACACACAAAAAAGTACCATGACTTTTGTTTCCGGAATAAAACGTGGCGGAGACGTAGAGGGCAAAATGGTCATTTCACTAACGCTTATTTCGTGTTGAATATATAATAAAATAATGTTTTATACCGCATCGAGATTTGACGGTCCTTATAGTGATAATAAATGATAAATGTTGACTGATCATACATTTCATTATAGTTATATATATATGATTCGGAATATTATTTCTTATGCGAATATTCGATCCTTCTGTGAATTTCGCATTCGAAGTAGCTATCAGATTTATTCACTAAAAAAAATGATTCGATACGCTTCTTATGTATCTGTAGGTGCTATGTTGAATTTGAATTAGATTTCAGATTAAAAAAAGGTGGTAAAAATGAAAATAGAGTTAAAGGCTTTCGTCCGTTACGACGGTGTTTGATTAGGTCGGTACGAATGTAAAGACGAATAATTGTTACAGAGAAAACTTTCTCGACGAAGGGTCTACCACTCGGCCTTATGTAAGAATAAATTTTATGAGTAGAACTATTTCAAAGAAAATTAATATCGCGAAAACAGTTTATATATATTATTACCAAAGTAAAAAAAAAACAAGTCTAAATCATATTATTTGCTTTAAAAATGTCAGAACTAGCTTTCGCAGTATTAATTCTCATTTTAAAAAACAATTTACTATTAGTTTTTTTTTTGGTTCTTGAACAACTACAAGTTAGGGAGAAAAGTAATAGAACTTTAATTTAATTCCAGTCACAGCTACAACTTTAAAAAAATCAAAACTTAAACTCAAAGGAGCAACTGAGACCTTAGTTTCGACTAAAAAAATAATTTATTTATTTGCTAAATCTCTAACTATTATTTCTAAAATACGTATTTATTGCAAAAAGACATAGTAGTGAGTGTTTGAATAGTGTTGTTAGAAAAAGCACTGAAGTTAAAAAAAACAAATTTGAACATTTATTTAGTTTTCTAATTCAGAATCTCATTTCAGCTATTCACCATATATATAGCGTAGCTGAAACACTATGCATCCCACCTACCAAACAATATTTAATTACAATTAATCGTGACCGAAAGCAAAAGCATAGCTAAATAGGCCGCACTTGCACGCCAATTAAAGATGATGATTTGAGTACAATGTGGTCCATAATTAGGAGTGCGTGTGATTATGACGCGGTGGAGAGTGACACTCAAATTATGCAAAACAGGAGCACCAAGCCGCCCACGAGCTTACTTTACAAGTGGTACTCCTAGGAATATCCTAAATATTATTAATGATATGATAATTTTATTATTATTATACTTTAATTATTAATTACTAAATCTCATACATTATTGTTAAATCATAAACACCATTATTACATCCTAAATTCTAAACCCTAATCTCTCCACATGCGTACCCAATACATCAATTCCATAGTCTCCAAACTGGCTACGTAACTATGAGTTTGGCTCATATAAAAAATATACTAACAAATAACTACGTAAGGACTCTGATTTTACCGTGCATTTTATTACTATCTTTATAACTAATATAAAATTACGATCCATGTAATTAAAGAAGTAGATTTTACAAAATAATTTTTTAATATGTTTTTCTCCCGAGCTGATGTGTGGAAGCATGAAATCTTTTTCACCGCATCTGGTTTATTTATTAAGAAAAAATTAACGAAAAAATTAACGAAAAGATAACAAAAAAAAAATAATCAAATCACACGGTACTAAAGTGATACGTTTTAAACACACGGCACTAAAGTGAGAAAGCACGAAACCACAGGGATGGTATTTGAAGTTATCACAAAAAAAAAAATGGGAGAGAGAGTGTGTGTGTGTGTGTTTACCGAATTTTACTTTTATTGATTAATCACCATCCAATTATTCCAAATTATCATATCTTAGATGATAAGATATTCATTGTAGTACACAGATAAGAAATAGAATTTTGAACCTTAATAAGAGCAAAAGCTCAATTTTTAGCCACTCTAATTCTAATACGCAAAGAAAAAATATTTTAATAATATAATTAATTTAAATTATTTTAAAAAAAAATACACTCGAATAGTACTTGATTAAACAACACTACTATAAATAATAGTTGACTTACAAATAGTAAAAAGTACAATTAATATGATGCAACAACGATCGGAAATGATCAATCTCTGACGTAATTTTCTTGCTCATCTAAATCAAAAAAGGAAAATTAAATTTCTCGAAAAAAAAAATCCGTCAAAATTTTCGTACACTTATCAAGAAAAAAAAAATCCCTGAAAAGGTCAAACTTTTCAACTAAAAATGTGAAAAATGAAATTAAAATGTAAATTGTCATCATGTTAAGTAAATATGGTATGTAATGGATTGATTTTTACGCTTAATTTAGGGATTCCAATTATGAATTTATTCAGTCAATAAATATTTTCTGAATCTTTTACCATCTTAAATGAACGAAAATATTAATATATCTAAACTTAATAGCGACAAAAAGGTTTATTGAATGTAGTTACTATTTATTGACTGAATTTTGGCAGATTCAATAAATTTATATTTTTCTATGATTTTAAATATTTTTCTACATAAAAAATGTAAACATTGTCAAATTGGTATTTTAGTCCTTTCTCAAATATGCCAAATAATTGAGGGATTCTATTAGAGATGACTTGGTAATTAACAAACTTGGTAGATGACATGGCATTAAATTAATCCTAAATTATTTTTAAAAAATCTAAAGTTAATTGAGAAATAAATGTGCTAAAGGATAGGGCACACCTTGTAGGATGCATCAAATTATCATTGATAATATATTACTGAGTTTGGTTTAATGCAGTTAATGTAATGATAGACTACTGCACATGAAACGTAGCCATTTTTGCCATCTTTGCTTTGTAAGCACGAGTTTGTTAAAATAAACGAAAAATTATAACGATGGTGCTTTTTCGAGAAAGAATTTAAGTGCAAGGTTGATATTACTTAAATTTCTTATGGGTTAAAATACAGAAAATCTCTCTGTAAATACTTGCTCTTTCACTTTTCTCTCCTGACTTTCAGAAACTTATATTTTGCCTTTTTAAAATTTCAGTAATATTTTCAAGAGATTACGGCGACGAAATGACCAAATTACCCTTACTTGTTTTATAAAAAAATAATAACTTTTTAATATATTTCTGTCATTTTTTATGATATTTTTTGTATAAATTATTAGAAATAGACAGAATAGTGACGGAATCATGATAGAGCAGGGCTAAATGCATCAACTTGAAATTTTAAAGAAGCAAAATTTAGATTTTTGAAAGTCCGTAGGGAAAGTAAAAAAAACAGGTGTTTACAAGAAATTTTTTTATATAATTTTACTTTTTTTTAGACAAAGTGCATGGAGGTCTTGTAACTAAGCCATTTTCTTTTTAGAATATCACTTTCCATCACAAAGAAGTGATTCCCTAAAAAAGTTTATGTAACACTGACAAGGAGTGTAAGACAATTCAACATTTGAACTTTTGGTTAATAAACAATGATGTAAAACCATGTGCTACAGCTACAAATTGTGCTTAGCGCAAGTGGCAAAGAACTTGATTATTGGTATCTGAGGTCCCAAGTTCGAATCCTATTTGATTCACATTTCCAGCTAAGTTTATTTCTAAAAAAAATAAACGAAGCGGGTAGCATGCTACCTTTCTCTCAAAAAAAAAAAAAAAACACAGCATTTAATCCTTTCCTGGAAAGAGAAAAAAAAAGAGAGAGGAGAGATGCTGATGCAGCCAATTTAGCCTTAGAATTTTTAGAAAAACATAACGCAATCAAGTTGAACCGAAAATTTCGTTGAGTTCGGATAATTTTTACAATTGGCGTGAGAATTCTTTAAACGGCCATAACTTTTCGCTCGAGTATCCGATTTCAACGTGCAACCCCAATTCGAAATAATCTTTTTCAAGATCCACATGTCGAATTGTGAAGCCATTTCAACCCAGTTTGGGAACCAAATTTAATTGTTTCGACCTCCGTTTTTGCATTCTTATTTTATTTTCAAAAAAAATTATATTTATTCTATTTTTAGTCTAATATTTGATTATTTTGAATCTGATTAGGTTTAGAGATATATTAGAATTTATTATCTTTGTCTAGTAGGATTCGGATATTATCCCTATATATAGATGTGTAATCAGAGTTTTTAGAATTGATTAATAATATTTTGGTCTTTGTTGAAGAATTGGTTCTACGCGTAACCCTCTCTTTCCGTCCTTATACTTTTTCCCTTTCAACGCGGCCTTGTCCTGCGTCAGATACTACTCTTTTCCAAGCAAGAAGAAAAAAAAGGGCTCTATTGCATTTGCTAGATCAAAATTCAACATGTTTGAAAATGAGCAACAGAGCTCAACAGGTTTGAAATTGAGCAACAAATCCTTGGATTTTTTTACTAAAGACAATGCAAATTAGTTGAGACTTGATTTTCTCTTTTCCATGTTCTAATTATTTCAACAGGGATCTGATTTGGACCTGCATAAAACATTCTTCTTTGATAATTTAAGCTTTTGAAAAAGATAAATTAATTAATTACTTATTTTTTACGGTGTTAGAGTGGATGGTCTTGGATTCAAATCCCACCACGTCCGTTAAATTTATCCTAATTTTACCCCCCCAAAAAAAGAATGAAAAATCTTCACTCCAAAGCAGAGCTGTCGACAAGCCGAACAAGAGCGAGCTGGGGGAATCGGGGATAAGCAATTTTAGGCAATTCCTGTGAAAGGTATAATTGTTAGGATAAGCAGGAATAAAATTAATTTTGCGTTTGGATGAAAATTAGGTTTTTCTCGGGAATAAGAAAAATAGTGTTTGGATGGTTTGATTGGAATAGCGAGGATAAGAATAATCATAGTTTTAAAATAATAATATTTTATCTAATTAATTAGTACAAAATATTAATAAGTAATAATTCAACTTATTTAATCTACTAATTAATTATGAATATTACTAAAAAACCATTAATATTAATTAATAAATTAATTGGTAATTAATAATTTAATTAATCACAAATAATTTAATAAATTAATAAATAAATTAGTTAATAATAGTCAGATAATTAATTAAGAAAATAATTAAATTACTCAAAATATTAATTAATTAATCAATATATGTATTAGTTATTGACTAAGTATACTAAATAATTAATTATTTAATTAGCAAATTAATTAAAATAATGAATTAATTACTCAAATAATTAATTAAATATTTATTAGAGTAATAAATTAAGTAGTTAATGACTCATCTAGTTAATTAGTAAATAAATTAATATATAAAATATTACTAAATAATATTTTATTATAAATCTAGCTTGGATATTTTATTATTTTATTATTAATTAAATATATTATGTCTATATAATTTATGTTTAACTAAATTTATAATCTTAATTAACTTTGGTATTAAGCTTGGAATAGCGCTATTCCGTCAAAAGCGTGGAATATTTAATCCCAGCTATTCCGGAATAACCGAGAATAGTAAAATTTGATCGGGATAAAATATTCCGGTCAAAAATCATCCCGTTTGGCGGAATAGCGGGGATAACTAAAGTTATCCCCGCTTAACCCCCCAACCAAACAGGGCCAAAAAGTTTAAGAAATGAGAGAATTAAGAATAGCTACCAAAAAGACTAATCCAATCCATAAGGCTCGTGTTCGACGCGTTTATTAAACGAGCCAAACACGAGCTGGCTCATTAAAATATCGAGCTAAAAAATTCAGCTCGTATTCGACTTGTTTATTAACGAACCGAACACTAGTTGGCTCGTAAACGGCAAGTTAGATTGTCAGCCCTACTTGCAGTAATCTACAGTAATTTGAGTCGTAAATGAATTAAAATTCGAGGATTAAAGTGTCACGTGCTCATAGTTTGAGGACTGAAAGTGTAATTTAGCCCAAATAATAATAAAAAAAGAGGAACGAAAGCACAAATACTTTTACTGGGAAGGGCATCCATGCAAAATTTGCCCCTACGCCTAGAGCTGTCCAAAATACCCGATATCCCATACCCGACCCGAACCCTACCCGGACCCTATCCGGACCCGAACCAGACTCGATAAAAAATAGATAGTATACGGGTAAAAAAATTTACCCATTAAAGTTTCGGGTATGGGTCCGAATTCTTTATACCCATAACCGACTTGGACCCTATCCGAACCCGACCTTTGAATGGGTAGGGTCTGGAAGAGAAGTCCATATATTGTTTAATAAAGTTTATAAAAAAATATATGCATACTGGTGCCCATACCCGATCTAGACCCGACCCGTACTTGATCTTACGCGGGTAGTATACGGGTAGTCACTATCCAAACCCGCTCAAATAGACCCGATGGATATATTATTAATTTAACTATCCAAATTCGGACCCGACCCGAAGTCAAATGGGTAAGATATATATATATATATTTTTTTACTCATTTCTTTTTAGGGTACGGATACAGTACATCAACTACCCAAACCCGATCCGGTCCACGGACATCTTTACCTACGCCCATGAAGGGATGCAAATGGATCCGGGTTGGTAGAGCTCCCGCCCCAATCCGGCCTGAGTAGGGCGATAAGTGGGAACAAAAAAACATAACCCGCTCCGAATCCGTCCCGATCCGCTAAATAAATTGAGCGGGAGGCAGGAGGCCCCTTTCTTCCTTCGATCCGCCCCGATCCGCAAAATATTCATAAAAAATCCACCCCCGTTCCGATCCGCTCCGAAGGAAACAGATGAGGACCAAAAATATGATTAAAATTTAGGGATAACTTCAAATACCACCCATGTGGTTTCGTGCTTTCTCACTTTAGTGTCCTGTGGTTTAAAACATATCACTTTAGTACCCTGTGGTTTGGCTATTTTTTTTTTGTTATCTTTTCGTTAATTTTTTCGTTAAATTAATGAGAAAGTTAAAACTATAGGATAGTAAAGTGAATATTCGATAAACCATAGGTGGGATATTTGAAGTTTTTCTGTATAATTTAACGAAAAATTAACGAAAAGATAACAAAAAAAGAGAATAACCAAACCACAGGGTACTAAAGTGATACATTTTAAACTACATGGTACTAAAATGAGAAAGCACGAAACCACAGGGGTGGTATTTGAAGTTATTCCTAAAATTTATCCGCCCGTCCCGATCCGATAAGAAATGAAGAGGGAGGTGGAAGACCCCTCCAGCCCCAGATCCGCCCCGTTTGCATCTCGACGCCCATGTGGGAGTAGAAACCGCCGCATTGTTTACACATTTCCTAACCCCTTCCACTCCAATCCACTCCAAAAGCGCTTTTGGGAAAAGCAGAAGCCCAAATCCACTCCCAAAACCCACTCTTTTACAGTTAAAAAACCTTTCGGCTTCTCCCCACAGCGCACAAAAGCGAGGAAAAGCCCAGAAAACGAATCTTCGCGAACCCTTTCGATCTCCCTCTCTCCTCCTCTTCTCGGTACGCCTCTCTCTCTCTCTCTCTCTCTTTTCCTCTGCAATTTGATCCTTTTTCCCCCTTTTTTGGTGGTTTGATTTAGGATTATCGTTTTTTTTATTGTGAGGTGAATTGATTAGTATGATTATATCGTGGTGTGATTAAACATGATTGGGGAATTTGATGTGTTGTGTTGTATATAGTTGTCTATTTGATGATTTTTAGTCACATCCTTAACAATTTAAGGTTGTTTAGGGATTATATGGCTCGATATGAATTGCATATTTATGGAATTTTATATTAATTTGAGATTATAGTGTAAAGATATGATTTTATTATTATTTTTTGTTGTTGAATTGTTTTGATTAGGGAGCTTGAACTGAAGTATGAAACCCTAGAGTAATCTATAGAGGCTGGATTTAGTTTGGTGTGTTAAACCATATAAAAATTAAAATTATACCTTCTGCTATGATTTCGATTTCTAAAGGCGGATTATAGACGGCGGTTCAGGTTCTTCCTTGTAATTCGTTCTCGTTCACGATCTGCAAAAAAGCGGGACGATGTTTCCGGTCTATTCCCTTATCTCCGGGATGGAGCTGTTACATGAACAAATATAGGATTAGGGTTAGGGTTGGACCGGGACTTCCGTTATGTTTTATTTATATATATAATCTAATGTAAGAATATTTTAATCACGTCCGTCCATCAAGAACGTGCCCAAATACATCCCAACCGTTGGATCGACTGTATCATTAGAGATCGCCTTGAATAATCATGTGGGCCGCATCCAACATGGTATTGCATTATGAGTTTACATAAGTAGTTATAATCATGCTATTAAAGAAAATCTATTATTAGGTTTGAATCATTAAAAGAGAAATATGATTTTTATTCTAATTTTGTCCTTCATTCATGATACAACTGGATCCTAAGTTGTGCAATTTCCTGCTACTTTTAGATGCACCAAACTGTGTTTTTATTCGATTGCGCCTCGTCGACCAAGAACAATACTTTGAAACCCTGTGTTTTTTTATCTGAACTATAGCGCATTTTGAAATATGTTCTTAAACTTTTAAAAGTTATGATTTTACTACGTCAACATTACTGTGCTTTTGGTGCTTGAACTTTGAAAGTTTCAATTTGCAACCTAATGATAGCTAATTTGACTCGATATTCTGTTGATTTCCGCACTTCGACTTGCTACGAATGTACCGAGACATGTAGATATACTCGCGTACTACTGCTCGTACCTACACCGGTAATAAAATGCGTGAACTTCGTAACTTTGACATCATGCAGTTTTAAGATAGTTGCCTCTGAAATTTTCATTTATCAATATATTGTATCTTTTAAGATCCTGGAGAATCAAAACCAATCCGAGATTTGAATACTGAATGTAGTAATGCAGCTGTACCATCATCCCTACTCGATGAACAGCCAGAAAGTGCGGCTGGCGCTGGAAGAGAAGGGTATTGATTACACCTCATACCATGTTAACCCCTTGACTGGAAAAAACATGGATGCGTCGTTCTTTCGCATGAACCCATCAGGAAAACTCCCCGTCTTTCAAAATGGAGCTCACGTAATATTTCAGACCATCGACATTATCCTGTAAGTTATACTTCCCTTCTTGAATACAAATATTATAAACATCGTTCTCTGATAGCTTAAATTTTTGGAGAAAAACAATTATTTTATATAATTTAACACTTCTTGAATATTCTTTGAATGTGTCACTTGATCTGACAATTAAGGCTTGTCCATTGTACCAGAATTTGCTCTTCAGACAACATTTAGTTGGGGTTCTCACAAAAGACGAAGCACAGTTTATAAGATATTACGATTTCGTTGCACAGTTAGTTCTGTTCTTGCAAGTTTGATCCAAAATCTTGCTTCCTTTGTCGATTATTAACAGTTTGTTAGCTGCAATTTGGCTTCTAGAATGATATTTTGCTCTAAAGGAAAAAAAAGAAGAAGGATTGTAGATGCGAAATTGACGAATAAAGAGGATTTCTCTTGCAAAATTGTCTTTTTAATTCAAGCTACATTCTACTTGCATTTTGCCGTTCCGCAAAATATACTCATACATGATGTCGCTCAACATACGTAGGTACATAGACAGACTCACCGTCTCTCTAACCGGCGAAGATACTCCTATAAGCAGTGAAGTCATGGCGTGGATACAGAAAATCGAAGGTTGGAACCCTAAGATGTTCACCCTCTCCCACGTCCCGAATAAGTACCGCTCCTTCGTTTCCAAATTCATCCGTCGTGTCATAATTTCCCGGATGGCCGAAGCGCCGGATCTCGCCAGCATGTACCACACGAAGCTCCGAGAGGCTTATGATAAAGAGGAGAAGCTGAAAGATCCCGAAATAGTGAAGCAGAGCGAGGAAAAACTATGCCGACTACTTGACGATGCGGAACTACAGTTGGATCAGACAAAGTATTTAGTCGCCGACGAGTTCACTCTCGCCGATGCCATGTTTGTTCCGATTCTAGTCCGCATAACTCTTCTGGATCTCGAAGAGGAGTACATAACTTGCAGGCCTAAAATAACGGAGTACTACAAGTTAGTTAAGCGAAGGCCGAGCTACGAGGCGGTGATTGGGAAATATTTCACGGGGTGGAGAAAGTACCGGACGCATCTTAAGACATTGTGCTTTCTTTCTGTAAGAAGCATGTTTAGAAGGTATTAGGGCTTTGTCGGAAGCGGCACGGATTGTTTTCGAAGAGAGGAAGCCGAAATGGAGTTTGTACAGTAGCGAACGGACGCGGAATGAATGTGGAATGGAAGCTACAATTCAATAGGTTAGATGGTGAGGAATGGTGCTCAAGCTGTATTGGTTTTTTTTATTTTTGGCGGAACCGCGAGGTTTTTTCTCTCATTCTCCTCGTAAATTCTGGCGACTTTGTAATCCGAAGAACCTGCACCTGCATTCTTTTATTTGGTGGTGATTTTTCATGTACAAACTATAAAGGAGAAATTGGTATTTTCATGAGTATTTTGTTTTCCTTCTTTTTCTTTTTTTTTTACTTTTGCTTTTGTTGTTTTTAGATGTACAGAGTTGTTGAGAGAGAAAGTCATTATATTTCTGATGTTTGTGTTAATGAACTTTTTGTCTCTCTTATTCTGCTTTTTGTGATTAATGGAATCCTCAGATGAAAATATGTATTAAAAAAAAAATTGGCTCTTCCATTGTGACAGTAGGTACTTTTTCCTATTTCATCCTGCTTATTTTATCAAGGTCTAAAAATCTAAAATTTATGTATGTGGCTATTTAAGTATTTGAGTGTTTAGTTGCTATTGTAATGATCACCATGCTTACTCAATCCACCACCATTATGTAAGAATGGAATCTAATATTCACTAAATGTATAAATTAGAAACCCTAGCAAAGCAACTAGGAAAATGACTCATGTGCTTTGAAAGCAAATAACCCATGGAAAAACTGATCCAGAGTAGTTAGTTTAACACTCCCTAATAAGATTTGCGCCTTGAAAGAGGATTCAAATCAAAAAAGTACCAGAGTCATAAACAAAATATAATGAAATCAGATGAAAACATACCAAGCAGATGCATTTCTCAGTAAAATCTCAACTTATTTGAACTGCATTGATTATGAATGAAACCAGATTCCTCGATACATTATGGGTTTGTAAAATCTATTAATGATTGCGAATTCAAGCAATGAATCTTGAACATACTTTGCAACTAACTCATTTCTGAAGCACATACACCCATAAAGAAAAGAAAAAAGTAAGCGGAAATTACGCACTGAAAACTAATTGCAGGAAAGAAGCACTAACTTTGTCTCATGACAAACACATATTTAGGACGGCAACATTTTGTTCAATCCACTTATAGGTTCATTTCACAATCTTAGAAAACAATAAAAATACCACTTATATGTATTGTAGGAAAAAGATATTGCTGATATAATATATTTCTGTCAAGTGAAGGACCATCTAAAAGCCACCAAATTCATTACCTCAGTAAAGATGGTTTCAATAAAAGCATACATGCAAGAAAACAGCATAAATACTTACATGGAGAGACTAAGATGTGGCAAACTCCACTTTGAATGAATGATGATACGGCCGAAGAAAAATTATACCAACTTTCTCTGCTTATAAACATCACATTCAGTTAGAATTCCGAGTGTGTAAACTAATGTAGACATCTTTTGAGCTTAAATTGCACCACAGGTCCTCAATCTTTTAGCACGTTTTCAGTTTGCATGCCAATGCTTCAGTTGTTACAGTTGGAGTCCCTAATCTTATCTATTGCTGCAATTTTGCTCTTTTGGTTAAATTCCTCCAACAAATTGGACAAAAATATACAAATAATCATCATTAAACTGCTGTAAAAGCGATTTTCAAACATCTCATAGTGATAATGTAGGAATTGTGATCAAACTGAACCGAGGAATTTAACAAAAGGGTAAGATTACAACCGAATGTAAATATTAGGGACCTAATTGTAGCAGTCGAAAGGTTTGCGACCAAACTGAAACCTCCTGAAAATGTTGGGGGACCCTGGTGCAATTTACGTGCGAACCGTAGTTGGAAAAAATCGATCTAAAACTCCAAAAGAACACTAATGGACTAAAAGAAATGCAAGAATTAAAAAAAAAAAAATCATATAAAGATATAAATACACAAAAAGGAATCAGCAGCAAATGGATGAGTTACTAAAGAAGACGCTATACAAGCATAGAAAAGGCAGATATTTCAAAGTCACTAGATGCTCGTAAATCAGCTTACCTGACACACAGTGTCATGCTTCCTTGCCAACTGAATCAGAATCACAATAGAAAGTAATGAAGGCATAAATGATCCCTGAATGTATTTGTTAGCTAAACCTCATTTATCAATGTCTTTCAGAAAGTTGAGAGGACAATTCCTTCGACTTAAATAGAAATGACATGCCAACCCTAAGAGATAGATGGAGAAACAATAAGTTCACTGGAGAGAAATGAATTACCCTGTACGATTCAAACCGAACCAATCATTCTCACTGAGTTTACAACATAAACTGAGTTAATGATAAAATCATAAACCCGCAAATACCACCATGTGAAAGAATTACAAAGACAGGAGCACCTTTCGCCCCGCTTTCATTCTAACTTTTTCAACTGATCAAATAACAACAATGGTTACGGTATACTAGCTAAAGAGAGCTTTGACCTAGGATCATTTTTTTTTTCTTACACCTTATGAAACAGGAATTCCCTTCTATACCCCTGCTCAAATTTCCCCTACACAGAAAAACTAGGGATCAGTATCTACCTCTAAACCCGCCATTATTACCTTCTCGAGGCCAAGCGGACCAACATCGATGAAATTTCTGATTGTTCCCTCTCCACGACCGGAAAAATGTCCTTCCAGGCCGGTTTGAGGACCAGCGTCCTCTCTCTCTTTCGCCTCTATCAAGCCTTTCTCCTGTATAACTTTGATTTGCTGACTGCGTCACGTTATCATAATTAGATGTTTGTGATGAAGTTATAGTAGTCAGCTCGCCTCGTGGATACGAGGGCAAAGGTGGAAAAGGATGGAAAGGCATTCCAGGTGCAACTTTCCAACACGCAGCTTCCGCATCTATCGTTCCAAACTGCTGAATTAGGGTTAAAGGAATGCCATAGGATATGCCCAAGTGGGGAAGATATCTTTCTTGGGGATGCCCCATACTAACTTCTCCAAGAGCAGATGCACTTCCTGAAGAAGCGCCTTTTCTAGGAGACCCAAATCCAGGCGGCACTTCTTCCTCCATGTTTTCCGTAATCGAGCCCTTCAAACTTGCAGCTTCCTCAAAAGAACTCTTTTCTTCTCTCTTTGCCTCTGTCTTGTCATTTATTACTTCAACCCCAGAAGAAATTTTCCTCAACTTTGAGCATTGATCTTCATAAGACGACACATTTGGCGAATCTTGGTCCCATCGACTTTTACGTTTCCTTACTCTGGTCCCATTTGTAGGATAGCTATCAGTGGGCCCACAATTGGAGACTTGTTGACTAGGGTTCGAAGGGTTTCCTCCCAAGACTTCTTTTGCGCATGTAGGTGTTGGTTGGTAAGCTGCACCGCTAACACATATGATTGCATCAGAGTCTCTAACACTCTGGTCATATCGGCATTTGTATAATGGTGATTGAAACCAATTAGAGTAGGAGTGCGGTGAATCTAAATGCGCATGATCTCTGTCCGATGGCTCAACTCTTCTTATTGAACGAGGAATCCATTTATCTCGAAAACTCCGAGCAATCTGATGAACCTGTAAGTGTGTATTACAAGGAATATGTTGGTCAATTTTCAAGAAAGGGTGGCATATGATGACGTTTTTGATGCATCATTCTCTAATGGTTTGATGTTTATTTCCCACTTGACCTAGCTAACCGATGCATCAGACAAGAATTATACATACATATATACATTGCAAGGAGAGAGAAACATAGAATAAAGGACTCATAAACAGAATCAGTAAGGGCATTACCTGAGTGTCGTTATGCCTGGTCAAACTCAATATCGAGTCCTTAAAGCTGCAAGTTGAAATCCAAAACAAGAAGTTACAACGCCAGGTGTACCAAAAGAAAGAAAGCTTACAAAACTACAGGCAATAAACATTTCTTTTGCACCTCCTCAATATTCACTAGTATGAAGATTTTCTTGCAGTTTGTTAAGGATATTAAGTTTGAAGTCTAGTCCGCAAAACGCCTATGGATGAGTATCCCGTTGTAAACCCAGACTGACATTTCATATTGAAAGGTCCAAGCACAACAGAAGATGGGATGCAGCCTCACTAATTGGTGCAATAAGTAAGTCTGAAAGATGTGATAAATCCTAAGATTTCCTTTATATAGATCTTAAGAAATTTGAAACGTTTCCTGGATTATACATAAAAATTCACAGAAAATAGTATAAAGAAATAAATCTTTAATCAGAAAGGAAATTCATTTAGTGGTGAATACAGTTCAAGATTAAACTATTGTTAACTTTATTGCTCTCATCTCAACTTTATTTTGCTTTGAGAAAGATAAAGTGTTAATCACTTCTGGAAAAACAACAAAAAGGAAAAATAATAGCTGGAGGAAAAAAAATCACTTTTCGCTACCTCAATATATCTGCGCAAAATCACAGGGAAAATTTTTAAAAATAGAAAAGCTAGAGATAACAGCTAAAAAATCCACCACACATTGCAAAGTGCAATTCTTCATAATCAGATCAAGACAAAGTTGACTTTGATGAAGAGAACAAGCTTAGGCTAAGAAAGCAATTGAAAACATATATCTTGTGTTTGACAGAGAGAGAGAGAGAGAGAGTTTTTCCTCTTTATCTTTTGTAACTCTCTAACCTTTCCATTCCACTACATGGAGGACCTCTAGTAATGTGTTCTGGAGTAAGAATCCCTTTTTGTGCCAAAAACTCCAAAACCTACAAAACAGGGCAATCATTTTTAATATGTGGACACAATATCAGGCCATGTGAACAAAAATATTAACAGAAGTCAAGGAAAAAGTATTATATGACAATCAACCGATGAAAAAAATCAGAGCTTCTAAGTGTTAACCTTAAGAAGCTTTCGGATAATAGGAATTCTGTTGAAGTTGTTTCGGTTCTGCTTCATTATATTATGCAGCATTTGCAGACCTGTCGGATAGGAGAAAGGAAAATTAAAAAAAAAACAATTTCAAGCATATACTAACTCATCTCACCGAGCAATATAAATTTGTAAGATACTAATAAAGAATATCCGTACCATTCTTGTTAATTATGTCCACCAAAACCGAGCGAGATTTTGTTTTTAGAAGCGCGTCAAGAATCAAAGAGAGATCCCTTGTACTAAAGGAGAGAAAAGAGTACACCCAGGAATTAGATTCAAAAGACAATAAGAAATTATGTTGCATAAATAAGAAATCATTCAGGAAGGCACTTCAGAACCTTTGGGATGCACGTCCATCACTATCTCCTTCTGCTGCTGTTACAAACAAAAGCTTCAAATATCCTTTCGTAGAATCCTGCTCGAAGAAGAGAATTGTCAAGAAAAAAACTTTATTTTCATACTTCCCACGAACCATTTACCAAATGACCCTTAAGTAAACAAAGGAGATGTATCAAGCAAGAAGTTTACGCGTCCAAACAGTTCCTAGACTAAACAGCTTGAAATCCCAAACATATATAGAATGCAGGGTCTGCATAAGTAATACTTACTATCCGCTTGCTAATACCTCCATCCGCATCCAACAACTCATTAAGTTTTCCTTCAACTGCATGTACAAAGCAATTGAGCATATTAAAAAAGCAATTCTACACAAAGCCATAGAACAGTCCTTACATGAGAATAGAATCCTACCTCCATCAAAGTGTCCACCACCAGAAGCTGACAATATTTTTTTGGATCCACGTGATATTTTAGTTTTCACACTTGACTTGCTCTTCTTTGTTGCACCACTAGGTGTTGATGATTTTGGAACAGGATCAGATTTTGATTCAATTTGTTTATCATCAGAAGAATGGGCTATTATCAAACCGCTTCTATATGGAGGAGTAGCAGGTGCTGCTTCATTCAAAGGATCCGATGTTTCCAAAGATAACTCCACTGTTTCAATATTATATACAGGAGTTCTAATAGCCTTTTCAGTGTCTATATTATCAAAGCACACAATTTCTCTAGATTGTCGACAATTATCTGAAATTTCTCCAGATTTATTTAGCATGCATTCTTGTTGTATAGAAATCTCTTCTTGTTTCACAAAGTTAGTATCACTACTAGCATCAAAAGCAGCATCCACCACATTGAGTTCTTTTTCACCAGCTTCATTAATCATTACAGGTTCGAGATACTCTTCATCAGAATCACCCTGAACAATAATTTCACTGTTTGATGGGTCACCACCAATATATCCTCGGCATTCAGCGGACCCGCAGACACATTTTTTGGCAGCAGCCCCAAATACGCGAACGTAATTGTAATCAAAAGTCACCTCTTCGCCCTGTAAGGGTAAATGAATCCAAGTTAAATAACACATGTAGCATGAAAAAAAAATGAAGCTATATGGAATAAAAAACAGACAAGGCTATATATATACATATATATAAATATATACGTTTATCAGAATGATACTCTCTACAAACGAGAGTAGTGTTTAATTGTACAATCTGAATTTTTATATCCTGTCCAACTGTACAATGTCTCAATAAAAAGTTCGAGCATTTTACGAAGTTCTCTACGGATGAGCAAATTATGTTGTATATGCATTTCAGCAGAACAGCTAATGAATAGAAAGGAGGAAAAACCTAGAATAGTGGTTAGTTTCTGGTTTCCAATCGACTGAAAGCATCATATGCTACAAGGATTTCCAAATCATACCTTCTTGATATCACGTATTGCGAATAGCCCAATACAGACTTCTCCATTTACCATCCACTGTTCCAAAAAAGAAAAAGAATTAAAAGCAGCAAAAGGAAAAGATGATGATAAATAAATAATAGATAAGCTAATGAGGTCGACGTAAGCAAGTTTGACTAAAAACAAATGCATTTAATCCAACAGCATCAAGTAATAAATTCAGCTTGCGAAAGAGAGAATTCACATGAGCTCTACTATCATGTTGAGTTGGTAAAAATAAATATACAAGTCCCCTTATTGTACAGGAAACCCCCCTAAGTAGTGCATCAATTTGTTTTGCATTTCAAGAAAAAAGAATGCATATACTATCAAATGAGCAGTGAAGTATACCTTGTTTTTTCAACGCAAATCCTTACAAGTGAATAAAGAACTTTCTACACCCATCAATTGGAATCAAATTCTCTCTAATCACACATCTGTAGCCATACAGCCATGGGTCTTTTACTACTACAGCATATAGCACAGATGTATAATTCTTTTTCCATTTGATCAATGACATTTCAATATTATTTGATCATCATAATTATTGCTACAATATGGAGGTTCTTTCTCTTCATTCCAAACAGAACTAGCAAAAAAATAATCCCGATAATTAATGAGAAACGTAAGACTTGAAAACAAAGAGATCAAGTGCAAATGCAGATCAAGAGAACAAGAGAAGCAAAATTAACCTTCTCTGTGCGGCAATTAGGCTCACAACTATGATTGATAAATCTCCCCAAGTTTCCTTTAGCACATGCATCTATTACCTGATATTAAAAAAAAAAAAAAGTAGTTATTCAAAAGCAATACAAATTGAGCTACAAAAAAGGAGCAACAAAAAGGTTTTTGATAAAATTATACATATTTCACAAGTATATTTGTTAGCAATCTAACTTCAATGACCAATACGAAACATATTTCACTTTGCCTGTAATATGATATGCCATTCCTTTTTTAAGCATGTACAAAAATGCAAATATAACTCTAGATCAGACTGAATCAACCTATATATGAATCAACCTATATATATATATATATATATATATATATATATATTCATCAAAACGAAAGGCATAGGAAAGATGGAATGGGCCAAACCTCACCACCATTCAGCGTCATGAAGTAGAAATGCTTCTGACCTCTAGAAGCATAAGATCTTTGCCGGGCTTCATAAGTAGGTATATCAAGAACCTGAATAAACAAATAAAACAGTGCAAAGAATCTTGAAAAAGTTACATCGCTGGAGATGCATCAAAAAAAGTATTATTTTCAGTAGACAAGTATAGAAAATGTATTGCACCTCTCCAACATATTCGATAAGAAACTGGCCCTGAGATACATCTTCTAGCAATTGTAGCCCAAAGCCTTTCTTCCCACAGCGAAACCACATGAACTTTGTGTAATTACGTTTCTGAAACTGCTTTTCAGAATTTGAATTGTGAAACTTGATGCATTATAAGAAAGAGTAATATTTATTTATTTACTGATTAATGACATCGATAACCTGCTGATTTGAGCAGAGATCGCCACAGGGACAGGTTCCTTTAACACACTCTATGTTAAGCATCCGATTCAAGCATTCTTCTCCACAACCCATTATGCCATCTTCAGGAGACTTGCAGTGGCAAACCATTATCTGCTTGTTTACAACAAAAAAAAGAGGATAAAACAGATCTGAGCTAAGAAAATAGTTCTTTTGATACCCAAATAACAATCATTAATCTCAGTTGAAATCAGAATAAATAGCAGACTGTATGGCTGAGATACAATTATAACAATAGAGAAGCAATGCTCAGAGAGAACTAGGAAAGAAAGCAGAAACCCACCACTAAAGAATAAAATACAAACAGCAGTAAAAGTACGGCAACAGATATAGGGTTATTGGCTGAAGAGGAATGAACTCGGGCATTGTTTGAGTAATGACTATTTATAACAATGAAAACTTTCTGTAGAACCTCTCTAACTACTATTTAACTTACCTTTTTTTCCTGAATAGGAAGTAAAAGATTCAAACAATATAAATAGAATATTAACATGAAGTGAGCAAGAAAAAACAAGCTTAAATTGTTCTGTTTGTTGTTAAAGGTAGACAGCATGTAATTCATGCTTCCAACACTCACATCTACACATCAAAATTCCTGTGATGTAGAAAATCCAAAACACTAAGTCAACAATATTAATTTGCTCTTCAAGCAAAAACCACTGTTAAGTTAACGTAATATGAAGTGGATGAGAATAATTGAACAATGCCAATCAAGAAACGACAGCGATTTTAGATAGCCGATGTCCATGACTTAGTTGTTACAGGTTCCAAACGATTTGCTAAGGAACCAACCTTTTTTGGCATTTTGCATTGCCGAAAGCCTTATTTGCTATTTCCATACCAGTGCAACAAGATGAAACAAATATAGAAGAAAGAAAGAAACACACAAGTCCATTAAAAAAAAAGAAGATCAGCACAGACCTCATCAATAGTCTGAGTTTTACGGCTGCGATGCAGAAATAAGTTCGACTTAATATGTGTCCAAGAAGCCGGCTGGGAAGCTACAAGAACAGCCATAAATGCACCAAAACAAAAAAAGGAATGATAAGAAACTCAGAAAGGATAATATACAGACCAGAAATTTTGTCATGAAAACACATTGAATGTTTAAGTATCCATAATGTGATAGAAACAAACATACCAGCTGATTTTAGAGGCTTAGTTCCTTTAGAAATAGGTTGCAACTTAGATGAATCTTCATCACAAGAAGCATCCGAGAGGTCCAACTCTGCATTAATCTCTGCATTTGTCTTCTCTTGTGGTATCGAGCAGTCAGCAAATGCCTTTTCTGCATTGTCCTTGCATGTCCTTCAAAAAAAGAGCAACAGTAATAAATTAACATGTTAAGGCCAAAATAACAAAGAAAATTAACAAGACTCTACCGGAAGATGCAATGAAGCAAAGTTTAGGACCTCATGCAACACAGATCAGCCAAGTGTTGTTTTATAAATAATTTATCCCATGCAACAGTAATTCTTCTTTTAACCCAAAAGGCACCAAGAAATTCATAAAGGGCATAGGTAGATACCAGATACAACTGAAATTGGACTTACATTATGGTTTAAGTATACAACAATGACAAACTAAAAATCTTATCATCTAGATCATACTGTTGCAGCTGGTCTATGTTCATGCAAGCATGGGGTTAAAGTATTCACTCGTCAAAATTCAAGAATAATTGGTGCACAGACTGCGTGTTTGTTGTCTGCATTAGCATGTTATACATGTAAGGATAAGTTGAACCAAAAAGGTTTTTCATCTCAAACAAACAGAAAGAAAGTATGTTTATATACGATTAGAGAGAAAAAGATAAAGTAGCAAAGTTTGTACCATCTGCAGTTTGTTTCATCAATTATATCTGCTAATGCAGCCGGTATACAACGCCATTTGTGACAATCATCACAGAGGACCCACGCAACACGTGGCGGTAAAGACTGTCCCTCGAGAATACTAGCAATTTCACCAAGAGGTATTTTATCTCCAATATTAACCACAGAGTAGGTCGAGTGATCCTTCAATACAGGTCCTCTTCCATGATTAGGCTCACCTATACGCCGAAATATATTCATAACATAATCAAGTAACATACAAATCCAGGATGCAAAACTTTTAAGCAACAATGTAGAAGGTCAAATAGCAGGATAGAATCAGTAGATCTAAATAATGATCTAAGTAAAAAAGGATGCAGTAGTGGAACAAACTTACTGTTTAGTTCACTTGACTTAGCACCATATACTTCTTTGCGGACATTTACTTTCCTTTTTCCATCACAGTTTTGCCTTCTGCGCCTTGAAGACTCAGGTTTGCTTGATTTGCCTTTACCCACCTTTGATTTGGTACTTCTGCAAGATTTATTTTCTTCGATTCTATCAGTTAATGAAGATTTCTCGTCAATTCCCTCTGCACAAGATTCCAGTTTTGTAGGTTCTTGACAGTACTCATTCTCAGGCAGTCCAAGGACAGACAATTCAGCAGGAAGAATCTTACCTTCTGAACATTTTCTGGATAAAAATTCAGTCGAGTTCGAATTGCTTACTTTAGATCTATCTTTCTTTTTGCACCTATGCCTACAGAAACTTTTAGGATTCTTAGCCTTCTTCAGGTTTTGAGATCCTTGCAACTTTTCCTCAGTAACAGGAGCTCTAAATCCATGACTCTTCTTGCTATTTTTTCCTCTTGTATCAGTGGTTTTCTGTTCTAAATCAAATGATGAAGCTGACGCTGGACTTGAAACAGCTTTATTAGTAGCACAAAAACCATCTTCGACCGTCAGATCGGGAACAACTGAGCTCTGGAGTGTTACAACATCTTGGATAGCTGGAGTGCTACCTATATCCATGACTGGATTATAAAGATCAGAGTCAGGAGATGAACCTGGATCCAATATGCCCCTTACGCTTCCCAAAGTTGGTCCAGAACCTGTATGAGATGAAACTCCATTGCTTTCACCCAGAATGTAATCTGAACATGTTTCCTGGGTCAAACTACTTTCCAAGTCCCTCTCTAGTTGCAGCCCATCCCTTTGAAGCAATTTTACTTCAACATTCGTAGCCTTTCCAATTTCATCAGAAACAGGCAAAGTTGCATTCTGATTCAAATTTGGCATGTTATCACAGGTATTTGGCTGTAAAGAAGCATGCAAACCAACCGAAACAGGAAAGGCTGATTCCAGATTCATTTGATCCTTTGCGTCAATTGAATTGGTCGAACCAGCAGATGTAGTCTTTGAGGACCTGGAATTTTTATTTCTCCAGCTGGTTTGGCATCTTTTTAAACTATGACCGGAGATCCTTTTCTTTGACCTTCTGCCCTGCAGCTGAACAGAAACTGGCAGATGCATCAAAAGCTCCTGATTTTGAATGAAAATTTTTGATAAATTTTCAATCTTTCCCCAAGCAGAACTTTGGGGCGATTGTCTTCGGGAGTAACTTCTTTTCCTTGTAACTTTGTTGGGGATCTTAATGATGCTGCTTAAGAGTGGTACAGCGATGCCCACCTCTTTCCTATTTTTCCTTGTAATTTTCCTTTGTCCGCTCAATTGATTGGAATTTTCATTAGAAGAAGTATTCCGCAAAGAAGCGGCGCGTTTAGGGTTTGTTCGCCTAAAGACAATTAAAGGTAAACGTATTCGCCCCATAGATTCTCCATCATTGACATGCCCAAAAGGATCAGTTGAATTGTCAGTGCAAGTTGTCTTTACATTTATCGCACTGGCATCAACTCTATCTAATTGTTCACCTCTTTCTTGAAGAGAAACATCATCTCCGAGTGAAGGAGAAATATTTGTCGGAACGTCGACAAACTCATTCGCCTGCCTATCGGTCTCTTCTGAATAAAAACCGGCATGCATGTCGCACCCACTACTATTTTCATCAAATGATTTAACTATAAAATAACTTTCTAATCCGACAACAGCGCCAGAAGGAAAATGGGCCAATCCATCTCTTTCCAAAGTAATCGAAAGCGGCACACGTGGAAAGTGCTCGCTCTCTTCCTTTTTAGCGACCTCCGGACCCCCATTAACGGTCTTGTCGTCTACCACCGTCTGCCCGTCGTCTACCGGCGCACGTTGAAACTGCTCACTCTCTTCAACTTTAGCAATCTTCAGATCCCCGTTAATGGTGTTGTCGTCTACCATATTCCGCTCGACCAATGAACTGAAACCACGCGCCGAACATTCATCGGTAACACCCACATTATCCATCCTGAGAACCTCATCTGCATGGCCTAATTCTGAGCCAAGAAAGCTCTTTTCTTCCTCTTCGGCAACAGGCCCTTCGCACCCTTCTTCCTCCTCACTCGGCTCTTTACTTATTTCTACGAAACTCTTGATTTCATCACAACAAGGAGAGCAACCTCTCTCCTCCTCAGAACCACCAACATTGCTTCCTATTGAAACCCTTACCGGCTCGAAAGCTGAGCATGCTATGTTTCCCTCATCATCTCTTCCATCCAAAACCTCTTCGCCGCCGCCGTAGCCGCAACCATCGCCTGCGGCTGCGGCGAATTTTTGCGCCGTATTATCCGGCGACAAGCACATTGACGCCTCTCCCTCGGAGGGATCTCCCCTGCAACTCGCCTCCGCTTCCCCCATCCCTAAACAATCCAAAGCATACGCAAATTAGGTTTCAGGAAACCCCAAAATCACAAAATACCAAACAACCCCGACGCCTCAACACAATGCCGATCAAAACCTCATCAAAACCGACAATAAAAACCCCCAAAAATCGCCAAAAAAAACAAGAAAAAACCCTAATTTCCTCCCCGCAAACACGATCACACCGATCCCCGACCCAAACCAATCCCGATCAAGAAAAAGACCAAAAATTTAGAGGAAAACGACGGATTAAGTGCCTGGAGACGCGGAGGGCGCCGCGGAGGCGAACGTGGACGCAATCGCCGCTTCCGCTTCGGCTTCTCCGCGACGCGGTGGATTCGGCGGCGAGGATAAGCTATTCCCCTTCTCCTTCTCCTCCTCCTCGCCCATAAACGAATCGAAAAGAGGAGAACGAAAAGAAAAAGGAAAATAAAATAAATAAAATAAAAATAAAAATAAAAATAAAAAATAAAAGATGGTTTTCTCTCTTTTTTTTTCTTTTTTTTTTTTGGTTGACGGTTTCAAGAGAGGGGTGCGGAACAGTGCTATTTCCGGGTTTTATAGTGATAAATATTTACGGAGAGAACCCTCAACTAGAAGATATTTTTAAAACAATACTCTTCTTTTTTCTTTTTTATAGTGCTTGTTTAATTAATTACTTTAGTTAGTTTTATAATAAAAAAAAATTAAATTTGATGAGCTTATAACTATAAGCTGTTAACCGTTTTAGTTTTACTTACTAAAGGTGATGAAAAGAGTTAAATTTGACTAATCATAGATTAATTTAGTAAAATATTCGATTCAACTGAATAAAAATATTCGATTTTTGAAAAACCAAACCATAAAATTTTTTAAATTTATATTATTCTAGGTAGTTTAATTTAAAAATATTTAATAAATTTGTTAGTATTAGTTGTTGATTATTTTAAATTTTATTTACTAAAAATTATTAAATTTCATGGCATTTGGTAAAACTTTCACTTTTAAAGAGATAATGACGAGGATCTATTCTCCATATTTCCTAAAGTTGAGGGGCCGCGGTGCATTTTGACCACCCTAATTCCTATTTGGGGCTTTGTGTTATTCCGGGTGGATAGTAATTAGGACGAAAGCGAGGGGCAAAGGTGGAAAGGTGATAAGCGTTTAATGCGAAGGAGTGATTAGGAGGAAAAGGAGGGGCAAAGTTGAAAAAGGATAAGTTTATTCTCCCGTGGGTGTGCGCGTTGGGGGGGTGGAATAGTAATTAGGGCGTAAATCAGGGGCAAAGTTGGAAAAGGAAACGTGGTTTGTAATAGAATAAGGAAACGGGAAACTCTGTTGTTGTAATTAGGACTAAAACGAGGGGCATAATTGGAAATGTGATAAGTGTTTGTTGTGGGGTTGGGTTGAATAGTAATTATGGCGAAAACGGGGGGCAAAGATGGAAAAGGAAACGGGGTTTGCAATGTGGAAAAGAAAGAAACGGGAAAGAAACCGTGTCTGAGCCCTTCACAGTTGACGCGTAGTATAACCGTTTTGTTATCTTTTTGGAAATATAGATATATATATATATATAGAGTTGAGCTAGAATACTTTTGGAAGCACCAACCCCTTGGTGCTTCCATATTTTTAGCCATTGGATCTACTTTTTAATTACTAATAGTCTTTAGATCAAACACTATTCCACCTACCACCACCTACCACCACCTACCACCATCATCCCAACCCTCCAAATCTCAATCCAAAGGCTATAAACCCACAAGCACCACCTCCTTGATACTCTTAGAAGTATTCTAGCTCAACTCTATATATATATATAGATATATAGATATATATATAGATAGAGCAGGACTAGTGTGCTATTAGGAGGACAGTAATTTTTATGCTCCTAAGTTGATGGGCGATTAGGATAAGAGAAAAGAGATATTGGAGAGAAATTTAAGGAGATGAAAAATTGAGACATACAATTTCTCCTTAATTTTTTTTTCTCTTTCTTAACTTGATGGGTGGTTAGGAACTTAAGAGCACAGAGGCTACTGTGCTATAGCCCTGCTATATATATATATATATATATATATATATATAGAGTCCGGCTGGGATACTATCGATAGCACCAAGGGCTTGGTGCTATCGAGTTTTCCACCGTTAGATTTAACCCTTTGATTATTTTTACCCGTTAGATCATACTATTCAACCAACCACCCATTCAACCCTAGGGGGCCCACATCATCCTAACCGTACATTTCTCAATCCAAGGGCTAAAAAACTAATAGCACTAATAGTTTGGTACTATTGATAGTATTCCAGTCTAGTTCTATATATATATATATATATATATAGAATTCGGCTACTATAGTCTTATGAGTATAAACTCTTTTATACTCATAAGTTTTTGGTTATTAGATTTATTCCTTTGACTATTTTATTCCGTTAAATCATACTACTCAACCAACCACCTACTCAACCCTAGAGGACCGCTATCATCCTAACCACACATCCCTTCATCCAACGGCCGAAAACTTATAAGTATAAAGGGGTATATACTTATAAGGGTATAGAAGCCCTACTCTCTCTTCTCTCTCTCTCTCTCTCTCTATATATATATATATAAGGATTAATTTGTTTGGTGGTGGTTGTTGTTCATTTTCAAAAAAAATGTGAACACAAATTTTGTATAATTAAGATTTCATCGGAGATTACAAGAGAATGCGCATTTTTCGTTGTTGAATGAAGAGAATGAGTCAATCAGATTTAAACTAGTTATGCAAAAAAGTAACTCAATGTTTATCGAGTTGAAACTATGGTTATGCCCTTAAAGTTGCATATCAATAACTATATAAAATAGTTCAACATGGTAATAATGTTAATTTATAATTTATAATTTTTTATTTGAATTTATAATTTTTAAAATTTGTGGGTTTTTTTTTAACTCTCTTTTGGGATTAATTTTGGTCGGAAAGTGAGGTCAACGACACAAGAAATGCCATAATAGCCTTCCTTTCCGTACTACAGTGGGGTCAGTAGACTCCACCAAGGTATTAATAAATTCGCCACTGTAGTTGACTTAAATATTGGCGTGTCATTAATACAAAAATAATATGACATTTTAATTATTCTCGCATTATCAATTATAATACTGTTATCTTACGTTTGCATTAGTGATTCATTAATATGTAGTCAACGAAATTAGGTTGCGGAACCTAGATTATAACGATTCAACATTTCTTTTTTGAGATAAAACGATTTAAAAATCCAAGCTAGAAATTACAATAGATTAAAGCTCGAGGACCAAAGTGTCATGCGCCGCTTAGTTTGAGGACGAAAAGCATAATTTTGCCCCAAAATAAATAAGGTTAATTTCATACAGCTAGGGTTAATTATTTCAAAAAATAGGGTTAATTAGGAGGTAGCAGTAGTTCTTTTATGTAGAAATGCACTTTTTAGGTAATTAGGTGAAGCTAACAGGGCATCACTTCTAAATGCTTACAAAATTCACAAGTGATGCAATTGTACTCGATAGAAATTTTTGGTTGCTTTTCATTTCCTAATATATCCCAAACCAGAAAATAAAAAAGTAAAAAAGAGACTATATTTGACAGTAATTAAAACAAAATAATATAAAAAAAGAGATATTAATATTCCAATTATCAATGCTCTAAGTGACCTCACAAATTAATTTGGGACTTATTTGCTATTTTCATTTACTTGAACATTCACTTGAACATTATTCGTTTTATCACTGTAAAAATATTAGACCATGAACAAACAAAATAAGCAGAAGCACGAGCATTAAAAATTTCAGTTCAATAAACTGCTGCTTCATGGGTCATTTTATACTTTATTTATATGTTGATTTTTAATTGAAAAAAAATAATATAGTCAGCAATTTCATGATCACATCTCAATAAGTTAAACCTTCCACTGATGGCATCATTAATTAATTCATTTGCAATTGCTAACATTTATCTTTTAAATTCACTTTGCAATCAAATTATCACAATGAATAGATAAGGAAAGAAAGAAAAGGAAAAAAAAAGAAAAAAGAAGAAGCTATCTTTGTTATCAGACTTTTCCGTTCTGAGCATCGATGTTTCGAACCGGCCCCTTAAACCATTTCCTCGCATCGACGATCCACCACAACAATATCACAGCCAAACACACACCCAAGGCAATGGGAGCATAGTTGAAGGTGTTGAACTTGAGAGGATAATACGTCGGCAATAAGAACACCGAGCAAGTGTAGCAGATCCACAAGAATGCCACTAAGCAGATCGGCCTTCGTGCTTTCCCCAGATAGAAGGGCCCCGGCTTGAAGTTCTTCTCCTTCATGACCATCCTCGCGAATATCGGAACCGCGTAGCCGCCAACCCACCCGACGGTGCAGATGGAAGTGATGGCGGTGAATACTACGTTGACTTTGAGAATAGGGAGGCCGAGGAGAATGCAAATGGCCGCGCATAACCATACTGCGTTGGAGGGGACTTTATGTTTCGGGTGAATTTTGCGCCATATGGATGAGAAGGGAATCCCCTTATCCCTCGACAATGCGTACACCTGCAATGTAAGATGTACTCATGTAAGTGTTCTGAATGCGATAAATTTCTGATGTCTTGAAAACCTATAAGCTATTAACAAGGTTAAAGTGCTGCTAATCCTGATTTGCATTTCACCCGGTTGATAGTCGAAACCGAGAAATTTATTCAAAACATTAGGTTCTTGAATGATTTTAAGATCGTAAGCAAAAAGTAAGAGTACGAAAAAATTACTGTGATTTAGGCATTAAAGCTAACAAACAACCTACCACTCTTGCTGCACTTGTGGTAATAGAAAGGCCGCCGAAGAAAAAGGAGCCCCAGATAACAAACAGCAATATAATGGCCCCAATAGAGTTGTGGTATCTCCCGTGGAACGCGTCGTATAGTATCTGTGCCGGTACAAATGCACCAGCAGTTTCATTGCTAGGGTCATACAGATAGTCAAAATTCTGCAAGACGGATAAATAGCATTGTTGTTACCAGATGTCTACACATATAACCCTACAAAATTGTCTAAACAGAAAATCCTCAAAACCTTGATTCTTAAATATATGCTCTCATGCTTCCCTGTGAACCAGATGACTCACCGGCTCGAGGGTGTTATGTAAAAAGTTGCACATACAAGGGGTATACATGAAAAATGAAATTTTACAGTGGTATGTATGTAAATAGATGGATTTGCAGGGATATATACGTGAAATCCCCTAATTGTTAAATAACAACTATCTTACTGTTATGTCTGAAATAGTTGTTGTAAAACATACCTGAATGCTAAAAGTGAGAGCTAAGATGTATGCCCATCCAAATAACGAAATGATTCCGATGCTAGAAAGAATAGCTATTGGGCCATTTTTATCTGCGCCTTTTGTCTCCTCTGTTAAATGTGCAGCGGCATCATAACCATATAAAGAATACTGACTAACAAGAACCGATAAAACAACTGCATATGCTTTGCTGCTTATTCCAGTTGATTCTGAAGCTGTTTGGAAATGTGTAAATACATATGAAGCAGGCTGTGTAGTTTTTGCTACTAAGGGAAGCATAATAACTATGACGACACCTCCAATTAGCTGCATAAGATTAGAAAAGCAGATTAACAAAATGATCCATTTATGGAAGTATAATTTGTATGAACCCTGTGTACGATTATGTGAAAACATTATTTTATTGATTATGTAGTACAAATTTAAGAATTAAAAGGAACGACAGCACCGGCGCTTGTATAAAATTTGGCACTCAGACGACAAATATGTTTACTGGATAAAATTTATTCAACTGCAATAGATCCCTAAACGAGAAAAAAAAAAAATGCACATCCTAGATTAATACAGGAAAAATGAAATTTCAGAATGCATTGCTCATTATACTTAAAAGGAGGTTAATGTTATGATTACCTGCCACCACATTGAGATTAAGTCGATGAAAGCAATAACTTCTAGTGCAAATGTATTAAGCACTGCCCAGATTATTGTGAGTCCTATGTACATAGCAAGAAATACCCCACGAGGAGCAAAGTAACCTCCACCTTTATTTGTGCCAGTACATAGTAAAATTATGCTCTGTAGAACTTGAGATCCCGCATAGGCCTGCGACCAAGAAAAGACAATATAAAGATAACACGAAAAAGCATGTAGGTTAACTCAAATGCAGCAAGAAGATGAATTGTAGAGAATTACTAGATGAGAGAAAAATAATAAATGATGAACATTTAGTAATATTACATGAATGTCCTGCCATTTTAAAAAAAATCATCATTACACCAAATTTCCCATCCGTGAATCTTCTATTGTAGCATTGAACAAGTTCTAGAGCAAAGATCAGTTCCCATCGATTTATCTGATATTATGTTGAATCAAAATAGGAATAACTTCCCTGTTAGAGTCAAGTAATGCCAAGAATATTCTGAAATCGCGAGAACCAATTTTCTCATCTTTTTCCAAAGGGATGGCTTGGGCTTTATTAAACTCTTAACATCTTGGTCTACTCATTTAATTAAAATTTCACATATTTATCCAAAGAAAATGCGAAGTTTGAGCTTACAAAGAAAAGAAAGAAAGGTATTATAACTGAACCAGTACCATGTAATAATCTATTAAGCAAGTTAAGACAAACAAGCCTCTGCTGCTCTAGAGAATTAATGCAATAATTTCAAAACTTTTGTATTAAATTATGTTTAAGCTTAATGCAATATTGCATATTTGGAAACTCGGAGAGAAGAAAGAAAATTTTGATACCTGAGTTCCTATGCCAGCAATAAGGCCTATAGTCTCCAGCCAAGCACAACACCAAGAAGCAAATGGGCCCCACACTGGTCCAGCTAAATGAGCAGCCCAGAAATACAGAGAACCAGTAGTCTGTTGAAGGTAAGTTATATTTAAAGAAAAAATGTTAGGAAAGATAGGTTTAAATGCAAGAAAAAGAAGGCAATGCCATCAAAAGTAAGTGTTGGTTTATTAAACAGTATTCATGCTGAAAGTAAAATCTTTTTAGCAAGAAGCCAACAACAGTATTATCATAAACGGAACTCAAAAACGTGAGCAGCATTCAAGACGAAAACCTACAGCTACACTTCCCGCGATTATAGTATTAAAGGTTATAATAATACTTGATCAGGACATCCACTGGCAAAGAAAAGAAAATAATTATAAAATTTTTGTATTGCATAATTATCCTGTTAAAGATAAAATATGATATAAATTTTTTTCTTTTACAGACGGCAGATTCTCACAATTGACAAAATCGTCACAACGACTTGGTAAAATCTTTCCAACCACCCAACATTGTATTCATCCTAGTTGACTAATCATGAAGTGGAGCCCAAGTGCTTTATATTTTAATAAATAAATCAATCACCATGAACATAGGGGTAGTTGGGTGATATAGAACAAGTAAGCAATTGAGAGGACCTTCAATAAAAGGATGAGATATGATGAACTAAGCATGTTCTTTTGCTACAATAACGCTGCACGTAAGGGAATCATTAACTATTGTTAACCTAAGCAAATAACACAATAAAATATTTGTTATGCTCTGCAGTGAAGTGCATGTTAATGAGGCAGTAGCTGCACATACCAGAAACAGAGAAAATGGAGAGAAAGCAGAAAATAGAAAGGAAAAAATTGCATGCAAATGATTTCCACATATTAATTCAGCTTGACCATTTCCAAAAGCTTTTCCATTTTATTTAGTTTGTTTGCAAAATGGGTCTCTCAGCTGCCATCACATTTACTTGTTCAAAAAGGGGAGGAAACCTGTTTAAATACTATCCACACCAACTCATGGCAATCTAAATAGAGAAAATAACAATATTTTTGGCATTTCTCAAAGACCAAAAAAAAGGGTTAAAGTGCATCACTAGTCCCCCAAACTTGCAGGCAAATTTCACTGTGGTCCTAAAAACTGTAAGCTGGAAATCCCATACCCCAAACATTTGACCGTATTTCATTTTAGTCCTTATCCTCATTTATAGTTACAAAAAAATATATTATTGTCCTGCACCGGTGCATCCATCTATTCATACACCATGCATCTCCAGCTGCTCATACTCCATACCGTCTCATGCTTGAGTTGCAAGCTTTTTTCTGCTTGAAAATTGAATCATTTGATAAATCGCAGGAGATGATTTTACGGACGGTGCAGTAAATGCTTCTCTACGCCAAAGACTAAATTTAAGTACTATCAAAAGTGAGAAGCAAAGTGTAACTTGAATAAAAGTTTAGGAACTAGTAGTGCAATTAATATAAAAAAAAAAGCATAAAGAACTAAAATCTACTTGCACACAATACTATTTCAATTGAATCAATGAACTTGCCAAAAGAAATCCAATTTTGAGCAACTTTTTCACCATTTTTTTGAGAAAATTTTGCACAGAACTAAAAGATCAAAAACATGCTAAAGATACATCTACACATATACACAAGGGAATCAAAGAATTAAAGAGCTTCTGAGAACTAACAGGGAAAGAGGAGCAGATCTCGGCCATGGCGATGCCGACGAACCAAGTGAAGAAGGAGACGACGACCCACCCCCACACCAGCGGCGCAGGCCCCGCGTACAGCAAGCTCGAACCGTACAGCGGCGTGATCCCCGTGAACAGCGTCATCGTCGAGAACGAGATCGCCAGGGTCTTAAACAGAGTCTACTCCGCATCATCCAAATCCAAAATCAAAATCCCCAAACACGCGTCGCTCAAACCCTAAAATTAGATCGAAATCGAAGGGGGAGGGTGGGGGGGTTTAGTAGTGCATACCATTTCTCTCCGGAGCTCCTGCTTGTAGCCGAGCTCGTTGAGGCGCTTCTCCCCCGAGTCCACCTCCACCTCCGCCATGGCGATGGGTCGATCGATCGATCGATCGAAACCCTAGAGAGAGAGAGATAGAGAGAGGGAGGGAGAGGGGGATTTGAACTCGGTGTATACGAGAGAGAGAGAGAGAGAGGATGCGAATGCATGCGTGTTTGTTTGGTTTGTTATAATATATATATATATACACTCTGTTTTGCTCTTCTTCGAAAAGTCTCTCCCCCATGTGTGGAATTTCGGTAGGGGCAAAATTGCACTTTATTTCCTAAACTTTTGCATATTACATTTAGGTCCTTAAACTTGTTAAATTGGTAACAAATGCATGGAGACCCCTCACCTCGCATGTATGGCATTTTGAAAAGAGGAGTGCTAGTTTATGGTCCTTCAACTTCTGAATGAGATATTATAGAGAGTACAATTTTTTTTTTTGACTACGGACTTAGTATTTTTCATAATTATTTAATTCACAAATTTTTTAAAATCCGAATAAACAGTTCGTATGCAATTTGTTACCAAAAAATTGAAATAAAACTCGAATTTTTGGGTTAGATTTATTATCCGCGAATAATTCGCGTATGCCGAATTATTCGGCCAAAAAATACGCAGAATTTTTAGATAAAATCTCTTTCTTCATTATTCACGAATTATTACCTAATTATTTACGAGTTATTAAAAAACTTCATGAACTTCCATAATATGTGGATTATGAAAAAGATGAAAATGAAGACGACAATGAACTTTGCTATTATTTTTTTTACTTAATCTACTTCATTTTGTAACTCTCTATTTTTATATTGTTAAGAATTTATATCTATTTATGCTAGTAGCATAAATCTAGAGAAATTTTTTTAATTTAATAGCCGAACTTTTGATCCCAAATTTTTAATTAGTGAACGTATAATTTTCATATAAATGGCGTATTCGAATAATTGGCGAATCTTTTTTTATCTCGTATTTTTCAACGAATTTAAAAATTAGGATACAAATTTTATTCATATTATACCCATATTGAATTTTTGCCGAATTCGAATGAACCAATTATGATTTTTTTTTGAAAACATATCATATATATATATATATATATACGAACCGAATTGAGGTGGAGTTGTAAAGTTTGAGGACTAAAGTGAATTGTTTAGACGGTCAGGGACTAATGTGCAATTTGGCGGAATTCCCTTTTTTGTTTTTTATTGGTTGTTCCGATTCGCCGGACTCTTGCTATCCTTTTCAACGTGGCTTCGTTGGTCAAACGCTGAGAGCGTTGACTTGTAATTAATGAGAGCGATTTAATTTAAATATGGCTACGTCGGCAAGTTTCAAGTGCCACGTGGAGCAAACATGAATAAAAAAGTAATTTTTAAAAGATATTTTTTGGTGATTTTTTTCCCCTAAAAAAACAGTGCTTTTTCGCAGGATGTTTTTGTTTTACCAAAAATAAAAAAATAAAAAATAACTTTTAATTATAAATATTTATTTATTTATTTATTTACTGTAATTTTATTTTCGTTCGCAACTCAAACTCTCGAAAATATTATAATTAACTTCAGACCATCTCATGTTGGTGATTGATAAGAGGATACGAAGCGAATTTTAAAATAAGAATATGTGTTATGTTTGAAATTTAATACTTAAATCATTGTGTTATTACAAAACGGAGAAAACCGATCCACACCACGTGGAATTGAATTTAGAATCTTGTAAAATTGTGAGGATTTATAATTAAATTTATATTGCGTGTTTGGTTTTTTAAAAAATAGCTCAGAAAATAATTTTCTAGCTGGAAAATCATTTTTCCGTCACTTCGATTTTTAAGAGAAGTAGTTTTTTTTATTTTTTTTGTTTTCTGATTTCATAAAAAATTAGTATTTTTACTTTTTAAATTTTTTATTTAAAATTAAAACTGTAAAAAGAAATATTTTTCATAAATTTTTTTTTTTAATACTTTTATGACTAACCAAACACCCCTTAAAAAGATCAATCACAATACCAACATTTAGGATACAACAGGATCACCTTCCGTTTCTCAAATAAATAAATAAATAAATAAATAAAAATATTTTTTTATTTTTTGTTTTTTGTTTTTTGGGTTTGGTAGCTTGTAGTCCCTGCAGGGTGTGGAGTGTGAACTCTGAAGGAGCCGCAATTTCGGAACGAGTAAAAGGGAAATGACAAAGCCCAACTTTCGTAAACAAACAAAATATAAAAATATTAATTTATAAAATTGATATTCGAACTTGAGTTGAGCTATTGTGCTTAAAAGCACAAAAACTCAACGTGTTTGTGATTTTTTAATCGTTGGATCGCCTCAAGATCCGTACAGTACTAATAAAGAAGACATAACGGAACATACCGTTAATAATACTGTACGAATTTTGAAACTATCCGACAGCTTAAAGATCACGAGTATAAATGCTCCTATGCTTTTAAAAGCACGGGAGCGCAAGTCTTCGAACTTCACTATTTTATATAGTCCATCTTATATTATAAATTTTATTTGAAAAAATAAAAAAGTGAATAGTTAAGGAAGTCTACAAACATTTTGGATCCTCTTCACTTTTTTAAAACCTTTTTTTTCTTTAAAACCTTTTCAGTCTCTTTCTCATTCCTCCCTTTTATCTTCTTCTTCTTTTCTTTTTTTTCCTTCTTGAGTTGAATATTGGGCACAGATGATTCTCCTCTCGCTTAATATTTCAAGGCCCCTTTTCACTTTTATTTCATTCAATTGTTTATAAGAAGAGTTAAAATACTAAAAGCTTGTGACAAGTAGTCAACAATGGGAGTAGTTTTTTTTTTTTTTTGGCTTTAACAAAAGGCACAAGTTGGTGTTACTCTATATTATCATATCAAAGACTTTATTTGGGTATTACTCTGTAGTATTTGGCCAAAGTTTTCTTCAGATAAGTTAAATAAGTTATAAAAAGTATGTATGAGAAAAGGCTGAGGTGTCGAACATCATTTGTATTTGGTGGAATTTTCTGTTCGCCGTTAACATGACACCATTCAAGCAACTTCCCCAAAATAAGCCACTGTAATGGAATGATTGTTAGTTTTTCGTTTAACAACTATACTAGTGTACTTAAAGATGAGCATCTGCATGTCTTTTCTTTCAATGTGAAGCTCAAATGCATCTTCATATCAATTGCATTACAATTTGTTTCGGAAGAAACAACAATGAAGTATTAAATGATATTCGTATCAAAACAATGGCGAAAAACAACATCGCGAATATCGACGTACCTCTCCTCTGTAGGGTCAAAAGTTTCACTAGACCGTATCGAAAGAATGAAGAACCTGTTCCAAGACCGTTCTAGTTTGGCTGTCCAAGGGCTTGTCGGGACGATCTGAGTAGGCGATATTGAGAAGATAGAGCTTTCTAGAAGCCACGAACGCAGCTGAAAATATTCTCTTCAATCCTCCCCTCGTGCTGTCCACCGAATACTCGATCTCGTACACCGGTAAGCCGCCATGGTTTGATCTCTCGGCAATTGCAATCAACTCTGCAGCCTTGGTGCTTTCCTATACAACGACAACGACAAACAAGTTTGAACGAATGAAATCAAAGTTCCCAACATTTATGATACATCATTAGAACATGTCTGCATTGACTAGAGCTTCCTGAAAAAGTGTTGTATGAGTAGAGTCATTTAAAAAAGCACTAAGAATGTCTTTCTTAAAATATGCCTGAAGTTTGAAACTTCGAATTGGAGCTTTTCCCTTAGAGCCCAAAAGATCATTTCGACACCGCAAAAACTCCAGTATTTTTGTTCGTCAAATGCTACTTCGGCTTACTAAGCCAAGCCAAACAGCTACTATAGTGATCATTATACAAAAGATTTGAGAAGTCGCACATAATGATGTGGATTTTCAAATTCAAAGACTCATCATCTTGATGCATAAACTTTGAGTCACCAAATAGTATTCATTTTCCTTTTTCGCAAGTTTGCTGATGCAGCTAAAGATCGATAGAGTAGTTTAATCTTTTTGTCAAGTAACAACTTTGGTGCGAAGGATGGCTGAAATCAACAGATCTCTGTTAGATCAACCAATAGATACATCACACATCTTCATGGAAGATAGTTGGAGTAACAATCTCCACTACTCATCAAGCCATTACTCAATGAATAAAAATTTTACTTTAAGAACATACAAAAAGCTTTCCTTTTCTATGCTTTCTTTAGCAGAAATAATCTGTTTGTATATCTCATACATAATTCGACAGAAAGAGTGTTCGCCACACAAAATCCCTAGGATTTTTATAGTAGTATTCACCTTGAAAACATACAACTCAGTCACGCAACTCTCAAACCATAATCCTTCAAGCTATCAAATTCATTTACGCACTACATTTTAACATTGCTGCATAACATATCATGGTATCAACTAAAAATGCTAATCAAAATCCCTCTAACAATGCAATAGCAGATAAAAGAGAAAAAAATGCTTACAGAAATTAGAACTTAAGGATCAACAAAAGAGACCTTTTTCCATTCCTCTTATATAAGCTTATCGGCGACGAACTCCAGGGTATGAACAAAATTAATCCATTTGTATATCTTCTACATAATTTGATATAAAGAACGTCTCCAACACAAAATTCCTCAGATTTCTATAGAAGTATTCAATCAAACCGTGAGCTGCAAAGCTATCGATTTCATTTACGCGCTACATTTTAACATTGGTACACAACATAAGCATTGTAGCTAAGCAAGTAGAATAAACAAACAGAACAAAATGCTTATGAAAACAAGATCAAAGGGATCAAAGGAAGAGACCTTTCTCCGTTCCGCTTGTATAAGCTTATCGGCGACGAACTCCGGTGTCCCAAACTCCCGAAGCGAGGAGAGGCGCACGGGGTTCACCACAACTCCAATGCTGTTTCCCCCTTTCCCTTCTTCGAACAGGGCCGTAGCCCCCGCCTTCTCCACCTTCCACCAATCAAACCACCTCGCCACGAATCAAAACCCTAATCCCCTCCGATCGAACCCTAAAAAAGGGAATCGTAAATCGTTTTACCTTGATCCAAGAGGAAGGCCACAGCAGGGTGAACCCCTCGTCCCGATCGGTGTACCGCTCCAAGCCCACGGATTCGGAAGCGGCGGAGCGGGGTGGTGGGATCAAGAGGGGTAGGAGAGAGAGGAGCGCGCTCCTCCTGGTAGCGGAGAGGCGGCGGAGGCGGGCGAGATCGTCGGAGGAGGAGGAGAGGGCCATGGATGGCGGGGGCGGCGGCGCGAGGCGGGGGAGGAGGAGGCGGCGCCGTCGCCGGAGACGGTGGCGCACGGCATCGGAGACGGAGGAGAGGGGCGGAGCGTGGGGGTGGGGGTGGGGGTGGGGTCGTCGTCCTCCTCGGGAGGGAGCGAAGAGCGACATTGGCGAGGTCACTACGAAGCTTTATCTTTTCGATTTTTCGTTTTGGATCGCGAGTGGTGGGAAATGGCGCAGTAACGGGTCGGGTATGAAAGGGGTACACGCGATTCGTTAGAGCCCGTTTGTTATTTACCCGTTAGTAATTTTGAGATTAAAAATAATTTTCAGGTTGAGAAAAAGTTAATAGATTTAAAACTGTAGTTATTATATATATATATATTTTTTTTTACTAAAAATTTTCATACTAATATATGAAGGACGAAAAATATTACAATAATTAATTTATTATTATTATTATTATTATTTATAATTAGTTTCTGCAGTTCTGCACCCTCTAATGCGAAATCAATAGTTTTTTTTGGTAAAGTGGAGTTATGGGTAAGTTTAATTTACGGTAAACCAAACAAGAAAAGCAAAAATTTATAGCAGAAATCTCTTTTAAACTTTTAGTTAAACAAAAATGCGTCCTCTTGCTGCGCACGGATTTGTAGAAAAACTAACATAGTCAAAAGTAAATTAATGTTAGCGCATCCTGCCCTTTGGCGGGAGGCCGAGTTGGGCCGAGTCACGTTCGAAATGGCGAAGGACCGGATTAGACCGAGTCACGTTCGAAGTGGCATCAGGCTGATTGAGCCGAGTCACAATGAAAACCGATGAGCGCTATATCTGTACGCTTTAAGTGAATTCATTACGTATTTCTAACCGCGCAAGCTTTTGGGATTAAGAGTCAGCGCCAAGATCCGACAATTAAATATTGCTAACTTGTGGTCAAATTCAAGATAATATACAGAACAAAAACTATGTAATGATATTTATTTGATTATCCTCTGTACAAGCTTTTCCATAACTATGCTCAAAATCTAAGACTAAAGCCTCTCCATGCAAACATTCATTCTCGGCAAAACCCTATTTCTCTCTTTGCAGCACAACTCAAGAAGAACACAGCAAGCTCGCCGCGACATAGTAGCACATTTACAAAATATAACTCAGGGTTCGGAACATTCGGCCTTGTCTACGACGCTAAATCGTCTTTCTTTGTCGCTCAAACCCGAGAGATGCAGTCGCTTCCGCTTCTTTACGAGATGAACCGCCGCTTCTCTATCAACTTTCGCTTCCTCATAATCCGGCTGCGTGCATAATCCAAAGAGCAATCTAAATAGTTGTTTTCCAGAAAGAAAAGAACAGGACTCGGCGCAAATTACAGGTACATTAGTTAGGCGTACCTTGATTTCTAAAGCCTTGTCAAAACTCTCAATGGATGAATCTGGTTCTCCGTAGTTTAGTTGCGCTCTACCAAGTGTAACCCAGGCCTAAATAACGAAAATATAAACCATCCGAATTGAAGATCAGCAACTTTCTTAGTAATCTGAAACTCAGATCCCGCATAAAATCATTAAACTAGAACAGAATGGAAACATCAAACTTTTGGTCTCCCATGACTTGATCTAGGAATGTGCCAGCACAATCTAGTTTGAATTACATGTTAAGCATATATACGCACGGAACTTCATGGTTGCGTATTTTGAGTCATGAAAAAAAGAGAGCACCCACTTCATGCAAATATTCCAAAAGAGTCGCACGATCTTCAAATTATCCATGCAAGAATCAGGCCGTCTTACGAGTTACGACAAAACGCAAATCTTAAAAAGCAACAAGAATAAAAGGGCACAAAACAATTGTTATGATAAATTAGCATTTGCAATTTCAACCAACCTCCGGCCATGATGGTTTCAGTTGTGTAGCCCCTGCAAGCAAAAGTATATAGAATGATAAGAACTCTATAGTTAAACAACATAGATTATATACTAACATAAGTTTCACAGCAAGATAAGAAATATACATGATGCAAAATAGTTTATTAACGGAGTGTCGGCGACAATGTATCCCTAAACATGAAATTGGATGCTTTATTATCCCAACAGCCTATTATTTTACAAAGACAAAAATAGAAGTGATAAATCATGCAGGCTGGATGTGATATATATTTAGACAAAAAGCTGGCTTAGTGAAAAAGACCAAAAAAAAAAAAGAAGATTATGCAAAACACGGTTCTTAATATATATATATATATATATATATGTATGTATAGAGAGAGAGAGAGAGAGTTTTGCTAGAATACTATCGAGTAGTAAACGGCTCGGTTTACTATCGATTTGTTTTCGATGATAGAGCTTCCAAATCGACGATCGGCACCGTTGAACATGATCTAAACCATTTAAACTATCTGAAAATCAAATTTCACGCTTTTCCGATATTGTTCTCTTGTCCATCAAGTGAACAAAAAATGAATGACTGAAAATGAATATCCTTCAAAAAGCGACGATACAATTTTTATATTTAAGATCTGTAGTCTAGATCTTGCTTTAAATAGTTTAAATAATTTTTTAACAAAAAATTAGTTGATTTGGACTCTTCTATACCGTTAAACGAGCAAACGCACTATATCGGCCATTAAAATTACAGATTTTGTGACCCTTTGATCGTTCGGTTAGTGATGTCAAAAAATCATAAAATTTGATTTCTAGATAGTTTAAATGTTCTAGATCATGTTCAACGGTGCCGATCGTCGATTTGGAAGCTCTATCATCGAAAACAAATTGGTAGTAGACCGAGCCGTTTCCTACGGATAGTAGCCTAGTCAAGCTCTCTCTCTCTCTCTCTCTCTATATATATATATATATATATATACTAATTACACTCTTGTATGAAAATGAAAGAACACTGAGAATAAAAAGGGTAGAGCATACGGGTAGATGCTCTTAGGGCATTCCATGCGTCGCCCAGTTCAAGCAAAACCTGTGCCTTTTGTTCGTGAAGTACTGCACTGTCGGGCATCAAATTAAGCGCAGCCTCCCACTTCCCAAGAGCTTCCTGGTACCTTCCATCCTAGAACGGAAGTAGTCGAAGAAACCAAACAATCAGAGGGATTACGAGGTAACACTGCGTGTTTCTCCGAACAATTCGTAAATAGGCGCAAAAATTTGACAAATTCTAGAAGATATTTCTTATGTGAATATCACAAAAACATTCCAAACTACTTTTTTCATTGTCGCATATGTCTATAGAAATGAAAGAAGCAATTATTGAATTTCAATTTCGCAATATATTATAAAAGAAGGCCAAGCACATACTAAATATTCATGATAAATTGATAATGACGTAAATCAAGCATATTAGAATCCTTCATCTCTACTCTTTAGTTATCAACAACTTGGAACTTTTAATTTTTCTGATTTGAGTTATTTTCCGTAAACTGATTCCATTAGCTGAAAAGGTTCTCAAAACAGGTAAGATTAATATAATCACCATTAAAACCTTTAATTTTTCTGATTTGAGTTATTTGTCGTAAACCGAACGAAACTGTAGTTCCATTAGCTGAAAATGTGCTCAAAACAGCTAAATTTAATATAATCACCATTAAAACCTTTAATTTTTCTGATTTGAGTTATTTTTCATAAACTGATTCCACTAGCTGAAAAGGTACTCAAAACAGGTAAGATTAATATAATCACCATTAAAACCTTTAGTTTTTCTGATTTGAGTTATTTGCCGTAAACTGAACGAAATCTGTAGTTCCATTAGCTGAAAATGTGCTCAAAACAGCTAAATTTAATATAATCACCATTAAAACCTTTAATTTTTCTGATTTGAGTTATTTTTCGTAAACTGAACGAAATTCGTAGTTCCATTAGCCTGAAATGGTGGTCAAAACAGCTAAATTTAATATAAGCATCATTAAATTTAACAAAATCTCTAATTTAATTGATAAAATTAACTTAAATCAAAAGATACAGCTAAGGGGCTCCCTAGTCCCTACCAAATTTATCTCTCGGAAAATTACCAACCAATTCGTATACGTTTCACTCAACAAACTTCTCAAACATCAATTTCCTAAAGAATTAATCCAAACAAACTACACATAGTTCGAATCATACACCGAACGAGTACCAAATTCACACTTCGAATCGAAAAAAAGAGTGGGAAAATTGGGCGAAGTACCTCGGCGAGTTGATTCCCCTGGGATCGAAGCGACTCCACGAGGCGATCGAGATCGGGGTCTATGGAATCGATCGATTCGGCTTCGGAGCGACCGAGATTACTCGCATCGGATGCTTCTTCTACGGATTCGAACGGGAGACTAGGGTTTGGAGCGAGGGGTTTGGGGCGCGATCGCTTCTTCGCCCCTCCTTGCTTCCACACCAATTTCATGGCGACTATCGTTCTCTCGTATGCGACAAAAGTGATAAGTTAGGAAGGAGTGAAAATGCATGGTGACCCCTCCACTAAAATTTTTTTGAAACAAAACCCCTTTGTTCTTTTCAAATTTAAATTTTACTTTTTTTTATTATTTTGATTTCCATTATTTTTGTTCTATCAATGACTAAATAAAACAATATATTTGTAGTAGTAATTAGAACGAGTAATGTTATTATTTTCCAACCTAATAATCTCTTGGAAAATAAAAGTTTAGATAGTTTTCTCTTTCATATATAAAATAATAATATTTATAAATTTTATTTTAATTTATAAGTATAAAAAAATTATATAATTACAAGATTCCTTAACTACTATAACTAAATAAAAGGGTAAACTTTAATTTACTTTTCAATAGTTCAAATAATTATATTTAACTATCTTATAAGCTATATAGTTTAGAGTATTTTTTATTTATCATTATGCGATTTAAAAAGTTACTGAATTATCTTAGTTAAATAAAGTATTAGTCTATAATTTTTAAAAAAATTTACTTTGGCATTTGACGGCAAGTTTTTTGGTTAAATAAAAATAGAACTACAGAATAATTATGTCTAATTTTTTAAAAATACAGTTGCGAAATAAAAATACGCTGCGAATCGACTACTGTCCACGGATGATGTGGTGGACCAGGTCCAGGGATAAACTCCTACCTGGGCCACTACATCCAAGGTCAAGTGCAAAGCACGTGACCTACTCCCATAAAAACCCTACTGTCCCCTCCAATGGCGGGAACCCGACCACTCCTCCTCCTCCTCCTCCTCCTCCATTTCTCTTCTCCCTCTCCGATCCCTCGCTCCCTCTCCTCTCCTCTCCTCCGATCCGATCAACCACAATGAGCGGCGGCGGCGGCGGAGGGAAGCGGCGGGGGCCACCGCCGGCGGCGGCGCCGAGCCCCGCTTCCGCGAAGCGATTCCAACCCAGCGCCGCCCCAAACCACGCCCCGAGCCCTCCGCCGCACGGGAGCGCCGCAATGGAGGAGGAGATGATGGACGAGGACGTGTTCCTTGAGGAGGCCCTCCTCGAGGAGGCGGAGGAGGAGCTCCTCCTCCTCCGCAACGAGGCCCTCTCCTCGCGCCTCTCCAAGTGGAAGCGCCCGCCCCTCCCCGAATCCTACTTCACCCAAAGCATCGGTTCCATCCACTTCCCTAATTACTGTCCCTATCACTTCCAATCCTCGATCTTGCATTGATCTCGGTTTTGTCTCGATTCGGCAGTTTTCCAGCAGCTGGAGATCGACTATGTGATAGGGGAAAGCCACAGGGAGCTGCTTCGCAACTCGTCGGGTCCTGCTGCCATTCTCAGAATCTTCGGTGTCACCAGAGAAGGTTGGATACTTAAGATCTTTGCCAAAGTTCAAATTTTCAGTCTAATTCCATTTAGTTTGTGTGATAAATTTATAGTTTTTGGTGTCGGATAGGACATAGTGTTTGCTGCAATGTGCATGGTTTCGAGCCCTATTTCTACATCAGCTGTCCTGCGGGAATGGGCCCAGATGATATTTCGAACTTCCACCAAAATCTAGAGGTGCCTATTATGCCACAAATTTAGGATAAAAATTAATTTTTTTAGCTCCTTCTTACTCGACTCTTTCTAATTAATTTGGTTACTTCTTTTGATTAGGCCAAGATGAGAGAATCAAATAGGAGCAGTAACGTGCCGAGGTTTGTAAAGCGAGTTGAGTTGGTGCAGAAGAAAAGCATTATGTATTACCAGCCCCAACAGTCTCAGCCTTTCCTCAAGATAGTAGTTGCTTTGCCAACTATGGTCGCAAGCTGCCGCGGTAAGAAGAACAAGTTTCTCAAGCTGCCCTAGTTTCTTACATCAGTCTACTTGCAACCAGGCTCTAGTGTTAAATTAGCTAAACAATGCTTGCTTGTTTCTCTACTTTGGCTTAAATATGATAAATTAGCTAAACAGTTTCTCTGCTTTGGCTTAAATATGATAAATCTTCTTTGAAGACTATAATTAGCCACATGATATTTTGCAGTGATGCACATATTATTTATTTATTTACTTTTTAAGTGGTTGTAAGGTTGATGTTTGTTGTGACATATGACCTCAATTTAAGCATAAACAACCTTTTAACAGGCATCTTGGAGAGGGGCATAATGCTTGAAGGCCTTGGTTCGAGGAGCTTCCTCACATATGAAAGCAACATTCTGTTTGCACTCCGTTTCATGATTGACTGTAACATAGTGGGCGGGAATTGGATTGAAGCACCCATCGGGAAGTATAAGAAGACGGACAGGAGCATATCATATTGCCAATTGGAGATAGATTGCTTGTACCCTTTTCGATCATTAGTTATACTTATTTTTATTGCTTTCTCGGTTTAGATTGACCATTTTGTTGTTGTTTAATCCTCTCCTTAAAATCTGCAATAGGTACTCTCAATTGATCAGTCATGCCCCAGAAGGGGAGTACTCTAAATTAGCTCCATTTCGCATACTAAGCTTTGATATTGAGTGTGCTGGTCGTAAAGGACTCTTTCCTGAGCCAACCCATGACCCTGTGATTCAGGTTGATTTAGTTTCAGTTTGATTTTTTTTGACTGGCTTTGTTTCAGTTTGATGAATGCCACAGTTATTTATCCGACGAGAAGAAATTTTTGTTTGTTCCTGAAAGATGCTCTAATAGTTTTCAATTTTTTTTTTCTTGATTTAACAGATAGCCAACTTAGTCACTCTTCAAGGTGATGATAAGCCTTTTATTCGAAATGTCATGACACTCAAATCATGTGCGCCTATAGTTGGAGTTGATGTGATGTCATTTGACACTGAAAGAGATGTTTTGCTTGCTTGGAGGGTAAGCTTATCCATTTAATATTGCAGATATTAATCCTCTCCATAATACTCACTTTTGAGAGTATACCTTTGGATATTATTAACTAGAATTGACACTTGCAGTAGTTACGTGTCTTTTTACTGCATAGTGTAATATTGTATTCCTTCAATCTATTAGTTGCCTTATCTTTTTTCTTATCGGACATGGAATTTTGCAGGATTTCATTCGGGAGGTCGACCCCGATATAATAATTGGATACAATATCTGCAAATTTGACCTTCCATATCTCCTTGAGGTATGCCAGCTTATGTATTGGAGTCCACAAAAGCTTTTATTATTGCAGGTCTAAGCCAATTGTCTTAATGACTTATTTATGTCTCTATTTTTGTTCAATTGTTTTTTTGCTGCACAGAGAGCTGAAGCCCTAAAAATAGCAGAATTTCCAGTTCTTGGTCGCATCAGAAACAGCAGGGTTCGCATCCGTGATACAACTTTCTCTTCAAGGTTACTTCTCACTTAATCTTAACTGGAAACAAGTTTGAGCATTGTGCTATATCCATTTATTCACGGGACCCAACTGTAATTGCCAATTTCATTTTTCCCCTTCAGGAAAATAATGAATATTGACCTTGCAGATACTAGATTTGTTCTATTTAATTCTGGCAGAAATTATCTAAGAAATGTGACTCTTGGGACTAAGATCTATCTAGTTCTAGCTGAAATTATGCAAGAAAACTGTCTCATCCTTACCATTAATGATTAAAATGATGATAGGCTTCATAGTTTTCTACTGGTGAATTGTGCTTGATACTTGATTGTGATGGTAAATGCTTTAAACGTTATGTTTCTTGGATAATTTCTTGTTCACATCGATGCAGGCAGTATGGTTTGCGTGAAAGTAAAGAAGTGACTATAGAAGGAAGAGTGCAGTTTGATTTACTTCAGGTTCTTATCAATATCAGGATAGTTATTTTCTACAATGAGTTGTAGAAGTAAAAACTGAAATTTCATTTTTGGCTTGCTGTATCTTACTTTGATCCCATGTATACTATATCTGACAGGCTATGCAGCGAGATTACAAGCTGAGCTCTTATTCCCTCAATTCTGTTTCTGCACACTTCCTTGCAGAGCAAGTGAGTATCCTGCTATTCCTTGCGGTTACTGTATTTTGGTTCATGCTTGAATTTTTCCAATTAACTAACTGGTTAGCTACACTGGAGGGTTTAACAATTTTCGGTAGGAACATTGTTTTGTTGGTTTAAGTGCGCTAATCGTCTTGCTGGTGCCTGCTATTTAAGAACAGAAAGAGGATGTTCACCATTCAATAATATCTGATCTTCAAAATGGCAACTCAGAGACAAGAAGACGGCTGGCTGTCTATTGCTTGAAGGTGCATTTAGTATCTTGAAACCTTTTATAGTGTATCTTTTCTTTGTATAATATTCGGTTCTTTCAGAGCCTTTTGCATTTAAAAAAAAATAAATAATCCAGGACGCTTATCTTCCGCAACGTCTCCTAGACAAACTGATGTTTATTTACAACTATGTGGAGATGGCAAGAGTCACTGGTGTTCCTATCTCATTTCTGCTCTCCAGGGGTCAGAGTATTAAGGTGTCACCATTGATAACTTTGTCATATCTTTTATTGAGAGAAGAGCTTTGCATTCAACTGGCATTTCTCTTTTTTTTTTGATTTTTTTTTTTTTAAAACTCTCTTGCAGGTTCTTTCTCAGCTTCTCAGGAAGGCAAAGCAGAGAAACCTTGTACTACCAAATGCTAAGGGGCAGGGATCTGGACAAGAAACTTTTGAGGGTGCAACTGTAAGTTGGTATAACCAAATATGCTTGTTTCCATCTCCCTGATTGCTTTAAACATCTAAGACAGCTCACCACATGCAGTTCATTCATATCTTATTTATTGCGGACCTTTTGTCATTTGGCCACCAAGTTAGTTGCAGTGAGGTTTAAGTCAAATAAAAGGCTGCTGCTGCTTGGTTTTTTTTAAAAAAAGTTCAGGTTGTGAATACATATCCAGGGACAAAGGATAATGCCTTTTCTGCTTATCCTTTCATCACAGGTTTTGGAGGCAAGGGCTGGATTTTATGAGAAGCCCATTGCTACTTTGGACTTTGCTTCTTTGTACCCGTCTATCATGATGGCATACAATTTATGCTACTGCAGTTTGGTATTACTTTATCAACTTGTTTCTAGAATATATTACATTTCTAAACCTACGTTGCAGTTTAATTTATTGTTTGAGCATGAAAATTCCTTAGCTTTCCCCTTACATTCTGTATAGGTGACACCAGAGGATGCTCGCAGATCGAACTTGCCAGCGGAAAGCATCAATAAAACTCCATCTGGTGAAATATTTGTTAAATCAGATTTGCAGAAGGTGAAACTATTTGTTGTTTCATATGCCAATACGTAGTCTTAATATCTAGTGCTTTTCAAAGAAATAATATCTTGGATGTCCAACCAGGGTATATTACCAGAAATTCTTGAAGAACTCTTAGCTGCTCGTAAAAGGGCGAAAGCAGATCTTAAGGTATTCATTTGCTTGTAATATCACAATGTGGGCAACTGATGATCTAGAATTAATTTTGCTGATCTTTCGTTGGTTATGCTGTTAAATGCTAGTCAACTTGTGATTTCTGAGTTGATTATGATATTTGTCAGGAAGCAAAAGATCCGTTTGAAAAGGCTGTTCTAGATGGTCGACAGCTGGCCTTAAAAGTAATTTTTCTTCTCTATGCATTATGTATACTTCTTCAAAGATGATAGATGTTTTTTATTCACCGAGTTTGGGATGTAATCTGTATACAAGTGTTATTTCTTCAGGTAAGTGCAAACTCGGTCTATGGGTTTACTGGAGCAACTGTTGGGCAATTACCTTGTCTGGAGATATCTTCTAGTGTGACAAGCTATGGTAAAAGCGCTGTTTCTCTATGTGACAAGAGCTTATTTTCAAGCACAAAGGACAATGAGTTGATCTGTTTTCAAAATTGACTAGTATCATTTATAACTAGAAATACGTCTCTTTCCTTCGAGTATATTTTAAAAACTCATGTTCGCTGCATTTAAGGCCGACAGATGATAGAGCACACGAAGAAGCTCGTGGAGGAGAAATTCACAACCATGGGAGGATATGAACATAATGCAGAGGTGCAATTATAGCCGTATATTTTATATATGAGAAATCTAGAGTTAAATTTCTATTACACTTAAGACCTGCTAATCGAAATTCTTGTCAAATTTCTTCATGCATTGGAGTATTCAAAGTTAGGAGAAAGTAAAAGTGTAGTGCTGATGAAGATGTTCATGGAAGATGACATATCTTAACGTACTATGCAGGAATAGCTTGCCAATATCCAAAACAACCAAAAATAAATCACAAAGAATTAGTAGAGAAATGTAGGAGATATGTTAGTTGTGCTGTATGATTAATTGTATACCAAGAGTAACTTTTTCCATAATTAGATATTTTGTTCTGAAAATTAGGTTTACATGTATTTGGCTAGGTTGTCTATGGAGACACTGACTCTGTGATGGTACAATTTGGTGTTCCAACTGTGGAGGCTGCAATGAAGTTAGGACGAGAGGCTGCAGACTATATTAGTGGAACATTCACGAAGGTAGTACAAAATGGCAAGTTAATGGCCTCTCTAATTCACTGTCACAATATACTGGTCTTTTCCAGTTTATTAACCTTTTTCTCTACAAACTATCGTGATCTCTAAATCTCTAAACATGCTGGTAAACTAATTGTTGATATATTTTGTGACTTGAAGCCCATTAAATTAGAGTTTGAGAAGGTCTATTATCCATTTCTACTAATCAGCAAGAAGAGATATGCTGGCTTGTATTGGACAAATCCTGAGAAGTTTGACAAAATGGACACCAAGGGTAAGAACTAAATCTCTCTAACCATTTTGTTCATCCAATATATCGCCTTTTCCGAAAGCTAATATTTTTATTCACCAGGCATCGAGACAGTGAGAAGAGACAACTGCTTATTGGTTAAGAACCTGGTAACTGAATGCCTTAATAAGATATTGATCGACCGAGATGTTCCTGGTGCGGTTCAATATGTCAAAAATACAATTTCTGATCTTCTGATGAACCGTATGGACTTGTCTCTTTTAGTCATTACGAAGGTGAGAGAAGCAGTTTTTGTGTTGATTGTTTTTTATCTAGAGATGATTTTCAATGCTTCATTAACTTCTTAATGGTTTGTAATACCGCCATTTTGATTTAGATTCTTGACGTTGTTATAATGATGCTGCAGGGCTTGACAAAAACAGGAGATGATTATGCAGTAAAAGCTGCACATGTTGAGCTTGCTGAACGGATGCGAAAAGTATGACAACATTTTTACTTCTTTTTTTAAAAAATTCTGGTGTAAAATTTTTATAATATTTTTTATTCTTAATCTAGTACTTCAGAGGATATATTGCAATTACCAGGGTCCAAAAAAAATTGCGTGGATAACATTTAATCAAGGTGTCATGTTAAATAAAGCCTAATAAATGGAGATCCAGCGGTGCCAGTCTAGGTCATAATGCCAGTATGTTCATTAAGAGAAAACAAAATATGGAAACATGCAAACTCATTAATCAAGTTTTTTAATTAGCTAAGCTAAGGCTACTTCTTCCAACCTGTTTGGAGATGGGATAGCCGGATAGGTGAACAAGTTGTTTCATCCTACTTTTTCACCAATTTAATGAGGAACATTAAAAAATAGCAAGAGGGTGAAATTTTGGAAAGTAAACATGTACTTATCTGTGTATTTTTTCACCAATTAATGCACAAATATATATCATTTTGCTCTTTCTTGTTTTTTGAGAGAGAGAGAACGGGTTAAACAGAATATGTTTGATCTTTTTATTTAAACTTCCACGTCTCTGATCCCCATGAGTAGACGGTTCTCTAATCCACATTCCCTAGCAATAATGGTGATGGTTGTTACAGCGGGATGCTGCTACTGCTCCAAATGTCGGAGATCGTGTTCCCTATGTCATAATCAAAGCTGCAAAAGGTGCTAAGGTAATTCATGTCGTGTCTTTTTTTTTTAATCCATGATTTTTGTTTGTTGATACATTTGCTTCGCGCTCAGGCTTATGAGAAATCAGAAGATCCAATTTACGTTTTGGAGAATAACATCCCAATAGATCCTCAATACTACCTTGAGAATCAAATAAGCAAGGTCGGTATAATAAGAAAACTGAAATTTGTGTGATGTGCCTTTCCTTTTTAATTTATTGTGTTGTTTTAATTCTGGCAGCCGCTGTTGCGAATATTTGAGCCAATTTTGAAGAATGCTAGTAGAGAGCTTCTTCATGGAAGTCACACTAGAGCTGTTTCTATTTCAACTCCATCAAATAGTGGAATAATGAAATTCGCTAAGAAGCAACTTACTTGCCTTGGATGTAAAGCAGTAATCAGGTAAGGTTTTCAATATAAAATGTTGTTAGTTCAATCAGGTTATAATATGTTGGCTTATGCGTTAGTGAAAGATCTGTTACAGTTTTCTGAATCTTAAGTGTTATTACTTGTTCCTCACTTCATTCACTTTCTAGTCTATTTTTATTTCATTGCTGTTGTTCTGATTGATTAGAACTTCATGGTGCTTTTTATGAATCATAATTACAACCTTATCTTTGTTCCTTTTCCTCCCAGCAATGCATCTCAAACTCTTTGCTCGCATTGCAAAGGGAGGGAGGCCGAGCTATATTGCAAAACAGTAGCAAATGGTAATTCCTATGCAACCACCAAACCCAATACACATTATGATTTCTCGACAAAGTGACAGTTAAAAACAGCTACTCATGTTATCCATTAATCGGTGTCGTTTACAGTCGCTGACTTGGAGTTGCTCTTTGGGAGGCTATGGACCCAATGCCAAGAATGCCAAGGTTCTCTTCACCAGGATGTTCTATGCACCAGGTTCACCTCTCCCTCTCTCTCTCTCTCTCTCTCATGCCTAAAGATGAATAATTTCAAAACTAACTCATCGTCGGCATTTCTATCACTCAGCCGTGATTGCCCCATCTTTTACCGAAGGAAGAAGGCCCAAAAAGATATGGCGGAAGCTAAATCACAGCTGGATCGATGGAACTTTTGAGCCTCGAAGGTGTGCTTAAAATAGCCTCGTTTATTATTCGGCCCATCTTTCTTTCATTGTGGATTCGGTCCACAAAAATCGGTAAATATTGTCGTTACATTAATTATTTTTCTTGTCCTTCTCCATATGTTCTTAAGTTTTTCCTCTTTTCTTTTTGTACATTTTGTAAGATTGCAGGTGCAATTCGTGTACCGCAATATAAGATCATCTTGAAGACAAATGAGAAAGATTTTGTCGAGGGCTCGTGTCGCATCAACAATGCCCGAGGGCTAAAAAAGGGGAGAAAAAAGGAAAACTAAATGGGGTAATGGTGAGACTAGCAGATTTGGGAGTAAGTTGAGAGATGAACATATTGAGGGAGGGTAACTGTTGTAAAGTAAATAGTAATTGTGCTTGTTCTCTTTCTGCTGTGAGATAAACATGAACAATTACACAAACCAATTTGTGAGGCTGTATAATTATGTGGTATCTATGTGGGAATTGGCTTTGGTATTTATGCAAATATCCTTTGTAAGTTTGTGAAGGTCTAGAGTAATGTGATAGGCTTTAAACTCCACTATTGAACTCATCTTGCAGTTCATCCAAGGCGGGACACATCTAGATCATTTGACGGTAACATTTTTAGCTAATATCAGCTCAGATGGACGGTACGATTGCTCTATGTGCCAAATAAAAATAAAAAAAAAATTAAAATCCTGTGCATAGGCCTTCTCAAAATGCTATCTAATGTATTAGTAAATATAATAAAGTAAATGATACTACATAAAATTCGTGAGTACGTATCAACATTTTCGAAGAGACTCATACCTATCCCAAAAAAATTTACAAATAAATATCTTTTCACGGCAACATGTCATTATATCTTAGGCTAATTGATATATTTTTTAAAAAATATAATAAATTTTTTAAAATAAATTTACAATGAGATGGTTAAATTTTATGAACAAGCTCGATTGACGGGAAATACAGATGATGTAGTTCTACTACTGTCGCATTTTGAAATTGTTTACGCCCGTGGGTTGGTACTGGTAAAAAAAATAAAATAATAATAATAATAAAGAAAAGGACAAAATTATTTTTTTCCCGCCATCGAAAAGCATATTCTATTTCTACTCCTCCCAACGACCCACTACGAGCCCCGCCGCCTCAACACCCCCCAACCCTCCACGCGTCCTCCCCCTATTGGCCTCACGCGATTGGGATTTGGGCTTTTCCCCATGTAAAGCAAACGATATCAGTGGCCGTTCAATTCCACCAAACGCCATTTCAACATCATCGTCCTCCTCCTCCTCCTCCTCCTCTCTCTCTCTCTCTCTCTCTCTCTCTCTCTTCGCGCAAAGCATCGTCAACAATGGCGGAGCTCCTCCTCTCCTCCTCCGCCTCCTCCGCCTCCTCCTCCTCCGCCTCCATCGTCGTCTCCCTCAGCGGCGCCTCCTCCCTCCTCCCGAAGAAATCGGCGTCCGCGTCGGCCTCGGCGCCGTCTCTCCGCTTCCTCTTCCCCGCCGCGTCTCCTTCTCCCTCTCCTTCGCTCCGCGTCGCAGCTCGATCGCTCCGTCGTCACCTCCCCCTCTCTCCTCGCCGAAACCCTAGCCTCCTCCGGGTTCGATCTCTCTTCGAGCTTGTTCCTTGTTTTAGGGCTAATTGTACTGGTAATAGTAGTGTTCGATCGTTTTTCTCTAAAAGTAAAATCGATTTTGAGAAATAAGACACTCACCTCAACTTTAATTTACTATTACTTCTTTAGCTTTTAGATATTTTGATTTAAGTTATTTTTAATTAAATTAAGTTAGAAATTTGTTTAAATAAACTGTCGCTATATACATCGGTAACAATTAACAATTTTTTTTTAAAGAATAGTAAAAGTTTAACTAAATTTAAATTGTTTAAATTTAAATTTAAATGTGTTTCCGTCCAATTTTAACTGTTTTAAATACTTTTTCAACTCATGGAGCTACAGAGTAGTTCAATTTTAGAAAAAAATAAATTAAATAAAAATTTAAAATTTTAGGGGGCGTTTGTGAGCCGTTCGATGGGCTCGGCGGGTGCCATGTGTGCGGCATCGGATGCGGCGCAGTTGAGAAGCGCTAGGGAGGATATTAAGGAGCTTCTCAACACCACATTTTGTCACCCCATTTTGGTATGCACATGAGACTTATTTGTGTTTTTTATTATCTAATAATTTAGGTTTCTTGTTTGTAATTTTTGAATTTATTTGTATATTGTGATTGGTTTTGCATTGATTGAGTACAGTTGTTATAGATTCTTAGATCTTTGAATACAAAAATAGATTAATTTTGCATTAGTTTGAACTCTGCAAAGCACCAGATTGATCGTAGTAGTTAGCTTTTGTAGTGCATATTGTGCTAATGGACAAGGGATTGTAAAATTGTTTCAATGCTTTTGTTTAATGAATTATAAGATTGAGGCATATTATTTGGATACCTTCTATAATCTTCGATTTTTGCTTAATGTGCATTAATTAATTAATAGGATTCATCATCAAAAGCTATATGGGATTATGTAATTGTATTGATCATTGTAAATCACTTAAAAATGGCATGTTGTCGGACCAGGTAAAGAATAGTATATGTATCTTTCTTTTGGATCGTTATCAGAGTAAATTTTATTCTTGTGTTTTTCGCAACTTTAGATTGGTCATGTGTTATGCATCTAACTGATTCAGAAATCGTTATATCAATGGTCTAAAGATGAACCTTTGTAGTACGAGGAAGTGCTCTTATTCTTGTGGCTCTTGATTCGTGAACTGTGATGAACTAATTTTTGAACTTTAATTTGAATTTGAATATTGCTGGGTCGTTTGACAAATATGTCTACGAAAGGTCCGACTGGGATGGCATGATGCCGGTACTTACGACAAAAACATCGAGGAGTGGCCACAACGAGGCGGAGCTAATGGAAGCCTAAGATTTGAAATAGAGCTGAAACATGCAGCTAATGCAGGTACACTTTCTCTGCCCTAAATTTCAAATTTGGGGCCATTACATTTGGATATACCTCCCGCGGGTGCAATTTTTTTTTTCCCTTTACAAAAATAGTACTTATTTATAATTAGAAACCTATGCCATTCCTAGGGAAGAGATCATTTGTTTGTGTTTAAACTTTTATATGGATCGATATTTATGCGGCACAACAGGGCTCGTAAATGCGTTGAAGCTTATCCAACCTATCAAGGACAAGTATTCGGGTGTTACTTACGCTGATTTGTTCCAATTGGCCAGTGCCACAGCCATTGAGGTCTTAGTTGGTTTCTAACTTGATTATTTTTTGTTAACCAGAATTATTTTCATCTCGAAACCCCTATTCATCTTTTCATTCTTATTTTAGGAAGCCGGCGGCCCCAAAATTCCCATGAAGTACGGAAGGGTCGACGTAACCGGACCTGAGCAATGCCCACCAGAGGGTAAACTTCCCGGTTAGTGTTCTCACTCCATCAAGTACAATGGTTGTTATTTCTTTTTCATTTTCTGATTAATTGTTTTGTTAAGATTTTTTTTGTATGAATATAGATGTTTCCTTACTTGCTATGATGGACTCAAATGCAATAATTTTTTTTTTATATGTAGCTATAAACATCCTCTCAATTTCGGGGGAAAAAAGAGAAAGGAAAAATTAATTCGATTTATGTGACATTTAATCTTTCTTGCATTTCCGTGACATCTTTTTTTCTTTGTTCAGATGCTGGCCCCCCTTCACCTGCTCAACACTTAAGAGATGTGTTTTACAGAATGGGGCTTGATGATAAGGTTTTTCCATTCGTTTTTTTTTTCCCCCCTTTTTGTTCATTTTTTTGGGTCTTATTTTTGGATCTGTACGATCTACAGGAGATTGTGGCGTTGTCTGGAGCGCACACACTTGGGAGGTCGAGACCGGAACGCAGTGGCTGGGGAAAACCAGAAACAAAATATACGGTATGTTATACTCTCATGCATTCTTATGCTTAAAGCAGTGATTATTCATAAAAGAAAAAAAGAAAAAAAAGCAACTTTTGGGTTCCATGTTAATTCTATGTTATTGCCTGGTTTTTTTTTTTTTGAGGAAAAGGTAGCACGCTACCCGCTTCATTCATTGGAAATATGAACTAAGCTACAGGGGGTGAGGCAACGAGGCCTCAATAAAGGGTGGGAAAAAGAAAAAAAAAAAAAAAAAAAAGAAAAAAAAAAGGAAAAAAGAAAAAGAAAAAATGCTCACGCACTAGCACACTGTGAAAAACTCTAATGCCTATTAAAGGAAAGAAACTGCACCCAACTGATCATCAACTGGTTGATATTGTAGACTGCTTGGATAGGGTCCGGCTGGGCCTTTCGAAATATTACACCATTTCTGACCTCCCATGTGACCCACCAACAGGCTACTAGTCCGGTAAGCCAGGAACTCCGTGATCGTGCTGCCGACCTATCCATCCATCTATCCCAGACCAGATTCACATCGTCTCCCATATCTCTGGGTTGTACATTGGCCAAAGACCTCACCAGCAGAAATCTAAAGAAGACGCATTGAGCGAATAAATGGTCGAAGGATTCCAATTCCGTTCCACACAACACGCAGTCCGTGTTTCCAGTCCAGCCTCTCTTTAAGAGATTGTCGACTGTCAGGAGCCTCTTCTTGAGGACAAGCCAGCAAAACACTTTCATTTTAAGAGGGATACGGAGTCGCCAGATCTTACTGGCCCGAGCATCCCTTATGCCTCCGTCACTCAACGCCGAGTAGGCGGATTTTACCGTGAACCGCCCATCAGGTCTCCAACGCCAATGCACACTATCTGGTCCCTGCTCAATATTGAAGTTGGAAATCCTTTCCCTCAGTACCGAGAAGTTAGAACAGAGTCCGTGTGCACGAATGAAATCCCCACAAAATAGCTTGCTCCAATCATAGCCGTCACTTGTCCAGATATTATAGATTTTAGAGTTTTTGCGAATTGATAAAGCGTACAACTCCGGGAATGACGACTGCAAACTGGTTTCCCCACACCACCGGTCGGACCAAAAATCAATAGTTTTTCCGTCGCCCAGCTTATAATATGCGCCCCATTTAAAGATTTCGCGTTGACTAAGAACTCCCTTCCACCAAAATGAGGTTGGTCTGAAGGAGCTGCCTTCTCTCAAAGGTCTTCTTCGACGATAGTACAAAGCCTGTATAATCTTGTTCCACTGTAGCTGAGGTAAAGTGTGAAATTTCCACCACCACTTGGTTAGAAGGGCACGGTTCATTAAGTCTAAGTCCAAAATTCCAAGTCCACCCTCTTTCTTGCTTCTACAGACATTCTTCCAAGCTATCAGACATCCCTTACCTGGTGAGCTCCTTCCTCCCTTCCAAAAAAAATCTCTACGAAGGGATTCAATACGTCTTGTCACCCATTTAGGCGCCTTGAAGACAGACAAGAAATATAGAGGTAGATTGGTTAGAACCGCATTTACCAAAATAAGTCTACCCCCTCTGGACAGGAGTTTAGCTTGCCAGCCATCAATTTTGTTATTGATTGTTTGGATGATTCTCATCCAGTCCTCCTTAGTTGGCGGTCTATTAGATAATGGCAGTCCTAGATACTTAGTAGGTAGACTGCCAACCTTACATTCAAGTATGTTTGCGAGTCTAGTCGCTTTTCCTTCGACCTGTCCAGTGTAGTATAGTTCAGACTTTTCCCTGTTGATCTTCATCCCGGAGGCCCATTCAAAGAGATGCCACAGGAATTTGAGGTTTCTCATAAACTTTTTCTTAGCCTCACAAAAGAAGAATGTATCATCCGCAAATTGGATAAGGGTGACCCTAGAAGCATCAGATGGGCCAAGGCCTTTAAAAAGGTTGTTAGTGATTGCCTCGTTTGTCATCCGGGCGAGGCATTCCGCCACCAACAGAAAGAGAAAAGGAGATAGCGGATCGCCCTGACGTACCCCTCTCTTCGTCTTTATCCAGTTGGTCGCCTCACCATTAACTAAAATTGCTACCTTAGCGTAGCACACGCAGAGTTTGATCCAACCGATCCATTTTTCATCGAATCCCCACCATTCTAAAATACAAAACAGGAAAGGCCAGTGTATTCTATCGTAGGCTTTTTCAAAGTCAATTTTTATCCCGACTCCCTCTATCGCCTGTTTGTTTCCCCAACCAATTAACTCACGAACAGTTGCAAAAGCATCAGTGATGTTTCTCCCCTTTAGAAATGCAGACTGGGTGGGGGAAATCAGATCCGCCATTACCGGTTCAAGACGGTTAGCCAGAACCTTAGACAAGATCTTCTGGATCCCATTCAGTAGACTAATGGGACGAAAGTCGTTCGCCCTCTTAGCTCCTTCCTTCTTAGGGATTAGGCAGATGAAAGCATAGTCAATGGGACAGGTGGTCAGACTCCCCTCAAACATCTCCTGAAAAATGGTCAATATATCCTCCTTTAAGATATCCCAGAAGGTTTGGTAGAAGCTCAAAGGGAAACCATCAGGACCCGGTGCCTTATCGCTCCCTAGTTGGAAGACCGCTTGTTTAATTTCATCTAAGCTAAAAGGGCCAGTTAGGTCCGCAGTATATCGGGCAGTTACACGTTTCGATTTGAATAGACCGCTCCACTCTCCGAAGGTAGAAGGGGCCGATTCATCACCGGAGAACAGCTCCTTAAATTTACTATAGAAATAGATCTTTTTCTCCTCTTCAGTTCGTAGCACAGCACCATCATCATCAATCGGGCCTATCCTGTTAGCTCTTCTTCTGCCATTAGCTATAGAATGAAAAAACTTTGTATTACTATCGCCCTCTCTTAACCAGTGTTGCTTGGCTCTGGTTTTCCATAGGGCTTCCTCATCTTTAAGTACTCTACTTAAATTTTCTTTAAGCACTTCTCTTCTCACTACATCCTCCGTAACAAGATCGGATTGTTCTTCCTCTTTGTCAATTTTAAGGATATCCGCCATTAAATTGTTCTTTTGTCGCCTGATACTATAGAATTCAGTCGCACACCACTCTATTAAGTAATGTATTTTACTGCCAGAGTACATTATGTTATTGCCTGTTAGTTTTAAGTAATGTATTTTACTGCCAGAGTACATTATGTGCTTCTTCTTTAACTCAGAGACGATTGCAATCAACCTAATGGACACAATAAGTATCTGATGAACTTAAATTTTTACTATTTATGTGGTGGGCATTCGGTGTGTTGTTTGAAATTTTAAATTATTGACCGCATCATGTTGTATGTTAAGTTCACTGTTTTAATCACTGGAACAGAAAGATGGGCCTGGTGCACCGGGTGGGCAATCTTGGACGGTTCAGTGGTTGAAATTTGATAATATCTATTTCAAGGTAAGTTTTTCTCTTTCTTTTTTCTTTCCCCCTTAACTGAAATGCTTTGCCTTTGTCATATTTTTGTGATTATTCCAACACTCATACATCAAATTCAGGACATAAAAGAACGAAAAGATGAGGATCTTCTAGTTCTGCCGACGGATGCTGTATTATTCGAGGACCCATCATTCAAGGTATACGTCGAGTAATACTTCAACTGCACATCAATAAGATCCGATTCGAAGAATCGAGGCCTTAATGTAGAAACCGTAATTGTCGCAGGTCTATGCTGAAAAGTACGCAGAGGATCAAGATGCGTTCTTTAAGGACTACGCTGAAGCTCATGCCAAACTCAGCAATCTGGGCGCGAAGTTCGATCCCCCAGAGGTTAGCGGTCATGTCGATTCCGTTCACTTGTGTCTTTTCGCCGACATTAAAACCTCCGTTTATAGGAAAATCATCAACGGACGTTTTAATTGTTTCTGAATAAAACTGAATGTATTCAAAATGGTGCAGGGTATCTCACTAGACGACGACACCAAGGCCGCGACACCCGAGCCATTTGTGGCAGCAAAATACTCTTCTGGTGAAAAAAAGGTCGGTTAATTTCACTCTTTTCTTATCTATTTTTTTCCATTTTATCTTCCTACCACTTTGGAAGAATCAATCATACAAGAGAACAAAGCTGGTGCATCAATTCTCTAAGAAATTTACTGTGTTTTACTTTCATGGTTTGCAGGCTTAAAAACAACAATCCATCTTTTCTTCCGCTGCGTCTTTTAATAACACGAGATGAAGCTTTTTTCCAACAGCGCGAATTTGCTTTAAACTTCGGAACTGGCATTATAGATAGTAGATAGATAGAAATAAAATGAGAGCGTGTATTTTGAATCTTAGTATGAATTTGCAGAGGGAGTTGTCGGAGGCCATGAAGCAGAAGATCAGGGCGGAGTATGAAGCCGTAGGAGGCAGCCCAGATAAGCCTCTGAAATCTAATTACTTTCTCAACATCATGATCGTGATTGCTGCTTTGGCTTTTCTGACATCTTTGCTTGGAAACTGAAACTTTGCTGTTATTTTGGTTGTGTAAATTGTCTTTCTCCCTGCGCTTTCATCGGATTTCGGGAAATGAGTAGTTCACAGAGAGAGCATAACCTCAAAATTGTTGAAAGAGTTCGAAATGCACGGGAAATCAAACGTCTCTCAACTTCAGTTCATTCAGAAATAGACCTTCCGTTTTTTGTATTTCTAAGGTTAAATTATAGAAAAACTTTTTATAAATATTTGTTTTTTTATTTCTTTTTCCTGACTTTTAAAAATTTATATTTTGTCCCCTTAAAATTTTATAAATGTTTTCAAGGGGGTACGGTGTTAATGGAGAGGGCAAAATGACTAAACTGTTCTTCTTTTATAAAAAAAAATAAAATTTTAATATATTTATGTTATTTTGAAGGGTATTTTCGATATAAATTATAAGAAATTGACGGAATAGTGATGAAACTTTGATGGAGGGGGGTTAAATGTAACAACTTGAAATGTTGAGGGGTAAAATATATATTTTTGAAAGTTAGGAAGGAAAAGTGAAAAAACAGGTATTTACATAGAATTTTTTATAATTTAGCCTATTTTTAATTAATAATAAATTAAATTGGAAATTGTTAAATTTAACGGTGATTTCATTATATGAGCCGTTCCCAACACTTTTTCGGACGAGGGAATTGTACGTAGATTTTGCTAACCTCTTTGAATCTTTAAATGCAATATAAGCTATGTAACATATATTTATATGAACTTATTTTGTTACATAATTAAGGCCATCTATACATGTAAGCCCCCACCACCTTTTCCTATTAATTTCTTTATATACATCAAATTAAGTCTACATGGTACCTACGCTGGACGATCATATGTTATAGAATAATGGTCCTGATGGTGGGACTAGTAAATTATAGATATATGTACACTATATTGATAGGAAAGAATAGAGATAGAATAGTTGAAGGGTGAGAAACCTTTCCTCTTGCGAGGCCGCCGGTGTGTATGTACGTACGGCATTTAGATGATCAAAGAGGTGAAGTCCCGGCCTTTGGAAGCCGATCGCACGCCGCACGAATCCACCCGATTTGTTCCTTCTCGTTATCGTAGACCACCATGAGGTCTTGCATTGATATGTCTATCACAATCCGCCAAACGAAACACGCCAGTTGCGAAGATCATTAAATGTTAGAGGAGATCAACTCTTTTGAATGGGAGAAAATTTCTGTTCAATGCATTTACCTCCGATGACGTTGAGCTCGTTGAGCCCTACTTCCGTTCCGTTGAGAATGCCCAAGCATGCGTTGCCGTATTTCTGGTTCGAATCGGAGCGTCAGCAATGCTCATGAAGTATCAGTTTGTATTCGTTGATATGCAATTCGCGCATTAAGACGATGTCGACACTTACAGAAATGATAAGGTAATTCTCCGGGGGCATCTCCAAGAGCGCCCGCTTCCCGTTGACGAAGTTCAGAATCAGGGTCGTGAAGTACTTCCTGAGCTCGAGCGGAGACTTGAACGGTTTTCGTCCTCGCCAGCAGAGCGGTAACGACGGGTCGTCGACCGCCTCTCTGAGCGGCTTCTTCGAAAGCTCTGCTTTCAACTGCGGTATCAGAACCCAAAACCATCAGCAAAATGTGAGGTCAAACTGAGAAAAAAAGAAGTGCTTTTTCGTCTGGTAAAAACGAATAGGTAGGTAGTCTCTTAGTGCATTCGAATACGCAATTAGACCCTCAAGTCTTTTAACTCGGGCAACTTTGATCTTTAAGCAACTTCATCATCAGAGTACTCTTTATTTGAACTCGCCTATACCGTAATATACGTGTACGTGTAGATACGTATGTGTGTATCGTATGTGTGTATTCAATTGATGGACGGAGGTTTACTGCTGAGACAAGCGCTTGGTATGGCTGATAACCGAAGTAGGTATAGGAGCTGCCGCTGTCAATTACGACTTCCATCTGCTTCACTCCCAGAGGTCGTGTTCCGAAGTAGAGGGTCGCGGGTCCGGGCGAGTAGTGATTCCTGCGATCAACATCGCCAGCGCCGTTACATTGGAGGGCGGTGCACAAGATGTATAGATGCATAGCAATAGTTTCATTCTATTTTGAGGGTTAGGTATAACCTGAATGCACTGCGAGACATGGGAGCCCAAGTCACCTTCGAATACGGCACCAAGTCGTCCCCGAAGAAGAGAAACCCGCCGCCCTTCCGACTAAGGCAATGGCCCATCACGTTCCTGGTGATCCCCTGCTCCTTCAGCTGCGACACCACGCCCGTCTTTCCGTTCCCGAGCCCGAGCACGCCGTCGGTCGGCGACGGCGAGTTGGGGCTCGCGAATTGCTGGTCGTACCCGCACCTGCGAATTGCAAAACAATGAGAACACATACTTTAAGTGCCAGTTTAGCGTGCACAAAGTCTCTGCAACCCTGTGTGCTCGGACAGAGCCTTAGACTATGAGTTATGAAAAGAAGAACGTAAGATACTCATTCATTTGTATTCTCTAAAACAGTTTTTCGCTGCAGCAGAAGCAAAAGTTGTCGTGTTCGACCACGTGCATGCAATAATTTCGAGCCAAACAGGCACTAAGACGAATGGTTGCAATGAGAATTCGAGATACGAACCCGAAGGCGAGGGTGGGACGGACGAGGGAGGTGTTGGCGAGGCGGAGGGAGAAGGCGTCGGCGACGAGCACGCCGAGGGAGGAGCCCATGTCGGCGTACTGGATCTCGTAGTCGCACTGCAGCGGCTGCTGCTCGCAGTCGTGGCGGCCGGTGGTGGACAGGTGGAGGGCCTCGCACAGCGGGTCCTCGCACGGCGCCAACTTGCTCACCTCCGGCCGGTAATACGGATGCGGCCCCTGCATGTCGGTATGATAAAAAATAATTTTAAACAAAACAAAATAAATCATCAGTTACGAGAACGTAATAAATAAGAAAAACAAAAATGTACAAGGACCCTCTCAGTAGTAGGAGGAAGTTTACTGTGTCACGCTTGCACCACGCCATTAATAACAAGTCAATCACATTTCTTATTTTTTTTAAAAAGTATAATAAAAATATTTTTTTTATAATCATGATGGAACATATAATCCGAAAAGGAGGCATTTGATTGGTTTGAGATGCCACGTCACCAATATACACGGTGCATTCTAAAAAAATTTTAGAAATAGGCCCAACAATTTTTTTTTAATAAGTTTCATTAATTGTCAATAGTTGATAGCTATAACGGAACCGGTAATTTCAACAAAATGTCATGTCAAATGAAAAAAAAAAACTTTTTTAATTGTTATGTCTTAATTTTTTAAATTTTTAGCTAAATAAGTTGAAGATTTTACCAATTTGGTTGATAATTTTATCAAATTCAATAGTTTAAACTATTTTATAATAGATAAATGGAATTAATTAATTGTTAATAAACTAATTGGACTATGAAAAATAACAAAAATTTAAACTTGATTAGCTATAAAAACTCAAGTAAAAAAGAAAAAGAAGTTAAAGGAGTGTCAATAAAAAGAAGAAGAAGAAGAAGCTGATTGGTCAATTTTAGGATGCTCAATGGTAGAGGGGTCTCCAACCGTTCACATGTTTACCATAAATTAAAGTTAAAGAAGCTATTTCAAAATCGCATATTGTTGAGGGGTCTCTATACATTTTGACATATCTTATGTACACTTAATTTCGGGATGTATAATTTACACCCATCCATGATGTATAGATATAATTATTATTGGTACGTCCCATCTAAACTGTGATAGGTGGGTATACATCCTACTCCCCACTCATCCAAAAATAATTCGAGTGTAAATTCTACATTCACTTTTGAATGTTTCTTAGTATTGCTCAAATTTTTATAATTCTACATATTATTAATCATTAATAAATCTAATTTAATTTGCTGAAAAATAATTGAAGTTGCTTAAATTATAAAATATGAAAAAGCGCCAACAAATTTGAGAGAATCTTTCTCCTTTTTTTGTGACTATATTAAAATTATTTAATTTTTAAAAATTAGCAACCTCGAAGAGTCTCAAAAAAAGTAAAATAAAATAAAATAAAGTTGAGAAAACAACTTCAAAATAGCCTATAGTTGATGGGTCTCCATACATTTTTTCCTATTTTTCTCATTTTTAAAATAGTAGCCTTTGTACACTTATCGCCGTAGAACATTGTTATAAAATTGATATGAATAATAGGTAAAAATATATGAAACTTATCTCAACTGTCACCTATTTGAATCTGAATATTTATATTTTATAAATTTTAACTTTACTATTCGATTTTATAATTTTTTTGATTTGAGTCGACTAGTGACTTTTTAATTTCAAAATTTTAAAACATCATTTATCTTTATATATTTAATTAGCATATTTTATGCAATTGACATAACTATAAATTTATTAAAATAAATAATTAGCTTAAATATTATATCCGAAAAGCCATCAAATTATTTTAATTAGATAAATTAAAAAATTGAGTACTAAAATTAATATTTTAAAACACGACTGTAATTTAACCTATAATTAAGTATAAATATATATACGCTTATAGAAAACTCCTTTATAAATATCTGCTTATAAATATTCGATTTTTTATTTTTCTTCTTTAACTTTCAGAAACCTATATTTTACTATCTCCGTCAGGTTCCATAACTATTCCGTCAATTTTTTATAATTTATATCAAAAATATCTTTCAAAATAACAGAAATATATTAAAAAATAATTTTTTTCTTATATAAGAAGTAAGACTAATTTGATCATTTTGTCATTTTCACTGAGGCCGTAACCCTTGAAAAAATTTTAGAAATTTTAAGAGATAAAATATAAATTTTTAAAAGTCATAAAGAAAAAATAAAAACGAGATAAAATATAAATTTTTAAAAGTCATAAAGAAAAAGTAAAAACGAGAGTATTTGCGGAGGGTTTTGTGTAATCTAACCTAAGAGTTAAGAGAGAGAGAGAGAGAGAGAGAGAGAGAGAGAGAGGAGGTGAGATTGTGTATTACGGGGGAGCAGCTAACGCAGGGAGCGTCGCATTGGAGCCAAGTGAGGTCGCTCCCCGTGTCCACATCCAGGAAGTAGGGTTTCGGAGGCTCCCCAATGCTCATCGACACGAAGTACAACCTACAAAACCCGATCGTGATCGCGATCACCGATTCTCAAAACCCTAATCGGTTCCGATCGAATCAAAAACGAGAAAAAATCGACATCGATCAAGGCGATCGGGATTTACCCGTGGGGATACACGTCCCCGTAGAGGGGGAACACCGCGGAGGAGGTCGCCGGAGCCGACGACGACGACGAAGTCGTCGGCGGAGGCGATTTCGAGCTCTTCGCGGAGGGGAAGGCGGCGACGGAGGGGGAGGGGATTAGGGTTAGGGTTAGGATTGCGGCGGCGGCGATGAGGATCGCCATTAGAGTCGGCGGCGTAGTGGTGGCGCCGCCCATTTTCGGGGTCTAGGGTTTCGATTTGTGGGGGAAATGGAGAGAGAGAGAGAGAGAGAGAGAGAGAGAGAGAGAGAGAGAGAGAGAGAGGAGGAGAGGGAAAGGGGACGAGCGCTTCAACATGGGAGAGGTGAAGGAGTATTTATACGGTGAGATAAAAATAAAATTATTTTATTTATTTATACCTTATTATATTAATTAAAAAGAAAGAAAGGGGTTAATTGGAAAGTTTCCCCCTCAACTTTTATCGAAATTTTACCTTGGCCCTATTCTTCCTTGAATTTTTAATAATGTAATAAATTAGTCTATTTTATTATCTAATATTATTTTTATTAATAAAATGATAACACATATATACTAAATAAACGTATTTTGGCGAGATATTTGGCGCCAAAAATTTTGCATCCACATGAGCTTTGTTAAATGATAAGTTTTAGTTTGTGTCTTTAGTGCGAACTTGTGGTGTTCAAAAATTATATATTCGATATTCAGATTATGTTTTTATCAATAAAATCAACGTACAAAATAGGTCAATTTGGTACACTAATAAAAAGTTAAAAAATATAAAATTTATTCTAAAAGAATAAAGCACAAATTTGAAACTTAGATAAAAAATTCAATGGCACTAAATCAATTACTCGAACGAAAGTATTTAGATGGTAAATACTCCTATTTTTGACATATTTATTTCTCTACTAGGCTTATTAATCTTTTTTTTATATGTATATATAGATATATATATATATGTAGCATTTATTTATTTATAAATAAATTTCTCCCCTTCAAACATTTTAGGCAATCTTGGAGAAACTATTTTGTATTCTAAAAATAATTTTTATTTTAATAAAATAAAGTTTGTGAAAATATAAAATAGGATTAAAATAGGATAAGGTAAGGTATAAGAGTCCTTATTCCAAACCTTAGCTTGGCTTTTGTTTGATTCTAGGCTTTTTGCCATAAACCTATTAAGTGGGCATAAAGGAAGGGTGTTTACTTTTGCACATTGGTGGTTAATATTCCTCCTTTACATTGTGGGCTTCTTTTCTTTTCTATTGATCATGGTTTTCCTTTTTCTTTTTATTTTATTTTATCACCTTTTAGGAAACTGATTTATTGACTTTGACTTTGTTGTTTTTGGGCCCACATTTGCCATGTCATATGACTCATGATATTTCTAAAATATTTTCTGATGTGATGGTATTAGTGTTAAATTGTATGAAATAATCACTTATTTTAAAAAACTTGTGGAATTAGCAAACCGATTTTTATAGGTTTCTAGTATAATTAATTTTTTTCTATTTAATTTAAGTCCACGTTTTGAGTTTGTCAAAAAATTTCGAATCTAGACTTGAAAAAAAGATTTAAATATAAATATTAAAATATTATTCTATGCCAGTTTAAATTTTCAAAGAATAATAGTTATTTTATGTGGTACCAGAATAAAAGATTCTGAATTTGAATTCCATCATACTTTTAGTACTATTTGATTATTTTATATTTAATTAAGTTCACATCTTAAATTTATTAAAATATCTGGAAAATAACGGTTGATTCCTACGACCACACATCTAATGCGGAATAATGGAGTGGTTTAAGTTGCAGGGATGAAATATTCTTCCTAATTAGATTGGTTACTTATATTTCGGACTTAGCAACTAAAAGACATTAACTTTGACTAAATTAATCACTAAATAGCAATGTTTTAAAGATCTGATCGAATATCGACCTAAAAATATTACTGAGTCTAAGGTCACTACTTCAATCAGTGAGTCAACTATTGGTTGAAGCAGTGATCTCAGCAGGCCGTTATAAATATTTAGTTATTATTTTTAATTTTATTATATAAAAATGTGTATATATTATTATTTTACTATCATACTTAATTATAAAATATTGATTTTTGCACCAAATTAAATAGATGTAAGTTTTCAACTTTTACTTTTTATAAGACTAATTCGTGATAATAAAAAATAAAATCAATATAACTTGTTAAAAAAAATCAGGCTGGTTTGATTAAAATTGGACCAGTTCACTGGCTTGATGGTTGAATTGGCGGTTCGAATAGTTCCAAATAATTTTTTGACTTATTCAGCTCAAAAAATTAAACCGACCTGCTCTATGGAGTGGGTCATAGTTCGACCGATCAAATCAGCCGATTTGATCCAATTTATAAATCATTGCTAAATAGTTGTATGAATAATGTTATTTTCCATTGAAATCCTGTAATTTGAAACACGTGTTCTGGACTAATAATATTTAGTCTTTATATATATAATACATATATGAAGTCATGAACTAAGTTATACTATACTATTAATAGCACCATGACATTGATACTATTAAATTTTCGGTCCTTGGCTGAAGGGATGTGCAGTTAAAATTATAGTAATCCCTTAGAGTTGAATAGGTGATTGGTTGAATAGTATGATCGAACGGATGGAAATAGGGTCTATCTAGCGGCGAAAAATTTATTAGCACCAAGCAGAGCATAGTAGCCGAACTCATACATATATATAGAAGGTGAAATTTTTTTGGTTAATTCATGCATACATATAGTTTAAAATGCTACATAAACTAATGAGAGCATGTTGGAATATATATATATATATATATATATATAGAGTTGAGCTAGAATACTTTTGGAAGCACCAACCCCTTGGTGCTTCCACATTTCTAGCCTTTGGATCTACTTTTTGATTACTTATAGTCTTTAGATCAAACACTATTCCACCTACCACCACCTACCACCACCTACCACCATCATCTCAACCCTCCAAATCTCCATCCAATGGCTATAAACCCACAAGCACCACCCCCATGATACTTCCAAAAGTATTCTAGCTCAACTATATATATATATATATATATATATATATATATATATATATATATATATATATATATATATATATAATTATACTATCGATAGTACCAAGCGTTAGGTGCTATCGAGTTTTCGGTCGTTGGATAAAAAGATGTACGGTTAGGATGATAGTAATTTTCTAGAGTTGAGTAAGTGTTTAGTTGAATAGTATGATTTAACGGGTAAAAGAGATTAATCTAACGACAGAAAACTCGATAGTACCATCTATACCTATACACTATTTTTCATAGCGTTTGCCACGTGGCAATTCCTCCTTCATCTCCTTTTTCATTCTCTATCTAATGAGTGGGCTTTGTAACTTCAATCCACTCCCCTCCTCCATTATTACATGCACCATATTCCACTAGTGAGTGGGCTTTGTAATTTCAATCCACTCCCCTCATCCATTAAATACATGCATTATATTTTACCAATGAGTGGGCTTTGTAACTCCAATCCACTCCTCTCCTCCATTAATCCCCCCACCCCTTCTCTTTTGCATGACCTTTTATTTTCCATGCAAAAAAAAATATCATCATCTAATCTCCCACCCCACACTCATCGCTATCTCTCTCTCATTGTGTTAACGAAGATGATGAGGACGAAAGAAGAAGAAGAAGAAGAGGATGCGAAGAACGTTATCTTCTTCGAGAAGCATCGTCCCACGAAGTCGAGCTGTTGCCCATGTAAGGAGGTCATGTTTGAACGGTAAGCTACAAGGATCGGTCCGCGCCGGGGCTCCCACTCGCCGTGAACCGCTGCCGCCTCCTCGCGCGCGCTCACAACTGGGCCGAGGCGAGCGACATCACAGTTCGTTTAAAATTTTGCTTCTTTTTATCAACCCGCTGCATCGCGCGAATTTCTACACTAGTATATATATATATACAAGGTAAAATTTTTTGATTAGTTGATGCATATATATAGTTTAAAATGTTACGTAAACTAACAAGAGCATGTTGGAATTAATATGTATCATGCATGCTAACCCAAATTATATTCCTTTCTTAAGTATATTATTCCAAATTCTTTCAAGAGTATGGAGAGAATGAATTAGTTCATAGTAACTGAATAACTGAATTAATTCAAAAGCACAATAACTGAATAAAGACCCCACAAAAATAAAAGGCAAGCTCCTCAAGAATCTAACAACTGCAATTCCAAAACTTGTCTAACATATCAAGGAAAAAAAAGGAAAAAACGGGTCGGTCGACCTCCTGGAGAGTGTTAAATATAAAAATATATAAACAGTACTGTTCTCTAACAGCTTAAGCTTTTAGAGTACAACGGTTGTTTCACATGGTATCAGAGCAGGAGGTCCTGAGTTCGAGTCATGCCAGGCTCCTAGCATTAATTTTCTCCTATTTAATTCAAGTCCACGTCATGGGCCTTGCAAAAAATTCTCGAGCTCATGCCAGGCTCCTAGCATTAATTTTCTCCTATTTAATTCAAGTCCACGTCATGGGCCTTGCAAAAAGGTCTCGAGCCCAGACATGAGGGAGAGTGTTAAATATAAAAATATATAAACACCGTTCTCTAACTCTTAAGCTTTTAGAGTACAACGGTTGTTTCACAGAGGGATGGTGGGGCGGCGGCGGTTGTTTCACAGAGGGATGGTGGGGCGGCGGCGGCGGCGACGTCTTCGGCGGTGAACTTGCCCTTGGCCTTGTCGGCCGCGCGGCCGCGGGCCTTGCGGTCGAGCAATGCCTTGCGGTCCTTGTCGAGCTTGAGCTTGCCCTTGGCCTTGTCGGCCTTGCGGTCGAGCAATGCCTTGCGGTCCTTGTCGAGCTTGAGCTTGGTGATGACGACCTTGGAGGGGGCGAGTCCGACGTCGACGGTGGAGCCGCTCGCCTTCTTGCGGGCGATGCGCTCGACGCGGACGACCCACCTGCGGTGGTAGACCTGCACGACCTTCCCCTCGCGGCCCATGAACGTCCCCCGCACCACCTGCACCTCGTCGTCCCTCCGCACCGGCATCGACCGCGCGCCGTACTTGCTCCGCAGCTCCGACGACAGCGGCGCGCTCATCAGCACTCGGCGCGCGCTCGATGGCGCCGCGAATTGAGCCTTCCGGCACTTCCGACGCGAGCTCGACACCCGCGGGTTGTACGTCATGGCGACGACGCCCGATCGATCTCTTCTGCGCCCGCCTACCTACCTTTCTTTAATATAGAGTAAAGCTACGTTTGATTTGGGTATAAGTAAGAACAGTTTATTTTAGGAATAAATACAAGTTCAGGTATAAACAGAAACTTATATCTGATCATACGAACATTCGATTCGAATTTTTTAGATTATATCTGTTAAATTATATTTTAATTTTAAATTAAAAAAATAAATTTGGTGTATGTTATTTTTTTATCAATTAGATGTATGCAATTTGTTTTGAAGTGAAGATGAGACAATGGAGATGACACGTGTCTCCAAACCACTTATGGGAGAGTATATGTATAGATATAGATATATAGATATAGATAGATGCCCATGTTTGGATTAAGTGAACCTGGTCCAAACCTGGTCCAACCCAACCCAAATCACACACTCAAACATAAACTCAAACTAAAGATCAAATCAAATTCCAAATTCTAAGCCAATGAGAGCCCATCCCTTCCCCACTCCTCTCCTCTCCACCAAACTCCGCCCCTCTCACGCACCACCACCGCTCGTCGCCACCATGAACGAACGTCGTCGCCGTATAAAACCCCTCCTCTCCACCCCTCCCCCTCCAAACCCTAACCCTAACCCTAACCCTAAATACTCTACCGCCCCCTCCATCCCCACGCGTCGATCCCTCCCCCTCGGCGATCGCGCCGACGCCGCCGCCCCCGCCCATGGCGGAGCGTGGGAGCCCCTCCCCCTCCCCCGCTCCGAGCTCTCCCTCCCCCTCAGCCTCCCCACGGGCCAAACCTTCCGGTGGCGCCGCACCTCCCCCGGCCTCTTCACCGGCGTCGTCGGCCCCCACCTCGTCTCCCTCTCCCACCTCCCCGGCGACCCCCGCGGCGGCGTCGCCTTCCTCCTCCACGGCGGCGGCGCCGCCGCCTCCGCCGCTGCGCGCGCCGCAGTCGCCGACTACCTCAACGTCGGCGTCTCCCTCGCCGAGCTCTGGCGCGGCTTCGCCGCCGCCGATCCGAGGTTCGCCGAGCTCGCGGAGACGCTCGGCGGCGGCGCCCGAGTGCTTCGCCAGGATCCCGTAGAGTGCCTCTTCCAATTCCTCTGCTCCTCCAACAACAACATCGGGAGGATCGAGAAGATGGTCGGGGTGTTGTCGTCGTTCGGGAACCACCTCGGATCGGTCGGAGGATTCGACTTCCACGAATTCCCCTCGGTCGATCGCCTCTCGTTGGTGTCGGAATCGGAACTCCGAGAAACCGGATTTGGTTATCGGTTTGTTTCTTTCATCTCACTCTGTTCATTCATTTTGATCAGCTTTTGAAGAGATGGATAGTGATAATAGTAGTATTAAATGCAGTAGATCAAATGAAGTAGAGAGAACTGCTTTCTGTGTAAAAGGATCTGAGAAATGTGAACTGAAATGGACCCAATTTTGTGCCTCAAATCCATTACTGAATTGATTAGGCTAATATAAATCTGTGCTAAATCATGTTCCTAGTTTACTTTATTCCTCTCCTTTATGATGCACATGAAATATCATCATGATGTTACTAGTAGAGAATCAAGGCTTAATGTTGAAACACACTTTGGATATTGTTTGGCAAACTCAGTTTTTGAGGTAATCGAGTTTATGTTTCCGTGCCAGTGTAGACTAGTTTCAGATCACCTTTTTTTAATCTCTGAATTATATTTTGATACTAGAGTGACTTTGCATGGTAGAATGGCTTTTTTTTTTTAATCTAATTGGTTGAGTTTCATACTAAATTAATCTTATTGGTAGAATGGCTAATATAAAATGCTAGGACGTCGCAGTTCTTTTACTTTACTAGATTACTTCATCTTACAGTAAATGAGTCTATTTGAGTTTTAAAGTGAAATTTCATACTTTCTGAAATAATTCCAATCTATATCTAGCGTATAGACTCTGTTCTTACATACTATCCTTCTAGTTGGAGGATCGAAATTGCTATTTCTTCACATTGGTTTCACTTTTGCTGCTTCGATAATGTAAATCTACGATTACTTGCTCTAAATGTTTTCTCTTAGCAAACATGAATCCAAAAACCTGCGATACTTTCTTATCAAGAAAAATCAACAATTCTCAAACTAAATTGCTGTCATGAAGTTTCAATCTTCTCTAATCTCCTTTTCAGATTCATTTCATGTTAATGCTTGTAGAATGTAAAGAATGCTTTTTTTTTTGAGAAAAATGCAGGGCGAAGTACATAGTTGGCACTGCTAAAGCTTTGTTGGCAAAGCCCGGTGGGGGCGCAGAGTGGCTTTCCTCTCTTCGCAGGTTGGATCTCGCTGAGGTGATCGATGCTCTCTGTACTTTGCCTGGGGTCGGACCAAAGGTCGCCGCTTGTGTTGCTCTTTTCTCCCTCGATCAGCATCACGCCATTCCAGTTGATACCCATGTTTGGCAGGTGTTTTATCCCTTCTTCATATTTATCATAAAAAGTTATTCAGGACCTTTCCTCTATTTTCGACATATGAATGCTCGTCTCCTTTTCCTTTACCATACCACTAGATTGCAACCCGATATTTCATACCGGAGCTTGTGGGCAAGAGCCTGACCCCGAAGCTTTGCAGTCGAGTGGCCGACGCCTTCGTTACGAAATTCGGGAAATATGCCGGGTGGGCGCAGAATGTACTCTTCATCGGTGAACTATCTTCTCAAAAAGTTATTCTCTCATCAGCGAATAATACTGTCCATAAGAAAGAATCTACGAAGCGGAAGCGTGGGAGAAACAATATCGTCGTCGCTGAAGCACTATGTGGAGAGTAATTTAAACATTGCTGCGTAATCTGCTATGCAGCTGTAATCAATTTCTTCTTCAGCTGTTCGGTTGGTGGCGTAATTGCAGTTCTGTTCTAAAGAGTAGAAGCATTAATTTTGCTGTCGACCACGGCCACGATGACACCAAGGAGATCCGTGCCTAACTGTGAGCTGCATTTTGGATTTCTTTTTTTTTCATGAAAGATGACTTTGGACCTTTTCGAGGGAAAGTTGTTTGTAAGGAGCTGATCCACAACTCTGCGGCAAATCTCCTCAGCATCGTCGTCGTTGGCGACAGAACAAGTGTTTCTAGTTTTACCCAACGTGGCTTATCGTCGAATTGCAGTTTCATCGGCTTAGCCGAAAAGCTGATTCATGGATGGCTCTGAAGCCCCATTTGTATCACCAAGTTATTTTATAGCTCAATCGGCGAGCTATCCATTGGCATCTGATTTTGTAAGCAATTCTAGAGCTTTTATCCATTGATCAGTTGAAATTAACCAATATTTCTCTAGATTCAGTGCTGCAGAAACATAAGCAGCTAAAAAGGTTGTGATTGAACTCTTTTTGCACCTCAATTGTTTACAGGAAAATGGTGCTCATGCTCACAACATTCGGATGCGAGCGTCGAGTGTTTTACGATTCGATTGCATCCGATTCTTGCTCAGTAATTAACCCTAGCTTTTTTTTTTTTTTGCAAAATAACCCCTTACTTTTCCATTTTTTGCAATTCGGTCCACTTTTTAGCTTCACAAATTTTTTCATGAAATTCCCCGTTAGTCAGAGTCAAACCAACGCCGGCCTTGTCCTTGATATAGACACTCACCTGTTACTCCCTTGTCCTTTTCTTTCTCTTTCTCTCCCTCTTCTAAGTCCACGAAGATAATTAACTTATTAAACAAAATTTCGCCTAACTAACTTGTCTCTTCCCCTTCAATCTCGCCTACGACCGATAATCGCCTCATTTGCGCCGTGTTCGAATCGTGTTGTGTTCCGAATAACTCCATATATAAATAACACGAGAGAGAGAGAGAGAGAGAGAGAGAGAGAGAGCCAACCAACAAAACCACTATGGGTGAATCCTTTAGGAGACCAGGATCCATTCCCTTCAAATGGGAGATACAACCAGGTGTTCCAAAACCTTACTCTTCCTCCCCCTCCCCGTCCCCCCCACCAAAACTAACCCCACCCCCTCCTTCTAAAAAGACCAACCACTCTTACAACCCCTCTCCCCTCTCCTTCTCTTCGCCGTGGCTTCCGCCGCCGCCGTCGCAGCTATCGCGTGATCTCCGCGACCCATCCCCCGCCTCCGCACCACCCTTCTTCCGCCGGTCCTCTTCTGCGTCCCCCTCCAAACGCCGCCCCACGTCGAAAGCAGCGCATGCTAGTACGGATTCTCCTCGTCGGCTACTTGTCGGTGCTCCGGTCTCGCAGGGCTGCTTCGTCATGCCGTCGCTGCGACGCAAGGAAGAGAAGAAGAGCTTCGTAGGCCACGGCAGTGGAAAAATAAACTATATGGTTTTCCCATCACCACGCCGATCTGTGTCGGCTCGGAGTTTGCCTTCGTACCACGCGTCGCCATCGTCGTCGTCGTCGTCATCGACGTCTCCTAGAAAGAAGGATGGACATGAGAGGGATGAGATGAAGGTGGCAACTCGCTGGTTGATTTGAGAAGAAACCAAGGATCAACATGTTTTGCTAGTATATTTTTTAAAGCAAGGAGGTTTCGTGCTCTCAAGTTGTTTTCCGTAATCGGATTCAGCGACCGGCTCTGTTAAACATGTTTCTACAGCATTGACACTATTTGGAAATCAAGTTTTATAATTTTTTGGCTTTATTTGTTTAGTGAACAATTAATATCAAAATGAACGGTTAAAAATAAAAATTTCATAAAAAGAAGTGATAAAATATTTAAATTTCAAACCAGAAGTACTGGTTTTACTCTTGATGGTAAATAATTTTTTTTTAAAATTTTACATAAATTGAATTCTTATATATCGTTGAACTTACAAACGTATCACATCAGTCACTAAAATAGTTATTTTTTAGATTCTTCGATCACTTAGCAAATGATGCTGAAAAATTATAAAATTTAATTTCTAGATAGTTTTATAACTTTGAGCATATCTAGCGGACTCGATCGCCGAATTAAATGTTCTATTATCGAAAATAACTTAAAAATGTGACGATCTCTGTGCTTTCAAAAGAATACATGCAGTAATCTATTAACATATACATATCACATACACAGAAGCTACGTATATGAACATATATAAATATATTTTTGTCAATTTTTTTTTATTTTATGTGAGTTAGCAAAATTAATGTGTCGTGTGCGCCTTGATTTACATTATTTCCATTTCGATTAAATAGATTCTCCCTAGCACACGTCCAGCATTGTATCCGAATACTCTGTTTCTCACCAAATTTGAATAAAATTTAATAAAATTCAGATTAAAAATATTCAGTTAATTTATAATTTTTTTTTGTTCGAATCAACTTAAAATACAACTATATTTAATCCAGTTTTATTGTGTGAAAAAAAATAAAAACATATTTTATTACAAAAAGGATATTATAACTAATTTAAAAAGATAATAATCTTTTGAGGCTTTTGATAAAATATAAGGAATAACAATTAAATTCTCACAAAATCCAACATCAAACAATAGAACTTGGATGAGAGTTACTTAAATATATCATGAGAAATCCAACTAAATCTTTCCGAATAAGATAAACTCTAAGGCCCTGTTTGGATGCGCAGTAAAAAAATACCATAGAGTCTAAATACCGTAATTTTGGTCCGGATGAAATGCGGAATCCTGTAATTTTAAAAAAAATTCATGGAATTATTTTAAAAACCGTTTGGATACAAATTATACAATTTCATAGAATTTCTCACAATATTTAAAAAAGTAGCCATTAGAAACTTTAAATTTAAATTATTAGCTATTTGGATTCACACAGTACGATTTCAAAAGATTTCTGCAAACTAAAAAATTAAAAAATTAAAAATTAATTTTAAATTTTAAAAATTTTAAATTAAATTTTTTTAAATTTAAAATCTAAATAAAAATTAATTTTATTTATGGTAACACCCGAACTTAGAAAGAAAAAAAAAAGAGATAATTTTGACATGGAGTCTAAATACCGTAATTTTATTTATGCTACATAACTTAGAAAGAAAAAAAAATGTATGGTAACCCCCGAACTTTAGCTGTTTTGCAAACATGCGACTATACTTTTAATTTTGACAACTAAATTTTTTTAAATTTTATTACATAATTTTGACATGCTTCTCTCTTCAATTGAAATTGCTAATAATATAATCGTTTTGACAGCACGTGGCGTAGATAATTTTATAAGACTTCGAAATATAAAGATATATATATTTTTTCTCTTCTGCTTTTAATAATTAAACATGAAGATTTAAAAATACATTTTTTGTTGCTTTTTTGTGTGTTAGAATACGAAAAATATATATTTTTTTGTACTTTTAAACTTTATAAGATTATATGTAAGGTATGTGATCAAAACGACTGTATAATTAGTAACTTAATTAAAATGAGAATTAAAATAAGAAACCTATTCAATTATTTGATAAAATTTAAAATATTTAGTTATCAAAATTAAAAATTCAATCCCAAGTCTCCAAAAGGGGTCCGTTTGGTTCAATGTAAAACCGTGAAAAATAGCTTTCCGTGGAAAAAAAATTTCTACGGAAAAAAAATTTTATGTTTGGTAGTGTTTGGTTTGTAAGGAAAAAAATAATTTTTCATCAACATTTGTTTGGTTGAAAGAAAAAAAAATTACACTTGTTTGATTCGATAGAAAAGAATAAATGAAAAAAAATTTACGCAGCCTTGAGTTTTTGTTTTTCGTCAAATACAGCGAAAAACGAAAATTTCAAGTTTTCTCCAAATCCGTAAACGTCAAACCAAACAAGCGGAAAAATATTATTTGTATATCAAAAATAATTTTTCGATTTGTTTTACGCCGAATCAAACGCGCCCTAAAGTTCAGGAGGAATTAGTACATTTTTCTTAACTTTGAATTTTATTCTCTTCAGAATTATGTAAATGGGGACTACTACATCATCTGAAGAAATTATTGCCTGCATAGTGTGGATAAGTACATCTTATAAATCACATCTTAAAAAGCTACAACTGAAGCTTCAAAATCAAACTATAATTTATATGAGGTATTTATTAACTTACTAGAGATATTATATGACATTTTAGATTATATAGGTATTAAATTTTAATTTTATTATATTCTTTATTAATATTAAATACAATATAAAAAGGTGTACGGATACACCGGGCGCAGGGCAAAAATTTCTCCATCAATCGACTCGGGTCGTACGTACACAAATACTCCGCATCTAAACCCCTCCCATTTCGCGCCACGTGTCCCCTCCGTCGCGGACTCGCCCGACGAAATTAAACCCAGCACGAAAAATCCGCTCGCGTCCGCGGCCCGATGGGGACACGTGGCGCCCATCGAGGCAGGTTGGATCTAACCCCGTCGCATCGTCCCCAAACCCTTCTCACCTCACCATCTCCTCCCCTTTTCTCTCTTTCTCGCCCCTCCAATCTAGGTCGTACTCTCGTCGTCCGATCCCCCTTTCTCTCTCTCTCACTAAATCGAAGAGAAGCTCACGAGAATCGCGGCATTAGGGCCAGGTGAGTCGTCCCTGTTCGATTCGATCTCTTCAAACCCTTTTCCCCCAAAATTTTCCCCTTTTTTTCCCGTTAATTTTCGTCAACAACTGCCAATTTTTCGAATTTGGTGGTAAAATTTGAATATTTTCTCCCGCCCGATCCGTTTCCGGTGCAATTTGGTGCGCAATTCGAGTTTTTTGCGTGTAAAAATCGCATCTTTCGAGGGTTGGAGTGGAAATAGTCGATGTCGAGCTCCGCGGAGAACGCCGAGAACGCCAATGGTGATGATGATGCTTGGGTCCCGAAGATCGGCATGGTGTTCGAGAACGACGAAAAGGCCTACCATTTCTATTGCCATTACGGGAAGGAAATGGGCTTCGGGGTTCGGAAGCATTTGGTGAAGAGGAGATCCTCTGGTTTGGTTTACTCTAGGGTTTTTTCCTGCTACAAGGAAGGGTATTGTAGGACCACCAAGGAGGGGAAGAAGCCGCGCCCCGACGCGCGGAGCGGTTGCCAAGCTCACATGACTGTGAAGATCACGGACGACGGCCGATTCCGTGTTAGCGAGTTCGAGCCGAATCATAACCATGAACTAGCACCTAAAGTGGTCGAAGAAATACCCGAGACGCCGAGCAATGCGGGAGCTTCTCTTTCGAGCGTCGCCGCAAAGAATATCGCTACATGTCGCCCCCGCTTAAAGAATTTTGCTTCACCGAAGTGTACGAATGCTAAACGGGACGCGAGGATTGGTGCTGTTATGAGTTGCATGCGGAAGGGAATGCAGGAAAATAGAGAGGTTTACTCTTCGGTGGCGTCGTCGGAAGAGACTTATTATAATCTTTCAGTTGATAACAACTCTAACGAGTGTTGGGTGCCGAAGATTGATATGGAGTTTGAGAATGATGAGGAGGCTTACCTGTTTTATGTGAATTACGCGACGGCGATAGGGTTTAGCGTGCGGAAGCATTTGATTAAAAGGAGGGCGTCGGGGATTGTGTTCTCGAGGGTGTATGTTTGCCATAAGGAAGGGTTTTGCAGAAGGAAAGAAGATCAGCAGGGGAGGTCTCCTAAGCCGTACGATCGGACCGGTTGCCTCGCGTCGATGACGGTTAAGATCACGAAGAACGGTAGATACCGCGTGAGTGCATTCGAGCCTAAGCATAATCACGCTCTTGTGATTCCATCGAAAGCTCACTTAGTTCGATGGCAGTGGCGGAAAGCGTTAGCGGACACTCCAAACGATTCCGTGGGTCCGGAAGACGATTCGAAAGTAGAATTAGAGCGTAGTGATGAACCAATTGATGAACGAGATAAGACTTGCCCAAATCTAACTTCTCTTTATAAGAACTATATACCATCGAGGTGCACAAATGGTATGAGATGGGGGGATTTAGGCGCATTGATGCAATACATGCATGAAAGGCAGGTAACCGATCCGTCGTTTTATTATGCATTGCAATTGGACCGAAATGATCAAGTGACGAACATATTTTGGGCGGATACGAAGTCTATTGTGGATTTTCATTGCTTCGGCGATGTCGTATGTTTTGATACTACATTTAAAACGAATGATGATGGCAGGCCTTTTGCTCCCTTTATCGGTGTCAATCATCACAAGCAAGCCGTTGTTTTTGGTGCGGCATTTCTTTACGATGAAAGGGAAGAATCATTTAAGTGGTTGTTTGAGACTTTTAAGAGCGCTATGCACGGAAAACAGCCGAAGCTAGTTTTAACAGACCGATCTGCGGCAATAAATAATGCGATAGCTACAGTGTGGCAAGGTACTGCTCATCGATATTGTGTGTGGCAAATCTATAATGATGCTGCGAAGATCCTTAATATTGTTTTTGAAGGTTCGACAACTTTTTCCAAAGATTTCAGTAAATGCCTTTATGATTGCGATGATGAAGCGGATTTCTTATCGGGGTGGGAAAAGTTGCTAGAGAGTTATGGTCTCCATAACAACGAATGGTTGGCTAAGCTATATCAAGAAAAAGAGAAGTGGGCTTTGGCCTATGATAGAGAAATATTTTCTGCAGATATTAAGAGCACGCTTGTGAGGGAAAATATGAATATTTTCCTGAAAAAATTCTTGGATTTGGAATCGGATCTATTAGATTTCATGAAACATTATGAAAAAGTAGTTGACGAAAGGAGACAAGCGGAACTGGAGGCTGATTTGAGTTCCAATCACACTGTTCTGCAATTTCCCTCTTCAAAAATGTTAAAGCAGGCTGCAAACGCGTACACTCCTGCAGTGTTTAAAGTATTTCAGACCGAGTTTGAATTCTCCATGGATTGTATGGTTTACAGCTGCGGTCAAATTGGAACGATATTCGAATACAAGGTCAATGAAGAGAACTCAAAAGAATGCATTGTCAGATTTGATTCATCAAATGGCGCAATTACATGCAGCTGCAAAAGATTTGAGTTTGTTGGCATACAATGCCGCCATGTACTGAAAACCCTAGACATTATAAACATTAAGGAGCTCCCGCCTCAATATATATTGAAGAGGTGGACTAAGGATGCAAAAACCATGAACTTACGGGACAATTGTATACTCGCAACTCACGGTGACAGCAAGTCAACTCTTGCGAGGCGTTATAGCTCTCTATGTTGCATTTTTAATAAAATTGCTGCGAGGGCTGCGGAAGCTGTGGAGTCATATACATTTATCGAAAGCCTGTCTGATCGGCTTATGAGCCAAGTGGTCCAAATTTTGCAGACAAGACCGCCTGAGGGTCCTGAGGGTAGTTAGGTAATTTCACTCTTGTCACCGTTATTTTTTTTTTAAAAAAATCCTCTATATTGTGCTTGGTCAACTTACTACATGATCTGCAGTATGTTTCAGGAACTTGTGGTTGCTTTGTCGGTGTGATGCTCTAAAATTTCGCGCTTGCGTAGGTATGTATTTTCTTATCATTGTCCTGTGTGCGCATTTACGTTATATATGATAATCTTATTCCTTTGAAACTAGTGACCTACCACATTGGAAGTTTTTACGTGAAACAATTTCGTGTATGGTGTTTAGATACCATGTTATAATTTAGAATGATATTGGTACTTTTAGATTGATGGCGCTAGTTGTAATGTAGGGTTATCCATGCTTGGTCCCCAACTGCTTTCGGAAATCCTCAAGGATGGTGCAGAAATACATGCTACAATGAATAATGAGCGAGGTAAGATAAGCAAGTTTTAATTTAGACCCGTAAAAATTAAACTTGTCCACGCCATGTAAAACAATAGCTTTTTTATTGCTAATCAAGGTCTTATTCGTTAAATGCAAAATTCTTGCTAATCAAGGTCTTTTTCGTTGTCGACGTGTCTAGAGTTTATAGTACGTAACCATGCACATGGGAATTTATCATCAGGTGCTTTTTCAAAGTATTAGTTTTCGGAATGAGTGAATTAGAATGTTCTACTTGTTTTTTCCCCCCTACTTCGTTAAGTGCTATGTTTGTCGGAGGTTATATTATCTTTTTTTGGTGCTACTATTCATCGATAAAAAAGAAAATTGGTCAGGGTTTGCTTAGTCGTGATGATTTAAGATGGTTCTTCATTAAAATGTATGCTTGAAAACTATAAATGATGTCACGGGAATGCTAGGATATAGCTAAGAAAACTACTTTTTGTAACTTAGGACGTAAAAATGCGTGCTACAACTACAAATAACTCCAGCCAAGAATAAATTATATCCATTTAAATGATTGTTTTAATCTATTCAGTGCCGCCATTTTGCGTATATGACGACCTCTGAACGTTATTATGCAGGTTGGGATCTTGTTCGCAGAGCTGCTTTTCGTTACAACTAACTGTTAGGGTTTTGATAGGTGTTGGCTTTTACTAGCATAGAGTAAACTGTAAATGGAGAACGATCGATCGGTGCCGAACATAAGATTGTGGCAATAGAGAGAAGGTACAGTGGAAATACTCGGAAAATATAGCTTTTTCCTCTTGCTTTTCTATGTTTACTGGATTATATCTGACCTGGAGGCTTTTTAACTTGTATGAATAGCTGAAGCCGAAAACTACGAAAAATTGTACCATTCGCACGTATGATTCATGTATAAATACTGAATTGTTGGCCCTTTGACATCATAAAATTGTCACTTCTCTTGTTGTATGATCAAATATTGTGTATGATATGGTGTACAAAAATTCCTTTTTTGGTTGTGCTCCTTTTCCTTTTCATTTGCTTGATTGAGTTGTAACTTGCTCTCTTGAAGAGGGAGAGCAAGAATCATGGGTTGCGAGTGTATATTAAACTTTCTGCGTGTTTGGCCCTACTGTATGGTATAGCATAATGTTGTTTGATAAAATATTATGTGAGAAGTGTTATCATGAGTTTCTGTAATAGAATCGGTATCGATGCTCAGAATCTTATTTGTGCTTATGTTGCAACGAAAGCTTCAGACTTTTATTTGCCAGACGTGTTACTGGAGTCTGTGGTCGCTGAAAGCAGAAGCAAAAGTAAGATCAAACAAGAGTGTTCCTGCGGATGAAAAGTAACTGCAATTATTGGACAAATAAGAGTAAAATGTGTACTAATTAAGAAATGTAAACGCAAGGTAATAGGTGGACACCAAAGTTCTAAATATAACTTTTGTTTAAAAACATAATTTGTTGAACTTAAAACTTTTTAATTTGAAGTCCCAAACTGATGTGTTCTTTGATTTTCAGAAACTTTTTATTATTAGACTATCTTAGGATTTAAGGGCCTCTCTAATTGCTTGCAATGTTTTTATCTAAAGTCTTTTTATTTTAACAAAAACCAAAAAAAGAAAAAGCTAAAATAGAGAAATTACCTGTATATCCTATAGCATAGAATTTTAGTAAAAAAAAAAAACAAAACGGACGCTAAACTCTCTCTCTCTCTCCTTTTATTTTTTTATTTTTTATTTTTTATTTTTTATTTTTTTGGGGGTTTTCAAAGCTAACGCACACGGAGAATTTTTTTTAAAAATAACCCTATTAATTTTTATAATTTTAAAATTAGTTCCGTGGAAATTTTATTTGTAAAAATAGGCTTGGAGTTGCCACGGTGGCAAAAAAACGATGTATGCGGTGAATGGTTCACCGCTTTCAGTATGCGGTGAACCATTTACCGCATTCATAGGTCTATTCTGAATTTATAGTAATACCACTAAAAGCGGGGAACGATTCACCGCTTTTAAAAGCGGTGAATGAGTTACCGCAGTTAAAAGCGGGAAACGAGGTCGAGGACGCGGACATGGACGAGGTCGAGGACGCGGTCGAGGACGCGGACATGGACGTGGAAGGGGACGAGGGCGAGGGCATGTGAGCATCGAGAGGGCTTGATTTTGATTTTATTGTAATTTTTTGAATTCTCATGTATATTTGATATTTTTGAACTTTTGGACATGAATTTTTTATAGTATTATCTCAGTTTATTCATATTGAAGTGTGCTGTAATGTTTGGTAAAAATCTTTGTAAAATGTGGTGATTTGTTGTAAAATGTGGTGATTTTTGCAAGTCTGCTGCACTGGTGGGTGTAAACAAAGGAGACGGTAATTGGTTCACCGCATTTAAAGGCGGTGAATGGTTCACCGCTTTTAAAGTCGGTGAATGGTTCACCGCTGTTAAAGGCGGTAAACTATTCACCGTCTTTAAAGACGGTGAACGGTTCACCGCTTTACATGAATTTTTCGCAATTAGCTATTTAACAAGAAGGCGGTGAATGGTTCACCGCCTTCCCAGGATTTTAAAATTTTCTGAAAGCGGCGAACCGTTTACCGCTTTCACTTGAAAGCGGTAGATGGTTCGCCGTCTTTACGAAATTCAAACCTCCCGTTCATTTCAGGCCTATTTTTATAAATTTAAATTTGGTGAGTCTATTTTTACAATAAAAGTTTTCCAGAAGACTATTAGGCTAAAATTGTTATGTTCCTGACCTTTAAGCAACCACAAGCAATTGTAGGATGGCTAAAAGGAGTGATGGAAATGATACCTGATCCTGATCCTTAATCCGATGAGGTCTTCATTGCCGAGGATGAGGAAGGGAAATGATGGGAATTCGATCGGAATTCCGTATCCAGAGCAACCGGGTGCAGGGATTGATGAGAGGGACTTGGCGATGGAAAGGAATAAGGTAAGATGAGGATAGAGAAGAGAGGAAGAGGGGAAATAGAAGGAAGAAGAAGATAAGAGGAGAGAATTGGGGAGAAATTGGGAAGTTTATTATATTTCTGTTTTTCTATTACAGACTCAAGCAACTATTTATACCTCTATATCCTATGGACTCCAACGTGAGGGTTACAAGGTACTGGGACTAAACTGAAAATAGAATTATAGATATTGGGCCTTTCTGGGCCGCCTTTCCGCCGTAGGATACTGGGCTCCCTTGTGCTGGTTGGGCTCGGCCCATCTGGGTCTGAAAAGGTAACGGGTCGGTGGTGGATCGCTTCCATGCCCGCCCGCTCACCGACAACCGTTAGTGTAGATCTTCTGCTTCCACCTCAGTTCGCCCCTCCTGTAGCTCCTCCTTCCAACTATGACTTCTATTACTACTTAGCCCTAGATGCTCGACCCCCTCTCTGCTTCCCTGAAGGTGTGGTCGTAACAATCCCCTCCCCTTAAAAAATCCTTGTCCTCAAGGATCGAACGCCGGAAATTGTGATTTTAGGAACCAATAATCCTCCCAGGTGGCGGATTCTTCCGGCAAGTTGCTCCATTTCACTAGAACTTTTGTCGCCGCCCGGTTTCCGCTTCGGACCATCTTCCTCTCTAAGATTTTCTCGGGTTCTGCCAAGAGTTGCCCCTCTTCTCCCGCCAGAGGTACGGTGGGAGTAGCTCGAGTTCCCTCCTTCGGACTCCGCTTGAGTAGTGATACATGGAAGACTGGGTGTACTCTAGACCCCTCCGGCAGTTTCAGGCGATAGGCTACCGGTCCGATTTTCTCTAATACTTCGAAGGGTCCGTAATACCGCGACGCCAACTTGACATTCTTCCTCACTGCCACAGAGATTTGTCGGTAAGGTTGCAGCTTAAGGTACACAAGGTCTCCGACTTTGAACTCGCGGTCTACCCGTCGCTTGTCGGCGAACTGTTTCATACGATGCTGGGCCATCTGGAGGCGCTCCTTGAAATCTTTTGTTATCCTCTCTCTTTCTTTTCCCCAATCCTGAAGCATTTCTAGGGTACTCCTCTCTAGATTTCCCACTAGGTGATTAGGTGGTGGTTGTCCATAGAGGGCTTGGTAAGGGGTTGTACCCAGAGCGGTGTGGTAGTTGGTGTTATACCACCATTCCGCATGCGTCAACCAACGATGCCATCTGCCCGGTTGCTGGAAACAAAGGCATCGTAAATAAGTCTCCAAACACCTGTTGAGTCTTTCGGTTTGCCCGTCGGACTGGGGATGGTAAGCGGAGCTCATGTGTAATTTCGTTCCCAATAAACGAAAGAGTTCTTGCCACACTTGACTCGTGAATATTTTGTCGCGATCCGATACCAATATCTCTGGCAGCCCATGAAGCCTGTAGATAGTGTCAAAGAAAGCACGAGCTACTTCGATGGCAGTGTAAGGGTGAGTTAATCCAATGAAATGCCCGTATTTGGATAGTCTGTCTACTACTACCAAAATCGAATCTTTTCCTTCCGATTTAGGGAGACCTTCGATAAAGTCCATACTTACCTCGTTCCAAGCACGCGTCGGAATTGGTAGGGGCTGAAGCAACCCAGCGTATGGGGAGTTGTCGGCCTTGTTCTTAATGCAGACTTCACAATTCTCCACGAATGTCTTCACATCCCTTTTCAGCTTTGGCCAATAGAATGCTTGTTTGACCCTCTTGTAAGTGTGCTGTTGCCCAGAGTGGCCTCCCAAGGAGGAGTCGTGCATCTCTCTTAAGATTTTTTCCTTCAGTTTTTCGTCGTTGCCAATATACAAACGGCCTTTATACCTGATCATTCCTTGTTTGTAAGTGTAGTGGCCTTTGTTTGCAGGCTGTAGAATCAGACTTGTAACCAACTTTCGACAATCTTCATCAGTCTCATAACTTTTAAGCACTTCATTTGCCCAATCTGGTATTATCCCCGTGACTGCCCGAATAGTTCCCTCCTCAATTCCCCTTCTGGACAAGGCATCGGCCGCTAGATTTTCTTTCCCCTTCCTGTAGTGTATGACGTAATCCAAACCCATAAGCTTGAGCATTCCTTTTTGTTGGATAGCGGAGCTAATCCTTTGTTCCAACAGAAACTTTAGACTTTCATGGTCCGTTTTAATGACGAATGGCTTCAAGCTTAGATAGTGTCGCCATTTTGTCACCGCCATCAAAATGGCAAGGAATTCCTTCTCGTAGGTTGACAGCCCCATATTCTTCTTGCTGATCGTTTTACTCATATATGCAATGGGTCTTCCCTCCTGAGCTAGCACGGCCCCGATTCCGTGGTCACAGGCGTCTGCCTCTACTTCAAAGGGTTTCGAGTAATCTGGCATGGCGAGGACTGGTGCTTCAGTCATTGCTTTCTTCAATCTCTCGAATGCGAGCGTGGCTTCCTCATTCCATTTGAAATTATTCTTCCTCAGCAACTCCGTTAGAGGTTTACTAATCACTCCGTACCCCTTTATGAATTTCCTGTAGTAACCTGTGAGCCCCAAGAAACCTCTCACTCCTTTAATTGTACTGGGCGTCGGCCATTGAAGCATTGCTTCTATTTTGTTGGGATCCGTGGACACCCCCTCGTCTGTGATGACATACCCTAGGTAGTCCACTTGCCTTTGCCCGAAGAAACATTTAGTTCGCTTCGCGCAAAGGCTATTGGTTCTTAGCAGGCTTAACACCTTCCTTAAGTGGTCCACGTGCTCTTCCAGTGTTTTGCTGTACACTAATATATCGTCGAAGAATACCAACACATACCTTCTCAAAAGACGGTCAAATATCTCGTTCATAGTGGCTTGAAACGTTGCCGGCGCGTTAGTAAGCCCGAATGGCATAACTCGAAACTCGTAATGTCCGATATGTGTTCTAAAAGCTGTTTTGGAGATGTCGCTGGGGTGCATTCGGATTTGATGATAACCCGATCTCAAGTCGATCTTTGAGAAGTAGGCAGCTCCTCCTAATTCGTCTAGCAAATCCTCAATAATCGGAATTGGATATTTATCCTTCACAGTGAGCTTATTCAACTGCCGGTAATCAACGCAAAACCTCCAGCTCCCGTCTTTTTTCTTGACCAAGAGAACCGGCGACGCGTAGGGACTATGGCTAGGTTGAACTACTCCAGTTGCCAGCATCTCTCTAATCTGTTTTTCCATTTCGTTCTTCTGCTCATAGGTGTACCGATAGGGTCGGACATTAACCGGTTGTGAGCCGGGCAGCAGAGGTATCCTATGATCCTGAGTTCTTGCAGGAGGTAATCCATGTGGTTCCTGGAATACATCAGCATATTCCTGCAGCACCATTTGTATAGATTCCGGTATACTCTCCTCTTTACCTTCCTCGGTTGGGATCCATTGCGCAATTGCGTAGCAGCTGCCTTCATGAATCTCCTTTTGTAATTGCTTAGCAGTGATATTACGCAATCTTGCCTTGTCTGTCATTCCTTTAAGGTGGATCTTTTTTTTACCTTTCGTGATGATGACGGTGTTGCTCCCAAAATCGAAGGTAACCGGGCCATGAGCCTTTAACCAGTCGATGCCCAAAATCATGCTGGAACCCTCTAGCCTTATGACTCGCAAGTCCGCCGAGTACTTTTCACCTTGCATCTCCCAAACATGGTTTACGCACCTCAGCTTGCTCAACACTTTTTGTCCATTGGCTACTGTGACCCAAAGTGGAGATGTGGTCGATATGTTTGCCTTAGTTTCCTTTGCCACCCCGATGTCGATGAAGCTATGGGTACTTCCCGTATCAATGAGGATAGATAATGCTTTTCCCTTGCTTTCTCCTTGGATTTTTATGGTGTCCTGACTGTCCTCGGCATTCAGTGCATGTACTGATAATCCCATCTCTTCTTCTTCTTCTTCACCTTCCGTTTCCTTATCTTCTTCCATCTCCTGTAGACTTGTTTCATCAAATACTTCTGTCACTTCCTGGGATGCTTGTATTGTATTCATTGTTTGGGTCTTACAGTGGTGGCCTGGGCTGTACTTGTCCCCACATTTAAAACAAAGCCCTGCAGCTCTTCTCTGTTCAATTAACTGACGGTTGGGAAATGCCTTCTCCGCAGCGAATTTGAATTGGCTCCTGGTGGTGTCGGAATGCCTTCCAGACGTTGCCGGGCCAATTCCCTTGTAGTTGCCTTGAGAATTGGTGATCCCTTGTGTTCGGAATACCTGCTTACTCCTCCTTATCATAGCTGCCATCGTTTGTTCTTGAAGCTTGGCTTGTTCAAAGGCTTGCGCCAATGTTCTAGGTTGCAGCATTTTGACCGTTGATCTGATTTCGTCTTTTAACCCACTTAAGAAGCTAGAGAGGAAATATTCCGGTGAGAATTGCGACTTTGTGGTAAGTAATCTAGCTCGTAAATCCTCGAATTGCTCTTGGTATTCTTCTACTGTTCCCGTTTGCACCAACTTATTAAATTCTTCAACTACATCCACCAATCCTTTTGTATCAAACCTCTTGCACACTTCCTCGGCGAATTCTGTCCAGTTGACAGAGGCCTTCTCTGCTAGGTACCCTTGAAACCAAGTGTCAGCCTTGGCCTCCAGATGAAGCGCGACTAACTCGAGCTTTTGATGCTCTTTTATACCATAGATGTCGAAATACCTCTCACATCTTCTTACCCAACTTCTCGGATTTTCGCCCACGAATGTTGGGAACTCCAATTTTGGCAGTGAAAATTGAAACCCCGATCTACTTGGTGTGATAGTTATATGGTTATCCTCTTTTGTATGAAAATTGGGTGGAGTGGGCAATATACCTCTCTCTTCGTGGCTCATGGATGATGAAGCTCCCTTCGTAGGTGCAGATTGTGGCGCGTTCATCAGTAACTCCATTATCTGCTCCAATTTCCTCGAGGTGTTCGCAGACTCTCTGTACAGTGCATCATAGTGGGATTGCCCTTCGGTACGTATAGCTTCCATTCGACTATTAAGATTCTCGAATTTCTTTTCATTTCCTACAGTCAGTTCTTGAAGTTGTTGTTCTAATGCATGGACGTGTTCATCGAGCATTTTTAGACGAGTCCCTTCGGCCATTGTCTTGCTAATAAATTTGAATCGGTTGCCTCTTGCTGACCCAATCTTGCTCGATTGCTGTTCGCGGGATCCGCCTGCGGAAAGCTCGCAGGCACCAGGTGGGAACTCTAACAGATAGTTGGGCCTTTCCTTTCCCTAATCTGTGAGTTCAAGAACCTGGGTGGTTCTTACAACGGCTCCCTTTGTCGAGAATCCGCCTAAGGCGATCCTCGCAGCGCGGGTAGCTGCGTCGACGTTTGACTCAACAATTCGTAAAAACTGGAGTCAATTGTGACTTCGCTGTACCGATCCCTGGGATCTAAACCGCTCTGATACCAAGTTGTTATGTTCCTGACCTTTAAGCAACCACAAGCAATTGTAGGATGGCTAAAAGGAGTGATGGAAATGATACCTGATCCTGATCCTTAATCCGATGAGGTCTTCATTGCCGAGGATGAGGAAGGGAAATGATGGGAATTCGATCGGAATTCCGTATCCAGAGCAACCGGGTGCAGGGATTGATGAGAGGGACTTGGCGATGGAAAGGAATAAGGTAAGATGAGGATAGAGAAGAGAGGAAGAGGGGAAATAGAAGGAAGAAGAAGATAAGAGGAGAGAATTGGGGAGAAATTGGGAAGTTTATTATATTTCTGTTTTTCTATTACAGACTCAAGCAACTATTTATACCTCTATATCCTATGGACTCCAACGTGAGGGTTACAAGGTACTGGGACTAAACTGAAAATAGAATTATAGATATTGGGCCTTTCTGGGCCGCCTTTCCGCCGTAGGATACTGGGCTCCCTTGTGCTGGTTGGGCTCGGCCCATCTGGGTCTGAAAAGGTAACGGGTCGGTGGTGGATCGCTTCCATGCCCGCCCGCTCACCGACAACCGTTAGTGTAGATCTTCTGCTTCCACCTCAGTTCGCCCCTCCTGTAGCTCCTCCTTCCAACTATGACTTCTATTACTACTTAGCCCTAGATGCTCGACCCCCTCTCTGCTTCCCTGAAGGTGTGGTCGTAACAAAAATCCCCGCACACGGATGCTTCCTCTCCGTCGAAGCTTTCCCCTCTTCTCCGAAACCCTAAAAACCCAATTCCTACATCTACTTCGATCGATCGAGAACTCTCATTTGAATCCATGGGAGGAATCGTCGATCCCCAGGGCTTCGATCCGTGGTTGTGGTGGGAGCTCGCGTCCCTCCTCGTCCTCCGCCCCCTCCTCGCCGTCGCCTTCGTCGTCTCCTTCGTCCTCCTCAGTAAGCAAAACCCTACTTCTCGTCCCCGTTTCTCCTTCCATTTGGTGTATCTCTTCGATCTGATTGTTGCTTTCGCTTCTTCTACATATGCGATTTGGATTGGATTGAATTGGATTGGATTGGATTGGATTGGATTGGATTAGGTTGGGTTGTGGCGTGGAAAACGGTGTTGGTGCACGTGCCGCTCGTGCAGGAGATCTGCGGCCTCCGGAAGAAGCCCGTAAAGCCGAAGCCGGCGAATCGGCACCGCTTCTCCGACTTCTACAAGTCGCGCTCGGCTCACAGGTCCATTTTTGTTTGATCTCATATGGAAGTAGAACAATTAGAGCCCCACATTACGTGCCTGTGCATGTTTGGCCTCGCTTTTGCGATCGTCGCTTCCAACAGAGTAGTTGGAATATACAAAGTTCTATTTTTTCTGCTACAACAGGAATCAAAAAAGAGATTTTGAGGTCTAAAACAGTAATCCCTAATTGCTGCTTCTGTTTTCGCTGTAGAGAGAAATAAATTTTAGTATGATGCTTCTTTTAAAAGCACTACTTACGCAACAGTTGGAAATGACAAAATTCTAATGTTTCAGCTTCAACGGGAATCAAAAATGAGATTTTGAGGTCTAAAGCTGTAATCCCCTCTTTGTTGCTTCTATTTTTGCTGTAGAGAGAATTTGTTGAAGGAATTTAGTATAATGCTACTTCTAAAAGCGCTACTTAGACAACATTTTGTTCAATAGCACAAAGAGTTTTCCTGTACTGTAGTAGGAAGCGGAAATAAGAATTTCCATGCAGCATTGCATTTATTATGCAAAGTTATTATTTCTGAGAGTAGGGCTTGTTGGCCCTTTAAAACCCACAGCTTGCTTCTTTGGTGTGTTTACTGTGGGCTGTTAGATTCTTATTTCTTCTCTGTTTGAGCTGCAGCGAGCAATAAGGCCATTTCCAAGTTGGATTTCAATTTTGTTCGAAAATAGTTTTTCTTGTTTTCCAAATGTTGAGTGATTCGATCCTAGGCTAGAAAACAGAAAAGAAAAAATGCGCGCCAGCAACAAGTTTGAGATAGCATCAAACAAAATAAAGATAACAAAGGAGAAAAATCATGCTGGATAATCCAAAAATTTTCAACCGAGGCGACATAATGTAGTAGTTAGTAAAGATCCTAGTTATTGAATGTGCCGTTAGAGGTAGAGAGTTCGCAAATTTTAACCTTTTTGGGTGGAAGGAGTGGATATTGCAGTTTAGAGGATTTTACCTGTGATAAAACGAGAAGAAGATCCACACGGATTACATGACTGATCTTAACTGTTTCGCATAATGCTTTGTTGCCGGTGTTTTTGCGACAGTGTTATTGTTCAATTCTCATTTACAGTTATTTCGGCTATACTTCGTCGGCATCTTAACTCGTGAAATTGTTGTTATCAATCTAAGACAAAATTGGCATACATCTTCTTTTGGCGTCTTCTGAGAATAGTTGAGAAGCTCTTCATCTAACTGGAAATCATTGTGATAGCGTAATTTGAGAGAATAAAATGGTTTGGGCAGTAACTGCAACTAATTATCTCCAGATAACAACATATTTTCCGTATTTTATTTTGCTTCTCTCTTTCTGACTCTCTGTCACGCACTTCCGCAGGAGCGCAAAGCCCGATGTTAAAGATAAATCTTAGTCAGCGGCTCATCTCCGCAAGCAAGCGAGATTCGAAGTTCCGAAGCTACTTAAAGAGAAAATGTTCATCACACTATATAAGACTTCTGGGAGAAGCACTTTGTGAGCTTTTGAGTTGAAGTTTCGAGGTCGGCTTCTCCCAGAAGTTGGAATCTCAGTAAGAGCTTTCTACAATTGATCATGTTAGTTTATCGTATAGCGCGGTATCCGAATATATCATATGTACATACATTTATTTGGTTACAGATAATTGTAAATTATGCTTGTAATTACTGCTATATCGAAACTCGAATACGAGACAGTTTCTTCTTCTGAAAGTGAGGTTTATTTTTGCCTTTTGAAGCATTAATTCTTTCTTTCGACTATTTTTAAAGGAGATGAAATAATACGGAGTTTTCTCTTGCATTGTTTTGATAAATGGAAGGAAAAAAAAAGGGATTTTTTTTAGAGAGAAGAAATTGATTAGGTTGTTTTTTTTTCCCTTCTGCTTTTCATTTTTTTTAAAAAAAAATGACAATTTTTTTCTTTTTTTCACTTCTTCTTTTTTCTCTTTATTTTGGTCCCTTTTTTTTTTTCTTTTTCTTTTACAGTCAAATAAGTAGCTTTTAAGATTAACTGTAATTTTGGTTCCCAATCTTTACACTTTAATCCCTAACATCTTCTGTATGCGCATCCATTGTGTCAAATTTTACCACTCTCTCTATCTTTCTCCGTATTTACAACTATTTGAAACTTGCACGTAACATCTTCTGTATGGGCATCCATTGCGTCAAATTTTACCACTCTCCCTGTCATTCTCCGTATTTACAACTATTTTGATCTTGCACGTAATCTCTGCTATCTCTTTTGAAATATTCTGTGAGACTCCAGATAGTTCTATATATAAGAAATAATATGGCTAAATTTTTAATCCGGCTTAAATATTTTAGATGTTGGTTAGGTCTTAGAGGTTGAGAGAGTTAAGCGTGCTAGGACGGGAGTAGTCTTAGAATAGGTGACCCCCTGAAAAGTTGGGGCGTCACATATTCGGCGTTTGGCATTCGGCGTTTGGCGTGCCACCAAATTCTTGAGCATATAGAGTTTTATTGTAGTTAATGTATCTTATTTTATCAAAATTAATAAAAAATTCAAATGAATGGAAAACTGCAACAAAATATAAAAAAGTACCAAAATGAAAAGTAAGTGAAAGTTAGGGACTAATGGTGCAATTATCCCTTTCCAGATCTACTAGCGTCGGGGAGAGAGAGAGAGAGAGAGAGAGAGAGAGAGAGAGGGGAATAGACGCGAATAGGTTGCTAAGAACGGGAATAGCTTATTCGGGGATTATTACTCCGATCGATCGAATAAAAAGATGGAGAATAAGAATAAGGTTGATGCGGAGGCGAATAAGAAGCGGAGGAGGCACGGATCGACCAAGTTATTCGTGGCGGTGGATTACTTGTTCCTCCTCGTTTTCTTCTGCTTCCTCGGCTATTTCCTCCTCAAAATGTGGCCTATCCATGGATTTGGGGGTTAAATTTGACCATGTTGTTGTTGTTGTTGTTGTTGATGATGATGATGATGAAGAGGAGAAACCCTAGATTCTGGTATATTTTCGGCTTTTTCCCCTCTTTTTTGGGCCTAATTTTTAACCCTGTTTTGTTGTTGTTGTAGCGTTTCTCAACAACGTTCTCCCACGCCATGAATTGAGAAAATTTCTTTCTTTCCTTTTTTTTGTGTTCTTCGTCTTTTATGATCTGCGGATATCTTGATCCGATTTAATTTTCGTCTGAATGATTTAAGAATTTAATTGTTCTTATTATTTGCTCCTTTTTTTAAAAAAATTTAATCCATCACACAAATAGGCTTTTAGGAATATATATTTAGGCCTACTTTGCTAATGCGGCGGCTAAAAGCACCGTTTTTTATATATTATAATGTCATAAAATTTTACGACCGGAAGCGCTTTTAAATTATTTCTATATTTTTTTAAAATATAAAAATAATACTTTTAGTCATTATTTTACCAAACTAGGATGCCGAATCGGCATCTGAAATAAGTTCTAAGCATACAACTCATTGTATTTTTTTTTTTTTTTATATATATGGGGATTTAACTCATGAAATACGCATGGTGACGATTTTAAACCCACAATCTCACGAAACCAAAGATGTATCGAACTGGCACTGATACAACGATCTGATAGAAAACAACTCAGATTCAACGATCTGATAGGAAACAATTCAGAAATATACTTGACCTGTTATCCTTGATGTTGATGGAGGGCTAATTAATTAGAGAGGTAGTGTTACTCATCTAATATGATGTTTAGAACTAGTTATAGGATAGGTTACTTACCCCATCAGTGAGGAATAACAATTGAATTTTTTTAAAAAAAATTATCAGTAATAATGTAGATTAATTATAGTATTTTTAAAGAATTAATTGCATACAACTCCTTGTAAACATATCGAATAACAAATAGAAATATTCCTACAAAATTTAACTTTTCATATTTATTTCCACAAAAGTCCTAACGTTTTTCAATATATCCTTGCTGTTAGGATCAGATAGAAAAATATACTTAATCATAGGTAAAATACTTAATCATGATTAGTGAATAAGGTAAATTAACTTTTTTACCCCTCAAGATGATCGTTGGAGATTTTTGAGAGGATGGCAAAAATATCATTTCACTTATCTTCTGTTAAAAAATAAGCAGTGCTCTAACCGTAACAAATCAGAGGGATAAATATGAATATCACTGAACTTTTGCAGGAATAAATATAAAAAATTAAACTTTGTAGAAATATATTTGTTATTCGATATATTTACAGAGAGGTGTATGTAATTAATCCTATTTTAAACAACACATACTAGCATGATGATAAGAGGAAGCTATGTGTCCATAATTACTTAGAAACAGGGGTAAAATTTGTTCTTAGTCATTGAATGTGTTGTTGTATCTTAATTGTGGATTAAGAGGTTGCAAAATGGCCCTTTTGGCTTCAATTTTTTGTTTCGCTTAGCTTGCATGAATATAATGGCTTCTATTCTCTCCACCCAAAGCTTCAATCTACGTGATTAGCATTTTTTTTAATATATTTTTTTAGTTTTGTTTTTCATCAAGTTCTATGTGATTGAAGGTGTTTAAGGATTGATTTTTTTTTTTTTTTTTTTGGGTTCATGTTATTGTTGCTTAGTTTGTGAACATCTTCTGAATTTAGGACGAGGAAAAAATTGCTTAAAAAAAGAAGGGCCTTTTTGCATAAAAAATCCACTAGTTTTGGCTTTTGCAAAATTGGGCCGCATTTTTCGTTTTTGCAGATTCGATCCGAATTTTCAACAAACTGACCAAAATACCCTTATTACTTTTTCTCTTTCTCTCTCCTCTTTTTTTTCTCTCTCCTCTTTTTTTCTCTCTCCTCTTTTTTTTATCGCTCTTTTTTTTCCCTCTCCGAAGAAGGCGGCGGAGGCGGAAATGGCGGAGAGGAGGAGCACGACGACGAGGAGGAAGCCTCAAAAGAGGAGGACGACGACCGGCGCGAGCGCGGGCGCAGGGGCACGGGCCTGCGCGGGCGCGAGCAGGGGCGGGCCTGCGCGGGCGTGAGCAGGGGCGGGCCTGCGCGGGCAGGGGCCCCTTTGCGCCCCTTCGCGCGGGGCGGGCGCAGGCCCACCCCCTGCGCCCTTCGCCCTACGCGCGGGGCGCAGGGGGCGGGCCCTGCCCCTGCGCCCTTCGCCCTACGCGCGGGGCGCAGGGGGCGGGCCCTGCCCCTGCGCCCTTAGCGCGGGGCGGGCGCAGGCCCGACCCTGCGCCATCGCCCTGCGCCGCGCAGGGGGCGGGCGCAGGCCCGCCCCCGCCCCGCCCCCCCCCCCCCCCGCGCCCCCCCTGCCCCCTGCGCTCGCGGGTGAGCCCCCAGCGCTCGCCGCTCTCCCTGCGCCCACCCACCACCGCCCCGCGCGCCCCTTGCACCACCGCCGACGCCTCCCTCTACCTCTTCGACCCCCGCGACTACGGCGGCGCATGGACGCCGCCACGGCTCCGGGCGCGGCGGCGGGGACGTCGTCGTCGTCATCATCCGCATCGGAGAAAGAGTGCAATAAGTTGCACCATTTTGACCTTCGTTGCACTATTGCAATAGTGCAATAGTGCAATAGTGCAACGAAGGTCAAAATGGTGCAATAGTGCAATAGTGCAATAGTGCAACGAAGGTCAAAATGGTGCAATAGTGTAATAGTGCAACGAAGGTCAAAATGGTGCAATAGTGCAATAGTGCAATAGTGCAACGAAGGTCAAAATGGTGCAATAGTGCAATAGTGCAATAGTGCAACGAAGGTCAAAATGGTGCAATAGTGCAATAGTGCAATAGTGCAATAGTGCAACGAAGGTCAAAATGGTGCAATAGTGTAATAGTGCAATAGTGCAATAGTGCAATAGTGCAACGAAGGTCAAAATGGTGCAACTTATTGCACTCTTTCTCCGATGCGGATGATGACGACGACGACGTCCCCGCCGCCGCGCCCGGAGCCGTGGCGGCGTCCATGCGCCGCCGTAGTCGCGGGGGTCGAAGAGGTAGAGGGAGGCGTCGGCGGTGGTGCAGGGGGCGCGCGGGGCGGTGGTGGGTGGGCGCAGGGGGGGGAGCGGCGAGCGCTGGGGGCTCACCCGCGAGCGCAGGGGGCAGGGGGCGGGGGGGCGGGGTGGGGCGGGGCGGGGCGGGGCCTGCCTGCGCCCCCGCCCCCTGCGCGGCGCAGGGCGATGGCGCAGGGGGCGGGCCTGCGCCCGCCCCGCGCGAAGGGCGCAGGGGCAGGGCCCGCCCCCTGCTCCCCGCGCGTAGGGCGAAGGGCGCAGGGGCAGGGCCCGCCCCCTGCGCCCCGCGCGTAGGGCGAAGGGCGCAGGGGGTGGGCCTGCGCCCGCCCCGCGCGAAGGGGCGCAAAGGGGCCCCTGCCCGCGCAGGCCCGCCCCCTGCTCACGCCCGCGCAGGCCCGCCCCTGCTCGCGCCCGCGCAGGCCCGTGCCCCTGCGCCCGCGCTCGCGCCGGTCGTCGTCCTCCTCTTTTGAGGCTTCCTTCTCGTCGTCGTGCTCCTCATCCCCGCCATTTCCGCCTCCGCCTCCGCCTCCGCCGCCTTCTTCGGAGAGGAAAAAAAAAGAGCGATAAAAAAAAGAGGAGAGAAAAAAAAAGAGGAGAGAGAAAAAAAGAGGAGAGAGAAAGAGAAAAAGTAACAAGGGTATTTTGGTCAGTTTGCTAAAAATCCGGATCGAATCTGCAAAAACGAAAAATGCGACCCAATTTTGCAAAAGCCCAAAACCAATGGATTTTTTATGCAAAAAGGCCAAAAAGAAGAAAATCAGTAGTAAAAAGAATATCCTTTTGTGACTTCCATTACATTAAAAAAAAACAGAAATAATGCTAAATGCGCACTAAAATGCTGTGTGGTTGAATTTTTTGTGCATTTGTTTTTTGTCCTACATTGTAAGAGAAGTAACTAAAGCTCAAAAAACAGGGTAATGCTATCAGAGTATGATGGTTTAACAATTTATATTTTATATTCAATACTCCGAACAATCGAGCAAAGTTGAGTAAAATCGAGTAAAATTGCTAATTCCGCTCCCAAATTTTGCTTTAACTTAAACAAAGCACATGTTTTGTTGAGTTCGCGTACAAACAGAACACGAATAATCCAGTGCGTTGTGATTTCTGATTACTGAACACGCCATTAATAAAAATTTCGATTTGAAACTCCTGGTTATGCTATAGCATTTTCTAGCAGCTTTTAAGGAAAGTTAAAAAAAATAGCAATGTCAAAAAAGGTAAAAGTTGAGGGGCTAACTACAAAATTGCATTAGTTATTAGGTCTTTTTGCATAAAAAATTCACTAGTTTTGGACTTTTGCAAAATTGGGTCGCTATTTTCGATTTTGCAGATTCGGTCCGAATTTTCAGTAAACTGACCAAAATACACTTCTTACTTTTTCTCTCTTCATTTTTTTTTTCTCTCTTCTTTTTTTTTTCTCTCGCTCTTTTTTTTTCCTCTCCGAAGAAGCCGGCGGAGGTGGAGGCGGAACGCCTCTGCCCCTCACGCCCTCGCCCTCGCCCGCGCACCCCCGCCCTCCTCGCCTCCGACCCCGCTGAGGTCGCGTCTCGCCGCGACTTTTTTTTTTTCCCCCTCTCCGACCCTCCTCCACCCGCCGTCCCCGCCGCCACCGCCGGCGACGAAGAAGAAGTGCTTCTTGGGGCCGAGAAGCACGCCGGCGAGGGAGGGAAAAAAATATAGTTACACTCCGGCGAGGGCGGTGGGTCGTGACAAAAAAAATTGTAAAGAAAAAAAAAATATTATTTCCCTACTGAAAAAAATAAAAAATAGAGAAATATAAAGAAGATGATGAAATTGCACGGTTAAAAAAAATTACACTGTTTTAACAAATATTTGCACTGTTTTAATGAATGTTGCAATATTTAAGAGAGAAATTACACTCTTTTGATATGAAATTTATACTTTTTAGGCCAAATTGTACTATTTAGGATAATGTTGTACCATTTTTTTCTCTTCCTCTTCTTCTTCCTTCTTCCTCCACTCTCCATCCTCATCCCCCTTTCTCTCTCTCTTTCCTCACACTCCAAAATAATTTTGAACCGGTGTGGTCGAAGCCGGAGGAGGAGGAGTGGCCGTAGTCGCGGGGTCAAAGAGGTAAATGGGAAGGAGGGAGAGGGAGGCGTCGGCGGTGGCGCGCGGGGCGGTGGTGGGGGGGGCGGGCGCAGGGGGCGCGGCGAGCGCAGGGGCGCGGGGGGGGGCGCGGGCGCGGGCGCGGGGGGGCGCAGGGGACGCGCCCCCTGCGCCCCCTAGGGGCGCGTGCGCGGGCGTGGGGGGCCCGGGCCCGGGCCGTGGAGGGGGCGGGGGCCCGGGCCCGGGCGGGCGCAGGGGGCGCGTCCCCTGCGCCCCGCGCGCCCCCCCCCCGGGTGGGCGCAGAGGGCTCTCCCTGCGCCCTCTGCGCCCACCGGGGGGGGGCGGGCGCGGGGTGCAGCGCGTCCCCTGCGCCCGCCCGGCCCCCCCGGGCCCCCCCCCGCCCCCGCCCGCCCGCCGCGCCCCCCCCCCCCCCCGCCCCGAGCGCCCCCCCCGGCGGGGCGCGCGGGCACAGGGGGCAGGCTCCGCCCCGCCCCCTGCCCCCCCTGCCCTCGCCGCGCAGGGGGGCTCCCTCTGCGCCCCCCGCCCCCCCCGCCCCCTGCGCTCGCCGTGCCCCCTGAGCCCGCCCACCACCGCCGCCGCTCCAAGCGCCCGTGCAGCTGAGCGCCGCCGCAGCCGTTGAAGATGACGGCGGCCGAGCTCTGCGAACTCTGCGTTGCACCATTTTACATCTTAGTTGCACCTTAGTTGCACCATTTTGACCTTAGTTGCACCATTTTGACCTTCGTTGCACTATTTTTTACTATTTTACACCTTCATTACATCATTTTACACCTTCATTGTACCATTTTGCATCTTTGTTATACTTTTATTCTCCGTCCACCTTTCCGCGGGCAAGGATCTCGAAGGCGAGCGGGAGCAGCGCGTCGGCGGCGAGGGCGCGGCGGGGCGCGGGGGGCGCAGGGGCGCGGAAGCAGGAGCGGGCGCAGGTGCAGGGGCGCCCAGGGGGCGCGTCCCCTACGCCCCCCTCCCTGCGCCCGCCCCGGCGGGGCGCAGGGGGACACGCCCCCGCGCCCCCTAGGGGCGCCGGGCGCGGGCGCAGGGGGCGCACCACCCGAGGGGGGCGTGCGGGGGCCCGGGCCCGGGCCGGGGCCGGGGCAGGGGCCCGGGTCCGGGCCGGGGCGGGGGCAGGGGCCCGGGCCCGGGCGGGGGCGTGGGCCCGGGCGGGGGCGGGGGCGCAGGGGGCGCATCCCCTGCCCCGCCCCGCGCCCGCGCCCCCAGCCCCCGCCGGCTGCGCCCGCGCCCCTGCTCCCGTCGTCGTCCTCCTTCTACTCCTCCTCCTCCTCCTTTGAGGCTTCCTCCTCGTCGTCGTGCTCCTCCTCCCCGCCTCCCCCCGATTCCGAGTGCTTCCTCGAGATCCATCCCGCGCCGACCGGCCCGGAGAGGGAGGTGACCGGATCCGAATTTGGTTGGGAAGAAAGAGTGCAAAGAAATAGTGCAACGAGGAGAAATGGTGCAACGAGGAAGAAGAAGAGAAAAAGAAATGGTGTAATTTTTATCCAAAGAGTGTAATTTTAGTCTAAAAAGTATAATTTTCATCTCAAAGAGTGTAATTTCTGTCTCAAAGTTATTTAAAACAGTGTAAATTTTTTTTAAAACAGTGCAACATTATTTTAACAGTGCAATTTCATCTTTTTCTTCCTTCTTCTATGATTTTTTGTCAAAAAATATTATTTTTTATTATTTATTATTTTTTTTCTCTTTACAATTTTTTTTTGTCACGACCCACTGCCTTCGCCGGAGTGTAACTATTTTTTTTTCCCTCCCTCGCCGGCGTGCTTCTCGGCCCCAAGAAACACTTATTCGTCGCCGGCGGCAGCGGTGGGGACGGCGGGTGGAGGATGGTCGGAGAGGTTAAAAAAAAAAAAAAAGTCACGACGCGGCGCAGCCTCGGCGGGGTCGGAGGCGAGGATGGCGAGGGTGCGCGTGCGAGGGCGAGGGCGTAAGGGGCAGAGGCGAGGCGGGCCGTTTCCGCCTCCGCCTCCGCCTCCGCCGTTCGGAGATGAAAAAAAAAGAGCGAGAGAAAAAAAAAGAGGAGAGAGAAAAAAAAAATGAGAGAGAAAAAAAAAAGAGGGGAGAAAAAAAGTAAGAAAGATATTTTGTTCAGTTTGCTGAAAATTCGGACCGGATCTGCAAAATCGAAAATAACGACCCAATTTTGCAAAAGTCCAAAACTAATGAATTTTTTATGCAAATTGGCCTAGTTATTATTTCCAAGAAAAAGAAAGCTGTGAAAACTACGAAGTTCCAACGTGCCTGCACGCGGTGCACCACGTAGCCCGTACACTGCTCTCGTGACATGACGTTATTTAAGCGGTGGAGATTTAGAGAAGAGATAAAATGGAGGGTGATGGGTGCTTCGGTGCACAGATTACCCGACGCACGAGGTGTAGCGAATAATTTCCTTTAGTAATCTCCTGTTCTTGGCACGTGAGGAGCACGTGCGCGCCAAACCCTAATCGCCTACTTCGTCGTCCCCGTACTCGACCCTTCGCTCGCGTCCCCGGAACCCTAACTCCTCCTCCACCTCCTCCTCCACCTCCTCCACGTGCGGCGACGAGGGAGAGGAGAGGCGATAAGGGAGAGGACGTGGCGAAGCTCGATCTCGGCGACAATGGAGGACATCGAGGACGTGGTGGTCGCCGGAGCTCCCCTGGGGCTCCGCCTCCCTCTCACGGCCGTGTTCGTGAAGCCTAAGAAGAAGCCCAGGGCCCGATCCATCCGCGGCGACCCCCTATCTCGCAACCCTCTCATCCCAGGGACTCAGGTCTCTCTCTCTCTCTCTCTCTCTCTCTCTCTCTCTCTCTCTCTCTCTCTCTCTCTAGGGTTTTGACTAAGGTGATGATGTAACATGGATTACTTTGCAGGCGATATATATGAAGACGTTCGGATGCTCCCATAACCAGGCAAGTGTTCTCCTTTTAAATCTGCTGTAAAAAATTCTTTATCTTTTGGGTTTTTTTCCAGATCGTAGAGTAGAGTTGGGAAGCTAAAATTTTGAATTAGGTTAGAAATTTAGTGATTTAAATGCAGGTTTAATGTTTTCTTAATTTCCAGAGGGAATGTAGATAGGATTTGTGGGTATATAGTAAGCAAATGAGATGTAGTGAGTATGTCATTTGGTAGAGATTTGCTAGTTATATACCTAAAAGTCGATGTATGGGTACGTTCGGGTGTATATCGTGGTTTGCGATATGAGCTTTTTATACTTTGTATTTGTAAAGAACCAAGCATCTATTTTGGCATTGGAAATGCAAGTCATTATGCATTGTTGTAGCAATTTGCTTGCTATATTGTATCAATACCATCTTTTTGGCCAACTAAACTTATTAAAAGAAGCAATCTAGTGAGTTATCAAATTGAATGCATGATTTCCTAAGAAGCTACATATGGTAATTTGAATGTAAAAAACTTCTGTTTTGGTTGATTATCATAATGCTTTGGTTTATGCTTCTGCAGAGTGATAGTGAATACATGGCTGGTCAGCTCTCGGCATTTGGATATGCGCTAACGGATGAACCTGAGGAGGCAGATTTATGGCTGATAAATACGTATGTTACTGTTCATGTTATTCGTTTTCTTTTTATCCTGCTCTTTGTTTTATTTTAGGATAATATAGATAATTTTACTTATAGGAATACTAATACGGTTTTCATGTCATGTCTCAGAATTGATTATCTAAGTATAAGATTTTATCTAAGATTGATATGTAATTTTGTGAACTTTGTTTTATGTTAGTGGTACACACATTGTGCTTTTGTTTTGAGTGCAAAAATGCAGTTTTTTTAATTCTTGCTACATCTTATATTGTTGTGACAGGTGCACTGTGAAATCTCCTAGTCAATCAGCTATGACTACTCTCATTTCAAAATGTAAAGATGCAAAAAAGCCATTGGTGGTTGCAGGATGTGTACCCCAGGGAAGTCGAGATCTCAAGGAACTTGAAGGTATCAGTATAATTGGGGTGCAGCAAATAGATAGGGTTGTTGAAGTAGTAGAGGAAACATTAAAAGGCCATGAGGTGCGGCTTTTAACTCGGAAGACCTTGCCTGCACTAGACCTACCGAAGGTAGACTTATTTCTGTTTTGAGGTCTCTTTTTTAGCTTCATCTTTTCCCTAATATTATTGCCTACTGACTAAGGAGATTTTGTGCCCGTTTGGCCACTCTTGTGCTTCTTCTTTCAGCTGCCATCGCATCTGGCAAAATGTTTTCTGCTATGGCGGAAAGCAGCAATGAGATTTTGATCTCCAAAACTAGAAGCTCCAATTTTCAGAAAGAAAAGTTTTTTTGGAAGATTTTAATGGTGCTTCTCCCAATAACATTACTGAAATAGCACATCATCAAACAACTTTACACCCTGCCACTAAGCCAAAGAAGGACCTTAAATAAACTAGAATAAGAATTATAAGTCATCTAACTAACCTTTGTTTCAATTTTTAAAATTGTTAACAGGTACGGAAGAATAAATTTATCGAGATTCTTCCAATTAATGTTGGTTGTTTGGGTGCCTGCACTTACTGCAAGACAAAACATGCTCGGGGCCATTTAGGCAGCTATACTGTGAATAGCCTGGTAAGTTTGGAACACGTATTTGTTGTGTTCACCATAATGTGGGGATTTTCCTCTGATGCTTAATTTTTCTGCAGGTTGAGCGCGTTAGAACTGTTATATCTGAAGGGGTCAGAGAAATATGGTTAAGCAGTGAAGATACTGGAGCTTACGGTAATTAGAGACCCATCTCTTGAATCTCATAGGTGCAAAGCACAAGACATTCCATGTTAAGCACGATGCTTGTTTTCATGAAATTTTTTGTCTTAGTAAGCTTACATTCTTTATAATTAAACCAGTGCCTTCATTGCTTGTATTTACAGGGCATACTTTATGCCCCGAACAAAGATAAGTTATTCATATACATACTCATATATGTAATGTATATTTTCTCAAATTATGTTGTTTTATATATTCTCACATTTGCTTCTAATTTTCTTTAATGATATCATCATTATTTTTATGTTTCGCTGACATGTATATGCACTCACAAACCTGGAACTCGTGAAATACTTCAGGTAGAGATATTGGTGCAAACCTTCCAAATCTACTGAACGCCATCACTGCGGAGCTTCCTTCTGACAGAAGCACCATGCTTCGCATTGGCATGACCAATCCTCCTTTCATACTGGAGCATTTGAAAGAGATAGCTAATGTTTTACGCCATCCCTGTGTTTATTCTTTTCTGCATGTTCCTGTGCAATCGGGGAGCGATGCTGTTCTTACTGTAAGTTGATCTAAATTTTCCATCCCTTCTTTTGAGCTAAATTGTAGCTCTCAAAATATCCTTATTTATGGCCTTATCTGTGGATATTTTAGTTAAATTTGTTGTCTAAATGAACCCTACAATGTTTGCATGTCTCAGGCAATGAATCGTGAATACACAGTCAGTGATTTTAGAACTGTGGTTGACACTTTGAACGAACTTGTGCCAGGGATGCAAATTGCAACTGATATTATCTGTGGATTTCCTGGTGAGTGGATGCACGCCGATGGATCTTTAGATTCATCACCAATTTCTCAGTTGGCCAGCACTTTTTTATTCTTCAATTATCAAAGAAGTTCGGAAGATAGCCTCCAAGCATGCTACTCAGAATTTCATATTTCATGATGGCATGTTAATTATTCCCATTCTGTGATATTAGGTGAGACTGATGAAGATTTTGCGGAAACTATCAACCTCATAAAGGAGTATCAGTTCGCTCAAGTTCATATCTCGCAGTTTTACCCTAGACCGGGTAACTCTTTGTACATTTTGCTAATCAGATAAGTGATCTAGTTGCTAGATTACATTCCTAAAAGTTGTGGACTTTAATTTTTTCTATTCATGCAGGAACACCGGCTGCAAGAATGAAGAAAGTCCCCAGCACAGAGGTAAAGAAGCGAAGTCGTGAATTGACTGCAATTTTTGAATCATTTACTCCGTACCAAGGATTGGAAGGCAGGATTGAGAGAATATGGATCACCGAAATCGCCACAGATGGTATTCATTTGGTAAGCTGGTCATCTCATTCCATCCTCTTTTTACGCGTGCTAAGTGCATATAATCTACATAAAGGAGTTATTCTCTTTTTCTTACTAAAAATATAAAATCTATACTAAAAATAGGTTGGACATACCAAAGGATACATCCAAGTACTTGTGGTTGCTCCCGACAGTATGCTGGGTGTTTCAGCAAATGTGAAGATAACGTCGGTGGGAAGGTGGTCGGTTTTCGGTGAGCTAATCGAAGAGCCAATTCAAGTGAAAGAAAGCACACGTGAAGAACACCACGTTGAGGAACCCTCTCCCTCTTTTGACTGTTGTGGCGGTTTGTGTTCGAAGGATGTCGAACCCTGTCAATGTGCAGACAACTGTGGAGAGCAAGTTTGTAACACTGAACGCGAAGCAGCTTCTGCTAGCATCGCGGTGGATGCCGCTGTAGTAGTTAAAAACCCTAGCGGGGGGAAATTCGCCTCGACCATTCGGTCCATCCTCTTGAGGAGGAGAAATTTACGGGGCTCAGAGAGGGAAACTGTAGGAAGCCATACAACTAAGTTTTCAGGAAACTGGCGAAGAGGAGTAATAACCGGGAAGTTAGCTACTTTAGATTGGATTCTGCTGAGTGGAATGTTTGCGAGTTTCCTCACGGCCATAGCTATACTAGCATTGCTTTCATCTGAGATATTGTCGTCGTCGTCGTGACCGGCGTTGATGCTGTGTAATTGTATTATTTGATTTTTCTTATAAAGTTTTTCCCCACTCAATTTTGCAATTTACCACTCTTCTCGCTCTATGCCTGCTTTCTGGGTCAGTTGTGATAACAACCTGTGACTTGTTGTAGAGCGCAAGCTTCTTAAGGCAATAACACATTGTTCTCTTTAGCCTTTTAACTGCTGTGAGTACCTTCTTTTTTTTCTTTTTTTTTTCTCCCCTCTTTCTTTTTTCTCCCGTCGGAAGTATAGCTGTTTTAAATCACTAGCCTAACTTTACGAAACAGCACCAACTTCTACAATAGGTGAGTTTATAAATTATTCGACAAAACTTTGACTAATCATCTCGCAGGTCATCTTAAAATTGACCTTTTAACTTTTATGTTTTCCTTTTTTTACGATCGATATGGTCTGCACTTTTCATAATTTTGGGCCGAATAATTTTCATAATTAATTAAGAGATTCGCCAAACTATTAGCCCTCATCAGTCAACAAAATCAGCCACTTCACGGGCAGAGCGTTCGAAACGATTAAATTTGACTAAATATGTAGCTTAATTAATGCAATCAATTTGAATCAAAATAGCCACAAATAAACCAGAAGTTCTGAATGGGGTACTCCCCCGTACAGTTTTACGAGAAAGATACGTCAACAAATATAGTCAGCAGATAAATCAATGTATAAACAATAAATTTGGCAATTCTCAGATCTCTTGCAGCAAAGAAATACACGAGGAAATTGAAGAGTCCACACATATCTATCCATCATTCAAAGAAAATGCTTGTGGTTTGTGTCCAAAAAGTAGCAACAAAAGGAGAGGGAGAGAGGGGTTAATGTGCTTCTCTACTTACCGAAACAACTTTGCTAAAGAATAGTGTATAGGGAGGCTACTGCCCATTATATATATATATATAAGCACATGAAAAATGCAAAGCCACCTAAATAAGACCATAGATCAAAAAAAAAAAAAAAAAAAAAAAAAAAAAAAAAAAAAGGTAAACGAGTAGAGGGAGAGAAGAAAAAAAGAGAGAGAGAGAGAAGTAAACAACAAAAGAGAGCAAAGCTCTCTGAGAGTTTTCGAAGCATAATCAGATTCAATCAGCGTCTGTCTATCCTTCTTTCTTCCACCCCCACAACAAATGTTTCCTGCCTCAACTATAAATAGCCGGGATAGTCTGATATGCCGTGTCTAGTCGCATTTGATGTTTCTGTAGATTCTCCGCACGAAAAACGTAGAACCCAGATAACCGACGGCGCCTGAATTTGCCAAGAGATATCCACATATTAGAACACAGGAAAAGGGCTCTTTTCGTTTTTTTCATACAATGCAAATTGCTGTAAAACCATCTATTTGCGTATATATAAACTTTCTTTAGGTTAAGCAGTAATCTAATTCAAGAGGCGAGTTTGGTTTCGAGTTACATAATTGTAATTTTAGGTAGGAAAATGTCTTTTCATATATATGCAAGAAGCTACCTTTCTGAAAGGGCTTCATTTGTTCAAATTTTGCAGGACATGTACATATACATACATGAATAGCAAGTGCTCAGGAAACAAAGAAAGAACAGAAGTATCACTAGTAATGAAGATGGAGAAAGTAGGAAGAAACTCACCGCAAAGTATTCCTAGGCCGAGACAGAACATGAGAGTGTAGCCAAAGTAGAAGCTCGTCTGGAAGAACCCGGACATCTTGGTCTTGACGTGATAGTAATATATTGAGTAGAGGTAAACATACACGGCCGTGGAAGCGGCGGAGAAGAAGGAAGTCCACTGCCAGTGGTAGTTCTCCGCATTCAGCAAAAAGTATGTGCCGACGATGGTCACGCATACGGTCACGATTATGAGGATCAGGAATACCAGCAACATAAATCCATACACGTAGTAAACCTATAAGAATAATCGATCAGCTTCCAGTATCATTTGCTGCTACAGTCGAGTAATAAGAAGCTAGGGATTGAATTAAAAAATGTAAGATAGTTAGATAGTTCAGAGACTAAAGCATTTAAGTGAAAGTTCACAACATCGGGATAGAACAGGCACTAACCATACATTTTACCCAAATCGAACTTCAAGTTATCATGACTATATATATATATATATATATATATATATATATATATATTGTAAAACTTACAATAAATCGTGACAAGATGCCATGAACAAAGAGGGCGCAGTATCAAGTTTACCTTGTAATTCCAGAAGGATGTGAATACAAAGTACATCTCAATGAAGATACTGCCGAAAGGAAGCAGCCCTCCCATGAGGGAGACAACAGAGGGTGTGAGGTACCATTTCTTCTCAGGAATTGGTCGAGGAATAGTCTTCACACGACATGGATTGTTCGGAGTACCACTCCAATTTCTACCCACAACTGTCCCCAGAAGTGCCAGAGGGAATGAGATGAAAGCCCACAGAATAAACACGACCACCATCGTGCCGAAGGGAATAGCAGCTAATGATCGGTAGAATATGGCGATAGTGTTGAGGGCTAAACCAATTCCGAAGCACAAGAATGGAAAGAGGGATGCCGTGAGGATCATTGCCTTTATCCAGTTTTTACCTGTTATTAAAGACATTGTTAGAATTGGCATACTAATGTAGAAAATTTGACATTTATTTGCATACTCTTACGGGTGCATTTTTAAATGTATATGTATCTGCAAATCTCAATTTTCATGTATTTTCTTCCGAAATTTAATTTTTCCTAAATTACCCATGATCTCACAAAAAAGCCCCTCTTTGAACTGACAGAAACCAACTACTCTCCTTGAAAATTATAATTCCTTCAGTTAAGATATTGTCTTTTTCTATGAGAGTGCACTTTCAAGGGGTATATATTAATATTTTATAGGGTATGCATGTAGATAAATTACTTTTGTGATATAAATATGTAATAGCGCAAAATCTTAAAGCAAAAGAGCAACGAAAGTATTAAGATGATCAATTTATAAAAATCATACCGCCATTCCTAGAGTAAAGTCCACCACTAATGTAGCCTGAAATGAATGAGGTCAGGGCATAGCATACTATGAAAGTTGTGACAATAGCCCCTCGCCTGATAAAATGAGATGTACAACATTTTAGTGGAATAAGCAGCTACATCAAGTTACAAAAGATAAATGATGAAAAAGAATAAATTAGTCAGATGAATTCAAAGAAGAGTTACAACAGCATAGAAATAAAACTGCCTTTTACGTTCTCAAACTAATTCAATACTTCAATATTATTCAACAGGACGCAGAATTCTGTTTATGTTAGCTTAGTTGGTAAAATAAACCAGCGCAAGGGATCAATCAACAAAGAAATGAAAAAAGAAAACAAGCTAATAAAGAAATTATGTACAGATATTACATTGTTGCGACCAACTTGACTGGCTATTTTCATGGAAATAGTCAAGGTAGTAATCCTTTGCGCTGACATTTTAAATTAAGAATAAAATTTTCAATCATGAAAATAGCTTATGACCCTTTCAGTTAACAACAACTTCAACTAAGCATTTAAGAGATGTTATATGGTAATAAAGTATACATATATTGTTCTTAAAGTATATCATATTAGTAGTAACTCTATCATTTATGCAACGCTAGCTCTCTGAATCAGTGACTCAAAAGAAAAAAAAATTTCTCAACAGTATTGATTTTTTTACATACCCAATGTACAACATTCCAATGATTGCCAACAAAATTACTAGCAGAATAAGAGTTGCCAGCTGGGTGCCAATACCAACAAGAGCTGAAAGAAGGACTAAATTGCGAGGAGGCCGAAAAACATCCCCGTGCACAAGTTTCCATCCCGATTCTTCACTGACGTCTCTCTCCTATTAAAAAAGCAACCATGTAATTTGCAAGTAAAACTACAAGGAAAAAATATGTCAAATGTGCAATCCCAATCCTGCAAGTTTGTCCAAGATCTTTTCACGTAAACATTTTGCTCCAGAACTTTCTTATATATTGAGATCCTGTTTGTTTGAAGTACTAAAAAAGGATGCCATTTTGCAAATAACAGGGCTAAAATGGTCATTTTACAAGGAAAAACAGAAAAAAAAATTTCACTGTCAGCATAGAATTTTAATAAATGAGAAAGTTTAGGAACTAAAGTGTTTAAAGGAAAAGTTAGAAAGCAGCAATTTAAGCTAATTTCTTTGCTTCAGGGCGCTAACTATATAAACAATAAAAAAAAATTGCTATGATGATTACCAAAGTCTCGAGATCATCATCCTCACGAGCATATTTTGCATAATCGTTTCTAAGAGTTCGCATCAATATCATTGATACCAGGCCAGTGAGGAAAATAACCATCATGAAAGAATTGAAGATAGAGAACCAGTGAATCTGTAAAAGGCCAAAATCGCATATAATTAGAGAAGCTACTACCAGAACGAAGAAATAATATGTTGAGAGATATCCAGTAGGACAAAAATTCAGACAAAATAAAAACATAAAAGACCAGTTCTGATATTAGAAGAGACAAAATATGATGATTTGATGTGTGAAAATGCATTACCTGGTGCTCAAAGAAAGGATAGTCCAAGTAAACATCAAAACGTCGTGCAAATGTTACATTAGTAGGCATCCATTTGACTGAATATGTCATATCTAATGTCTTTCCTGCTTCCAAAAGCTTAGGACTTTCTTGGGTGAGATTGACATGAATGATCTGACAGAGTAACAAGGATAAGAGAGGACCCTACACAGTTCCATAAAAGAAAAAAAGAACAATTTTATAGAGCTTTACCAAGCACAAACCTGATTGCCATTGTATCTGACAACAATGTTCTTATGGGTAAAAAGATAATGCTTATTTTCATTGTTCTTGTCAGTCTCCCCCACAAAGCCTGGATAAAGCGAAAAAAATGGTAGGTACCAAAAGATATTGAAGACGACATCAGAAACAAAACAAAGGGAAAAATTGAATGCACGATGAAGTACAAGAATCCATACCCCACAAAGGCAAGTCGTCTAGATCATCGGGCCAAGCAATAAATAGAGTGAATGAGAGTGGCAGCCACGAGAATATGAAGGATGTCAGAGAATTATTAAATATATATATATATATAAGAAATAAAATGAAATTGTCAACCATGAAAGACTTTGTAAATAAAAAGAAGCCAAGTAGAAAATAAGAAAATAGTTAACAATATACCAATGAAGAATTCAAACCAATATGAGCCCTCAATAGCATCTGTGAATTGCTTAACCTTTGAAGAATCAAGCTCAATTGGACAAATGGAGCCCTTCTCGACGTTTCCTAGTGAAATCAATTTCCAGATGGTTAGTTAGAAAAATTAACCTATTTTGAGGTCTTGGATCAAACAATAATGATCTTATTTCTTTTCTCAAGCTAATATTGAAGCAAGATAAGAAAACACACAAAATAATGGTCAACATACTTCCAAATTTTATGTCGACCTGACTGTCGATTAGCTCATTTCCACCCAGAACCTCTCCAAGTCCGCCCCATTTATGTGCAGGGTTTTCTGATGGCTGGCAAAATGGAAGGCTGTAATAGTTGTATGTCTCTTGCGGATTGTTATAAGGGCCAACCTTGTTTACCCACAGCGTAACAGGATCCTCAGCTTGGTACTGCCATGTATCAAACATAATCAATACCTTGTACAAATCCACCTTGCTGGTAATTGAAAATAAAAAAGAAATAACTTTTCCTACTTCTCTTGTTTTTTATTCATGTGATAGAGCTATCTCAAGATTATTTGATACTTCAAGGATTTCTTCAGACAGATTTTACTGATGTAGAGTCTCTTTAATTGGTTAGATTGTACAGTAGGCCCCAAACATTTTAGGAAGTTTCACTTTAGCCGCTGAACTTTTAAAGCGGCTGTTGACTGCAACAATAGGTTAACATGCAACAAGAGTTTGATAGTTCAGGGACCGCGTCACCAAGTAAAACTTGGCAAAAAGTTTCAAGACCAACAATGCAGTTAGCAGATCACTAATGCTTATGTGGCTCCATGCAGGCTTTAATGGCAGCCAAATTGGCTTAGATATTAGTCCTATTAACGTAAGTTTACAGAAAGGACATATATGTAACATTAATGTAAGATCAGGGTGTTGCATATCCACTTTAAAAGATCAAAGACTAAAGTGAAACTTTGGAAAAAGATCAGAGGCCAATGGTGCAAATGTACCCTTTTTAGTTCTATGGGGGCATTGCTTAGACAATTAAGAAGTCGGCCTATGTGCCCCAGCGGTAGATGTTAAAGCAATTGATGTAACATCTTATATAAAAGGGTACGGCCTAACATCCAACTTGCCTCTTAGGAGGAGAATCTTGTACAATGACAGCTCACTTTGGACTCTAAAAGCTAAGGACATAAACATTTGGACTTTAAATGCTAAGGACATAGTAAGGTTTCCCATCAAGTACATACTTGTAGCACATGCATAAACACATAAAGAGCTAGACAAATTGTAAGTAAGTTAGAGGACAAGGAATACATCTCTCTTCCAAATAGTGGAAAATAAAATTCCCATGACAAAATGGAAGACAATCAAAAAATGCTAATTATTCGTCAAATGAGAATCTGAATTACAAAATAGCTCTGCACATTTGCACAAGAAGTTGCAAACCACCAATTGCACCTATGGTAAGTGTTTCTGTGAGACTAGTACAGTTCACGAACAAAATTTATCTAGTTAGCAAATTTTCACAAAGCTAGTCACAATCATAGGATACTGATTATCTACACAACAAGTTGCATTCAGAAACAAAATACGAGCGAGTATTGACCTATATTTTGAAGAATCAACTCTTTAATCATCAGAGAGTATGTTCGCAAGCAATAGATCTCCTCCACATAAACGCAGATAGCTCAACGCGAGTAAGCAAAACAGAACCCATTTTCACGCCCTAATCGCACAACTGCCTCAATTCACCAAGAGATCGACACACCAAAACAACTAAATCGAGATCTAATCCCCACAAGGGACAAATCGAAACCCTAACCAAATAGTCCAACACTACACACCGCACTCGGAAAACCCACAGATCTGAGCAACGACCCCGCCAGATCCGTACGATTCGAGCCGAGATCTCGCGCCGAATAAGAACACCGAATCATCGATCTAGGGTTCGGGAGCGCGTACCTTGTGATCGGACTCCGCGGCGGAGGCGAGGAGCGGGAGGAGGAAGACGACGACGATGACGAGGAGGAGGAGGAGGAGGAGGGGAGGGGGCGATTTGACGGCGGAGAGCATCGCGGGGGCCGGATCTGAGCGCTCTCGATTCGCCCCTCGATCGCGATATAGAGAGAGAGGGGGAGGGTTTGGAGAGGGGGAGAGGAGAGAGAAAAAGAGCTTTTGAGAGAAGCCCAAATCCGCAGCTACAGCTTCGTCCTACAGCGTCGACATGGGAACGGGAAAATGAAATAAAGAGAGAGAGAGAGAGAGAGAGAGAGAGAGAGAGTAGGGAGTGGAGACGATACACGATGCGAAAGCATGTGGAGGCGTGACCTACATATATATACAGCGACAATGGAATGCGTAGGATCTCTCCGGATCTTCTTTTTTTTCTTTTTAAATTTTCCTTTTTTTAAATTTATATCTTTATTTTGCTCTAAAAAGGAAAGTTTTTTTTTTTGTTTTTATTTTTTTTGGGAGCAATTGCTTATATATCCTTAAAAAGTTTTTGACTTTCTTATTATCCCTCTCAGAAGGCTAATATTAAAAATACTTTTTTAACATTCCAAGTTATTTCAAATATACTCATGGAGTTAAATTCTATTAGTGAACTGTTAGAAACAACCGTTATCTCTGTGAAATTACTATTTTGCTCTTTGAAATATATCCTTTTATCGTCATCAATTTTTCTTATTTGTCCTAAAATTAGAGATAAAAGAAGTATTTTGATTTTTTGCCTTTCCAAATATACCTTTTTACGGTCACTAAATTTTTTTATTTGCACTTAAGTTAAGGGCAAAAAAAATATTTTGATTTTTTTTTAAATCTAGTAGAAATTTAATCCGGATTTAACCTGAGATGCGGGGTTATTTTGAATAATGGAGAAATATACGATGTGGTATAATTGAAACAAAGAAAAAAAGTAATGATATATAAGATAGTATTTCAGAAGTTTCGAGGATATATTAGACATTATCCCTTTTTTATTATGGTCTAAAACTGTTCAAGTACTTTAAATTTAAACTCTGTAATTTTTGAAGTGTTATACTTTTAAAAATATTTGGCCAAACTGTATAATGGATGATCGTGCCATGGTAACGGGTGCATTCTTTTATTTTTCTTTTTCAATTTTGATGATTTTTTAGCTTTGTTTTATTTTTATTTTTGGAATTGGAAACTTGTTTTACAAACATGGAAAACATCAAAAATTTGTCACGTAGCATTTGTTTAGATAGTAGATGTGGAAATAATAGTAAAAAATCCTTCTCATTCCACTAAAGGCATGAAAATTCATATAAATATAGTTTTTTATACAATAAATATCAGTATATCAGTTTAATAGACCATTAGTTACTTATTTAACAAGATGGCAAAAGGAGAAATTCGGGTCGGGTTTCGGGCATCCGAAACCTATTGTGGATGTGGGTCGGGCTCAAAAAGTTAGGCCCGTTTAAATTTTGGATTCAGTACAAATCCCATCCATATGTTCGCAGCTAATAATGTACATGCTTGGCAACTAGACCTAACCAAAACCGGCTCCACCCGTCCGACCCGGCCCGATACATCGGATTACGCCGGTCGTTAGATTTTAATCCTTTGATTGATCGGATTCAGTTCGACCTAAAAATTTCTTTTCATCGCGGTGAGTTTGGACCGGGCTCGAGCTGGGTCGGACCCGAGAAGGACAAAAGTGTGGGCTCGTATTCTGACTCTGGTCGGGTCGGGTCGAGCTCGGTTTTGTTGAGACCTATCCAAGAGGAACACATTTTGTTTATTAACAACCTAGTGTCTACTATTGAGAGCTCATTTTCTTTTCGAAAAGGGTATTTTTGTTATTTCTCAATTCGTGATTCATGCTATGTTTCGGAGTTCTAATTATTTTGATCATAAACCATAGAGAAAGTATATAGCTCGACATTTTGCAAAGGTGCGTCCCAAACGTTCGAAACTTTACGGTTCGTAAAACATTAAAAATGACCACTTAATGTGTGCTTGTTTCATCAAAAGTGAAGAGTGGTGAAGCGATTTTCGACCGTAAATATTTATTTTCGTTATTTGGTTCACCGTAACTTCCTCTTCGGTCGAAACTCAAACCTTCCAAAGTGGGCCAAAATCAGTTACAAAAATTATGATAATAATGATTAATTAGCTATTAACTTATGTCTCACACCTAAGGATTCTTGTGGTTCCGGAGAATCCAGCTAGTAAGATGAATGTTAACTAATGTATTTTTCTGGACACCGAGGTCTTCCATCTCTTGAGTGTGCTATCTGCCCGGTAAGCGGGAGGTGTTCCTTTGTCCGGGACAGGAGAGATGGCTGAGTGGACTAAAGCGGCGGATTGCTAATCCGTCCTAACTCTGTAGCTGATTCACTTCTTCCTTATTCAATGAGAAGAGGCAGACTAAAACGGAGACAGCTCGAAAGTGCGTCTTGTGGTGCTCTGAATTCTCTCCTGGTTTTGTTCCTTCCTCGGTAAAGGGAATGTCACTCAGCGATGGAACCAAGGCGCGGGCCTCATTGATAAGTGCTACAAGATCTCGAAGGACAGCAGAAGGAATAGATGTACCAAATAGCGTCTTATCTTTTATGTCATTTTTTTGCTGTTAAACAAATAGCAGAATTAGTAGATCTTCAATTCCACAGCTATACAAACAAATAGCGGAAGAGAAGTAATTTTTATCCGAACTCCCGTTCGCCCTAAAGTTTACTTCAATCTGAGCTTTACATTCGGTGAAACAAACACTCCCGAGCGATGCATTAGTGTGCGGCGGAAACTACATTAAGCCCAACAGACTTCGAGCTTTGGGCCTGAACTGGGCCTTTAGGCTAAACTTGGCCCAAAGCCCAATTTTTTTTATTTTGCTTGGGCTTAATTTGGCCCAATCCAAATGCATTATGGGCCTTAACTGATTTTTAATTTTTGTCATTAAGAAGTGGATAAAACTTAGTAGTGCCCCACTTTTCTCTTTAATAGGGGATTAATTGGTCCATATATAAAAAAAAAAAACTAATATGTTACTACCTATTTTACTTGAAAACATATCAAAACACCTCTTCTCATGACTAGCTCATAAGTTTTACGCATAATTTCTGCCAAATGTTGTGTTTAATTCTTTTTTCGCAAATTAATTAATGTATAGCTATTGTAAAATTTACAACATTAAAATATCATGCTCTATTATTAGCTTATTAGCTTTTATTTCACGTCCTATTAGAGCAAGAGGTTATAAGTCCAAATTCCACCAAACTTCTGGTTTCGTTCAATGTTTTTCCATTTAATTCAAGTCTATATTTGAGGCCTATTTAAATATCTCGAGTTCAGGCATGCAAGGGTGTATTGAATATAAAAGGTATAGTAAAGCACTGTTCTATATCAGTTTAAGCTTTGTAGTAATCTATTGTATTGCTAAAGATCAAAAGAGGTAATGAGATTAGGGTAGGTGAGGAGAGTGGAAATTATAATATACTTTGCTTGTGTTAGGTGCTTTAATTTGGTGATGATGTAACAATAAAGATCCTAGGAAGTTTCCACTATGCTTCACATTTTCTAGATTGTTTACTAGTCTCTTAATTGGTGATGTAGTCATGATATTTTGGTGTTTATAAGTTGTGTCACTCATGCATTTGTGTTTTCTCCCATGCATGCCTCATCAAACCCCACCTACTTTGAGTTTTAAATTGGAGATGTGGGATGTTGGGTTGTAGCTTTGTTAACTCCCTCTCTCTCTCTTGCTCTCCCCATCCTGTGTTAAAACTATTTCTGAATTGTATTTTATCAAATTAATTATTTAAAAAATATAAATATCAGTCGTAAACCTTTCTCACTTTAAGAGGTTTTGAATTCAATTTTCATATCCAGTGGATTGATCCCACAATATATGGGATTTTCTGATCGTACCCATATATACTACAAATTAATTACTAGCCACTTAATTTGTCTTAACAAGGTTTTAATTAATGAGGCTAATCAAAAGAAAAACATTGTATATGCATCTATGACCATAAATAATGATATAATAAAAATTTAATAGGAAAAAAAAATTAAGTAGAGGGGGACAAGAACCGAAAGAAAAGCTATCATTGCATAAAGATAACTTAGTGTGTGACAAGTATGACAAAGTTGGTAGGTATAAGAAGGTTAGGCAGGTAAAGAGCTAGCCATATGGTCCACTCCCTTTATTATCTAGTACTTACTAATTAATATTCCATAAAGTGCAAAACCCACCTTTTTTTTGTCCTTGATAAAGCTTAAATTTTTCAAGGAAATTTGAAGTCATACAATTAAGCTTTATCAAGGGGAAAAGAAAAGAGTAAGTTCTTTTTCAAGTATGAACCGGTATCTTTAAAAGTCACAGAAAAGATATAGCAGGTGTCTGTAGTAATAACTTAATTGGTAAATATATTACTTTTAGTAGAACTAGTCTTTATTGGGAAGTTGGTATTGTTCAAATGAGCTATGGCATTAGCTTGCTTGTCGAAGTGCAAATTATCATCAAACTTAATTGGTTTTTTCGCTGAAATTTCTATAAATGTATTACTTGAAAAGATTGTTTAAAAAATCACTAATAATATATATATATATATTTGGAATACTCACATCTGAACAATGATTCTCAGAATCAAGAAACAATTTTCCAAGCCAAATCAAAACACTCACTCATTGAAGCAACAACAAAAGGAATGCTAAAATTCCAAAATTGCCTCTTGCAAAACACCATCTTTAATGGTTGATAATAATGATAGTTTCCACCCCAAGTAAAGCATGCACACACACAAAAAAAAAGTCCTTATAAGGTCACTAGTGGGGGCTAATGGCTTCTAGAAGGTAAGCCCCATAAGATATTCTAAAAGCCATCCACTAATCTATTTATAATTAAACCCCATGGATTAGGACATTGAAAACAAAAAGCAATTATATAAGAATAAAAAAGGACAACTAGGACTTCATGAAAAAAAAAAAAAAAAAAAAACAGGAGAGATAGGGTGGTTTTATTGAAGGAAGGGTAGGGGGGATGGAGGAGTGATGTCATTTTGGCTACCAACCACCAACTACCACCGCCAAATGTATCCTTTCCTTAGATTGTTCTTTCACAATCCAACAATTAACACCATCATCATCTCAAACCCCAACTTGCTAGAGAGAAAGAGAGGGAGAGAGAGAGAGAGAGCAACATCATCTCCCCCTAGTTGAGAGAGAGTGAGAGTGAGAGATGAGAGGGGGGTGCATGGGGTTGTAGATAGGGATGAGCCCACCACTTCAATCATTGGTGAGCATGATATTTTTATCGAAGGACCAGTTAATCTACAAGCTTTAGCTGATAGATGGAGAAACAGTCACACATTTTGTACAGATCAGAGTTAAACCTACAAAGTCAAGTGATCGATAGAAAAGTTCTTACATATTATACACGGACCAGAATTATTATTTATGGTCCATATTATGGATTTATATTCTTGGTATACTCTTTTGAATGTGTAATTAGAATCAACTAGCATTTTGCAGGAATCTAATGCATGTATAAGCGGCCTAAATGGACCGATCGAATTGAAGAACTAACTAGATGAGATCAGATGAGTCGAGGCAAATAATATTTGGTTGAAAGAACCATATGACAAATAAACTGCAAAAAGCTTAGTCCAAAGTAAGAGAGGTATGAATTGTTGGCTATTTATTATTAGCTAAAATAGGTTCAACTTCTTGCCCTGTGGCAAAGGACACAGGAGACTAATAAGTTGAGTTGGCTGAGCCTAATAAATTGAGTAGAACTGCGGTCCATAATAAATCTAACGGCAAGAGACCCAACAATTGATCAAACGTTCAGGTGGGTTAAGTCAGGTTAAAACCCATGAGTGCTATGACTGAGCCCTTAAATACGATGAGTGTGTCCTTCCTATTAGTACGTAATTTTGGTAATTAGTTAGTATTTACGATCTACAAGTGATATTAGAGTCAGTGGCAGGAGTTCAATTCTCACACGCTGCATTAACGGTGCAGGTGTTGGAGAGGGATTATTGACTATTTATTATTAGCCAAAATAGATCCAACTTCTTGCCATGTGACAATAGGTTCATGAGACTAATAAGTTGAATGAGCTGCAGTCCGTAATAGACCTAATGATAAGAGACCCAACAATAGACCTAACATTCAGGTGGGTCGAGTCAAAACATAAACTATTAAGTGAAAAACTCTTATGCAAATATTTGAATTAATTTAGATCTTGTCCTTTAATCCTTACTTTCTCTTTAATCTTGTTTGTTGCAGTATTCTTTTAAGTAGGATTTGGATTGTAATTAGAGAACTCTAGTGGCAAATGGAAGAGATCAAATAACTCAACAATGCATTTGGAGGTCAAATAGGAATATTAACCTCTTTAGCACACCAAAGATCATCTCAATTGTAGGCATTTGCTTTCCCAACAAGTGTTCCCACCTCTTTATTTTTATTATCATTTTATTTTTAAACTTCTAATATCTAGCCATTTGGAAAGGTTTAAGTGCATTAGATGTGGAATCTCTCTCTCCCATTTTTTAGGTACTTTAGTTGTCAAAGTGTTGATGTTGATGTGTTGTGAGTGAGCTCAATATGATCAAGTAACTCTTTTTGGGTTGAGTGTACTGTTACTAAGCTTTCACCAATACATAATCTCTAGAAAATATATGGCACAAATCACTTTACCTTGTATTAAAAACTTTAGTCATTTTTTCTACAGTAAAAATATTTCATATTAAAACTTTTACTTTAGGGCTTAAAATCCCTTATATTAGCCTCCTCCACAGCTCAAAATTGTTACAACATTTAGGAAATTTTATAGCAAGACCAAAATTAGGTATATATTTTTCATATATATATATATATTCTCATAATGAGATGCATGGTACAAAACATTGCACTTTACCTAATCTATTACTTTCTCTTCTTCTAATGCTCTAATATATCTAAATGCATGTGGATTCTGAATATTTTGGCACCTGCATTGCTCATTCTCAAGCCCTAGATGGTAACACAAGCATATAGCTTCAGTATATGCAGCGGCGGCCACTCCGATGGCTGCGGTGGTGGCAGCAGTTGTCGATAATGGCTCTGCAAAAGAGGAAGGGGACTCTTGGGGTGAGTAATGCGGGAGACTTATCGAGAGATCAAGATTAAGATCGAGACAACGATGTTTCTCATCGTCGTCGACAGTGGCAGCAGCAGCAGCGGGTGCAGTGGACGGTTCCGATTGTTGTTGCTGTTGTTGCTGCTGCTTCTGATGTTGGTGTTCGGGTGCAGAGGCGGAGGTGGAGGAGTTGAGGGGGCGGTGCGTGTGGGGGTCGAGACCACGACTAAGGATCTTGCGTTTGATATGTGTGTTCCAATAGTTCTTGATCTCGTTATCTGTACGACCAGGTAGGCGACCAGCAATCAAGGACCATCTGGTAATTTTGACAAAAAAATAAAAAGAGAGTAATGAAAATTTACGATTCATTTCGGAGGCAATTTTCAATCAAAAGAAAAATAATAAAAGAAAAAAAAAACAATAAAATAAAAAGAAAAAAAGTGTTTAAATTTATTACTTGTTCCCTAGTAAGCTATGTAGCTTGATGATGAGCTCATCTTCCTCCTCTGTAAAATTCCCTCTTTTCAGATCCGGCCGTAGGTAATTAATCCAACGGAGGCGACAACTCTTACCGCATCTCAACAATCCTATACATCCACACACAAAAAAAAAAAAAAAATTCTAATAATTAAATCCCGTGAACCAAAAAACAAAAACCACAAGTGAAAAGTAGAACTTTATTCTTATTGACACCTTCGCGGCTTTCATTTATTTATTTTACTAAATTAATGCGAAATAATCGTTATTCTTCAAAATCTTAAGCTATCAGAGAACGGCAAACTTAAGCTATCAGTTAATGATGTTTATATATTTTATATTCAACACTCCTTAAGTGCTCTAATATTATGTTAAATAATGCAAAAAAATCGCTACTCTTAAAAAGCTCAATCTATCAGAGAACGGTATTTATATATTTTATATTCAACACTTTTTCAAAAAAACAATACTTTAATTTCAACTATTTTCGTAAAACTAAGTTCATTTTCACGAGAGAGGCAATGATCCTTTGCTGGTGCTTTCGAATATCGAAAAAACGCTTGTTTAGTGGGATTAATTTTGCTAAATTGTCCCATTTCCTTTCCCTCTTTCCCGCTCTAATTTCTCGCGCTTGTTATTTATTTCTTTCTTACTCTTTTCTGAGGTCATGTTGTCTCATTTTCATAGCTAAATTTATTTTTCTCTACGAATGAAGCTAGTCGTAAACTATTTTTTTTCCTAAAAAAACTATTTTTTTTTTGTTGTAAAACTCTACATCTAATTACCCAAAAATTTGAATAAAAAAAAGAAAAGTTAATTAAACCATGCTGATCTCTCTCTCGAAGTAAATAGTATGTAATGCTCTCTTTTTCTCTAAAAATTAAATATATGTAAATATGTAACAATTAGAATTATGCTACTATACTATCGATAGTACCAAGGATTTGGTGCTATCGAATTTTTGGCCGTTGGATGAAAGGATATGCGTTAGGATGATAATGGTCCCCTAGAGTTGAGTGGGTGGTTGGTTGAATTGTATAATCTAACGGATGAAAATGATCAAAAGATAAATCTAACGGCAGAAAACTTGATAGTATCAAGAGCTTGCTACTATCGATAGTATAGTAGTCGGACTCGTAACAATTATATATGTATATACCTGCGGCTTTGGGGAGAGATCTCCAACAACCTTCGCCATGGGCTTTGATGTATGCGACGAGGCGCTCGTCCTCTTCCTTTGTCCACGCTCCTTTGTTGGTGTGAGCCTTCTCACAGCATGGGGACCTCCCCATAATAATATCTATGTGTATATATATCTATCTATATGTGTGTGTTTGTGTATCTATATATGTATATATATATATATATATATATAGATATAGATATAGATAGTAGTTGTGTGAGAAGAGAGAGAGAGATAATATGTGATTTGGAGAAGATGGTTTTCTCTCTCTAGTTATAGGTTTAAGAGGTGAGGAGTGAGATTGGAGTGGGGAGTGGAACACATAGAGAGAGAGAGAGAGAGAGAGAGAGATGGAGCAAGAGAGAAACAAGAGGGTTGGGGACATATATGGGAGTCCATGGGGGGAGATTTATGAGGTTCATTGACTTGATCTTATTGGGCCATTTGACCAACTTGGGAAAGGAAGAGAGAGAGAGGGGGAGGAGATGTAGAGAGAGAGAGTGAAGAGGTTGTTGCTTGCACCTGGTGCACCACCACGTCAGTCCTATGGCGAAAAAATGTGATACATATTGTTGACTTAAAAGGAGCCAACATCCTACTCTGAGGTGGAAGGACGGGTTGTGCCGAGTCACATTCGAAATGAGGCCGAAGGCTGGATTGGATCAAGTCTTGTTCGAAGTGGTGAGAGGTCTGTTGAGTCGAGTCACAAATCGATGTCCGTGGACGCTGTGTCTGTACATTTTAAGTGAATTAGTTGTATATTTCTAACAGTTCGATTTTTAGAATTAATGATCAGTGCTAATAATTCTATAGATATGATTTAAATATTCTATCTATTTCGATAAACAATAACATAGTATAGAGATCGTTCATATTTGGTAAAAATATAATTATTATGGTGCCAAAAAATAGTAAAGTATATTTTTATATGCTTTAATGCATGATTGACATGGTGTACCAAGTGCATGTAATAATTTCTAGAGAGAGAGAGAGAGAGGATCGAGAAGGGTAGTTGCAAAGCTGAGCAGTAGGTGTACTCCTTTTACTTAATTATTTGCTTATTTCTTATTATGTGGTAGGATATTTTTCTATTATGGAACTCTCTAATAATTAGACACAAATAGAAATTCTTTTGGTAAAAATGCATGTATACGTAAATAAACAACATAATTCTACCAAATTTAGACTTTTTATTAGTTATTAATTAAGCTGATGAAATTATAAATGTTAATCTTACCACGCAAATTAATGTCCCGTATCTTTTATTTGGATCATGCATGTCACTTCATCTTTTTTTATTTCTCTATCAACTTCTTCTGATTATAATATCTTTCTCTTCTGGCCGGTTATCTTCGCTAATTAATTAAACAACACATTATTATTATTATTTGAGAGTAAACTCACATCAATGACTAGCCCTACTAAGTATTCTAGAACATGCCTTCAAAGAGAAAAACATGAAGGAAAAAAAAATTACTATTCTGGAATACCTACCACATTAATTAATTTATTAATTATTGTTTGTTTCTTTTGTGGGGAAAGAGTTAGAAATTCCTCTTGAGTTGGTGCAAGTTTATGCACACACTAGTGTAGTAACCCGTGCGATGCGACGGACAAAAAATTAGAGAAAAAATTAAAAACAGGGATGATATACATTTTCATAAATTCATTGAAATTAACTTTTAAAATTTTACATCTTAATTTTTAAAATATTATTTCCGATTTGTAAGAAATTTCAAGTTTGAAATGAAAATGTAAACTTTAAAAAAAACATATCGAAAACTGTATTTCAAATAAAATATCGATCTTTTTGTAGAAATTCAAAATTATAGCTTTAAAATACAACAATAAAATAAGACTAATTGTAAAATCAACATATCCTTTAAATATTACAAAAAGTTAGGTCTTGTGACACCTTTGCTCAGAGTACTCACTTCTTATCTTCATCAGATTCAGAAGAGTTGATCACACTACAAACCAAAGTACACATTCAAATTATTTTATTTCTATTGTTAAATGAATTACTAAGAATTTACTTTATTAATTTAATAAATAATATTTTAAAATAATTGTTACCTGTGCACTGTTTTCTTTCCTCGTGATTGCTTCAAAACTTCCTCCGATTTGGACTGGTAACTTCTTGTGAACATAATTTTAGAAGTTGTGCATGTAAAAAAGTATAACTAATCAAAACTTTTTGATGAAACAATGGAAAAGACAAATTATTTGGTTTAAAAAAAAAATATAAAATTATTACCTGAGAGCTCTTTTTCTATTTCCTGATTTCTTTCCAGTTTCCTCAGACTTGTTTAAAGAACTTTACATAATTGCAGTTTACAAAATTGTACAAATAAAATAATTTAAATAAATCAATTGTTAGTGAAATGTTCAAATAGTATAGAAAGAAAAATAGACATTATATAAGTTTACTCACATTGCATGAGTCCTAGTACTTGCAGATATTTTGTCCAATGTACAATTCTGCAATTCTTTAGGACTTGTTGGTGCATCATCTTCTGCAACGTCTACATCATCTTCTTCTTTTTCCTCAATTTTAATTTTTGCAAGTAAAGGAATCTGAAAAAACTTTGTAACTGTAAAAGATTGTTTGCTTGCATTAAACCTGCGAGTGTCTAGTGAAACTTGGAAGTTATAAGTTTGGCCAAGAATATTTCTAATAACAGAAGAAAGTGAAAATCTGTTTGAATTTGTTGAAGTCAGATGTTAACTGTCACTTGTAATGTTTTCTAAATCAATTTGGATGTGATGTTCATAATTTTCTTATAGCTGTTCATTTATTGGGCATTTGTCCAAAAAGTAATATACAGCAGAAACAAAGGGATGATTAATTTGTCTGATGCTGGTTCAAGTAGCGTCTAATTTCTGGAAGCAATATTTTTGTAGATTGATAGTCTCAAAAAAGGCACTGGCAAAAAAGGAAGCAGAAAAGGTTGCATTTTTATTGAAAATGAAAGAGAACACATCCATCAGTGAGAGATCAAAGCAAATGGCAGAGCGAACACCCCACGGTCTCAAAGGCTTAGCACCACGAACACAACCAACTCAATGGTAACGAAATCAACTAACCAAGATAATAGAAGGGTGCCTATATCTCCAATATCGATGTAAAAGATGGCAACAGAATATGTGTCGTTTCATCACAGACGGCCGAGCTTGAAAGGTCCAAATCTTGGAAAAACTAAATCAGCTTTAACTTATTGGGCTTCATTGGTAGTATGATTCATCATAGCTTTCGGGTTTTGAACGATTCTTCATGGTCAATAAATTTCACTTGTACATTACATCTTAGCAGTGTCCTTAGTTATGAGAAGCTATGTTGCAACTAAATCAAGTTCAGATTCAACGACAATCGTAGTTCCTTCCATATGTTTGTACTCTCCTCACTAACATATTTCATGTTGAACCAATCTTCTATACAGCATGACATTCCAGATCACATATTAGTAGGAATAGTATTTTATTTTGCTTACTATTTTATCCTCCATATGTTACCCCAATTTCAATTCTATGCCCTGAATTCTAATTCAGAGCCTTATCATTAGTCTACTGTTTGGAAAGTGGGCGTAATTAAAATCAATATTGAAAATAACAAATTTGTACTTAAGGCACTTAATTTTGCTAAACACACCTAATTGCATACTTTAAAAACTAAAAAAAATTCCAGAAGCACTTCTAAAATATAAAAATATCCCGATAAAAACATATAAAATTTAGCTAAATTGCAAACCATTTTATTTGACATCAAAACTCTCAAAAAATTTTGGTTTTACATCACAAAACTATAACATCAGCCATTACATACAAAATCAAAATGTATCAAACTTGAAATAGAGTGAATCTTAGACAAACAGATCGTGCCTCTGCCGCAAGTAACATTACATCATATCGAACTTTAGGCAATAAAATTATAGTTTAAAAAGAAAACACATGAAGAGATGCAATATTCATAGACATTTCAAGTAGATCTAAATTCAATAGCAAAAAGGCGCATAAATACTTACAGTATCACGGAATCAACGTGAAGCAAAAACACGTAGAACAGCCGTTCGGTATCACTATCGCTTTCCTGGAAAAAGGCATTAATTAAAAAGAGAAAAAAAATTAATACTGAATAGAATCATAGGTAGATAAAATTGAAAAACAAAACAGTAGAAAAATATTTATATCTCATAGGCAGAGAAAATATTGGGTTATCAGATGCAGATAAAATAGCCATTGGAGATGTCATTATATAGCCAAATGGACAACGTGCGGGTATAGGAATCGGCGGCTTGAAACGCTCACCACAGTAGATTAGTCTAGAACCAAAACTGATGACGAAGAGAGACGAAACGACATCAAAAACTTGACGCTCCGCTGATTTAGTGCATCTAATAACCCGTGGAGGATGCTTCGATTCCGGCATAAAAAACGGCGATAACGGAAGAGAAAACGACGATCGAAGACATGGCGGTGAGAGAAGAGATGCATCGTGTCCAAAGGAAGATGCAATTCAATTAATGTGGCAGCCCAAGGAAGAGGAAGCGAAAGAGGGCATCGGTTCAGGTTCAAGTAGGAAGAGAAAGAGGGCATACCTTTGGACCCTTCTCGGTTCAAGCAAGAAAAACGACGGTTCAACCAAAGAAAAATGAACTGGGTTCGGTTCAACCAGAGAACTTTATTCGGTTCAGGGTGGAGCTTTTATTTGGTTTTATTCGGTTCAGGGTGGAGCTTTTATTCATCCATTATTGGTTCGGTTCAAAAAATTAAAAGAGAAATTTGGTTTAAAGATAAAAATAAAAATATATAGAGCAATTGGTTCGGTTCAGTCCAATTATTAGTTCGGTTCAAAAAGTTAAAAGAGAAATTTGGTTTTAAAGATGGAAATATATAAAGCAATTGGTTCGGTTCAGTCCAATTATTGGTTCAGTTCAAAAAGTTAAAAGAGATGGAAATATATAAAGCAATTGGTTCGGTTCAATCCAATTATTGTTTCGGTTCAGTCCAATTATTGTTTCGGTTCAAAAAGTTAAAAGAGAAATTTGGTTTAAAGATGAAAATATATAGAGCAATTGGTTAGGTTCAATCCAATTATTTGCTCGGTTCAAACGGTTAAAAGAGAAATTTGGTTCAATTATTTGAAGAACTTGAGCCGGTTCAATTATTTGAAGAACTTGAGCCGGTTTAATCAAAGAGTTGTGGAGCCCATACTTAACAAAGAGATGAAAACTTGACACGTGGCAGTACTTAATTAACAAAGAGAGGAAAACTTGACACGTGGCAAGTTGGTAAGAGGAATAATGAATAGTAATAGATAATAGATTATTGTTTACTCCCCAACTTTAGTTGGAACAAAAACCAGATCATTGTGTGATAAGTGAATGATCATCCTTAATTCTAAAACACTGTAACTATTCCAGCTCACTAGAATTAATAACTTATTGAGTCTAAATCACTGATTCAAAATGCTTAAGCCCAACTTAGAGTCTCTGATCCTTACGTACTCGATCATAATCTCTTTTCCATTCAAAGTAGAACTATTAGAGCGCCATATACATATTAATTATGAGTATACAGAATAAGATTGATATGTAATTACGTATTATCAGAAAAATACCTGACCATGCTAATTATTGGCCTTGACCACATCACCTACCGGTCTCTAATCTCTCTTTTGCTGCATACATGCATGCATGCTTGCCTTAAAAACCAAATACTTTGCATCTAGAAATAAAAAGGAATTAATATATATATATATACACACACATACATATTGTCACTGTACTCTCTCGATATTGTAAGTTGGTGTTAGTACTTTTTATTTGCACATTTTAGTTCTAGAACTTTAATATGTATTACGCTTAATTTAGTATCCACTATAGTAATATTAAAAAAAAATTGTTGTAAAGTATTGTTTTTAATCTTGCTTCGATTAAACGAAAATATGTCAAGCATTTTATAGAAGATCATTTTGTTAAAAAAAATATAATAACAATAAGTTTTTAATAAGTAGGAACTTAAAGTGCAATAAATGTGAAAGTTTAATGACTAGACTATTTAAATATGTAAGGACTAAATTGCAATATTTTCTTCTATAAGTCAGGGGCTCGATAATAATTTTTTACAATCAATAAGAATTGTTACAAATCTTATAGTAGTAAATGACTAAACAAGATGATTATATTATCACGACGGCACAAACTGTTATAATAAAATATATTTTATAATAATTTAATTTCTGATGCAATTAAGTTGATGTAATAGAATAAAATTGTTGTAGTAATATTATTCTTTGTCTGAATAAATGTCCAACCATACAATTATATCAATCTCTATCCATGGATCTTAAAGTCTCCAAAAGTGAAATAAAAAAAAATTAATAAATAAACAAGGAAAGGAAAAAGGACATTGATTTATATAACCAAATTGACCCAGCCCAAGCAGGAAGTGGCGACCATGGGATGAACAAAGGGTGTGGTGCTCCACCTGGAGAAGAAGCACTAGCCACACTTTTTTTCTTAAAAAAAAAAAGAGAAAAAAAGAAAAAATATGGTCATTGGTAATACTTTTTTTTGTTTTTAATTTTTAAGTAATTGGTTCAAGTAAAGGGCATATATAGTAATAAATTGTATACAAAATTCTCAATCACAATCACTTACTTTATCTTTACATTATGTGTAATCAGGATTTGAAATTTTTATTCTAGTTGAAAAATCTCAATTCGATCATCGACAAGAATATTTTTACTAACTATACTAGTAGTCAGATACAATTTAATTGTTAACGTTATTATATCTAATTTTTCAGAGAGTTGGTGGGCTTTGAGATTCTAGAAGACAAATTAACAAAGATGGCTGAAATTCTAACGCAATCTTAAATATTTTTGTATCAATAAAGAAAGTAAAAAGTGCTTCTAGAGAGGGGCTTTGATCCACGGAGTGTATATATTTTAATTAAAGTATCTTTCCACATAATTATTAGACATTTTAATTTTGCCAAAATCATTTGTCATTAGAGGTTTAATTAGTTCCATATAAAGAGAGAGAAATGAATACTCTTTAGTAATAGATTCATTCGTAATAAAACACCTATATATATATATATATATATATATATATATATGAAAATTCAGAATCATCAACGCGCGAAGTTAGAGGATAAACAAGTATACAAAGATTCGAAAATGTTGATAGGTCACCTAATGCATGACAATTATAAAACCTAACTTGGATTGGTCCCAATTAAGATCACTCTAATTGGTCCTAAAAACATGTGTGTTCTAGAAACCCAACCTAGCTTCAACTAGTTAAACAAGTCACTAGTTTCAGCAAAAAGTTGGTCCTAAGAAAGGACATTGATTTGGTGAACCAAATAAAGCTCTCTATCTCTCTCACTCTCTCTCTCTCTCTCTCCATACCACACTAACCAATCCAATCCAATCAATGTGGAAATAATTGCTTATATAGAAAATTTAGATATTGTTTAAAGTCACCACACTGGTCTACAACATTTCTAGGCCATGTTCCAACAATGAGGGCCATAAGTTGGTAAGAGTACATTAACACAAGTTAGTGATTGCTACCAACATTATTGGTTGGTTGGTAAAGTAAATGAGGATCTCTTCCTCTCTCTCTAAAGCTATATAGAGAGAGAGAGAGAGGGAGAGAGAAAGAGTTGAGTTTCTGTGCTTTTAAAAACACATAAATATTTATGCCTGTAATTTTTTAGTCATCGAATCACCTTAAAATTCGTGCAGCACTAGTAACGGTGTGTCCCATTATGTCTCTTTTACTAGTGCTGTACGAAATTTGAGGCGATCCGACAGCTAATTAAAAAATTACAAGTACGTTGAACTTCTGTACTTTTAAAAGCATAGGAGATCAACTGAATATTATATATATATATATATATATATATATAGAGTTGAGCTAGAATACTTTTGAAAGTATCATGGGGGTGGTGCTTGTGGGTTTATAGCCATTGGATGGAGATTTGGAGGGTTGAGATGATGGTGGTAGGTGGTGGTAGGTGGTGGTAGGTGGAATAGTGTTTGATCTAAAAGTTATAAGTAATCAAGAAGTAGATCCAAAGGCTAGAAATGTGGAAGCACCAAAGGGTTGGTGCTTCCAAAAGTATTCTAGCTCAACTCTATATATATATATTCGTGCTTTTGAATTTCCTTATATGTATTATAATCCCTTATAAACAGCTTATTCCACGTAAGATTATAAACAAAATAGTCTCATTATCACAGATCAGGATAACAAAATCATATACCAATAATAGAAATAAATATAATTAATAGAAAGAAAAAGGTCGCTTAGGAGTTTTGATCCTATTTAACAATGTTTAGCTTCGATTGCCACTAATTCAATTCGATATGAGATATATAATGATATATTCGAAAGATCTTTTTAGTTTTTGCCTACAAATTGTTTACTTACAGAATTCGATTGAGAAAGGAAATTTTAAATTTACAAAAAATTTGTAGTACCTTTAATGTGTACTAAAAAAGTGCGTTACATGCTAAGTACTTATTTTGTATTAAAATGTACACCTACTTAAAAGAGTAAAAGCTTTCACCAGTTACTGCTACTGTAAAATGTAGATTTTTTTTTTTTTTGTGATTGATATTTAGAAGCTTTTTTTTTAAGAAAAATCTCTTGCAATGTCTCGACAGTTAAGGCCTTGCCTTTTACCAACAACGTGATTTATTTTATTCTGAAAAAAATGATTTATTTTTTAAAAAATGAAGCAATGAATTAAAGGCCAAATTTTGAGGATCAAATGGAAAATAGTGTAAAGGTTAGGGTACTATAGTGCAATTAGCTACTAAATAAGAGCCCATTTTTTGGGCCTATTTGGGCCGGTTTGGATCTTAATTCTTAGCCTACGTAGGCCGAACTTTCGGTCCGAGCCCGACCATTATTTTTCGGACCAAAATTACAAACATTTGGGCCTTGGGCCGGCCCACTAACAGCCCATCGTGGCATATGAGTACAATGGCAAGTGTATATTAGGTTAACAATTTGTGCTGCGCTTCTTAAATTTCGTTTGAGATTGCAGAGAAATTATTTTACGAGTAATAAAAAAGTATGGTGAAAAAAAAAAATCATGTTTGCTTCCATATGGGGATGCAAACAGCGCGGATTTGGGGCTGTGAAATAACTGCTGTACTCTAAAAGCTTAAGTTGTTAGATAACGGTGTTTATATCTTTTTATATTTAACCGGGAGGGTCTCCTATCTCTTGCTCCATTTCTTGTTCGGGCCGGGGCGGAGCGGATTCAGAGTGTGTTAATTTTAATCTTATTTTTGGCCCCCACTTATCGCTCCTCTCGGGCCGGATCGGGGCGAAAGCGAATTTTTGGCAGATCGGGATGAAAGGAAGAAAGGAGTCTCCCGCCTACCGCTCTATTTACTTAGCGGGTTGAGACGGATTCGAAGCGGATCACATTTTTCTATATTTTTGGTTCCCAATTACCGCCCTATTCAGGGCGGATTGGGACGGGAGCTCCACCAATGCGGATCCATTCGCACCCCTACTTCTGTATATAATATCACATTCCACATATTACAATGAGTCAGTTACGATATATTTTCTGCGGTCCTATCGAAAAATGTGGAAGTATATATCTATATATGCTTTCACCCTAACTCTATTTTGCCTGCTAGCGCTAGATGAGCCTCAATACCAAATAGATTTCAGAATTATCCGATCTTTAAAAAATTTAATTTCGGTACCCTAATTTTTAAATTTATTTGATTTATTAAATAGCTCCTTTGCTATAAATGTTTGCTTTAAACGAATCACACAAGATACTCTTATCAAACTTGTTAAAAATAAACGATTTGCTTAAATTGTAAAATTAAAGAGCTACGGAATAGCTCAAATCAATAAATTAAAAGATTACGTAGTAAATTTCAAACTTTCAAAGATTTGTTAGATGAATTGAAATGTTTTATAATTTAGAAAAAAATTCATACATATATATTTATCAGTATATTTATCACAAAAGGTATATAATTTTCCACATGGTGTTTCCTCAATAATTTGCCAAAAAATCTACAGCATGAGGGTAAACAAAAAAAAAGTTTTAACTAGAGACAAGAGTAAGTGAAAGTTGAAGACAGGTCAAGTCAAATCAGGTTATAATATTTTATTATTATTTTTTGTTTTTTTTTGAAACACTACAAGCTAATAAAATGAGCAATATAAAGCTAAAAAATGAGTAATATAAGCCATAAACCCATGCTTATGTTGCTATAATTAGTAAGTTGGGGGGATTTCGCATTTAAATTAATAAGGTTTTATTTTTTGGATAGAATTTTAATTAAAATTCTTTCAGCAAGTCCAGCATGCTTAAAATGTTACCGAAAAGATCGATCTGATAAAAAAAAAATATGTCCGAAAATATATATTAACACTCCTACTAACGCCACCAACATGCATGATAGATATGAAAGGCCTAAAAGATCGATCTAGTATGAAACAGGTCCAGAAATATATATTAACACACCGACTATTTTTATTCACATGCATAACGGATATGAAAGGCACGTAGAATTAATAGTCGAGGGTTTAGAATTGGCTATAATATTATGTTATTTAGAAGATCGATTTAGTAAAAAATAAGTATATAAATATATATTAACAAAAAATTTCTACTTTCTGATTTTTCAGCATAATTATATTATTTACGAGCGATAAATTTAAGAGCTTAAATTAGAATGAACAATAAGATGGGCATAATTTGAAGAATCTCCACCGGCATTCAACACAGATATAACCAATAGAGGGTTTGGATGATTCTTAAAGCATCCTACACAAATCATAAAGCATGATGAATGATGAACAAAGAAATTTTAGATCGAGCGATTTAGCATATAAGTCACAACAAATTTCTGTTCAGAACTGTGTGAATCTTAAATCACTCTCTCAAATCGAACAGATGTTACAATTTTACGTGTATGCAGTTGTGTGTGGACTTAATAAAATTTTATAAACTTAAAAAATACTTATTTACTCAGAAGTGCTTAAGGCTCCCACACGTGTCATGGGCATGCATGCATGCATGCATACATGTTAAATAAAAAGCAACCCCAAAAGAATCAATAATTATTAGTAAAAAAAATAAAAAGTTGATAGCAATTAATGTGTAATAAAATCTCAAATGTCCCAAATCTTTCCATTAATGCTCACTTGTCCCCCACAGATGTGGCAAAACAAACTGGTCCCCCATTTCCCAAAATGGGAACCCCTCCTCTTTCAAATTATATTTTTATATTATTATTTTTTAAATAATTAAATTAATAAGTGTATGATACCAATGTTTGGAGCAAAAGATGAACAAGTGGAGCAACTCCTTGGGAAGGGAGAAGCACACCATGACAACAACCCATCTCCAAGCCTCTTCTCAAACCCCTATTTTGTTTTTTTTTGTTTTTAGGGCTTTTTTTTACAAATGGCCCCTTGGAAAATTTTATTTTAAAAATAGCCTCAATAAATTTATAATTACAAAGATGGTCCTAACCCTGCCACGTAGGCGCCACGCGGGCGGGCTGAGAGGTGGGGTGGCAAGTTGAACACGGTGAACCATTCACCGTGTTCAAACACGGTGAATGGTTCACCGTGTTTCTTTTATTACTCGCGCGGATTGATCTATACTATCTTTTCGGGACAGTATAAGTAACTGAACACAGTGAACCATTCACCGTGTTTGAACACGGTGAATGATTTACCGTGTTCAACTTGTCAACCCGGCGCTCACCCGCCCCCGTGGCACTGACGTGGCGCATGCGTGGCAAGATTAGAACTATTTTTGTAATTATAAATTTATCGGGGTTATTTTTAAAATAATTTTTTTAGGGGGTCAATTGCAAAAAAAGCCCTTGTTTTTAACCTCAATAGGTATTTTGTCCGTAGGGCATCAGGGTATTTTATTTCTCCACAGAAAAGCATGAAATTTTTTTTTTTTTTTAAAAAATTGTATGAAAACATTCCTTTTCTTAGTTTTTATTTTATTTTATTTTAAAAAAAATCAGTCCTGAAGTTTTAAAATATATAAATTTATTCCTACAGGTTGATTACTGTTAGTTTACTATTAATTTTCACCATTTGAGCCGTTATGCCCTTATAAAAATTAGTGTTTCTAATTTTTTTATAATTTATAATTTATGGCTCACATAAAATTATATGAAAGTGAAATAAAACTATTAAAATAATAAATACCATAAAATATAATTAAAACATATTTATTTAAGCATAAAATATTTATTTTATTGGAGAAAAGCAAGTTTTAACGATCAACTAACAGAGAAAGACATATTTGAAAACTAGACAACTTTGGAGGGGTATAGCTGATAAGCTAAACCTTTGTAGAAATATATATAAAATTTTATAAAAATACATATGTAATTTTATTGCTTTGTAGCGACAAAGGTGCAATTAACCCAAAAATAACGTTTACGCGGGCGTGAATACTACTTCATCCACGTCAGCAAGGTTGGACCAATGGGAAGAGACCACGTGGAAAGGGTGTGAGATTCGGCGTCGACACGGGAGCTCCCTTTTATATTAAAATGAATCTAACCGTAACGGAAATTCTATTTGGTTGCAACTGTGGGCGAAGCTCGAGGAGGGAGAAAGAGTGCGCTTCCTCGGCTAGAGAGAGAGAGAGAGAGAGAGAGAGAGAGAGAGAGGAAGCATCGGGAGCTCCCATGGCGACGAAACCCTAACCCTAATAATCCGTCCTAGATGAGTCCCCTTACCCCTCTGTATGCCCATTGCTTGTTTCTACGTAAGCGTACGCGTTCCATTGTTGCTTTACTCGGCTGTGATAGGGGACATTCGTGTTGTTTTGGGTGTTTTTGGGTGTTATTTGGTGGGGTTTTGAGCAATGTTGGAGGAGTTGGGGTCCGCGGCGGTAATGTGCTTGGTAGAGTGTGTGTGTTGATCTTTTATTCGTCTCGGGTTGGAGAATTTGGGTGTGGTTTGGGTGTTTTGGGGAGTGAAAAGGGGAGGTTGTGGTGAGCGCGGTGTATTGTAGAATTCAGGATTCGGATTATTTGTGTGCTTCGTGGAGAATTTGGTGTTGTTTTCGGTGCTTTGGTAGTTAAAAGGTGGGGTTTTGGTGAATGGGGGGAGTTTGTGTGATGAATAGGAGGAATTGGGATTTGGATTGGTGATGTGAGTGGTAGAGTGCATGTGTTGTTCTTTTATTCGTCTCTGGTTGGAGAACTTAGTGTTGTTTTGGGTGTTTTTTGGGAGTTAAAAGGTTGGGGCTTTGGCGAATGTGGGGTAGGGGTGATGGGTTGTTAGGGTGCGTGTTTTGATCTTTCTATTGCGTTTAGTTTTTGTGTTTTGAGAGATTGGTTGGATGATTTTGATCATATGCAGTGTAGTATTACAGAATTGGAGATTTTGATATCACGATTGCTTATCAGTGCGCTGTAATTGATTGAAATGGTGAAACTTGAGTTTTTTTTTTTTGGTCTGTTTTCTAATATTTTGTAGCTTTTTTTTCAATGCATATTGATTGTACAACGCGATGCTGTAAGCGTACTAAATTAGGTTTTGTTTATATACTTAGCAGGAGCTGTACTTCTTGTTGAGAGGTATAGATGGATCCTGGAGTGATGTTTCAGATGGTGTCCATTGAATAATAGTGCAGGGCGATATGTAGTTTCACTTGCGCAAAGAATCCAATAAATCAAAGTAAGAAGGGTTCTTGAGAATCTCGGCAAAATGGCTGTAGAAAACAATAATGGAGAACAAGGTTTGAAAGAGGATGATATTATGAGGATGTTGTTTGGAAAGAAGATCACAGAATTGACCAGTGGTGCATTTGAGGGCTCCAATGAGGAAAAACAGATAATTGAGGATGTTTTTAGTCGAAAAGCTTATAATCACACAGAAAAGCAGCTGAAAAGGCTTTGGAATGAGTGTTCAAGCAAGAATACGGATCCAATAAATGGTTCATCCAACATTAGCCATATTGACTCACTCCAGCAGGGTGCCCTCGAAATTGGGTCGAGTTCTTCTAACTCAGTCCAACAAGTTACATGCCGCATAGTGGAATCTTTTGGGCGAGGCTTCTTATCTAGCTACAATTTGTTTTTTAGTCATAGCGAAAAAATAGTTTCCCAGGATTACAACAATGCTGCCAACTCGAAAGCCAGAAGCAATAGAAAAGAGATCGACAATGGCAAAATTTGTACAAAATCCAAATCAAATACTTCTCCTACTTTGAAGCCTTTGGAATCTAACAAGACAGAGGCATCCATGGACCAAATATCTGAAGCTTGTAATACTCTTGGTTCAGAGTCAATTGACATTGCAGGTAATGGGGCTCTCTGTAAGTTTCTTGTCTCTCATCTCCGTACCCATGCACATCGTCTTTTGATTGACGCTCGCTGGAAGATTGATACGAGAAGAAGAAAGGATAGGACTAAGAAAGACTATGTTTATCAAAGCCCGGATGGTGGGCCCCAGATATTCTCACTCCCCAGAGCTTGGTTATCATTTCGCAAATGGTTATCTATGAACTCATCTGGCTCAAAGGAGAATGACAGTGGCAGACAATGGGTTGATATCGATGAGTTTTGTTGTGACCTTATGAATACACTAGCCTACATTGAGGAGGAGGTCCAGCATAAAGATAACTCTCTGACTCTTCTGGGCCGGTGGCAGCTGCTTGACCCGTTCATGGCTGTGGTGTGCATTGATAAAATGATTAGAGCTCTAAGAGAGGGAGTTGCATTGAAAGCTGTGAATAGTGCAACTAGTGCTTTTACTCCTACTCAGTGTATGATTTTGAGATCGAAGAACGTGTATAGAGTTCAGCACAGTCATGCAAAATCCCGTACATTTTTGCATCATAGATCTAGGAAGAGTCTTCTGCCACTTTTTCTAGCTGATACCCAGCCTGAGATACTGGGGAATTCTTGCAAGGAAACAGTATCTTCTTTAGAATCAGGAGACAAGAGTCGAGACGGAAAACCAAAAACTAAAGTTTGTTGTGGTGAAGATGTACAGAATAGAAGCATCAGAAGTCTTGCAAGGCGAGTAGGGAAAGGCCTTTGTGACGCGAGGGATAGGAATACCAAAAATTCCAAGAACGTGAGTTTGAGCGGTAAATTGACTCAGACATGCGGTAAGTGTAAATTGCCCCAGAGATCTTCATGTCCAAAAGCATCAAAAGCATTAACATATCATGCTTCTACTGTGGCAAACACTGCTGGCCTGGATAAGCGAGCAGACAAGCCAAATGGAGAAGTCGGGAAACCTAATCCAGATGGGGGTTTACTTACAGGAAAGCGACCATTTGAAGAAACAACATCTAACCAACACAAAGAAAAGAAATCAAACCAAGAAAGGGTCAGGTTTTATGAGAAGAGTGACCTTGTAATTAGTGAAAATCAGAGGGGTGAATCTGCAAAAGTTGCACTAGATGGAGTTCAACTGTCCTCTGTTTCTCACGGAGGTAGTGACAATACAAACTTTAATTTGAAAGAGGGAGACAGGTTTGCTGGTACTCTGAGATCTTCTATAAATTTTGGAACTACTGGGAGCTTATTCACACTAGATCAGATGCCTGGACATCTGATGCCAGAACAGCAAGTGTTTCTTCTTTTTCCCAGAGATGGAACTGTTTCTTTTGGCGAGAATCAGATGTATAGCCCAGAGATTTTTGCTAACCTTAATATGTCTAATGCCTTTACCGGAGTGAATATGCAGCAGAATCCACAATCTTCAGTTCATCAAGCAAGCCTTATTCAAGGACTATTGGTTTTTGATATAAACAGCAGCATCGTACAGAATCTTGAATCTCCACTTAATTGGCAAGCGCTTAATCCAGGTTTGACTCCTGCTAAAGAAATTATTAAGGAATGTATGGTGCCACAATCCAATAAGAAGAGAATTCTGACATCTGCTTCCAATAAAAAGGCGCGTAAAAAGTCTAAGAAGATATCGGAAATTGAAGAGAGGAATGGAAATGAGAAATATGCAACAAGAAGTCCACCTAGTGAAAATTGCAGAGATCTTGACATTTCTGCTCACCAGAATGAAGGTAAAAAATTGACACAGGGATCAACTTCAGAGTGTTTAGAACATTTAGTAAGTTTGGGAAACCGATGCTGTGTTTCTTCAGAAAATTTGGCGACTGTTCATGCATCTTCAAGAGAGGAAGTTGAATTGAGAGCCAAGTCAAGTAAAAAAATATCAGGGTCAGAAAAACAAGATACCAAGGGCAACGCAAGACAAGAGTCAATGGAAGAACCACAAGGTACTTCCTTGAAAATAAGTGTCGAAGACAACTATAGGTGCATTGGTGATAATAATATGGAAAACAATGCAGTTGAAGCAAACTCTAGTGCATCCACTTCAATAGATTGTAGAAACTCCATTATGTTAAAAAAGAACAGTCCTTCTAAAGAACCTTATAACCAGATAGAAGATGGCATGATTCCTTCAGAGCTCAATCTTGAGGACAATTATTGCAATGAAGTAGCTATTGGAGGTGGTGAGCCTCGAGAACTGCAGTCCAACCAAGAAGTTCAAAAGCTAAAGAGACAGAGGAAAAGACGCAAGAGCCGCTTTGATGATGACGACCTCCTGATTTCCATTATAATAAATAACAAAACTTCACATTCCAGAAACGCTGCTTCCAGAATAAAGGTGTGGAAGTCAGATGCTTTAAGAAAGCTTGAAAGAGCTACTGCAAAAACTGGAAATAGATTCTCTGATCAGAAATTATTTGCAGGAGCAAGGACAGTATTGAATAGGCTTATTGAGATGGGTGCTTGTTCTGTGCATAATATTATTCAATATCGAAGACTGGAGGACAACTTAGTACTAAAGGATGGGCGAATAACTAGAAATGGTATTCTTTGTAGGTGCTGTGATAAGATCTTTACTATGTCCAACTTTAAGCTCCATGCAGATTCTGAGTTAAGAGGTTCCTCTTTAAACCTCTACCTGGGCTCTGGTAAGCCATACACCCTTTCCCAGTTTCTGGCATGGTCTATAGAGTACAAGGGAAGGAGAGATTGTATGCAATTGACTGAGGCTGAGGTAGATCAGAATGATGATAGTTGTGGATTATGTGGTGATGGTGGTGAGTTAATCTGCTGTGATAACTGCCCCGCTTCTTATCATCGAGAATGCTTAGCTTCTCAGGTCTGCCCTATGCTGAAACTGTTCTTATCGGTTCTTTAACACATTATCATTTTGTTAAAAACAAAATGTAGAGAAACTACCTGACTATACTAAACATTGAAATCGGTACCTGCCTTCAGTATTGATTTTAGTACCTAACATTTACTTTTTATGCCGCTACCTCTGTAACGCCCCAATAGTCCCACATCGGATGACAATATGATTTTGATTAGAATATATGAGGCCTCGCACGCTAGTAATAATAACTGGGCTTAAGCATTTTGGGCCGGCGATTTGGGCCCAACGAGTTATTATTGCTAGCAGGTCGGGTCGTTACAACCTCTCATCTATCAGAACTCGATTATTTCCATCAGAGAAGTTATTAGAGTACTTTATCAAGCAATAAAATATCCATTTTTTTTACACAATATACTATCAAATAAGTTGGAAACATTGTTAGAATCTAACAAAGAGGTAGTGAAATCAAATCTATTAATAAGATTAGGTACTGAAATTGAAACATCAAATCTCCGGTACCCAGTTTAAAATGTGCTATTGTACAGGTACTGACTGCATGTCTTTACCCTGTCATATTATGAAGTGTATATACATTTGGGTCATGCTCAATAAACATTTGTGCATTACTTATGTTGCATTAGCTACAAACATTTGTGCATTTCTTATGTTGCATTAGCTACATTACACTCTTATTTAACCTAGTTGCATTATTTATATGTTGCTTTAGTTATTATGACTTTGCTTCTTGTTTTTAACATCAGGAGATTCCGGAAGGCAGCTGGTATTGCCCCAGTTGTACGTGTGGGGTTTGTGGAGGTGCACTTAATGAAAAGCTCATGATGGCTGATTTAGAATGCTCACAATGTGAACAGAGATGTAAAGTCTTTTCCCTCTTTATCTAGTAATAATCTCATCAATCGGTCATTTATGCTACTAACTTTATTTCTGAATATACTGCTTGCTTGACTATTTCTTCTGCCATTCACTGAATATACTATATTGTACTACAATATGTCTGTTTTCTTCCTTACTATGCTCTCTCTGAATATGAAACAAGCCAATTACTTTTAAATAAGTGACAAAAAAATTGATTCTTTGTGGAGCATAAGGAATTTAAAGATCAGACTAAACCACGATAGTTTTTGAGGTTGTCATTCAATGGACTGAACAGGCTAATCACCGTATTCCAAAGGAGTAGAGAACGTGGACTTCATGAGACCATGTTCATAAATGGAACTTTTCCATAAAACCACTTGGTTATGGTGATTTTTTTATAGTTGACGTCAGGAAGGTAGTTTCATGTTATTTTGTGAGATATTTCCCCTTTATCCTATACTCTTGTGGGGGATTTACCTATCATATCAAGGAAAACAATATTATTGTTATCAAATTTCCTGCGTCTGAGTAAGAAAATAACCTAATTGATAAAGAAGCTCCTATTATTCTTGCTACATTCTTGAGAATGTAGATGTTATCCTTGACTGCTAAAGTTGAACATATCTGCTTTACTTTCATCTTAATATCACAACTTATTATGATTAGAACATTAATCTGCTCCATAAGTTGCTAGTTGTTCTTCTACAATCATTCTATTTAGATGATTTATTGCATTAGTCTTCTTGATCGTGTCACTCTTTTTTGTTGTCACTTTATTTCAGATCATGTCAAATGCATAAAGGACGATGGCGTATACATTAAGGGAGTGGGTTCTGATACTTGGTTTTGTGGAAGAAAATGTCGCCAGGTATGTTCTTTATAAAATAGTCAAGCCGCTGCACATCCAATGAGCGTTTTTAATTGTTGAACATATAAGCTTCACAAGTATACAAAAGGAACAGGAAAGCAGAAGTATGAATCTCTGGGCATCTTAGCAGAAAATTTTGTGAAAATAGAAGACTGAAGAAGAAATTTCATATAATGCCACTTTCCTCGAGATGATCCATGCAGTTAATTCTGCATAAGTTGGCGAAAATGCATGGATAATTCCTGTATTACCCCAATATTGCGACTTGGTTCCTGAACAAGGATTTAAGTTCCCATCGGCATGGGCCGTGCCCACCATGCTGTACGGTGCTGACAAGATATCGGCCCAACACAGTCTATACAAAAAGCAATTAGAATATATCGGTGCCAAAGAAAATAAATATTTCATGCCATTGTGTGTCAGCACAAATAATTTTTTGTGATCGGCACGCATCGGCAGAACATAGCACGCGCCCGTGCCATACTATATAGCAAGTTTTCGGCATGATCCCTTGTTGTAGCACTTAAATCCTTGCTCCTGAACATTTTACTTAAACACTTCAGTCCTTGAACTTCCTCATGTCTTGAAATTTCATTGCTGGCCTTAAGAAAGAAAAGAAATTGACATCTGTTCACTTTATAGTGTGTAACGAATTTTTAATCTTGTTTCAACTAAACTAATACAAGGAAGTCATTTTACAAAAGAAAAAAGTGATAAAATGGTCATTTCAGAAGTCACAATATCAGGGACCAAGTTGCTATATCAGGACATTATAAGGATTATCCATAAATTTAAACCCCACTGCTTTATTGACTTTTCTCCTATTAAGGAAGCTATTCCTTTTGCTATTGCTACCAGGTTTACTTAGGCTTGCGCTCTCGTGTTGGAGTGGCAAACTGCATTGAATATGGATTCTCTTGGAGCATTCTCAGAGTCAGTCACAATGATCTGAAACTTCAATCTGCAGAAAAGATTGCACTTTTGGCAGAGTGCAACATAAAATTGTCAATCGCTTTGAGTATTATTGAACAATCTTTTCTTCCCATAATAGATCCAAGAACAGGGACAAATGTTATTCCCCTTGTTCTTTACAATTGGGGGTGAGGATCTTTTCACTTTTTTTTTTTTTTTTTTTTTTTTTTTTTTTTGTATGTATCCTAAGTTTTACTTTTTCTTTTTAGCTATGTTATTTATTAAGCCTGAATGAATATGTCATCTAGCAGCTTGCTGTTGGTCTCTTTAATAATTTTTTTTTCGCCCTCTTTGGGTGTATACTGAAGTGTGTATCTGGATACCAGGTCTAACTTTGCACGTCTGAATTATAAGGGATTCTACACAGTCGTATTGGAGAAGAATGACGAGATTATATCTGTGGCATCAATCAGGTAATATTTGAAAGGAAATTGTTCATCTTTATGTACCTTGCTTGCTCAGAAATACTTGTTAGTAATCCATTTAGCATTCTCTGAGATTATTTTATCATGAACTCTGATGCTACAGTATAAAATTTCCATGTCGTATGTTAGGAAATTCTTCATAGTGATTATGTTTGGATATCATTTCTAGTTTATGATTTCATTATTTTCATCCCGATAGCAAGGCATGGTTTGTCATAAAAGTTCCTACTTTTCTCAACTTCCAAAAAAGATTTATACACATTATCGGAATGAAGGGAGTTCTTAATTTGGAATGGTAAAAGTTGGCTTAACCTAATAATTATTGCCAGGGTGCATGGTGTAGCTGTAGCAGAGATGCCTCTGATTGCTACTTGTATTAAGTACCGCAGACAAGGAATGTGCAGGCGTCTCATGACTGTGATTGAAAAGGTACCTCGTGAGCTATTAATGGTTTTTCTTCTTCTTTACATTTTCCTTGCCTTTGCGGTGTTTTCCTTTCCTCTTTTTTCAAGATGAAAACAATAGGGTTATAGGGTGATTCCCTGTGGGAACATTTGGTGGTTTTCTCATTAGCGTATATTGAAACATGCATGAACTTTCTTTGTTTTCTATTTGCACAAGTACAATTTCCTGTAAAATAGTCGCTTAAATTAGGGAGCCAAGAAGATATTTAACAGAGAACTATTTATGTTTTTAGGCGCATCAAACTATTCCCTGGTTCTGTTGAACTGAATGACACAAATGATAGCAGTTTTACATAGTTAAGCTTTTCTCTTTGGGGTATCGTCTCGCTCTTTTAGCTTACTCCTTCCTGGTTTGCAAATAGATGCTGAGATCATTGAAAGTTGAAATGCTGGTCCTATGTGCAATTCCGAATCTAGTCGATACCTGGACTTCGGCTTTTGGTTTTGAACCTGTCGAAGAAACTGAAAAGATGCAGCTATCTAAGCTGAAGTTGATGTCATTTCCCGGAACAATCCTGCTAAAAAAGAGCTTGTGTGAATCTTCACTAGAAGGATCAGGTGCAACATTTACTGCCTTATTTTCTTGTACAATGGATTTGGATTGGTTTACCTGTCCTTTCTACTTATTATGGACTTTATTTTGAAGGACAACTCCTTTCACCTTGAAATTCAGATAAGCTTTTCGGTTATATAAATACATTGAAGGACAAACTTGCTTAATTTTTTTTTTTTCTTTTTTTTTTTCTGTGAAAGCAGGAAAAGGCAGTGACTGCTCTTTGTACAGACAGGTAGTTAGCCACCTAGGAAGCTTAAGCATTTCAACCGATAGAAGCACTTCTTCCGCCATTAGGGTTTATAAGCTTGGAGAGGTCAACTATGAAACATTTCCAGTACCAGGTGTTCGAACTTTCAACCTATCTGAGATAGGTGAGCTTTTGCTAACAAAACATTTTGCTTTAAAATACAAGTTCTTGAATTCCTGGCCTTTTTAAGTATGGTTAGGCTTATGTAGAAGTGTTGTTTGAGTACATCTATGTGAAGAAGCACTGATACCATGTTTTAGAAAATTACCCTCAGTAGCTAGCTGTGTTTTCAGACTGGAGCTTTTGCTTTTGTAGGCTCAAGCTAATTTCAGCTTCCTGCCACAACAAATGCTTCAAAGTTCTTTTTTGCCGAAACACTTCAGCTGCCACTTTTTAGACTAGAGTAGCTACTCTAGAGTAACCTGCCATCCGTCCTAACATTGACTCCTTTCTATTTCCCAGCTGATGACGAAGAAAACCCCGGCAGCCCAAGCTCTGAAGTAATGGCGAAAATGATAGGAAACAAGGGCGCATCAGAAAATATGAATCTTCATGGTCAGGTGGGCACTGCAGATGGCCCAAGGAATTATTTCCCCGGTGAAAGTAGTAACGCAATCCGAATGTTAGAATCAACGTACGGCGACTTCATATTTCAAGAATCAACTGGGAATGGTTTGTTGTTGCCGACCCCCGACTTTTAACAACTTCGAACTAACTTCTAGTTTTAACTGCTCTGGTTGTACAAAAAAATTTTGCCGAGTCCGAGTCCTCCCCGCCGGTTGATCAACGGTTTCCACTTTTAAGAAATGTGTTAGAAGTGGCCTTTAATGTTGATATACCATAGCTTTTGTTCCGCAAGAGTGTACAAGAACTAACTGATCAAATTTGGGAGGGCTCTGTTGTAACATTTTCATCAGGGCATCAGGATACGTTTCTCCGATCATCCGAAGAAATGGTTTTGAAGTGGAAAAAAGAAGCTTGTTTCTTGCAGTAGCTTGTTGTCGATTTTCGGAAGAAACGGTTTTTGTTAAAACTTGTATTGGAACTCAAATTAGATACTCTGTAGTTGTCCATTTTCCTCCAATTCTTTTGGAGGAGAAGCTTTCTGGGAAAGCCAAATTTGGCTTTTTGAGCAAGTGAATTCTCATTAGGCAGTGTAAAATAACTAGTAAAAATCCTATTTGCATTATGTACAGATTCAAGAGACTAAAGCATAAAAATTCTGTCTCTTTGAGGTGGTTTGCTTCATAGGTTTATAATAATTACAAGCGAAAACAAATCAATCATTTTAAGTCGCATATGAGCTCTATATATATATATATATATATATATATATGATTATGAACCAAATGATTGAACTAAAAAAAATTGTGAAAGAACATGATTATGTACCAGGAATTGTATACTCTAATTTTAACAGAAAATGAATGTTGTTATCAGAATGAAAAATAATCTAATGAATCATATAATGTTAGAAAGAATAAGTAGGAAAAAAATAAATAAATACAAACAGAAGAGTGCATTAATCTTCATCCTCTGTCTCCTCATTATTCACCTCTTCACACTCCAAATCGTCAAACATTTCTCGTTCTTCCTCCATTTCCTCGCTACTATCGTCTCCGTACCTCTCTTCGCTTTGCCACTGTTTATTTACAGTTCGAATCGGCAGATCATGACCTTCACCGTAAACAAACTCCGCACCGGAATTCTTTTTGTTGTGCTCCTCTATACGAGGCTCGCATCTTTTAAAGCTCTTCGGAGCGCCATACGTTGCGACATAAGGATCTTGATCGCCAGCGCCGTCGAAAGCATTCGTCGTAGATGGTTTTCCATTTTCCGGTGGATCGTGGTCGGGGTGTTCTTTTCTCAAATGCAGGTTCAGCTTGTACCGATGAATGTAGGCTTTACTGCAGCCTTCATACGGGCAGACGAAAGGGCGGTCGCAGGAAGCAGAAGCAGGGGTGTTTGGAATACCATGGAGCTTCTCTTGCGGAGTTTGCTTCGGCTTGTGCATCACCGCATTCTGCGTTACAAATCAGTTTGGATGTAGAACTCGACGTTTAAATGGTAATAAAACTAGGATGAGATTATATTGAGAACTAAAATTTCGAATTCATGTTGTACGATCGATAAATTATAGTGGATACAATTCCGAAGCCATTAGTAAATGCTATGATTCCTAAATACTAATGCTGGTAAAAAAGCTTCAGCGGAGAGTAAGTAGAAGCTTCGAAAGTAGTTGATTACAAACGAACGTAAGAAAAAAGAGAAAAATAAGGAGAAATTCCAAAAGAAGATGGTTTTACCTTTTCGTGGCGTGTCTTGATGTGGCTTTGAAGTTTATACTCATCTGTGAATCTTCTAATGCATTCCGGGTACGGACATACATGATAGTTCTCCGCAAAATGCGTCCTGAGGTGGTTCGTTAAATTGAAAGGTAATGAGAACGCCTGCAGTTCATAGATTCAAGTCACTGTTATAAGAGCATAGACTCTCACAACTCGGCGACTCGAATAGAAAAGGAAATCATACTGCTTTGCGAAGGTTATAGCAGGTACGAAAAGAACAAACGAGAATATCGTGTTTTAGGAATAATACTCATAATGATAGGAATCTAAGCATGTAGTTACTTAATAAAATATGCTAATGCCATTAAGTTAAAAATAAAAAAACAATGTGTGACTTCCCTATGTTATCATGATAATGGCCCATGAATTCTAGTGTTGTTTTATGTTTCATATAAAGAAAAGCCTCTTAACTGTAACAAGACTCATAGCACAAAACTATGAGTAGTATGAAATTCGAAGTTCGGACATCGTTTGGTGGAGAGTGGTGCATTGGCAGAGCATTTGCAGCAAACAGAAATCAGTTTAGAAAGCAAATGTTTTAAGTTTGTTAATATAAAAATTAAAAAAGATGAACATCGTCGAACTCGTAGGCAGCGGAAATTATTCCTTAAGATGAGAAGTTCAGGGAGTAGAAACTGAAAAATAGAACTCCCAAAATGGGTAAAATGATCACCTTACCACAACCTTCGTAGTGACATTTAAAAGGCTTTTTCCCTGTGTGGACAAGAAAATGCCTCTTTAACTTGGATCGATCTGAAAATTTCTGCACAAGAGGATGTATAAATCTTAGTAGGAGTGGAGAAACAAAACGAAGTGATAAATTTCTCATAGTGCTTATAAAAAGAAAGAACAGTACTCAAAATAATATCCAATAGTAAATCTTTTTTTCAAAAGGTAACATGGTCCTTTTTTAAGTTGACTAGATAAGAGAACAAAATGCCAGAGAACAAATGCAATAGAAAGAGTGATAAGTGTGCACTTCTTTGATTCTAAGATGCTCCCCATATTTTTTTTTTTTCAATATTCTTAATATCGGGAACAGAAACTATTTTTATTAAGAAGATCAGAGATCAAATCTGTAGAAAAGTAGTAAAACTGTATATAGTAAGTGCTAGTACACATTTGAACAAAAGTTAATCTAGATGACTTGGCTAACAAATATTGCTATAAATGTACGACCTAAATCGAACTACAGCACATTATGAAATGGATATCTGAACTTCAAAAATTATTCTCAGTACTTGTATTTAATATTCCTCAGTTAGAACTCAATGGTACCTGTAAACTTTTCGACAAAATACTTTGCAATTAAGGGAATGTTGTTACTTGGCTATAAGACAGAACCTGACGGAATTTTCTGAAATCAAAAGTCATGAGATATTAGATGCTCAAAACCAAAATTTTCGAAGTTTAGGCACCCATTTTAGAACATGCTATAGTTCAAATAAGGTCTGTATAATTTTTACCGGAAAATTAATCAGATAGCTTTTCTAGGCAAAAGAGTTAATGCATAATAATAAAGGAGAATGGCATACATTACCTTCTCACAGCCCTCATAATGACAAACATGCTTCCTCTCTCCATGAGTTTGAACATGTTTATCAAGAGCCCTAAAATCAATGAAAATCTTCCCGCAACCTACATAACTGCAGAGATAAAGCCGTTCGGTAGTCGGTTCGGGTTTCGGGTCTTCTACTTCTGCTTTCTTAGACGTCTCGCGCAAAGCTTCCAACTTATCTTCTACTCAAAAGTAATACGAAAGGGTAATGAGATATCATTCACATAGAAAGAAATAGTTGAATGAAAAAAGAAAAAGAAGAAAAAAAACACCAGCAAAGTAGATACATAGGTAAACTAACTGCATTAGGTAAGTGCAAAACTATATGACACATAATGATCATCGGAGAAAGGGGGTTTGATGCAGCGACAGAGAGAGTTTAAGAGAAAAACAACTAAATTAAGGCCTAGTTTTCGTATTGCAGTGGCTAAAGCACCAGCATTTTGGGGGGACCCAAATATTTTGAAGGCAGTTCCAAATTTTTCTCCTTCGATGCTATAAATTTGTAGCAGCAATCATACGAGAAGAGAACACTAAAAGCACTTTTAAATTTTTTGGGCCTTCTGAAGTATAAACTCAATCACAAACTACGCCTAAGAAGACTGAAAACCTATGCATCATTTTTCCCATCAGAAGTGATCTATCAACTATTCTATTACGCTTCAAACTTTCTACAACTTAAAATAAGTCTTAAAGCTAAATCCTTTTAAGAATCAGCAACTTCCTCAGTAAAATTCATATATATTTGATCAAACTTAACATTATCGTAAATGAGATAAAAAGCAATATAAGTAACAGTATCTACTTGCATTGATGACCAAAAATCCCAGTAAAGCAATACTATGACAATAAAAAGGGGAAAAAAATCTTTTTTTTTGGATTAACTATTACATAAACAACAATTAATCCTCCATTAATCAAAAAGTACGAGTTCAGAGAAACCAATACCTCTGATCCACTTCAACAGTGAGCACGTCCCACCGCCCACCGCAGTCTCCTGCAGAACCCTAGATCATGAGCCCCCCAAAATTATGTTAGTATAGCAATTAATCAAACATAAATCACCAAACAAATCACCTATAAATCAACAAAAAAGTGAACAAATCACTGCAAAATCGCATCATAGCACACAAAACGAAAACAGCAAGAGATTAAATCAGTTCGGGGATGCGATCGAAGCGAAGGGGAAGGGGAACGAACCACTCCTTGACCCATCGGGCGGCGGGGGGCCGATCTCGGCCGATCGGACGGTTCCCGGAGGGGGCGCCCTTCGCGTGGGGCTCCATCTCCGTGCGGCGAGAACCTGCTCCTCGCTCCTTCTCTTCGTGCTCGCTCGGATCAAGGCCAATGGCGAGGGGGATAGGAGGAGGAATTAGGGTTTAGGGTTTAGGGTTTTGCGGAGGGAGATTAGGGTTTTGCAAGAGGAAGGAAAATGAAGAGAAGGAGAAGGAGACGAACAGAGGGTTTTGTTTGCGAGAATTCGAGTTCGTCTCCAATTTAAGCGCGAAACAAACTGGAAGTTATCCCATGGGCCTGGTGTACCAGGTTTACCACATCATTGGTGCACCGTAGTTTCTCCTCCTTTCTTGCGCTTTTAAGGGGCCGTTTGGTTAGATGTAATTAGAAATACAGTATAGTTAGAGATACATGCAGTTGAAAATATAGCAGTTGCAATTACATGCATCGTGTTTGGTTAGATGTAGTAGAAAGCGCCGCAACTATAAATAATTTGTTTGGTTGTATGCAGTTGAAAAATAATTTTTTAAAATTTTATCATTTTATGTATACGGTGGTGAGATTATCTCCAACGTAAAAAAGAAAAATATTTTTTGTTTAAAAAATAATATAGGAGGTAAGCTTACCTTTTGTTTAAAATTACTTTCTCCAACTGTTGCAGTTGGGCCTCCTCTTGCGGTTGCTACTGCAGCAGTTAGAGTTAAATACATCAAACCAAACACGAAATTTGTATTTGTATGCAGTTACAACTGCAGTGCAGTTGCAACTATATGCAACCAAACGGCCCCTTAAATTTTTATAATTTTTTTTTATTTCAACTGTAAAATGGATAATTACATGAATTACACGGTGAAAGGATCACTGTAATTTACGGACGATGTGGTTTGTCTACTGCTGTCAATAACTTCTCATCCGAGCAAAATTTTGGCACTAATGCATTACGTCAGTTATGAATCGTCGTACTGAACTTATTATTCAAGCGATTAGATCGCAAATATAGAAAAAACAAGAATTACGACGTAACCTAGTGATTTTTACTTTAGTAGGAGAATATTTTGAAGGTAGGAGATCAAAACCCGCAATTGTGTAATTACAGGATTTGATCGCCGGCCTCCTCGAATTCTAGTAAAGTTGTTTGGGAATAAAGTTTGAATTATGAGCCTGATAGGTAATCCTATATATTAAAAAGGATTTAGCATAAAATTGATTAGGCGGTTCACGTGATGACGTGGGGCACCAGGCTCAGGTAATAATTCGCAGATAATCCTACGTATGCTCTATTGATGACGTGGAAGACGTGGTCCACCGAACCACTTGCATGCTTACGTGTTGATTTTCCGTTGGCTCAATAAACGCAGCAAGGACATTACTTCTTGTACATATTTTGGAAATGGAATTAATTTTAACACTAATTCTATTAATACCATGTTTTACACTTTTCTTAATAAAAAAAAAAAGTAATCACATAAATTTTTCTATAAACTAAGATAAATTCTCAAATACAGAATTCGTATTATAGATTTACTAACTCATTTTTGTGAAATTTTTGTACGCATGTGCGTTGCGTTGCGACTCCCTGGTTCGAGAGGATGGGCCTCAGTTCACGTTGTACGAGATAAAGTCGAGGGAGAAATGCAGTGAGTTGCGTATTTTCTTACTAGTATCATATTTATTTGATCTTTTCCCCCTCTAAGCTTAACCGACTGTTTATTTTTTTTCCGAGTAGAGAAACTATTCAAAAAACCAAATGAAACAACATTTAAGTCACCGACAAAAAAACAACTCAATCATGGATGTATCATTCATATTATTCTCTCTCTCACATCCATAGTGTTACTATAATACCAAGATTCTCTTCTCCTCTCTAATAGAGAAACAAAGGGAAATAGGCCCACTTGGGATTTGACATTTTGGGTAAGTTTATGTATTCACAAGATCCTCTTCTTCTACTTTATTAAAATACCAATTAAGATACTATCTCATTAATAAATGATAGAAAGATAAAACAAAAAAGCATCTAAGCGTCACGGACACTGACACGGAACACAGGACACGACACGACTCGGACACGACGATTCGGTAGCTTTCAAAAAATTAGGACACGGACACGGCATGAACACCGCTAATAAAATATAATATTATTAATATAATAATATATTTATTATATATAATAAAATATTAATTTTGGTAAAATATTGTTATATTTTTCATACGAATAAAAGTTAGTAAAATTTTTATTAATAATTCATATATTTTAAGAAAAAAATTCTGCACCATACATAATTTATTTATATTGTCAAAAAAGAAATTATATGTATTCATCAAAAAACTAAAATATTTATCATCTTACATTTATAATACATACAAAAAGTAAAATAAAAAGATGTATATCTTTTTTAAAATTGTTTGCGCTATGAATCGGCATTAAACGCGCGTCAAGGAGTGTCCACCTCCGACACGTGTCCGACACGGACACGCAAGTGACCGACACGGACACGCGAGGCTGATAGAAGTGTCCGTGATACATAAAAAAGCATTAAAATTAATAAAAATATAAAAGTAGTATTTCCTTTGACAAAGTTATTATTATTGTTATTAAATTAGGACCTTATATTTTGACTCCATAAAATAGCTTTAGATATTCAAAAAGCCATAAAAATTTAAAATCATGAGAAAATTCGACATATTCGCTATGCGAATATCAAAATCTTTTTTTTTTTTTTTTCAAATTAGGCATCAAATCAACTGCGAATAATATTTTTCAAATATAACTTTGTCAAGGCTTTTATTATGCATTTGTTTGATTAAAATTAAGTAAGTAGAAAAATGATATTGATATATTAATATTCTTGTTTAGTTGGTAATATTCATATGGAAAATCACCCTACCCAATATTACAAACCTCATTACTTAATTTTAGATTTTTTTAAATTTTTTTCTCTTGCAATTTCTCCGACTCTTACGTGCTCCGATGATCGATGCGAGAGGGATTTTTTTTTTTTTTGATTATTTTCTCCAATACAAGATGCCAATTAAATAAAAGAAAATTCTCCATTTTGTCCCTTGAGAACAAACAATCATGCAAAAAAATAAATAAAAAACTTAATCAAGGGATTAAGCTTGCGAATATTCTTTGTCTCGCACTATTTGATAAATTCATAAACAGGCTTTTCAATATTATTTAAGGCATACAACAAGGGTTTTTATTTTCTAATGAAGTTATAGGGTCTAGGCCCTATGTATTCATAGATGTACAACTAAGTATTTATTGCTATTTATTGTTTATTTTTGTTTTGTTTTGTTTTGTTTCTTTAATGCAAAACTAGAGAGTCTTTGAAAGTTGACATAATGAAACTTTAAAAATAAAATACATTTATAAATAGGTTCAAAATTAAAAATTTAGGAGACGCGTGTCGATCGTCTGAACATTCAACTGATAAAAAATGAGAACAATTTGTCATGGTGTTAGTTTTACCCTTATCCTATATCTTTATTTATAATAAATTTGTACTAAATGAGTAAAATCATTATGGATACATTACATTAATATATTGTGCATGTATATTTCAACACCTTGATGATGTGTAATTACTTGTGTCCACTGCTGCAAAGAGTTGACAAAGCTAATTGGTGATGCATGTAAGTTGCTTAATTATATTATTCCACTATAGGATATTCAATAATAGTATTTTAATGGTTGACTTTTTTGTTTTTAGTTTCAGGGAGAGAGGTTGACAAAATGATAGGTATATAATTCTTAAAAGATTAAAAAAATAAAGAATTCTACTTGATCAATGGCTTACTAGTATCCAATAACGAAATCGAGGGAATTGTGTTTCAATCATTCTTTTTTTTTTTGATAAAAATATTTGAAAAGATAAAATGCGTATATATGATATATTTGTACAAGTATTTTTACAATTAAGAAGCAATTATATATTGTATATATAGATTGTGCATTGATCTTTTATAACAGTTGAACACCTCATTCTCTTGAGTTACTGCATTTTAAGTCCTTGGTGAGCCCTCAAAAGGTAAAAATTAAACTAATTTTTATTCAACATGTTAATAATTAATCTTAGTTTTGACTTAGAGCTTCTTACATACAACTCAATCCTTAATTTATACAATGGAGAATCATAAAAAAGAGTAGCAATTTATGGTTTAAATGCCTAAAAAGCATATACAAAATTGTTCTATACTCAGAGAAAACTTTCCATTGAGTTATACTATATATCCATGGTGTGAAAGAGCCCCACTTTGTAATAGCTCATATATACCAATTTATAAACATATATAGGAGAAATATAGGGAAAAAAAATAGTTCTAGGGCTATTGACTAAAAAATGGACTTCTTTTTTTTTTGAGAATAAAGTAGCATGCTACCGCTTCATTCAGTACGAAAGTGAATTAAGCACAAGTGGGAAGCAACTTGGCTTCCAAGAAAAAAAAAAAAAAGAAAAAAAAAAGAACTAACTAACTAACTAAATTAAACACAGAAATATTCCCACATGGTCTTGTACAAGCGTATCTCCACCAACATCTGGCCTAATTCTTCTATTCCGCTCCAACCAAATAGCCCACCAAGTAGAGACGATGATCACAGACTCCCTTCTCCCTACTACTCCCCTCTTACCACTGCAAGACTCCCAGAGTTCGCTCACCCGGGTACGAGCATTTAGGCTCCGTTTGTTCGGTAGTAAGCATCCCAACAGCGCTTGGGCAAAGCAGCATTTCGTGAATAAATGGTCAATAGTCTCCAGTTCTTCTAAACAGAGCACACAATTTACCTCACCCGACCATCCTCGTTTCACAAGATTATCCTTAGTTAGGGCCTTTTTCTGCAGGACAAGCCAACCAAATAATTTGACTTTCAAAGGCGTTTTGATCCTCCACAGCGGTTCGAAGCTCTTCCTCTTGGTTCCGCCCTCCTGCAAGAAATTGTACATAGATTTAACCGAGAAAACATCTGAGAGGCACAATCTCCAAGTAACTACATCTCCATCGGTCGTTAAGGCGATGGTGGAGAGTGACTCCTTCAACTCCAACATTAATTGTCGATCGGAGAGAGATCCCGGGGCAAATCCCTGCAAGATCTTATGCCACCTCCAGCCGTTAATGCCAAAGAAATCACGTACTCGAAGGTTTTTAATATATATATTAATTAATATATATATCACCAATATCCAATCCCAATGAGTTCATGAACTCCACGTTCATCTTGGTTATCAACTTGGTGTTTTGGTTATATTTGATTTTTTTAGTTGAATAAATGATATATTACGGCTCAAAAGTCAATGCATAAAGTAGAAGAGAAGAACAATTTAATAATAATAATAATAATAATTAAGATGATATTAAGAGAGGTAAATTGAAGCTTAATTTACCTCTCTTAATATCAATTCTAATAACAATTCGTGTTTTTTAGAGGGAATTTTAATAAACAATTCGTGTTTTTTTTTGACAATTCTATTTAAACAATACTCGTGTATAAGCACCTGCAGCTAAATCAAATTAACTAGTTAAGCGAGTGTAAAAGTATGCGAGTCTTACTTTAACTATTAATATTTTATGGTAAATGGAGGATAAAAAACATTAGATTATTTGAGAAAATATGAGCAACAGTTAATAGGAAAAATATAAAAATTAGAGTCATTAAATGAGAAAAATCAAAGATAACATATAATTTCTAAGAACAAGATTTCATCGGTGCATAATGCTAATATCGAAAGATGATACCGAGTTATTATTAAGTATATATATAGATAATGACAACCAAAATTTTAGTGGATTTCATATGTTTTAAATTGAAGAAGGAATTGTATTTATGTTGAAACCACATATATGCCCTGCATTTTCTTTTTCTTTTTTTTTCTTTTTTTTTTTCCTTTTTATGAGTAGAAACTTTGCAAATTATTAAATGGTTTGAAAGAGTGTTTATATATGCATGGAGCATATGCTAATTAATTTGATTCTCTGACAAAAAAAAAGTAATTGATTCTGTGAACCACAAAGTTGAAATATTAGGATTAATTATTTATTAATTCAGTGCAATTTTAAAGCTAAGCCTACTTAAGAACACCCCCCTGAACTCTTTTTCCCTTTCTTTTTGTTTATTTATTTTAAAACAAATTTGCTAGATGGTTTAGTGCTAATTGCAATTTTTTAATATATATGTTTGTTACCATTCAAATGGTTAAACTTTAGCTTAAGCCATATATATAATCCGATTCAGTTGATTATAATTGCCAAAAAATTGCAAACAATTGCAGATTCATCAACAATTTACAACTTAATCTAAAGTTATTTAAACAATAATTAAATCGGTATGTATTAATGGTCACTCTACTCAATTTACCTCCTAACTTAAAATTTCGTAGTAAGATGAGAAACTACTTTTTTTTTTTTTTTCCCGTAAACAAGATTGTCGGATCGTTGGCGCTAACCATTAATCCCAAAAGCTCGAGCCGTTAAAAATACGCAACCAATTCACTTAAAGCGTATAGATATTGCGCCCACGGGTCTCGATTGTGACTCGGCCCTACCAACCTCACGCCACTTCGAACATGAATCGGCCCACCCAGCCTCACGCCATTTCGAACATGACTCGGCCCAACATGGCCTCCCGCCACAGGGTAGGATGCTGGCCTATTTAAGCCAACAATCCCCCCTCCAGCACCTGCACACATCGTTGGCGCTAATCATTAATCCCAAAAAGCTCAAGCTGTTAGAAATACGCAACCAATTCACTTAAAGCGTACAGATACAGCGCCCACGGATTTCGATTGTGACTCGGCCCCACCAGCCTCACGCCATTTCGAACATGACTCGGCCCACCCAGTCTCACGCCATTTCGAACATGACTCGGCCCAACATGACCTCTCGCCACAAGGCAAGATGCTGGCCCATTTAAGCCAACAAAGATCAGAAGAGTTCATGGACTAAAATGTTTAATTACTTAATTATCTTAGTTTTCTTTAAACAAGATTAAAAGAGTCCAGCCACTAAAATGTTTAAATTACAATTACAAAATAAAGTCGCAATATCATAATAGTACAATAAGTATCCACAATAATATTCTAATCACCAGTTATATTAACAACAAAAATTTCTGAAAATTTAATGGCTCATCTATTACTGGAGCCCAAATACCTATACCAAACTATATATTAGGAGAGGAAACTCATTTGATAATTAGATCTAATGATCAATAAATAAAAAATATTAAAAAAAACCAAAATTATATAGGGCTCCATATCTTTCTAGATTTGAGAAATTGTTTTTAAAGACAGAAAAAAAAAAATTAAAAAGAAAACCTTTCCTGTAGCTGATCTGGTGGGTGATTATATATGCTGACTTTGGAACCCAAATATATTTATAGAGAGGGAGAGAGAAAATAAAAACTATTACATGCACCTGATGCATTGTGCATTAATTGCACCTTCAAAAGTCCACTGCAGAGGCTTCACAATCAAAATTTAATTGATTAAATATGTTGTACGATATTCGAAAGAGCTATATAACATAAGTCGTAAATTTTAGACCTATTCGTTATGAATCGAGCACTGCTAATACTCAGTACTCAAGTAACAAGCATTCAAAACTCGTGATATCAGATATTAGTCATATTTTATACCCTTAATTTCTTACATACATGTCCTATAGATAGAGCAATGTAAATTTTGGATTTTTTCTATATCATTAATTTTTTATATAGTTTCTTTGTACATTGTAGATCATACAAATTAATGTCAAATTTGGATTTTAAGATAGTGTTTACAGTGCCTGAGTTGTACTGATGCACCAGGTGCAAGAACACATTTGTAGAGAGAGAAAAATGTAGAGAGAGGAGAGAGAGAGAGAGAGAGAGAGAGAGAGAGAGAGAGAGAGGAGGTTTTGCTTTGAGTTTGACCAGCTCCACCATGTAGTCAGTGTGTGGGTTGGCCTACTAATATTTTTTGCAGGTCAAACCACCAACTCTTTCCCTCTTAACCTCTCATCATCATCATCTCTCTCTCTCTCTCTCTCTCTCTCTCTCTCTCTATTCCCTCCCACCCCCAACTCATTAAAAGACCCATTTTTTCCTGAGAAATCCACCCCATGTACTAAAACCCCACCATTTCAATCTGATTCCTTGTTGTTTCTCATCTTGGGCAGTGACAAAATCCGATTTTTACAAACTTTTTGAGCCCAATTCCTCAATTTAGGATCTGGGTCTTCTTTTTTAGATCTCTGGATTTGGGGATTTGGGCAAAAGTTGTTGTTGTTTTCTCTTTTTTTGTGTTCTCTTGGGCATTTCTTCAAACATCTGATGTGCAAGAAGTTGTTTTGATGGATTGGACCTCTTGCTTCAGTATGTGTTCAATCATGGCCTCTGTTTCTTTTTTGCTGTAATTTGCCATTCATTTCTCTTCTAACAGGTGTTGATTTGTCTCAGCATTGAAACCAAGGAGAAGGATTGAGATTGCACAAGAGAACTTCAACACAATGGGAGGGGTTTGCTCGAAGGGATTCCCCGTAAACGAATCCCCGGCCGAGCTTTCGTTCCATAAAAGCATTGGATTCGGAGAGACTGAGGTTAAACCCTTTCACTCCAATGGAAAGATGCAGCCGAAAACGGCCCCGATCGGAGAAGAAGATGTCGAGAACCTGTTTGGTGATCACTCTTTTCGTTTGTACGAAAAGGGCCTTATTCGGTTCGATAGCACTTCGGCTTCTGCTTCTGCTTCAAAAGAGCCACAATTGTCCAGGGCATTGTCGAAAAAATCTACGCCGAGTAAATCAAAACAAGTATGAATTGTTAGTCCTTTTTAGTTGATAGTCATAGTGAGAATTTATATGATTTTGGAAGATTTTAATGGTAATTGAATCAATAGTTTGTTTGATTAGATGAATGGAGTGAACAGTATGATGATGGTGATAGAAAAAATATCCAAAAAGGAACTACCATGAAAGAGGTTTTTGTTTCTTTAGAGAAGATTCCTTTTTCATGCTATTCGATGAATGTTGCGAAGACAATTTTTTTTTTTTAATTCCCTAGAGATTATTTTTGATAGATAGTTGAGAAATGCAAGTACATTTTGTAGTTTGCAAATGTCATCATTGTCTTCAGGGCTTTTAGCAAAATGGATCAGCTTGATAGAGGTGATAGATTTTTAACGCCAGTCGTCGTTGCGACATTTGCTATCCGAAGTTGTTGAGGTCGAAGCAAACTTAGCCATTATGACTTTGATCGATCTATTCAACCTTGCATTTTTTCACATGTTTTTCATGTATGGAGTGAGCGCGCGCTCTTGCATTGAGTATGCATTTGTTTCGAACTCAACGCCTATTTCTAGTAGTTTTACATCTTGGTTGGTTCTCAACTGCAAATATTTCTGAACCTCTCATAGCAGCATTATAAGTAATTTAAAATAAGTAATTATTCCTCTCATTTTTCAGGTTTCTGAAGTGGGTTCGCTTCTAGGGAGAGCCAGTACTGCCGGGCTAGGGAAGGCGGTGGAGGTTCTAGACACGCTCGGCAGCAGCATGTCTAGTTTGAACCCTAGCGGCGGTTTCGTTTCGGGGGCGGCAACCAAAGGCAACAAAATATTAATCTTGGCTTTCGAGGTGGCCAATACGATTGTTAAAGGCGCCAATCTCATGCAGTCTCTCTCGAAGGAAAGCGTGAGTTATTTGCAAGAAATGGTGCTTCCTTCTGAAGGCGTGCAGAGATTGATATCCGCCGATATCAGTGAGTTACTAAGGATTGCTGCCGCGGACAAAAGGTGTATAATATAATAGACCCTTAATGCCTAGTTATAGTTCTTATTTGAATGCCTCTTACCTCTTAGCGAAAAGAAAATTTTGGTGTATTGATGTTTAATTTGCAGGCAAGAGTTGAAGGTGTTTTCTTTAGAGGTGGTTCGATTTGGTAATCGTTGTAAAGATCCGCAATGGCACAATCTCGACCGTTATTTTGCCACGTAAGTTTTCGCTGTCGACGGCACAATCTAGGTTATATAAATCTTTATTCCTGCGATATCGTATGCTCAAACGTGTAACATTCTAAAATTTGGACATACGATATCGCATGAGCGAAAGTTGGTTTCACTTGATGAAAAGTGTTTGAAGGGTGTCTTTGATATTAAGTTTTTGGAGGGCATATATGAAGTGCGGGGATTTACTTTGGGTAAATGCACAAATATTTTCTGAAAATTTGAAATATAAGAGCTCTCACATTTTCGGTTTTCCTCGTGTATATGTAGACTAGAGTCTGAAATTACACCTCAGAAGCAGTTGAAAGCAAGAGCAACGGAGAACATGCAATACTTGATGACTCTGGTTCGGCACACGGCTGTGAGTATCATTCTTCGATGGCATTTGTTTTCATTGATATTGTATGATTATTGATGTTGCTCAATATGAGGGCGTAAATCTCTCTCTTCGTTGGCTCTCATTTTGCTAGGATTTGTACCACGAGATGCATGATTTAGACAAATTCGAACTAGATTATCGTCGGAAACTTCAGGAGGAAAACTCAGTTGCATCTCAGAGAGGTATATCGGTCTTGTACTTGAATCTTCTTAACACTCAAAACTATAGCGAAATGTTTGCTAGGGCATTAACTAACAAATACAGCAAAGCTTTCGGACATTGGTGCTTTATAAAGTCCAATGATTGATCCCATTAACACATTAATGTTCAACTCTATTATCTATTTTGCTTCCTTCTCTGACTATACTAAAGTTATGTTTTTTAACTGCATTGAGTGCATAAAATATAAATCAAATAATTTGTTCTTCATTTATGCTGTATATGTAATTTACGTAATCGTATTCCTGCCATTGATATGTAGGGGACACCCTTCAAATTCTAAGGCAAGAGTTAAAGAGTCAAAGGAAGCATGTTAGGAGCCTAAAGAGAAAAACTCTTTGGTCAAAGATACTCGAAGATGTAAGTAGCTTGCATTACTGATACTAATCGGTTAAATATTCGCTAGTAATCAAGGCATTTTATCCACTCTTGTAAAGGATGCCATCTGGCTATATGCCCATTTGGTATGGTTTCTAGTGTAACAATCCAGTCCACTTGTACTGATAACTTGTTGCGCTCAGACCACCGGCCTAAGATGCTTAAGCCGAGTTAGTCGTATTCGAGTGCTAGCTACAGATAAGGCTCTTGGTCATTCACACACTCTCTCACTTTATCTGATGTCGAATTATTGGAGTTTTAAATCTAGAACTGCTTTTCTACTCCAAAAAGCAAAAGAGTCTGTGAATCTCACTTGACTAAAAAATTAATCTGCAGCCTTTTAATGCAGCGGAAAGCTAAAATAAGCTTTGGGCTATGCAAGCAAAAGCTCTCAATTTGAAGTTATGCAGAAGATTTTAATGAAAAAAGTTTTTAGTGCTTCTTCAAACAGATCTCCTCAAACCACACTTCTGCATAAAAGTTCCTAGTTGGCCAAACGGGCTCTATATATGCATGTCGACTCTACCGCTCGCTCTAGGAAATTAAATGTTTAAAACTAGCATATCTTTTCTGCAGGTCATGGAGAAGCTCGTCGACATTGTTCACTTCGTACATTTGGAGATTCATAGTGCCTTTGGAAGTTTTGGTATTTCTCTTTCCGTTCATGATATTAATCATTGCCGCTTATAATACCTGCTTCTTAAAAATCTCTTCAAATCTCTTCCATGGAAGTCGGAGTTTGTTTCATGCTTGTACCTTTTCAAATGTTATGCTGAGACATAATCAATCCATTTCGTGAAATAAATGTATTGACTTGATGTTTTCATATTCTTTTGTAGATGGAAGCGAGTCCGTGCAAGGACCCATCAACAGCCGACAGAGGTTAGGGCCTGCCGGCCTTGCGTTGCATTATGCAAATATAATTACACAAATCGATATCCTTGTAAGTCCTTTCATTTCCTTGCTGTAACATTGGTGCATTTTTCAAGTTCCTTACTGTTACCTCCGATATATAATCGTCATCACTTCGGTACCTAGTGGACATTTTGGAAAAAAATAATCATAAAGCATGCTTTAATGGTTGAAATGCTATTGTCGCGTATCTCCTGGAGTGATAGAGTGATTATCAACTTTGTGTTCATTTCCTGAAGTGTTTCTCTATTACCTTTTTCCACTAAATGCCCTATCATGAATTAAAACAATTTGTTGGCTCGACTAAAAATTTGTTTATTTAAGGTATCTCGATCATGTTCGGTGCCTCCGAGTACGAGAGACGCACTCTACCAAGGATTGCCTCCTAGTGTTAAATCAGCTTTGCGAACTAAGTTACAATCGTTCCCTGCTACACAAGAGGTAATGGAACCATGGTGAGAATCCAACTTATTGTCGAAAGATTATTATCTTATATTAGCTATGTCATTTTCTTTTAATTGGCAGGTCAAAGTACCTCAAGTGAGAGCTGCAATAGAGAAAACATTGCTATGGCTCGTCCCACTCGCCAATAACACAATAAGGTACTCCACCTTCTAATGCTAGATTAAGTGAATGGTGAATGCCTCCAATTTTGATTGAATTCGTTGTTAATGCAATCTCAGAGCTCACCGTGGCTTCGGATGGGTCGGCGAGTGGGCAAATACAAAGTAAGGAACTTATTCGCGCACTCTCTCTCTCTCTCTCTCTCTCTCTCTCTCTCTCTCTCTCTCTCTCTCTCTCTCTCTCTCTTAATTTATAAAAGCTTCACCAGTAATATTATTGGTTGGTAAAAACGTACAGAACTTACCTGAACTATCGACCATTTTGAATCGACTATCCAACCTTTCAAAGTTTTGATTTAATTACCCAGTCTTTCAATTTGTATGATTTAAGTTAGTTAACAGTACTTTGACTTTAAAATTTAAGCTAATTACTTACTTTAAGGAATTTATAGTTGCGAAAATTAGTATAAAAAACCTGTAAAGATAAACAACGCATTCAAATTTTGAAGTTAAAGTGTCATTAGTTGACTCAAATCAAACAAATTGAAAGATTGGATAGTAAACAAAATTTTGAAACGTCGGCTAGTCGATTCAAAATAGTCCATAGTTCAGGTAAGTTCTGTATGTTTTTACCCTTATTGGTTTTTCGCTTTCATGCCCCTGCAATTCTATACGAAGTAGCGACACTCATCAGAGTTGGTATCTGTGTGCGTGCTCCTAAAAATGTATTTGTTCACCCTAGCACGCTCGACAGGGCGTGTCTTTGCGCAATTTCGCATGTTTGCGAGCGTATGTATACGATAAAAGAAAACTCTAGAATAGTGGAGTAAGTTACATGTGATGTTCATTTATAATTTCTTTCCTTTCAGGACTGAGGTGAACCGAAGGCCGGGAGGGCCGGTCGACCTAATCAAGATCGAGACGCTCTATCATGCGGATAAGGAGACGACGGAGTTACACATACTCGACTTGGTGGTGTGGGTTCACCTTCTCATAAGCGAATGTCGGCCCGGGAGCGGGGGCGGCCGATCCCCGATCAAATCTCCGATTCGCTCTCCTCCTTTGCAGAAGAGATCGATAGTCGCCTTCATTCCCCAGAAACCTGGCAGTTCATCCACCGCGCCAAGTAAAGACAACCGCGAAATACTACGGGAAGTGGACTTCGGGAAACACACACACGGGAGAAGTAAGAGTGCGGATCTCGACGTCGGTAGCTCATCTTTCGCACAAAGTAAAGAAGATCGAGAAATGCTAGAAGAAGTGGACTTTACGAAACTTACTCGCAGGAGAAGTAAGAGCGAGGAACTCGACGTGGATATTACAAATAAGTTGTCATCATCATCGTCGCCGTCAGCATCGGAAAAGCCATTTGTGAATCTCGAAGACGATCGCGATATCGACCGGATTAAGGTTCTGGATGTGATTGATAGAGTGAATGACATTAAACACCAATGATCTCAAAATCACATGCATAGAGAATTCATTGCTTTAACTTGAAAATAAGGGATTTGCTAATTATCACAAGCAGTAAAGATGGATAAAATTGTATGTATGCTAGATTGGATCATTGTTCATTGTATTATAAGGCGAAAAAAGGGATCATTTTACACACCAAATTAAGGAAAAATTAGGTTAAATTTTTTTTTTTCTATTTTGATATATATTTTCGGTAAACATCGTAAATTTACTGCTTGAAGCTGAAGTACTAAACCGACTCCAACAATAATAAATTTTTGGTTTAAATAAATAAGATTTTTTTTGTTGGAAAATTTTGATTAAAACAACTAATAAATGTTAAGATTTTTTTTTTTGGGGGGCAATATTTGGACTGAGTGGAGTGGACCCCACCACGTCGTGGTAGGATCCGACAGGGTTCCTGCGAATAGTATAATAACACAAATTAGAGATCCGGATCCGACAAACCACCTACTTGTAACGCAAGATTCGGTAATCAATGATTTTGCATTTTTCCACTCCTTAATTAATTAATTCATGGGTAAATTGCATCATTAGACCTCAAACTTTTGGTTAAATTTAAATTTAGTCTTTTAAAAAATATATATATTTTATTTTGGCGTCGTTTGGTGTTGTTTTTGTTTTTCACCTGTTTAGAAAGAAATTTCTATATAAAATTAGTGTATAAAAAAATGAAAATTAGACAACGATATCAAATGAGCCCTTTAGCTTTTCTTATTGTTATTGAGAGAAATTATTTTTTTTGAGAAAAATGTAGCATGCTACCCGCTTCATTCATTGAAGGTGTGAACTAAGCAAACAGGAACAGAGGCCTCAGGGAAGGCGCGAAACGAAAAGAAAAAAGAAGAAGGATTAATGTCCAGTAAAAGAAACAGGCAGATTCCAAAAGGTAAACAAGTGATTGAATTTAGAAACAACAAGGAGAGGATCCGGTTGGGACTTCTGAAAGATGGCACTATTTCTGGCCTCCCAAATGACCCACCAGCACACGACAAGTCCGATCAGCCAGGTGTATCTGGATCGCGGTCCCGACCTTTCCTTCCATCTGTCCCAGACTAAGCTCACGCCTTCTCCCAGGTCTGAGGTTTGGACGTTCAACAAGGTCATCACCAAAAGGAATTTAGTAAAAACGCAGCGTGCGAACAGATGATCAATAGTTTCCTCCTCAACTCCACACAGCACGCACTTCATATTACCAGTCCAACCTCTCTTCAGTAGGTTATCCGCTGTGGGAAGTCTCTTCTTAAGGAGAAGCCAGCATAAGACTTTTACTTTAAGAGGCAGTCGGAGCTTCCAAATTTTACTAGCTCGAGCATCCCTCATACCCTCATCACTGAATGCTGCGTAAGTTGATTTGATCGTGAATCACTCGTCAGAGCTCCATTATTGAGAGAAATTATTGCGTGCACCGTGTGTATTTCTATATCTATGCATTATACATCTACCGACTCTTAATCTCTCATTTTATATTTCAATCCTACAAGCACGCTTTTATATATCTATGCATTATAGGCATGAATCAATTGGTGCTAATAATAACTCAGATAAAATAGATTTTCAACTTTGGAGTCTAAATTATTGAATTTAAAAGTTTCGAGAACCAAAATAAAACTGGACTATAATTTAAGGGACTAGTAGTGTTATATGACTTTATTTTATTTTTTTCTCCAGCTGTTTAAAAAAAAAAAACAAAAACTCTAAAAATAGAATTTTTAGATCTTACCTTCAATTGATATTGTGTGACACATCAACCTCAATTTATTGCTCTAAACGTGCATCCCTCTTTAGGCAACAATTATATGTACCACCTAGGGAGGAAATTAAAATTTTGCATTGACCAAGGTCCATAGAGTGAATATTCTAATACTCAAATATAGATGCCTTAAACTCCAAACAAATATCATTAGATATGATCAACAATCTCCTAATAATTTATGCATAAAAAATTGTAATTATTGAAGATCTATTAGTTAAATATGAGGGCCTTAAATCAATTTAAATGACAAAACAGCAAATTCCAGTAGCATTGTTTAGGGGTAAAAAAAAACCTACTTTATGTATTGGATAATGCTGCAGGGTGATTAAAGACTTTAAAATTGTGTTTCAAAACGCGAAGATCAGAAGTAAAACTCAGCCGCGCTGAGAAACTCTACTGCTAATGAAATTCTATCATTCACGCAAATGGCTGAATCTCGCAAGCTCTAAACTAGTATATCTCGTCGTTGCCAAGAAAAAGAAAGAAAAAAAAGATGGAGAAAAAAGATTAGGGGCTTTAACTTTGTTCATCCTTGTCATTTATTTTTAGTTGGAAATAACATTTTATGTATGTTTTTTTGTGCTTTTTTGGGAAAGGGTGGAAAATAATGAAGAAAGGGAGGTGGAGGTGAGAAACATTTTCATGCAATCCACGCATCAAATGCTGAAACCAAGAGATCCCTTGTACTTTGGGTTGTTGCATTGGACCACAATAGTACTTTTCACGCAACTTAGACTTTTTCAACAATTATATATAAATCAATTGAAACTTGTAATTTTATATATGCCAGCATATCAACAGTACCATAAGAGAAGACCACTGAAGGAGGGAAGATCCTTTACACCTCCCTCTTTTTGATGGAGGGAAATTCTAAGTCAAAAGGATATCTTTAAATGGGGGACTTATCATAATGTAGGCAACGGTCGTAATACCGATTTCTGGTTAGATCGTTGGTGCGGAAAAACTACATTACAATCATCATTTCCGGAGGTGTTTCATTTATCGATTTGAAAAAAATTGAAAATCAATGATTGCCTGAGGAGTAACGGATGGAATTGGTGCAAGATTTTAGGTAGGGTCAACTATAATGATTATGGGTTAACTACTAGCATTTCAGCACTTAAGGCAAGGATCGATAACTCCCGATTTGACCAGGGCCCAGATAGTGTGCATTGGCGGTGGAACCCTGCAGGGCATTTTTCAGTGAAGTCAACCTACGTGATGTTAAGTGACGGGGGAACGAGGGACGCTCGTGCTAGTAAGATTTGGCGAATCCGTATACATTTGAAAGTGAAAGTATTTTGCTGGCTCGTTCTGAAAAAAAGGCCCCTGACTGCATTTGAAAGTGAAAGTATTTAAGAGATGATGGACTGGTAATACGACCTGTGTGCTGTGCGGGACGGATGAAGAAACTGTTGACCATTTGTTTACTCGGTGCGTGTTTCTCAGATTTCTAATGGCAATGGCCTTGGAGAACATACAATCAAGAGATTTGGGCGATGACGTGACTTTGATCTGGGATAAATGGATGAGCAGGAAGGGTTCGCAACCTTCAAGTTCCGGGCCAATCGGTTTAATAGCCTGTTGGTGGATCACTTGGGAGATTAGAAACGGTGCGATTTTTAGAATGATCATGCCTGACCCTTTCCGAGGGATCCGTAAGATTAAACAGCTTACGAATCAGTGGGTGGAATTTCTTTCAGGAGATTAGGTCTATTAATCAGTTTTTTTTTTTTTTTTTTTTTTTTTTTTTTTTTTTTTTTTTTTTTTTCGCGCGCCCCTTTCGAGGCCTGTGTTGCCTCACCCCTGTAGCTTAGTTCACTTCTTCAATAAATGAAGCGGGTAGCATACTACCTTTCCCTAAAAAAAAAACAGTATAAAAAAGTAATATTTTAGAAGGCCTGCACCAGTACTCTTTTAAGAATCACCAAGTTCTTCAACATAAAGAATCTCGAGTCATTTAAAAAGGTCTTTTTGAGCTGATTAGAGCTTTGAAAAAAGTGCTAGTTAATTAAGTATAACGATTGAAACTATATGATAACATTTTTCTATTAGAAATCTCTCACCAATTTACTACTAGAGCTAGGACGTAAAAACATATTTAGCTTCTTATCACAACCAAATTGTCAACTATTTTTATTTGCCAATGTTCAAAATGTTAAAGGGTTCAAGCCCAACTCAAAACTTAAGCTATTTGTTGGATATACCCTTCAAATTATATACAGATTAAGATTAATTTTTCTATTCAATATGAGACTATTACTTTTAGTACCTTTCTTAACAAGTACTATATGATCGAGATACTAACACATGGCACAGATCAAATGAAATCACACTTTAGTAACGTACTAATCCATAATTAATATATGCCATAAATGCAATTTGCATATTAGGTGCGACTACTACAGAGCACAAGTATAATTTACATTTTGGGTGCAAATACCATACGGCATAAGTAATTTTACGTGTTAGATACGACTAGCACGCGATTACTGAATTGGCTAACAGTGAGGGAGTGTGAACCAAACTCTCATAAATTTTATTTTATATCTATATCAAATTATTATTCTTAATACAGAAATATTAATAGCTTAAGGAATAAGGCACCAAGTATTGTGTCAAGTGACATAATAGGACAGTGGCACAATTGGACAAGTATTATTTTGATTTAGGCTAAGCAGGTTACCAACCACATTTAATCATATAAGTAACCAATATTATTTTCCCTAAAAAAACCAATTTTATATGTCTTATTATGATATTATTATCATATAATGTACACCCAAAAAAGGACAAAAATAATGATGCTTGTTTTATTCGGATATTAACACTGCACTAGGGAGGTGTCATATACTTGTCATCTTTTGTTAGTCGAAATCACCACCTCTTACAAAGGAACATGGGAGACATTTGGCATTTTCCCCCTCCACTTTTGTCATTTTAATTCAAACCCACAAAATCCAAGATCTGTGAATAGAAAAAAAAAATTATATATATAAAAAAGGACCGACAAGTTTGTCTCTTCACTGTTTCGGTCTAAAATGAGAGGAGAGGAATGTGTTTTATTTTCATGCGAAAGAGAAAAAAAAAATAATAATAATAATAATGTTAAGATAGTGTCATTGCTAGCCTATGTTTAAACAAATTGATCTTTTTAGAATGGAAATTACATTCCCATTTTAATATATGTTACATATAGGGGTGGCAATCCAGCTCGCTGTTCGCGAGCCAGCTTGTGTTCGGCTCGAAATGAGCTCGAGATCGAATCGCTCGTTTAGTAAACGAGCCGAACACGAGCTGAATTTTTCACCTCGTTTAATAAACGAGCCGAACACGAGCTGAGGTCAGCTCGCTCATGTTCGGCTCGATAACAGCTCGAATACATAGATTTTATATTTATATATATAAATAAATAATTATATATATATATATAATATAAATTTTTATTATTTGATTTTTAGTCCAAACTAAATATAAAGTCAAACTCAATCATAAAAAGACTCATTTATATATAAAATTTTAATAATTACATCAAAAATCTAATGAGTAAGATCTAAAAAATTTATTTTCTATATATATCCTTTCTAATTCTTTTAACTTATTGTTCGTGAGCCGGCTCGTGTTCGGCTCGTTAATAAACAAACCGACACGAGCTGAATTTTTCGGCTCGATACTTTAACGACCCTGCTCGTGTTCGGCTCGTTTATGAACGAGCCGAACACGAGCCGGCCCCAGCTCGCTCGTGTTTGGCTCGTTGACACCCCTAATTACATAGGGTAGAAAAGTACGAGAAATTTTTTTATTTAATTTTGTAAGGAGTAACACATTTTATAGATAGTACAGATACCATAAATAAATCGGAATCTAACTTTGCAAGATATTAGCTAGATACATTTTTAGAGGCTAGATTTTACTCTCACGGAGTATTATCAAACCTTATCCAACAAAACCAAAATAAAATAATCAAAGTAAAAGAAAATGTCACTCTTTGCTTCTAAAGGAAACTAAGAACATATGCAATCATAATGTCTCATCAAAACCAATACTAATTACTAACTCTCACAACGACAAGATCAAACTTAAATTATACGCCTCATTGATTATAAACTATCACTCGCTCCATAGTGGACAAAAAAGAGGGATTATTTTAACTTAGTTAGTAGATCAACGTGGATGCAATCAAAACAAGTAGAAGTGGAAGCATCATAGAAGTCTCGCTCACATGAGGACCAAGGACATTTTGTGCACTTATTAAAGCAATTATGACATCATCTTTTATATGTAAAAAAAATCAATATTATTATTATTATTATTTATTTATTTGGGCACTCCATGAGAGTCTACTATGTGGTTACTCTTTCCACCGAGGGAGGGGAGACTCATTCAGCAAAGTAGTCAACAGCCTCACAACTTATTCTAACCTCTTGGACTAACCTCTTAGACTGCGTTTGGTTCGGATATAAATAAAAATTATTTATTTTAAAAATAAATACAAGTTTAGGTATAAGCAGGTAGGGGTGGCAATCCGGCTCGCCATTCGCAAGCCAGCTCGTGTTCGGCTCGAAATGAGCTCGAGATCGGCTCGCTCGTTTAGTAAACGAGCCGAGTTTTTCAGCTCATTTAATAAACGAGCCGAACACGAGCTTGGGTCAGCTCGTTCGTGTTCGGCTCGATAATAGCTCGAATATATATATTTTATATTTATATAATTTATATAATTTATATTTATATATATAGTATATATTTTTATTATTTAATTTTTAACAAAAAATAAAATATAAAATCAAATTTAATTATAAAAAGATTCATTTATATACAAAATTTTAATCATTAGATTAAAATTTAATAGGCAAAATTTTATAATTTATTTTTTATATATATCCAAACTATTTTTTAAAATTTATTATTCGTGGGTCAGCTCGTGAGCCAGCTCGTGTTCGGCTCGTTAATAAACGAGCAGAACACGAGCTGAATTTTTCGGCTCGATATTTTAATGAGCCAGCTCGTGTTCGGCTTGTTTATTAAACGAGCCGAACACGAACCGACCCCGGCTCGCTCGTGTTCTGCTTGTTGACACCCCTATAAGCAGGTATTAGATCTCTCCAACTTATTCGAACACCTTCCTAGAAAAATCTTTTTGTTTCTCAAATAAAACTTTAAAAAATAAAAATAAGATTTTTTCCATAAAATATGAAAAAAAAATTGCAAAAAAACTAATTTTTTTGAAAATCAACCTAACAAAAAAAAATATCTTTTCAATCAAAAAAATAATAAGTAATATTACACTTGCAAACAAATTTTACAGTACTTCACAAATTTGTAAACATAGCCTGTATAAAATTAGTGTAAGAATTGTAAATCACGAAGAGATAAGCTAGATATTAAATTATATAGTTTGTAAAGTAATTTAAAATGTATTTGTAATCGAAATAATAAGTTTCAAATTGAAGCTTCAATTCTTGTACCTTAATGATAATTTGGTTCCACAAAATAGCAAATGTTCTAGGCTTTGAATTATCCAACACACTATTATAAAATATAACCATAACTAAAAGCTGAAACCGTAGCAAGCTGAAACCGTAAAGCACAAGCGACAAAGAATTTGATGATTGGTATTCGAGATCTCAAGTTTAAAATCTAATTATTTTATATTTCTAGTTAAATTTATTCTAAAAAAAATAAACGAAACTAATAACATACTATCTTTCTAGTAGTAGATTCTAGTAGTATAATAGGATTTAACTCGCTTAATTTCGTCTCACCCAATATTACAAAGAATTATAATCTACATTAACAACAACAACAACAACAATGAGACTTAAGAGAAAGGGTAACATTTACAGAGTAATCCCTGTACTATCCAAACAATGCAACTTAGTCCCTATAATTATTCACTCAAGCATTCCATTGCAAAATTTAAAATGTAATATATGCAAAAGTTTAAGGAGAAAATGATTGAAATAAAACATTACAGAGCAATTACTTGCGGAATTACAATTATGACTATTATTAGAAATTCGAAAACATCACTACTATTTTTATAATATAATAGCTGTAGTAATTGGATTTAGTAGCTTATGTACTTATCTTGAACCGGACCGGCGGGGCGGTTTAGGAGGCCGAGCGAACCGGACCGGACGAGGCGGCTCGGGCGCGCCGCGGCGGCTTCGGCGACGGCGCACGCGGCCTTGCACGAGCCGTGCAGATCCAGCACGGCGAGGCGCGCCGCGATCGCGGCGGCGACGCCGCGGCGGCGGTGCCGGAGCCGACGCCCGATCTCGCCGGAGGAGGAGGAGGAGGAGGCGCGGGCGCACTCGGCGAGGGCGGCGGCGAAGGGATCGGGGAGGGAGGAGGAGGAGGAGATCGGGGGCGAGGGTTTGAGAGGAGGGGGGGGGGGGGAGGGGGAGGGGGAGGGGGAGGGGGAGGGGACTTAGGGTTCCGGGGCCGGGGGATTTGGGGATCCCGGGGGTGCGCTCCCATGAGAAAGGGATGGAGGAGGAGGAGGAGAGAGAGGAGGAGCGGCGGAGAGGGGAGGGGGAGGGAGAAGGGGACGGGGAGAGGGAGGAGGAGGAGGACGACGACGACGACGACGACGACGACGAGACGGAGCTCGATGACGACGAGGCGGAGGTGCGGCGGCGGAGGCGGCGGAGAAGTGTGGCGGCGGCGGCGGCGGAGGCGTTCGCCGCCGCCGTGGGTGGCGGCGGAGGCGGGGGAGTCTCCGGCGAGGGTTTCATCGGCGTAGAGAGAGAGAGAGAGAGAGAGAGAGAGAGAAAGGGTTTGTGCTGTTGTTGGTGCTGCAGCTGCAATGTAGTGTGAAGGAGATAATGAGGTAAATTGAAGGAGAGTTATGTATTTAAATAAAGTGTATATATATATATATATATTTTTTTTTATTCAACACACACACTCTCTCTCTCGCTCGCTATTCGACGCGCGCGCTCATCGCGCGTGTTGGTGGGGGGACGACGAGGTGGGGCGAGCATGAATACATGATTTTTGAGGATTAGTTAAAAAGTTTTAAAAAATTATTAAAAAATAATTTAATTTTTTTTTAAAAAAAATGTAATTTTTCTCAATACTTATCCATCCGTCCGTTTGGTTTGCGAAAAAATATGTTACCATAAGGGGGAAAAAAGAGTAAAATATATAGAGCTTATCTGAGTTATGGATCATTTTGAATAATTCTTTCAAAATTTTGATTGTGCTAATTAATTTTTCAATTTGTTTGGTTTTAGACGGTCAACGATATTTTTGACTTCAAAATCTGAATGCGTCGTTTATCTTTACTGATTTAGTTAGTACAATATATATAATTCACACACCTATAAATTTATTAAAATAAATAATTAGCTTAAAATTTAAAGTCAAAATATAATTGACTAATTCAAATCAAACAAATTGAAAGTTAGACAATAAATTTGAAACTTTTAAAAGCATAAATACCCTATGCAGAATGGTCCCTAATTTAGATAAGTTCGATATGTTTATACTTAAAAAAGAAATATATTTTATTTACTTTTGTAAGTGATAGTAAGTCGATTATATTGTTAGGATTTCTATAAATATGGCCCAATATTAATCATATTCAAATTTGGATTTACTATAGATAAAGATCAATCCTAATAGATATAGAACTGCTTGATATGGTATATCTTATTCTGTTCCCATCTATTTGAATTAAATAGAATCCTAATCAGACTTTGATGGGAAGTTGATCTGGACTCTATATAAAGGGGTATTGGTCCTGCCACCTTCTCATACGCATTCCGGTGAAGAATTACCATCGGTTCCACATCATACGGGAGAGTGCCTGAGATAGGAGGAGAAACCAAATCACCCAAGTTCGGTTGGTGACTTCTAGATCATAGCTGGACTTCTCGCTTCCGCAAATTGATAAAGAATTTCTTCTCTATGGCGCTCCGTGAGTATTTATTATATTTATGATCCTGGGTTCAGATATATATTTAGTTTTATTATTATTTTACATACCTATAAAATCTATCAATTGATATCAGAGCGTTAGTTGATAATATTAATTATTCTATGCATAATATTGTATGCATAATCTTTCTACTTAATTGAGGCCGTACTGTTCATTGTCTTCTTCCTAATACATGCTTCACCAAAAAAAGAAAAAAAGAAAAAAGGGTTAGCATACATAATTTTGTATGTAATAATTTTGCTAATTAGTCATTTATTATTCGTCATTAATTATTTTGACCCGTGACCTTTATGAAGTGCTGTGAGTATAAAGTTTTGCTCACATGAATTCTTGTTTTGCATACAATGTTGACTTATTATAAAGTACCTTGTGTTTGTAGTCAAATAAAAATATATAAAGTTTAATTTTAATTGTGATATTGTGTTTCAAATTATCGCATCAATATTCTTATTTTGACAGGATGTAACATGAAAAATTAAATAATCATATTTGTTTTAGATTATTTAAAATTCGGCGCTAAATTAAATTGATTTATTATTTTGATTGTTTAGGTGCAAGCCAATGCCTTAACTAAAAGAAATAATAATTTAATTTACTTTAAAGCAGCGCTTTCGGATAATTTTTAATGTTAATTATGCAGTACTAAGTCAGATTAATTTATTGCTTCGACTGTTCGGGTGCAAGCCAAAGCGGCCCCGACCAGAAGAAAGGGTAAATCAATTGCTTTAAAGAAGTGCATGCAAAAATTGCACCCTAATATTATGTTTAGTCTGCTCCCAAAGGAGGTCTAGACATGAAGATACATGGGTGGTGTAGGATGGTAATTTTCTTGTAACTCGTTTGGAAAAATTTGCCTGGCCAAAGCTGACAATTTCTTCATGTGGGAAACTTGAAATTATCAAGACCTGCAGAAAGTTAAAATTAATCTCTGATAAAGAGATTGCATATTTATACTCGTAACTCTGCTCCCAAAGGAGGGGTTACCATGTCATATAAACCATATGTATAAAGAAAGAAAAATACTATTACTCATAATTATGCTCCCAAAGGAGGTGTTGTGATGTCATATAAGGTGTATTTTTGGTGTGAAAATTTTTGGATGTGGTATTTATTGATAAAACATGCATTTTAGTTTTTTCGGTTATGACTCCATTTTTGTTCCTGTTGGTAATTCTATTCTTACACTTAATGGTTCTAATTATTTCGGGGATGGCTCGATTCGCGAGCATATTATGGAAATGCGAGATATTGCAGCGCAGCTCACTGCACTTGAAGTAACCATCTCTGATTCATTCTTAGTGCATTTTATTTTGAACTCCTTGCCATCTGAATACGGACCATTTCAGATCTCTTATAACACGCATAAAGATAAATGGTCGATTAATGAATTATTGACCATGTGTGCGCAAGAGGAAGGCAGACTGATGTAAGAGAAATAAAATACAGTTAACTTTGTTTCCGAAAGGAGACAAATAAAGCACGCTAAGAATGATAAAGACAAGAATGGCTCCAAAAGGAAGAACAAGGATGTCTCATTTGGTTCACAAGGCCAATCAAGTAATTAGACTCCTAAGTGCTTCTTTTGTAAGAAAATGGGTCATATAAAGAAGGACTGCCAAAAGTATCAGACATGGCTCCAGAATAAGGATAAGTTTCTGGTTTTGATGCATGAGTTGCATTTAGTTTCTGTTCCATCTAATAGTTGGTGGATTGACTCTGGTGTCACATGCCACGTGGCGAATTCCGTGTATGGATTTCAAAATCGCAGAAAATCCAGTAAAGATGAAGCCACTATCTACACTGCTGAAGAAAATCCAACTAAAGTAGAATTTATAGAAACTTTTAGATTAGTTCTTTCTACTAGTCATATTTTGGATTTAATTGATACCTTTTATGTTCCAAATTTTTTCTAAAAAAAAAAACTTAATTTCTGTTTCGAAACTTGTTGGATTGGGATACAGTTTAAGTTTTGATAAAAAGGCCTTTACATTATTATACAAATCTGAGATAGTTGGCTCTGGTGTTTTGAAAAATAATTTATATAAAGTATCATTAGATGATTCAAATAGTGAAATCCTTCTTACCATACACGAAAATGTTGGATCAAAACGTGGCATTAATAATGAAAGGTCATCCATATTATGGCATAAGAGGTTGGGACATATCTCGAAACAGAGAATCCAAAGGTTAATTAGAGAAGGCATTTTAGACAATCTCGACTTCTCTGACTTTCAAATGTGTGTGGACTGCATAAAGGGAAAGCAGACCAAAACCTCCTCTAAAGGTGCTAAAAGATGTGATGGAATATTATAGCTGATTCATACCGATATATGCGGACCTCTTCCCCCTTCAATTACTGACCATAAATATTTTATCACATTTACTGATAACTACTCTCGATATAGCTATCTCTACTTGCTTAAAGAAAAATATGAAGGTTTAGATGCCTTTAAGGTATATAAGGTTGAAGTAGAAAATTAACTCGAGAAAAAGATAAAAGTAGTCAGATCAGATAGGGGTGGTGAATATTTTGGTAGACAAACAGATAAGGGCCAAGTCTTTGGGCCTTTTGCTAAGTTTCTGGAACAGTGCGAAATTATTCCACAGTACACCATGCTAGGGACACCTGATCAGAATGATGTTGCTGAAAGAAGGAACCGCACATTAATTGATATGCACAGGAGCATGATCAGTAATTCTACCCTTCCGATATCATTGTGGGGTGAGGCACTCAAACGGCTCTATATATTCTTAATCGGGTCCCTACTACGGTTGTTACTAAGACTCCTTTTGAGTTTTGGACATGTAGGAAACCCAGTTTAAGACATTTTCATACATGAGGTTGTCAAGCTGAGGCCAAACTGTATGACCCACAAATAAAGAAATTGGACCCTCGAACCATATCAGGATATTTATTGGTTATTCAGAAAGGTCCAAAGAGTATAAATTTTACTGTCCATCGCTTCCTATAAAGATTGCAGAAACTAAAACAGCACGATTTATTAAGAATGGTACAATTAGTGGGAGCTCTGAACCTCGATTCATTGAATTTGAAAAAATTCAAGAGCATTCAGATTCTGTACAGGATAAACCCACTATTGTCACTCACGATTTGATGGTTCGTGTTCCAGTGGAACAACAAATTTTTTTGGAACCACAAAGTGATCGTGAACCTATCATCGATAATTCACATCCTGCTTTTCTAAATGGGGATCTCTATGAAGAGGTGTATATGAATCAGCCTGAAGGATTTTCGCAAAAAGGGAAATGAGCACTTGGTATACAAATTAAAGAAATCAATATATAGACTAAAGCAGGCATCCCGACAATGGTATTTAAAGTTTAAACAAACTATTTTAACCTTTGATTTTAAGAAAAATATTGTTGATCAATATATTTATCTAAAGGTTAGTGGGAGTAAAGTAATTTTCTTAGTCCTTTATGTTGATGATATTTTGCTTGCCAGTAATGAACTTGGGCTATTGTATAACACTAAAGAATTTTTTTTCAAAATTTTTAAAATTAAAAAGAGAAAGGCATAAAGGTTTACTCGGTCTATCTCAAAAGGCCTACATAAAGAAAGTTTTAAATTTTGAAATGCATAAGTGTAAGCCCAGTATTGCTCCGATCCAGAAAGGGGATAAGCTTAATGCTTTTCAGTACCCCAAGAACCAATTAGAAATTGAACAGATGAAAACCTAGCTTATGCCTCTGCAGTTGGTAGCCTTATGTATGCACGTGCACATGTCCGGATATTGTTTTCGCCGTTGGATTACTTGGCAGGTATTAAAGTAATCCAGGCATAGAGCATTGGAAGGCTGCTAAAAAGGCTATGAGGTACTTGAAAGGAGGTTTGGATCATATGCAGAGTACATTGCATGTTATGAGACCACATTACGGGCTATTTGGCTTAGAAATTTTATCACAGACTTAAAGATTATGGACTATATTGCTCGTCCAATAAAGATTTTCTGTGATAGTTCAGCTGCGGTTTCCTTTGCCAATAACAATAAGATTAAAGGGGGGTGTAAACAATTGGACACCAAATATCTTGTTGTGAGAGAGAAGATAGAATAAGGTTATGTTACAATTGAATATATCAGTACCAAGTGTATGATTGCAGACCCAATGACCAGAGGCTAACACCTGGGTCATATAAAGATTATGTTAGCAGTATGTGTTTGATTAATTCTTTTGATGTATAAGATTATAACATTTTATTTTCTTTCAATAAAGTTAAAGATTTAATGCAGCCGTGTTGGACCGTTTAATAGACATAAAGTTTTGTCTGTTAACGAATGGACATATAGTTTAAGTTCATTCATAAAGTTTGCCATATAAAGTACTTGGCTAGGAGATGAAGATGATATGATAATTATGGAAGAAAAATTTCGTTATGAAGAGGTGGACCGCCATAGTTCCTATCATTGTAGTCTTTTAGTTTGAGATAAGGATCAAGTAAGTTCTAAGGTATTTGACCATAAAGTTTTCAATAATGCGCAATAAAGTTTGGAGTATAGAAAATTCGTTCATGGAGTATGATTAATATGAGCCAAGTGGGAGATTGTTAGGATTTCTATAAATGTGGCCCAATATTAATCATATTCAAATTTGGATTTACTATAGATAAAGATCAATCCTAATAGATATAGAACTGCTTGATATGGTATATCTTATTCCGTTCCCATCTATTTGAATTAAATAGAATCCTAATCAGACTTTGATGGGAAGTCGATCTGGACTCTATATAAAGGGGTATTGGTCCTGCCACCTTCTCATACGCATTCTGGTGAAGAATTACCATCGGTTCCACACCATACGGGAGAGTGCCTGAGATAGGAGGAGAAACCAAATCACCCAAGTTCGGTTGGTGACTTCTAGATTATAGCTGGACTTCTCGCTTCCGCGAATTGATAAAAAATTTCTTCTCTATGGCGTTCTGTGAGTATTTATTATATTTATGATCCTGGCTTCAGGTATGTATTTAGTTTTATTATTATTTTACATACCTATAAAGATCTATCAGATTATAGTAATGAACTTTTAACTTTTATAGTTCTATTAAAAAAATTATAAATATATATTTCTAATAATTTTGACTGAGTCTCTGTTTTGACTAATTATCTATATGTACGATCATCCTCGAATAATTGTTGCTAGTTAGAAAAAAAATCTAAATATTAATGTTTTTTTTGGATTTTTTTTTAAATTTTTTTGTTGATTTGGGCACCTTCAACTAAGATACTGTTCAATTGGAATTATCTGGTCATAGTAGGAGCTGTTTCAATTCAACATGATTAAGGCCCCCAACGATTTTGATTGAACATTTTCAAATCAATTAAATTAGTAGTTAAGATACTCGATTTTATTTAAAAAAAAATATTAGTGACCTATTTTCCAATGTCCAATAGTTGAATAATGTACGAAAATTTCATCTAATTAATTTAATAGAAATGTAGTTGCTCAATTAAACTCAATTTAATGTTAGTTTTGTACTTGATTTGCAATAATTAGAATTAGACTTTTGGCAAAGAATCAAAAGCACATGCAATTATTTATAATTAAAATTATTATTAAAAAAAGCAACTACCATTGATGGTACCATTGGGTGGAATTATGCTTAAGAGCTTGCTTCATTAATGTGGATAATTATGGTTTTAGAAAAACGGTGGGGACAAAAATTCAAAAATTACTAAATTGTGGCAACTTTTTTTATGTACTTTTGCAACATTATTATTTAGGTTATTACTTCTCTTAACTTAAAAGGCACTCTATGTAATATCTGAAAATTTTAAATAAAAAAATTTGAATTTACGAATTTGAATTTGTATATATATATAAGATATAATAGGGCTAAACTCTCAATCCGGCTTAAGCATTTTGGGTAGTAGCTAGGTCCAAGAGGTTGAAAGAGTTAAGCGTGCTAGGACGGGAATAGTCCTAGGATGGGTGACCCCCTGAAAAGTTGGGGCGTCACAGTTGGTATCAGAGCTAATTACCAGCCGGAAGTGTGAGATGAGTCTCGGTTGAGCCAGAATTATACAGCGGGGAGAACGAGACTCTCATGCTGTTGACTGTTGTGGGTGGAGCGCGGCTAGGCTAGCGAGACGAGTCTCACGTCGCCTGGTACTTGTGAGTCTGAGCCTGACGAGGACGTCAGGACTTAAAGGGGGGGAGATTGTGACACCCCAGGTAGTTATATATATAAGATATAATAGGGCTAAACTCTCAACTCGGCTTAAGCATTTTTGGTGATAGCTAGGCCGAAGAGGTTGAGAGAGTTAATCGTGCTAGGACGGTAGTAATTCTAGGATGGATGACTCCCTGAAAAATTGGGGCGTCACACTCTGCCTTTCTGCTCACTTCATTTTTCATTTACTCTTCACTTTATTTTACTTTGTTCGAGTTAATAGGTGTGTAGATTTTCTGCAATACCACACATAAAATTTTGTGCAAATTTTTTCGATCCTAATGTCTGTCTAAAAGTGGGATTGATCTCCACTACTATTGAATCATCGAGATTGATGTCATCTTTTGATTGAACAGCAAAATTACGAGGTGTTCAGAAAAATCATCCACACGAGATCTCAGGATATTTGCACTTATTAATAGTAGATGACTTAAATTATCTGCACTTATTAATAGTAGATTACTTAAATTATCTCTCTTATTCTTTCTGAAAGCAAATGAAAAAAAAGAAATTTTTTTTCTTTCAAATACTAGTATTTCAAGTTTTCATGTCACTCTAACTTAGGGTGTGTTTGGTTTCGCGTAAAAATATGGAAATAAAATTTTTCGTGACATTTTTTTTTTGAGGATAATAAATTTCACGGTGTTTAGTGTTTGGTTTGTAGGAAAAGAAAAATACTTTTCCGTTGCGGTTGTTTGGTTGAAAGGAAAAAAAAAAATATAAATAAAAAATTATTATATATATTTTCTCTTATTCTATATATTATATATTATTGATATATAATAATTATCATATTACATATATTAGTATTATAATTTATATTTATAAATAAAATATATTTAAAATATACTATACAATAATTAAGTATGTAATATAATATATAATAATAAATATTTAATGCTATAAATAAATTATTATATATTTATAAATAAAATATTATAAATAAGATATTTATATAAAAAATAAAAAAATAAAATAAACTTTTATATATATATAATCAAAGAGAGAGAGAGAGGTCCATTGCTCTCTCTCTCTCAGGTGGTCCACGAGGTGAAGCCCACCTCGTGGACCGCGTGCAAAAAGTCATGAGCCACGATTTTTTTCACTGTAGGTTTTCCAGCGGAAAACGAAAATCCAATTTTTCATAGCATTCGTAAAAAAACTTTTCTAAGAAAAAAATTTACACACAACCAAACATCAAAAAGTTACTTTTTTAACCGAAAATAAATTTTCAGAGTACTTTTACAGAAAACCAAACACCTCCTTGGTAAGTGATAAAAATAATAAAAAAAAAAACTTTCGGGCTGAAACCTAGATCCAAATGGGCTGCGAGCCCAACTAATTTGTAGGCCCATTTTTTACATAAATGCAGCACAAGAACGTGGAGAGAGAGGAGGTTACAATTGAAAGAAATTTAATGAGAAAAAAACCTTTTTCCAAAATCTTAAAAAGTAATTTATCACAAGAAACAAACTTTTAGATGGATAGTAAGATAAAACCTTTTTTATGAATTACTGCTTGAGCAGTGGAAGTATATATACTACGACAATAATTTTGAATGCAAAATAATCGACAAAATACGGTCGTTGCTGTAAAAAATAGAAGTAAAAATAAAACCAAGCAAACTCTAAAAAGCTTCTATAAAAATGTCATCGCTAGTATATTTGAAAAGAAAGAGCTTATAATTTTTTTTTAATTAAATTTTTTCCACGCAATTTTCTATGGTAATATGTGTTACTCTTCTTATAAAATAAGCTTGGTAATCCTATTTCAAGGGGAAAAAAAAAAGAAAACTTTTTCTTTGTCAACTACTATTTACATCATACAAAAATATAAAAATAAGATTTTTTCTTTAACACTATCTCAAATTAAAATTATTGTCATTTTAATTTTGGACATATATATATCTTTATTATTTTTCATATGAATTATTAAAAATAGTGTTGTGGAATTATCCATCTTCGAGAATAATCCTGGGGTTCCGCATTAAAAATCGTGCTTATTACGCCTCACCCTCTTTCCTCTTCAAAAGCAAAAAAAACCGAATCAAAGAGCGAGGTACGAATCCGCGGTAGCAACAATGGCGTTCAACAACGCTCTCCGATCGCGCATCAGCCTCTTCGTCTCCTCCGAATCCCCCCTTTCCAAATCAGGTAACAACCCCCTTTTTTCCCCCGATTCAACTCGGTAATCGACCCAATAATTCGTATGTGGCGTGTGATTAGGGTTTAATCGGGCTTTTATGTTGTGATTTTGCTCCATGTCGCAGGGATTTGTTTTGTTACTGTGGTCGGGTTTTGATGTAGCTCTTTGATGCATCGGAATGGTTGATTTTGGGTGATTTTAGTTGTATTTTCGTTTTTCCTCCCGATTCTACTAGATAATCGACTTAATAATTCGTTTGTGGGGTGTAATTGGGGTTTAATCAGGTTTTAGGTTGTGATTTTTATCCATGTCGCAGAGATTTGCTTTATACAGTATTTAGGGTTTGCTTCAGTTCTATAATGCGTCTGTATGGTTGATTTTAGTTGTATTTTCCTTTTTCCTCGCAATTCTACTCTATAATCGATTGAGCAATTTGTTTGTGGTATGTAATTAGGGTTTAATCAGGTTTTATGTTGCGATTCATCTCCATTTTACAAGTATTTGTTTTCCATAGAAGTATAGAACTGGGGTTTAGTATGATTATAGGTAATTTTAGTTGTATGCTTCATCGATATATCGAGCTATGTGTTAGGGCACAGGTTAAAACAGTACTGAGTCCTCTCAAGGTGTATGTATAGCTTAGATTTGGTATAATTGCGGCATAAGAAGATGAGGCAACTTATGTGGTGGAGATATACTTAAATGGACTGGTGGAGTAGCTAATTTGTTTGTTGAAGTGTAATTAATTTTTACTTTCCTATCATGTTGTTTTATGGAAGTTTAATCATGTTCTATGTTGTGATTTATCTCCTCCTCGGCTTTTTGCTAGGCTTAATGCATAGCTAATATAGCTGATTTGGTTGATATTTTGATCCATGTGATAGTGCATCGACGAGCCTTCTATGCTGCATAGCTTTAGATTGAACCAGCTTAGTGCTTCGATGTAGCTTTTCGGGAACTTTAGACAGGTTTTTATGTTTCACGCCACATAAATTAGTTTTTGATTCCCTTACTGCATCGATATTGTCAATTTGGTTGATACTTGAACCCATGTTATAGTGCATCGACGTGCCTATGAAGCTGTAGTATGCCTTGATTTGGTAAGGTGGTGTAAGAGTAGTGGCGATACGAATAGATTGATCTAACTTAATTGGTACGCAATTTAGCTGTAAGTACTCCGTAAGTTTTCTTGTGATTTTTGTGGTCTAGCTCAGTGTGACGCTCAATCATAAATGTAGTTTAAATGATTCTACATCAACCATTCCGTCCGATATTTTCTGCACATTTTTTCTGGCTTTTAGAAGTCATAGCAAGTGATGGTAAAAATATTAAAAGAGTCGGGAAATGTTCTTTTAGGATTGGGAGTATGTTGAACGAACTGGGGCTAGATCTTCATTTCTTAGTTAACAGAGGTCCTGGACATGTTTGATGAGTTTCAGAACCATTTTAGCTCGTTTTTTATCAGAAAAATTGTGGTTTTTTATTGATTCAAATTTGTCGTAAGTGATCACTGAAACTTCGGGGGGGGATCGGTTAAGGCATTGTTTTTTACTGTTTTTTGAGAAAGATAAGCGCCCGACGTCTCGTTTCTGTTGGCTTAAAAAGGGCCAGCATCCTACCCTGTGGCTGGGAGGCCGGGTTGGGCCGAATCATATTCAAAATGGCGGAGGTCGGCTTGGATCGAGTCATGTTCGAAGTGGCATGAGGCTGACTGGGCCGAGTCACAATTGATACCTGTGGGCGCTGTGTCTGTACGCTTTAAATGAATTGATTGCATAGTTCCAACAACTCGAGTTTTTGGTATTAATGGTTAGCGCCAACGATTCGACAGTTTCCACCTGCTAGGTTGAACTCATAATCTTAGCCATGCTGTTTTCTCTCGGAATTTTTTACGATTAACCTGAGTGCAAATAGATAAGCAGTGGACTCACTACATTTACTTTATGTATATTTCTCGTAATCTATATCACTTGTTTCATGATGCATCAGTTTCTCGAGGAATACACGCCACCGGCGCAAATAGAATGGGCGCGCATGCACACGACGAGCCGTACTACCTCCACGCGAAGCACATGTACAACCTGGACCGGATGAAGCACCAGAAGCTGAAGATGACTCTCTCGGTGCTCGCGGCCTTCAGCATCGGCGTCGCTGTTCCCGTCTACGCCGTCATTTTCCAACAGAAGAAGACGGGCTCTGTGTGATTGTCTCTGAATGTCGGAAACAAACAAAGAATTTCGATGTTCCTTACACGACGATGTGGAAGCACTTCAATTTTATTTGCTCTTTTTTTTTCTTTTCTCGCGATCTTAAATTCGACGAGTCGATGCTTTACCGTGTAATTTGTAGGTTGTGGGCAAGATAGTGTATTAAAGTGAGCTTGTATTTGTACCTCGGTTTGTTTTTATTTCTAGATTATCAGGTATTTATTTAATCAATTTAATACTTCTTTAGAAGGTTCTGTTAATTTTTTTAAGAAAAAATCTAATATTTTTTCTTATTTTGAGTTTATCGGGTAATGGAGAAGTACGTAACTATACACAACCGTAGTCTATAACTATGTTTGGCAGGGTTTATAAAGTTTTATTGAATTAAAAAACGGTTTAAATTGACAAAATGAAAACAAAAATAGTCAAATTTATGAATTTGTGAGAATTTTATTTATAAAACACTTTCTCGGCATAAAATTCTAAATTTGTTATGAAAAAAAAAAAACTAAAAAAAGTGAAAAGGGCCGAAAAAAAAGGGGGAAAATCCTAATACCAGATCGAAAATACCTATGCGCACTACGTATTTGACAATTTGCCCATGAGGGATTCACGTAAATACCCCCCGTGCGAAGTGGGAAGTGCGAAGTAGTAGTAAAACGGAACGAGGAGGAGGCGCACATGGCGACGCTCCGCCGTGCGAATCCCCTCGCCGCGGCGCTCCCGCTTCTCCTACTGTGGATCTGGGCTAGGGTTTCCTCCGCCGCGCCCCTCGGCGGCGCCGGCGCCGGCGCCGCCGCCGGGTTCCCGCTCGACGGCTCCGTGATCGAGCTCGACGATTCCACCTTCGAATCCGCCGTCGCCGCCTTCGACTTCATCCTCGTCGACTTCTACGCCCCCTGGTGCGGCCACTGCAAACGCCTCTCCCCCGAGGTCCCAATCCCCACCTCTCTCTCTCCCTCTCCCTCTCTCTCTCTCGCGGTGATGTAGGATCTGGACTGATCTGAGGTTTGTGTTCCTTTTCATGCGAGAGATCGAAAAACTATGATATCTTGCTTAGTTTGTGCGATAAATTATGGTTATGGATCGGACCTTTTGTAAATTGAAACTGATTTAGTGCTCTGATCGATTCCCCTCAATTATTTTTGTTAATTACCGATGATAACTCTGTTAATAGGAAATAGCACAGGAATTGCATGGGAAACTTGGATTTCCTGGTGATCCTTTTGGTGTGATTGTTCTAAATATGAAGAGAAATCAAGTGTTTAATTGTGAAGCGTTTGGTGCTAATTTTAGGACAATTGGTAATAAGGTGATCCGAGTACTAAAAAAATGGAAATGAGTAGAGATATGAAAATGCGAGCGAAGTCAAAGTTCCACTTTGGGCGCGCTTGGGTTGACGTAATTGCGACTCGACTACACATCAGTTTAGCAAAAGTAGAAACGTAGTTACACCATTGACCACAACGACACTAAGGAGATCGGCCGCCTAGCCATGGGCTTCATTTTGGATCTTTTCAGGAGGACAAATTCTGACATTTCTGAGGTTAAGCTGTTTTTCATGGAATTGAGCTCATGACTAAGCGGCGGATCTCCTTGACGTCATGTTGATCGAAGCCAGAACTAATGTTTCTACTTTTACCATACTTGATTTATGGTAGTAATTGCTATCACATCAATCCAAACACCCCCAAACCGTAAATAGAGAAGGGCTTGTTTGGATGTGAGAACAAGCTATACCGTTATCAGTTTGATGGACGGGGGGTTTCGTTTGGCGATTACGACATAAGAATCCATAGCGCAGTACTAATGATCATGGTTTTTCGAGAAAGTCTATTCCACCTCCAAGATAATTTGTCTATCATTAAAAGTCCAGATTACTTTTTCCTTACTTTCTCAACAACCAACTAATAAAATGATCCTTTTCTAAGCAAGAGGAGATATAGACTTCCATATTTGAGATGATAACTTTCGGGTTGTGCTATTAGCCAAAGTTTCAGTTCATAGGGAGAGGTGATAATTTTTGGATTTATGGTGTTTCTGCAGTTAGATGCAGCTGCTCCGGTGTTAGCTGGGCTGAATGAACCTATTGTGATTGCTAAAATAGATGCTGACAAGTACAGAAGACTAGCTTCCAAATATGAAATTGAGTATGTTGTTCTCTCCTTAAATTTTTCAGTCGAATCTGGATGAAACGAGAAGTTTTGTTATCTGTTTACTTTAGATCTGTATACGCACTTTAAAAAAGTTTATTTATTTCCTTTAATTTCTATTTCTTAATGCAGTGGATTTCCTACGCTGAAGCTCTTTATGCACGGTATCCCTGTTGAATATACAGGACCCCGAAAGGCTGAATTGCTTATTCGTTTTCTTAAGAAGTTTGTCGCACCCAATGTTTCTCTCCTTGCGTCAGATGCTGCAATCCGTAGCTTCGTTGAGACAGTTGGCACGAATTTTCCTATATTCATAGGCTTTGGGTTGAATGAATCTGCAATTACTGATCATGGAAGTAAGTACAAGAAAAAAGCTTGGTTTTCTGTTGCAAAAGATTTCTCTGAGGATATGATGGTTGTCTATGATTTCGATAAGGTCCCGGCATTGGTATCCCTTCATCCGAAATACAATGAGCAAAATGTCTTCTATGGCCCTTTTGAAGGTAATTTGGCTAGCCGATATCATAATCTATTTTTTGGTCTTGAAATAAGCTCAGGAGCTTGGGAGTGGGTCAAAAGTGAACAAAATGTGTGTTTAATGTGGTATTTGAAATGGCTTCTCCACGAGAAATCAAGAGTTCGTCTAACAAATTGTTCGGAGCTTTTATTGTGATGTGAAGCTAAAACGATCTTTTGTACTCCAAAAAAAAAAACCTCCACTTGAAACTTCTGCTTCAGCTGTAGCAAAAAGCTGTAGAAGATACTAATAAAAAATATTATTTGTTGTTCGAACAGCTTGCTTAACATCACTTCTGCAGAAGCTCCATTCAAGCTGAACAGAGCCGTTATAAGATTCCTCTATTTACATTAGTGAATTTATTTAGCACAAAATACAAGTATCTCAAATTTTTCGTATCTTATTCTCGTGCATATACTTTTGCCCGTAGTACCTTAAATAGATTGTCATGTTGAACTTGTAGGGAATTTCTTGGAAGATTTTATAAAGCAAGCGCTGCTTCCTCTCACTGTTCCCCTTAACTCGGAAACACTGAAGTTGTTGACTGATGAAGAGAGGAAAATCGTTCTGACGATTGTGGAGGATGAGTTCGATGAAAAATCAGTGAATTTAGTTAAAGTTTTGAAGTCTGCTGCTACTGCGAATCGTGACCTGATATTCGGCTATGTTGGATTCAAGCAGTGGGAAGAGTTTGTCGATTCATTTGGCATCTCCAAGAGCTCGCAACTGCCAAAATTGCTTGTTTGGGACGGGAATGAGGAATATCAACTAGTAAGTTGAGATTATTGTCTCGAGAAAGTTATTCGTATACAATTTTTTTAAAACATGGTTTGGTTTTCCATTATTAACTAATATTGCCAATTCTTTTCAGTTAAATTCCTAGAGGTGTTATTTTTCACGAGTCACTGAATGTTGTTGTCTTTCTCATATGAATATGTCTGCAACTGCTCTCAAGGAAGAATCTCAATAATTTAAGATAGCGATTTGTTCATATTTTTCTCTGCAAAATCATCTGAATTCCCATGAACACCCCTCAAAATTCGCTGTTTCTGACAATTTTGTATTAGAGGGAGAAGTGCTTCTATATCATTAGTGTTTACGTACCTCGCGTAGATTACTTGATCACATCAAATGAGAATTTTCGGTTAGAGAATTAGTTTATCTTCTTCGCGAATCATTTCAATGCTTACCAACGGTCCAATAAGTGCTAGACATCTTACTGAACTGCTTCTTGGTGAAGGTCGTTGGTTCGGAAAGGCTAGAGGAGGAGGAGGATCAAGGCTCCCAGATTAGCCGTTTTCTCGAAGGATACAGAGAAGGAAGAACTATAAAGAAGAAGATCAGCGGCCCTTCGCTTCTCGGTTTCATTCACTCCTTAATCAACATCAACACGGTTTACCTTATCGTCTTCGCGGTCGCTCTTTTCATGCTTATCCAACATTTGACTAGCGAAAGCGCAGATGATTCTCCGCAAACAAGAAGAGCTCGTGTCGAACCCGAGAGCTCGTATAAACCCATACCTGAGAGAGAGAGCCAGGGTGAAGGTTATTCGCCAGGTGATAAAGAAGACTGAGTGCAAGTTTTTATTATCTATCTAGCTTGGTGACATTTCTTCACATTTTGCAGAGACTTAATAATCCATTTGTAGAACAATATCTTTGTGTAGGTCACATGTATCAAATTATTTATTCAATAGTTTATTAGCTAATTAGCCATGTTACAAGCTTGAAACTATGAAGGATTTTGTTCTGTTTATCTCCAGTTGTCTTTGATGTTTGTGTGGATTCTGAAATGGTTGGGATTAAAGGACAAAAGAGGAGCTTCTGCGAAAAGTACTTTATGAGACTTTTTATTTGTTGAGAATCTAGTCGTTATTTTTTAAAGTAGAGAAATTACTTCAGAAGCTAAGTCAAAAATAAAACTGTGACTATAAAATCTGCTCGAGCTTTTAGGATTAATGATTAGCGTCAACGATCCGACAAATGGTATCAGAGCCAGTGGTCACGGGTTCGATTCCCGCATGCTGCGAATGTGTGCAGGTGCTGGAGGGGAGATTATTGGGCCAGCATCCTGTCCTGTGGCGGGAGGTCATATTGGGCCGAGTCATGTTTGAAATGGCGTGAGGCTGGCTGGGCCGAGTCACGTTCGAAGTGGCATGAGGCTGGTGGGGCCGAGTCACAATCGAGACCTGTGGGCGCTGTATCTGTACGCTTTAAGTAAATTGATTGCATATTTCTAACAGCTCGAGCTTTTGGGATTAATGGTTAGCGCCAACGATCTTATTCGCTCTTATTTTGTGTGGATTATTTAGAAGTTATATACTGAAAGTCAAATTCATGTTGTTTAGGAATTAAAAATTGAATACTGAAATAGAATATATGTGATTCTTTAGGAATTTAAAAATAAAAATATTAACAGAAAAATAATCGGTACCAAATCAACAGTATGGAACAGTACAAGATTTTATTCTCTTTTTTTTTTTATAAAGAAATTGCTAAGCTTTCTTATAATTACTATTCAAGAAGCTTCTATATACTTAAAAGGCCAAGGCCGAATAATAATGATTACATCATAGCCTTTTAATATACATCTTTTTTTATTGACACGTGTCCTTATTCTCAACCGTCCGATCTTAAAGCCCACTCCGGCCTAGCGACGCCATTGACCTTCCGATCAAGTTGACCAAACAAACCTTTACAGCTCCCCCAAACGAACGGTCCAGATCTCCCCACGTCACACCATGGGATATCCGTCTACCTCCACCGTCCACCGCTGAATCTACGTCCCCTCGCACCGAAAAGTCCCTCATCGGACGTTCCAGATCTCTCCTACGGTGAAAATGTACTAAAACCCCCTCAACTATACTACTTCCCCGAAATAGGCCCCTCAACTTTACTGTTTTTAATTTGTTAATTTCTATTTATTCTATTTTTATTGACTGAAAAAGGTACATATTTATTATCTTCAGTAAGATACATTAATTTTATAACATTTTCAATATAATTAACTAAAATCGCTTAATTCTTAAAATTCAAAACTTGAGGGGGTGTAATAAAAAAAACAAAGTTAAGGGGGTCTCCATACAATTGTTTTTGAGTTTTTATTTTTTTGGGGTCACATCTCTCCCCCTCTGCTCCCAATTCTTCTTCTCCTTCCTTCTCTCTCTCTCTCTCTCTCTCTCTCTCTCTCGCGTCGAAGCCATTAACGATCTCACGAGCGACGAAGAGAGGAGCCCGAGGAAACCCTAACCCTAATCCTCTCCTCTCCATCATCTCCATCGCTAAAACCCTAACCCTTCTTCTCCCCAATCCTTATCTTCTCCTTACAGAGTGCGAAGGAGACGGGGGAGAGGGAGAGGATGATCGTGTTGCGGCCATTATCGCAATCTCGGAAACCTTAGCTCCGCCGACCATGGCCGCGTCGTCCTCCGCCGCGAACTCCCAATCGCCGGCGCTCAAGACCTACTTCAAGACCCCCGAGGGCCGATACAAGCTCCTGTACGAGAAGTCGCACCCCGCGGCCGTGCCCCACCACTCCCATGGCCGAACCGTCTCGCAGGTACCGCTCTAGGGTTAGGGTTAGGGATTTTGGGGTCCCCAATTTTCGGGCTGTTGTTGATCTTACGTGTTCTTTGGTAGTTGACTGTTGCATACTTGAAGGAGAAGCCTGCGAATCAGAATTCGCCGGCGCCGTCGACCTCGACCTCGAGCGGTGGGGTGAGGTCGGCGGCGGCGAGGCTCCTCGGAGCCGGAAACGGTAGCCGCGCTCTTAGCTTCGTTGCGGGGAATGGTGTGAGCCGCGGTGTATCGGGGAGTAGTAGGATCGGAGGGCCGGTCGGAGCGTCGGCTGGATCGAGCGGTTCTCAGATCACCGCGAATTATGACGGCAAGGGGGCTTACCTTATCTTCAATGCGGCGGATACTCTGTTCATCAGTGACCTCAATTCACATGACAAGGTTTCTGCTTTTACTCATCTACTTGCTTCCTTATGCTGTTGCATGATCACTGATGGTGGGTTTTATCGCAGGATCCGATCAAGTCCATCCATTTTAGCAACTCGAACCCGGTGTGCCACGCCTTTGATCCTGAGGCAAAGGATGGGCATGATTTGCTCATTGGGCTTCACTCTGGAGATGGTGGGGAAAGTTGCTTATTAACTTGGTTTAATATGTTATTAACTATCGTGTTATCTTATTGTGAGTTTTGTACTTCTTTTTCGTGCTGTTATAGTATATTTGGTGTCACTCAGACAGCAATTGCAAGATCCTGGAAGGAAGCTTGTGGCATCTCAGCATTTTAACAAAGAAGGCGCGATTAATAATAGGCATGTACTGTCCACTGTTACTCTATAGTTTGAATTGTTAGAGATTATATATGATCTTGAAGTTGTCGTGATAGAACTGGACTGTATAAATGAATAAAAAGATCTCTTTTTGAAGGTCAATTAAACGTTTTTTAGAGTAATCCACTCTAATAAAATTCACCAGTGATAGATTTTGTACTTGTCGGTTCTTATATATATATATATATATATATATATATATATATATATATATATATATATATATATATCTTGTGGTACATATCTGCAAAGTTTTTAGCTTTTTGTGCTTTTGTGATTTTATCATTTTCTGTTACCATGACGACCATTAGTAATATATGGGTGTTGCCATGTTTGTTATAACTATAACCTTTCTTACTAAAAAATGCTAACCATATTATTTGCATGCGATCAAAAGGAGGCTTACCAAGGCCCCTTTAGGAGAGCCCTGTCTGTTAGTATAGTAAGAAGGACACTCTCGTGATGTCTACATGTCGACTACCACCCTAGCCAGTTCCAACCCAAACCCATCCGTAGCCAGGAATCGGACCCCGTATGAGAGGCAATGCACTGAGGTTTCTTACCATTGACACGACGGTGGTTCGTCACTTCTAGCACATCCATCAATGGTAATATGATAACATAGTTTAGAAGCACTCAGATGCATGCACTGACATTTATGGCTTTATATAGGGCTGCAGTCCCATGACCCCCCTGCTTAGGTGGTGCATGATGAGTTAATGAACAAGCCTACGATATTTACCTATAAACTATGGATTGGGATGCATGTAGATAACTAGCTACTTAATTACTTGGATCACAAAAGCTTTATATAGATCTTACTAACGTTATGGTAATTAATCATTATGGTAATTAGTCATTATTTGCAATCGATCTAAAAAATCCAGCTTGACATTTATTATGTTACCCTGTTCTTAGTCCTACAATAAGCTCATGTAGAAGAGAGGATGTGGTCTGCTATGGAATTTTAGTTGATGGTATAAATTCCTATTTCATTGTTTACTTCTATTGTACTGAAGTTACGAAAGCCTATGTTGAGAGAGGAAGATAGTGGTTAAGGTGAAGTGATGATGTAGTCTTTGTGTAGAATAAAGAAACTAGAGATGATAAAGAAGAAGTTTATGTCCTCAAGGGTTTTTTTTTTTTTTGGCAATTTTATTGTTAACTTCCATGACTAGTCTTATCCTCCTTTTTGATGCTTACGGGAAAGCAAAATATGAATTGGAGACTCCTATTTATATTAGGACAAGAGAGAACGAAGAAAATGAAGAGATAGAATACTATACACATTTAATGCAAATAAATCTAAAACACACTTTTATGTTATTTGAGTATGTCTCTATAATCTTATTTACTTTATTTTGATTTCTGTTGAGAGTTAATATAGGATCAAATTATAATATACTTTTATCTTGTCTAATTTAAACAAATATTATAAATATGAAGTTGGACTGTAAGTTTTTAAAGGAGTTTTCTATGAGGTTGATGACATGGCTTCATGAAATTGCTCAAATTTCTCCAGTTTTATATTATATTATATTGATTGATAGTAATAAGTGCTCTACTGATTTTATACTCATCATAATGTTTATTCAAAATTTCAATGTAAATGCAAATTCATTCCCACAAGATAAGGCTAGTTATTTTCTCTTTGATGACCCCCATTGTTTCCATGGAGGCAGTTCTTGATTTGTGCACAATTAATAAGGGTGTGGGTGGTCGATGGTACAGTTCCTATATTAACTTTAATTCTGCTGTTGATTGGCTCATTGTAATTATGTCCGTATTACTTATTGCAACTGTGCAAAATATCATTTATTAAGTATCACTGTTTCTACAGTCGATGTACGTGTCTTGCATGGGTACCAGAACGTGATGGCACTTTTGTTGCCGGCCATGCTGATGGAAACTTGTATGTCTATGAAAAAGTATGGCTTGATTATCTTAATTGTTTCTTGTCATTGCCCACTGATTGTTCTTCAATCTACCCGCTGATTGTTCTTTAATCTATTTAGAGCAAGGATGGAACTGCTGATTGTTCATTTCCTGTCATCAAGGATCCAACTCAGTTTACTGTTGCACATGTAAAATCGAGTAAGGTAATTTACGAGATTGCTTAGTTTATGTTCATGGCTTGTGTTGAACTTTTTTAATCTAGATTCAGCTATTTTCCTTGCAGAGCAATCCAATTGCTAGATGGCATATATGTCAAGGTTCTATTAATAGCATTTCTTTCTCAACAGTTGGGGCATATTTGGCCACCGTCGGCAGAGATGGTACTTGCTTGACCTACCATCTCAGATCTCTACCTCATTATGCATATTTTGTATTTATAACATTTATATGCTTGGTTAACCAGAATGGGGTTACTCTTGCAGGTTACTTAAGAGTATTTGATTTCTCGAAGGAGCAGTTAGTATTTGGTGGGAAAAGCTATTATGGTGCTTTGCTATGTTGTGCTTGGAGGTAATGAGATAATGCATTCATGTAGGTGTTCACAAATTTATTTCACAGTGCATTTTAGCAATGATCTTTCTCTTCATATCTTTATGCCTTTCTCTGATCTTGACTATTCTCACCTGCTTTAGATTTAGAAACGTTCCTATATAACAACAAACATCAGGTTTTATTCTAATGTTTTCTGAGTGGTTCTGAATTCCTCATAGCTATTAGTATATGTTTTAATGCATTTCTTATATGGAATATTGAAGAAGGCTTATCAATTCTGAACGTGGCATCTGATTCTTCTTATTCCATCGTTCTCTATAATTTCTCATTATATTGTTTGTTTGGGTTATTTGTACATGCTTTACCATACAAGCATATGCACTTCGCATCTAAGATCTGCATTGCTGCATTTATTACAAGTCTTTTAGCTTTGTAATGTATGAAAGAATCAGCCTAGGAACTGGCTTTGCTTCTCGATCCCCGCCTATGTCCTTATCTGCAAAAATACCCATGTCAGCCATCTTTTCTTGCTTAGGTTTATTCATTTTTTTCCACTATATCGATGTACATTTTTAGTATGAAGTATGGCTCACAAATGTGCTACAGCTACCATATAAAATCCGCCAGGAACCTGAGTTTCTCACATAGATTGATTTATTCCAGAGCAAATCTAATCAGGTAGTGCTATTTACTGTTTATAGTCCGGACGGGAAGTATTTGTTGACCGGTGGTGAAGATGATCTAGTACAAGTATGGAGTATGGAAGAACGGAAGACGGTGGCTTGGGGCGAGGGGCATAATTCGTGGGTGAGTTTAATCAACTATATGTTCTTACGTTCTGAAATCTTATTAAAATGTCCTAATAAGTTGATTGGCAGGTTAGTGGAGTTGCTTTTGATTCCTATTGGTCGGCACCGAATTCAGATGAATCAGGAGAAAGCGTCATGTATCGTTTTGGATCCGTGGGTCAGGTACTATATGAATATAGAGACCATCATCATCTATCTGTATTGTTATAGCTCCAGCAGATTAATAGGTGCACAAATCCTATAATATTATCATCATGAGGTGTTCCCTTTGGCCATAATTGTGGAATTGAGAAGTTTGTGCGCTTTTAACCTTCGTTCATTTAACTTTTGTTACTGTCTTTATTTACTTCTGTAGTTTATTCTGTCTTTGGGATTCTTTATAACAATAGGAACAAGAGGAGATCTCTTAACTACCTGTAACAAAAGCCATTCTTCTTTTTCATTTTTAATAAGCAGGACACGCAGCTGCTGCTTTGGGACTTGGTGATGGACGAAATCGTCGTGCCCCTCCGCTACCACCCGCCGGGAGGCTCCCCGACCTTCAGCAGCGGAAGCCCGTCCGCTCATTGGGACAACAACAACATCATCCCCGCGGGCACCCTCCAACCTTCTCCGAGCATGCGTAACGTCCCGAAACTCTCGCCGGTTGTCGCCCACCGAGTCCACGTCGAGCCCCTCTCCGGCCTTTCGTTCACCAGCGAATCGGTCGTCACGATCTGCCGCGAGGGGCATATCAAGATCTGGGTGCGGCCCGGGCACGGTGAGAGCAACCAGTCGAATTCCTCCTCCGACTTAGCGGTGAGCTCTAGTGCCGTTTCTAAAGACAGAGTTGTTACTTCCTCTTCTTCGTCGTCGTCGATTAAAGGAAGTAGCTCGAGCTTCAAGCAACACTCCACTGTTCTTTTCTCATGATTTGAGGTTAAATTTATGTGGGTATTTAATTCGAGTTTTTTTTTTTTTTCAAAAAAAAATTAGGGTTAGAAATGAAGTGCTTAGAGTGTGAGAAAAAGAGAGAGAGAGAGAGAGAGCTCTCATGCTGTGAGATTTTCTGGATACAAAAGATTGTTATTAGATTTAGATATTTGCCATTTGTGTGGCACTAGGGAATAATGGTGGATGAGATATGCTCCTTCCTGTACAGATAAATATTCCAATCTAAAGCAAACATGCTTTCATGTTTTTATACCATTATTATTCGACGTAGTTACAGTATTTTTAAGACCTGCGTTTGGTATCATTATTGTTTCGAGTATGGATTCTTGTCATTGTTGGTTAACTTCGTAACGCGCCTGTGCACGAATGTATAGATTACATCGATTGTAGATAATGTGCAATTTACTGCTCTTCATCAAATAAGTTGGTGTTTCTCTGTATAATCGAAGTGTAATGTGAGCACTAATCTATAGAGAGACCCATGAGCAAATGCTTATGTATGCTAATAATAATGTTCTATAATAAAACTACAACAAAAGAGCTGTGTTTTAAAGCTACACTTGTGTTAAATTTGCTTTCTTTTTGTACTCGTAAGATCGCGCAAAATAGAGATAGATTACAAACTCAACAACACAGAGACCGGCGAGGAGCCAGTAGAAGTAATCGAGATGCCCGCGGTTCAGGTTATCGGAGAACCAGCTCTCTCCGAACCTCGCCGTCGCCTTGTCAATGACGGAGACGAGGAATCCGCTGACGAAATCCCCGACGCCGAAGGTACTCAGATAGAGCGCGATCCCGAGGCTTCGCAATGCATCAGGTACTTGGTCGTAGAAGAACTCTTGTAACCCGACCATCGTGAACACGTCGGCGATCCCGTACAATAGGTACTGAGGCACCAACCACCACAAGCTCATCGGTACGGTCGCGCTCGGCTGATCCACCAGTCCAAACTTTTCTGCGGTTTTTAGCCTCTTTTTCTCTACTAGTGCGGCGACTACCATCGGAAGCACCGAAATGGCCATTCCCGCGCCGATCCTCTGCAGCGTGGTGATGCCCGAGTGTCTCTTAGTAAATGTTCTGGCGACGGGCACGATGATACGGTCGTAGACGGGCATGAACGCGACGATGGAGACGCCGATGAAGCACTGGAGCGTCGCGGCGGGTAGTTGGAAGCTGCTCCCTACTCTCCTGTCCAAAGTGCTTGCTTGCTTTGTGAAGAATGTGCTTGGCTGAGAAAGAATAACTGCATATAGTGAACAAATTGCCCATATAGGTAGTAGTTGAATCAATCTCTTTGCTTCTTCGGCGTCGGCGAATTCGTCGTCGACGACGAATTCGGCCTCATCCTTGGTTTCACACAAACAATTTGAGCCATCAACAAACCTGTCATGAAGATTTTATATTAATGTTATAGATATTCAGGGAAATCCCATAGGTTCTTTTTGTGTAGTTTAGGTCCTTTGAACTTTAATGCTATTGCACTTGAGTCTCAAATTTTGAAAATTCGACATATAGACCCCTGAAGTCCATTACTTGTACAATTTGATCCTTATGTTCACTTATTACATTAGTCCCTTAAACGGGTATGATAAGAACAGAGCAAGTTCGTCTGATTTTGACTATTCTAACCTTAAAATAATGAATAGCAACGCTATGAATTATTATTTTATAAGGGGTGGAATTGAAAAGCTACATTGATATATGAATATAAGAAATTTCACAAATTTGAAAATTTTTAAATTTAATCAAACTTACTCACAAAATTGACCATCTCCATATTGTTGCACTATGAGCCCCTCTCTTGCTTCCACTTCACTACTACTACTACTCCCGTGACAAGAGGGAGTAAACCTCATCCACCCCCTGCACCATGCAAGAATCCGCCTCGATATCCGCGCGAGCGGGTTCGGGCCGTCGTCGGGCGGGCGGCACCGGTAGGTCTGCGAGCCGATCAGGAAGACTGCGAGGGCGGCCGCCATGAAGGCGCAGGGGATGGCGAACCCGAGCCCCCAGCCGACGTCGTCCTGCACGTAGCTGGTGCCGAAGGTGGCGGCGGCGGCCCCGCCGCACATGCCGAAGTACCACCAGTTGAAGAAGGAGCTCTTGGACTTGCACTCCTCCGGGTCGGACTCGTCGAACTGGTCGGCCCCGAACGCCTGCAGGCACGGCTTGTGCCCGCCCTGCGCCAATGCTATCAAATAGAGAGAGAGGTAGAAGATCAGGGGTTGGAGCCTGAGTCCGGTTGGGAGCATCGTAGAGAGAGTTAGTAATGCTAGTCCCTGAAATTGAACATAATCATTATATTGTATAATATTGAATTATAATGCATTTTGAAATGGATAACGGAACTTTAACTTATAATATTTTTAAAATATATATTCAAATTCTTGAAAAATTATAGTTCTACTATCAAATCTTGTAGCTTAATAAGAGAATATTCCTTATTCTAGTGAGATATTGTCACTTGAAGGAATATTTTGTTAAAAATGTTAAAATTGAGAAAATTATTTACTTACCTATATACCCCTCACAACATGCCTACTTTCATATCATATGTGTCATCAAATTTACCCTTCTAGAAACCCAAATTATTTCAAATAAATCCTTAAAAATAGAGGTATATATAAAAAAAAAAATTAAAAAAATTTACAAAGAGTACAGAAGCAATTTTCTCTATATACAAATATTCTATGTTTATCCAAGCACCTGCTATCTATCAGCCATCCATTTTATCTCAAATGCTAATTTATGTCGTACATTAATTATAATATTTTTTATAAAAAAAATAAGACTATTAGATTTGTAAAATAATTATTTATCTTTAAAAACTTAAGCAATCAGAAAACCGGCAATAAATAGAGCGTAATAAATGGACGGACCAGGAGATAGAGCACGGAGGCGGCGGCGATGGTACGGTACCGGCCGAGGTACGAGTCGGCGACGACAGCACCAACTAGCGGGAGAAAGGAAGACGCGCCGCACCACGCGTTGACGGCGACCGCTGCCGCCGCCGTCGGCTCCCCGAGCGGGCCCGTCAGGTAGCTGATCAGGTTGGCGGCGATCCCGCCGTACGCCGACCGCTCCGCGATCTCGACACCTGTCCCAATCTCGACCCACCAATTTATTATTATCCGTGCATGTACAGAGGAGATAACATAGAGGAAATCTAAGGAGGTGCATAAATGTTAACAAAAGAGATTTTTTTTATTTTGCTGATTCGGCGAGCCTATTCGGTCATCACAGTTCAATAAGCGGGACTCCACACTGCAAATTATAGGCCCCTATTGCTTTAAAATTCGAACCGACTGGTCAATCGATAAGGTGATTGATTCATGTTGCATTATTCAAATTAGTGGCCTGATCGACGGTGGTGATTCTGTCACACCGTAAAAGTTCTTATATAAAATTGTCCTACGACAAGACTCCCCGTGATACGACGGGGACCACCACGACCCCTATTGCTTTAAAATCCGAACTAGCGGACTGATCAACAGCCGCGATTGATTTCTGTCTAGGATCACCACAAATTTAGTTGCATGCTTTAAGACTCGCGCCAACGGCCTGATCGCGGCGTGCAGATAGATAAAATACATACCGATGATGAAGAGCGCAGCGGTCCACCGGCCGGAGGCGGCGCGGGGGATCGGACGGCCGCGGTAGTCCACCACACCCTCCATCAAATCAAACGGACGATCAACCTCCTCTTTCCTCCACCACACTACACTGAATATTACAATAATAGTAGTAGCAGTAGTAGATACAATAAAAATTGTACTTAGGATGCGTGTATGTGTTGCATAGTAAGATACCGTCGCCGGTTTCTGGTGCATGAGCTACGTGTCGGTGCCGACTTTAATTGTGCATGCAAATGTGTCAACAAGTGTTCGTAGGAGAGGAGGGGAATTCTCCGCCCCTGGGCTTAAAAATTTGTCCGGATCTGATTTGTTTTAACCACAAAATGGACGATGGGTGATTAATCTAAAAGTTAATCTCAAAGTTACACCTAATTTTACATGTAATCTTAATATGTTTTCCGAGTTTAGGCCATGTAAAAAGTACAGTAACAAATTATACTGGATCTAATTAAAGCATTATAATGTTCACATGTGAAGAACGCAGTTCCAAACTTTTAGTGTTTGTAGCCCAAATCTAGTCCCAATGCAAGTTTTGGGCTTCATATTTGGGGCTTGGACCCAAAATGTATGTGTATCATAAGATCATAAGTTTAATCAGGCCCTTTCATTCATACATAGGCCTAGATAAAACTTTTACAGCATAGATATCAAATTCTCTTCTTTTTATCAGCAAAAGAAAAAAAAAACAAAAAGTTTATGAGATGCACCTCGTCTCTGTCACTTTCGACCGTTTTCAGTACAATTTGTTAAAAGACTTAATGATTGATACCCGAAGTCCCAAATTTGAAGTCTATTTACTTTTCGTTTCTGGCTGAGTTTATTTCTAAAAATGAGCGAAACAAATAGCATATCACCTTTCTCTCTCTTAAATATATATATATATATATATAGCTAGTCTCCTATACTATCTATAGTACCGGGGCTCCGGTACTATAGTCGCTTTTTCGATCTTAGGGTATTCAAATCAACGATCCACACCGTTGAAATTGATCTAGGATATTTGAAGTTCTTAGGAATAAAATTTTATAATTTTTCGACGTAGTTTACTTTGTGATCAAACCGTTTCAAAATTATCAAATTTCAATGGTTATTATGGCGAGTTTGTAGTTTAACGGTGGAGAAGAATCTAAATTTATTCAAATTTTGATAGAAAATACTTTAAACTATATAGATGAAGGTCAACATCCTTGATCTTGAATTCGAAACTCCTATACTCAAATTTTAAGAATTATTCAATTTCCACCGTTTATTTTGACATGATTTATTTACTAAGCAAACGATATCGAAAAAAACTAAAATTTTATTCCTAAGAACTTCACATACCCTAAATCAGTTTCAACGGTGTGGATCGTTGATTTGAACACCCTAAGATCGAAAAAGCAACTATAGTACCGGAGCCCCGGTACTATAGATAGTATAGTAGCCTCATTCTATATATATATATATATATATATATATATTTCAATCAACAGACCAATCAATAGCAAATCTCTCCTCTCATCATGAGGTTTCTCCCGCAAAGTATTTTTCTTTTATGTAATGGATATTTTTAAAAGAAATAGAGAGTATAATAGGGTAACCATACACAAGCCTAATATATTTGGCCTAATTGTTAATATTCAATCCTAAAATAGATACTAGTCTCAACATAAAACAGAGTTCTCATTTTAACTTTTAACTAGAGTTTTCTTATGAATATCCATACTTCTAAGAGCCTGTTTGGTTACATCCCAAGCTACAGATTATATTTCACCGCAAAGCAGAACAAAAATTATGTAGGATGCATTCTATAAAAATCGCATGAAATGCTCTAAATCATGCGGCATATGTTTGATCCAAAAATCCTAAATTATTATACAAAATTTAGACATGTACAGTGCTTCGAAGAGCGTCCAAATAGGGCACAATAACTTCAGAGTGTGGAAAAACAAATAAATAAATAAATAAATATGAGAAATATTTTAAAACTCTAACATTGAACAGAAAAAAAAACAAAGAGAGGCTCATAGATAATAAAGGATTGGCTCGAGTCCTTCGAAAGCTGAAATGAGCTTTTGAGCGATAAAAACTAAAGTATTAATTAAAAATATTTTTGTATTACGAAACAAATTTATCAAGCGGATTCTTTTTTTTTTTGAGAGAAAGGTAGCATGCTACCCGCTTCGTTTATTTCGTATAGAAATAAACTTGGCTGGAAATGTGAATCAACTAGGATTCGAACTCGGGACCTCGGGTACCAACCATCAAGCCCTTTTGCCACTTGCGCTAGGGACGGTCGGTTCGAGCGGATTCTTCATATATATATTTGTTGATGCTTCGTCTTTATTGCAAAAACACCACTTCTTTTGAAGTTCCAACCACGCCAAACCACACATTGAGTTTTTGAATATGAGAAAGGAACATTGTATGAAAATTTTATATTTATCCGTCAATATCCGAAATATTATTCTAAAATTCAATCTCATTAGTAAACCCGAGAGAAAAAAAGGATATTTGAAGAAAATTTTTAAAACTAACAAGAATATTTTGATCATCCAGAAATAAATAAGATATTTTTAAAATTTTAAAAGGCGTATTGGATATTAACTTTGTGAACATAATGCCTTGTACTCTAGGATGATAGAGATTGAAACTTTTACAATTCATTTCCACATGATGAACTTAATTAAGTTGGGACCCAAACAAATCAAAAAGCTACTGTTGTCCCCCACAATATAGTGGATATAAGCTACACACAACTATGCAAAAATCTCTCACAATAATAAATGCAACATATTAATGCCCTCTCCCTTATGGAAACCTATCCTCTTGTGTTGGATTTGTTTTCATTTATCTATTCTCTTTGGTGGGGGGCATATAGCTTTCAATTTTATTACGAATATTTAATTTAGTTTGATCTTTTCATTGAATGCATGCGGCATACTCGGTGCACTTCTTGCATGAAAATTGCCTCATTTTGAGGGAAATTTAGGCTGTATTAACAATCCGGTGTCAAGAGCGAAATAATGATCTATTTTTGAAAGAGACAGATCAAATTTATTAAATTTTATCAAATTTAATTAATGAATAATGATACATTTTGATAAATTTATCGGTCAATATCTGATCGCTTCTGTTAATTGCATTGTTGTCTCAAAAATTTAATATAAAATATTATTTACAGAACATGTGTATTGAATCTTATCATTATTTAAATAAGGCTAAATTATATAAAATTTTTCTGTCAATACCCGTTTTTTTACTTTCCCCCCTGTTATTCAAAAACCTATATTTTGCCCCCTTAAAAAATAAAAAATATTTTACAAGAGGGTACGGTGTGACAAAATGACCAAAATGCTCTCATTTTCTTCATCTCCTCCTCCCCAATCTTGCTCATCCCGCATCCTGCACCTCGTCCACGCCTCCCTTGACCCCAACTCCGACTTCGTGCGAGGGCGAGGTGGCAGAGGGCGAGACGGCGGCCGAGGGCATATGTGTGGGCATGAATGAAGATTTCAGAAATATTTTGGATATAAAAAATAAGATATAAACGGAAGCCTAACGGAACACTGACGGCGGGAGGTGAAATGAATATTTTTCATTTTTTAAGAGGGCAAAGTGTAGGTTTTTGAATGACAGGGGGAAGTGAAAAAACGGGTATTCACAGATAGGTTTTCTGTAATTTAACCTTTAAATAAATATAAAATATATGTATGCATTTTTTATCTTTTTATTTTATTTTTTTTATTTTTTATTTTTTTAATTAATGTGATACGGCCCAGTTTGACCCGCATCATCTCGGATTGGTTGGATAAGAAAAAGCCGATCCAACGTGGCACGGCAACCTGGAGCCAATGAGAGAGCTCCACGTGTCGGGGCTAGCTGGCGTCCAACGGGCGAGCTTCAGGAGACCGCCACGTGGCGGTACCGACCTGGGGGGAGCGCACGTGCTTTTCGTGGCAGATGGGTCCCACCCGGGGGGAATCGGGACGGGATTTGGTACAGTGTGCTTGTCCTTTCCAGAACTTGCACCTCGAGATTCGTGCAATCAACCAACCCCCACTTGGCGAGGAAGGTTTTATGTGCACTCGGCCCACCACGTCATCCGTGGAGTTGGTGCTCGCCGGCAGAGTTGGTGGACCAGGTCCAGGCACTAATTTCACCTCCTGGCCAATAGAGTTAGTACGTAAAGGCAGATTGAGTTATAGTAGTGATTCGAATATACCAAAAAAAAAAATTATGTATTATAAAAATTTGTATAAATTTGTATACTAAATTAATTTTTTAAAAATTACTATGAATGCTCTAATTTTGTGGATGTAGTTTATCAATGACCCTGTGAGTAGAAAAATTCTAACGAATTTGATAATTTTGTCGACCAGTAGTGATAGTATATATTTTTCACTTACGTCAATCGTGAGAATATATTCTGTTATTTATAGACGACTGAATACGCAAAAAAAAATTTACAAAAGAGTGTATCTAGTGTTCTCCTTAATTTTACAGAATCGCATACATAATAAGTAAATATTGTAGATTCTTTTTTTTTGGCACTAATTAAGGCTTTTATCAAAAAAATTAATTACTAATAAAATTTCCTAAAAATCATAGTTATTTATAACTAGATGGGAGAATTAATATGCTCTGGTCCACGGGCGCACGGTTACAAGTGAGAACTCAGATATGCGTTGAACACGTGGCGTTACCGGCTATAGCCGGTCAACGGTAGACCGCGAGATCGACGGACGAGATGGATGGAGCGGAGCGAAGCGAAGACCATTTCGCTCCCTCCTCCTCCTCTCCCTCCCTATAAATACCCCCCTCTCCCCACCCATTTCTTTTTTTCTTCCTCCTCCTCCTCCTCCTCCTCGCCCCGCTCTCCTCTCACCCATCTTTCTCGCTCCCCCCCCTCGGGATCTGCGCCCTCGCGATCTTCGGAGGAGCTCATCGTACTCGTACTCGGCCTCGGATCCCGGAGGTACGTTCTATTACGATTTTTTTTTTCGCGATTTTTTTTTTGGGGGGGGTACTTTTTGGAGTACATACTTGTCGTTTTCGCTCGATCCCCATTCGTTTTTGAGGCGATTCGCCTCGGAATCGACGCATCTGCGGCTCCAGATGCTCTGTTCCGCGTGTCGTCTTGTTCCTGTTGCTGGATCCCGTGGGAATCGCCCTTTCGCCGTCTCTTGATAGCGAAATGTGGCTCGATGTTCGTAGATCGGAGCTTCAATCTCGCTTTAGATGCGATTTTGCTTCATTTTTTCGGTTTTTTTGAGTTTGGTTTGATCCGTTTGATGCAGATATCGAGGCTTTTGCGGATCTTAAGTAGTAGGATCGACTGAGGAGATGGAGGGGGGAGGGATGAGGAGGGTGTCGTCTCACACGTCCATGGCGGACGCCGCCGCCGCCGCCGACTTCGACCTGTCGCAGCTCCTCGACAAGCCGAGGCTCAAGATCGAGCGGCAGAGGTCGTTCGACGATCGGTCGATGAGCGAGTTCTCGATCTCCGGGAATGTCAGGGGAATCGACGGCTACGATGGCGTGTTTTCGCCCGGTGGGATGCGGTCGGTGTTGGACACGCCGCTGTCGTCGGCTCGGAACTCGTTCGAGCCCCATCCGATGGTGGGGGAGGCGTGGGAGGCGCTCCGGAGGTCGTTGGTCTACTTCCGGGGACAACCCGTGGGGACGATCGCAGCTTATGATCACGCCTCCGAGGAGGTGCTCAATTATGATCAGGTATAAGTTCGGTTGCACAATTTCTCCTGCTCAGATTATTATCAACAGTTTAGTATCTCAGATTTAGTAGTTTAACATAATATCATTCAATTGCTTAACTTTTACTAGAATAAGTGTAATGTTCCGCTTGGCTTCTATAATAGCTTCTCTATTTCATAAGCATAAGTTAGATGTATGTTTTTCTTGTGCTTGAGCGAGAAGCTTCTCAGGATTTTAGTGAAAAGCAGTTCCAACTTTGTCAGCTAGCTCTTCTGCTGAAGTGATCTAGTTGGGCCAAAGAGTCATTAATGTTGAGATGATTTTATGAGTGCAGCTTTTAATGTTGTTCATCCAATATGTGTTTGCCATAATTAGCACTTCCCTGTGCTTTTAGCTTCGTATTGCTTCTTTTCTATACTGTTTTTAGTGATCTTAGGTTTTCTGATTTTCTGTATATTCATCCCATATTGAGGTTAATGCCTCTCTGCAGCTTGTGAGACGCATCGTTTGATAGTTTAAATGTGCTTTTCAGTGAACATTTTCCAAATAAAATTGCGTAACAAATGACCATATCTTGATAAGCATCGTCCTCTACGCAGGTGTTTGTGCGGGATTTTGTACCCAGCGCATTGGCTTTCCTAATGAATGGCGAAAGCGACATAGTAAAGAACTTTCTGCTAAGAACTCTCCATATCCAAAGCTGGGAGAAAAGAGTAGACCGTTTCAAGCTCGGGGAAGGAGTCATGCCCGCGAGCTTCAAGGTGCTTCATGATCCTGTTAGGGGAGTAGATACCATAGCTGCCGATTTTGGCGAGAGTGCAATTGGAAGGGTTGCACCAGTTGACTCCGGTTTCTGGTGGATTATCCTCCTTCGTGCCTATACAAAATCTACAGGGGATTTGTCATTGGCAGAGAGACCTGATTTCCAGAAGTGTATGAAGCTTATATTGACATTATGTCTGTCGGAGGGCTTTGACACATTCCCTACCTTGCTCTGTGCTGATGGTTGCTCAATGATAGACCGTAGAATGGTGAGTACTTTAAACATTACTCCAGCTTTGCTGTAACTGTTGTTATGCTTTTTGTATCTTTCCTTCTGCCGTTCTTTCTTAGCAAGTTTTCTGATTTGGTTGGTTTATTGCTCTCGTGGTACTTCAAATGTAGTTCAGAAGATCATTGGAGATTAATAATGCAGTATATTTGCCTGACATGTTCTTGGAAATTTTATGCTCTTTAATTCTCCTGTTATGCTCTTTAAGTTCCCCTGTTCACTGATCGATTTGATTCAGGTTCTCGTACGTCTAGCGCTATATGGTTGTTTTATCTTATTGTTTTCCAGCCAATTTGCTGTTTATTGATTTCAACTATCTCCGTAGGTGAAAATTGTTTCTCTCTCTCTCTCTCTCTCTAAGATCTATACCTTATTTAATGATTTGAAACTAAGAGTTTTGCTATTGGCGATTCATTTTGATTCTCAATGGAGATCGGCATGGAATTTTACTCTCTATTTCTCTCTCTAAGGAGGAATTCTAAAAGTTGTGTTTGACTTTTTGTGCCTAACATTTTTCTGTTATTAAATTCATTTTGCAGGGTGTCTATGGCTATCCTATCGAAATCCAAGCCCTCTTCTTTATGGCACTAAGATGTGCTCTTACAATGCTTAAGCACGACTCCGAGGGGAAGGAATGCATAGAGAGAATAGTGCAACGCTTGCACGCCTTAAGCTATCATATGAGGAGCTACTTTTGGCTCGACTTCCAGCAGCTAAATGTCATTTACCGATACAAAACAGAAGAATATTCCCACACAGCTGTCAACAAATTCAATGTTATTCCCGATTCTATCCCTGATTGGGTATTCGATTTTATGCCCTCTCGTGGTGGATACTTCATTGGGAATGTTAGTCCGGCGAGGATGGACTTTAGGTGGTTTGCGCTTGGTAATTTCGTTGCGATACTGTCATCTCTGGCAACGCCGGAGCAATCTATGGCCATTATGGATCTAATGGAAGAGCGGTGGGAGGAGCTGGTTGGTGAAATGCCTTTAAAGATTTGTCATCCTGCTATTGAGAGCCACGATTGGCGCATTGTCACGGGTTGTGATCCAAAAAACACCAGGTGGAGTTATCATAATGGAGGATCTTGGCCAGGTGTGTGAGATTGAGGCCGCTTTTTGTTCTTGCACCTAATTTTCTCTCTTTTATGCATTATAGAATTGACATGAACAAAGCAGAGAACCCCCTATAAACATTGTGACTTTCATTTTGACAACGGAAACTTAACCTATTATTATTCATCACTTCGTGTCCCTCGGCCAGTTTAGTTCACACAGCTAATCGGTCAATGTAGTAAACATTGTTTATAGGGGTTAGATGGCATTTAACTGTGTTCTTTTGGGGAGGCGAGTTCATCATAGGGAAGTATTTGTGAAAACCCGCAATTTGCTTTCTAAGTTTTGTTATGAATCATATCATATATCCTTTAGAGTTTGTTATCGTTGGAAGGAATTATAACACTTCCGTTCATATACTTTACTATATTTTGCACTGGCGCTTTAACGAGTCGATCATTGTTTTGTCAAGAAGAAAAAACCAAAAAAAAGGATCTACTCACCACTAATATCCCTCAATTTCTTTCTTTTCTCAGTCCTTCTCTGGCTACTCACTGCGGCCTGCATCAAGACGGGTCGACCCCAAATCGCAAGGCGAGCGATCGACCTAGCGGAGAGCCGGCTGTTAAAGGACGGCTGGCCCGAGTACTACGACGGGAAGCTCGGACGGTACATCGGCAAACAAGCTAGGAAGTTCCAAACATGGTCTATCGCGGGCTACTTAGTAGCTAAAATGATGCTAGAGGACCCCTCGAATCTGGGTATGGTCTCTCTAGAGGAGGATAAGGCGATGAAGCCCATGATGAAAAGGTCGGCTTCATGGACTTGCTGAGGAGAGAGAGGCATCAAACAAGTTCTTTTGTAGAACTCCTATCCCACCATCCTTTCGGAACTAGAAAGGTATGCTTAGCTTTGCTCCCTCCCTGTAGGAATGTGTTGTTTGTACATTATTGCGTGTTGTATCTGTAGGTAATCGCACGGAAAAATAAGTTTAATATCGAAGAATAGAGGATCAGGATCTATCCAGGTTCTAATTGTAACAGGAAACTCTCATTTACGTAATTTATAGCAATATTTTATGTTTGGTTCAATTCAAAATCTCTTATTGCAATCCTTCCCCTATAAAATAATGTTAGTATCTCTCAAGTTGAATGCTAGTCAGGTTTAAGGTCTAAGGGAGATCCTTTTTTTTGGCAGTAGTTTCTTTTATAGGATTAGGATATTTAGATGCAATAGCACAAATTTCACACCAAAAAGAAAAAGAAAGAAAAAAAAGAAGAAGACCAATAAAAGCCGAAAAATTGACTCTTCAGATTTTAACATAAGATCATGAACTAACAATTCTAAGCGAAAAATTCAGGGAACGAATCGTGCTATTCATTAAAATATTAGGATTATCAGTATAATTACTCTCTGTGATACTTATGCCTCTAATTCTTGTGTTTACATAAAATGACTTCACATCTCATTTTACGAATCTTACCGTAGCAAAAGAACCAACCCTAATATCGTATCGAAGCAACATCATATATACATGTGGAAGATAAGGCAACAAAGTGAATAATAATCCGAATAAACCCATAATACAACCCGTGCTTATTCCAATGAATGGAAGGCATGATATCTCAACAATAACCTCAGGACGCCGGCGCGTTCCTCCCTCCTTTCTTGCTAACATACTCACATAGCCGGCATGGCAATGTGTCTAGGCTCGCTAAGCGGGCCTTGCCGTAGTTTCCCAACACACCGCACCTCCTCCACGCGTGGTACTCCGCGTAGGCCACGGGGTCCTCCGCAAGTGCTTTTACGTAGGAAGCCAATTCCTCGAGAGAGCTGAATTTCGAGCCCTCTATGATGGAATTCGGTGGGATGAAGTCCCACACGTTCGACGTGCCGAAGTAGATGGGGACCGCGCCGGCGTCCAAGGCGTAGAATAGCTTCTCCGTGACGTAGCTCTCCGTGTTAGTGTTCTCGATCGCGAGGACGAATTTGTAGTGCGACATGGCGCAGTGGAGGTGGTCCCACCAGTGGGGGATTGGGTTCTCTTCCATCTTGCAATCGGGGAAGAAGTCGAGGGCTACGTCGGAGCCTCCGACGTTGTTTAAGCAGCGGCCAAAGGAGTGGGTGGGGATGAGGGAGATGAGGGCGCTGGCGAGGGCATCTCGGTGAGGTAAGCACCTCGAAGAAGACCAGTAAACAAGAGTGTCCTGCAATAGCATAGGAATGTTAGTGTTAGTGTACATTTTGGCAACACATGTGGTGACACTTCTCAAACTTTCGCACTATGACCCTTTTAAGTTAACTTATGTGTTAACTCATAAGTTATAGGCGGAACTGTCGAGTGTGCTGAACAAAAGCACATAATTGTTTGCTGAGAACTGTGGTTTCTGATATTTGCCTGGACCTGCGACGGTCCTGCAGTTGCGAGTTCGCATACGCAGCAAACTCGTGAAAGCACTAGGAGGGGACTCAATGTTGAGTTCGACCATACGGCGGTGGCCAAAATTTTCAAATACCAAACACACCCTTATTGTGAGTTGCTGTTGATCCTTAGTTAAAAGATGTTGGTTTCCTAGTAGTTTCTTCTTATATGAATGTAGAAGACTGAAAAAAGCACCATTTCTTAGTGCAGCAACAATACAACTTAGGACTCACTTAGAGCTTGATGGAATGCTAATATTCTATGGAGGCTTTTGTTTTCTTCATTCGGACTTGTGTGGCCCGTGCTTCTAAGTCGTTTTCGATGATTAAACTACCGAATCGACGATCAGCTCCGTTAGACTTAATCTAGCGTATTTGAAGTATTTAGAAAATAAATTTTTTGATTTTTCGATATCATTTATCTAATGATCGAAAGGTTCAAAATCAACAATTTTTAATGGTTGATGTGTGCCGTTTGCAAGTTTAATGGTGTAGAAGTATTCAAATCAGATGAAATTTTGATAGAAAATTTTTTATACTATCTACAGCAAGATTAATATCTCTGATCGAAAATTTTAGTGCCACATCATATTTTTTTGTGAGATTTTTATTTTCAACCTTTGATTTTGAATCCTTTCGATCACTAGGCAAATAATATCGAAGAATCATAAAATTTATTTTCTAAATACTTCAAATACGCTAGATCAAGTTTAACGGCGTCGATCGTCGATTCGGAAGTTTCATTAGAAAAAACGGTTTAGGAGCAAAGAGTCCTACTCTTCCTAGCATAAATATGTGTTATAACCTTGTTTGTTGAGATACAACTATACAAGTGGTGATAAACATGTGATAGGAAAGCATTAGGAACTAACATTGTTTTTACAGAAGGATCAATTGCAATTTTTTGTGTTGACTTAGATGTGCATATTGAACTTGAAACTTCAAGGAATGTCTCAACATCTATTCCTAAGGTTTTTTTTTTTTTTTTTTTTTAATCCAAAAGTGCACATGAACTCTTTGTAGTTTGCTGGAACTTACATTTTTCTTTTCCTTCGATATGCGATAGCTCCGCGTAATGCGGAACGTTTTTCCGGCGTAAGTCGCCTGAACATCGTCTTTGGCGTGATAGCCGATGAAAATGTCCTCGAATCCCGACGGGCGCCTAGTAGCCTCGAGATCCATAAATGCGCGAAGAGGTTCCCCCTGTTTTCTCTGAAGAAAAAAAAAGAAAACAAAATGTTATTTGAATGTGCATAATTGTGAATTACGGAAAAAAGAAAAAGGAAAAGAAAAATGTGGCATTAAGATTTCAAAGGAAGTAGGCAAAACATCCTACAAATGGATGATTTGCGACGATTCGAAGAAACTCTAATTTTAATTTGAAATTTTGAATGATAAAATAAAAAAGTGCCAATTTGCTCAAATAAAGGTTTACTGTGGGGTACAAAAACTTTATCTGTTCTTCCCCCCTCCATAAATGGAGCTACCACTGTAAAATAAGGATATGTATTCTTCTATAAAGGGGCTGGTATTAATTACAAGTTTTACTTTTCATTTATTTCTTTATAATTATCCCTTTATCAAGTAAAGATGACACTCATGAGGTGTAAAATTAGGAAAGTGTTCTACTCCTAATAAAATCGACTCTGTCAATATCAGCGTCTTTTTAAGTTTTAGCATTTTTTGCATTTTTTGCACATGTTATATGAATAAATAGGGAATGTACTTAGAATCAAACACTACCAAATTGTCTTTTTGGCCCCACAGAACTAAATAGGATCACCAAATGACACAAATATTCTAACATAATAATCTATTTATGTTCAACACATCACCTCATAAGTCTCTAACTCAAACAACTTCATAAAGCCAATAATTGAACTTAAGTTGCATGAATAAAAAACCTCTCAAATACTCCATGGAAATTAGGTCTAAGATTAATTGCCTAGAGACCAATTCAATTCTTTATTTATTGATCTCAGAGATCAACTTAATTCTTTCTATCAGATTTAGAATTCACATTTGTTGCTTCTCACCAACTTTTAACTCCTATCTTAATATCCTTCACCAATGAACATTACCATTTTGAAGAGAAAGAATATTACCATTTCAAAATAATAATCCTATTTCTACAATGCACCTTTCAATTTTTGCAATGAAATCCCTCATGTTGTTTTCAAATTTCAATCAAGTCCCTTTCATCCAATGTAACTGGTTAATTTGGGTGAAAACTATTACATCGGTCCCAAATCTTATAACACAGCAATTTTTCATCTGTGTTAACTGTTTCTTTTCTCTTTTGATTAAAATAACTACAAGGCGTTAGAAATTCAACTAGGGACCAAGGTGAAAAATTATATAAGAAGAGCGGCACATTTAAACACTATGAAAATGCCGTGAATTTTCTACACTCTCGTGCGCGGAATATTTTCGCCGAACGAATGGATCCTGCTGTCCATTCGACATGAGGCACATTAGAGCCATTAGAACTCGTGCAGCATAAGTCATTTCATACAGTACGAATCACTAAGGAACTGTTTGGTTAGATGTAATTATAAATGCAGTGTAGTTAGAGATACATACAGTTGAAAATACAGTAATTATAATTACATGCATCCTGTTTGGTTGGATATAGTAGAAAACGCTGCAACTATAATTAATTTATTTGGTTGCATACTTTTGAGACATGAGTTGTAAAATTTTATTATTATATATAATAGTGAGATTACCTCCAATGTAAAAAAATATATATATATTTAAAAAATAATTATGGAGGTAAGTTTACTTTTTGTTTAAAGTTACTGCAGTTAGAACTGCGATCAATTTGAGCGTAGTTTCAACTGCTGTAGTTGGGCCTCCTTCTGCAGTTTCTACTGCAGCAGTTGGAGTTAAATACATCAAATCAAACATCGAATTTATAGTTACATGCAGTTACAACTACAGTACAGTTATAACTACATGCAATCAAACGGTCCCTAAATGCCAGCACATGAGGAGCAATTAAGTAATCAACTAAATCAGTCTTACCGTTTTGGGGGGCTTGAAGGACTCCCAGAGGGTGACGTCGACCTTGTCGACGACGGCCTCGTTGCGGCTCCACACGCAGCTGAGGCCGCAGCGGCACTCGTACACCCCGTCCAGGATGTCCGGCACCCACGTCACCCCCCTCACCCCCACGCTGACGTGGCGCGTCCGCAGCTCCCCGCACCGCGCCCCTCCGTCCGCATACTCCTGCACCGCCGACGCGTTCCCCCCCCACCGCGCGAACTTCTCCCGGAAGCGCCCGCACCCGACCTCCGCGTCCCACCGCCCGTATGCGGACACCACGTCCGCGAACCGCTCTTTTTGGCGGGAGCCGAGGGAGTCAACGGCCGTGGCGACGCTGCTGCTGCTGCTGACGTGGACGGAGGAGTCAACGGCCGGGGAGTCAACGAGGAGGGAGGGGGAGAGTTTGGGGAAGTCGAGGAGGAGGGCGACGAGCGCGGCGGCGAAGAGCGCGGCGACGACGAGCGGCGCTACGCAGCTTACGCGGCGGGAGGCGAAAACGGCGGCGACAGCGGAGGCGGCGGAGTTCGCCGTAAAGAAAGAAGAAAACGAAGGAGGAGGAGGAGTCGGCGACGAAGAAGGCTTCGGCGACGACATCTTCGATTAATCTCGTTTGGTGATGGGATGGGATTCGCAGGGATAGTAGTAACGTAGTAGAGGGGTGATGCACGATCGGTTGTACACGGGATTTTTAACGGAAAGGGGTACTGTTTGTAATTGTATGGATTGTCCTTGTACTTTCCCGATATTGCGAATTAGTCCTTATGTATATATATATATTTTATTGAATGGCGTTCATTTTTAGTGTCGTTTAGTCTATAATAAGGTTGTGGTCGGTTTTAGGTAAAGTTATTGAAAATTATTTTGTACAGAATAAATACTTTTGTGTGTAAGAATGTAAGTTGTTTTTATGTTTGATTTGGCGTAAAATAAAAATAGTTTACGAGACGTAGTTGTTTGATTAGCTGCAAAAGAGAAAAAATGGAATGAGACCGCGGAGAAAGTTAGACAGCTTTTATTAGATTTTTAATTTATAATTAAAGGCTAACAACATGTTCAGTCTCGCGGTTTGTATTTGTAGCAGCGCAATTAAGTAAAATACTGAATTAGGATTCGCAGCAGTGCAGCAGAAGCAAAGCTAAACAGCCCGAAGTATTATTGGTAGAAATTATAGGGACCAAGTTAAGATATTTGGGTGATACAGGGACTATGGTGCGATTTACGCGGCGTTTACTTTTCGTGGTAGCGTGTGGGACTAGATTCCTCATTTAGAAAAAAACAGTACACGTGGCATCAATCTGTTAGCTAATGATAATCAACTCCGCCAATCACATGAGGCCACGTCAACACAAAGTACAACGTGTCCTGTAGCGGATCCCGGGTTCGGGTGGAGGGTGAACCGGTGAAGGCGACGTTGGGAATTTTAGAAATTGGGAGCTCCCGGGATTTTAGACCCTGGGTTTCGGGAAGCTGATTCCGGTGAGGCGTTGTTCCCTGCACCCGGTGCATTGGTATATCTGTGCACCACCTTTTCCACCTCTTACTTTTGATCCGGATCCTCTGCAAAGCATTTTTTATGATGTTATTAGTGGTAGATTCACCAGTTACATTGAGTTATAATTACGAAACACTTCCTCCATAAAAAACTAATCTAATTAACTATATATCATATGTAATGCACGAATTTTAAAAAACGATGAACGGTTGATCAAATTGACTCTTCATTATTTTTTCTATTTTTTAAATAAAAACTAAATGGGGATTCCACTCATAAAAAAACGGTTTAATCAATGCACAAATCTTTACGGTAATGATGAATAGCTGATCACATCACCGACTTTATGTTTAATTTTTGCTTTTTAAAGTATTAACATTATATGTTATTGATTAATATATGAGATTGAACGGATGATTCATTAACGAGCAGTATATAATGTATTCAAAGCATTAATATCATCCTATTTTTTTGAAAAATAGTGATTAATTCGGTCGCTTAGCTCTTTAGATCAAGTTTATCGTATTAAATGTGTATTACCTTCATCGGCTCTACTTCCAATATCACGCGTCTAGTAAATTAAGAAAAATACTATTAATCTTTTTTATCACTGCGATATTATTATTTTATATTATTGATGTGCTGATACTTATAATGTAAAGACTTTTGATTGATTCATACATGCATTTTAACGAATCATATGAATTTGCTAACTCATTCATTACATATCATTGTAGAGAATTTATAGTAATATTTGTTTAGATTTTTGCAAAATTGATGTAGAGGTGTTATAAAGGGAGGTGAGATGGCCGGTCCACATCTTTATGTAGTGGACCGGGTCCAGGAATAGTTTCTTGCGGTTGGTCGACCTACGCTGGATGGAAGCCACGTGTATCTACCGACAGTTGGCACGGAATGCTCGGTCCACGATTCCCACGAGAAACTTCAAAATAATAATAAAATATAATGGTCTAAATTTTTTTAAAAAAATATTAATTTTTTATAATTTGATGGGTTAAAAGAAAATATTTTTTTATTGTTCTAGTTGGTAATTAACTTATAATATATCTAATTACGTAGTAAATTGAAACTTATTTCAAAAAAATTAAAAATTAAAAATTATTTAAAAGTTTTTATTTTTTGTTGTCCAGTAAATATTTTGGATAAAAGAATTACAAACAGTTCACTGTTTACTTCTAGACTTTTGATAAATAAAATTTTATTTTAAACATGATACTAAACGAAGTCTAATTTTTTTTTTTTAAAAAAAGTTACCAAATGTGACACATTCATATATATTTATTATTATTATTGTTATTGAATATTAGTAAGGAGTATTGCTATACTCACCCATAATTACATATTCATAAGATCATAGTAATGAATATTGCTTTACTATCACGATACTCGCGTTGATAAGATTGAATGGTGTGGATCCTTATATTGTTTTAGGTCTTTAACCAGTGTAAAATTTTTCAATTTCATATATTTTCAATTCCATGTACACATAAAATTATAGATTTTGTGCCGAGATAGTCTTGTAAATTTATTTTCCTTTTTGTACAATTCAGTGCCTATCAATTTTCTTTTTAACTACTAATATCTACAAATTAGAATAAGACTAATGCTATGCAATGACAATAATATGTTATTTATTACATATACATATATTGAATTTAATCATCGTACACTGATCAGGAATGAACAAATATATTATATATGATCTACGTATAAAAATAAAATATGGTTTGAGAACCAACACAGTTAAAATGCAAAATGTTAGGGGCTAAATTTTTATTTTATTTCTAAACAATATCGTCCTTTATTTTTTTAATTACTTAATTCGGCCACATGAACCTAATTATGGAAGCGTTAAATATATTTCTGGATCATATTTATCAAATTAATTTTTTTAAAGCAGTGTGGTATCAGAGTTGCTTGTTAGTTCACGACGTGTGTGAGATCGTGAGCTCCATTCCTAGCTTCAATGTTTGATTAATTAATTTAGTATTATAATATTCCATTAGGTTAATTCTTAAATTGTAAGGTCATTCATTTGCATGGACCTGGTCCATTTTACAGACGCAAATGGATCTGGATTGGTGAAGCTCCTATATCGATCCGTCCCGAATAGGATAGTAAGTAAGAACCAAAAACAAAAAGAAAAAAGTAATATGTCTTGAATTCGTCATAATTCGCTAAGAAAATAAAGCGGGGGGCGAAAAACTCTTCCCTTTAATTCATTTTGATTCATCAAAAATATATTTTTGTCACGACTAGTCTTGATAAAACAGTAAGTGGGAGGCAAAATATAGAAAAAAGAAATTATTTCAAATTTGTCTCCATCTGCTGAGGAAACGGGGCGGGTGGTGAGAGACCTGTTCTGACCCGGATCCGCCATGTTTACAACCCCACTCTGTTTCTTTGCCTCCCACAGTTTTTGATTGGCGGTCCACAGCTGACGTGGCGGCTCTGGACCAATGGACCTGTTCTTCAGCGGGGGTGAGAGAGACTGAATCCGAAGTTGAGAGGTTGACTTTTTGGAGCACGTTCCACGAGGAATTATACCAGTGGTGGTACGAAGTCGCTTGTTTTATTGCTCCTAATTTATTCTTATATTGAATATGACTTAGAGTTAGGTGAGGAATTATTTTAATTTTGTCATTGTTTGACGAAAAGTTAAGGCCTTTTTGCATAAAAAATTCACTAGTTTTGAGCTTTTACAAAATTGGATCGCTATTTTTGATTTTGCAGATTCGATTTGAATTTTCAATAAACTGACCAAAATATCCTTCTTACTTTTTTTTCTTTTTTTTTTTTTTCTCTCGCTCTTTTTTTTTCTCTCCGAAGAAGGCGGCGGAGGCTGAACGCCTCGCCTCTGTCCCTCACGCTCTCGCCCTAGCCCGCGCAACCCCGCCCTCCTCGCCTCCGACCCCGCCGAGGCCGCACCGCGCCGCGACTTTTTTTTTTTTTTCCCTCTCCGACCCTCCTCCACCCGTCGTCCCCGCCGCCACAGCCGGCGACGAAGAAGAAGTGCTTCTTGGGGCCGAGAAGCACACCGGCGAGGGAGAGGAAAAAATATAGTTACACTCCGGCGAGGGCGGTGGATCGTGACAAAAAAAATTGTAGAGAAAAAAAATAAAAATAAAAAATATTATTTTCCTACCGAAAAGAATAAAAAATAGAGAAAAATGAAGAAGATAAAGAAATTGCACTGTTAAAAAAAAATTACACTATTTTAAAAAAAATTTACACTGTTTTAATGAATGTTGCACTATTTAAGAGAGAAATTATACTCTTTTGAGATGAAATTTATACTTTTTAAGTAAAATTGCACTATTTAGGATAATGTTGCACCATTTCTTTCTCTTCCTCTTCTTCTTTCTTCTTCCTCCACTCTCCATCCTCATCCCCTCTCTCTCTCTCTCTCTCTCTCTCTCTCTCTCTCTCTCTCTCTCTCTCTCTCTTTCCTCACACTCCAAAATAATTTTGGACCGGTACGGTCGAAGCCGGAGGAGGAGGAGCGGCCGTAGTCGCGGGGGTCGAAGAGGTAAACGGGGGGAGTCGAGGAGAGGGAGGTCACACTCCAAAATAAAGACCGGCGCGGAGGAGGAGGGCGGCCGGTCGCGGGGGTCGGGTAAACGGGGAGGAGGGAGAGGCGTCGCAGGGGCGGGGCGGTGGGGGGCGGGCGCAGGGGGGGGTGCGGCGAGCGCAGGGGGCGCAGGGGAAGCGCCCCCTGCGCCTTCCCCGGCGGGGCGCGGGGGGCGCAGGGGACGCGCCCCCAGGGGGCGAAGGGGGCGCGGGGCACAGGGGGCGCAGGGGGCGTGTCCCCTGCGCCCTTGCGCCAGCCCGGGCCCCCGCCCCCGCACCCCCCGGGCCCCCGCCCTCGCCCCGGCCCTGGCCTGGGCCCCCGCCCCGGCCCAGGCCCGGACCCCCGCCCGCCCCCCCGAGTGGGCTCAGGGGGCGCTCCCTGCGCCCCATGCGCCCGCGCCCGCCCCGGCGGGGCGCAGGGGACGCGCACCCTGCGCCTAGGGCTGGCAAATGAGCGAGCCAGCTCGTGTTCGACTCGCGTTCGGCTCGATATTCGGCTCGCTCGAGCTCGGCTCGAATTAATTTCAAACAAGCGTGAGCCTAAATTTAGGCTCGAAATTAATTTCAAGCCAAGCTTGAGTATTACTAGGCTCGCTCGAATTAGGCTCGAAAAACTCGAAATATATATATATATATATATATATATATATATATATATATATATATATATATATATATATATAGTCCGGCTACTATCCTCTTAAGAGGATAGAAGCCTTTGTCCTATCAAATTTTTGATCGTTAGATCTAACTTTTAATCATTTTCAACCGTTAGATTGTACTATTCAACCAACCACCCACTCAACCCTAGGGGGCCCACTATCAACCTAACCGTAACCACTCTCATCCTAGCCGCACATTTTTTCATCCGAACGGTAGAAAATTTAGGAGGACGAAGGCTCCCATCCTCCTAAAAGGATAGTAGCTGGATTCTATATATATATATATATATATATATATAATTATGCTACTATACTATTAATAGTATCAACCACTTGCTATTAGGTTTTCGATTCTTGGATGAAGGGATGTGCGGTTAGAATGATAGTGATCACCTAGGGTTAGTGGATGGTTAGTTGAATAGTATGATCTAATAGGTGAAAATGATCAAAGGGGTAGATCTGACGACACAAATTTTGATAGCACCAAGCGTCTGGTGCTATCGATAGCATAATAGCCGGACTATATATATATATATATATATATATATATATATATATATATATATATATATATATATATATATATATATATATATATATATATATATATATATATATATATATATATATATATATATATATATAGTCCAGCTACTATACTATCTATACTATCGATAATACCATGCGTTTTGTGCTATCGAGTTTTCTGCCATTAGATCTATCTATATTTATAGAGTCCAACTATTATACTATCGATAGTACCAAGCGTTTGGTGCTATCGAGTTTTTTGCCGTTAGATATACACCTTTGGCCATTTCCATCCGTTAGATCATACTATTCAACTAGCCACCCACTCAACCCTAAGGGTGCTATTATCATCCTGACCGCACATCCCTTCATCCAAGGGCAGAAAATCTAATAGCAATCGGTTGGTACTATTGATAATATAGTAGCCTAATTATATATATATATATATGCTATGGCTATTATACTCTTACAAGTATAGACCCTTTTATATTTATAAATTTTCGGTCGTTGGATGAAAGGATGTGCGATTAGGATGATAATGATCACCTAGGATTGAGTGAGTGGTTGGTTGAATAGTGCATGATTTAACGGATAAAAATTGTCAAAAGGTAGATCTAACGATCGAAAACTTATGAATATAAAGGGGTCTATACTTATAAGAGTATAGTAGTCGAACTCTCTATATATAATTATATATAATATATATTTTGTATTTTAATCATATGGATATAGAGTTTGAATTATTGGGCCCATAAAATCAAACCAGCAAAATTTTGCTCTAATTGCTCTCTCTCTTTTTCACTTGCTCGCAGAATTACTTTTCCTAATTTTTTTAAATATTATAATATCGTATTTTATGCATTCATTTTGTATATTGAATTATTAGACATTTTTTTACATCAAATTTTAGATAATGTTTTATAAAAATTAAACTAAAGATTGCACGATGTTAAAAATTTCAAGCGGCTCGTTTAGGGCTCGAGCTCGCTCGACTCGAAGTTAGGCTCGCTCGAGCTCGGCTCGAATTGATTTCAAGCCAAGCTTGAGCCTAAATTTAGGCTCGAAATTAATTTCAAGTCAAGCTTGAGCTGAGGTAAGCTCGCTCGAGCTCGGCTCGTTTCCACCCCTACCTGCGCCCCGCGCCCGCGCCCCCAGGGGGCGAAGGGGGCGCGTCCCCTGCGCCCCCCGCGCCCGCGCCCCTGCGCCCCGCGCCCGCTTCCGCTTGGGCCGGCGTCGCTCGAGACGGCGGCGGCGAGCGGCGGGGCCTCGGGCCGGCATCGCTCGCCCCGCCATGGGCCCCGTCGTCGTCCTCGTCCTCCTCCTCCTCCTTTGAGGCCTCCTCCTAGTCGTCGTATTGCTCCTCTTCCCCGCCTCCCCCCGATTCCGAGTGCTTCCTCGAGATCCGCCCCGCGCCGCGCACCCCGGAGAGGGAGGTGACCGGATCCGAGTTTGGTTGGGGAGAAAGAGTGCAACGAGGAAAAATGGTGTAACGAGGAAGAAGAAGAGAAAAAGAAATTGTGTAATTTTCATCCAAAGAGTGTAATTTTAGTCTAAAAAGTATAATTTTCATCTCAAAGAGTGTAATTTCTGTCTCAAAGTTATTTAAAATAGTGTAAATTTTTTTTAAAACAGTGCAATATTATTTTAACAGTACAATTTCATCTTTTTCTTCCTCCGTCTATAATTTTTGGTCTTTCTTGTAGGAAAAAATATTATTTTTTATTATTTTTTATTTTTTTTCTCTTTACAATTTTTTTTTTGTCACGACCCACCGTCTTCGCCGGAGTGTAACTATTTTTTTTCCCCTCCCTCGTCGGCGTGCTTCTCGGCTCGAAGAAACACTTCTTCGTCGCCGGCGGCGGCGGTGGGGACGGCGGGTGGAGGAGGGTCGGAGAGGTAAAAAAAAAAAAAAAGAGTCGCGGCGCGGCCTCGGCGGGGTCGGAGGCGAGGAGGGCGAGGAGGGCGAGGATGCGCGTGCGAGGGCGAGGGCGTGAGGGGCAGAGGCGAGGCGGGCCGTTTCCGCCTCCGCCTCCGCCTCCGCCTCCGCCTCCGCCTCCGCCGTTCGGAGAGAAAAAAAAATGAGCGAGAAAAAAAAAGAAGAGGAGAGAGAAAAAATAAGAAGGGTATTTTGGTCAGTTTACTGAAAATTTGGATCAAATCTGTAAAATCAAAAATAGCGATCCAATTTTGCAAAAGCCCAAAACTAGTGAAATTTTTATGCAAAAAGGCCAAAAGTTAATCACTTTAGAACTGAATTTTTTTTCTCTAATTCTATTATTATTTATTTGATAAGAAGAGAGCGACGCAAATGTTAAATTTCTCACTTTTTGTGTTTTTTTTTTTTAAGGGACGCTTTCACAATAATATATAAGAGGGTAAAAAAAAATTACAACAAATAATTTTTTTCCCTTTTTTTTTGTTTCTTTTTCTCACGTAATTGACCTTGCTGCTAGCTAAAGTAGTGTCGATTATAACCAATATTACATGAAAAGAAATATACTTAAGTATATATATGTGGTATGAACATAGAAATATAGTTCGCTAGTTTTTTAAGAACGCACCACGATACTTGCGATTAGAATCATTGTTTGGGCAGGGGTTGGAGAGTCTGCAATCCCAATAATTGTGATCAGAACATTTTAAAAAAGTTACGGACCGTCCCTAGCGCAAGTGGCAAAGGGCTTGATAGTTGGTACCCGAGATTCCGAGTTCGAATCCTAGTTGATTCACATTTCTAGTTAAGTTTATTTCTATAAAAAATAAACGAAGCGGGTAGCGTGCTACCTTTTTCTCAAAAAAAAAAAAAAAAAAAAAAAAAAAACACTTTAAAAAAGTTCAATTACAAGTGCACTCAATTTATAGCGAACCAAATAGTAAAAATGGATATTTACAACCAATGGGATGTGTGTTAAAGAATATAAAACAAGAACAGTGTTTTTATGTTTTAGTTATTGCGAACTTGAATTAAATGGGTTTCTTCTTCCTTCACGCCCCGTCGATACTATCTCCATTTACAGTATAACCTTTTCTTCAACTTGTCCTCCTCTGCCTCCGTCACCGCTGACCCATTATTCATCCACACACCATTCTCGTCCCCTGTAACGCGCAACCTTTTCTTTTGCTTCATTGTCCTTCTCATTTTGCACCTCATTATATAGATTTAAATTATAAAAAATTAAAAGAGAATTAGAAATTAAAAGAGAGAGAGAGTAATAGCGAAACTAGCTAAGGCTTAGTTTGGTATTGAGGCCCATCTGACGCTATTAAATAAAATGGAGTTTGGGCTAAAGCATATTAGTGGGACCGTAAAGAATATATTGTAACCGACTCATCGAGATATGCAGAACGCAATATTACGTACGGAAACAAACAAGATATTTTTTCATCGTACTTTCTCACTGCACGTAACGCAATCTCTCTGTAATCCCAAATAAAACCTAAATACGAAAACAACACATTCATAGAAATAACTAAATGCTAAAACAAGCTTCAAAAAGACCCCGACGATATCGCGTATTTGCAGTTTACTATCATGTAATTACACTTGCTCGTGGACGTGCTCAGACCCAAACAAACCCCGATCTTAGCCGGGTCCAAATCACGATCCAAATTGGCCGGACCGGGCTGGACGGGGCCAAACCGGACCAAACCGGGCCGAGTAACTCAAAGAAAAATCGGAGCCCAACCCACTTTTTCATGGGCCTGTAATTTGGAGACAGAGGTTTTTTAATTTTAATATTTTACAGGGGCTATTTGCAAAAAGCGACACCCGTCGTCCCATTCGCTTCGAGCACGAATGTTTCGATCTCTTTATGTATAAATAAATAAGTAAATACACACCCCTTGGCGCGTCTAAGCTACTGCTCACTCCTCCATCAACAATGGCGCCGAAGAAGAAGCCGCAACAACAACAGAGGTCGAAGGCGAAGGGCAAACCCTACCCCGCCGATGCGAGAGCCCCCGCTCCGAAGCTCCAAATCTCGGCGGAGAACGAGCGCCGCCTCCGCCGCCTCCTCATGAACACCGACCTCCCCCCGGCCACCGCGGCGGCGGCGGCGGGGGCGCCTCCACCGTCGTCCTTCGCCGCCTCCTCCGGCGACGCCGCGGCGACGGAGTCGCGAGCTGCGAAGGCGAAGCGGCTCCGGAGCGTCTACGACAAGCTCTCCCTCGAGGGCTTCTCCTCCGATCAGATCGAGAGAGCCCTCTCCGCTCTCCATGTTCGATCCCATCCCTCCAAATCCTTGATTGCGATCTCTCGTTCATAGTGAATTAGGGCTTTTGTATGTTATTTAGTGTTAATTTGGTCTGAAGAGGGATCTCTTATTTGTTCCAATGGTAGGAGAGTGCGACGTTCGAGAGCGCTTTGGATTGGTTGTGTTTTAATCTTCCTGGAAACGAGCTTCCTCTGAAATTCTCGACCGGTGCTTCTTCGTCTTCTCATGGAGGTAGTCTCTTCATGAATCACGATGATAAGTATAGAGACCCCATCCCCTGTAGGCTATTTTTGAAGTAGTTATTTTAGTCAATCAAATTGATAATTGTTGCTAAATAAATCAGTGGTTCCGACGACATTTAGTCGAAACTAGTGTGCTTTTTGTTAGTTTTTAACGATCAATAGTTAGTAGAGCCCTTAATTTTAAAAAATTATCAATTCAATTGATTAGAATAACTCAACTCAAAATAAATGAAAGTTTAGAAGTGTCGATATGAAGGGAGTTCAGAAGCCTTTTTCAGAATGGTGTATAGTTGATCGGTCTCGATTTATTTCTATCGAAGTTTGATAAGAAAGAACCAGCTTGATATTAGTGACTGTACTTTTACTTCTTTTTGTGTTTCTGGCAAATAAAAGTGCTTAGGATCATGTTAAATTGATGATATTCTGTAATTTACATATGGTGTGTAATTTGTGTGTACAGAGACAGAAGGGTCAGTTAAAATTATATCTACTGCTCGGGAAGATTGGGTTGCTCCGCAGCATCAACAGGGGGAAGAGAAAGACGACATGGATGGAATGTCGGTTAAAGTGAAAGGGAAGCGTGATGAGGCGTCTCTAGATGATGGAAAATCTTCTCAGGCAGAGTGGATCCGACAGTACATGGAACAAGAAGAGGAGGTATTTGTATAAGAGGTCTTTCTGCATATGGCTAAATTCATTAGTGTCTTTAATTAATTGCCATAGAATGCTATTTGCAGTAGTTTTTCCTAGCCATTCTTAACCTTATAGATCAAATTTGCATTTTGGATTGGATTTGATGATTTTCGTTCTATAATTCTTAAGCTATCAGTGTACTAGGGCTGTCAACGAGCCGAACACGAGCGAGCTGGAGCCAGCTCGAGCTCGGCTCGACAGTCTTCAAGGTCGGCTCGTGTTCGGCTCGAGCTCGTGACGAGCTCGAAATGTCCGGCTCGTGATCGGCTCGCAATTTATTCGAGCTAGCTCGTGTTCGGCTCGAGCTCGAACGGCGAAGAATGTACGCGCCGCTGCCGGAGTTCCATCGCGGTGTGCGAACGGCGAAGAGTGCGCTGCCGGCCTGCCGCCTGCCGGCTATGCGAATTATTTTCAAACAATTGAAAAATCGTATAAAACGCTCAGTTTCCGATTTTTTTCTAAAAAACTAAAAAAAAAACGCGTTTTTTTCTCTTGATTAGAGTATTCGCGAATAAATCGGTTTCGCCGAATTATATTCCGAAAAATTCGGATTGAGTGATGATGGAAAGATAAAATTTCTCAAGAAATTTCATCCGGGTGGATACGAAAAAGTGAAATTTTTCGAACCGACGTTGGCGACCACCGCTCCGCAGAGCCGTGCATCTTCTCGTGAGCAATCAAGCAAGCTTGCCCGTTTAATTTTGAAGAAAACATGGAGACGGAGCGTTAGCAAAGAAGAAAATAGGAGGGCGGAGGAACCGAGGAAGAAGGAGAAAATCGCGGCTCACCGCGTTGGGAAATAACGCGGTCCACGAGGCTGAGTGCAGCCTCGTGGACCGTGGAGTGAGAGGTCCACGGTGGACCTCTCACTCTCTCCCCTTTGTGTTTTTGTATATATATATATATATATATATATTATTGTTATATTTCTAAAAATTATAATTATTTATAATAATAGCATAAATCTAAAGAAAAATTTTAATTTAATAGCCGAATTTTTATTCCCAATTTTTAAATTATAAACGTAAAGTTTTCGTATAAATCTCGTATACAAATTATCGACGAATCCGATTTTTAAACTGTATTTTTCAACGAATTTAAAAATTAAAATACGAATTTTATTTGTATTTTATTTGTTGCTGTATCCGAATTAACTAACTATGGCCGGGGCCGGGGGTGTGTGAGATGTGTGAAGTCTGTCTGAGGTGTGGCACTGTGAGAGAGAGAGAGAAAGAGAAAAAGAGAGAGGCTGTGAGAGAGAGAGAGAGAGGCTGTGTGAGAGAGAGAGAAAGAGAGAGAGGCCGTGTGTGTGAGAGAGAGACTGTGTGAGAGAGAGAGAAAGAGAGAGAGGCGGCTGTGTGCCTTTGTGAAGTGGAAAAAAAAGTGGGAAAAGAGAACTAGGATTAGAAATAAAAAATTAAAAATTAATATTATCCGTTAGATTTTGATCCAACGGTTGAAATTCTAAATATAAATGGATCTCTTTTATAAATAAGTTGGGCTTTATTTTTAAATTAGACTAAAAATTTAAAAATAAAAATCTGTATTATATATTTATATACAAATATAATTATATATTTATATATATAAATATAATATATATATAAATTGTATTAATATAAAAGAAATATAATCGAGCTGTTATCGAGCCGAACGCGAGCGAGCTGACCCTAGCTCGTGTTCGGCTCGTTTATTAAACGAGCTGAAAAATCCAGCTCGTGTTCGGCTCGTTTACTAAACGAGCGAGCCGAACACGAGCTCATTTCGAGCCGAACACGAGCTGGCTCGCGAACGGCGAGCTGAATTGCCACCCCTACAGTGTACTTCGTATATTGCACTTCACGTTTAATTGGGTGAACAATCAGATATGCTGCTGTACTCTTAATATCCAAGTTGTCCAATGCATATTTTATGGGATCTCCTATAATTTGGAAACTTTGTGTTTGCTTTTGATGTTAGGAGGAGGACACAAGTAATCGTGCTGCTTCATTGGCTGAAGAGTACCGTGTTGCAATGCTGGGAGCTATGGAAGCAAAGCAGAAAGGAAACAAGAAAAGCCAGAAACGTTTTGACAATACTATCCACAAACTGAAGCAGGAATTAGCTATGTTAGGTTTACGCTCAGATCTCTGAATTTGTTTAATTCTTTGGTCGATTACTTCATTTTGAATGTTTTATCATATATTTTCTTGCAGGTCTATCAGAGGAAATTTTGTGTTCAGGATTGCAAGAAGACTCCGATTATTCAAAAATGGGGGAGGTCACGACATGTGATTCAACACCTCGTGAATCTTTTAATACAAAAAAAGTGTTAGATGAAGATTGTCGGCTAGGTTTAGTTGCATCTGAAAGTGAATTACATTTAGATGAGAGCGGAGATGACAGCTCTATTTTGAGAAAGACAGAGGGTGCTGCTGATCGTGTGGAGAGCCTACATAGCCCTGTTGATGCAACTTGTGTGACTAAGGGTGGATCAGAGGAATTAGAACTTGATAATCTGTTTTCTGAGGATTCTTCTTCCTCTGGAGTATTACCTTCAGGTATACTGAAACAGCAAAAGACAGAAAAGGTGCCATACAGTCAATATGTGCATGCTCTAGGAAACCTTGATGAAATATGGAAAAAGGTAATTTGGGCTTTTCATCACTCTTGTAGAAAATATCATAGTATTATGGTCTTACTGTTGATGCTTTATAATATTAGTTAATGACATTGAGGCTTCACTCTTTAATTTTGCTTCTCTCTCTGGCGGCCTTATGATTCATGTTGGCAAATGCTGTCTTGCGATGCTTATATCGCAGGGGGAATCTGGAAGAATACCTAAAGCTGTTCTTCAGAAACTGTGCCAAAGACTTGGATGGGAAGCACCAAAATATAGTAAGTTATCTGAGAAAGATAACAAATTCGTCTATGCTGTTAGCATATTGCGTGGAGCAAGTGGACGAGGTAAGAGTCGAAAGGCTGGAGGTTTTACCACTATTCAGCTTCCTGACCATGATGAAACGTTTGAATCTGTTGAGGTCTCGTACTCTTGTTCCCTATCTTCTAGTTCTATTTATTTTTTCTAAACAACTTTTGCTTGTTTCAGTGTCTTACTGAATTTTCTTTCCCCTGCAAATTTTACTATATAGTTGATTAGAATCATGAACTTTGCCCTCTATCTCACATGCGAAGACATATGTGAAGGATGATATAGTCACACATTCAATTATTTTACTTTTTATGACTTTCCCAATATAATGGCACTCATTCAATTAGTTTACTTTTTATGACTTTCCTACCTCAGTTTTTTCATGATTTTATTTTAAAGCTGTTCTCTGTTTCTAGGAGTCTAAGCAATGATCCTGTAGACAAGGAAATGATGGTTTGTTTTGTTCATTTGGTGGCCTTGTATTCTTCCTTAATGATGTTACTGGCTTTTTTTTGCACTTTTACTACATGGGATATTCTTGTGTTCCATCTTTTGAGTATTTTTTTGGATAAATTGGGCTACTTTTTCGCAGGACGCACAAAATAGAGTAGCAGCTTTTGCCCTTTATCAATTTTTTCCAGAGCTTCCACTTAACCAAATGCTAGTAGAACCATACTCCTCATTAGTTTTGAAGTGGCAGAAAAGTATGAACTTCTTTTTGAATCAGCTTCTCCTTTCAATTTGTCTTTTTTTTTCTTTTACTGCTTTGACTTTCTTATTTTCATATTAATGAATATACAGATGAATACTCAAGCGAACTCGATAATGAGGATATTAGAAGAGATGGCTTTGTGGAAATGATTTTGAACACAGATGCTTCAGGGTCTGCGACTTCCTTTGGTGCCCGAAATTCTTCTGACAGTGAGAAGCTTGGAAACTCCTATGATGCGGGAGATAATCCACCACCTGAAAAGATTATCATAGCCAGGTCATCAACTGATGCAGGTATGCTCTCTGAGATGAATCATCATATCTTCCATTGACAATGAATAGTGGTGATGTCAAGACTAAAACTGGTATACTTTTTCTACGATATTTTGCTAAATACCATCCCTAGAAGCTTTATGATCGCATTGGTCATAAAACTTCAATATATTATATGTTGTACTTCTCTGTCCTTTTTTGTTGTCAAGAGCTTGGACCGATATTGATCCATTTGAGCTTTAGATTTTTCTTTCATGGAACTCTGTTAGAACCATTTTGTCTTAGGCAGATATCTTTTTTATTGCGGTGGGCAAGATGAAGCACCTAGTCTAGTGAGCTGATAGCCTTATCCTAGTTATGATGACCCTGCGGCTGGTTGAGAATGATTGTTGTTGTTGACGTATTTCTTGGAAAGAATAATGGTCAAAGATTGTAGTTGGTTATTCTGTTGTGGTCCCATTTTTGTTATTTTAAATATGCTGGACTGATAGTCATGATACTAATCTCATTCTTGCCCTTTCCCCCAGAGGAATGACAATTTTCATAGTTCGAACTCTGTTTTTAAGCATGGTAGTTTTTGATTGGGTGTTTGTAGCTATGGCTGTAGAAAATCTGTGTCTTCCGCTTCTGAACTGGTTGAATGAGTCAATGACTGGAGTTTTTCCATTAGTTCTTTTATTACCTCATGTAGTAGTTAATTTTCCAATGATCTCATTGTTAGCAAGACTAATATTGATTATTTGACTGTACTAACTTCTTAGGTCGGATTTCTCCAGAACAAGCAGAGAGCGTATTTCTGAAAAATGATTTGGCAAATAAAAAGAAGCTACCTAAGTACATGGTATCTTGTTGATGATCATCTCTTTTTCCTTGTGTAAAATTAGCATATGAGGTGTTAAATTCATTGGATATTTATATTCTCCAGATACATTACATATTTCTTATACTTTGACTGTATCTCTTTTGCCAATGCAGAAAATGCTGGAAGCCAGAGCTGCTCTGCCTATAGCTAACCTGAAAAATCATATTCTTCACTCTTTAAATGAGAATGATGTGATTGTTGTTTGTGGGGAAACTGGGTGTGGGAAAACAACACAGGTTAGTTATATACCATCATATCTTCCACTGATTATCTAAGATAATACTGTGAATGATTTCGGGATCCCGTTTAATACAGCCATGAATGTAACAAAAGCAACTATCAATCTAGATAGCTAAATGGTTTCGGCCACAACAAAGTTCATATAATGATATCCCGTCCAAAAGGTGAAATACAAATAGAGCAGAATATTGTCAAGGCATGAAATATTTATTTTCTTTAGCAACAAAATATTCTAATTACTTATTATGTATTTTTATCAAATCTTTTGAACTTTATTGAGAAAATAACTTACTAATTTTTAAAAAGAGGGTTTTGAGTAGTGCCATCTGCACAGGGGCTGTATCGTGCCGATATTTTGTTGGCATGATACAGCACGGTGGATACGGCCTATGCTGATGGTCACCTAAATCCTTGTATATATATGTGTATGTGTGTGTGTGTGTGTGTGTGTGTTGTTGGCATGATATGGGACGGTGGATACGGCCCGTGCCGATGGGCACTTAAATCCTTGTGTATATATATATGTGTGTATATGTATATGTATATGTATATGTATATGTATATGTATATGTATATATATGTATATATGTATACATAGAACGAGGCTACTATACTATCTATAGTACCGGAGCTCCGGTGCTATAGTCTCGTTTTCGATCTTAGGGTGTTCAAATCAACGATCCACACCATTAAATATGATCTAGGATATATGAAGTTCTTAGGAATAAAATTTTATTTTTTTTCGGCATCATTTACTTAGTAAGTAAATCATGTCAAAATAAACGGTGGAAATTGAACAATCTTTAAATTTTGAGAATAGGACTTTTGATTTCAAGATCAAGGATGCCAACCTTGATCTAGAAAGTTTAAAGTATTTTCTATCAAAATTTGAATAAATTTAGATTCTTCTACACCGTTAAACTACAAATTCGCCATAGTAGCTATTGAAAATTGACAATTTTGAAATGATTTGATCATAAAGTAAACTATGTCGAAAAAATATAAAATTCTATTTCTAAAAACTTCAAATACCCTAGATTAGTTTTAACAGTGTGGATCGTTGATTTGAACATTCTAAGATCGAAAACGAGACTATAGTACTGGAGGCCCGGTACTATAGATATTACAGGAGCCTAGCTCTGTATATATATATGTATATATATATGTATATGTATATATATATGTATATGTATATATATATGTGTATGTATATATATATATGTATATGTATATGTATATATGCATGTGTATGTATATGTATATGTATATGTATATGTATATGTATATGTATATTCGTAATTTCCAGTTTTTTCCATTATACAATTGGTGCTCTTGCAGGTCCCTCAATTTATATTGGATGATATGATTGACATTGGGCTTGGAGGATACTGTAACATAGTGTGCACACAACCACGCAGGATAGCAGTATGGTTATATCTCAACCTTGGGTTCTTTCTGTCTTATCTTAATCTTAAGTTTCTAGATGACATTGAAGTATATGCGCACTCTATTTTTCCGCAATGTCGTTGCAATTGAGCAAAAATATATACAACTGTTGTGGAGCTATTATATTCATTTTCTTACTTGCTGCAATGCAGTGGTAAAGAACTTGCATGTTAAACATCCTTCTGGTTGTTAATATGTCTTACGTAGAACTTGCCATTGGCAACGAAAGGATGCTGGGACCCAGGCAAAGAATTTTAGTTGTTTTTTTTTTTAATGTCTATACTGGCTTATGCTTTTGTATGCTTATATTTGCTTACTCATCTTATTGAAAGGAACTAATTATCAGATGATTGATTACCCAAAAAATGTTTGGAGTATTTTTATACTTTTTTAATTGACTTCAAATAGATGCATTTTCCTCACAACTGATAAGATAAGAATTTAAGTGGTTATGTGAAACATACATTAATATGTGTAGCAGGTAATTTTGTTAATGGTCTATGGTGTACTACTTATGCTGTAAATTTTGAGTTTTGGGCGTCGATATGGGAGATTTATTTATTATATTGCGTAAAAAGAATACTTACATAAAGAAACAGGAAGAATCAACCTTCAAGCTTAGATACACCTTATGTATTACCCTAAATCATATTAACTGTAAACTGTTCAACAGTATAGTAGATCAATTGTGCTATATTTTAAACTTGGCACGTTATTCTGTCTTAAGAGTATATTTGAAATTGTGCTTTCTTTTTTATTCTTATTAATTGTAGCTTTTTTTTTTTGTGTTGTAAAAAGGATTAATATTTATACTTTATATTTATACTTATTCTTTGTCAGGCCATTTCTGTGGCAGAAAGAGTATCAGATGAGCGATGTGAATCTTCACCAGGTGGTGGTGGTTCGTTGGTTGGCTATCAAGTTCGCCTCGAGAGTGCTAGGTGCTATCTCCCTTTATCTTTTGCTAGTTATATCTGAACTCCAGTAACTATGCAAACTGGCAGTGCTCATACTTCTGAATTGTCTGTATTTTCTTTTAGGGGCAATTACTTATATACCCCTGAAAAGTTCCCGACTTTCTGATTTACCCCTCTTACGAGGCTAATATTGAAAATACCCTTTTAACGTTCCAAACTATTTTCAATATACCTCTAGAGTTAAATTATGTTAGTGAACTGTTAGCAATAGCCGTTATCTCTGTAAAATTACTATTTTGCCTTTTTCAAATATACCCTCCTACCATAACCAACTTTTCTTATTTGCCCTCAAGTCAGGGGCAAAAGAAGTATTTTGATCTTTGGTCTTTTCAAATATACTCTTCTACCATCACCAACTTTTCTTATTTGCCCTTAAGTTAAGGGCAAAAGAGGTATTTTGATTTTTTTTAACTATGGTAGACATTTAACTCACGTTTAACTCAAATTAACTTAACGGGTGGTAACTGCAGGAGTATTTTTGAATAACGGAGGAATGTATGAGGGGTATATTGGAAAGAAAAAAAGTAGGGGTAAATGAGATATTTCCTAAGTTTTGAGGTGTATATAGGCAATTATCCCTTTCTTTTAAAATTGTGCTCTGTATTCTCCATTTGGTGGGCATATGAACCTTAGGTTGAACAAGCCACTGTTAAATTGCATAGGACTATGTCGCCAACTTGCATATATGTCTTTCCTGTACATAGCAAATTTTTCTGTGCCTTCTTTTCTTCGCTACTCGTAATTGGTTTCTGTTACTTCTGTAATTTTTTAATTCATGTTTTTATGCTCTCAAATGCATGGACATATTTCATATGTTAAAATCTCTGTTTTATGTTATCTAGGAGTGACAAGACAAAACTTCTCTTTTGTACAACCGGCATCCTCCTTAGAAAATTGTCGGTAAGTTTTATTCTTTCTGAGAAAAAGCACATCGTAATTATTCAAGTGATTCCTTAATTTCTCTTGGTTTTTGTCTCTTTCCTGTGTTGTTCAGTTTTGCATAGTGCTGACATTTGCCTGGAATAAGGATTAATAGATTTATCATAATTGGTTTAGAAATTTTTTTGATAAACCTCAATGGGGGGACAACCTGGGAGGATGATATTGATGAGGGATGTTAAAGCACATAAAACTATCAAAAAATAAGAAAGGTACTAATATATATTATTTGTTTATATACCTGCTTATGATGCTCTTGTTAACAAATATCATGTAACTGATTATATTTTTGATCTTATATTATTGTGGTGACTCTAGCAATTTAACTTATCAAACTAATTGCTCATAGAAGAATAACTTCTGTTTTATTTTCTTTTGTTAGTTTTATGCAACTTTTGTAATTATATGTCGTTACTTAACATCATTAGGACTGGCTTAGTAATGATGAACTTACAACTGTGACTCAACAAGCATTTGATATTATTGTATCTAATCAATGCATAGTTTTGCAAATAGAAAACCATGAGAATTATGCTCATGCCTATTGCGGTTATTTTTATTGGATACAGCTTGTTCTTATTCTTCGATTATGCTTATGCCTCCTATGCTTTGCATGACATTCTGATGAAGGCGGGAGACTCATTTGTTTTTACAGATATCTATTGTACACAATCTATCAGAAGCCTTATGTCCCATTGGGATTCATGTTATAAATCTTAGCCACCATTGAACTCTAATGGTAGTTCGGATAACAGAATGATGACAGAAAAAACAAAACACATAAGCATTGCTCTTTGCATTTCGATGTTCGTTCTTGTTGCATCATATTTATTAACCTTGTGATATTTCATCAATTTAAAATGTTGACAATAGATGCCTTTTTGGTATTGATTCTAATAGGCAAACAAGGACTTGGATGGTGTAACTCACGTCATAGTCGATGAAGTACATGAACGATCTCTTTTGGTTAGTTTTCCAAGGATCTCTCAAAATTTTCTTACTTGTATGTGTTAGTTTCTCCAAGTATCTCTCAAATTTTTTTTATCAGCATGTCTTCATACATGTTTCTTTTTGCACCATATATATTAGAGTGTGATAAAATCTCTCTTAGAAGAGCAGGGATGGGTGCTAGGTAGCGGTGGCAATGGGTGTAGTGTCTTTATCATGTTAAATTTTAAGTTCGTTTAAGAACCATTAATTTCATTTTACCCCATATATAACTTGTCAAGTGAAATCTTCCTTGCATATGAATTGAAATCAATCATTTGAATAATTGGAAGAAATCGAGATTCACTATTTCTGTGTTTTCGTTTACTGGAAAGAGACATTGTCAACTATTAAATTACTGTTTCATATACTCGTATTATTCTAGAAGAATAAATATACATTTGCATATAATCTGGAAAGCTCTCTTTTTCAGAGTGACTTCCTACTGATCGTTCTGAAGAATCTGGTTGAGAAGCAATCTTCTCGTGGGATACGAAAGTTGAAAGTAGTTCTCATGTATGTCTTTATTTATTTATTTTTGAATTTTGGTTTTTTGATGCAGATATGCTATCTCAGTGATCTATCTCTTGCTGATCAACCATGCATCTGATAACCTGATTGCTGCTTTTTCTGGTTCTTTTTCAATGTAGGTCTGCAACTGTAGATGCAAATCTGTTCTCAAGGTACTTTGGTGGTTGTCCTGTAATTAGTGCAGAAGGAAGGACACATCCAGTTTCAACTCATTTCCTTGAGGATGTTTATGAAAAACTCGAGTATTGTCTTCCCTGGGATTCTCCTGCATCAGGGACATCTCTTGCACCAAATAGAGGAAAGGTTTGGTTTCTATCTATTTTTGTATGGATATGAATGTGATGCAGTGATGTTATGGTTTTGTGAAAAAAAAGGGGAAAATTTTGAGATCTCATATTGTATGTATGACAAGTAGAGGCTTAAATAAATACAACATTCAATCTTATGCTAATTTGAAAAACATATTACTTATGGGCAACGAGATCAGTTTGAACCTGTCATCCTAAGTCATGTTAGATCCAAGCATATCTTTGCAAACCTTTTCTTCTCTTGGAGAAGGAATGCTTGATCCAGATCTCATATTAAGTCCACGATTACCATGAAATTATATGCTTTTTTGTAATGCCTTTACGTTAACCATGGTATTGCACTCTTACTTCATTCCAGTTCTTTATTGAAGTTTTGAGCACTGCATTAAACTTCTCGCCACATTCCGATGGCTAGTTTTTCACAATTCATTTGCTATAAGCTGAACTTCTGTGGTGACAGCGCAGTAGTGGTGCTGTGGATAACCATAGAGGAAAGAAGAATCTTGTTATGTCCTCCTGGGGTGATGAATCACTACTCTCTGAAGACTATGTTAATCCTCATTATATCCCCGAATTATACGACTCCTACAGTGAAAGGACACGCCAAAATCTTGTAAGTTTGAATTGTATGATGTTACTTCTTTTTTGTTAATTAAGTACTTAAATTTACAACCTTGTAATGTTCTATTTTCATGCAGAAACGCTTAAATGAAGATGCAATTGATTTTGATCTTTTGGAAGATTTGATATGCTATATTGATGAAAACTGCCCTCCTGGTGCCATTCTTGTTTTTCTTCCTGTAAGCTTTGTGGAGTATGAGTCTATTTATTAGTTGTTTCTGCCTGTAAATTAAGTCTTGCCCCTTTTTTTTTCTCTTCATTAATTTCTACTTCTGATTTTTCCTATAGGGAGTTGCTGAAATTGAGTTGCTGGTTGATAAATTAACCGCCTTATTCCGTTTCGGTGGAGTATCATCTGATTGGATTCTTCCTATGCATTCATCACTTGCGTCAGCTGATCAACGGAAGGCGTTTCAATCTCCACCTGAAAACATACGAAAGGTAGTTTTTATATTACTGTGCTTGGAGACATTCTTCAGAAAAGTGGCATAAAACATCTTTTTAGCATACTAAAATGTTGCACAAGTAAGTTTCTCGGGAAGAAAATCAATCATCATATTTGTTTTCTCACCTATACATATTGATTGGGCTACCTGCTTGGGTGTATCCTTTTCTACTGTATTGAGCAATATTTTTTTTGAAATATAGTATATCCCTCTTGAGAATACTTTGTTGATCAAGGAAACGATTCTTTATGCCGCAATGCTGTCCCGGAAGTTCTGCATTGAGTTGTTTATTTGGGGGAAAAGTTCCTGCTAAATGCTAATAGTTCTTAAATTATAAATCATATTTTCTTCCCTTTTCTATTTTTGATGATACTTTTAGCTGGGAAGGCACTTCTGGGCTAATCTTCCCGTTTAAGGGTTCTTTTTGTTCTTTCAATTGTAATAAGTGTTCACATATCAACTATTTTGTTCGTAAATAAAGCCAATGAAGGAATTACAAAATGGAAGACATCTCGATTACCTTTTCTTTATTTAACATACAATGTAATCCAGTTTTGACGACCCACTGTTGTTACTCTTTTCAATAGTGTCAAGAATAGATTTTCTCAAAACCATATTGTAGTCAACCATCTTGGGTTAATATTTTGCTGTATACTGCAGGTAATTGTTGCAACGGATATTGCAGAGACCAGCATAACAATTGATGACATAGTTTATGTGGTTGAGAGTGGAAAGCACAAGGAGAACCGGTACAATCCGCAAAAGGTTCACATATTTCTTGCCATTGTATTCATCATATTTTCCAGTTTGCATGATCCTTTTAGTTGGAAATATTTGCAAATGTTTGTGACTGAGGTGTTTGATTAGTCAAACACATTTTCACTGATTTTTAAGTTACTAATAGGGTTAACAGTTAGTCTTCTCTTTTCTTTCTTCTCTTTTGAAGTTTGAGAAAATAATGATAGTTTGGAACGTAATAAAATTTGAATACTTGAATCACATGGGTAAGTTTATCAGGTTATGCAGCCCAAGCATGCGTCAATTTTCACGCGCGTGCTTGCGATGGATTTCCAGGACTTTTCAATCTGAAAATTTTACCTAGTCATTGTTGAACCTTTAAGTTTCAATTAGCACTTTTCAAGAGTATTATGTAACAAGCATCAATTAGGCAAGTATATATAACTGATAGGTTCACTAATCAGATATTGTATCCTAAATGTTGCAGAAAATGTCAAGCATAGTGGAAGATTGGATATCCCGTGCAAATGCAAAGCAGAGGCGTGGTAGAGCTGGTAGGGTGAAGCCAGGAATCTGCTTTTGCTTGTATACTCACTATCGATTTGAAAAGCTCATGCGCCCATTTCAGGTAAATATCATTTCGTCATTCTATTTCTAACAGCATATCTATGTTGTAGCTCAAAGCAAGATAACATTTTATCTGTGCTACCGTAGCATTTGTTGAAACTTCCCTCGATGCCAACGTGTAAATTTTTTTTGATTTTTCAGTGCTACATGCCTACCTATGTACAACATGACTGCATAGTATATCAATTAGCATATAGCTACGTGGCTGCTTCAACTCCTTTCTCCTGTGACTAAAAATCTTGTTATATAGACTGTTCAATCATGTATTTGCTTATGTTGGCTTATTTAATCTCCTTGTTTTTTTTCACATATATGCAGATGCCTGAGATGTTGCGGATGCCATTGACTGAGCTGTGTTTACAAATAAAATCACTTTCTTTGGGAGATATTAAATCCTTTCTACTGAAGGTACGTGATCTCTCTCTGTTCCTGTATGTGTGTGTGTACGTGTACATGTACGCCCATATGGCTTCATCTTTGTTCATGCATTATGCCTGTTTCTATTGACTTAATTATTAGTCGAAGCATAGCTATGTTTCTTTATTCTATCATCTTGATGTCAGCGGTATGTATTTTTGACTAATTTTGCATCGATATGACACTCTACCAGGCAGTAGAACCACCACGAGAAGAAGCTATTTCCTCTGCAATTGACTTGTTATATAAGGTACTGTTTTGTTCCTTATGACAAGTTTGCAAAATTTAGTGCCAATATCCTGATCTCACTACAAATAGATCTAGAATACTTTTTTGGACTATTGTTAGTGTTTGTGACTGACAAGTTCATATTGATGCATTTTTTGGTAAATGCATGAAATCACACTAGAGAATTTACACTTTTTTTTGGTGGTTGTTGGGTTGGGGTGGTTTAGGTTGGAGCCTTTGAAGGAGGAGAAGAGTTGTCACCTCTTGGTTATCATTTGGCAAAACTACCTGTGGATGTTTTGATTGGAAAGGTATGATTAAATGTTTTTCACCTCTTTTTGCTTTAGACCTTTATATGTTCTTTCATTTCAGAAAATTGTTCGTCCTTGAATGTATTTTACAGGAATATAAATCTAGTTTATTTTTGCACTATCTCATGATGAAGTATGGATTAAACAGATTAAAATGAGGCTTGTGCATGTATATGAGTGCAAGAAAGGTCTTTGCTACTTTCCATTGACCATTGGAAAGCCCTAATACGATGACATGAAAGTTGAGCACAGTAGAGGAATAACTCAATAGCTAATTGAAGTCATTAATCTCTTTGAGATTTCTATATCTAAGTAGACTTGTGAAGAGAGAGTCTGTGTCTAAGTTGACCCACTTTTAATATGCTCATTTGCTATACGGGCTCGGGCTAGTCTGCAACAGACCCAGTCTGGCAGGCTTGAACCATCCCCAGTCTATTAGAACTTGAGGATGATCCAGCTGAAATAGACTCACTGAATTTGTCCAAAGCCCTCTATTCACACTCAATATATGAGCTTATAATCATTTGAAAGCTCTCTTTTATATGCAAATGTATTTCATGAAACCCAGACAAATCTCAAACACTGATTTTTATCTCTAACTTTTCTTACAAAGTTACTTTGGTTTGGCATTCTTCTGTAGGAAGGTTCCATAGCTTGTATAGCTGTTTAGTTTTTTCTAGTATTTTTCATTAGCCCAGTTGTACTGAATGTCCCCTAGGGGATATCGAGACCTCAATGTGAGCAGTGAAATGACTTTATGTTTAGTTTTAAATAATTTTAAATGATCTAATATTTTGTATATTTTCTTTCCGCGTACTAAAATTTATTTTTGCAGATGATGTTGTATGGTGCAATATTTGGTTGCTTATCACCAGTTCTCTCGATTGCAGCATTCTTGAGTTACAAGCCTCCCTTCATCTATCCCAAAGATGAGGTACTATCTGAGATCTCTTTGTTTGTAGCCATTTTTTCACTCGAATTGGCTTAACTTGTTTATGTTTGTGATGCAGAAACAAAATGTAGAGAAAGCAAAACAAACTTTATTAAATAGCAGCCTGGATGGAACTGCTTCCAATGTGGACAATAAACAGTCAGACCACCTGCTAATGGTTGTTGCCTACAATAAGTGGGCCAGGATTTTGCACGAGGTTAGAGTTGTTTTTTCAATTTTTATTGAAACACTAGAATAGTTCTTTTCTGCAGATAGATCTTATGTTAGATTTTATTAACATCATCAAAATCTGCTCACACTATCTTTATGGTAATAATTAATCTTTTCTATATTTATGCTATTGCAGAATGGTTCAAAAGCTGCTCAGCAACTTTGCCGGTCATTCTTTTTGAACAGTTCAGTTATGTATTCGATCAGGTTAGTTATTTCCTTTGACTGCATCGTGTCATTCATTGCAGCTGTAACCTATTCCTTATAGCATTATTATACTATGTAATTAGGACTCTTTTAACTTGTTGTTACGTGAAATGTTAGAAAGTGGAATATCGCTGAATTATAATAATATTTGAGTGCCTCGCTATTACGACTTGGGTATTTGACATAAATTAGGGAAATATTATTTTTCTATCAGTTTACCGTGCACTAACCCCATTTCACTCGGCAGGGATATGCGTGTACAACTTGGAAGTTTATTAGCAGACATTGGGCTCGTTGATCTCCCAAAAGTTATTTTGGTATTGATTTTACTACCAAAGTTGATCTTTTTTTGTTTCTAGCAATGTATCATTCAGCCATTTCATATTCATGTTTTCAATTGCTTTGATTTCTTCACATGTATGTGAGTTATATCAACAAAATGTTAGTATTATTGGGTGTTGACGGTGGATTATGAAGTCAAGAATAATTTTTTTTTTTTTTTTTTTCCAATGATCACTCTGGTTTATAGAAGTGAGGCTAATATTTCATGCTTCGATCACAACATATCAGAGCTGGCTTCATTATTTTCCTCATAGTAGTCGAGATAAGATTTTAGACTAATACAAAAGTTCAACTACAATTGCATAGAAGGATTTTAATTTTGTTAACACTGCATGATTTTTAAAATTTTCATTTCGGGTAGAGTTGTGTAAAATTATTTTTTTCCCCCTCTGACACAGAGTGCTGGGAAAAGGAAGGACAAACTTGACAGTTGGTTTGCTGATGCCTCTCAGTCATTCAATATGCATGCACATCATTCTTCAGTTATTAAGGTAATTTTTTGTTGGTATTGACTCAAAATCCGCATAAACATTGTGTGTTTCACATAATATTTGCGTTCTATTTCAAGTGTGAGGTTTTGAACCACTTGTTTCTTTGCACTTGTGGATGTTCCTAACTGTCTTTGTGTGCAGTCGATTATATGTGCAGGCCTATATCCCAATGTTGCTGCAACTATAGAAGGTATTGACAGGTCTGCTTTAGGTGGAAATAAAGGTCTTTTCGATTCCCTTTCGGTGAAAGACCGGCCGCTTTGGTACGATGGAAGAAGAGAAGTTCACATACATCCTTCCTCCGTAAACCATAGCTTGAAAAGTGCTCAGTATCCATTTCTTGTCTTCCTTGAAAAGGTAAAACTTTTAGGTTGTCGCCAAAAACTTGATAAAATTTTAAACAAGATGAGGTTTTTTTTAAATTACAAATAACTTTCATTTTGCAGGTTGAGACTACCAAGATATTTTTACGAGATACTAGCATCATCTCTCCTTACGCCATTCTTTTGTTCGGTGGTTCCATGGTTGTCCAACATCAGGTGATGTCTCTTTGGCAATATTAATTCAGTGTTCGATTAGCATATGTTGCATTCTTCTCATGTTCGAGAGAATATATAGCATTCTTGTTAGAGCATGTTTTTTCAAGAGAAAAATCTAGGTAACAATTAAAGTTTTCCGAGCTTTTTCTTTTCGATTGGAATGTATTACCCTTTTTTTTCGTGTGAGAATGTTGGATATCGTGGAAATTTTTGCACCTTGGATATCGTAGAAAAGCTAGAATCATGAGCTATATCACTTTTACAGGCTGCATCGGTCGTCATAGACGGGTGGATAAAGTTGACAGCCCCTGCTCAGGTTGCTGTTTTGTTCAAAGAACTCCGCAGAACGCTCGATGCCGTTCTCAAAGAATTGATCAAAAAGCCTGAGGTAGTATTATATTCATTCTTCATCCATTTTAATTAATATGTTAATTTGACCTAAGACGCCGTATAATTCTCCCGTTCCAGACGTCCACGTTCGTCAACAACGAAGTCGTGAACTCCATTGTTCATCTGTTGCTAGAGGAAGAGAAGTCTCAAACTTGAGATATTCTTATGTTCTACACAGCTTTGACGACCAAAAAGCCGTTGTAAGGTGAGTCTGAAGACGCTAAAAGCAGAAACAACAAGTCGCTTCTACGGTATTGTCTATGCATAGCTTAAAATTTCAACTTATGTGGTTTTATTTAATCAATAGTTAAACAAGGGTAGAGAACTGTTATCTTACCTACTCTAGCAAAAAGAGAATCACTAATTTTGCCAAGCTAGTCGATCATTTTGAAGTTTCTTTTTCTACTGCAGCAAACATTTTTTTTTTCTTTTTTTTGTCTTTTTTTGTTTAAGGGGATTGTAATCAAAATGCTGTTGCTTTTTCCAACAGATTACTGCTTGTGTGAACAGCTGTTCTCAGAAACTGCTACTCGTGTCTCGTGAGATGTAGAATGGGTAATCACATGGGAATTTCACATACCTCTTTTAATTGTTCAAACATTCTCGTATTAGTTCCCCACAACCAATAAAGTGAAAAGCTACATACCCTGGTTGTAGCAATTTCCTACAAAAAGCTAAATTGGAGAGATTAAGCAATACCATGGTATGAAAACGAACACCAGGGTTTTTGGACCTGTGTGAAAGGAATCCACAATTCCCTCTGCAACATGCCGCGCACACAGCAATCTAACAACCAACCTTTTTGTTTTTTTCTCTGGAGGAAAAAGAAGAAAAAAAAAGTGGTCCTAGTTGTTGAAAGTTTGGAGGAGAACAAAGATTTTATCAGGGTAATAACTTATGGATAGTTCCTGCATTATTCTATTATTATACCTTAGACCATGTACCTTTTGCTGGAATATTATTAGGTCTTCAACTTTCGCATATATGGCATTTAGTCTTGACCCACTAAGTAAACATGTTTTTATAGATTAATCATTTTATTTCTATCTATAAATAAGCAGTTAATTCTAATTTGTTTTGAAACAAAGCTACAAAAATTAATTTATTTAAATGGGAAAATAATATATATATATATATATATATATATATATATATATATATATATATATATATATATATATATATAAGGATCAAATTGCACTATTCAGATAGTCTAGGGACTACCCATGCATTTATATATTTTATTATTATTAATTTGGAGTATCTCTCTCTTTCGGAGAAGAGAGCATAGAAAGAAGGGAATCATTGGGGGTGGTGGGGTTGGGGTGCTTCTAGAAAGCGGGACAAGGCGACAAGAAGATCCGCGTGTCGCGACGGAGCGATCAATCAATCAATCGAGACGAGATCATGATGCCTCCGCGCTCTTTCCTATCCCTCCTCTTATCCCGCTCTTCTTTGTCCACTACCTCAAACGATATATATCTTTTTAGGTTTTTTTTTTTTTTTTTTTGTTGATTGGCCTTTTTGAGCCCATCCCATTTCATCCTCATTCCATTCCTTTTTTTTTAAAAAATAAAATAAATTTAGCTGCGATAATAAGGCATACAGCCGTGCTCAAGAAAGAAAGAGAAAAAAACCACTCGCGATACCGTGAAAGGAAACCTACTATCTGGCTAAAAAATCTAAATCTAAATTGGTAGATATAATTTGCAATATTTGAACAGATATATATATATATATATATATATATATATATATATATGAAGATTAGAGTAGAGCTATTATGCTATCGAAAGTATAAAGAAGGTGATACTTTCGATTTTTTGACCATTGAATCAACTCTTTTGATCATTTCTAATTATTGGATTAATATTATTACCCAATAGGAACTACTCAATCCTAGGGAGACCACTATTATTCTGACCGTACACTTCTTGATCCAAGGGCAAAAAAGTTGAAAGCACTAACTCTTTTATACTTCCGATAGCATAGTAGTTCTATACTGAAGATTATATATTTTGAAATTTTGTTATATATCTACATCTAAACAGTCTGAAAATTTAACTTTGTTGATTCGTAAGTAACGAGTGTTTGAAATATATATATAATTATATTTTAAGGCCTACGTGGTAGGTGTCATAGCCTCATAGGTATTAGAGGTGCATACCGTATATGATAGGTATATGTACTAGTGTACACCAGGTGCATGCAATAGTTTCTCCTCTCTCTCTCTCTCTCCTTGCCAAAAAGCCCACCATGCAACCACATGCATGTGTGTAAGAGTTGAACACGCATCGCACAAAACAAAGAGAAAGAGGACACTCCACCGTCCCAGCGTACCCCGGAATCCAAGAGGAGGGGAAAAACTATATATAAGCAATATTATTTATTATTTATTATTTTTAATATATATATATATAGAGAGAGAGAGGGAGAGAGATATACATGTAGAAACATCTTTTGGAAAAGAAGATACCTTCCACCTAATGTTCCTTTACTATAGTCTATAAATATGCTTCATGGAACCCAAACCCCAACTCCTCCCTCCCCTTCTCACTTCTCTCTCTCTCTCTCTCTCTCCCCTTGCCTCACAAAGGGAACTTAATTTCCTCCTATTTTTGGTATTGGTGAGTTATAGAGATTTATAAACAGATAGGCAGACAGATAGACAGACAGATAGACAGACAGGTCGTGACAAATATGAATGAAGGGATTGGAGAGGAGCTTCTGAGCCTAAGCTTAGGCCTCAATAGCTCATGGTGCACAAACACAACAAAGATGAAGAGAAAGGAAAGAGATGATCACGAATCCAACCCAACATGCAACGTTACCACCATGCAAGATGTAGAATTAGATAACAAGTTCTTCAAGTTACTCCACATGAGGGATCAAATGCTAAAACATGACCCCAAGAGGAATGGGGCGCTAGAAGGTACTACAAATGGCCTACAACTTATTCATTGGCTTCTATTCGCCGCGACCGCGACCGACGAAAACAACATGAGTTCGGCCGTCGACGCTTTGCATGAGATCTACAAGAATGCTTCTTTCCATGGCGATTCGATACAACGAGTCGTGGCCTACTTCGCTGATGCCTTATCCGCGAGACTTCCCTCTCCGAGATCTCCATTTCACCATTCTATCGTAGTTTCTCCTACGCCCGAAGAGGAGTTCTCCGCGTTCACCGAGTTCTACCGAGCTTCGCCTTACTACCAATTCGCGCACTTCACGGCAAACCAAGCGATAGTAGAGGCCTTCGAGAACGAAGAGAAGCGCAACGGAGGTCGAATTCATGTTATCGATTTCGACGTATCATATGGCTTCCAATGGCCCTCTTTGATCCAATCTTTATCCGATAAGGCCACTAGTAGCAAACCGATCTCTCTTCGCATAACAGGGTTCGGCAGAAGCATCGAGGAGCTCGAAGAAACCGAAATGAGGTTAGTTAACTTCGCAAGCGGTTGCGATAACTTGTTCTTCAAATTTGAGGGGATTTTGAGAGGTACTTCAACATGCAATAATATTAGGATTGAAAAGTACTCGACTCTCGTCGTAAACTTAGTATTCTATCTCCAAAAACTAAGTAGTTCTAAAGAGATGCATGATACATTGGCTACTATACACTCATTGAACCCATCTTTGGTTGTGTTGATAGAGAGAGAAGGTAACCAAAGCCCGCGAAGCTTCTTATCGCGATTCATGGAGTCGTTGCATTACTATGCCGCCATGTTCGACTCGTTAAACGAGTGCCTCCCACCGGATAGCGTCGAGAGGCTCAACATTGAGAAGAACCATTTGGGTAGGGAGATAAAGTGTGCTATGGATCAAGAGGATAGAGAAGGACACTTTAAGGTGGAGAGTTTGAAACAAAGGATGGAGAGAGTTGGGTTTGAAGAGATGAAGCTAAGTTCAAGAACAGTGAGCCAAGCAAAGCTACTACTAAAGATCAAAAGCCATGGTTCAACAATAGGGTATGGTTCTAACTGTAGGGGATTTAGGGTTTTGGTGAGAGATGAAGGGAGAGAGATATCTCTAGGGTGGCAAGAGAGGCTTCTAATAACAGCTTCTGGGTGGAGTTGCAGGGAGTGATTAATTGGAGTTTAATTACTTATTATTTGTTACATGCTTTTTTTTATATCTTAATTTGTGATATATCTTCTTTTTTTAGTTTCTTGTAATTTAACCACTTTGTGTAGTACTGAGGTTTCCTTGGTAGAATATTAATTATAGTGTAATATATGTTTAAGCAATTTTCTCATATGTAGCATAATAAAGATCATTGGATTGCTTATATTAACTTTGATTGAAAAAATATTATTTCAGAAGCATATGTATTAAAGCCTAACTGCATTGGGTTTTTTTTTTTTTTCGAGGAGTGCTAATTATAAGCTTTTAATACTAATTTTGAGCAATTTCATATTAGATTGATTTAATAGGTAATATATATTGCATTAAACTTAGTACTATAAAACCATATTTGATGCTTCAAATTCATACTTCAGGGCAATATTAAGACTATTTCTAAAATATTTCCTATTAATTGAATCAATCAATCTCATATATATATAACAATAACTACCTCAAAATTTTCGATCACAACAAATGGCATCATAATATTAATTTACTAATAAACTAAACTATTAAATAAATTGACTAGGCACGTGCCACACAATCTAACTTGAGTCAAGCAACCAATATTGATCTCCTAAACATGAAATATATTAATATTTTACTAACTAAGACTTGGTCAAATATTTCATATTAATCCTAATAAGGGTATATAACTTGCTATGCATGAAGATGCTTTGTGCATGCCCTATCTATTTCTTTTCTCCAACATTTTATTATTTTAAAATTTCTTTTTTTAAAAAAAAAATTAAAGTTGATTTTGGATTGTCAATACAAGTGGGTCACCAAAATGTTAGGTTTCACCTAACCAAGATTTCCAAGGATCCTATGTGGAAATTCAAGAGGGCATCTTCATGTATATATTTTATATAAAAATATTATTCTAAGTATGCGGCTAAGGAATCTATCTCCTATGTTGGTTTCTTGTAACATATATTATAGGTTTTCAAAGTAGGGTTAGTAAACCTTTTTTTTTTTTTTTTTTTTTTTTGCTCTTAATAAAGGTTTGGATTTTTAGTGGTCCACTGCATAAAGATTTGGAATTTTCTTCTTGTCATTAAAGGGTGCAAATAACAGGACATGCTTGTTGTTTTTTGAATTCAACAAAGTTTAGATGAAGGAACCAATGTTCCAACACAACAAGTCAATGAAGAATATTTCTCGTGGCAATATGAGAACATGTGGGTATATTTGCATCTCAAAAAAGAAAGAAAATGTTGGCATATTTAGGAGCCTTTGTGTTAAATGTAAATATTAAGAACATTAGGAGCAGGAGATACTGAGATCGAATTCCATCGGGCTTCTAATGTTATTAAATTTTCTTTCATTTAATTCATGTCCACGTCTTGGGCCTATTAAAAATCTCGAGCACAAACGTGAGGGGAGCGTTAGATACAAATATTAAGAACATTGTTCTTTGGTTGCTTAAGATATTGGAGAACATACAGTTGTTTCACATTATTTAACACTTTGTTGCCTTTTGGAGCTTCGATCTACAAAAGTATTGTTTAAGTAAAACTATTCGGAAAAAAAATCATTATAATGTTTTCTTTACAATCTTCTTATGGTTTCTCATACAATAAAAGTAGAAGATTCACATTTGAGCTGCTTTCGAAGCTTAGAGCCTCTTATTAGTTTTCTGGCACAATAAAAATTTCAACTTTTATTTGTCAAACACCTGCCTAACTAATTAAAACATGACAAAAGCGCTAAATTAAACAAGAATATATTGAAATGGATGTTATATTAAGATAGAAATTCCACTCAAATTAATCAAGGTATCTAACCTAATTAAGTTCAAAGGAAAAGTTTGAAACTTTCTTGGCTTTTTGTCTATCTCATGAAAAAGATTGTTCAAGAAAAGGCTTTGAATTCCTTGTTCAAAATTTTACTACATATGGGGAAAAAAGATTTATTTGAACAACAAGTTCTATGTCCTATGACCAATCTCAATTTCATTCTCTAAATTGTCCTACATATAAGTCAAAAGATTCTCATATTGGACAAACCAAATTAAATATGTTAATTAATCAAGTAGCCCTATGTCACATTCCATTACTCCACCAAAAAGTTGATAGTAGGAGGGTTTGGTATTAGAATTTGGAAGCAAAAAAATAATATCATGTTTTAGCCGGCTAATCTTTACTTGGATAGATGGACATGATTTTAATATTTTTTTAATTGATGTTTAGCTACATGGTACATATTCCACCAAACATTTTAAAAAATAAATACCAATCTTTTGAACCAAAGTACCAAAATGGTACTCATCTAGTTTAACAAGTGATCAAAAAATATAAATATATATATTAGATAGGAGTCCGGCTGGATTACTATCGATAGCACCAAGCGCTTGGTGCTACCGAATTTTCTGCCGTTAGATTTATTCATTTCATCATTTCTAACCGTTAGATCATATTATTCAACCAACCACCTACTCAACTCTAAGGGACCACTATTATCCTAACCGCATATTTTTTCATCCAACGGCCAAAAATCTAATAGCACCAATAACTTGTGCTATTAATAGTTTTCCAGCCAAATTCTATTAGATAGTGCATTTTTTAAAATTTTTATGGACTGGGGCCAGCCCAGAGCCTACTAGACCAAGACTATGAAAAAATGGGCCTTTGTAAGCTACAATGGGCCTCTGGAAATTCTTTTTTTTTTTTTTTTTTTTTTTGAGAGAGAAAGGTAGCACGCTACCCACTTCGTTTATTTCTTATAGAAATAAACTTAGCTAGAAATGTGAATCAACTAGGATTCGAACTCGGGACCTCGGGTACCAACCACCAAGCCCTTTGCCACTTGCGCTAGGGACAGTCGGTGTCTCTGGAAATTCTCTCTCTCAAATAATAGCATAACATGCTTGCGAATCAAAGGCGTTAATTATTAATTTTAAAAACTCAAGCGGTTAAAAAGAACGCAATTCATTCACTTAGAATGCATAGACACAGAGACCGACTCTTTTAGAAAACAATTTTCTCCTTCCAGCACCTGAACCTATATGCAGCATGCAAAGATCGAATCTGCGTCACTGTTTCTGATTCTATTTGTAAATCGAATGCGCTAATCACTAATTCCAAAAGCTCGTCCTGTTAGAATAGATGCAACACAAGCTTTGATTGCGATTCGGCCCAATCTGACATTCGCTATAAGATAGAATGCTGATTCATTTAAGCTAACAATCCAAGAATAATTTTCTTACCTCTTAGATGCAGATATTTGTGTGTAGTATAGTATTGCACTAAAATGTGTATACTTTTGGACGACCCAGATCAAGCCCACCTAGGTATGCAATTTTAGCCTTTTATTTATTCCTAAATATCTATGCCCCATATGTTATACAAAATGTACACAACAAACTATACTCGCATAAAAATAATCTAAAACCTTAAAAGAGAGCGATTGGTTCGGCGTAAAACGAATCAAAAAATTATTTTCGGTATGAAAAATATTTTTCGTTTATTTGGTTCGGCGTAAAAATATTTTTTTCATAAAATTTTTTTTACGGATTTGAAAAAATTAAAGTTTTTATTTTTCACAGTTTTTTAACGAAAAATAAAAATTCAATCTGCACACAATTTTATTTATTTATTTTCTTCCACCAAACCAAACCAAACAAATGTGATTATTTTTTCAACCAAATAAATATGGATGAAAAATAATTACTTTTACAAATTAAATACTATAAAATATATAAAAAAAATTTGTTGAAATTTTTTTTTTACGAAAAATTATTTTTTACGATTTTACTTTGAATGAAACGGATCCTAAACCATTATTATTTTTTAGGTTAATTGCATAACATAGTGAATTGCAAATATATTCCTACAAAGTTCAACTTTCATAAGTTATTCCTATAAAAGTCATAATATTTTCAGATATGTTCCTCTAGTTTGTTACCGTTAGAGAACTATTTATATTTCCAATTTTGCCATCACAAATATATCCCTCCAAAAATCATAACGGTATAATATAAGAGGGATAAAAATGTCAAAAACTAATCAGAATTAAGTATTTAACCTGTGGTTAACTAAATTTCTCTAACGGATCCTAACGGCAGGGACATATCTGAAAACACTAGGACTTTTGCAGAGATAACTTATGAAAGTTGAACTTTGCAAGAATATATTTATAATTCACTATGTTTGCGGAGACCTGTTAACCCTTATTTTTTTAACTAATTCCAAAGAAGATACATGGCAATTCACAAGCACTCTAACAAAAACACTACAAAACCACTCTACACCTCTCTCTCTCATCACCTCCACCACCAACATTAATGGCGCTCCTCCCACTTCACCCTCTCCTCCCCCTCCCCCTCTCCCCTCTCCGCCCCCCAAAACTCCACCTTTACCGCCCCGCGAAGCTCCGCACCATCAGATCCCTCGCCGGAACCCTAGGCGGGGCCTCGCCGGAGAAGCCGCCGAGGTGGCGGAGGGCGCTCTCCGCGGCGGCGAGCCTCTACCCGGTATACGTCACCCTCGGCGGCGCCGCCGCGTGCGCGAACCCCGGGGCCTTCGCGTGGTTCGTGGAGCGGGGCCCCGCGTCGTATAGCTTCGCCCTAGGGTTCATAATGCTCGCCATGGGCCTAACCCTAGAGCTCAGGGACCTCCTAGGTCTCTTCCGCAAGAGGCCCTTCTCTGTGAGTTTTTCATGAGAATTTCGCGACTAAATTTCAAATTTTTTATTCAATTTGCATGTTTTCTTAATGGCTTCTTTTTTCGTAATATTGAGTTTATTACAACCACAGTTTGAATGGAATTGGGTTTGTGGGGATTGAAATGTTATATAATTCAAGGCCTTTGACGTTATTAAGTATTAGCACAGCTACGTTTACTATTCACAGGAAGATTTATCGAACTTAGTCACTATTCAACAATTAAATTTGACCAGATTCAATAAATTTGATTTGTATACGGATGCCGCTACCTCAATATGACAACTCTCTTTTTCCTCGGGCTTCGGGTTGTGTTATTAATGCGACGACAGAGAGATTCAGTGAACCTGATCATTCTTTGTAAACTAAATTTGACCACTCTACAAAAAAAAAAGCAAAAAAAAGTGACCAAATTTAATGAATCTGAGTTGTAGTTCTTTTGTTCGTTTTGTAATGTTTTCAGATATTGTTCGGTTGCGTTGCTCAGTACACAATAATGCCAGCTTTCGGAGCTATAGTTAGCAAAGCACTTAATCTTCCGCCCGCTCTTTCGGTTGGTCTCATTCTTCTAGCATGCTGTCCTGGGGGAACTGCATCTAACGTGGTAAAATATGTGCAAATTTCGTATCTTGTTATGCTTTCGTACTTATTTAATCATAAATTTAAATCATTTTTAGTTCATAGTTAATCTCCTATTATCGATGTGATATTTTGTGGTCCTAACTCCTTTTAAAGAGTCACTTTTGGTCCATGAGGATAGTACATTTGATACCGACTTATGAACTGCTGAATTGGTTTGATTTGTCGATGAGTGGTTCATGTTTTTCATCTCAAATCTAGGAGAGGACAATTGATTGTGATTGACATGATCCGATGAATTGATATTGATATTTAAAAAGATCTCAGAGATGAGAGTAACGCTTTATGTTACTGAGAAGTTTCCAAAAGTGTAGCTGGAGAGTCGGCATTATGTCTCTTATGTCAGTTAGTGAGTGATTTAGCTTTTCAAAGTTGATACATGCACATATCAAGTTTCGTGATTCAAAATTTTAAAAAAACTCAACCAATCGTCAACTGCCACCTCTGCAGTGTCATCCGGGGACATGACCTATTTATTCATCCGTAAATCCTATCAAGACATTGTGATCTTCACTTTAGTCTATTTGAATCTGTTAATATTTCCTTTTCATAGATCAATAGAGTGTTTAGATATTAGCAAGGTATCTTAAGAATGGTAATGTAGTAGCATAACATAATTTAAGAGAAAGGAAGAGTAAATTTTTTCTATTTCAAGGAGATAAAAAAGCAGATAACACCATCAAGATTGAGAGAATGTGAGAAAAGCAGTTTAAAATGGCTAATATGAATGAAAGCTTACTCTACTAGCTAATAATACGTATACTTTAACTTTTGACTTCTCCCGTCTTATTAGTTTCTCTCTAATAGTGTTTCAGGTGACTTTGATCGCTCAAGGTGACGTGCCGTTATCAATTGTAATGACTGTGTGCACCACTCTAGCCGCAGTCGTTCTCACTCCTCTGCTAACAAAAATTCTCGCTAGAGCCTATGTCCCTGTGGATGCCGTGAAGCTCTCCTTAAGCACTCTTCAGGTAAAATTATCTTCTTTTCAATCCGCATTCATCTCGCCTTCTCTTTATTTCCTTCATCTAAATTACTTCTTTTTCTTGTTGTAGATAGTCGTTGCTCCGATTTTATTGGGCTCTTACATGCAAAGCACATTTCCAGCCGCCGTAAAAGTCGTCACCCCCTACGCTCCCCTTCTAGCTGTATTAGTTTCCTCACTACTTGCGAGCAGGTCCAAAGTTCATAGAAAGTTTTGCGCTTATTTTATTCTTCACTTCTTTTGCTTTCAAAATCAACTTCATTTTCTTTAAATGCTGTAGTGTGTTCTCCGAAAACGTTGCTCGTTTGAAGACATCATTAGCAAACACACCGTACGCCTCTGACCAAGGCGCAATTTTTGGAGATCTGAAGACGGCCGTATTGTCGGTCCTCTTGCTGCATCTTGCTGGCTTTTTCGTCGGGTACATTAATATGTTGAGATTGTTTTACATATATTATTCACGAGCGAATATGCTCTAACATTGGATGCTTTATTCGCAGATATCTATCGGCAGCAATATGTGGTTTCAAAGAAAGACAGCGAAGAGCAATTTCGATTGAGGTATTCCCTGCTTATTCTTGTAGTAATCCATTTACCGCAAATTGAGGAATGGTGATATTAGATACCATTTATTCCGACTTATATAAATATACGAATAACCAACACGCATGTATGGATCAAATGATGATTGCGTCGATGTGATTACAAGTTCATCTGTTTGTTCAGGTCGGCATGCAAAATTCTTCACTTGGTGTAGTTCTAGCAACTGCTCATTTTTCGTCTCCGCTGGTTGCTTTGCCCGCAGCTCTCTCGGCTATAATTATGAATATCATGGGTAGTTCGCTGGGCTTCATATGGAGATACCTCGATCCGTCCGATACCAGGAACGAATCGTAGTCCTTCGATAGGACTCTTTTTGTTTTTATTTTTATTTTTTTCGACTGTTCTATACAGTTAACAATGTTGTAAAGCTGTGTATATTTTGCACCTTTTAAGACCTTTGCATTAGTTGAAGATTCTTTTGTGCAAGGATGCTTTGTGTATATGTATGCTTGTTTTTGTTGCATATGTAGTAAAATAAATGAATTTCTCAATTTGTTTAAAAAAAAACACACTTCACTGATTTTATCTCTTTCTTTCTGTTTGGTTTCCGAAAAATATCCAAGAAATAGCTTTTTGATTGGAAAAATATTTTCCGTCTGCTTGGTTCTTAGAAAAAGTAGTTTTTAAGAAGATTTTTTTTAAAAGATTTTATGATAAAGCAGTTTTTTTGTTTTTCAGATTTTTTTTATTGGAAAAAAAAGTGAATTGTGGCACTTGTTAATAAATTGTTAATATTTAACCCAATTCAGTTGACTAAATATTAAATAATTATTGATATTGAAGTGGTTTAATATTTTAATTATTATTGCATCATTAATTATAATAATTTTATATTACTTTTGCATCAATAATACTCAATATTTAACCAATTAAATTGAACTGTGGCTTTAGAAAGTTAAAATTAGAAATGATAACATATTAAAGTTTGAGGGCCAAATTGTCATTGTAGTCATAGTTTGAGGACTAAAAGAGTAATTTACCCCCAAGGTTTAAGAATTATTTGTTTATATTTAATTTAATTATTATATTATTATAATTATTAAATCCCATTTCAAAACAACCGCGGCAATTAGCGATACCACCTTATGATGATAAACTAGTGAAGGAGCCCGCGCTTCGCAGCGGGTAGAGATTAAAAAAATATAAAATTTTATATTCAAATATAAAATTATAACACTTATTATATAATATTTTTTAAAAAATAATTAAGTAAAAAATAAAATTATACATAAAAAATGAATAACCAATTTTTAAATAAATAACATCTTAGGGGGTGTTCGTAAGTCAAGCCAGTTTCTGTTCTTGCCACTACTTAAATTGAGTTTGAGTTTTTCTTACAAAAATATATATAAATATAAAGAAGATGATTAAGATGAATAACTATTTGTTATTATGATATTTCTTTTAGTCCTAAATTCTAAAAATTATATAAATATAAAGAAGATGATTAAGATGAATAACTATTTGTCATTATGATATTTCTTTTAGTCTGTTAAATTAAGTAACCCAAGCCGCCGCGCTTTGTCCGCTGCTGATGCCACGCCAAGCTGCTTGCCGTCGCACCCAAGCCGCCGCCGCCGTCGTGACCACCGCCGGCACCACCCAAACTGCCACCGCCGTCAAGCAAGAAATAAAAAAAAAAGAGGAAGAAATAAAAAAAAAAACAAAAAAAAAGAGGAAGGTACAGAGAAGAAGAAAAGAGAAGAAGGAGAAGAGTTAAAAAAGACGGGAAAAAAAAAAGAAATGGAGGTAGGAGCTGTGTTTTTTTTTTTACCCGACGTTGTCGCTATCTTGTCTGTGGCTAATGCCGCCCAAGGCGCGCCATCACTGCTTTGACCGCCGTCGCCGCCGCCGCCGTGAGTCCCCCCCCCCCAGCTGCTGTTGTCGCCGTGCCCGCCGTTGACGCCGCCCAAGCCGCCGCCACCGCTCAAGCTGCAACCGCCGTCGCCAGCCAAGATGCAAAAAAAAAGAAGTAAAAAAAAAAAAGAAGAATAGGAATGTAAAGAGAAGCAGAAAAAAGATAAGAAGGAGGAGTAAAAAAAAAAAAAAAGAAGAAAAAAAAAGGAAAAGAGGAAGGTACAGAGAAGAAGAAAAAGAGAAGAAAGATAAGAGTGAAAAAAAGGAAGGAAAGAAAAAATAGTTGTATTTTTTTTTCTTTCTTTGTCTGATGTTGGCGTCGTCGTGTCTGCGGCTAACGCCGCCTAAATTGCCGGCACCACTGTGACCGCTGCCGACACCGCCGCCGTCGCCGCCGCCGCCGCTGTCGAGAAGAGAAAGACATTGGAGGAGGTTGGAGAGAGAAGGTTAGAGAGAGGAGATAGAGAGAGATGCTAAGGGAGAGAGGCCCTTCAGGAAGTGAAGAGGTAAATAGGAAAAGAGAAAGTGACCTTTGGGAAGGGGAAGAGTCAAGAGGTCAAAATAGAAAAGAAGGGTAGAGAGAGAAGAGGATTGAATAGAGAGAGAAAGAAGAGAGAGAGGGGATCGGTTGAGGGGGGAAGAGAGAGAGAGGCCTGTTGAGGCCTCGCCACGTGGAATGGAGAGGAGGGAGGGGTGCCACGTAGGTTGTAGGTTGTGAAGTGAGTGCCAAATTATATATTGTAAGATTCAAACTTTTTTGCTTAATTTTTTTTTTTTGATAATATAAAAAGGGAGTCGTATGTGGTCTCCTCCTAAAACCCCCTCTCCATTTCCGATCGCCGCGTAGAAGATTTAGCGAGGATTCGGCGATCCGACGCCGCCGATGATTCGTGATCGACGACGCGTTCGCGATTTCCTCGGCGCGATTCGGTTCGTCTCCTCCGCTTTGCTCGTTATTTTGCTTTTTTTTGGGGGTTTTTTTTGATGAATTAGATCGAATTTATTGGTTTCATCTTTATTGATTTAATGTTTGAGATGAAATATATCTGTTGCTATTTTTTTTTTTTGTATGATTTGGGAGATTTGTTAAGCAATTTTCTCTAGATTTCATGTAATTATGCTTAATTTTATAGATGTATGTATGCTTTATTATTTTTAATTTTTGTGTTGTTGTTGTTGTTTGGGGGTGGGGGGATTTGATCACTGTGTAAACTCTATCTGAAAGATAAATTAGGGAGTATTTGGCCCTGATTCTGCTTTTAGCAGCAGTAGAACTGGATATTTTGCTGCAGCAGAAAACAGAAATCAGATTCTGAGCCTCAAAAGTATGAGCTCCAATTTGATCTGTTTCCGGCTTCTGCTTCCAGCAACAGCAGCCTTAACGGAGAAAAAGGAAAAATCTGGGGATTTTGCTGCATAAGGAAGCAGAAACGAGATTCTAAACCTCAAAAGCAGAAGCTCTAATTTGATACTTTTGATTCTGCTGTGGAAAGAGCATGTATTGGGTATATTTAATATAGTGCTTCTCCTAACAACACTATTTATTAATTCGTCAAAGTTCAAACAGCACTACATTCAAACTAAAAGAGATTCTAAACCTCAGAAGCATAAGCTCTAATTTGATACTTTTGATTCTGCTATGGGAAGAGCCTGTATTGGGTATATTTAATGTAGTGCTTCTCCTAACAACACTATTCATTAATTCGTCAAAGTTCCAACAGCACTACATTCAAACTAAAAGAGATTCTAAACCTCAGAAGTATAAGCTCTAATTTGATACTTTTGATTCTGCTATGGAAAGAGCCTGTATTGGGTATATTTAATGTAGTGCTTCTCCTAACAACACTATTCATTAATTCGTCAAAGTTCCAACAGCACTACATTCAAAATTTTCCTTCATCATTTCACTCGAATTCTGTGAGATGAATTTCCTTTTACCTATGCTCGGTTGATCTCTGATAGTTTCTACGGTATGTTGTTTGTGCGAATAGAGAGTATACTAATGCAACAATGTCAAGTGTCGAGATCAACTAGATCAAAAGAGGATCTGTATAATTCTACTCCTCAGCAAGCCATTAGCAATTCTACTTCCTCCGTGTAATCATTTTATTGAGGACACCTTTCTTCTGCATATAAGCATTCTGTTTTGAATTAGTTGCTCTGTGTAAGATGATTGCTCAAAGGTCGATAATAACCAAATTTTAAGATAAACTTGATGTCTTAGTTCCCTTTCAATCTTAATTTTCATATTCAAGTGTCTTCAATTGCTCAAAATGCACCATTTATGCAACTTTGAACTTATGTCGTTGTTGGGTTCGTTTGTCTCACATATATTGTAGAATCGAGATTGGCGCACTGTGTGATGAATCTCTACAACCCGAAGGAAGTGCTTAAGAAGGATCTCCATCCTCCTAGGTAAGTGCATGATAACTTTAGGAAGTTCTACAGTTATAGATACCAATAAAGTATTTTATTTATGTCTTCTTTATGATTAAACTGATTTTGTTAGTTTTAGCTCTACTTTTTTATTTTATTTTTATCCATCAGCAAGAAAATATAAAACTCGTAGAGCGTCAAAGTAATAGGACAAAGTTACAAACTATATGTATAGATCATTATACACTGATATTCGAATTTACCAACCAAGTTAGCGTTCGATTTGATATTTCACACCGATAAAAGATGCATGTGCACAATAAAGAGAGAAGGAAACATCTAGGAAAAGGAGAAGGGAGAAAAAAACTCCAAATAAATGTTGTTCGGTGAGAAAGCAAAGAACAGTTTTAGAATTTATATGATTGAACAAGAATTCAACCTCTTCAGAACATATCCACAAGCACCCAAAGGAAATGTAGTAAAAAGAATCCCAATCTGCACACACAAAATGAAATATATGTATGAAATAAATTCAGATCCCCTCACTCCTACTTTCCTACAATGTTACAACAATACAAACTAAAACCCAGTCCTAGCGGATTCAAACATTCTGCGTAACTCCGACCGCAAATGCACTAAGCTCCGTGTTGTCCTCACCACTTCTCGTCGTATCTAACTTCTCCCCGTCGCCCCACAATGCGTAGGCTTCTTCGCCGTGCACTGCATCATCTCCGATCAGCAGCTGATCATCCGGTATTCTTAGCGGGATCACAAGCTTAATGACCAGACATATGATAGAGGTAACAACGACGTTCCATCCGATGATGAATAAGGCGCCGGCTATTTGCTTTCCCAATTGTGACCCACCCACACCGCCATAGACTGCGCCTTGAGAGTTGGTGACCGGGAGGAAGAGGTTGCAAAGAGTCTGTTCGGCAAAAAGCCCGGTGGTGATACCCCCCAAAACGCCTGCAACTGCGTGGGTATGAAACACACCGAGCGTGTCGTCGATCGCCTGGAGCAAAGACCAATGACGGTGGACCACATTCATGGTGAACCAGGGGATGCTACCAGAAAGGATCCCCATCACTATAGCTGCCCAGCCCTGGACCACTCCTGAGGAAGGATGAACATACAAGGTTCGTGTTTTTAATGTTTCTAGTATCTTTGTGCAAACAAATAGCAGGTTGAATGTGGACATCTCATTAGTATAATGGAAATCAGTATTGATCCGTCCGGTCCGGTGAACCAGGTAGAGTCTCACTGGATCTATAAAAAATCGGGCCAGGTGGGTAGGTTGGAACTTAAAAGGTTGGATCATTTTTGCTTAGATCTATTCACAGTATCGCAAACCATGTAGCCTTGGCAGAAATAGTATTTTACTGGAGTTCAATATGTTTTCTCTTTTGAGTAAATCAGAGTTTAACTTTGAATTGCATATATGGTGCTTCTACAAATATTTTCCTGTAAAATCATCAATTTATCTATACACTCCTGTAAAATCTGATTTTTTTTCTTTCTATATGCTCTTCACAAGTGCATTTTCTTATAAAACTATCTTTATCTTATGTTGCGGTATACCGAGAGAAGTTTTTACGAGGGAATATGCGAAAAGCTAAGTTCATGAAGGATATCATTTTCAGGGGATATTATTAATATCAAATATCTCTGAAAAGATATCGGAAAACAGTCTCACCACAAGCTAAGGGATATTTTCTTGCTGGTTGAATTAAAGAAACATGGATTCAGAATCAGATCCAATGTCAACAGCAGGGTAAAACTTCAAATTATCCTTTCTAAATTGCTTCGCTAAAGTATCAGAATAGTTGCTTAATTGCTTCCACAAATCAAAAAGGTGACTTGGTCAGTAACCAGTGATTTGTTCTCATATTCAGAGTTATGTGTGGTGGAAACTGGAAATTCTAAACTATGGCTTGGCATTTTGTTCTTAAAACTGTGTGGAAAGTCAAATTGCACAGCTGGAATTGAGAGATCTGCTTCCAACTGCAGCTGAAATCAAGCCTACAGTTGCTGAAACACAGGTACTTTTTATAAATTTTTGGTGAAAATGTGCAGGGACTTCTATTCTAGGCCATTTTGAAATAGACCCCTTGGATAATTTCTTCTGATTGAGATCCTCTCAATATTTTATTCTTCTAATTTAAGTTATTTCCAAAGATTAAAATTTGAGGTTTTGTTAAATCCTATTGTGATTCTGTTAAATTTTAATCTCTCCAAATGGCCTTTTCAAGATTTTGTTAACTATTATCGGCTAATAACTAATGCAACTGTTAATTTTAATGAATCGAAAAGTAATTTAAAAGTTGAGGCCTTGTTTTTTTTAAAAAAAAAGAAGTGGAGGGCTTATTTCAAAATGGCCTATAGCTTAGGGGTGTCCATACATTTTACCTTCTAAATTCTTCCAGTTCGGTCACAAGTGCTCTCGAACGTAGAGCTAATTAAACTATTTATTTACACCATTTTTTAATTAGTTTAAGAGTACAAGGCATCCATATTAATTAGTCTAAATTAATTAAAGGAAATTAAATTAGGCTCGAATTTTGACCAGTCAATATAAATTATGTGTAGAAAATTCTCACATAAGGTGCTTGTAACCAATAACAATAAAAATTCAAGTTGCAACTAGCTTCAATTAAAAATACAAAAAATTATATATGAGGCTTATCTTTAAATAAAAAGTTTACACCAATATCAATCAAAATCATATAGTATTAGAGATAATCCATATATTTTTTAGGAAACTAATCAAAGTTTGTTCGAATTATAAGACTTTTAGATTCCTTGTAAAGTGTTTATTTTCTGGAACCACTTATTTTTTGAGATCGGTGCGGGGGCGCCAATCTCATTTGATTCCCTATTAGAAAATAGGGACAAATTTCAAGTGTGTCACTATTTTATTATTGGATCATGATTCTCCTTGGCCACATCTGGGGTTTCCTCATTCCTAAGTGATTGGCTCAAAATTAGTCAATATCTATGTAAACCAATAGCAAGACGACGTCAGAAACACGGATTTTGTTGTTTTATTATTGGGGCAATTGCTTATATATTCCTGAAAAATTTCCGACTTTCTGATTTACCCCTCTTAGAATGCTAATATTAAAAATATTTTTTTTACATTTCAACCTATTTCAAATATACTCCTAGAGTTAAATTATGTTAATGAACGGTTAGCAATAGCTGTTATCTCTGTGAAATTACTTTTTCGCCCTTTCAAATATATCCTTCTATCATCACCGACTTTTCTTATGTGCCCTTAAGTTAGGGGGCACAAGAAGTATTTTGATTTTTAGTCTTTTCAAATATACCCTTCTATCTTATTTGTCTTTAAGTCAAGGGCAAATAGGGCATTTTGATTTTTTTAAACTCTGATAGATATTTAATTTACGTTTAATCCAAGTTAACTTAACGCGTGGTAACTGCAGAGATATTATTGAATAACGGAGGAATATATGAGAGGTATATTGGAAAGAAGAGAAAAAAAAAGTAATGATAAATAAAATATTTTCGAAGTTTTGAGGAGTATATAGGCAATTATCCCTTTATTATAAGTAAACTTGTACGAAACTAAAATTAAGAGTTAACTGTATACTATTATTAATTAAAATATACTTGAACAATATTTAATGGACTGATGATGATTCCATGACCCCACGAGATTGAGATTCCAAAAAGCCGGCTTTTGACTTCAGAAAAATGAAGACATAAAAAGCTGAAGTATACACTTTCGTCATTCTGGGTATCAGGTTGGTATCAGAATTAAATGTTCTTTTCAAACTTTTTAAGTCGAGAACCAATAATATTTCATATCTAATAAAATAAATGGTAATTAAGATTCAAAAAAAGTTATACTTAACTATTCTGTAGTATTATTTGTGTTGCACTTAACTATTGTTATGTGGTTTGTTAATGCCTCGATTATGTGGATTGTACTCCATTGTTATTAGGTTTTCTCGTCTATTAACGAGTGGTTTAGCTTCGAATAAATCTCAGGAAAAGTTAGGAAAGACTCTGAATGTTGTTTGAGTAGAGTTATTTAGAAAAGGCTCAAAATTCTTTTATTTTATTTTTTTAGTGATTTTATTTGAAAGTTGAAGTTGATGGTCCAAATTAGAACTATTTGTAGAGTCAATAGTTCGTTTGTCGTGTCAAAATTTTGTTGGAATAGAGATTATTCCACACCTAACAGGAATGGGCACTTATTCCAACCTCAGAGACTATTCTAATCAAAGATTAGTTTTTTTTTTAAAAAAAAGAAAAAAAAAGGAGGGTTTACCGGCGCCGGGGGTGATGCAGACGAGGCCGGTGATCATGCCCTGGATGGCGCCGATCACCGACGGCTTCCCGAAGACGATGACGTCGAGCACGGTCCACACGAGGAGGCTGGTGGCCGCGCAGACGTGCGTGTTGAGCACCGCCATCGACGAATCGATGTTCGCCGAGTACGGGTCGCCGCCGTTGAACCCCGTCCACCCCATCCACAGCAGCCCCGCCCCCGCCAGCAGCAGCAGCACGTTGTTCGGCGGGAACCGCTCCCTATCCGCCTGCAACCTCGGCCCCACCTATGCAGTAGTAGTAACGTGTTCGAGTCAAAAGATCTTCTTATACACCCTTCTCTACTTTAGAAGCAGAAGTTTTAAAAAGACGGGATACGCACCCAGTAGGCGGCGGTGATTCCGGCAATGCCGGACGAGACGTGGATAACGTACCCGCCCGAGTAGTCGATCACCCCCCACTGGAACAGAAACCCCCCGCCCCAGATCGAGAAAGCGCCGATCGTGTAAGAAAAGGTGATCCACAGCGGCACGAACACCATCCAGGCCAAGAAGTTCATCCGGCCGAGGAGCGAGCCCGCGAGGAGAATGACGGTGATCGCGGCGAAGACGCACTGGAAGTACACCATGGACGCGGCGGGGTAGAAGGGCTCGATCATCGCCGTCTCGACCACCTCCCCGCCGCGGTAGTAGTGGGTGGAGGCCGGGAGCGTCGACCGCCCGATCAGAAACTTCTGGTCCAGCGCCGGCCGCGCCTTCCCCCAGAAGGGGAGGAGCTTGTCGCCGAAGGACATGTTGTAGGCCCAGGTGACCCAGCAGAGCCAAACCGCGGCGAATGCGTAGAGCGCCATGAAGGCGGAGTTTATGGCCCACTTCTTCTTCACGATGCTCCCGTAGAGGATCACTAGCCCCGGCATCGACTGCAGGCCCACGAGCGTCGCCGACGTCATCTGCCATGCGTTGTCGCCCTTGTTCAGCCACTCCGGCGACGACGACGAGTTCAGGTACGCGACCGGCACCGCGCCCGCCATCTCTACGGCCTAGTTTGTGAGATTTACACCTAAGGCAATGAATGAATGAATGAAGAACAAATGATGCTCTTCTTTTTTATCTACGCCTTATGATAAAAAAAAAGGAGTAGTAGAAACGAGAGGGAGAGGAAGGATTTGGAATTTTAGATGTGCATTTTGTGTGTTGAGTAGCATGAGGTACTTAGATAATATATATGCGGTCTTAGGCTGAGCAGTGGGATACCAATGGATTCCTATTATATTATACTCAATAGAATTATTATTTTTTTCCCGTAGAATATTCGGTATTCATTTGCTTACTTATATACTCATCTATTTATTTTTTATAAGGTGTGAATGGAGAATCTTATTTTTCAACGGTCGTCTTGGTTAGGGTTAGGTTTCCGATCGAGTTTGTATCATTAAATCGAAACACGAATACAACTGGGTTACGTAGGCTCAAATTTGAACCCCAAACAAGTTAGTTAAATTTGATATTTAAGTGAACCTATTAGCCAAATCCTTATTGTCATTGTTTTTTTTAGGGAAAGGTAGCACGCTACCCGCTTTATTCATTGAATTGATGAATTAGGCTATAGGGATGAGGAAACTTTAGGCCTACAAAGTGGCGACGACGAAAAAAAAAAAAAAAAAAGGAAGAGGAAAAAAGAGTCTAATACTGATTAGCTGGTAGGATTTGGTCCCACAGTCTCCTGAGCTGCTTGGTTTTATAGGCTGCTCTGAGTGGGTCCGATGGACTCTTTCTAAAGATAACGTCATTTCTCGTCTCTCAAGTTATCCACCAGCAGGCTATTAAGTTGATAAGATTACGTCGCAGTGGTTGTAATCTACTACTTGTCGTCCATTTATCCCAGACCAAATTCACCTCTTTTTCCAGATCCCTGAGTTGGACACCCTCCAGGGTCTTCACCACCAAGAATCTGGAAAAGATGCACTGTGCGAATAAGTGGTCGACCGTCTCCTCGTCGACCCCACATAGCATACAAGTTGTGTTTCCGGTCCATCCTCTTTTCTTCAAGTTATCAGATGTAAGGGTCCGTTTCTTGAGTACGAGCCAACAAAATACTTTTACTTTCAAGGGTATAGCGAGTTTCCATATTATGTTGGCTCTGTAGTCCCTCACACCCCCGTCGACCAGCATCGAGTAAGTCGATTTCACCGAAAAGCGATTATCCAGGCTCCATCGCTAAAGCGCAATGTCTGGACCTGTCCCCAATTTAAATTCGGAAAGCTTTGCTTTGAAAGCTGAGGAGTTCGGCTCCTCTCCATCGCCGTAAACGCTGTTACTTCTTAAGATCATGTTCCACTTTCAGCCATCAGTCGTCAAACAGTCACAAATTCTGATGTTTTTACTTGCTACCATCTCGTACACTTTCGGAAATAGTGTTTGCAGTGTGACTTCCCCACACCAACGATCCGACCACAAATCGATGTTTCGACCGTTTCCTATTTTATACGAAGCTCCCCATCTGTAGATTTTTCGGATACTTAGGATACCCTTCCACCAGTTTGAAGTGGGTTTAAAGAAGCGCCCCTCCCTCAACGGTTTTCTTCTACGATAGAATAAGGCGTGAATGATCTTGTTCCACTGTAACTGCGGCCCTGTAAAAAATTTCCACCACCACTTCGCAAGTAAAGCTTGGTTCATAGTGGCTAAATCCAAGATGCCAAGACCGCCTTCAATCTTACGCCTACATACGTTCTTCCATGCTACCAGACATCCTCTTCCAATGGTATCTGTATGTCTCTTCTAGAAAAAATCCCTACGTAGTGCCTCGATACGCTTGATCACCCATTTGGGTGCCTTGAATACTGACCAAAAGTATAAAGGGATGTTGGTTAGCACTGAATTCACCAGTATTAGTCTACCTCCTCTCGAGAGGAGTTTAGCCTGCCATCCATCAATTTTTTTTTGGATTTTAAGTATAATCCCTCTCCAGTCCTCTTTAGAGGGCGGTTTGACAGATAAAGGTAGACCTAAGTACTTGGTAGGGAGAGTGCCGACTCTGCAAGCAAGTAGATTAGCAAGTCTCGATGCTTTACTTGCCACCTGACCCATATAGAAAAGTTCAGACTTCTCCTTATTGACCTTCAAATCCGATGCCCATTCAAATAGATTCCAAATATGTTTTAGATTTCTCATTAAACTTTTCTTAGCCTCACAGAACACGAACGTGTCATCTGCGAATTGGATTAGAGCAATCTTGCTTTCCTCAGAGGGTCCGAGACCTTTAATAAGGTTATTTGCAACAGCTTCGTTTGTCATACGGGTGAGGCACTCTGCCACCAGAAGAAATAGAAAAGAGGATAGAGGGTCACCCTGTCTTACCCCCCGCTTAGTCTTTATCCATTTGGTAGGCTCGCCGTTGACTAAGATAGCCACTTTTCCATAGCACACACAAAGTTTTATCCAGTCGCACCACTTTTTGTCAAACCCCCACCATTCCAGAATTCTAAAGAGGAACGGCCAGTAAATCCTATCGTAAGCTTTTTCAAAATCTAATTTTACGCCGACACCTTCGATCCCCCTCTTACATCCCCATCCAAGTATCTCCCGGGCTGCGACGTAAGCATCGATGATATTTCTCCCTTTTAGGAAAGCCGTTTGAGAGGGGGAGATCAATTCATTTATGACCGACTCTAGTCGGTTGGCCAAAATCTTTGCGATAATCTTCTGAATCCCATTTAGTAGACTTATTGGTCGAAAATCGTTAGCCTTTGCAGCCCCTTCTTTCTTATGGATGAGACTGATGTAAGCATAGTCGATGGGGCCAGTCAACAAATTACCCTCAAACATCTCGTGGAATAAGTTCATTATGTCCACCTTGAGTGTCTCCCAAAAAGTTTGGTAAAAGCTCAAGGGGAATAATCTCTCTTAGTTTATTATGTCATTGTTAAGACTACTTCTTAATCAACTTTATTAGACTTATCTTTTAGGATACCATCAAAATCGCTAATAATCTCTCTTAGTTTCGTGTGGTCATTGGTTCCGTTTTTATATTCATAGTGAAATAGTTGTTTACTGTAAAAAATTAAGTCGCTAGAAAATAGTATTTTAGTTTTTTTTATTTTTAAAAATAGTCCCCATATTTTGGGTACATATTCAAAGCGTGACATGGGTATGTGCTGTGAAACTTAAACAAGGACTAATAATAAATCACATAATAATTAGATGAAACGTAGGGATTACGTTTATCAAGAGGACTCTGGGATTTTCACATCACCTTTTTTATTATTTATTTTATTTATACAAGTCCACTCTTTTTGCCAAGGAGAAGAAGCAATCTCTTATTATGAAATGCTCAAAAGTGATTTAGCCAAAAATAAGCAGAGATTCGTTTTATTTTAAAATAATTATAATAAAAAAAAGAAATGAAATTAGCCAAGATAAGCTAACTGGGTGCATTACAGCTTATCATGAGAAATCATGATCTAAGCACATGTTTGACTTTTGAGAACTTATTCACCACCTTATTAGGTTTTTTTTATGTTTTAGAAATATTTTAAGAAAAACTTTTTTTCTTACGTATAATCTTGTCCATTAATTTGGAAACTTTTGGATTACTCAATATTTATCATCTCAGTACTAAAAAACGAAAATTTTAATTTTTAAAAAGTAAAAGGATCTTTCTGGAAAGATTCAGGAACAATGGATACCTTTTAAATTTATTCTAATTTATAATAATGAATATGGAGCCAATAAATCCACTTCTCTTGTTTTATAAGTCATCCGTACGATTTGACTTTTCGAGATGCGCGTATATACATTGATTTTTTTTTTCTTTTTAGCCTAATTATGTGGTGCACAAATTGTGCTTTAATGGGCCCCGCAAACCAACCAAAATTCAAATTGAATCCGATCCAAAATAAAATTAAAACCAGTTCTAAATTGGATCCATTAGATTTTGTTATGCAAGTAAAATTGTAAGAAACTTTTAGCTTAATTTACGAAGAAACTATTAGCCAAATTCATATAATAATAGCACCTGAAAATCTCATCATCATTAGGTTTCAAATCTAAGTGGTTGGACAAAGTTTTTTTTGTTTTGTTTTGTATTTTTTTTATTTTTTCCCCTGGTCAATATCAAAGTTTCTTTCAGGTAACTCTTCTGCACAAAACTTGATAGTGATTGGTTGTGAATTTGTGATCTTACTATATACATATTCACAAACAAAAAAAGAGAGAATTGTCACCACTTCTATATAAATAAATAAAAATTTATTAAGCCCAGTTGATCAAAATATAAATTACATATATAATTACAAGAAAAGAAAAGAAAGGAATGAATGTTTCCATCAAAACTATCTAACCATAGTTCACCACTATATATATGCCTTCTCCTTGTAGTTTGTTGACTAGGTATAAACCATGACCTATTTATGATTTTATACATCTCTCATCACAGGAAATTTTTAGTTGCATCCATGGTCGAGTCGACACGTAATAGGAGTTGCGATTTATTAATTAACAATGTTGTTAATGTTAATCTAAGGTTATGCATCTATTTCTATGTGTGATTTTGATCCATTCGTCGTGTTACTATCTTAATGAATCATGGATCACTATCCATGACAATTACATTAATATTATTTTCGTATATACTATTGAGAAGTAGCTTGCCTAGAGCTGAGTTAACAGCTTAATATAATATGATTGGCGATGGTTAGTGTCTAACCGACATATTCGGTATATTGGAATTGATGGAGAGAGAATTAGGGATCAGAATCGGAATCGCAATGGAATAGAATTAGAAGTTGACCTACTCTTGTTGTGCCATTGGTTTAGCATGTAATTGATACTTCAAATATGAAAAAAAAAGAGCAATCGAAGTTAACACTTTTGGTGCAATAATTTCATTGATGGTCTAATTATATGATTCAAATAATGTCACACCACATCTCTAATTTGTTGTTATATATGCTTATTGGTTCCATTAACTAGGTCTAAAACAGGAAATAATTTGATAATAACTTGATCTCTTGTAGTATCAAGGCAAAATGAAGTTATATATGTTGTTTAGTTAGGAAGATACAAATGCATGAATCAACTTAGTCGTAATTAGTGATTCTTTCAATCTTTAATTCTAGAATATGATATGATGGGGACAACCAACAATGAGAGAACCCCAACCCATTATTATTCACATAAAAAATATCATTGACCTTGCCTTAAATAGTTTACTGGGGCATTGTTTAATCATATGATGTCGAAAATTTTAAAATTCAACTTATTTTTGGCAAAAATCCAATAACTGGAGCTTCCTTCTTAAGGTGTCACATACTTAAGGAGATATTAATTACATGTAAGATTCTTGTTGTAAGATATAGAAAAAAAATTTTAGATATTCGTGTCTCTTTAAAGTAGTGAATCTCTTATTAGGGTGCATTAGTTGAATCTTGTTAGTGTAATCCTAAATCTTAGTTTACCAATCATTAACAAGTTCATCAGGTTTCGTCGACGTGCTCCTTAATAGCAGGAAATGACATGCTTATTGTCACGCTCGGCTTAACGGTGTTCAGATTTTTTTTTTTTTTTGCAATAAGGAATTGATCATATTGTCCAAACATCAAAAACTACTAAAAGAGCAAGAAAAAAAAAGAAAGAAAGAAAAGAAAACCGCAAACACGCAATTGGATGTTTGTTTTTTTTAATCTAATTAGATGTTTTTTATCTGTTAGTTAAAAAATAAGGTAATTGTGATAACAGGTTCGAGCGTAATGAAAACAACTAATTTAGCTCGTAGATGAGGAATTTGGTTACATAGAATGTAATTTTTGTTCCTATTCTAGCAACTCATGTCAATTTCTTGTTGCCATTTTTTTTTCCTACTTTTGCTTATTAAAATATTTGAGTAATTGTTGCTTCTGAAAGTAGAAAAACTACTTCAGAATCTAAGTTTAAGACGAAAATAGTGGCTAATGATTACTATTGTTTTCAAAAACTGAGAGTTGACATTTGGATACATATACATATATAAAGAGAGAGAGAGAGAGAGAGAGAGAGGGGGCCAAATGAGAATACTTCTAGAAGAAACTAGAAGAATTTGCTTCCGTATAATTATTCGAATTAGGTACTCTTACCTTGCTTTATGCCTTTATTTTAATCCTTTTAAGTTTTTCTTTGAGAGAGAAAGGTAGCAATGCTACCCGTTTCATTTATTTTGTTAGAAATAAATTTAGCTGGAAATGTGAAGCAACTGAGCTTTGAACTTAGGATCTCGGATACCAACCATCAAGCTCTTTACCACTTGTGCTAGGGACGAGGATGATCGGTAATCCTGTGAAGTTATATTTATCAAAACGTATATTATGTTATCATCTTGGATGGGGTCGGGTTGGAGCGGAGCATACTTGGGCCCCTATCGAGCCATGGAGTTAAGTTAAACCTTCATTTAGCTTGGGCTAGCTTGGGCCTTGCCAGTGTAAACGATAAGCCCAAGGACCTCGCACTTATTCTAGATATGGATCGGGTTAGGAAAGTAAAGATTTGGACTACTACATGTTTCATTTTACCGCCCCAACAACCTTATCTAGGTTTTCTATGCTAAATTGTTTTTTTTTTTTTTTGAGAGAGAGAAAGGTAGCACGCTACCCGCTTCGTTTATTTCTTTAAAAAAAATAAACTTAGCTAGAAATATGAATCAACTAGAATTCGAACTCGGGACCTCGGATACCAACCACCAAGCCCTTTGCCACTTGCACTAGGGACGGTCGGTTATGCTAAATTGTTTGAGCGTATGACATACGAGTTGAGGATTGTTATGTCACTGGCACGAAGCACGCTGCTGCGCCATCAACATGACACGACACACATCGGTACGCACCCTCATTTATCGGCACGAGTAGCACATTAATACAAGCTCGAAGGTGAATTTACAGCAGAGCTAATTCAACAGAAACTGAAGTGCTGAGATAGAAGAGAAAGAAACAGTAGTTAATGAAGGAAAACCAGAAAAGAAATAACTTGTCCAATGAGAAAACACCATACCCAACTAGTACTTTGTAGTATACCAACAAATAGTTGTAAAAAGTAATCAATAAATATACAATAGTTCCGAAGGGTTTTCGCACAATCATTGTGTTTAAGATGAATATTGTACTAAGCATCTTAAATATCGAATGATTAACATTATAACATAATAAACAACCGCCGACAATTTTACACAGTTACCGAGACATGATCAATACAAAAAAAGAAAACAAAACGAACTGAGGAGGAAAAGATTCAAGCAGTGACATCATTAACTAACATTTCAAAGCCATGTTCTAATCCTTTATAGGCTTCAGTTTTCTCCTTTTCTTTGTTTAGGTCAACAAACTTGATCAACTGATTTGGAATTCTCCGCTAGCGTGGACTTCTTTAACTCTCTTATCGTATTCATCCTCGCTGTCCTCCTCCTCCTCCTCCTCTTCTTGCTCTTCACTCCCTTGCTTGCCTCCTCCGTCCTGCTCTTCGTCCTCCGTCCACCCGAATCCCGCCACGGGGGTGGCCGACGGCGGCGGCGTCCGCGCCTCGGTCACGATCTTCATGATCTCCTCGACACTCTGAAGGGAGTAAGTCGGGGCGGTGTTGTCTCTCTTGTAGTATACTGCTTGTGCGGTTTCCATTAGCTCCCTAGGCAAGTTCTTTAGGAACCACGGGTGGTTTCTAATTTCCCTCATTGTTATCCTCTGTGAGAGACAACACGAGGTTCCAACGATTAACAAACTAATTTCTGACACACCACACAAAGGTCGAAAGTATCGAAAGAGGTGGTAAAAGTTAACAAATATGAATGTTGATCCTAACGAGAAAGCTTTTACAACAGGGTAAAAAGCATATGGACACCTCCTCGATCCATTGTTATTGTACCCATAAACTACGATTTGTTTGATCTGATAAATGTTCTGCTCCACTTACGATTTCAACAAACAAAAGAAAAAAAGAAGAAGAAGAAGACATTATTGCCTTTTTATTTGGGCATTTTAATATAAGCCATGGCGGTTGCACGAAGTTTATTCATTAAAGCATCGTTTCGACATGTACCTTTGCTGGGTGAGGGACGAAGATACGAGACAGGAGCTGCCTGCAATCCTGGGATACGTGGACGTAGTCGGGTATTTTGTATTGAATCGACATTATCCTCTGCAATCGAAGAAGAACAATTCAGTGTCAAAAAGCGTAGCGAAAATTTTGTCCATAAAGATAGAATATCATTTAACAGATCTCGCTTCGACAGAGGAAGGAAGAGTAGATTTTAAAAGAAACTTGCCTGAATGGTCTTTCTGAAGTTCCTAGGATCGTCGGGGTCCTCAAAAGGATAAGCTCCCACCAGCATAACATACAGGGTTACTCCACAGGACCATACATCCGCCAACTACATCAGTGAACAATCACTCAGTGATCCAAGAGGAATACTATAAAGAATTTAAACAAAATAACGAACAAGAACATCATATTTTGGCCTTTTTATACCTTTTACTAACATTTTGCAGTACTAAAGAATGAGATTGAATGACCCATTTTAACTTGCAAAGCATGGAAACCAAGCATCATTAGTGCATAATTGTTAAATATTTTACATCGGAACGTTCTTTATCGCACTCTTAACTCTATTAATTTTCATTTTCACTCGCACAGAACTTACCATTTGTACTGTTTATAAAGGTCTTTTGGACGACAAAATGACTTCATATAATTGCTCCCTTAAAATATCCACCGGCTATATACATCTTGCCTTGAATCTGCTAGCGTGTCACGCTAGTTCTCCATGTTCAAATAATTGCCATTGTAACTAGATATGATGCTCACAGGTTACAGACTTAGTCGCACATGGATTAACAATTAATAGAGTAGAGAACGGATATACGCGATTGGGAATGAAAATTAGACTCAAATTTTTGAAAGATCGTCATGCTAACTCCAAGGTAAGATAGGACCTTTCATGGGCCTTCAAGCCCAGTAATTCAGAAAAGAGATTCAATCTGATGATATTTGAACTTGGGTCGCAATCAGAACGTAAATATTTTCACCAACTTTGTTAGTAGCCGATTTGAGTTGGAGTAATCAGGGCTGAGAAACACCAAACCACACGGACACCTTTCTGATGATTGAAAATTCAATGGTGACGAAGAGGAATAGACGTTTTTAAGAGACTCAAAATTAAACCAAATAATGAGATTCCTGTATATGCAAGTTGTCAAAAGCAGGTCCACTAAAGACTACGACTGCTTCTACCAGGACGTTAACGAGGCCTTAACAGTAGCACATTATGACGGTGATGCTGACATGGGGACCCACCAATTTGACTCCGCATGTGCGTAACGCATTACGGCAATTTTAGCAAGATTTTTCTCTTCTTCTTCTTCTTCTTTTTTTCTTTTTTCTTTTTTTTTTTGTTTTTTGCGAGAGTGAAAGCTCCATAGCTATTTCCATCACCATGACGGAACATTACACAACTAAATTAGAATTGAGAGAACGAAATAGGGGCTTCTAATGTTACTGCAATTTAAGATATTATCAGTAACTATTCGATAAAATTATGAAATTATTACTTCTCTTTTTAATTCTAAACGAAACATGTCAAAACAGGTCCGAGGTGTCCGTTCGCAGGCCCATCAGTATACATCAAATTATTAAATCTAACCTAACTATATACTACTCTCCATCGAAAATGTGATACACACTAAAAGTAAACAAAATTTGACTCGTGGAACACTTGTGGAGACCCATAAGGGGACACGTCAAAATGGTTCATTCAACTATCTTAATTTTCCAGGGAAAGAGAACTAAATCTAGCCAAACTAAAACAACTCTCTCCAATCTCCATACGATGTGAAATGCACAAAAATAAATATCCTACAGTTTGAATTGGTGCACAATTATGGGCGCACTTGTCGGTAGGCGTAACAATGGTTCATTTTCAGGAGTAGGCCATGCGAATAACCCCATACAGGAACTAAAATTTACATCCGAAAACGGCGCCTGAAAACGATACTCCGTTGTAGGTAAAAAAAAGAATAGGTAATTACCTATATACCTCTCAAAACTTCGAAAATATCTTCTTTTTTTTTTTTTTTTTCAATACACCCCTCGTATGTTCCTCTGTTATTCAAAAATATTTCTGCAGTTACCGTCCGTTAAGTTAACTTAGATTAAACGCGAGTTAAATATCTATGAGTTAAAAAAAAATTAAAATGTCTATTTGCTTTTAATTTAAGGACAAATAAGAAATGTTGGTGATGGTAGAAGGGCATATTTGAAAAGACCAAAAATTAAAATATTTCTTGTGCTCCTAACTTAAGGACAAATAAGAAAAGTCGGTGATGGTAGAAGGGTATATTTGAAAGGGTAAAATAATAATTTTACAGAGATAATAGTTATTGCTAACAGTTTCCTAACATGATTTAACTCTAAAGATATATTTGAAATAGGTTGGAACGTAGAAAATATATTTTTAATATTAACTTTCTAAGAGAAATAAATTAGAAAGTCGAAAATTTTTCAGGGACATATAAGCAATTGACCCAAAAAAAAAATATGGCGGTTCACACTTCCCTCCACTGTTCGAATAACTCCTTAATTCCTTCCTACCTTTCTAATCAACAACAATACCAAAATATAAAAGAGAGAAAGAGAAAGCCCACCCAACAACCCACCGGGACTTTTTTATAAAATAACTTTATAAAATTTAATAATTAGCGAAATAATCGTGCCAAATTTTTATTTGGCAAACTAACCTTCTAAAAGCGGTGAATCATTCACCGCTTTCATAATATATCGTACTGCTATTAAAGACGGTGAACCATTTACCGTCTTATTTATACTTATCCATTTAACAATCATATTCCCTTTCTCTCTCCTCCTTCTAAAGGCGGTGAATCGTTCACCGTCTTTAAAAGTCTTAAATTTTTTTTTGAATACGGTGAATAATTCACCCCTTTTAGAAGGTTAGTTTGCCAAAAATAAATTTGATAGGATTATTTTCTAAATTATAAAATTTTAAAAAATTATTTTATAAAAAAGTCCACCCACCCACCAACCCGTCCAAAACCCAATCCGAAGTTGCTGTGACCTGTGGCCTGTGCATGTGGGACCCGCTCACGTGGAGTCCACGTGTCAGCATCACAACCGGTGATACGATAAATGCCACATTAATTGATAACTTTTTTTTTTTAAAAAAAAGATTTTAAACCGCGGGGTGAGGCCCAGTGCGTGCGATATGGAGTTCAACGAGGTTACGGCACTCATGCAGTGCGGCCTACGTGGCACACCCCATCCTCAGCGGATAATAAGCACGTGTGAGGTCCACGTAGAGTCCACGACGAACAACCGACACCCGTGCGCCGGGTGCATTAGCATCTCATCTCAGTTCTTAATCCAACGGTGGTGCACTGATGCACCGATACACCAGGTGCACGGACAATTTACAGAATTTAAAGGATAAGGGCGAAATTACGAAACTGACCTTGCCATCGTACTCGCGTCGTTGGAGCACTTCGGGGGCGATATACGCCGGAGTCCCCACCGTCGATTTCGGCCTCGAGTGGAGCAGCGACGACTATTCAAAAAAAAAAAAAAAAAAAAAAAACAAATATATATATATATATAATAAAAAATATATTTAATAATATATTTTTACGGGAATTTTTAAAAATTATTAAGAATAAATGGAACCTTCGAGTAACCGAAGTCGCAAATCTTAAGGCGGGGCGCGGGGTTCCCATCCAACAGAGTGTTCTCGAGCTTCAAATCTCGGTGACATATTTGCTAAAAAAAATAAAAATAAAAATTATTTTTACAAACATTATATATTTATCAAATAAATTTAAATTCTGGATATTTTAGATTTTATTTTTTGTTTTATTTTACCATGAAATGGCAGTAGCTGACGCCGCATATTAGCTGCTGAAAAAAATATCTCGCCTGTGAAAAAAAATAAAAAAAAAGAAGAGAATTTTACTAAAATTAGACAAATTAATAATAGTAATAATAATGAGGCAAAAGTGCGCAGGGACCCCTCAATTATCCCATTTACACATCTTCTACGTTATGTAATTTATTTATTTATTCTTTTCTTAAATTAAGCTACAGATGCAGTTAATGGAACAGTAAATTGGTTAAATTCTACAAATTCGAGTGCTTTCTCAGCTGATAATAATACAACTCAAAATTGCATTACATTTTACCAAATAATGGCAAAAAAATAAGCTCGTTGATTTTCATGAACTTTTAATTCAAATTTAGTAAAATTACTCAAATCAAATCGAGGGAGCAAATTTAAATGGCGTATAGTTGAGGGGGGTTTTCCGTGCTTTTTTTTATTAAAAAAAATCAAAATCGTCGTACCTCGTCTTCGCTGAACCGCCCAGCGGTGCAGATCCGATCGAAGAGCTCGCCCCCCGCGGCGTACTCCATCACGATCGCGAGATGCGTCGGCGTGAGCACGACCTAAAACCAAATCACAAAACCCTAATCACCCCCCAAAATCGAAACCCAAAACCACGATCGAAATTCGAAACCCTTGAAAATTTGCGGATCCCCCGAACCTCTTTGAACCGGATGATGTTCGGATGCCGCAGCGATCGGTGGTTGATGATCTCCCTCGCCACGTTCTCGTCGATCTGCGGGGGGGAGGGGAAGGGACACACGAAGAACACGAGGGATCAGGGCCGTAGGATCGAGAATCGAGGGGCGAAATGAGTCGATCGGAACCCTAGTTGTTACTTACCTTTTGGCCCCTGGGGATGTACTTCATGGCGACGAGCTCCTTCGTCTCCTTGTGGCGCATGAGGCGCGCGACTCCGAAGTTGCCCGAGCCGAGGTCCTTCAGGAGCTCGTACTTGTCCATGGCGATCGAAGGGAGAGGTGAGGGAAGTGGTTAGGGTTTTGGAGGGTTCGGAGGAGGAAGAAGAAGATAAAGAAGAGAGAGAGAGAGAGAGAGAGAGAGAGAGAGAGAGAGAGAGAGAGAGAGAGACTATACGATGCAATACGGAGACGAGTGGGGTGGGTGCGGTGTAATTTAAAGAGGTCGGGGTATAAGTGAGAGAGAGAGAGAGATAGCGCGCACGTGCACGTGCGAGAGGCGTAGGAGAGAGAGAGGGAGCACGTGCGAGAGGAGTAGGGAATTTGGATAGATTATGGTGCACCGTGTGTATAAACATCTTATACACCACACCTATGAAAAGCTGTTCCAGAGGTCTTAAAAAAAAAATCAAAATGGCACTTATTTTAACAATTGTCCTTTTCCTTTACCCATTTTTATTGAGATTATGTGATGCTTTAAAATAGAGTTTTAAATCCAGTAATTTTTTATACATATAGATTTTTTAGATAGTGTTGATCATATTCGACTGGTTGAATTTGGATTTCAAAGTATTCATCATTAAAATTGATAAAAACATACAAAATTTATCTAAACAATGGATCATTTTGAATCAACTATCCAATCTTTTAAAATTTTGATCTTATCATCAACCTTGCAATTTATATGATTTGAGCCAGTCAACGGTATTTTGATTTCAAAATTTGAATGCGCCGTCTATGTTTACAGATTTAATTAACGTATTTCATATAATTCTTATAACTATAAATTCATTAAAAAAATATAATAATTTTAAATTTTGAAATTAAAATGCTATTAACTGACTTAAATTAAATAAATTGAGAGATTTAATAATAAAATTAAAATTTTAAATGATTGGGTATTTAGCTTAAAATGATTCAGAATTTAGATAAGCTTTGTACTATTTTATCTTAAAAATGGAAAGTAGTGCATAAGTCATACAGATGCACCTGGTGCAGGGAAAATTTCTGGGGATGTAGATTGCCGCGTCAGCAGGCTTAGATCGGATCGGACGCAGTGGCTGCTTTCTTATTTTAATTTATTTTATTTGTTTAATAAATCATCCGTTTAGGATGTCCAAATATTGGCTTTAGGGCAAAGAGTCGCTTAAATTGGTATTCGTTTTTAGAGATGTGGGAGTTGGGTTCGGCTCGTCTGAGTTCAAATAGTAGTGTCATTTTTACTGAATCTACTAACACCTTCAAATAAGAAAGTTTTATATTACGCACAGCATCGAGTTTTTCAATTTGAGGGCTCTCGTCAGTTCAGCATAGAGTTTTTTCGGTTCAAAACTAGCCGAGTCATTGCTATTGGCTATTTATTATTAGGCTAAAATAGGTCAAACTTTCTGTCCCGTAACAATAGGTCCAGAAGACTAATAAGTTGAATTGGGTTAGCCTAATAAGTTGAGTGGGGATGTGATCCACAAGAAACCCAACGGCAAGAGGCTCAACAATAGACCCAACGTCCAGGTGGGTTGAGTCAGGTCGAAGCCCGCAAGCGCTATGGCTGAGCCCTTAAATGCGATGGGTGCGTCCTTCCTATCAGCACGTGCTTTTGGGATAGTTGGTTAGCACTTACGATCCACAAGTGGTATCAGAGCCAGTGGCGCGGGTTCGATTTCCACATGCTGTATTAACGGTGCAGGTATTGGGGGGGGGGATTGTTGGCTATTTATTACTAGGCTAAAATAGGTCCAACTTTCTGTCCCATGACAATAGGCCCAAAAAACTAATAACTTGAGTTGGGTGAGCCTAATAAGTTGAGTAGGGGTGTGATCCACAAGAGACCCAACGACAAGAGGTCCAACAATAGGTGGGTTGAGTCAGGTCGAAATCCGCGAGCGCTATGGCTGAACCCTTAAGTGCGATGTGTACGCCCTTCCTATCAGCACGTGCTTTTGGGATAGTTGGTTAGCGCTTACGATCCACAATTGCTAGGTACGCCCTTCCTATCAGCACGTGCTTTTGGAATAATTGATTAGCGCTTACGATCCACAATTGCTAGGATCATGCCAGCTCTAGCTCAATAATATGAAGAGAGGAGTTACTACTTATTTGACCTTAAGAATAAGGTTATGAAACATATGTATGCATGATAGATACCAAATTGAGATTTTTGATGGTCTAGTTCAAACTAAAATAGCCAAATTTATGCTAAATCGAAAAAGGAGTCCAAAGCTCTTCTTTGAACATCTATACATTTTTAGCCTTTCGTAGCATATCGAAATAAAATAAAAAAAAAAACTTTTGCTCGGTATATTCGTCAATGCATCTATTCTGTCAGAATGGACGGTTACATAATTACATCAATAGACGGCGATGCTATTACTAAATTCAAAATTAAGGCAGATAAATTTTTTAAAATCTAATTATATTTCAAACTTAATTTAATTAATTTAATGAATCTAATCTGTTTTTAAGTAGTTATATATTTGTTTACCTGACTATGGAATCTAAAGGGTGATGGGGCTCGAGCTTGCTATGTCGGCCATGAATAATAAAATTTAAAACATAAAAATAAAATAATATAAAATAATTTGATGATAAATTAATGGGATACTTCAAATACCACCCCTGTGGTTTCGTGCTTTCTCACTTTAGTGACCTGTGGTTTAAAACGTATCACTTTAGTACCCTGTGGTTTGGTTATTTTTTTTTTGTTATTTTTTCGTTAAATTAATGAGAAAGTTAAAACTACAGAATAATAAAGTGAATATTCGATAAATCATAGGTGGGATATTTGAAATTTTTTCTGTATAATTTAACGAAAAAATTAACAAAAGATAACAAAAAAGAGAATAACTAAACCACAGGATACTAAAATGATATGTTTTAAATTATAGGATACTAAAGTGAGAAAATACGAAATTACATGGATGGTATTTGAAGTTATTTCTATATTAATTAAGGAGGAGTACAAGGAAAGGGAGGGGTGAGGTGAGGGGTGGTGGTCTCGTGGAGTGCACAGTAAACCCATCCGCACCCTGCGGCATGGGGAAATGGGTTGGTTCCGGGGTGTTGGCGTTGACCAACGATCTCACATAACTCTATTATTATGTGGATTAATTTTTATTTTATTTTATTTCGTGCAGGGCCTACGCATAGGCAAAGTGGTGCTCCTTTTGCTTAACTGGAGCTTCTATAAAAGTGTTGATGTAAAAATCGAAAAGCCTTTGTGAGACCCCAGATAGTCTTATATATAAGATACAATAGGGCTAGAACTCTTAACCCGGCTTAAACATTTTGGGTGGTGGCAAAACTCAAGAGGTTAAGAGAGTTAAGCGTGCTAGGACGAGAGTAGTCTTAGAATGGATGATCCTGTGAAAAATTGGGGTGTCACAATTGGTATCAGAGCTAATTACCAGCCGGAAGTATGAGATGAGTCTCGGCTGAGCCAGGGTCGGAATGACAAGGCTAGCGAGACGAGTCTCACATCGCCTGGTACTTGTGAGTCTGAACCTGACGAGAACGTCATGACTTAAAGGGGGGAAGATTGTAAGACTCCAGATAATCCTATATATAAGATATAATAGGGCTAGAACTCTTAACCCGGCTTAAATATTTTGGGTGGTGGCAAGACCCAAGAGGTTAAGAGAGTTAAGCGTGTTAGGACGGGAGTAGTCCGTCCTAGGATGGGTGACCCCCTGGAAAGTTGGGGCGTCATAGTCTTTTTTGCTAAATTTTATTCAGTAATTTTCGGCTGTGATTAAAATAGAAATTTTAAATTAGAATATAAAGTAATTCTATCTTTATCTCCCGTAATATCTTATTACTGTATAGGGTGGATATTTTAGGGTACATTTTGGGGAATGTTAAGATTGATGGATTCCTTTGGTTAAATCTAAAGAATGGTGTCCAAGTATAACGTATAATTTGACCTATTTGGTTGACTTCTTTTTCTTTTTTTTTAATATTTTTAAGAGAGAGCATTTAAGGGGCGGTGTATCTGAGTTTCTGACAAGCTTGGCATGTGCCATGTTTACACACACAGCTAGTTCTAATGTTTTAAGGGACGTAGTAGTGGGAGATTGTATTATATTTTATGAAATGTGGATATAAATATGAGAAAAAGGGTGCTTACAAAAGGTTTCTGTAGTCTTATAGATTATTTTATTTAGTATATATTGCTGTAATATTAAATATTAAATGTTCTTTGAAGAAGTGCTTTGACACTTAAAATGGGCTGTTGTGAGTGAGAGAGAGAGAGAGAGAGATGTAGAGCATTTAATTTGAAAACCTTTTTTTTTTTTAGAGAGAAAGATAGCATGTTACCTGTTTCGTTTATTTTTTTTAGAAATAAACTTAGCTCGAAATGAGAAGCAACTAGACTTCGAACTTGAGACTTCGGATACCAACCATTGAGCCTTTTGCCACTTACGCTAGGGACGGTCTGTCTAATTTGAAAATCTTGGTTGTGAGTTTATCCCTGCTAGCTGAAATTTTGCTTATTTAAGTTACCGCTGATTAAAAAATAATAATAATATTTTTATCAGAATGGCTTTACACCTTTCTATTTCCATTGCAAATAAAAGCTTCGATTTAAAGCTTATGCTTTTGATGCACATTTCAGGTTCTTATTATAACAAAAGCACAACATTTTTGTTTGTCAAGTATATGACTTCTATGGTCTTCGATGCTCATTTCACCTTCTTATTATTATAACAAGAGCAAAATATTTTTGTTTGTCAAGTATTTGACTTTTATGTTCCAAAAGTCAGGCCAAAACAAGCACTTAAGTTTTCTTAAGCTCAAATAGCACGAATAGGTACATCTTTGCAAATTTCAACTTTTAAAATTCATTAAATCTGATTAATTCAGCCAGTAAACAGTGACCAATTTTAATGAATTTATTTGTCGCTACTAAATTTTGAACCTATAGTAATATCATCCCCCTTATATAAAAAGGTAAGTGAGGCCATATTTCATGTGATCACATGGGCATAATAAATTGAGGTCAACACTTTGATTTATTGCCAGGCAACATTCCGCAGAGTACAATAAAAGCTAAGCTAGCAAGCTAGAAGGGATTCATTCATCATCAGACATTGACCATGCTACAGCAATAAATAGGACCCAAAAAGAAACCATGTGTGTATAATATATAACCCAAAAGGAAAAGGATATTGAAAAATAAAAAAGGAAAAAAGATTAAAGCTTAGATAACTGAGAAGCCACATCAAATTTATATCAATCAATATCCAACTTCATGAACCTCAGAATCCTAATTTTCTACCTGCCCTGTGGCGGGAGGTCATGTGGGGCCGAGTCATGTTCGAAATGGCGTGGAAATGGATGGGCCGAGTCATGTTCGAAGTGACGTGAGGCTGGTGGGACCGAATCATAATCGAGACTCGTGGGCGTTGTATCTATACATTTTAAGTGAATTGGTTGCGTATTTCTAACAGCTCGAGCTTTTGAGATTAATGGTTAGCGCCAACGATCCGACAAGTGGTATCAGAGCCAGAGGTCACTGGTTCGATTCCCGCATGCTACAAATATGTGCAGGTGCTGGAGGAAGAATTGTTGACTTAAATAGCCAACATCCTGTGGTGGGAGGTCATGTGGGACCGAGTCATGTTCGAAGTGACGTGAGACTGGTAGGATCGAGTCATAATCGAGACCCGTGGGCACTGTATCTGTACGCTTTAAGTGAATTGGTTGCATATTTCTAACAGCTCGAGCTTTTGAGATTAATGGTTAGCGCCAACGATCCTACAGTAAGTACATAATCGCTTTTCTGCGTGATGTTTCTCCCAAATTAAGAGGATAGAATAGAATAGACTATTTTTCGCAAGGAATAGTTTCGAAAATGGCGAACATAACAATCACACGAAGAGGCAGGGATACAAGAAAGAATTTCAAAGAGGGGGTGGATAGCTAAAACTTTTAACTCATATTTTGGAAATTTGACAGAAAAACTAACATGCACATCATTTGATAATTTACGGGGATACATGTAAATAACCAAGGATTTAGGGGCTGAGTCGTTACGGAAAGATTTCAAGGGTTAGATATGCAAAAATACAATCTAATGTACAGTGGATTTGAGCTGTAAATTCATGGGCATGCAGGTATAAAACCACATTAGCTCACTTTAACCAGGTGAAGAATTTTACCTGTCCAACGGTTGCAAAAATGCCTTGGTCTTTTCTCGGGCATTATCCAAAACTGATTAGCAATCTCGAGAACATATGAATCTTCATATATCAGTTTTCTCACTAGATGCGCCCACAGGGTCACAAATGGCGGATTTAGCATTGGCGTCCATATCGCCGGATACCTCATTTTTTGGTTCTGGATCCATTACTTGATTCTCGAGTTTTCCTTCATTCATTCCTCCACTATCACAAGCAGCCTCGGTTAATGGTCCAAGGGCATGCTGTGATGAAACTTGAGCTCCCCCAGCACCATTTGAAACAGTTTTGTTCTCATTAGCTTCGGTTGCTTCTGTAACCCCTGAATTACTAACAGTTGGTTGATCATTCGCTTTCGACTCATCCAAATCCTTCGTATCCGCATTGCCAACCTCTTTGGTTAACAACTCATCCACATTAATGGATGCAGGATCATTACCGTTACCCTGCTTGGTGCTATCTTGCGAGTCGCTAATCTTTGTGCTGCTGACTGTTTGTTCAATTGCCTGTTCTGGTGCCTGCACTTCTTGGTTTTTTTCCTTCAGTGAAGTCGATGAGGTTCCTGAATTTACTACTGGGGGTGAAGGAGCAGTAACAGGCCGGACATGCCGAGCATTTAGAGATTGTTTTATATTTATGGTACCTGCTAAAGACGGTTTAACAGTTGCCACTGAACTGGAAAGATTTAATCCTCGGGGCCTAATATGAAAGGCGCTCTTTGATTGCGCGGCTTTCAACAGGGAGGCGGCAGTGGAAGGAGTGGCGATCCGGCCCCCCGCAGCAAAGGCTGCAGCTTGTATCAAAGGATTGGGGCCGATGGAAGAAGCTTTTGTGTTAGAGGCTGCTTGTTTCTTTGAGGTGTTTAGGGGCTTGATTAGAGGGTTTAGAGTTTTCTGAGGCACCAATGGTTTTGAACCCTGGAGGAGTTGGTTAAGTGGGTGAGGGGTCGAAGATGGTGTTGCCTCGGATAATGTAGCTGACATTGTGGAACTAGCTTGAGAGGTTAAATTTGTTGCACCTGTTTCGAATAATTGAAACAACTTTTTCATAAGGTTAGTACACAATTTTATGCAGATATACTGATTTCACAAACAAGCTACCCATGTCGAGAGAAAGACGGAGAAAGAGAGCCTGGTTAGAGTAATACTGACCTGATAAGAAAGTTGGCAAGCTTCCCGTCATAGGCATATTGATGGCCAATGAGAGTGCCTTTTGTGCAGCCTTTCTCTCCTCAGAGCTAGCTAAACTGCTAGATTTATTGCCGTTGTTTTGGTTTAGAGATGCCTGGCGTTTGATGACACCCCATCTCTGGACATTCAGCAAATAGCATGTCATTGGTAATAGTACTCAGAGGAGGCAGTAGTTAGAACAGGCAAAAGCTTGGTAAGAACTATCCAAGAACATTAGCAGTTAAGTTCCACGAAAAAATCCTTCTCTTCGTCACATTACACACATTCTTCTGCGTTCTCTCGTCGATGCAGTACAATGTTCTAAAAGAAACTAAAATGTGCCACTAACTTTTCCATGATCCAAGAAAGTGGGTGACTTTTTCATCTTCCAACAGCAATCTCTCATGAGCAAAGATGCATTTTTGCAAAAAAAAACCTTCTAGAGAACTTGGTGAGTAACAATAATATAAAATGGGCTGATTTTTGTTTTGTTATGAAAATTTTTGCCTTACATATAATATGATTTCAGTGTAAATGCGATAGCACCGATGTGAGAAGGATGATAAAAAAAAAAAATGCTAGAAATCCTACAATCTAAAGATGACTTGGATGCTAGAACCATCATTCTGAAATTTTGTATCAGATTACCAGATCTCAGCTACTTCCCTAACATAGCACTAAAAATTTCACAACTACAGATTAGATCAATGTAAACTCAAGAAATAACAGATCCATCAACTTTGGCCCAAATGTAAGCAAAGATACTGGGCAGTAGTACCTGAGACAACTGCGAAGGTGTTCTGTCGTGCTTAAAATCCCCTTTTAAAATACTAGCCCAATTCCCTTCGCCACACTTCTGAACAGCAGCTATTAATTCCATATCCTCGTCTTTGGTCCATAGTTTCCTCTTCTTCTTGGGGGGCCCACTTGATGCTGCTGGCCCATTACCATCCAATTCTTCAGCAGTTGTTCCAATTGGTAGGGACTGTTTTTGATCAGTTATGTTTTGGGCTAACGGGGCTTCGGCATTTGTATTAATGGGGCCCGGTTCAGAGCCCGAAGAACATACAACCTGTTAATGTATTTAACAATAACATCATAAAGCCATTAGTCATGTGTAATCTCGCAAAGGTTATGTCTACTAAGTACTGGCTAAGTGGCTATTTGGAAAGAGAACTTTGTATTTATCATAATAAGATCTGACAGGGTGCAAGCGCACATGGACATACGGAACTTTGCAACTTGCAAAGCAGTTGATTCATCAAATTGAAACCAAACAAGTTAGAATGTTTTGTTGAGGACTAAACCTTGACACAAGCTGCCACCTCAGATGAGGTTTCCTCATCGGCAACAGGAACAGCTTCTACTTCAAATTCCAGATCACTTTCATCATCCTGAATTAACAATGAACAAAGTAATATTATTAATCACGATAAAGCTATATGCATACCAATACAGCCTGCTTTGCCAATTCCCATAACAAGGAGAAAATAAGATTGATTCTCTCTTTTGATTCAGAAATAAGAAAATTTTTACACACCAAATTATGCAGTAAGAAAGTGATAAATTGGAACACAAGGTGTTAAAGTGAAATCCGGTTATACCGCAAGGGGCTATTTAAAGTACTCCTCTATTCAAAAGTTTGAGGTCTGTTTGTATTCATGCACATCTTGTTTAGCATATAACTTATGTTTACTTGGTAATTGGTTGATGGGGAGTATGAAAAGATGTCTACAACTGCACTGTATATACATATTAATCTACGTCATTTTCATGAAATGGAGTAAAAGCAAAATGCTAACTTGAATTTTATATATATATATAAACCCCTCCTTTACAGTTTATCACTGGATAACTTGTTCCAACATCGAAACAAGGTAAAGTTTAAGCGTGGTCAATAAACAAGGTAAGACAATGTTTAACAAACCAAAAGCTCAGCTCCATCATCAATTTTCTCCTGCAATATGTGCTTGTAAGCCAAATGTCTCCATATCATCTGATATTCACGAGCACTAGTTATACCAGTCGAAGTTCTTTTCACAACCGTATTCCAATCCACTTTCGGACTGGCAAATTGAGAAACTTCCTGGAGAAGCGTAAGAATTGTTGTTGCCGGGTACCTAGAAAAACAGTTTTAATGAAACAGCAAACAGCACTTAGTTACTATATTTTAAATTCTAGAATCGGCAAGACAATATTTCATACAAATGTTGGTTTTTAAAGGAAATTCTGAATATACTGGTGAATACAATGCAACCATAATTCGTACCAAATTCTTCGGCTCTACAGTCATAAGTTTCGTATCAATTCGATTTACGACCAAATTATGCACCATCCTACCAGATTATAGGGAACTACCCAAAACAAGTCCACAACTAACAGATGCAAGAACCAAAACCTAGCTTGAGAAAAGGAAAAATTGTATGGTAGGCCATTTGAAATTGGCCTCCTCAATTTTTAATTTCCTTTTAAAGTGACACACCCTCAACTTTTGAATTTTAGTTTTGAGTGATCTGATCACATAAATTAGGAATTTTACCAAATCCAACAGTAATTCGGTTAAATTTAATCGCTCTAATCACTTTTTATCAAATAAAATGAAACCAATTAACAGCTAATAGCTCCTTAGAGCATTTTTACCTCGAGAACACGAAAAAAAACCTAGGATTTTCTCACTCAAGGAACCCTAAACAACACCAAAATGGAAGATGCTACGATCAAATCTATGCGATCAATTGAAGAAAGGTAACTAAGCGATTCACGAAAGGACGACGAAGAGAGGGACCTTTGGAGGAGGAGGGAGACGTCGTCCTCGTTAATGGCGGCCTTCTTCTCGGTCGCCATGGCCGAGTTCGGGGGAGGGGGGAGAAGTGGAGAGATCGATTTGAGGAGGAGGTGGAAGAGGAGGAGGAGGAGAGCGCGGAGAAGAAGCAGTGAGCGAAGTGGAGATCGGCGAACTCGGACCCGGTCGAGATCACCGAGCCGGGAGAAATTGATTACTCGGTTGAACCCGTTTCGGTTTAAAAGTTACTTATTAGCTACAATATACGAGGGGCTTTTTTTTGCATTTAGCTCATTCAGAAAAAAAAATTTACAATTAATTTTATAAAATTTATATTTGTAAGATTGATCATATCCCCGCCACGGAAGCACCATGCGAGCATGACAGTCTAGATTTTGGACACCGTAAATCGTTCACCGTGTCCTTCCTAAACACTAAACCTCAAATATTACTTAATACCGTGGTAAGAAAATATGGGACACGATGAATCATTCACCGTGGACGGTGAATGGTTCACCAGGTTCAACTTAACCTCCACCGCCATCCACGCTTGTGTGGCGCTCGCATGGCGGGGATAGGATCAATCTTACAAATATAAATTTTGTGAGGCTGTAGAAAAAAATTTCTAAGAGGACTAAATACAAAAAAAACTCACATACAGAAAGTGTAATTTTTTATATAAATCCACAATTTTTCAGATAATTGCAAAGTAGTTTCTACCAATTTTTTTAGCTAAAAATATGAATTAATTAGGATACGAACTTAGGACCGCGGTATCAATTATTAAATGCTTAACAAACTGTGCTAGATACGGTTGGTAGTAGAGATTTTAATTTTTTTTTAAGTCAAAATTTAGGGGCATATATAAGCACTAAAACTTTGGGAACTTTTTGACTGCAATAAAATCTGAAAAGTTGGGGGCTTACATGAAAGTATCCTTTTTAAATTTGAGTCCGGTCCAAATCGATTGGACCGGGCCGAGTTAGGCCTTTTAGGCCACAATTGGGTCGATAAAGGCCCAAAGGCCCATTAATCGCTGTTCCGCTCCTCGTCCCAAACCCGATGACTCCACCTCTCTCTCTCTCTCTCTCTCTCTCTCTCTCTCTCTACACCTGCTTCTGCTCACTTCTCCGCCTCCTCCTCTCCCTCTTCTCCCCCAACCATCTCCGGCGCCGGCGCTGACGATCCGCCGCCATTTCCGGCGAAGCTCCGGCGATATCCATCATACCTCATCATCTCTTCGTTTTTCTACCTCCTCCGATCGCAGAACCGTAAACCCTCGCTTCGCGTTGCATTAGATCGCGCTCATCTACGCCCAATCTGAGGAGAAGATCCGGTAAGCGAGATCCCTATTTCTCTTCTCTGATTGTACGTTACTGGGGGTCGTTTTGATGATGAAGCTCTAATTTCGTTATTTGTGTGTAAAGGAAGCGTCGTAATCGATCTACCATATTGAAGCATGGATAAATTGGTGGAGTTTGGGAGAAAAGCTTGGTTCATTGTTAGGGTTCTATCCGGGTACGAAGAGAGGAGAATCAGATCTTACAGGTTGCAGCTTCAGAAGCGGATCGAACAGGTTGTTCTCATATCTAATTGATGCAAAATTGTTTCATGTAGAGCTCTTTCGTGGTGAGAAGAAATAGAAAAGCTTAAGATGTCATATATCTTTACTCCCATATTTTGAAATTGCTGTGCTTAAGTAGCATTTTGTAATGTAGTGCGTATTTTCTGAGTGCGATGTGTTGTGCTTTAAATGGTTTACTGATAATCATGTATAAGTGCGCTTTCCCGCATGGTTCTGAAACAACTTCTCTAGTTGAGAAGATTTTCAGATGGTGGGCTACACAAAACTCTAGTAGTTCTGGTGGAAAGCAATTGAGAGGATTTAATGGAAAATCATAATGGTTTCTCAACCTACTGTATCTGAATAACACCTCTGCAAAAGTTCCAATCACACCAAATAAGATGCAAATAAGCCTATTTGTAAAAATGATTGTCACAGTGGCATCAGTGTGAACCTCTTAAAATGACATTGACATTGCATTATAGGACTTCCCAACGACTTCCATTTTGGTGTGTACACCGCTTATGAACTCCATGTTCTATAAACATGGTTCTGGAATTGGCATATGCTGATTTCTTAACGCTTACTTATGACAGTGACACAATTTCTGGCACTGGATAATTTAAATTTTCTACATAATGTATGGTGGTACAAAATAAAACAATTTACAACATATTACAATAGAAACTCAACTAGTTATTTGAAATGCTCTATTTTATATTTATCTTTTTAATGCATTACCTTTTCTTTTATGTCATATTCTTTCATATTTATAATGTTTGGATTGCATTTGACTCGCTTGCATATGTATCAGCATACGGACCTGTTAGATACTGCATAGTTTCTATATGATTTCCTAATGATTTGCACATAACCGGTTTTAGGATGTTGGCATTTTTAACTTTTCTACCTTTAACATGTATACATTTATCCGAGCTTTACTCATGCTATGTATTGGTTTTATAACTTATTTTAGATGTATGGCGTCCATGTATGGACCAGCATACCAGTTAGGCATTATAAGATGGCTTGACCATCTGTAATCTACTTGGCACCTCTTAAACTCATTTTGGAGGAGGGCCAATCTTCATTATCGGGCCCACTAGGAACCTATGAGCTAATCTATTGCAAGAAAATCTAACAAATGCCTCTCTACTAGGTCGTCTGAAAAGATAAGAATATGCAAAAATTCTATCCGAATGTCTAATATTACAGACATGGGAAGGGTATAGATTAGCGAATTCATGTAAAATTAATCCTCTAGGCTGAAAGTTTACAAGTTTCAGAAAGATGGTATTAGGGTGGCTATGATATTTGAGATGGTCTCGAGACTGAAAAGTAGGTGGTTGGTAGCAAGATGCTTTTCGGTAATGAATATGCTCTGAGAAGTACACAGATAAGCCTCTTGATTGTGGGTTTAAAAGTTTCTAAAAGATGGGATAAGGGGGGATATGATATTTTGGGTATTCCTCAGGACTGGAAAGTAGGAAATGGGTAGCAAGATGCTTTTCGGTAATAAATATGCTTCAAGAAGTATTATGAAGAATTAAGGAGATGCAGCAACCAAGAGAATGAAGAGAGCAGGTAGCCTTGGATTGAAAATTCTTGAAGTTCTTCTAATCAGTAAACAGTAGCATGCATGGTTATAAATAGAGTATGTCAGAATTGTTTGCATATATCATATGCAATGAGCTGGACCTAATAATACTAACCCAGTCCGCACTTATTTGATAGGTAAATTTGTCGATCGTTGTACACTAGGGTTCAAATGACTATTTTTCATTGTGTTTTTGTCCATCGTTTTCTCTTATTTCTTTTCGATCTGGAGTGTTCAATCAACTATTCTCTTGCTTGATTGTTTTGGAATGTAAAATAGAAAGAGACTATGTTGCCTGAGGAGAAACAGATGAATATGTACTACAGCAAGTTTTATTGCACATTGTTCAAAATATTTGCAATCTTAATACATAGGTAAGTACCTAATGTTATAAACAATCTAATAGTTTTAGTCGTTCAGTTATAATCTGATGTCATTCCATGCTTTTCATTCCTTCATTGTGCTCATATTCCTGATTTAAAATTAATTATTTGTATCATCTGTTCAGTCACAAACTAGGAAGCAAGAATTGAGAAGGATACCGGAACAGGCTATTTTATCAGAGGTTCGTCGCATGGTCGAGGAGATGCAAGCACTAAACCGTCAGCTGGATGAAACAGTAAGTTATCTTTTCACAACATACATCATTTTATGTATTTGGTTCATCTATTCTCTATAGATTTTGTTTTCTTACTGAAATTTTAAAGAGAAGGATAATTTAGTAACTTTAGTGTATCTATTTAAAAAATTGGAAATTTGGCCTTATAATATTCTGTGCCGCTCTATTGCTCAATTTTCAAATGTGGAAGGCCAAATATATTATTTTTGTGAAAATAATCAATCTTTTTGTGATATTGCAACTTTAACCATTTCTTTTTTTTTTGTTTCGTAGCTTTGGGTTAAATGTTCTTTTGTAAACTGAAATGCCTTTTACCCACGTATGATAAATACTTGCACTTGAGTTATAGCCAGGGAAATTTCGGTCCATTTGAAGGTACTTTGATCCAATATCGTAGAAACGAAAAAAAACAAAAAATGGATTCTTTTTCACTATTCTTATTCCGCAAAATCATGAAAAAAAGAGGGAAAAAAAAATCAGTGGTTGCTTCTGTCAGTTGAATGTCAGTGGCATTACTTTGTGGTAACATTTCCCTTCCACAGGAAGCTGCAATCGAAGAATACTTCAAACCGATCGATAAGCACGCACAGGTAATAATGAATATGCAACTCGAGAAAGAGGAAAAGCAAATGAAGGAGATGGTAAAAGCCATGCAAGAGCAAATGATGGCGCAGCGGGAGATGGCGATCAAGCAAATGGAAGCCGCTAATCTAAATACAAACCAGCCCGATCAAAGTACACCCTCGACACATTCGAACCAAGACCAAGTCAAATAATCCTTCACCGAACTTTGTTGTATTTATCCTTTATGGAGGAATGTATGTGTATTCACTCTTTGCGCGCGCTCCATCTGGTTAGCAATAATAAGGTATAACAATTTGTATCAGAAATTTTGTCCTCTTTTCTCGGGAAAGCTCAAGTTTCTTGACATTGTTCTCATACCCTTGAGCTTTTGATCGTAGTAGCATATTTATATTTGAGAGATCATATGTTCAGAGCTTTTTCGAAATAGTTTTACTTAAACAGCATTTCCGTAGAAACTCAGCATGCTTTTTGGATTTGCTACTGCAGGGATTGGCTTTTGCTATGCTAAATTTTATCCTTCTGTTTAAAATAATCCGATTAAAATGCTTAAATATATAAAGTTGTTGCTCAATTATTGAATACACGTCACATCGATAGTTGACCTTTCCTGTTTTGTCAACGCACACAATATTGAACGGTGGCCATTATCTCGTGGGAAGCATGTGTGAATGAAGAAAATATGTCATATCTACAGTGCCTCGTGTTGCTTATGGGCCCTTGGATCTTTTTATGTATTGGACATAAATTGACGATATAGGGTGTGTTTGTTTCGCCTGATCTTAGAGTGCAAAATTACGCACTCTAATACTTTACACGCATGAGTTTTGGGTCGTGATAGAAGAGGTTGGAGATCGGTCTGTGTGTTCTGACCATAAACAGCGTGTCAGTCTGAAACAACAATTTTATTTTTTACAGAATAAAAGATGAATCAACGTATATCAAAACTTCACGACATTAACGATCATGCAACCATAGCAGAACCAGCAGGCCCTGGATAATAATATGTTTTTTATATCAATATCTAAATTGGAGAAAACTTTTGTTGCATTTTAACAGGTGAAGCAACAATTTGTCCAATTTAAGGCAAACAAACTACAAACTGTTCGGTCCATGGTCCACGTGGTACACATGGTGCTCCCAATAAGTCATCCACCCAAAACCCATCAGGTCCCAAAGGCCAAAACTTTTGCAGCCCCAAAGGTAAGTATCAATCGCAATTTTAGTAATCCCCAAAATGTTTCTCTCTCTCTCCTCTTAACTCCCTCCAAAACGTCTCTCTCTCTCTCTCTCTCTCTCTCTCTCCACAACATTATTCAAATCGTAGCCGTTAAAATCCCTCCCTCTGAATCTCTCTCTCTCTCTCTCACGCACGCACACTCCCCTTTCAATTTCAAATCTCCCTATTATTTTACTGAGGGGATTTTAAAAGCTACGGCGGAAACCAAACGCAGGATAGAGAGAGGCGACGACGATTCCACATTTCTAACCTTTGAAAAAAAAAAAAAAAAAAAAATCCTCTTCTCCTCTCTTTCGATTCCTAGGGTTTCCGCCCCCGATTCCCTCCCCCGCCCCCTTAACCCTAACCCTAAGCCCCGATTCCGGATACGAGAGGGATGAGCTCCCATGCGGTTCCCCACCAGAGAAGGATCAGCCACTCCTCACGCCGCGCCCCGGCGCCTGCGGCGGCCGCGCGGAAGCTCGAAGCCTCCGCCGCCGATGGCGGAGGCGTCGCGAACGGGAAGAGCTCCAAGCCCACGTCGCCTTCGAATCAACCCTCGTAAGAGATCCCTAGCTGTAGCTCCTTTGTTGTTTGTGGGTTGTTCATAGTTGTGTGGTGTTTTGGGCGGTTGCTGTAGGGGGGAGAGAACGGTTAAGAAGCTGAGGCTTTCGAAGGCGCTTACGATCCCCGAGGGCACGACGGTCTCCGATGCGTGCCGGAGGATGGCGGCGAGGAGGGTGGATTCCGTGCTGCTCACTGATGCTAATGGCCTCCTCTCCGGGATCGTCACTGATAAGGTTTTGATTCATCGGATCCATTTTTTTGCGTGTTTGGTTTGATGATAATTGTGAAATAGTTACTTAATTCGAGCTATTTAATAAAATCGATAGGATATATCCACAAGAGTGATAGCGGAGGGATTGAGACCCGAGCAGACGATCGTGTCCAAGATCATGACGAGGAATCCGTTGTTTGTCATGTCCGATACGCTCGCTATGGAAGCGCTGCAGAAGATGCTTCAAGGTTTGTCTATCCAGAAGATTGGTCCTTTTGATATATTTTAATTAGTTGCTTCTTTGTTCTTCCGCCGCTGTGGTTTCGATGTTATTTGGAAGCAACACTTGATTATGTGCTAAGAGGAACAGTAAAGGTACTACTTTTGTTTAATTGAGAGTTATTGTTGGGGAGGAGATCTCTGGGTAATTATTTCATGGTGGAGAACTCTGTTTATGATTATGGTTAGCGTTCTCTCTTTGTAGATAGATTTTTGGGTTGGGTGGAGAAATTAAAGTCGGAAAAGAAAAAGTTTTAGATGTAAAAGCCCTTTTGAATTGGGAAAGGAACATTTGCAGTTTCTTTGAGTGCTAGCCTGTCACAGTGTACTTGCAAATGGTCACTAAGCAAGTGAATATTTTTATTTGATTCTTCTTTTGTGGCTACCAATAACTTTGTTCTGATAGCTGGAGAGTATATGGAAAAGTGCTTTATGATAGGTAGGGATATTTGTTTGTATCACTGCATGCTATTCATGTTGCTAACAAAAAGTAGTTTTCCTTGTATGTCAAAGGCAAATTTAGGCACCTTCCTGTGGTGGAAAATGGTGAAGTTGTTGCCATGCTCGACATCACAAAGTGCCTCTATGATGCAATATCAAGAATGGAAAAGGCTGCAGAACAAGGCAGTGCGCTAGCAGCTGCTGTCGAAGAGGTTGAACGCCAGTACGGCAGCAATTTTTCAGGTGCATTGTAATTTCACTTATGTTGCTTCACCCTCATTTTATATATTAATAATCATGTAAATTTATCTGTTTAACTGCTTTGCCTCCTGTTTAATGCATCGATTCTTATTTTGCTGGCTGCAGCTCCTTATGCTTTCATAGAAACCCTTCGAGAAAGAATGTTTAAACCTTCTTTGTCAACCGTGATCACTGAGAACTCAAAGTACGTTTGGAACTGTATGCAAATGCTTTCGTCCTTAAGGATATCTCCAACAGTAATTTTCTTGAAGAAATCAGAAATAGTTGAAGTTTGATAAGTATTTCTATATGCAGGGTTGCAATAGTATCCCCTTCAGATCCTGTCTATGTTGCCACGAAAAAGATGCGCGATAATCGTATTAATTCTGTGATCGTCATGACTGGAAGCGCAGTTCAAGGAATTCTAACGTATGTTTTCTGCTTTGTTGAGTATTGCTTTGACAGTAGTTTGCTGTAGATTTACTGGCTCTGTTGTTTCCGTTTATTTTATATTCTGAAGTATACTTTTAAGGTGTTCATCTACACATGCTTTGTTGCAATTTTCTGCAGCTCTAAGGATGTGCTTATGCGAGTAGTAGCGCAGCATCTTTCGCCTGAGTTGACTTTGGTAGAAAAGGTTTGTTATGTCGAGTTCCTTTTGCAGAACTAAACTAGATTTTAGTTTATTCTAAATGCGTATTCTCTCTTTTTTGTCGCACTTGCTACTATATGATTGTAAGTGTCTAATTAAAGCTCTCTTGGTGCTTTTTTTTATCCTGCTTTTGCAAGAATGGTATACTTAATTAGTCTTTTAGCTGTGATCTCTGTAATTGCATCTCTTAGTTGGATTTTTGGATTCTGTGACTTTTTATCCAGGAGCTGGATATATTAAACTTTTTCAGAATATATCATACCAATGCTTGTCATTGGTTATTCAATTTTTCCCACTTCATTGCTAACTTGTTTGGCTATTCGCAAATTTACCTAGCAGTATGGTTGCTCCATTACAATTTGAACCTTACTAATTGTTTGAATTCATCTCTGTTCTTATAATATTTTAGTTGCTTCACTACCTTGGATTTATTATTATTATTATTTTTTCCTGTTGCTAAGTGTTTAGCACCAATTTTCTGTTAAGCTCTGAAGTATCTCACTGTAATACTTTCTATTGTTATTACTGAAGGTAATGACTCCGAATCCTGAATGTGCTACTTTGGACACAACAATTCTTGAGGCGCTGCATATAATGCATGACGGAAAATTCTTGCATATTCCCGTGCTCGATAGAGGTAACAATTTATTATAGAAGACAACTTTTTTTTTTTGGTTAATTTATATCTGTAACTAGCAAACATCTTTTTGCTTCTACTTATGTAATGTAACTACTTGAATAGATGGCAATATCACTGCTTGTTTGGATGTTCTGCAAATCACTCATGCCGCCCTTTCAATGGTAAGGATGACTATTAAAATGCCTTTTGCTTGAACCCTAAATTGCCCCTTTTTTGATTAGCTACATCTATGTGTACTGAAGGATTTATAAACTGCAGTTTTACAAGTTTTTTGCACATACACCTGGCCATTATGTAAATTTGCATAAATAGTCCTGCAAAGTTGGTGCCTGCATGCATTCCCAAACACAGTATATAATTGTGAGGGATATGGTGATTGCATGCATTCCCAAACGTAGTATTTACTTGCGAGGGGTATATTGGAGTAACAATTTTTGCTTTGATTCCTCCAGCAAGGGCATATGTGCAAGTAACATATGCAAAAAAAGGAAAAAGGAAAAATAAGAAAAATAGGAGACAAGTTCTAACATGCCATAGTGTATAACACTAACCATATTGTTTCTGCTGCTGTCAATCTACTTCTTATATATATATATATATATATATATATATATATATATATATATATATATATATATATATATATATATATATATATATGCAGGTTGAGGGAGGATCAGAAGCTGTAAATGGCATGGCAAACACAATGATGCAGAAGTTTTGGGATTCTGCCCTTAATCTGGAGCCACCAGATGATGAACTTGATAGCCGCAGGTTTTTCACATTTCAAACCCCTTTTCCCAAAAGTTTTTGCTTTAAAGTACTTATATTTTTTTTATCTTGTTTGTCTGCAGTGATGTTTCAATGTTGATGGCATCAGAATGTGCAGAAGGGAAGTATACAAATCCTCCTATTGTTGGTAACTCATTTGCCTTCAAGCTTGAAGACCGAAAAGGGCGTTTGCATAGATTCAACAGTGGTGAGTATGCAATCGTTTTGCTGTCCTTCGATGCAGGCCTGCTTGGCCATGCTTCTGATGCACGTTGAATCGCTTTTGTGCAAAGTGGAAGTGATTTAGCATCTAGGTTCTTGTGAATGCAGAAATATGCCCTCAGAATCACAAGCAATAATCTGAGGATTCTTGTGAAAGCGATCCTGCAGTGAGCTCTTCCAGCAGGTGATTTCACGTGCATCTGGGCCAATACCTGTTAATTGTCCTATTTATGGTTCCGTATATGACACTTCATGTTTTTTTAACTTCTCATTGCAGGTACAGAGAACTTAACTGAGCTTGTTACTGCTGTGAAGCAGAGAATAGGGATCAACGATGAGGAGAAAATTCAACTTCTGGTGGGTTTTTTAATTACTATGTCAAAAAAAAAAAAAAAATCATGTCAATGGATTGGTTTCAGATTTCTATGAATTTGGTTTTTGAACCAAAAAATTTACTCCCTTGGGCTCCCCACCAGTCTTAGAAACTATTGATCCTTTCTTTTGCAGTATGAAGATGAGGAAGGTGACAAAGTTCTCCTAACTACCGATGGCGACCTTACCGCTGCAGTGTATGTCGCGAGATCAGCTGGATGGAAGGTTAGTGTTTTTCTCTCAAGGATTTAATTTATGTAGTTATAAAGATTGAAGCTAATATACAATTTGCCGCCTTGTTTTTTGGGGGGGCTGCATTAGATATCATTATGCAAGGAAAAGTTGATTGAGATACCCATCTGTTACTTCTAGGTCATTCTAGATGGAATTTTTGATAGTGGAGTTTTTAATTTTATTTCTCCAAATCATCTATTCACGTATTCAATAAACCTCTGTTGATTTTCCAATTGGTTTACTTATTTCAGGTTCTGAGGCTTCAAGTTGATGACGTAAATGCTGAGAAGGAAACGGCAAAGCCATCGTCGAAACTAGCGACAGCCCAAAAAAGTCGGTGGACACCAATTCAAGTCGGGCTTGTTACAGGTGCAGTGGCTCTTACAACTATTGGTGTTGTGGCTTACTTGAAACGCTCAAATGTGTGATATCCTCTGAAAAGCAAGACAGAGTAGCCTTAGTGGGTAATTATGCAGCTAACTATTGAAGCTCTCCTGATCATATAGGAGATAAAATGCAGTTAAGTTAATTCAAAATCTCCATTAGAGAGAGAGAGAGAGAGAGAGAGAGAGAGAGAGAGAGTTAATAGTTTTATGGGGAGGGTGATTGAAAATTTGAGGATGTATGCGTATAAAGTCATAAAGAAATGGGTGATACCAATACGTCACAAAGACCAATACATTGCTTTTACCGAAGGGTGATACCAATACGTCACAAAAACCAATACATTGCTTTTACCGAATAGGAAAAAGCTTGTATTTTAATGCTCTTTTCCTGCATCTTTTACATTAATTTCTCTTCATCTTGTTTGAAATTTTGCTTGTGATCGTATTTGTAAAAATAGTTGTATGGATCTACTACACCTGAATAAGATGACAAGCATCATCCCAAGTATGTGAAAGCTTTGGAGATAAAAGCTTTGAAGTGTTGTCCACAATGTAAAATTATGCAATTACTGGGTGATGTTATTAATCGAACTGATCTTGATATGAACACATAGATTCATTGAATTTGGGCATTATGTATGTGATTGAATTTGATCAGATTTGGCAAATTTGATTTGCCTATTTATGTAGATATTAAAAGCTTGCCGTGGGCCCTGTTTCTTCAGCATCTATGTTGGCTCAGAAATTGTAAAGCCCCTTTTCTGGGCCAAAGCCACAGGAAATAACTTCTTTTTCCAAGAAAAATTTGCATTCTTGTTTCTCTTGTATGATCTGGATGTGGCTTACAAAATTTCAATTCATCTTTGAGCATCACTTACTTTTCAAAAGATTGTTCTCTCCTTCTTGGCTCCAAATAGATGTCTTTTTTTATGCCTATTATTACATGCACAAGAAATGAAGAAAACATCCCCACAATTTCTTTTCTTTTTTTTGTTAACTTTTTTGTGGGTCTTCTATAAAGCCAATAATTGTATTGTTCCACATGCTCATGTGAATTTGAAATCATTAGATGTTGATGATGATATTATATTACATAACATCCCCCACAGCATCAAAATGCTTCATGCAGGCTAAGTGGCACACATATCCATCTGTTTTGAACATGAAAAGTGAAGTCCCTTTTTCTCCATTCCTTGTTGTCTTTTCCTATGAATTTGTTTAACTTTTTATTTCTATTTGTCCTATGAAATTACCAGCTTGTACTCCAAAAGCTGGACTTTTTTATAAAATAATTTTATAAAATTTACTAATTAGCGAAATAAACATGGTGAATTATTTACCGCATTCAAAAAAAAAATTAAGACTTCTAAAAACGGTGAACGATTCACCGCCTTTAGAAGAAGGAGAGAGAAAGGGAATATGGTTGTTAAATGGATAAGTATAAATAAGACGGTAAATGATTCACCGTCTTTAATAGCCGTACGATATATTCTGAAAGCGGTGAATCATTCACCGCTTTTAGAAAGTTAGTTTGCCAAAAATAAATTTGATAGGATTATTTTTTAAATTATAAAATTTTAAAGGGTTATTTTATAAAAAAAGTCCCCAAAAGCTACTCTCTCTCTCTCTCTCTCTATAAGTCACGGGCCTTCATATTATTTTGGTTATTTAGGCTCTATTTCTCATATAAATATCACTTGATTTCTTGTATAAATGATCAATATTATGATTTGTATCACTATGAGGCTAATGTTCTGAACAAACATTAACATTCGTGGACTTTAGCGTGTTTGTACCAGCTGATGAAATTACTTTTCTACCCTTGTAATTTTGGAAATAGAACACTTGGTGTGCACTACAAGCATTATTTCGACCTAAAAAGACATGTGATTGTGAATCTCAAAAACTTACGATTGGTTATCTTTTGTTAGTTAATTTCTTCTTTGGCTTCTCAAAAGAATGAAAAGGCTGTTTAAAAAGAATAGCAACCTGACAATATGTTCTTTAAATTATTTATTCTACATATTGTGACAAATACCACTTTAGTGATAAATAACAACAAATTAGGCCTTACTTTTGCTTCTATTTTTAATAAAAAGTCGATATAATGCACTTGGCAAAAGAAAAAAAAAAGTTAAAGATTTTGTTGCAGAGAAAAGAGAAAAAAAAAGAGATTCTTAGCTCTAAAAGTAAAGTTGAATTCAGTACTTCTGATTCTAATACTACTGGAAAGAAAAATTGTTGAAAATATTTCAGTATAATATTATAGTACTATTTAGATAATATTTTATCATTCTGTAAGGTGAATTGATACTGTCAGAGCACATACATTATATTTAATCATATTTTGAATCTTTTTGCTCTGTCAATAGTAAATATCGCTCTGGCAATATCGGTTTTCTATTGTAAGGCCGCCAGAGGCCCAAAAATATGATTAACTATACTTGGGGACACAATATCAGTTTCTTATGGGCCTGTTTGTCCCCTCTTCTACTTCTGTATTTAATGGTACTAATTTCAGAAAAAAGCGTTTGACGTAACGAAAGATTTAGAGCTTCTGCTACAGTTAAAAATAAAAATAAAATTTTTGAGCCTCAAAAATGGAATTTCAAAGTGATACTTTTGATTATACTACAGTAAAATCCTTACAGGTCATATATTTTTATATTTTGAATATTTTTGCTCTGGCAATGCTAAATATCGTTCTGGCAATATCAGTTTCCTACTGTAAGGCCACCATAGAGGCCCAAAAATATGATTAACTACACTTCGGAACACAACCAAATTGCTCCTAAAAATATCCTCATAATAATTATGCAAAACAAGAGAGAGAGAGAGAGAGAGTCAGGTTGGGCTAAGTCACGTTCGAAATGGTGGGAGGTCGGGTTGGGTCGAGTCATGTTCGACGTCGCGTGAGGCTGATTGGACTGAATCACAATCAAGACACGTAAGCTCTATGTCTATACACTTTAAGTGAATTAGTGCGTATTTCTAACCGTTCGAGTTTTTGAAATTAATAATTAACCCCAACAATCCGACAAAGACACAACCAAATTGATCCTAAAAATATCCTCATAACAATTATACAAAACAAGAGAGAGAGAGAGAGAGAGAGAGAGAGAGAGAGAGAGAGAGAGAGAGAGCCAAATGGTGGGTCCATTGATGGAGCAAATTTCTCTGGGGCTTGGCGTAGGAGCTACCCCTTCTAAAGCGACTGGTAGTAGTAGGCATTGGATATGGAAAAGCGATGCAACAACCACCACCACACAGTTGGATGGAGATACACACAACCCTTTATTGGATAGAGAGAATGATTAACTACTAGTCTCTATTTACTGCTTTCCAAGCAATGCTCCCCAATCCTTATTGTGTTAATGTGCCTGGCACATGATGAGTTTGGTGGTATCATGATTCATGAGTGAGCTGGGTATTACTTTTTCTTATGCGCCTGTTTGTCCTCTCTTTTGCTTCTGCATTTTAATGGTACCAATTTTTTTTTTTTTTTTGAGAGAAACATAGCACGCTACCCGCTTCGTTTATTTCTTTTGAAAATAAATTTAGCTGGAAATATGAATCAATTAGGATTCGAACCCGGGACCTCGGGTACCAACCACCAACCCTTTTGCCACTTGCACTAGAGACGGTCGGTTTAATGGTACCAATCTTAGCAAAAGCATTTGATGTAACGAAAGATTTAAAGCTTCTGCTATAGTTAATAATAAAATAAGATTTTTGAGCCTCGAAAATGAAATTTCACAGTAATACTTTTGATTCTATTGCAGAAAGATGCTTAGGGGCCATATTAATAAATTAGAGCTTATGTTTGAGAAGTTCAAAATACAGATTAGTTTATCTTGCTTTCAGAGTAATCTAACTGTAAACTTTTGATATATAGAATATTGAGCATCTGCTTTTTGAAGTGGAGAAGTTATTTCAAAACTAGCGAAAATAAACACTACGAACATACGGAGTCTTTTGATACAAATGAGTTGCAAGGCGAAGGATAACTATCAAACTTAGGTGGCCTTTTTATGTCATCTTTAGGGTGAGGATAGATTTTGTTGATAGATACTTAAGACATTAAATTTATGGTTAAATATTGCTGAGGATTTCAAATCTAATAGAGTCACATTTCTACATCATCATCATTGAAAATAAGGTACAGTGGGCCCTCCCAGCTTTTCTCAAGGGATTAAGCTTTCCATGTGTTAATCATTCCTATTTCTTTTCATATTTATGAACCTTGTTTAGATCTTAAAACACACACACACACACAAAAAAATCAAATCATATTTTGCTAACCTTTTTTTTTTATAAAAAAGTATTGCTATAAAATTTACTAATTTTTATATATTATTAATGTATTTACATTGATTAATGCAGGCGAGGAATCCAAAGCATTTCTCTTTATGTTAATACTTAAAAGTTTTTTTCATATTAATTATTTGAGTTTTTACTAATAACAAAAATGATAACAATTAACAATCCGCCTTAGGGGGCATTTCCACATTTGGTTCGGCATAAAAAGAATCGAAAAATTATTTTTAGTATAAAAAATATTTTTTTCTTGTTTGGTTCGACGTAGAAATACTTTTTCGTAAAAGTACTTTTTCGTAAAAGTAATTTTACAGATTTGGAAAAAAAAATCAGGTCTTCGTTTCCCGCTATTTTTCGACGAAAAAAAAAACTCAAGTTGCGTAAAAAAAATTTCATTCATTATTTTTGTCTACTGAATCAAACAATAACCAAACAAATATTGTTAAAAAAACTAATTTTTCTTTCTACAAACCAAATACTAGAAAATATTAAAAAAAAAATTCCACCGAAATTTTTTTTAACGAAATATTATTTTTTACGATTTTACGTTGAACCAAACGAACCCTATTAGTGTAAGTTGATATAATACCCAATTTTTTCAAAAAGTAAAAAAATGAGATTTTGACAAAAACTATTGAAAAAGAAAAAGTTTGGTGGGATTTTGAGCCAAAATTCACTGTACATTTCTGAAAATTAGATAATATTGTAAGAAAAATGAAAATAATTTTGGTCAACTCAATAAATAGGAGAGGCACATCAGAGTCAAAATATGTTGCCCTTGTGGGCCCCAGAACCACAATACCTTTTCCTTCTCTCCCTGTATCTGAAACCTTTCTTATCCTTTTAATTAATTATAAGTTAACTCTGTAATCCCCAATTTAAAAATTACTAAAAAGGTGCCCAATCTCTGTTATAACATGTACTTTTATTACTAAACTTAAGCTAATCTCTATTTATTATATAAATCATTAAAGAAAAGGACAAACAAACAAAAATATAGAGAGAGAGAGAGAGAGAGCTTTTCTCTATGCAATCAGAGAATAAAATTAAAAAATTTGGAAACACTACTTTTTTTATATTAAAAATTACTTAACAAAAAGGTAACCGATCTTTGTTACCCACACTTTAATACTATAAGCTAATCTCTATATTAATCTAAACCATAAATAACAACACAAACACACAGATAGAAGAGCTTCTTTATTTTATTTTATTTTTTAGTTCTAAAAATTTGGAGGAGGAGAAGAGAGAAGAGAGAAGAGAGGGGAAAAAAAAAAAAAACACAATGGCGGGAATAAGGTTCAACTACGTTTTGAAATAAGCATGAAAAAAATAAAAGAATTTTAAAATGAGAAATTTAAATTTTAAAAATTGGGGTTTTGAAGAGGCCAAAAAGGAAAAAAAGCTACATAGTGTTGGCCAAAGCAGTGGCTTTTTCTCCTTCGTATTACACTCCACATGCGTTCTCTTCTCCGAGGAGACGAGATAAAGAAAAAGAGAAAAAAAAGGGGGAAAAAAAAGCTCTTCTTTGTCCATTTAGTGGTTGGTTTAAAATTTTGAATTTTTGGAACAAAAATTTGAATTTAAAATTGGGGATCGCTCCACCGCTGATCTTTAAATCCGCGGACATTCCTCACGAGTGTACTTTTTTGAGGTATTAATGCTCTCCTTTGACTGGGTTTTTCTCTTTTTTTTTTTAATTTTAATTTGTATGGATAAATGTTTTAATTTTGGCTAGGGTTTTTTATTCTTTTGTTTTTATATTGTTCTTAGGATTTCTCCTTCCTTGTGGATTCTACTGTTTTGTGTCGGCAAAGTGGGATTTTGGGAGCGGGATTAGGTTTTTTTAGGGTTCTTCGAAACGGGTACTCGTCAAAATTTGCTTTTTGTGATGCTTTTTTATGGGTTTGAGGTTTTTTTTTAAAAACAAATTGGGGCACTTTTACTGTGAATTGATTTGATGTTTTGGGGCATTTGATAGTGGTGATCTGGGGAGAGAAATACAGGTGAAATTGGAAGGAAATGGGAATTAGTGTTGTGATCTATTACATGATTGGGATTGTGTGGTGAAATGCAGGGGGAATTGGGAGGAAATGGGAATTAGGGTTGTGATCTATTAGAAGATTGGGATTGCGATTGCGCCATGGATCGCCGGAGTTGGCTTTGGAGGCGCAAGTCGTCGGAGAAGAGCCCCGGCGAAACCGAGAGCTCGGGATCGGTGTCGTCGCACTCGGAGAGATACTCTGATGATCAGGTTTGTGTTCATTGCATTTTAGAGATTTTATTTTGTTACAATGCGGTTGAATCTAGCACTTGCATGCAAATTTAGTTAGCATTTTAAGTTGTTTTAGGCTCAATCTTAGATTGATATGAGGAGAATTTTGGGTTCTCTACATCCATTGCCTTACTTTTGAAACTATCTACTTATGCTGTTAACTAGAACTTCATGTTCACGCCTTTTCCGCTTCTTCGTCTCGCCGATCCATCTTTGCTTGCTTTGTATCCGGCAAAAAATGAAGCAAGGTGCAAAAATGTGATCTTTGAATGCGTCGGAAATTAAGGGAAATTTTCGAAGGAGCAATGGAGAGATTTTTTTTTTTTTTTTTGAATTTGTGGATCAGGATGTTTAGTACTAGATGAGAATACTGAAACAACAAATAATAATAATAATAATAAATGATAAACTAGAAACTAAAAAGTTACAGATGAAGATCTCAAATTGTAACCATCCTTTGTTTCTTGTCACTAGTAAACCACTTGGTATAAGGTAAAAGGTGGTGATGAGTATTATTTGACAAATGAGATACTTTTTTTTTTCCGGGTTAGTAATTCTAATCAATCTTTGGATGTTCTTGGTCTCCGAAGTAGTTAGAAAGGGCCTACAAACTTGAATATTTCCATTTTTGTGATGGTTTCCATTTTCTACAAGTCCATTAGTGAGCTACACTCCACAACCACCAGCTTTTGTTGGACATTTCCTAATTTTTATCCTACTGTCAATAAGTAAATGGTATTTAAGCATATATTGGACAAATTTGAAAAAAAAATCCACTATATTTCACGCTGAGATGAGCATTTGCTCATTTACTCTTCTTAATTTCGTGATTCTGTATGTGCTTTTGAACAAAGTTTCTTTGTATAATTTCTCTTTCGAATTTTATTTGTTCATTTCATCTGCTGAGCTGCTTATATTTTCATGTAAGTTTTCTCCTTCACATCATATTCTTCAATTGTTATTTCTCTTGCCAACAAAGTTGATAATTACTCGAGCGGCCAAAAAATTACGCGTGTGGTAACTTTAGTATTGTCTAAGATCTTTGACCATAATTTTGTGGATTCTAGTTACACAACATACCATTAAATATCGAGAGGGAGAGATAGTGATAGATTCTTTTAGAGAGAGAGAGAGAGAGAGAGATCCTTCACCATCATTTTGTGGATTCTAGTTACACGAGATACCATTAAAAATTGAGAGGAAGAGGTAGTGGTAGAGTCTTTTAGAGAGAGCGAGCGAGAGAGAGAGAGATCTTCGACCATAATTTTGTGGGTTCTAGTTAGACAATATACCATTACATATCGAGAGAGAGAGAGAGAGAGAGAGAGAGAGAGAGAGAGATAACTATAATGGAAATAAAAATGGGTAGACTAAAAAGCCGAACTTAACTTTTTTCTATGTAAAGATGCTCCCTCAAGCTGAAAAAGCAAATGCTTTGAGACAAAGCTAACTTCAGCTGTTGCTGTGCTAAGTGTGCTATTGGAAAACAGGAGGTGTTGAGGGCTCCGTCGGACACTGCTTCCCCAAATCACGCCCAGTCGCAAGAGGTTACTTCAAACAATGGAGATAATAATGATGTCCAAGAGACTCTGAAGACATTGACCGAGAAGCTATCTGCCGCTCTTTTGAGCATCAGCGCAAAAGAGGAGCTGGTCAAGCAGCATGCAAAAGTCGCTGAAGAAGCTGTTTCAGGTATTGCTTTCCCCAATATTATTCTCAATATAAAACTAAAAGGTAAAACTAATTTCCTTGTTTTGTAGTTTTCCTCGTCCTTTTTTATGCTGCATGTAGACGGAAATGACATGAATTTTCTTGTTGTAGTAAATGGCATAGCTTTAGCTCATCAAATATGTTTAGGAGAAGATATATATCAACCATCATACACTGATTGTTTTTCGTTTCCATGCATTGTTGGAAATGTAACACAATTTTTGCAATGATCATATGTTATTTAATCTCACTGTGGCAAAGCAATTTGCACTTGGATGTTTGTTATAGCTCGGCATTGTGCTCAAGCAAGAAGCAACTAATTTTTTAGGTGGATTATAAATCTCTCTCTCTCTCTCTCTCTCTCTCTCTCTCTCTCTCTCGCTCGCTACGAAGAACCAGTTATCATTTTCTTATTTGTTGACAAGATTTAAGAAGCATATGTACGGTCTCCATCATAGTTTTGTCAGATACTTACAGTCGGTTACTTTTGATCTGGTACAGATTCAAGTTCATGCACGGAATAAATTCAACAAATGCTGCAACTTTTTTTTCCCACCATTAACCAAACTTCCATATCCTTACAGGGTGGGAACAAGCTGAAACCGAACTAGCGTCTCTCAAGCAGCAGCTTGAAATCGCTTTCCAGAAGAACTCTGCGCTCGAGGATCGAATCAACCACCTCGATGGGGCCCTCAAGGAATGCGTGCGGCAGCTCCGCCAATCCCGAGAACAGCAAGAAGAGAGAACCCATGATGCGGTGTCCAAAAGGGCTCGTGAGTGGGAATCCACCAAGTCCGAGCTCGAGAATCAGATTCTCGATCTCAAGAAACAGCTGGAATCTGCTGCATCAGAAGCTGCTCCTTCCCCCCTTCAGCTTAATCTGCAAGAAAAGCTCGAAGTTATTGAGAGAGAGAACACGGACCTCAAAGCTGAGCTTCTCGCTCAAGCCGAGGATATTAGGGTTCTAGCACTTGAAAGAGAGCTTAGCAACCGAGCTGCAGAAACGGCTAGTAAGCAGCACTTGGAGAGCGTGAAAAAAGCGGCGAAGTTAGAAGCTGAATGCAGGAGATTGCGGGCTTTCTCGCGTAAAAAAGCGCCAGTTATTGACCACAAACCAATTCCTCAATCGGTTTGTGTGGAATCTCTCACCGATAGCTTATCAGATATGGATAATGAACCGGAATGCTCGGATTCGTGGGCATCGGCTTTAATCGCAGAGCTCGATCAGTTCAAAAATGGAAAAGCAGGTTCTAGAAATCTAAAAACTGCTTCTGTGGAGATTGACCTAATGGATGATTTTCTCGAGATGGAGAGGCTCGTGGCTTTGCCCGAGGCCGATCGCGGAAGCTCTAGCTTCGAGCTAGAAACTGATTCTGAAAAAGCTGTTTCAAAGGACTGCTCTTCGAAGGTTGAAATCGAATCTCTGCGGGATGAATTAGTAGAGTTGCAGGCAAAGCTCAAGAAGATCGAAAGCGAGAAGAAAGAACTGGAAATCGCTTTGGCTGATTCTAAAAGCCATTATGAGATCACGCATGATAAGCTAAAACTAGCTGAGGATGAATTGGTGCAGCTGCACAGGCAATTAGAATTGGCTTACGAGTTAAAACTTGCTTCGGAAAATGAAGTAACGAATGTGGAGGCAAAGAGAAAGGAGTTGCATTATCAACTAGAATCAGCAAATGTGGAAATTGGAAAACAACATGAGAAGGTGAGATTCTTAGAACAAAATCTTAAGGCTGAGAGGGACCTTTCTGCGAAATATGCGGCTAAGGTCGAGGCTTTGGAGTCAACTAAGCATGCCTTGGAGATTCAGCTTGAAACGGTTAACTCAGAAGTCGGAAGACTAAGAGAGATGGTGGGCGTGTTAGAAGGCAAAATCAAGGAAGAGAAGGGCTTATCTGCAAAATTCTCAATTAAAATAGAGGCTTCGGAGGCAGCGAGAAAGGCTTTAGAATCTGAGGTCGAGTCCGCGCGTAAAGAAGTTCGGAAATTAAATGAAAATGTGGCTTTTGTAGAAGCTGAAGCGGAGAAGGAGAGGGCTATATCTGCGAAATTTGCAGCCGAAGTAGGAACAGCAAATCTTGTACTCCGGAACCTTCGTGAAGAAATTGGCTTATTGGAAGAGAAGATTGAAAAGGAAAAAGCAGTTTCTGAAGAATTCGCAGCTAAGTGCGAGAAGTTGGAGGCTCAGCTTTCGAGGCACAGCCGAGAAATCGAGCTTCGCCTAATTGCAAATGCAAATGGAGAGATGAAGATTAAGCAGGTAAAATGCTTATTTTCGGATCGCAATAATCTTAATAGCTCAGGTCAATTTCTCTATATTTTTTTTTGCATAATGGTCTCTATTAGTATCATAACTAGTCCGTGGCCGCTTCCATTGCATGGCATAAGTTTGTAGACAATGCTCCGGTTCTTTATTGTGCTAAATGCATGGCTTCTGCTTCTTAAATAGAGAAGGTGTTTGGACGTAGTTTCTGGCAATAGTTGACTGCTGCTAGAAGCAGAAGCTAGGCTGAACATGCAGCGAATCTGCTCATTTTGATGCTTTTTTTTTTCTTTCTGGTGCAGGAGAAAGAGCTCGCGGTGGCTGCTGAAAAGCTGGCGGAGTGTCAGAAGACAATAGCTTCTCTCGGCCAACAGCTCAAATCCTTAACAGATTTAGACGATATCATGCTCGAGGCGGAAATACCTGAACTTACCCAAAGCTTTGCAGATCACGAAAATGGCGATGACGATATACTACACTATAACGGAAGTTCACGTAATCTACATGGATTTACTCTCCCAAATGGCAAAGAGAAGGGCTCCTTCCCCTTCTCTTCTCTCTCCTCGTCGGCCTCGGCCGCGGCCTCGACTGTTTCTGGGTTTTCGAGATTGTTATCTTATGGTAGGAGCAATAGTCCTATAGAAAAATAGTGAAGTAATTAATGAATTGGTGTTGTATTGGAAATGTACATTTAAAGGAAGTGCTTTTATTGGAGATTTGGTGGTTGTTAATGGCTAACATCATGAGTCTTGTGTTAACTGTTGAAGCCCTGAACTTTTTTATTAAATGAAGAAAAAGATCCAGAGAGCTGGATTTCAGTGTGCTTCTTGCAAAACCAGTTTGTCCATGGTGAAATTGTTGAATCATTCAAATACTTTTAGTTTTTTGCACTTCTCATGATGGTATGATTTGTTGTTCATGGTGAAATTGATCTGATTTCCCCAATTTGCTTTTTGGACATTTTTTTTTTTAAACCATAACCTACTTAGAGCCTGCTTGACCCAATTGTAGTATAACCGAAAGTTCCAAATTAGAGCTTCTATTTGAAACCTTAAAATTATATTTCTGCTGCTCGTTAGGGTAAAAAGTTTTTTTTTTAAAGAAAAGTAGCATGCTACTCAATTCATTCATTTTTTTTAAAAAATAAACTTAGTTGGAAATGTGAAGCAATTAAGTTATAACCTTGGAATCTCGAGTATCAACCATCAAATCCTTTGCAACTTGGTAAAAGTTTTATATTCATGTCCGTAGAAGCAATTTTGGGCCCTCGAAAAATGGTGAAAAACTATTTTTCAGAAAAAAAATGTTTTCATGGAAAACATCCTTTCCATAATTTTTATTTTTCGGATAAAAAATTTAGAAAATGAAAATGAGACCTTCCCTTGAAATCTGATTTTTTTTTTCAAAAAACTATTTTTTATAAAAATCAAACCGATAGAAAATATTTTTCGGGTCAGAACACTATTTTCTAAAATCTTTCTCCGGAAAACCTAAGAAGCCCTCCAAAAATCGTGGAAAATTATTTTCAGGGAAAAAAATTTGTCATAATTTTTTTCATGATTTTTGTTTTCTAAATAAAAAAACTCCAGAAAACTAAAAGAAGACCCTTTTTTTTTTTTATACAGAATTTGACAGTAGATTTTTTTAAAATTTATTATTATTTCGGATAACCAAACGAACTGAATATACTTTTGCAGAAAAAATAAAAAATTATTTTCTGAGGAGAGAGAGAGAGAGAGAGAGAGAGAGAGAGAGAGAGAGAGAGGAGGGGAGTATAAAAGAAACACAGGGGAGAGGATATCGGAGTGGTGGATTCGGTCCAAAATGGCTACAACGTTCGCCACCAACCACACTCTCTCCTTCGCCCCCTCTCGCCCCCACCCCACCCCGAAACCCTCGAAACCCCTCAAAACCCTAACCCTAACCCTAACCCTCCCAATCCCCCCAAACCCTAGCGCGAGGCGCGCGATTAAGCTCTTCTCCTCCGCCCAATTCCCTCGCAGATACTCCACCGCGGCCGTAAGAGTCGCCGAAACCGATCCAAAGGTGCGTTTTCTTTTTTTCTCACTAGATTTTGCTTAATTCGCTCAAAGTTTGCTTAGTTCACTAATTTGTGATTAGGAGCGTGTGTGGAGCAATGCGCTTGATTCATCGATTAAAATTTATTTGTCGAAGAGCAAATTTTTATATTTTTAAGTTAAGCAGTGCCATAAAAAGGGAAATTTTGTTTACTTCATAGGTAAAAATATGTGGAACACTAATTAGATTATACCCCATTTTGCAATAAATATTTGAAAGTTTTGATTTCGGTATCTGACCTTTTTCTTTCTTTCTTCTTCTTTTTTTTTGAAATATTGCTAGCTCTGAATCAGAATCTACACTGTTGATAAATTTCTCATGAAATATTTCGTGTTTTCTATTATTTGTCGCTATATTTTATAACTTATTTTTTGATTAAACCGATAAGTTTTGACCCAATATGATGATGCAGTGGTGTTGAAATGAAAAACAATTAAGTGTTAAAATCGAACTAACTCTCAATTAGGTACCGTTTCAAAATGCGTTATTAACCTATAATTCAGGTATGTTGTAGCATTTTTTTGGATGGATTATTCGAGGAATCATGTTTTCTCAAATGGAGTATTGTATGCGTTAAAGAGATTGTAACTTTTTGTACAAACTTATGAAATCTATGTATTCAGTGGAACAACAATTGCTAAGCGTGTCCAGCTTTGTTCAGACGATCGATGAGGATGAAGAGAACAGGACCTTAGAGAACAAATCGGAAGCCAAAGTAGATCCAAATGATATTCCTCCTATGAGAAGCCTCATACAATCCTACAAAAGAGCTCTTCTAGATGGAGATGAAAAGATCCTTTCTGAAACGGAGGCACTAATTTGTGCCGTGGAGAGTGAGACGAACGATTTGTCCATGAAATTCGCAAATATAACCTCCGAAATAACTTCCGGGAAGGACGAGTTCCTTCGACTAAAGGCTGATTTTGATAATTTTCGGAAGCAATTTGAGAAGTATCGTCTTTCTTTTACATCGGATATACAAGTAGAAGTACTCGAGAGTTTGTTGCCTATTGTCGATAGTTTTGAGAAGGCCAAGCTGCAGATAACACCAGAAACGGAGAAAGAGAAAAAGCTCGACACTAGTTATCAAGGCATATACAAGCAACTCGTGGAAATATTGAGAAGCTTGGGTGTTGGTGTTGTGGAGACAGTTGGCAAGCCATTCGATCCTTCTGTAAGTTTATTTCTTTTTATATTCTCTGATCTTATTAAAAAAATGCTTTAATTTCAAGCTAAATATCTATTTACCTTTTGAATTTGTCAGTCACCTGTTCGAATTTTTATTTTGAAGCTTGTGATTAGAATTAAATTTAATGAGCATCCTTAAACATGATAAGCAGTATCTCCTATTTCAGTGGCAGATTTGAAACCGTAAAGTAATATTAGCTAACTGCTGTTGTTAATATATATGTATTTTTTTTGTTATGCTATCTTTTTGCTAAATATGGTTTATGTTAAATCCTTTATTTTTCACCCGAGAATCAAGCTCTACTGAGAATACACCAAAACTTGTCAGTGTTGTTCTATTTAACAGTAAACCTTCCCTAGACAACAAAATGTTATTTGTAGTTCTCATCGCTTTTCTCATAAGTTACATGTTTTCTTGTAATTTGTAACATCTTTGGACGCATATACCGAGGAAAGCATGGATAAAGCAGATAAACCTTGTGATATGTATTAATGGTTCTTATTGCTCTGTGCTAGCTAAGCCTCTAGCTATCATATAGGAAAAGCTAACTTTTTTTTAACTAGTGATTTCACATTCAGAGGCAATTTAAACTGCGAATTATCAATACCATCAGTGAAGTATTAGAGGAGTGAAGAGAAATGAGTTTGGATTTTCTCTAGCAACCTAAAGCAAAATGACCATTTTTGTTTATTTTTTTTTGGCCTTTACATTGAACTACATTACATACCACCAATTCAGATATCAAGGAAACAAGAATTTTAAAATGCTTGATATTGGACTGTATACTGATTAGAAGCTCAGGGTAATAGAATCTGGCTACTGGATTGATGTTATGAACACTACAGCATTGATCTATGTGCAGCTTCTCCATAGTATTTTAGTTTTAGTTTTATAGATTTCTCATTCGCCGCATCATAAAGTTATTGTTTCAGTAGTTTATTCACTTGTATCAGTTTTTAACATTTTGTCATTTACCTCTTCTACTTTTTTTTGTGGTTGACGAAGATTCACGAGGCGGTAGCAAGAGAGGAGTCCCAACAGTTCAAGGCAGGTATTGTTTCGCACGAGATCCAGCGAGGGTTCGTTCTCAAGGAACAGCTTCTCAGACCAGCCAAAGTGAAAGTTTCCACCGGCCTCGCTCAAGCGAAATCCGATTCGGTTTCTGAGAAATCTGCAGATCAGCCCGAAGCTGCATCAGATTCCATCGAGAGTTCGTCCGCCACATCCGACAGTAGCTAGTTCTTCGGCAATCGGTATAAAGATGAGATTTTTCTTTTCGAGTAAAAACCAATCGACACATGAAAGATTTACCAGGTTTTGTACAACCTAATTGAGCTTTATTTTCTCTCTCCCTGGGAATTAAGATAAATTTATCTATTAAAAGCACCTTTTATTGAAATGTTGAGTTGTTGTGTTATGTATTGGACGCGTGAGAAACTACCACATCATACTAAGATTTCTTTTTTTCTTTTTTTCTTTTTTTTTTGTTGTTGTTGAGTTTGATAGCACACTGGCCCAAAATAGAGGCCCAAAATTCTTCTTATGTGAGGAGCGTGGTGGGCTTTGGGTGCATGAGGTGTACGGAAACACCGGGTGCACGCTACGTAAATTTCTCCCTCCCCGTGCACCGCTGTATAAACCGATCCCAGTGTTCAAAAGTTAGCTCCGTTCCCTCCTCCCTCCTTTTAAACCAACTACCTCAAGAAGAAAAAGGAAAAGAAAAAGAAAAACCCAAGAAACTAAACAAAAAGCCCAAACAATTAGGAAGCTCCACAACCCTCCCTCACAAGCATGATCATCTTGATCCTCCTCTTCTTCTTCTCCTACGGTGGCGGCGGGGAAGCCACCGGCGAAGGCGGCGGAGGGGAGTGGCGGCTGCTGCACGAGAGCATCGGCATCTCGGCGATGCACATGCAGCTCCTCCCGGGGGACAAGGTGGTGATGTTCGACCGCACCGACTTCGGCCCCTCCAACATCTCCCTCCTCCCCTTCCACCCCTGCCGCCGCCTCCTCCCCCCCTCCCCCGACGCCGTCGACTGCACCGCGCACTCCGTCCTCCTCGACCTCCCCACCAACGCCATCGCCCCGCTCCTCCTCCTCTCCGACCCGTGGTGCTCCTCCGCCGCCCTCCTCCCCAACGGCACCCTCCTCCAATCCGGCGGCTTCAATTCGGGCGACCGCTCCCTCCGCCTCCTCACCCCGCCCTTCTCCCCCCTCCCCCGCTGGCTCGAATTCCCCGGCGCCCTCTCCGTCCGCCGCTGGTACGCCTCCAACCAGATCCTCCCCGACGGCCGCGTCATCATCCTCGGCGGCCGCCGCCAATTCAGCTACGAATTCTTCCCCCGCGGATCCGACCGCGATCTCTACGAATTCCCCTTCCTGGAGGAGACCCGCGACGCCGACGACGAGAACAACCTCTACCCGTTCCTCCACCTCCTCCCCGACGGCGGCCTCTTCGTCTTCGCCAACAACCGGTCCGTCGTCTTCGACCCCTTCCTCCGCCGCCCGCCGCGCCGGCTCCCGGACCTTCCCGCGGGCGCGCCGCGCAACTACCCGAGCTCGGGCTCGTCGGTCCTGCTGCCGCTGCGGCCGGAGTCGCCGGCGCGCGGGGAGGTGCTGGTCTGCGGGGGCGCGCCGCGCGGCGCGTACGGGTGGGCGCGGCGCGGGGCGGCGTTCCTCCCCGCGGAGCGGACGTGCGGGCGCATCGCGGCGACGGAGGCGGGGGCGGAGTGGGGCGTGGAGGAGATGCCGGGGCCGCGGGTGATGGGGGACATGGTCCTGCTGCCGACGGGGGACGTGCTCCTGGTGAACGGGGCGGCGGCGGGGACGGCCGGGTGGGAGAGCGCGCGCGAGCCGGTGCTGAGCCCGGCGCTGTACCGGCCGGAGCGGGAGATGGGGAGCAGGTTCGAGGAGATGGGGCGTGGGGGGAGGGCGCGGCTCTACCACGCGGCGGCGACGCTGGACTCGTACGGGCGCGTGCTCGTGGGCGGGGGGAACCCGCACGTCGGCTACGTGTTCGCCGGGGTGGAGTACCCCACGGAGCTCAGCCTCGAGGCGTTCCTGCCGCCCTACCTCCACCCGGGGCGCGACGGGGCGCGCCCGCGCGCGGCGGCGGTGGTGGCGCGCGGCGGCGGAGCGGCGGCGGCGGTGGTCGGAGGGGTCGGGTACGGGGAGGTGGTGGGGGTGAGGTTTAGGGTTGGGGTTGGGGACGGAGGAGGAGGAGGGGAGATGGAGGAGGGGGAGGAGGTGAGGGTGGTGGCGGTGGCGCCGGGGTTCGCGACGCACGCGGTGGGGATGAACCAGAGGGTGGTGGGGATGGGGGTCGGGAGGGTCGAGAGGATCTCCAAGCCGGCGCCGGCGCCGGCGGAGTACGAGGCGGAGGTCGCGGCGCCGCCGTCGCCGGAGGTGGCGCCGCCCGGGTACTACCTCTGGTTCGTCGTCCACGCCGGCGTCCCCAGCGACCGAGGCGTCTGGGTCCGCATCGGCCACATCGGGGACCCCTGGTAACCCTAACCCTAACCCTAACCCTTACTCTTCTCTCTCTCTCTCTCTCTCTCTCTCTATTTTTGGTTCTTTCCTGGGGGGCTGAGAGTAAGAATATACGGATGTAGAAGGACTGGAATGCAAATTTTCCTGTAGATATTTTACTTACTCATTACTGGGTACACTATGTTTCTGAAAAGAGTTTTCTATGTGGGAGATTTTGGATCGACAAATGTTGTTTAGACACTACTATATGATTGGTGATTGGTAACGTTTTCTCACTTTTTTTTTTTCTTTCTTTTTTTAATGTGGAGACTCTATCTACACTTGAATGAGAAATGAATATTTTTCATTTTGTAAATACTTGAATTTTTTGTCATTTTCGTTTCTTATTCGCGGGTGATGATATTCCTGATCTGATCAAATCACTAGTTTGTGAATTACTAATCAATTTAAAACACAAACATGAGCCATAAATATACGTACTAAGATCGCTCATTGCTAGAGCTTATTTTAGTTTTTTTAAAAAAAGAAAAATGCTCAGCTTGCACCGGAATCAATGCTATAAATAAACAAAGTGCAAGCCAACCCCCATCCACCCAGCCAACAACAAAAAAAAAAAAAAAGAAAAAAAGAAAAAAAAAAAGCGTAGCTATTTACAAATAAAAGAGACTTAGGAACATGGCCATTTTGTACAAAAATAATCTTGAGCTTGAGACCATTAAAGCATCTGATGCACTACTACTTTGCGTTGTCACAGTAGATGAGGAAGCAGATGCTACGTTCCCAGCTTGAGGGGAAGCCTCGCACGTGCCAAAAGTGCCATTTACCTGCTTCATGAAAAAGCACTTAAAAATTGTAATAAATGGATGGAACACAAATTGCCCCAGATCACTCTCCTTCTCCCACTCTAAATGTTCATCACATGTTTAGGTAAACTGAGTATTATGAAACATTAATTACCTTACAATTTACTATGCTGTTGCATCCACAAAGCAGGTGCCCATTAGCTACATCTGTAGCTTCTGGGGAACCACCTCCATCACTTCTCTGCGATCAACACCCAGAAAAAAAATTCATACAAAAAAAAAGGGACAAAAACCAAAACAATAAACAATTCAATAGTTTACATTTTTTACCTTGTAGAAATCTACAGCTATGAAGTTGGCCCATCGGTTCGCCGACGCATTATGGCAGGTGTTCAGCATGTCCACGAGGGGCGCCGAGTTGTGCTTGCAAGCGGTCGCGAAATCCGGAGCGTCGGGGAAGTAGTTCATCAGAACGAGCGATCTAGACATCGTGTTCATGGCGGCCGACTCCGCTCGGTTAGGGCATTGCCCTGCTTGCATCCCTCCATTTCCATCTGCGCGCAGTTGCAGTTTGATTAGTATACATGCACAATGATCAACAAAATATGGGAGAATTTACTAACCTAATCCTTCGATTGTCGCAATTCGATCCCTAACCTTTGCATTCGGTTTCAACTTTCATACAAGATGCAAAGGTTTGAGGACGAAACTGAAGAATTGTAAATGGTTTGAACGAAAAATTCTTCGTACATTGATTCTCTACGACGTATCTCCACTCGTACGCGATGCCCTCGGAAGCCTCTTTGGCGGATTTTGAGGTGAACACGAGCAGGCGGTGGTTCTTACTTATCATATCACTAAGCAAAGGCCAATCGCCTCCGTTCTTCGGCATTGAGGATACAGGGAACCAATATTTCATGAGGCCCGAGGCGGTGAACACCTTGGTGAGACCCATCGGGGACGTAACGTAGTCTTCGATGAATATCGTGACGACTTCGGAAGGGTTTGCTTCGAGGAACGATTGGATCTCTTTGAGAACATTGATCGCGGGTTGCTGAAATTGATTAGATGATTCGTTCTTTCGGTATATTAGAGGGTTAAAAGTTGGGTGAATATTGCGAAATATGTTATATCGGAAGCTTACGAATGCCGTGATGTTGTAACATTTGCCGCCGAAGGAGTGGCACAACCAGATATCGTTTTCAAAATCGTACATGTCGAGCATTAGTCCTCGCACTCCGTTCTGCGCTCATCAAATTAGTTATAATTAGAAAATATATACATAGCAGAAAGAGGAGGAAAAATAGAGAAAAGAGAACAATATACGGTGATCGATATAATTAACACACAATTGATCAAACAGTGAAATTATATATGCAGCAGTGGTGGATTATATTGATTCACACAAAGGGAAAGTCCAATTTTACCTGCATCATCATCTCCATGGTTCCATAGTCCATCACACAGATCGAAAGAAATATATATAAAAAAAATATGGCCAATTTTGACAGTAAAAAAGTTTTTCTTTTCGTTTTGTATGTGAAATCCACAACAAAGTGCATTAGAAAGTGAAGCAACATTAGCAACTAAACTTATTCCTCTTAATTTCATTTCCAAAAAAATTTAGTACGTATCAGAATAACTTGAAAAAGTACTATAATGCATCAAATTGGGAGTTCTTATGCCATCAACTCCCTAGTTTTCACCAGAAAAAATGATGTTAACTACTAAATCAACTTAGGAGTACTTCTACATTTACAGCCTGTTTATTTATCCGCAAGTGATTTTCAAGTTGAAAATCACTTTTAATTCAACTGAAGTTCAAGTGATTTTTTTTTTTTTTCTTCCAGTTTTGTTCATTTGAGAGAAACTTAAGGGCTTTGGAATTGTAATTACTCTATTTTTTTATCTTACTAAAAAAAATTATGCTAGCACGTAAGAGGATTACAATAAAAACATCAGTTAATTTATTTTTTTTTATTTTTATTTTGTAATTGATTTCGGCATCACGCAGAGCGAAGTCAATTAAAATATTATGAAAAAGTAAAGTTACAAGTAAATTTAATTTACAGCGAACTAAACAATAAAAGTGAGTATTTCCAGGCGAAAATAACTTTACCCCCTCAACTTTCAGTAAAAAGTGTGTTTGTTACGCCGAAAGTGAAGAGGAATAAAATAGTTTTTTGTCGTAAATGCTCACTTTTATTGTTTGGTTCACCGTAAATTCATCTACAATCAAAACTCAAAACTCTTCGAATACCATAATCGACTTCGGCCTATCTGAGGCTGAAACTTAAGGTCATTTACTTTTTATCAAATAAACAGCAAAACTTTAAAAAAACTTTAGTTCCACAGCTATACATACAAATAGCCAAAAAAAAAAAAATGCAGTGGGATTACGTACGTACGTTGAGCTGATCGGTGATGGAGTCCTGTTGATTGGTGGGGGCGAGAATGAGGGAGCCGGTTTGGGACCTCGCCCCGAGCCTTGCGAACGAGTTGTGCGTCGTCAGCCACGCATACCTGTTGAACGCCAACCCAGTCCCCTGCAATGCAAGAAAGTCTACAGTGTCACACTTGCACCATATCATCAGTAACAAACCAATCATATCTTTTTTTTTGAAAAAAAAGTACAATAAAAATATTTTTCTATTAATCATGATGAAACAGGTGAATCCATGAGGGACAATTCTATTGGTCGGAAACGCCACGTCAGCAATATAACCGATGCATTTTAAAAAATTTCCTGCAAGCACCACGCAAATCATATCATCATATCCCCACATTAATTACTGCACCACAATAACGCCCCCAACTTCAGTGGGGAAGCTACCAACATCGCCTTGTTAAGCGCCACGATCCATCGCCACATATGACTTTTATCTTTATTTAAAAATTATAATTTTTTTCTTTAAAATTTTAATTTTTTTAAAATTTTAATATTAAAAAATATTCAATAAAATGTTATATAAAAAGTAAAATTAATACCCGCTAAAACTTTATCCCCTAAAAAATCCCCTTTCTAACTAGTAACTAGCCAGGTGAAAGTTTATGAAGAACACCCTCAACTCTCCTCAGCTTACCGACCGTCCCTAGCGCAAGTGGCAAAAGGCTTGATGGTTGATACCCGAGGTCCCGAGTTCGAATCCTAGTTGATTCACATTTTCAGCTAAGTTTATTTCTAAAAAAATAAACGAAGCGGGTAGCGTGTTACCTTTCTCTCAAAAAAAAAAAAAAAAACTCTCCTCAGCTTTATCCATCCTTTTTTAATTTACATTTTTATATTGATATATTTTATTAATAACAAATAAATTGAATTTTTATTAAGTTAAAAAATAAATAAAAATTTAATTTATTTATTAGCGATTCCATCAAATTTAACAATCTTGAATAATTTAAATAAAAAATTAAAAATTTAGAAACTGTTCATTAAAAAAAATAAAAATCAGGAATATAATTTTAAATTGGCTATAGCTAGAAGGTCCTAGCATATTTTTTAGCTCCCCCCTTTCACATGACACTTCCTCAACTTCTTTTTTTTAAAAAAAATTTCAAATTATCAAATAACTTAATTCAACTTTTTTTGTTTTTATTAAATTCAAATTATTTCTAAAAATAAATTAAGTTTACTAAATTCAACAGTACCATCAATAAATTAAAAAAACTTTTGATTAAGTTGACTATAATTACTCAAATAAAAAATTTAAAAGCCGAAAAAAAATTATTAAAAAAAAAAGTAAAGTTGAGATGGCCTTTTCAAAACGGCTTATATATGTAGTTGATTGGTCACCATACACTTTTAAAAAGATAAAATAAAGAATAAAATAAGATATAAAATCAATCTCTGACCATTGATTTCGGATCGGACGGTTTGATCCGGGTGCATCTAGGCCGTACGTTCCCATCCGCTATACACGTCTCGCAGTGCAACCCTGTGTCGCAGTTCCGATCCACCACGCACGTCGCCCCAAGCTATACGCAGTTAAACGAGAACAACAACAACGATTCCTCGAATAAGATCACAATTTATGCGAATAAGTAGCGGATTAAGGCGAAAAACAACTCACCTGCGACGCAAAAGCGATTTGAATAGCGATTCCGAAGAGGAACGAGATTAGCAGCAGCAGCAGAGGCTTCGATCGACGACTCTGCGTTGCGGAATGAGTGAGATGAGGATAAAAATTAGGGTTTATGAGAGAAGGGGAAGGGGGAATCGGGGATGAGAATTAGTACCTGCATATTCGCTAGGGTTTCGAATGGATTGGGGATTTTTTTGAAAAGGGATTGGGGAATAAGATTACATGGGAATGGGGAACAGAGTGGGGGATAATGAGAGGTTTATTCGTGGGAATGGTGTGGGGGAGTGTGTTGTTGCGTTGTGTTGTGTTTTGCAATAATGGAGGTGGTTGGGTATACGGAAACGAAGGTGTTGGTGGCGTGGCGAGTACGTGACGTCTCAGCCGTGCGATCAAACATGGCGTGATGGGTACGGCCGTGATCAGAGTTTTTAGGCTATTAAGTTTATAAAATTTTTTAAATATAAAAATAAATAGCGGTGAATGATTCACCGTTTTTAAATACGATGAATCATTCACAGTCTTTACCCTAATTTATATTTTTTTACTATCCAAACTTCAAAAAATATAAAGTATTAGATACTAAAAATAATTATTATTCTTTAAAGAAAGCGGTGAATGATTTACCGCATTTAGAAAGCGGTAATTCATTCACTGCATATACCTAGTTTTATAAATAATTTTTTAGAAGACTATTTTTGTAATTATAATATTTCTTAAGTCTATTAATAAAAGAAATTCGCCGTGATCGATCGGCAATTGTCGTGGATAAGATATTTTGTATGGTTGCCCCGTAAAAAAGAAAAAGGCTAAATTAAATTTTTGATCCTTTCAACTGTGATAGGTGATAATTTATTACTAAAATTTTATTTTATTATTACAATGTGATATTGTAGTTCTTAAATGTTAATTTATTATAATTTTTTATTTACAAATTTTAATTGTTATACTTAAGTTTAGTTAATAGATTTTTGAAATGGCAGTAATATGATATCTTAATTATTATTACGCTATTGACGATAATACAGTAACACATTATCATTTAGTAAGATTAATTAATTAGATTTTTAAATTTAATTAGAATAGCCTGAAGAATTTGAATTACAAATTATAAAAAAATATAAGTTAGGAACCTAAAATTTGAGGATTAAAAATACAATTTAGCTAAAAGAAAAATAAGTTTTTGAAAAGTTTTGAGTCGGGAGGTCATGCGAGATTTAATTGATAGAATTATTAATTATTTAATAAATTAAACCAAGTAAAATATTTAATTATTTTAGAATTTTAAATTATAAAAAATAGTAATTTAATTTTTTATATTAATGACAATTCAGGTACTCTATAAATTATGAGTCATAATTGCATGCAACAATAACATATGATAATGTGATTAGCTTCCAATTAAATTTGACTAAACATTAATATATAGTGTAATTATAATACAAGCATGAAAAATAGAAAAGAGCAAGTCATGTGCACACTAGAGTATATATATATATATATTTGCATTAATCTTTTGATTAGTAAATGCGCATTTATCTTTTTTTGTAATATTTCTTCGTTGTATGATTATGATCATGCGCGTGACATTAAAATTATCCACCAATTTTTTTTTCATGCACATGAGCAATGCATAGTGGATGATGCATTCACATGAGGCGTGGGAATTGTTTAACTTAAGTTTAATTAATTAAATGATTTAAGACAAATGATAGTCCATGTGCAAGTAATTAAAAATAATTAGAAACTACTTAGAAGCTGTTTGGCGACTGGGTCCAATGGAAGCTTTTACATTAGTTGTTTGTTATACATTTTTTAAATAGTTTATTATTTGAAAGAATCTACTGTCGCTGTCGACGTTGGCATTATCGATACCTTGTGCACAACATTATCATTAGTTATACTTTTAGTTTATATATTATTAATGTATTATTAGATTTATATAATATATCGAAGTACGTGTATATAGCAATCAAAAAAATTTAAATCATAAATGTCAATAAATATCAACATCACATAGAAACAACATATATAGTGATCGATTCAAAACATTTCGCCTCTTAATTAGCAATTTTTAGCCCTCAATCTCACAAGCGTAACTAACAAATCACTGTAAACTATGCAGTGCTTGTTTACTATAACCTTAGATGCCATTTATTTTTTATTATCACTTGATAATCTAGTTTTGTATTATAATGTGTATTATTATTATTACTTAAGTTGCAATATTGATGAAACATTAAAATTGAACATTGGAAAAAGTTGAATCTTTTGCGGTGTTTAATCTTTAAATCAAGCCTTGAACTTACACTACAAATGACTAAAACATGAAGGACCAAATTGCAAATATCTCATCTCTATCTATTTACGACAAACTTGTTAAGGTTGTCTTAAAAGGTACGTACCATGGCTCTTCGTTCACAACACGCCTCCTCGGGCTAAAACACGCATATCACATGCATAATAATACAAGGGAGTTTTCCCACGTAATAGCTAACAACAACAACAACAACAACGCGACAAAGTGCTCTGACACCGACATGTGGGACCCACTCTAAATATAAACAAAATATTATTGCACCGTAATGTGAACCGTTAATTGTGACCCTCTAAAATGAACTGCGACACGTCGTTATGGTGCCACGTGGGCAATGTGTAGGCCGTGGGTGTTGTTGGAGCACGTGAGGTAGTGCTATATAATACCTTTCCTCTGAGGCTCCGAGTCAACGTAAAATTAAAAAGAGAGAGGCATGAACTTTACAGTTGGGCCCCACCAACCCCACGTGTCCTGCTCACTCGAGAGCCAATGAGGTTCCAAATTTTTAAACACGTGGGCCCTACCATAATGTGGACTAATGGGCCTGGACCACGGGAGCCCAATTAAGGCCCAATTACATTGCTCTCTCTCTCTCTCCCTTCACGGGCCCGAAAAGTTGTAGACCACAGCTGTGATTCTGACATGTGGGTCCCACTGACGTATGCGTTACACCGAAAACCACATCGGAGTCTCGGACGCAAAAAAAAAAAAAAAAATCCTCTGGTGTAACGGTAATGTACAATCCTGTTGAGACTGACATGTGGAGCCCACATGTCAGTCCACGTGTCATGCGGAGGAGTAGCAAAGTGAGAGGTAAGCTTACCGCTCACCCTAACTTCAACCCCTTCCTCCCGGTGAGCTTACCGCTACACCTTCACGTTCACACTCTTCACCTCCTCACTCTCTCTCCTCTCCTCCCCTCTCTCTCTCTCTCTTCACCCTCTCTCTCTCTTTCTCTCTCTCTCTCTCTCTCTAATGCCGAGTCTCCTTGTCGGATTCTTTGCGGCGGCGGTGGCGGCGGCGTTGTTTCTGGAACCTTCGCTTCTTCGGGTGGTCGCGGGAGGTAGTTGCTTGCTAGGGTTTTTCTTCGAACCCTTTTCCAACTTTTCGAAGCTTTTTCCTCCACTTTGCTTGCCTCGTAACCGTGGATTGATCCCATCGATCCCTCGTCTCCTTCATTTTGCTTTAATTTTAAGTAGATTTTGTGTCGGGAAATGGTGATTTCGATTATAATTTGATCGGATACCTAATTCATGTTTGCTATTGCTTTGAATGATCTGTTGTTCCCTTCGTAGGTTAAAGTTGTGGAGTTGAATTGATCGTGTTACATTGAATTGGTGATTTTGATGTAATAGTATTTGCTTAGAAGTTGTGTAATTTGATCCTTTAGGCTATGGATTTTAATGGTATCTGCCTCATTAGATTGCGATTATTGAGGAGATGACAACGATAGGTGGGGAAAGAGACATTTTTGGCTTCAATTGTACGAATATCTTACATTAGTAATTGCGTTTGTCTTGTTTTGGTTTTGGACATTGACCTATTAATATTGCTGTTTGTGTGTAGGGTGTTTTAGTACTTGCTTACGTCTTAACTCGGTCAAAATGTAGCCATAAATGCTAATAGCTTTATTTTTATATATGATGGGCTAGTGGTTGGTCCCTTCTCTTCTTTCACTGTTAGAGATCGTATTTTCAAGTCCTGGGAATTTAGTCTTGCAAATTGCAACTATTTTAATTAGCAAAAATCATACTTGAGATGGAATCATGGAGCAAATTCAGAATTTAATCACAATTTTGGCGCTAATATAGCGGCTATAGATCCAGGATGAGACTACAATTTGAATGCGTACTAATTTAATGCTTAAGGAAGTAAATTTTCAGTTTTTGAGATCGTTTTTTGTTATCTTGCAGACTGCCCGCTGGACTTGAGCTGGTTGAATTATACGTTGATAGCTTCTTCATGTTCGGACCAAAATGAGCGAACCAAGTGTTGCCGTTACATGAATGCCCTTGTGGCGGTCTCAGTTGCTCGTTATGCAAATACAACCGGCATGCTCGGTGTTCCACCCGCATTCTCTGATACCTGCGTTAGTACTATCTCAGACACCCTAATAGCAAATGGAATTCCCCAAACCGCCACCTCATTCTGCGGGTTGGGAGTGAAAATTCAGGTTTTTTATCAATGTGAAGGGAGAAATACTATACTGGAAATGCTCCAGTCTCCTAACTTTGATGATGTCACGAGAAGCTGTAATACGCCGCTTTCAGTGGATAGTAATTGCAAGATTTGCTTAAATTCTGGGCTTTCGTATCTTCGCCATCTGATAGGGGTTCAAGATAATGTCACGTTGAATACCTGCCGCAATGCTGCTTTTGTTGCACTTGCCAATCAAGGGAATAACTTATCAGCTGTTGAAGCTGCCGCCTGTTTCTTTAGTGTCCAGGGGCTTAGCATTCTTCCAGGTTTGCATGTTTCTTAGTTTAGAATTTTATTTTATGCAGTTACAGTAAACTTGACTCATGGTTGCTTGTTATTATGCATTTTAAGTACATAGCATAAGCTACAATTTCCGAACTGGCTTTTTTTTTTTTTTTCCCCCCCATGTATGACAAGCATCCCTCTTGTGTTGGTGTAGATGTGGTTGTTATATTATTAACCTGGAGATTTCAATATTAATTTGGGTAATATTTGTCAACCGCAGATAGAAACACACATAGTTGTGAGGGCGCGTATAGAATGTAACTAGCAAAGTTAGAAAGCACTACGTATTAGTTCATCTAGAGTCTTTTCTGTGCTTTTAAAGTAGATCTTTTAAGAATTGATTTCAAAACATGTTATTGTTGTAACATGCAAAGAAGACATTCAGGTAATTGTTTTCATTGTTGTGTGTGTATAAAAATAATGTTATTTTTTTTCCTCTTGCCTCATTTGTAATGCTGTCATAAACCTTGATTTATTAAAATTTTAAATTTCAGTTAATTCTTCAGAACCATTTCCCCCCTCGTTCGCCCCAGCAACTTCTCCAAGTCCATTAACGGTGCAAGCTCCCGCACAGCATCTAATTGCAGTACCACTCAAGGGTCATCGTAGCTACCATTTTACGTTGATTGCTGGAATTGGAGTCATGATTGCTGGGCTTGCAGTTTTATTGCTGCTAGTTCTAATTATACTTATCCGGAGAAAAGTTAGAGAATTGAAGGACACCGAGATCACTCATTCTGAGTCACGGAATGGCTTCTCTTCGTTGCATGTCCAGAAGTGTCAAGAAGGTAAGCTTATTTTACTTCTTTAATATATATTGGGGTTACCCTTGCAATGCTTTAATCAAGAAGATCTACGACATCAAACGTAAATTTTTTTGGTGTATTTTAATCGTATCCCATCCCTCAAAACTTTCAAAATGTCATATTTACACATCAAATGTTTGAATATCATGGATGCCCCCTGTAGAATACACATTCTTTTAGAAATGCCCTCTTTGGAAGGTCTTTTTGAATATCAGATGCACATTTCAAGGACATTTTTTATTTTAATAAGGAGTTTTTTGAGAATCTCCATTAAATATACAGGGTCATCTATGAATTTTCAACTTTGCATATATAGATTCATTGATCTTTTTAGGGGTATGTATGTAATTTTGATGTTCAGCTTTGTCTATTTACTTGACCAATTCCATTTTATCAATGGGAAACTAAATGTCAAAAAGTAATGCCATGCATTCTAATATTCACTCCGACAAGTTGCTTGTGAAATCCGAGTTTGCAAACAAATAGCTCCTTAAATATTTAGTTGAGTACATTTATTTGTGACAACTCAATAGGCGTTGAATAAATCTGCCCTCAAGTCCACTTATGAAGATCTATATGACACTTCTTAATCAATCTTACAGAGATATTTTCCAGGTTCAACTACTATTTTTCAGATATTTACTTACAAGGAACTGAAGAAGGCAACTGGCAACTTCAGCACTATCTTGGGAAGAGATGAATGTGGCATCATGTACAAAGCTCAGTTTATTGACGGTTCAGTTGCTGCTGTGAAACAAATAGACAATGTAATGAAACAACGACGGGAGGACTTTTGCCGCGAAGTAGAGCTTCTTAGCAGGCTGCATCATCGTCATCTTGTTGCATTAAAAGGCTTCTATTCCACAAAAAGTCAGAGGTAGATAACTTCTTAAATTTAAGATGTATTTACATGTATATTACTGCATGTTTACCTATTTACATGTATATATACGTGCAAAACTTATCTTGTCAAAAATGACCTTTAGAAACGTAATTTCTTACATATATACCAAATGCCCAAGAGAGTTATTCTCATGAACTGCCCATTCCCCAACATGAGTGGATTTTTTGTATAATCTGTACTTTGAGATATTTATATGAATATTCAAATTTCGCAGGGGCATATATTCAAATAGACAATTCTATATGGATGAACTTTTACTAAAGCCCCTATATTTAAATTTTTAAATGACTCTAGATGTTGCTAAAATGTTGTTATTCTTTATTTTGTCTTCAGGTTCTTGGTATATGAATACATGGAGAATGGAAGCCTAAAAGATCATCTTCATTGTAAGGCTTTGTTTTCTCTCCTTTTCTCTTTATTCCTTCCTATCTATTAGTTTCACTTCTTTAATTGTTAGGCTGAGAAAAAACCTTTCTTCCTTCGCAGCATCAGAGAGACTACCATTGGCATGGCAAACCAGAATCAGAATCGCCATTGATGTGGCCAATGCTCTGGTAAGTTTCAGTGATGGTTCTCTCTTTTGACAATTAAGAGATGATGACACAATCTTAATTTATATATGCCTCTTAAAATCTCTCCCAAAATTTGTTATAAACCTGGGCCCACTCCTTTTACTAGGAAAAAGTGTCTCTAAATACCTTGTCATTTTCTCAATCAGATTCTATTTCTCTATGTACTCTTTATCTTTTAGATTGAGGATGTTACACATATCTCCTTGCAAAAGCTGACTTTTCGTATATACTTCAAAACGTAGTTTATGCCATCATACTTACAAAAAGCCCCCCCTCAAAAACTTTTTGCCATGATTTGACAACTACCTAACTCCTAACTTAAGATAGAGCATATTGTAATCGAACTTTGAGGGGTATATATGAGAATTTTGACTTTAGCGAGGTAAATATGTAAATAGATGATTTTGCCGGGATATATATATGTAAAAGCTCCTTTTCATCTCTTTTTATCTGCATTCGTTGATGACCGACCAATTTTGACATGCAGGAGTACCTTCATTTCTATTGCGACCCCCCTCTTTTCCACGGCGATATAACATCGAGTAATATCCTTTTGGACAGGAATTTCCTCGCAAAGGTACTCATTGTGAGAAATTGTATGCTAAGAATGATAATGCTCCATCGGGTTAATTAAATTCCTTATTTATATAGGTTGCTGATTTTGGTCTTGTACATTATTCACGAAATGGCAATACCGGCTTTCTACCTGTGAACACAAAGATCCAAGGAACTCCAGGTAAGATTCTTCATACTGACATCATTCCTTCTTTTTGGGGTAAATTGCACCAGCGGTCCTCATCCTTTCGAGGTTATTCTGTTTGCTCCGAACCTTTCAACTGTTACAATTGGGTCCCTGTGCTATATGTTTTTTTTTTTTTTTTTTTTTTACCCCAATCTTAACATTTCGCTCAACTCCGCAAATTAAGCTGCTGCGTCCAAGTAAACACTTTGTAACTTCTATGTAAGCGACTTGAAATCCATCGTTAGTTAGAAGGTAGTTTTACTAAGATCGTTGTTAGGGGGGAGTTATGTGGCACTGATGGACATTCCATCCAATTTATTAGAGGAATTTAGGAGTGAGATTGCAATAGACAGTGAAGTTTAGGGCCAGCATTATAACGATTCAAAGGTTGGGGACAAAAATGAAACCCCATAAGAAGTTTGGGGACCTTGTGCAATTTGCCCATTCTTTTTTGGTTATTAGTTGCTCTTTATGATTCCTTTGAAATGACAAAATGATTTTGGATAATATAACCTATGAGTGGTCTTCTTAAGATAAATTTCTAGATATGTCTAGGTACTCAAACCTTTAGCTCTTACAGGTGTTGTGGATTCCCAATATGTGGCAACTCAGGAAATGACTTCGAAAATCGATGTATACAACTACGGTATAATGTTATTAGAACTTGTGACCGGGAAACCCGCTATGTATGATAAGGAAAATCCGGTCGACTGGTCTCAGAAATTCACATCAACTGAATACTATACGCTACAGAAATTGGTCGACCCAACAATTTCCGATTCAATCGATTTGGACGAGCTCGAAATGGTGGTCGAGCTCATAGATCTGTGCACTCAGAAGGAATCTAAATCACGGCCGTCGATGAAGCAAGTATTGAGGATCCTCTACGAGAGGTTCGACCCCGCGCATAGAGAGTTTGCGAAGATCATCGAGGAAGAAGAAGATTATTGTAATGGAGAGAGGAAAGTTAGGGGAAAAGAACAGTTCGGAGAAGTGACTCCTTTTAGCGGTGATGCGAAGGGCCTTCTTCAATCTTCTTCTAGCACGACGAGATCCTATTGTAGTCGGAGCATGTTGCTCGAGAACAATTCGCCGGAATCTCCCCACGGTATTTTTTCTGCTTGAGCCCTTCGATCTTGGTTTTAGATAGATGGATTTATTTGTATGTGATTTCGAGGATTTTTGCCTAACTTAGTCCATAGTTGTTGGTCTAAGAATATTTAGGATTTGAATGTAAATGAAAAGCTCTTTATTTTTCTTCTCATTTGGTTCTCTTTCTCCTCTGTTAGAAGGCTTGAGAAGTTGCAGCTGCAACTAGTCCTATGAACCACAACAGGAAATTTAGTCCATGCATTTATTCATTCAAAATTTTATGTATGATTTCAGGCTCCCGGTGAATTAGTAGAGCAGATACATTGAATTTGATCAAGCATACTTAGTGAATAATGATCAGATAGTAACGTAAGTGTGGTGGCGACGGCAATGATGATGACGGCGATGATGGCGATGCGTAATTAATTTTACTTTGTGCATTATAATAGTAGCTACACTCATATCAACTATCCTGAGAAGAAATGTTAGTTAAAGGTTCAATTCATGGACCCTTGTAAACAACGCTAGTACCGCATCTTTGCCTTTCTCCTGAATGATTTAAAATACATAGGTGAGATTCCCCTATCTAAGACACCACAAAATAAGTCATTCTTAGGATTTGATTTAACAACAAATAGTAAAGCACTTCTTAAACCAAAAATGGTGGTCCTGTTGATGATGAAGCCCTTTGCGTGTTCTTTTCGTTTTAGCCACATGGAACAAAAGATAGTGTCTATTATTTGAGGAGCATAATTTCTCTCAAGGTCCCATTTAGGTAACCATCTTAAAGAAAGTGAAGCCAATTTATGCAAATAAAAATTTTAAAGTTCGAAGTTAAATTGTAGTTTTGAAACTTAAAGAAGTGTATCCGATATTAAAGTTGAAGACGTCTTGGATTTATTATAAGTCTCTGAACAAAAGGGTCTGTTTGTTTTTGTGGATTTCCAAGGTTGAACTTAGGTCTTCGAGAAAGTTGCAGGCACTGGTGTTTGTTTCCACATCGAAGTCGTGAGATCATCTGAACTCTTACTCACGATTTTTTAACTTCGACGGAATGGAGGGCAAAGTCGAGTTCGCAAAACTCACAGGTACCTCGCTCTTCGACTTTTTGCTTCTAATCAGCCTCTAAGTGGGAATGCTAAAGGAGTTTATTTTCATACAGGTCCGCCGCAACAATGAAAGCTTAAGTTCTTAAGTACACCATCACTTGTTTCCCAAGTTGAATCCAACAATATTAAATGACCATAACTTTCATGTCACTCAACATGATCAACTTGATTAATCCAAAAAATTAAAATGTCCCTTACTTTCCCCTTGATGATGACACCCACAAAATTCTATCCCCTTCATTTTATAAGAGGATTTCACTTTATGTCCACAGCCCCAGTGGAATCCAATATCCCTTACCCTAACCCAATCATCTCCCATATATGTGTAACCCTATTGTAGCCACCCACATATCCATCCACAGTACTTAGTAAATCCATTCCTATAAATACTCACCTCAAAACCTCATTTTCCCACAATTACTACAACACCCATTAACAATGAATCTTAGTTTCCCTCTAAGCCTATGCTCTCTCATGATCATCCTTTTACCATTCGAGTTAGTGTTCTCATCGCAAACCGACGATCGACGGCCGTACATCATCCACATGGACGTGTCGGCGATGCCGGCACCCTTTTCGACCCACGAGAGTTGGTACTTGTCGATGCTCTCGTCACTCCCGACTCCGTCGGGTGGGCGCGCTTCGACTCATCTCTACACTTACACTCACGTTATGCACGGCTTTAGCGCCGTGCTTACTCCTGCGCAGCTCCGATGGCTAGAACGAACGGACGGCCACCTCGCGACGTACCCCGAATCGTACGCGCGCATGCACACCACCGACTCCCCACAATTTCTCGGCCTGAAGCCCGGCACGGGCATTTGGCCTACGTCGAACTACGGGGCCGACGTGATCGTCGGGATTATCGACACGGGCATTTGGCCTGAGAGCAAGAGCTTTCGCGACGACGGCATGCCTCCGGTGCCTGCTCGGTGGAAGGGGAAGTGCGAGACGGGGGTCGCCTTCAATGCGTCGCTTTGCAATCGAAAGCTCGTCGGTGCTCGGTCCTTCAGTAAGGGGTTGAAGCACAGCGGTATAAGTATATCGAGCGACGACGACTACGACTCACCGAGGGACTTCTTTGGACATGGCTCGCACACGTCGTCCACCGCAGCCGGGAGCCGGGTCCCTGGCGCAAGCTACTTCGGGTAGCGTGAAACAGCTGTTTTTCTCTAAAAGTTTGAATTCGAAAATAAACGCGAGTGACAAAACTAAAAGTACTTGTGTTTTTATCGTTTATACTCAACAGGTATGCGACGGGCACCGCGACCGGGATTGCGCCCCTGGCTAGGGTAGCCATGTACAAGGCCATATTCGCGGAGGACAATTTGAACTCCGCGGCCACCGACGTTTTGGCCGCCATGGAGCAAGCGATCGCCGATGGCGTGGACGTAATGTCCTTATCGCTCGGCTTTCCCGAAAGCGCTTACTACTTGGACGTCATGGCGATCGGAGCCTTCGCGGCGATGGAGAAGGGGGTTTTCGTCGTGTGCTCGGCAGGGAACAGCGGTCCCGAAGCTTACAGCATCTTCAATGGCGCGCCTTGGATCGCGACGGTCGGAGCGGGGACGATCGACAGGGACTACTATGCGAACATAACTCTTGGAAGCAGCGTAAAAAGCCTCCGCGGCCGATCCATCTTCCCGAAGAGCACCCCGCTGTCGAATCTCGTGATATACTACGGCCGCAGCAGCAAACAAAGGAAGTGCATCTACGACAGCCTCGACAAGAAACGTGTGGCCGGTAAGATCGTCTTCTGCTCCGCAGGAGACGACAGTGCGAGAGATCAAATGGGCGAGGTGCAGAGAAGCGGAGCTCTCGGGGCGGTGATCGCGACCGACGGAGGAGAGCAACTCGATATCGACGACTTTTACATGCCGTTCGCGACCGTAGGGTTGTCGGACGGGGAAGTGATCAAGAAGTTCATCGCGGGAACGAAGGTGCCCAGAATGAGTGTTCGGTTCGTGGCGACGCAGTTGGGACCAACTACGCCCGCTCCACAGGTGGCCTACTTCTCCTCCCGAGGGCCGAGCCCGGCCAGCTCAAGCATCTTGAAACCTGACATACTAGCCCCAGGTGTGGACATCTTGGCGGCGTGGGTGCCGAATAGAGCGATTGTCACAGTCGGAAGCGACAACCTCTTCACCGACTATGCATTAGTTTCCGGAACCTCTATGTCGTCGCCGCACATCGCTGGCGTGGCAGCGATGCTCCGCTCAGTTCACAAGGATTGGAGCCCCGCGGCCATCCGATCGGCCATGATGACTACCGCCGACCGAGTGGACAACACCGGGCGCCCGATCACCGACATGGTGGGGGGATCGGCGGCGAGTCCTCTAGATTTCGGTGCGGGGCATGTGAACCCGAACCGAGCCATGGACCCGGGCCTAGTTTATGACTCAGGCTCTGAGGACTACATCGAGTTCCTCTGCGGCCTCGGATACACGAACCAGCAGATACAAGTGATCACCAAAAGGCGCGGTTTCGCATGTTCGAAAGCCAATCTTGATCTGAACTATCCATCCTTCATGGTGATCCTCAACAATACTAACTCCGCGACTAGAACATTTAAGAGGGTTCTGACGAGCGTCGGTGACACCCCGTCGAAATATACGGCGGTCACGAATGCTCCGACCGGCATGAAGGTGACGGTGGCGCCGGCGGTGCTGGCTTTCGGAAACAAAGGCAGCAAACAGCAGTTCGAATTGACGGTCCAGATCGACTTAAAAACCAAAGCAAATGAAAATCACTTGGGGAATTATGGGTTTTTAAGCTGGAATGAGGATGGAGGGAAACATGTTGTAACAAGCCCAATAGTTTCAGCTTATGCATCTGATTAGATTAGTAAAAAAAAATATTAAAAAAAAATTAAGAAAATAAGAATCTCCAAATATAGGAGAAAATGTCAGAATATATTTGAATCAGTACTGTAACAATAAAAGATCAGATACCATGAAGATGACAAGAAGATGAAGCAGCTACTAGATCTTGCACTCTTTTTGTCTTCTTTGAAAACTCTGTTAATCATCAACACCAATTTGAATCATTTTGTACTATTATTAATCATAAACACTGATTAATATGAATATATTATGTCAAAAAATGATTGAGAGAAACTATATGTTAAATCGAAAAGTGCCTTTTCAGTGTGGCTCATGGAGCTCCTCCTTCAATAAGAGAGTAGCAGTTGTTAGACATTTAGCAAATAAAAATTTAGAAGTTCTAACTGTAATAGAAATTAAGGTAAAATAAACTGATGAGTTTCAAAAGCATAAGGCTCTAATAAAAAATATGCTTGACATGAAGTTTAAAAGGGGCACTATTTTTGGTTACTAAATTAAGCACTACTGTGACGCCGTTCTCCCGAAGATAAAGCCGTCCAAAATATCCGATATCCCATATCCGACTCGGACCCTACCCGGATCCGAACCGGACCCGATAAAAAATAAATAGTATACGGGTAAAAAGAATTACCCATTAAAATTTCGGGTATGGGTCCGGATACTTTATACCCATACCCGACTTGGACCCGACCCATACCCAACCTTTTAATAGGTAGGGTCCGGAAGAGTTTTCAAATTCGGATCCGGATCCGGACCCAGACCCGGACCCGGTGAAATACCCAATAGTAAATAAAAAAATAATTAAAATTGAGGGATCAATTTTAATAGGATTTATAGATGAAGAGTCTCTATGTCTTTTCATCCTAGTGAAAATCTTAATCGCTCTGTTTACTCATTTTTTAATTTTTTTTATTTTACTTATTTTTTTAACCCTAGTTGTTTACTGCTTGAATTTTTCTTTTGAAATAATTTTATTAGACTGAGTGCAACTAATTAGAACGCGAGTTTTTTATAATGGAAAGTTTATAGTTTGTCCATAAACTGTTTAATAAAATCTGTAAAAAATATATGCATACGGGTATCGATACCCGATCAAGACCCGATCCGTACCCGATCCATACCCGGTCTTAAGCGGGTAGTATACGGGTAGTTACTACCCATACCCGCTCAAATAGATCCGATGGGTATATTATTAACTTAAGTACCCAGACCCGGATCCGACCCGAAATTAAATGGGTAAGGTATATATATTTTTTTCTACCCATTTATTTTTAGGGTACGAGTACAGTATATCAACTATCCAGACCCGACCCGGTCTACGGACACCTTTACCCGAAGGGCTCATCCATTCTAAACCTCTTAACCCTTTGGATTTAACCATTATCCAAAATGCTATAACCAGATTAAGAGGTTTAGCCTTATTATATTTTATATATATAACAATTTCAAATTACAGGAGTGTCATATTCTTTCCCTCTTTAAATCCGCACACTCACAATCACTAAGCGATGTGAGACTTGTCTCACTAGCCTTGTCATTCAGGCCTGACTTAACCTGTCATTCAAACCATGAGGTAGTATTGATTGGCTCAGATACCAACTATAACGCCCCGCTTTTCAGGGAGTCATCCATCCCGTAACTACTTTAGTTTTAGCATATTTAATCCTTTTAATCTTTTGAGCTCAGTCACTACTCAAAATACTATAGCAGGATTAATAGGTTTAGTCCTATTATACTTTATATATATATAAATATTCTAAATTCTAGGGGCGTTCAGTCTTTTGTTGACTCAAAGAAAAGGAAAATACCAAGTCTTCCATTGACTCAAAAGTAAAGAAGGATACATGTATTTGCTCTCACCCTCTCCACCATTCATCTGTCTTTTTATCCTAAACTCCAACTTTAACTCCACTCATCTTTGTCCAAACGCATATTAATTTTCTGCGGTTTCAGCAATGACCATTCCACTCCAAGTGCACTCAATTGCCTCTGCACTACTTATCATGTAGTGGTCTAAACCATAAAAAGGATGTGGACACAATGGACTATATCATTTATCGCATAACTTAATCGAGTAATAAGATGTTCGTGCACGCAAATAAAGTTTTAGAACCTTCTCAGCCACAGTACGTCACAGCACTTTTCGTGTGCGAGTTAACCTAAAAATAATTATCTACTAGGAATTAATTGGTAGATCATGGCCTAATTTGGTATTTGTTATTTTTTTATTTGTATGATGGATATACTCTTGTCACTATTAGTTTAATTTATCCTTTCTTAATAGAAAAAAAAAAAAATCTGATTGGATTCATTTGAGTCAAGTTTTAAAAGTCCGTTTAAAACCAAAAAAATCTGCGAGAAAGTGTTTATAAATTAACTATATGTTCTTTAAGAACTTATCTCTCGAGAATGCGGTTGTTTCGCATGGTATAGATATCCCAAGATTGAGATTTAAATGGAAATCACAACCTACTCAATTCAAAATCTTCAAACGGCCTAAAAAATTTGCCAAAACTGGTGTAGAATGCAAAGGTAGAGCACACTTTTCTTTAAAAAAAAAAAAAAATCAACACAACATTGTTATGCCTTTGATTACGCGCATGTAAAATCATAATATCCGTGCGATTTAAGAGGCTGCTGTGAGATTTGCACAGATAAGATTGAATGACGTGGGTCACACATTATCATAGCAAATGAAAAACTTCTCAATTCTACGTAAGCGTACGATTCGGAAGGCATAGCATTTTTCTTTCATAAAATATACTATCTGAGCTTTCAATTACTGTTCTACACTTACAGGATCGAAACAGAAATGAATACATCAATAACTTGTCACTCATTTCGAATGTTTCGGAACCAAATTAGTAAATTACAAGGGGGGGAAAATCATATACAAAAATTAATATCCAGTAAAGTTCAATTTTACCTTCAATATTTTCCAAGCCCCACTAGGATAATGATTTCTCGATCGCTTTTACATACACGGATTTGGGAAGGGTGCCGGTTATGCTTCCGACCTTCTCCCCATCCTTGAACAGCAAAACCGTCGGGATCCGCTCGACGCTGTAAGAAGTTGCGATTTGCGGATGATCGTCGGTGTCGAGTGTGTAACACCTCACTTTTCCCGAATATTCTTGAGATATCTCGTCAACAACGCGGCGGGTCATTTTACAAGGCCCACACCATGAGGCCCAAAACTCCACGAGAACTGGGACGTCGCTGCAGAGAACGTATTCGTTCCAGTTGCATGCAGTAATTGCTTCAGCTGCGTAAAAATGGGGACAGCATTGCTTTCATATAAATTTGATTATGAGAAGTGGCAGAGTTGGAGTACTCAAAAGTAAACAGATTATGATGAAATTATGATGAAATAGATTACATGTTTATGCATTGTGAGAACTTGTCTATACAACTTAATCAATGGTAAAGTGTAAAAAGAAAGGAAATATAAGGAACCAAGAAGACTCTACTAGAGCTTTCCAGATAAAAAATGTGTATTATCCAGACATCACATTCTTCAGAAAATCTATTGTGGCGTTAATTTCTCAAATGCTACCAACAAGCAGAAGTGTACTTGGAATTCTTCCTAATTCTATCAGATCGAACTAATGTACATATAATACTCGCATTGATCATTTCTTAGAAAGATATACTTTTGGGGCTCCAAAATGGTTTTGCAATAGGGAAAATTGAAGGACAAAAGGTAAGGGAATCAAGATCAAGGAAAACAAAGATCATAGTTGAACCTAATAAAAGCCCAAAAGTACCAGAAAAATCAAGGTATCAGAAGTCCTGAGGATGCCACCGATTAAAAGAAATATACAATTCTGAGATCGCTCTGAACTTCTTATCAGAAAAAGGGGAAAGCGAAATGAAAAGAAACGAAAACAACACAATAGGGGAATGCTGTACAAGCCCATGGAAATTGAAGGGGTCACCCCGAAGTATAAAGCAAAGGGGCAACACCTGGAAACAATACAGAAACTATGACAGTTCAAACAACCCTCTTTTTTTATAAAGACAATAAACCAAAAGAAATCTTGTTAACGAACGATCATCATATTCCCAAACAGGGATGAAAAAGCAAACACAACTTAGCAAAATCTCGACAGGTGATGCTAATTTCTGTACTCTTTGCCAGAAAAGAGAAGGATCACTATGATAGTTATGAGGCTGAGAAGTGACATCAACAAAAGTCTAATTGATCAGATGGAGATAATTTTGAGCTTCAACTAGGTGCTGATAATTTTTAAATTTTGTATTTTAAAAGGTTGAAGTTTGTTAAAATAATTATGAGTTTGAACTAGGTGTTGATAATTTTTTAAAAAACCATACTTTCTTCATAAATTTGAGTACAAGAAAATGGCGAATCAGATGGTTAAGGTTAACCACTATTTAAAGTACATGCTTGAATTTTCCTTTTTTCATAGTTAAGTACATGAATGTAACTAATACGATCTATATATATAATATTTAGCAAAAAATATATTTAGAGAGAGTGCAAGAGTAAGTTATTGCGTTATTATTGCTGAATATTGAAATTAGTGGAATAGGAAGTGTTATCTCGATTTCAGATCATGGGAATTTATGTAATTAACTGGTTTAAGTGCAGCAAGAAAAATACCCCAACCATAACAGAGAATACATGAATAAACCATCATGAAGATGCATGGTCCCCTAAATCAGTACACTCCCAAGCACATTGGCCCCTAGAAAGGAACCAACGAACATTCCGTCATTAAATAGGAAGAGGCTCTTAATATTTTGATTTAAGAAAGGATTGACCATTTGAAACATGACATAACTAGCAACATTTTAAGTTCATGTTTGTCCTGGTACTCAATCACACCAGCAGCAGGTAGACACTTGGCAAGCAAAACATCTAAAGCTTTTGTTTTGAGTCCCCCCAGGGCTGAAAAAGCTCGATTGTTCTACTACAGCGGTAAGCTGTCCGGATTAGTTTTCCTTCACGAAGCTCTACTCAAATAGCATTATGCAGGACCAAACACGACCTAAAACATGACCTTCGAACTTTTAATTTCTTTTGTAAGGAATTCTATACGTCTCTCTCATTCTCACCCCACATGTTCAGTTTTTTCTCAAGATAGATCGACAAAGTCACAACCTTCGGCTCTTTTACATGATCATCTTAACTTGATTGAACTTCTTTAAAACCTCCAAACTTATAGCCATCTTTGTATCAGCAGCAAGTTATTGGCATTTAACTTAATTCTGATTTTGCTTTCAATTGCAGGAACTTCTAAGTTCTAACAAAGCATTTTGGCAGTGGAAATTCTGGAACTTTTGCCATGGTAGATTCTGAGTCCAAAATTCAAGCTGTTAGGGACGATTCTTAAAAAGTGCTTCTCCTAATAGCACAACTCAACAGTACAATAATCTAAAGCAGCACCACATAGGCCCTAAAAAGGGAATCAGAAGCAAACAAAAGGCCATTACCAATCTCTAAAAGCAACTAATCAAAAGGTAATTACATGAATCATGAATTAGAAGGTAATTTATGATCGCGAAGATCATCGGAATCATCATTTAACAAATCAAATCATCATTATAAGACCGAAAAAAGGGACAAAAGCGATTCGTGTCCAAAAGCGCTTACGCCCATCGGAGAAGACGCAGAGGAACCTCCCATTCCCCGCGATTTGCCTCCGCCTCCGCCGCCTCCTCGCGAGGGAGAGCGAGGAGAGGGTCGAGCGCGATCGCGCGCACCACCGATCGGATCCTCGGGAGCAGAAGAGGAAGGGATTATGGAGATGGAGATGAGCTTCGACGCGGAGGCGAAGGGGAGGGGCGACGACGTGCGTCGCCATGGGAGCGGCGCACGATAAGCAGAGCGGCGCACGATAAGCAGCGTCCATTTTGGGAACGACGACTCGGCGAACGCGCCCGTGCGCGTGCTTAAATCATCGGGTCCGAGTTCCCAACCAAACATCCCCGAAACTATTGAGTGGACCGAGACTACCACGTCATCCATGGAACACATTTTGTGAAAGTTTTGTGTGGACGCGGTCTACACACGTCATACATCGAGCGATAACTTCATCGGTTCATCTCCGACCATTTTATTGGAGGCCCAATAACAAGCCCAAATATTGAAAATTGGGCCCATATCTCCGCCCAGTTGCATCCGACCTTTTTTGTTTCTTTTTGTTTTTTTTTTTTTTTGTAAGCTTTATGTCCTCGTCCCCTTCTTCTTCGTCTTCGTTCTCTCTCTCTCTCTCTCTCTCTCTCTATCTCTCCTCCGCGATCGCCCCAACCCTAACCCTAACCCTAACCCTAGAAAGGAGATGGCGAGTGGCGGTAATGGCGGGGGTGGCGCAAGTGGTGGGAAGGTCTCGTTTAAGATCACCCTCACCTCCGATCCGAAGCTCCCCTTCAAAGTGTAGGGACCTCTCTCTGTCTCTCTCTCTCTCTCTCTCTCTCTCTAGGGTTTCTAGGATTACTCATCGTCTAATACATGGTTCTGTGTCGCAGCTTTAGCGTCCCAGAAGGGGCGCCCTTCACCGCGGTGCTAAAGTTCGCCGCGGAGGAGTTCAAGGTCCCGCCGCAAACCAGCGCCATCATCACCAACGGTGTGTATCTCGTTCGATCTCTTTACTCGTTCTTCTCGATTCCGATCTATCCTTTTAGGTTTTGGATCTCAAAATTTTGTTAGGTTGTTGCTAGATTGGCATTAGAGCTCTTCGATTTAGGAACTTCTTAGGGCTAAATTAGGAAATGAGAAACGAAATTGGGAACGATTCAGTGAGTTGGTGGGTCAGATCTGCTTTATTTGATTTGGATCGTAACTGTTTTGATTGGATGGCAATCACAAGATGCGTATTTAGGGAAAGGATTCAATATTATTGTCACTTTCTTTTTTCCCTTTTTTTTTTCCTTGTGTGTGTCTATGTACTTGCATGTATAAGTATATTTTTTGTAATGCAAATCGCCCATTCAATTTGCCCATTCTGTAGTATACATATAGAGTTGATATCAGTTTTAGGGAATTTGTGAGATTAAGGGATATAGAGTTGATCCCAGATGCTAGAGCATAGATGCTTCTGTCTATCACTATGCTGCAACTGTGAAATTTTGCTTTGGTCAAGTTTAACTAGAGCTGTTTATATTAGCATGCCATGGCTGACACCAGTTTCTTTGTTTTTCTTTTTTTCCCATGCAGATGGTGTGGGCATCAACCCACAGCAAAGTGCAGGTAACATTATAAAGAAGTACTCATGTTGTTAATATTCTCATATTTTTCTCATATCATGGGTGTTGCTTTTTAACAAGGGTGCAAAATTTGTTGGGGCTTTGTGAACTAGCTTATCCATCATCCAGGTTCAAGTGATACTGGGTTTTCCTTGCATCTATTAGATACATAGGTATCTAATTGGTAAATTACACCGTTTTCTTACATGGAAAATTCTATACGTATTACCTAAGTTGTTACATTAGTAGTTGAAGTATGTGAAAGTGGCGGATGCTGAGTAGAGTCCCTTGATATCATCTAGTATGCAGCAATATCTAATCTTGTTCTTTGAAGGTAGCGTCTTATGCCTTCCAAACTTACATGTCTGATTTAGCAAAGAATTAAATCTTCTTCTGATCATACATCATTTATCTGAACCACTTTAGCTAGAATGATCTTCCTCAGATGATGACAATAGATAAATAGAGAAGTTTGTTATTTTGACTAGATATATACCAAACCTTGGTTGTAAAGGTGAGGATAGATTTTTCTTCATGCATATATGTTTAAGGTTAGTTCCATATCTTCTGATTAGATATCTTACATATACCTTTGTGTTAAAAGAGATATTTTAAAGCAACTGTATATCGCTTTGGACATGCATTATTTTAAAGCAACTGTATGGTGAGTGATTGAAGATAGTTTATGTTATCTGTGGATAGGAATGAAAAGAAATGTTTTTCTTTTTTCTTTTTTCTGTGGAGAGGGACGAAAAGTAAAAAATTCTTTATCTGTAGGTGCATATGTTTTGAGTTGATATCGTAGTACTACAAGCACTTTTTATCCATTTGGATATTTTAGGCCCAGTTAAGATGGGTGTTTTTGGAGCACCCAAAGCAAGCTTTTTATGAAGCAAGTTTATGATGTTCGATGCTTCTGTTGCAAGTTTTGCTGAAATGCCAAATGCACAGCAAAGTCGTCTAAATGAAATGGCGAACAAATTGGATTAAATTTGGCAATAGTCTAAGTGCAATTCTACATGCCTCTCAAATATTGCTTTTTTGAAGATGGCATTTGGAAGAATTGTTACATTTTTGTTCTCGACTGAAGAATTAGATCGGTTTTTTTACGATCTCATTCAGAGAGTATTCAATCATGTTCATTTGTTTAATCCTTTATGATTTAGCCCTTCTTGTCCTCATCACTTGTTTAACATAATCAGCTAAGCATTTGCCCATGCATCTGGTGGTTGCTGGGCAAAGATCTAGGCTGTTTAAGTGCCAAGACAAGTTTGAGCTGCCTTATTGACTATCTGCCTAGTGGTTCAGGCAATGCTTTTGACTCCTGGAACATTTCCTTTTTGATCAATCTGTGGGTTACATGGTATTAGAGCAAGTCTTTGACTTCCATGAGTTTGTCTGTTCGAATCCCCTACATTGTGAGTCTTTTCCTATCAGATTGATATTTTGGTTAATATTGACAACCTTGGACTGTACATGTCATGGCTTTCAGATTATGTCGAGTCTATGTTGCTTCGTGTTCACATCGATTTGATTTGGGTCATTGACTTTTGAGTCAACTTAGTTCCTCGACTTCTCCAGCAGTTGGGATTTTGTCCTTCAGGCTGAGTCAATTTTTCATGACTCTTAACTACAATTCTGATTTTTGTCTCTGATCTCTCTTTATCATAACAATAATTTTCTTATATAAATCTATTTATTAGCTGATTGTGATTTAGTGTGTACATCTCTGTGTAACTGTTTTTGAGGTCCTTTACTTACACAGGTAATGTGTTCTTGAAACATGGATCGGAGCTGCGTCTTATACCTCGTGACCGAGTAGGAGCTTCCGTTGCAACTACTTAGATGTCATTTGTTATAATCTCAAAAGATATAAAGTCAACCTCTCAACAATGGTGTTAATATGTTGTGCTGAAATTATTGTTGGATGTGGATGGGATCTTCTCCCATATATTTATCATTTATTATATATGCTGTGATCTTTTGATATACTAGTAGGCAACTTCATGCATATGGTTCATGCAATATTGGCACTCTATGATCTTTTCTGGTTGTTATGTTTAAGTTTTTTTTTTCAGATTCAATATATATAAATGCTGCACAGTAAAACTTATCTAGTTTGGGCACCACTGCTCTCTCTCTCTCTCTCTCTCTCTCTCTCTCAATCTTTTGGAGTGAATTTTCTACATTCTGGTGTACAGAAATTTTTTGCATGCTGACTAATCTAATTGTCCATCAAAAGATAGGAAGAAATCTCGACCGCATGATCACGGCCACCTTGTCTGGTTTGTGATTTGGATGGACAATAGGATTAGCGCGTGTGCAGGAATTTTTTTTTTTTTTTTTTTTTGAGAGAGAGAAAGGTAGCAGCATGCTATCCGCTTCGTTTATTTTTTTTTAGAAATAAATTTAGCTAGGAAAGTGAATCAACTAGGATTCGAACTCGGGACTTCGGGTACCAACCATAAGCCCTTTGCGACTTACACTAGGGACGGTTGGTTGTGTAGGGAAATTTTACCGTGCGTAAAGTTGTGGAGATTTTGCCTCTCACCACCCTTTGTCTTTAGAAGTTCCTTTCCTTTATGAATTCTAGAATTTCTAAATACTCTATTTAATCATTATTCGATAAGACTCCTTTAACACAATTTTTTCTAGCATTTAAATGGACCTGTTATCTAATTTTCTTCCTGAATGTAATCTAAGCTAAAATCGCTTGTACGAAGGAAGATGTTGTCGGTGGTTTTTTTTTTGCTTTTTTTTTTTTCTTTTTTGGGGATGCGATAGAGAGTCGAAAGCTTGTCTAAGGTAATACTGGGGATTCTATGGATGAGAAAGGAAAAATATCAAGTCCACAACATTTTCTCCATATGCTCACATGTAGTTTAGCGTCTTTTTTTTCCTTAAAAGAAAAAAAGAGAACTCCAATTAATACACGTTGCCTTATTCCCTCCCAAAAGATGCCAAAGAGAAGATAGACTAAAAATATTCAAGTGGCTATGCTTGAGAGTGAAAAAAACCCATCCCAACTAACTTAAAAAAGAATAAAAGAAACAAGAAACAAGAGAGAGAGAGAGAGAGAGAGAGAGAGAGTATATAGGAAATTAGGAGAACAGCTCCCTGAATTTTGTCATCTTGGACTTGAACCCTCCTCACCTCCCACCTCATTTGATTTTAAAACATTTAGTCAAAATTTAGCACTCTTTGTATTATTATTTACTAAAATTTGACAAGATGGAACATTCTACATATTTTTTAGAAGATATCGTTAAAATCCCTCCGCACCTTGTTTGAAATCATATAATATGTTAGTTGGAGGTTCAAGTTAAAGTGGGAAAAAAAAGAAATAAAAAAAAGTTTAGGACTAAATGCTAAGATAGGTCCGATCGCTCTGGGGCATGTTAAGATAGGGTTTTTTTTTTTTTTCACCCCTTCAGAAGTCTAGATGTTTCAGTTTGTAGCTTAGTTCATCTTCTTTATGAATGAAGTGATAGCATGCTATCTTTTTTCAAAAAAAAAAAAAAGTTTAGGACTATGTTTCAAAAATCACATATATTCGGGGATTCTCCAAACGTTTTAGCCCCAAAAGAGAAAACATAAAAAATGATATACCTTTGCGCGTGCTTTGAAAATTAAGAAGTTAATTGGAGCGAATTTAGGGAGGTTTACTTTATTGGAATTTAAATAAATCCATCCACATTATTTAAAAAAATTTGGGGCTTGAAAAAGCCATAATAAGCTCACGAAATTTAGAAGCTTTATGGGGTTTCGTTTTAGATATTGTCACGTGGAGCTGTGGAGGATAAAAGAGTGATTTACTAACCTAAATTGTTGTGTTAATCATGAGATAATATCCTATCATTCACCCAATGTGTCGAAAAATCGCGAGTAATAAAGCTAGATTTGATTAAGCGAAAGATTCTTCAATTAAACTAAAATTTGAATTGCTCAACACAATTGCTTATTAATACTTTCTGATTTTAAAATTATCAACACAGTATATTAATACGAATAATTTTAGGCCATAATTTTAACCAGATCGCTATTTACGGGATAATAAAAGAGTACTAAATTAGCTTTTGTTATGGATCGTAGAACTTTACAAGTGAGAAAAGTAATTTTTAATGTAGCTTTTTTTTTTCCCCACTATAGCCAATGTATATTCAAAATATGATTTTAGCCGTTTATTAAATATTAAGAGATGGCCACAATGATGGGAATTTGGTTTCCTTTTTAGGCATGAGTCGGTGGAGGATAAAGCATTTTGATTTGACTAATTTTGACCACAACGTTACACGATAATAGTGGAATTTGAGGCGCACGTAATTACAAATTAGTGGTGGGTTTAATGATTCCTACTTTTAAAGCCGTTAATAGCGGCAAAGTGGCGGGAAAAAACACATATAAAATCGCCCAGAGTAGGGATGCCAATGGATACAGATATCTAAATTTTTTTTCGAATCCGAATCCAAACATAGCGGATTTATTCGATGCTAAACGGATATAGTTTCGAATACGGATATAAAAAATAAAAATCCGACGAATTTGAATTCAGATATGAATTTTGTCTGTACCCAATCCAAATCCAATCCGAACCCGAATTGATTTTATATTATATAATATTATATATATAAATATTTGATGTTATATTTAAATTTGTATTTTAAAAATTTAGATTTAATGTATGTTTTGGAATATGGTAAAGAGAAATAATTGTTTCAGTTTGGATTTTTTGGTTCGGGTGCAAATTTCGAATTTTTGCTCGGATACCGTTTTGGAGATAGATTTTTAAAATCCGTCGGATTCGGATTCAGGCTCGAATTCGGATTTCAAACTTGGTAGTTGGGTTCGGATTCGGATTTTTGGAAACCCGTCCCGAATCCGACCCGTTGACATTTCTAACCCAGAGCCACGTAGTGTGAAGTGTGGTGAAATATCGGGGCCGTTGATGGCTCCTCGTGATTCAAAGTTTGTGGATCTCAAAGCGCACTGCGGGTTAGGTACTTTGCCTTATTTTTTCGCATAGTAATAGAGTGGTTGTGTGTTTTAACAACAAAATGATCTGACCACATCACAAAATATTATCTTAGACCTTAAAGTATTTTGGATCAAATTAAGACACCAACCTACTTAACTTTAAAGACTTTAAAAAAGGACTGAATTGTAATTAATCAAAATTTAGAGAATGGGCTTCTTTGTTTCACTGCAGATGAAGTTCATGTTGAAGCAGGCTTTTTAGTAAACTAAAGCTCCGGTAAAAATTACTTTTCTTCTGCTGTTTGTTTGTATAGCTGTGAAATTAAAGTTTCTTCAGTTTTACCGTTTGTTTGGAAGGAAGCGAATGACGTAAAAAGATAGAAGTATGAGAAATAGGTTAATATTTTGCTCATTTTTTCTTCGTAATTGACTTCGGCTTGAGGTACACCGAAGCCAATTATAGTATTTTTAAAAAAATTGCGACAAATCAAACAACGAAAATAAACATTTACTATCGAAAATCATTTATTCACTCCTTTTCACTTTTGGTGAAATAAAACACATCCTCTTAAAAGTACTTTTTCCCCCCTCTCAACCTCACCAATTCAAAAAAAAGAAAAAAGAAAAAAGAAAAAAGAAAAAAAAAAACTCTACAACCCATAATCTATTATATCTTCCTCTCTCTCTATGTACAGTATGCAAATCATTAGATTCCCCCTCTAAAGTTTGAATCCCCTCCTCTTCAACACCCCTTCTCCAAAAAATGGGAGAAGCAACAAGGTCCTATAAACCCAACAACAATGGTGAGAAACAAACCCATGAGAGAACACACAAGCCCCCTTCATGGGTTGTTCTCAAGATACTCTCTCCATGCAGATATTGCCATGTTTCACAAGGTAAAAAAAAGGAGGAGAAGAAGAAGAATATAGAGGAGAAAAAGGATAATTTGGGGGATAAGATAATGGTTAAAGGGCCAGGAACAAATGGTTCCAATAGATATTTGAGGGGTCCTTGTGATGAGGCCATAAACAATGGAGGTGTTTCCACTTGCTCTTCATTTAACTCATCATCTGCTCCTGCTTCTGCTTCTGTGACAAGTGCTTCTTCTTCTCTCTCTTCATCTTTCTCCTCACTTGGTGGGTCTTTTAGAGGAGTGCATATGAAGAAGTTATCTGGGTGTTATGAGTGCCATTTAGAGGCTGACACTTTCAATTGTGTGTCCAAAGATCATGCTAAGATGGCCACTATTTGTTCCTGCAATGAGTGTGGAGAAGTTTTTATCAATCCTAAGGATTTGGAGATTCATCAGGCAAATATCATGCAGGTAACTCTGCTCTCTCTCTCTCTCTCTCTCTCTCTCTCTCTCTCTCTCTCTCTCTTTTCCTCATAATTTTACACCTATTTTTAAGTTAATTTGTTTTTGGGCATTGGCCATATTAGGCCTTGTATTTTTCTGAGCAAGTTCTGAACTAGCATGGAGATAACATATTTGTGACACAATTTTATGAGAATAAAATGATTTGGTTAGTTTACTTTTCATGGCCTTTTCTTTTGTAATTTTGTCTTATTTATAATCTGTATCAAAACTAGGTCCAGTAAACAATAGTAGAAGAACAGTAGATTCAACTTTTTTTCAATTGTATGAAAAAAAATGTTAATAATTTGAGTGTGCTATTTTTCATTAATAAATTTATCTAACCTTTGTTTTGTTTTGTTTTGTTTCCTTTTAATGATCAGTATCAGAACTTGGTGCAGAGGACAGTAGCAGAAGCATAGTGGAAATCATTTTCCAATCAAGTTGGCTTAATATTCAGCATCCAATGTGCAAAATAGATAGGGTACTAAAGGTGAACAACTCCCCAAAGACCATAGTAAAATTTGAGGATTATAGGAACAATATAAAAAGCAAAGCCACCAAACTATCTGAGAAGTATCCAAGATGTGCAGCTGATGGAAATGAGCTCCTAAGGTTCCACTGCACCACCTTAGCATGCTCACTCGGCCTCGACGGATCGACCAACCTATGTCATTCAATCGACCGCTGCGATGTTTGTGAGATTATTCGCTACGGGTTCAGATTCGATGAGCTTGGAAGGATCACTCTTAGTAGTAGGGCGCGCGAAATGAGTCCGATCTCATGCGGTGGTGAAGCAAAGAGGGCGATGTTCGTGTGCAGGGTGATTGCAGGGAGAGTTAAGAACATCAATTGTTCTACAGGGGGGGAATGTGGGTCTATTACTTCTCCTGAGGATTTTGATTCAATGGTTGGTTCAAATTCAGATGAGCTCATTGTGTTCAATCCTAGAGCTATATTGCCTTGCTTTGTTGTGATATACAGTTTTTGTTAATGTAATCTTCTTCAATATTATCTCTAATTAAACTTCCTTTTCCTTCGCGAATTTGTGAGGTAACATTGAAATTGAGTTTTGGTTCTTGTATGTGTTTCATAATCTCAATTTTTTGGTTCTTCTTCTGTTATGCTATGAACCAATCCATCCAACAAGATAAAGAGAGAAATGCAAACTATATGGGCATTGGATTCTTGTATATTCAACTACATGATAGATAATGATGAGATAAACTTTTGTAGTTTTGTGTTAGATAGAATCAGGCAAAGAATGTGTGTGTGTGAGAGAGAAATTTTTTTTTTCAGTATTACAAATGACTCTTTAGAATCCAAGAATGGTTCGATTAGATCGTAATATCTAATCCAAAACTCTACCATGGATTTCGCTCGGCAAATGGAAGATTTGCTTAATATTATTTGTCAGAAACTTTGCAATATTTGTATGATAGCCTCGCGGTTGAATTACACAAGGAATCATTTTCTATCTTATGATATGTTGGTTGTTTATAATTACCTTTTTATTACTGCTCATGAGTTTAAAAGCTAATGTTTTGATCACTTGTTTTGTGATTGTGCCTCAACAGCATTGCTACAAATCAAGAATATCTGGCATTAAAACTTGAAAAAGGAAATTGATTCCTTATTTCCCCTTATAGTAACTAGTAATTAGTCCCATTTCTCTCAAAAAGAATAATAATTCCCTAATACTAATTGTTTTTGTGGTTGCAATTAATACTTATCACTGCCACACATCTAGTGATAGAGGAACCATCCAGATCCAGTCTCCTGAAACCAACAAGCATTTTTACTGCTTCTTAGGAAAGGAGACTTGACAATGGTGGGGAGAGAGAGAGAGAGAGAGAGAGAGAGAGAGAGAGAGAGAGAGAGAGAGAGATGGGGCATCTGAAACAGTAATATTTAGGCTGGTTGGTCAGGGTCTGTTCTCAGAGATAGCTCAGTAACAGCAGGAGACAAGGTAACATGAGCATCAGCAAATTGGTTCCTCTCACCAGGCTTATTGCTTTACTACTGTTGAGACAAACTCAGGACCATTTTTGCAAAAAAACAAAAAACAAAAAAAAAAGTTGTTAAATAGTGATCAGACCATTCAGTAGGAGGGGCCAATTTTGACCTGACAGCTGGTGATGTCCCATTGGGTTCAGAGATCAGTAAGGTACTGCTGATGCTGCTGACTGAATTTTAACACCAGTTTAAATTTTAAACTGATTTAAATTGAGATTAGGGGAGTGTAAAAAAAGCTGTTAGTGCTTAAACACTGATTAGCGAGAAATGATGAAGCAAGATTTTTCATACGTATAGTACAGGATAACAATAATATATCGAACGAAAATGCTTTTCATCTTCAAGCAAAACTTTGTGTCACATTTTCAAGAAGTTACTCTGCCTTGTACTCACATTACGGTCACCGGCAGAATCAGTCGAGTGCAATACAAACAAGCAACAAACAAATGCCATCATCTTGTGAATTCCTAAACATGATTGTATTACTTTGAGCCCGCCTCGATTGTACTTCTATGGTGTTGGTTCATCTGAACAAGTCGCTTCGATGTACCATGCGACAGCAATATTAATAACCATCTTCAACTGTCTTTAACTGTACAATGGTGGCCAAGCGTATAATTAGCGGAATCGCCAGAGTAGAAAATCCATCTCAATTACCATCAATATAGTTGTTTGGCGTTCATTTCAACTGCGGCTACATCGAATCAGAGGAGCCCAACATTAGGTTGAACATGTCATCTGGGGTTAGAAGAGTCGTGCCGCTGAGAATTAACTCAACATCCGGTCTACTGTTCTCGGAGATCGCCTCCATAGCTTCCCGAACCTTCCAAAACAAACATGTTGAATAAACATTAACAATAAGTTCAGGTCTCAGTTTCATCACTGTCCAAATATTGCTATTATCAATTACTCTGATCTTCTATTATGACGATATATAGTGGCATTTCATAATTGAGGTTTGAATGATCAACTCAATAGTAGCAGTTAAATCATCTTGAGGGAAAAAACAAAGAAAAAAGCATGAAAATTAGGAGCATGGGGTATCAAACCTCAAGGCTGTTGATGCCTCCCACAACGAAAATGAAAAGAACACTTTGATCCCCAAAACTCGGCTTAGCCTGGAAAGTGTGAATACAAATTATCGGGACTAAACAGAAAAAACATATAAGCATATAAAGACTGGAAGAAGCAAACCAACCTGCCCAAGGCCAAATCGACCAAACCCAGTTTTGAAAAACCGCCCAACTGCTGAAGAATGATATTCTAATCCGGGTATGTCATATTTCGCTAGAAGAGCAGATAAAAGTTTGTAAAGCAAACCTTTTCTACTATAGGTATCACCTCCTAACTTACTTAAGGCTGTGAGCCCTTCTTTTAGAACTGGATTCCTCCACTTCAAACTCGATAACTTACAAAAAAACTTAAAGAGCTGATCAACTCTATCTCTCAATTCCAATTTAAGTTGCATATCACCGTATGATTGTTCGTTCTGATTATCCGTCTCGTCATCATCCCAACTACCCCATTGATCATCAAAATCATCAGAAATCTTCTCAGCGGCATTTTCATTTTTTTCATCATCTTTTCTAGAATTAACTTCAAGATCATTCTCCAAACCATGGAGGAAACGAAGTTTCGCAGATGATGGCCTTTCGAGAATCGCTTCCACCACTGCTTCCTTAAGAGCATGCTCCTCTTCCCATGAAAAAGGTCCAGTAGAAACAGCTGTTGGAAAATTTTCACCAGCTAAGATGTATCCAATAGTTGATAGAAGCAATGCATCTTGAAAATTGAGGAGACCCTCTGAAGAGCCCACCATTTTATCTTGTTGACTTGATCTAACCAAAATGCTAGTGTTGATGAAATCACGCATCTGACTAGAAAGACTTTGACTTGTATCTGAAGAACTCACACTTAATATTTTCTCAGCACTTACATATGCATCCCACCGAGAACTATGAGGCTCACTTAGAGCAATTTCAGCGGCTAAAGCTAGCTGAATAATTCCTCTGTTTCGAATCAGAGAGTTCTGATCTTGTGCCAGCTTTTTAACCATAGCTCGAAGCTCTGAAGCAGAAGTGATTCCTAACCGAGCTTTTGAAGTCATGGATAGTTTCTCGTTCTGAAGTGCTTCCAAGAGCCATTTCTTTATCAGCAGGGCACCATCTTTTGCTCCTCGATCGAGTAATGCTTCTAAGTAGTTTGCCCCTCTATAATTGGAAAGAAAGGACCCATTCAAAGTACCTAACTCACTATTAAGTTTGCTACTATTTGCTAACTCGGCAACATCAGATTCCAATTCACCAGAGTTCCAGCCAGATATAAAAGCTATTATGCTTTCATGTATCGGATCACTTCTCTTTTCAGTTTCCTCTTTGCTTAATATTGAGTCAAAAGGTATTTTTATATCAAGAGGTGGGCGTAGTACGGTAACAGGGGAGCGGTCGTTTGAACTTTGCACGCTTTTGACTTGTGCAGGGGAGTTTCTCTCTCTTCGCGGCAAAGAAGATAGCAAGCGATCAAGAAATGAGTCGCCGTGGCAGCAGGGTGTGAGGAGATCAACCGTACGGTCAATAAGCAACAGTCCAGCTGACGTCTTACTACGTCGACTTACATCATACAAACTCGACATGTCGGTTAACATCTTGCCGATGATTTTTGATGTGTCTCCCAATGAGAAAATTTCCATCTTCAGATCCATCTGCACATATTAGTTAGAGATATTTAGATATAAAAGTATACCACTATAGAATTATTTATTTAGTATTTACACATATATCCCTGCAAGTTTTGAATTTTCATGTATGAGAAAAAGCTTTCTAAATACATAGTTGTACTTCGATAAATGCCCTTACTAAGAAATTTTCCAGATACAAAACCAACTTCCCGAGAACATGATAACTCTCCAACTTAAAATGAAGGAATTTCCATACAAACTGAACTTTCAATGAGTTTATATGAAGACTCGGATTTTATAGGGTATATAAGTATATAGGTGAACTTGCAGGATATAAAAGGAAACCTGCTAAAATGAACCGCTAGTAAAGCTGACAAAACTTACTTTATCCGCAAGATGGTAAAGGAAATGGGCAGTCAAGATAGCTCCAGGAGGTACATCCTCACCATCAAAAGGTAGGCCAGAAGAAATGGCAGGCAATCCAGGACTAAGAGATTCTTCATTATCATTTGACAAACGAGACTCTGCAACCGTTCCTTCTGAAGGCAAGACAAATACTCTAGTTGAAATAGGGCAAATAATCATCGGAAAGTGATTTACCGATATGGACAACCTTGCCCCGCCATCCTTCTTGCTCACAGACTCATCGGCATAAAAATTTCTTTTAGAAGGACTAGCTTCAATATTAGGGTCATTAGCGTAACTAGAATCGAGTCCAGACCAACTGTCATTTTCAGAAGATAATTTTGTGTTTTGGCTGTCTGGAGATTGAATATTTTCAATGTTTGGGTGCGTGAGAAGTCCTTCCTTCTCATGCCTTTTAACAATTTCTTCATAATCTTGGAGAAGCAACGAGTGGTACTCATGAAAGGCATCAGGTCCCAGCGGTGAATCAACTAACGCTGAGTGAGCGATCTGCAAATTACACAGGGTTATTTATTAACAAATGGGCTTGAAGAAATATGGTGAACTAGTTTTGGAAGAGCTGAGTAAGTCTCGCACTGTTAAAATTTTGGATGCCGATGTTTACCATCAATTTTTCTATCATATTTTACCTGATATAGCTATAAACTAAAACCTTATTTCGGCGCATATAACAGAATTTCTATTATCTTAATGTCCAGCATCACCAAAACTAAAATTAAAAGATAAATTGACAAAAATAATCGGGTCTGTAACTGAAGGAGCACCTCCGAAATAGACGTAAATACAGCACAATGAAGAACGGTTCTATGGGTGATCAGGCAACGCAAAATATACCGATGCGCATCACTCAAAAGGCGCGATGTTATAATTACGATCTTCGTAGCAGGCTCCGCCAAACTAGTGTTCCAATCCACAATCTGCATAAGGGGGGAAAAGAAAAAAAGTACATAGTAAGGAATTAAATTCAACTCATCTCAATAGTAAGAGCATCGACTCTAATGGATGATTATCAATCACCATAAAAAGGAAAACGCAATTTAGAATGCATAAGTTATCATCAGAAAAACCGGTAAGCTATTCAAAATAAAAAAGTAACACTTATATTCTCGATTTCATAAAATGTGCTCTGTGTTTGAGCTCGGCATTACGCAGACAAACATAATTTCTCCTACGAAAGATTTCAGTATAATTTAAAAACAACATTATGCTGAATGCGGATGCCGTTGCCAAGAAGCAACTTACAGCATCAAGAGGAGACAAATTCTCTAAGCTGCAAATGGCGTGCGCCCCGAGTTCTAGTAGCAGTGGAAATGCTCCAATCAATTGGAAAGCCTCTAAACAACCAGCATCTGCATAGAGAATGGCACCTGCAATATGATCCGAAACCTAGGGAAAAAAAAATAGAAAATTAAATTAGATCAGGCGCCTCATTCCTAATTGCCACAAAGGTAAATTATCCCTAAAGAGCATTTTGTAAACAAAATTAACAAATTTTAGCTAATTTCTCACTACTCCATCCAAATGTAAGGCAGAATCGGAAGGATCTGAAGATCATTCGATTCAAATTAGATTCATCTGCTGATAAATGCTTCATGCAGTTCCTTCGGTTAGTAGAACAGTAAAAGATCAACAAATACGGCACTTTTTTTGGTAAAAATTAAATCAAAAACTAGAAATGTGGAGATCAAATGATAGAAAAGGAAATGAATCTAGATTTGAATAATAGCAAAAAGAAACGGATGAATTGGGGAGGAAATGGAGAGGGGAAAAGTCGAATCGCTTCGAAACCTCGCGAATGGAGTTGAGAGAGGATGTGATGAGATCGACGGAGCCCATCTCTCCCCTCGCCTCCTCCTCCTCCTCCTCCTCCTCCTCCGCCGCCTCCCACGGCTCTCGTAGAAGAAGCAAACGGAAGCACCGGAAAGAGAGCTTCGTAGACGAAGACGAAGGAGAAGCGCGTTTTTGCAGTAAAGCCCTTTTGGAGATTTTTATTTGCCAAAGAGTTCTCCTTCAAAAAAAAAAGGTGCCTTTTAGGAAATATAGGCCCGAGCTCAATCAGCCCAATTGAGAAATATGGGCCTTTTTGGGCCTTAATTTCTCATCACCCAGAATTTGGCCCAGATGAGTAGAAATTGTTGTGTGGAATCAGTCCACCACGTCATCCGTGGACCAGTGCCAAGTTCCTGCGCTGTCCTCGAGTGATGTGGTGCACTGGGTCCAGGGAATAAAATTCTGTGGCAGTTCATTTGGACGATGAATTAGTCATTTTATAGGGAAATGTTACTTAGACGTAATACGAAATTTTTTAATTAGATGTAATTATTTTCATGTGGGATACTTGTAGCATTGTTTTGGTTCAAAAAATTATATAAACAACATTTAAATGCGTTAAAAAAGCATTGATGAGATAAACAGAAAAAGACTCACCAAAGGGTGATTTTCGTTAGCATACGATTTTGTTTGCAGCAAAACATTTCACTTTCGTTTTTCATTCTATATATTCATGTTATCAGTAGCAACAACACGTCAACACATCAACCACATAGCACAAGACAAGCAGATCAATAGGCCTTCAACAACATATTCGCAGCTACATTGTCACTCGATCTCCATTGAACATTTATCTTTATCTTTTTCTTTTTCTTTTTTTCTCCGAAAGAGACCGGTCTCGGATTTCATGATAAACATATCTTGCGGAACACCAAACTGGTAATCACCGCAAGTTCGGAAGTCAAATGCTCAAATTTATAAACCAAGTACACAATTCGCAAAGAGTTCGCAAAGAGTTCATCAGCACTCGACCCAGAGATTTCAAAACATTGCCTAGATTATAGAAAACTTGACACACCATGTTCACAGAGTAACTAGTTCCTCATATCAAAAGCAAAAATCTCATCAAAACGAAGGAGAGAAAAAATGCCACTACAAAAGTTGATAAAGAGTTTCTTTTTTTCTCTTAAATAAGCCTGCGGGGCAGCAGTGGGAGCACCAAAGAAGTGTTTACTCCATGGAGGATGATGCGGGACCTGCGCCAAAACCGCCTGAACCGCGGCCAAACCCGGGCCTCGCACCAGAACCCTGCATATGTTTCAGGGATGGAAAAGATCAGTCAAGTTTACACTACCAAGTTCAAAGAATACGAGTACAAGCTTGAATTTTCATGGAAAGCAGATAAAAATCGTTCATAAAGTTATAACCTGGAATAATAATGAATTATAGGAATATTTTCAAGTTAACCATGTTAATCCAATTAAAAGATAAGGCGCTATCAAGTTAACCATGTTAAATTGGAAAGTACTTCTAATAAGCTCGGACGTTGCACAAGAGAGAAAGCAGGTTTCACATCATCACAAATTTGCACGTAATTTTAATCCTAAAAGAGTATAAATATAGGATGTTGTAGCCTGAATATTGGGGATGAGGATTGCATACTCTTGTTTGGCAAATGTACTACAAAAAAGATTTTCACAAGAGCCACTTACATTACAAAGTGAAATCATATACATGATACATCATAGATCAAGGGCCAAACACCTGCAGGGTGTAGTGCTATTTCACTATGTAGTGCTCACTATGTCCCGACTGAGGAGAATTCTTAGCAGCGGTACTATTTATTACACCTCCAGCAAAATTAAAAGCACAAAATTAGAGCTTCAGCTATTGAGACTTATAATCTCATTTCAGCCTAGCGCTGCAGAAAATTTCTCGTTGTTAAACACAAACCACAGTTACTATGAAAACAGAAGCAGAAGCAAGGCCAAATAGGTCCTAGGGACAACATAAGCATCTTCATGCTAGCAACACAAATTACAAAAATCGTCTAAGTCCGTTTGTAAAATGAATATTAATAACTGGACCTGATAAACTAACTAAAAATGGACAAAAGTAGCAAGAATCACAGAGTTATGACTGATGAAACCAAGAAATCAACTGACATTTAAATTACAAGAAATAATAACAATGAAAAGAAGAAAATAAGTTCCACTTAATACCAAGTCTTAGGTAAGAGTTAGAACGAGTTCTTACCCTAAATGATGGCTGGAACTCAGGAGGAGCGCCACTCTTGTCGCCGCCAAAATCACCAGGAGCCCCACGTGGACCTCCACGGTACCCGTCTCTATCTCCGAACCTCGGCCTATCCCCTTCAAAACGGGGAGGACCCCTGACAAAAAAAAAACATTCACCGTAAAAACTTAACACTTAACAATCCAACAATCAATTACAGAATTAATCCTCGAAATTTAACTTGTATTCAGTTTCATTCTCGGATTCTCAATTGTCACCCTAATTCCAAATTCATCCTCAGAGTCTCAATTTCGTCCCTGAAATTTAATATCTAGTTCAAAAAGTTTTGATTTTAACAAAGAAATGTGTTAGGATGGTGCGGATTTGGCACTTTTTCAGATAGTAAACTAGCTAAAGGAATTAATTGTCATGCAAATCAAAACTCATTGACTAAATTGTTACAATTAAAACTACCGAATATGTAATTGGTGCTACTCCGAAACACTAAAAGCAATACACTAAATCTAAAACACATACACAGCACAACAAGAGAGGCGAAAAAGGCGATACCTCGGGCGATCACCGGGGGGACCGGATCCGAAGGGGCGGGAGGGGGGCTTCGCCGATTTCTTAAGCGTCGCAGGGACGATCTCGGAGGGGAGATTGAGGTAAGTGCGCAGGAACTCGATACCATCGTTGGTGAGGTACCAGTAGTAGTGTTGCCACGCGAACGTCTCCCTCACGTACTCCTTCGACTTGAAGCTCTGCATCAGCTTGATCACTTGAAGGTTCGGCACGTCGACCAGCGGGTGCTTCGCGAGGTTGTAGTCCTTCTTCGCGTACAACACCCCCTCTGCGAATCCGCCGAGGGGAATCGGATCAAGCTACGAAACCCTAACCCTAAGACTAGAGAGATCGAGGAAGGAGACGAACCTTGGAAGAGGTACTTGCAGATCTCATGGCGGTTCTTCTTCGGGATGATCTGAGAGAGAGGGAGAGAGAGATGGATGAGATGCGAATTGAAGAAGAAGAGGATTTGGAAGAGGAATCGGAGAACGCTTACCATGGTGATGGATTGGATTGGATTGGATTTGGATCGAGGATAGGCGCGGCCGAGGAGGAGGACGAAAGAGGCGAAGCGCGGAAGGAGAAGCAGAAACCCTAGGTTTTAGATCGGTTATGTATATGTAGACTTGGGCTCGGCCTGTTTAACGACCTGGGTCGCTAATGGGCCCACTTGTTTAATGTAATGCATCTGTCTATACTGAAGAGAGTTGGGCCTTTTAATTGGGCTTGGCCCAATAAATATTTTGGGCTGTTGGATAAAAAGTGGACCGGTCGTCGATCCGAAACCAGGTTTCGTATCGGATCTTTTCAGCATTGAATCGGATCTATTCAGTTTGGTTCAAATCAATATATCTTCACCTAAAATCTTTGTGAATATTTGACAACTTAAATAATAGAGTTTTAATTCTTTTGAATTACCACCACCAACCGACTGCTAGATCAGGAAGGTCTGACCACATCAATGAGTCGCTATTAGAATTACCGCTGAAGTGGGAAAAGTTCTTTTTTTTCTTAAGAGAGAGAGAGAGAGAGAAAAGTAGCATGCTATCCGTTTCGCTTATTTCTTTTCAAAAATAAATTTAGGGGCCGTTTGGTTGTATGTAGTTGCAACTGCACTGCAGTTGTAACTGTATGTAAATGCAAATTCAGTATTTGGTTTGATATATTTAACTCCAACTGCTGAAGTAGGAACTGCAAGAGGAGGTCCAACTGATGGAACTACGCTCAAATTGGCCGCAGTTCCAACTGTAGCAGCTGGAGAGAGTAACTTAAAACAAAAAGTATGTTTACCTCCTTAATTATTTTTTAAACAAAAAAATATTTTTTTTTCTTACATTGGAGATAATTTCACCATCATATATATAAAATAATAAATTTTTAAAAATTATTTTTCAACTACATGCAACCAAACAAATTATTTATATTTGCAACGCTTTCTACTATATCCAACCAAACGGGATGCAACTGCTGCATTTCCAACTGCATGCATCTCTAACTACACTGTATTTATAATTACATCTAACCAAACGGCCCCTTAGCTGAAAATGTGAAGTAACTAGGCTTCAAAGTGGAGACCTCGGGTACCAACCATCAAACTCTTTGCCACTTGCGCTAGCGACGGCCGGTCTGAAGTGGGAAAAGTTGCACCCGTTGGTGTGTGAAGTAGTATCATGGGAAAAAAGAAAGAAAAAAAAAAAAAAAAAAGGTAAGAAACCCTCCCTAGGTCCACAGCAAAATTACACCAAAAACGGCAGCAGGTAATAATTATGGTCACTAGATTCAAATTTTGGTCCAGGTTGTAAGAAAACGTTAAGTAAAAAAGAATATGCTAACATCTATAGCAATATATCAAATATTACCGGATAACAATATTATCTGAAACGAACGCGGTACCAAGCGGACTCGTACATCAATACAAGAAATAACCAATAAACCCAGCACCGATGATCCGTGTGCCAAATAATTGGACAAAAAGAAAAGCTATACAGATAAAGTACACGAATTTTACTTTAACCACGACTAATCTAACAAAGCAAAAAACCCTCAGTTTCTGAGATCATCGCGCTTGGTGTTCCTGAATCGACCCGGTTCGGCAACTCACTGCAATTCACCCACCGGCGCCTCGTTGAGCCATAGGAAGTGGATGAAGTTGTACAACTTTCCACTCACACTCACCTGGTGTTAATTCATCGCAGGATTTGTTAGAGAGAGAAAAATTAGGATTTGTTAGAGAGAAAGAGAGAGAGATTGAGGACCTTGTAAGGTGTAGGGTTTAAGCGCCTCATATGATCCGGTCGCATTTGTTCCAGCTGTTGCATGCACCGAGTTCTAATCTTTTTTATCGATGGTAGTTCTTCTCTCGGTTTACCTGCAAGAAATAAAAGGGAACTAATTTATAAGACTATACAAGGTCATAAAACGCGGAGCTTTGCACCGAAGGACTTTTCAATGGTTGGGAATGCCCTTCCTCATTTAAAATAGAAACTTTTGATCGAAGTGTTTGCTTGGCCTGACTTCAAGAATAGTGTCCCCACTCCCAGAAGCAGTTGCAGTGCATTGAGAAAAATAAAATTCAGAGCTTCCATTGCGATGGCGAAGCCGAAAATAAGTTTTTGGGCCTCACAAGGCAAAAGTTCTTGTTTGAATCTTTCGCTCTTGTGCAATAAGTTGTATGATTTTTACTATACAAGGTAGTAAAGGGTGTTCGAGTGAAAACAACTATTAATTCTTTATCAAAGGCTCTAATTTAAATAGCACTTCTATAGAAGCACATAGGCCCTAAGACACATCATATAAATAAAGTGATCTTTCTTAAGAGCATTATTTGCTGCAGTTTGCAACAACTGTTCATTAACCATTTTGCATAACACCTCCAAATGGTGAAGATAAAAAGAAAGGTACCCAAAAAAAAAACCAAAACAAAAGGGAAAAATAAAAAGGAAATGAAGGTTCTTACATGAATTTCCAGGCCAATAACACTTTAGAAGCTCCTCCACACGCTGAGGAACGACATATGCCCTCTTAGATTCATTAAAGGGGTGGCGACAGAGAATGCGCTCACCTGCCTAAGATATTGAAATAAAAAAAAGGGGGAGTGATCGATGCAAAGTTTGTAAAGGAAACTTCATTTTGCAACTTCATTAGATGAAGATAAAAAGTAAATACACGAAATCCCTCTCTTTGAAATGAATTCTTCCCCATTAACTCATGCAGATGCTAACTACCGAACAAGAGACCATAACTTACCTTAGGAGGCGGTTCATTTTCCCCAGATATTATATCTACCAATGGGTAGCCTTCTTTTCCGTACAATCGGAAGCATCTTTTTTTACATGGCATGGACACCTGGAAAACAAACAATATTAATTCTTCAACCAAAAAAATCAAAATCCCAACCATGTAGAATCTTCAGGAAATGTACCTTCGCAATGTCCTCAGATAGTTTGATGCGAGGCTGATTATTAATCTCGACTAACTTGAATACACAACCAAGAGCTGCTTGAGCATAACATGTTACGAGATAAGTCCCAACTCCATAGGCATCTACCTCATGTCCCTGGAGAGAGAGAGAGAGCGCGCTTGTGTTACCCAGTTGTAAATAACATAAACCAAGGTTTTCAAAACCCATTTCAAAATGTGCTACAGTTCACGTAGTGTTTATATGTTTCTACCTTATTTTCTGAAGTTCTTACAAACAGCATTAAACATCTTAAGCAAAGCTTTTATTATCTTACCTGCTTGTTCAAGGCATCTATTGTTTCCTCATTCAGATCGTTGCTAGCGGTAATAGCCATTTCCCCAAAACCAGTGATGCCGAATTCCTTTTCTATCGCACGAAAGAACTTTCGAGCTTCATTCGACAGATAAGCTAGATCACCGGAATCCAATCTGATTCCAGATGGTTTATACCTGCATCAAATTATGTTTTCTTTTCAGCTTCGCAAATTGAAAAAACTATATATGAACAGAAGAAATAGCACCCTTCATTATGCATACAGAAACATGTCAAATTATATCATATAGATACACACAGAAAAGGAAAATGATTTTGCCGTACAGAAAATAGGGCAGTTTGTTGTAAAATGATTTTAATACAAAAGCTTACCCCAAACTGTTAAGTGCTAAAGCTACCGCACAGAAGTTTGGAAGTCCACTTCGCATAACCTGGCGAATAAAAGCGTTCACTAAATTATTGTCAAAACAATGAAAATGACAACGATCATCTATTTAATGAAAATCTTGCTCTACAGAACTATTAATACACATAAAGTTGGGGGAAAAAAAAATTGAAATGTGAAGCAGGGGGCATGATATTGAAGCCTTAACTACAATTTTTATAAATTACCAAAGTGCACTTGATATGAGAATGATGAACTTCCCCGCAAAAAAATGAAAAAGATATGAGAATGATGAAACTTCAACCGAGGAAAATTAATTCACAATTTCTACTGAGCTATTGAATCATCGGCAAAGCAGCTATGCATGTGTGAAAAGATTCATATCATGAAATCAAAGATGAAGCATAATAGATAAGAAAACCAATATGCCAAGCACTTAAAAAATGAGCTCAAGCATATGGATTGCCAAATGCTCTATCATGTTCTCTCTCTATACAAAATATAGTCATTGCTGCACATGTAGTTGTATGCGAGTATATAGCAGCCAGGTGCAACATAAGTGGCGAAACATCCTGTTATTCTAATGTTAATTTGATAAATGCATCTGTTTATAAAGATAAAATAGCTCTTCTAAAGAATAAAACATTATCTTGCCAAGAGTCAAAAGCATTGCATGTGAGCATTTTCCATCAGTACGTAAAATTACAGAGTAAAATAAGAATAACAAAAAAGAATCAGACTACTAAAGCTGCAAAAACTCACATCGTAAGTATCTACAAGCGCTAGAAAGTTGTGTGGAAATGCCAATGCATATGAAGTGAACGCAGCAAGCTCACTTTGATTTGTCTCACCGAACACACCATGCAAAGAACCTGCAAGCTAATTTGCAGAAGGGAATGTGACATCATTTCCATGCTATAGATGATAAATTGATAATTAAAGTGATCAAATTGCAGGAAACTCGAAGGTTATAAATATATAAACCAGCAAATACAAAAACTCCTGCAAATACATATAACCCTGCAAACATGCATAATTCTGGAAACAGAGTGGGCATGTGTGCATGTAGCCCAGAAAACCTTATTTATCTTTACACATTTTCCTGAAAGAGGACATGAATGGAAATAAATATGGATTTCAGAGGCGCACACAAAGACAGTGAGCTTGCAGGGGTATTTACATAATTTACACATTTTCACTAGTATATATGCACACACAAAAAAAACATTATGAAAAGCCAACATTGAAGGTAAAAGAAAAGTGGAGCGCAACAATTAGCACCTGAATTCTGCTGAGCCAAGTCTGGACCAGACTAACGAAATCCTCACAAACTCTCGAGCCATCATGACTCTTAAGTGCTTTGTCCAGTATCTCATCGATGCTCTAGTAAAAAGTTTAGTATGTGAGAAAAAAGTTAAATTTACACTTCTAGCAGTGCCGAAAAGATAGATAATAGAGAGAAAAGAAAACATCTAGAATGTTAAATCATAGATTTCTATATAGAAATGAACGTAACGAAATGCACTTTGCTTGAAGGTAAAATGACAGACAAGACACTCTTACCCAACACACTCTTATCCAACAATGTCCAAGATCACATAATTGATAAACAAAGTGCGCAAAAATATGGGAAAAGTTTATGAAGATATTTTTGAAGTAAAGCACAGGGTGATTCCCTATGTCTATGAAGATAAAAGGAACTAAAATACAGTTCCGCAGCTGTAATCTATTCAATTAGTGTTTCGCTACACAAGTTTAAAAAATAAAAAAAAAATATTATAAGGGCGTATTTGACCCAGCTAGAAATCCTAAGGTGTGAGTGAATTACAATGACCAAATATACACATGGCAAAAATAAGCCACACTATTTTATTGTCCGCACCAAGGGAAGAATATCGCCATAAAGGGAAAAAACACAAAAAGCGAAAGGGGAATGTACCAACCATATATGAGCTGACAAAAGCATGAGAATGTGTCCCACGAAGTGGAATGCCAAACAACTTTCCAGCAGCTACATTGCTGTACATAGGATAAGAAATATTATCCATAAGGCCAAGACAAATCTAATAGATCATTTTCCTATGCAAAAACTGATCAATTATGATTTTTTACACGTAACACATTTTTAAAAAGCCAACAAACCTAATAATCCATATCTTGTTACAACAAACTGTATCAAAATACTCAAGTTACAGTCAAGCTTCAAGCATACACAAAGTTAATAGCATTAATATGCACAAAAAAGAAAAGGTTTAAAATGAAAAGAAGTACGGAAAAAAAACATATAAATGAAGAAACTAAGTTTCTATTAAGATAGTTTCATAAATCGATGGAACCAACAGATGTACCTTTTCAAGAAGATTTATATGTATGCAACTAGGTAGGTGATAATGCTTCAGCCTAGCAAAATTTACTTCACATTTTACAGATGTTTATTCCTAACACCATTTTTACGTATATTACGACTTCGTATAATATTAATAAAGAATGGAATGAAGGAAGATACTAGATGCATTATGATGGTCCTCGTAATCAACTTGAAAATTCATTAGTTATGATTTTTTACATTAGTTTGTAGGATAGGACATGACAAAAGATTTACTAACTTATTTTTCTCTGCAGAATCTAGAGAGCCCAATTTGCATGCAGCATGCATATTGAATCATCACAGAAGAAGTGCAAAAACACCAGGAAACCTACCTATTACCAGAGCACGAGCTTTAATATCATCAAGATGAAAAAAGAAATTTGAGAATTTGGTAAGTATAATTATACTAGATTAAGATAGCAGACCTTGTTGCATCAAATCCTCCGATATAGGTATATTTTGAAGCACTTATTCCACCATCAGGACCCTAGAACATCAACCGGAAAAGTTAAAGCTTTCACGAAGGACCAACAAATAAGATGTTGAAGTGTTAAATCCAGTGAGGTAGGAGGAGATTGTCCACCTGTGCTCGTCGAAGTCCAAATTCAAGTAGAATTTTCGATTTTCCTGCTACAGAGCGGTGTCGTGCAGCATTTGTAGTCACCAAAGAGGCATAATTAACTAGATTGACAAATGGAGTCTCAAGCAGTTGAACCACCTAATTAGCACATAGAAATAAACACCTTTGACATGGATTGTTACTGTGCAAGTATAATACAGAAGTGCGTAACTATGGAAAGAAATTTTTTTTGGTGGCCATATACATCAGAAAATAGCAAGTTAATAGATTTCTGGTTTACTCACAGCAACTGGTCCTTCAACTCTCATCAAGGGGACCTTTGGAAAAACAACAGAACCCTCAGGAATGGCGTATACCTCCACATCAGAACAGTCAATTTCCTTTAGGTAGTCAAAGAATCCCTCCTAGATAAATAGGTGAAGAATCATACTGTAAGCATAGAAGGCTCTGGCTATCTACATATGATTACGAGATCAACAGACCAATCAAATAACATTAGGAAAGTGGTTTACATATCTCATGACAAGGAATGGCAGATTATCTGAATAGAGCACGCACAGTGTTTCTTGGCAGCCATAAGAAATTCAAATGATATAAGGGAAATAAATATACCACTGCTATTTGCAACTCAATCAATGGGCAGAACAATGATTTTCCAGGTAACATGTTGACTCTCTTTTTACCTTCGCAATTAGCTTGCTTTACATTTAATATTTGTATGCTTTAGTTTGCAAATTGGATTTATATTGCCACCAACAACCTCAAAATAGAGGAAAAGGAGTTAATGGCTCTGCCACTAATTTAGCTTGTTCTCTTAGCAGCAAAAACAAAATGCAACAAATCCACCTGACAATTTAGAATTTCTCCAACACAAAAAAACATTGACAACAACTCTCCTAGTGTGGGTGATAAGTTATGGTTCTCTCTTTTGTGAATCATATTCTAGGCATGTTTTACACTTGTATTGAACAGTGGAACAAAATGAAAAGTTACATTGGCTACAAATGAAGCCATATAATGTCCATTAGGATAAAATTGAAAAAGTTCTGCAACAGAAAGGCCAGAAGAACTTATGCTAATTTATAAAGAAACTCCTGCCAAAAGTGATGCAGCAGAGATAACTTAAAAAGAACAATAGTGAGTTCAAGAAAGGCTCCCCAAGTTAAAAGTAATAAATCCATGGCAAACACAGAGAGAAGGAAACTATCAGAGTTTCCAGAGCACATGACACTCATTTTCTTTATAAATTACAAAACATGCTTATCCTCGGAGCAGGGAAAAAAAATAGTCACAATATAGGCTGCATGTCATTCACCTCATGTATCGGCATGACTGACTTCAGAAAAGTTATATCCTCGTCTTTGAGCTTGAAATTGGCTATAAAGTGGATGCATTCTTCAAGACCAGCGAAGACTGTGTATTCACCACCAAAGGGGTTCTTTCTGAAGTACAGATCAAACCTGTAACAAACTAAACTATAGTTAAAAAGCAACTCGTAAATACAAAGTGACCTACGTGAAATCCTTTAACAGATGACTCCAAATAATCAGACTGACCAAAACAAGGAAGCTGGACATAGAATATAATCTCATATAAAGCTAATTTCAAGCAGCTTGCAAACATACAATGAACAAAGTCATAAACAGATGCCTTGACAAATGAACAATTGCAATAATCGTCGGAGTTTTATGATTAGATCTGTTTTGAGAATTGAGCAGTCGGGACAACTCATTTCCACGTAGGTAACAAATTAAGACGAACCTAAGGGTAAAAGGAGATAGCTTTAAACCGATCACAGGAATACCAAATACACTACCCATCAGACAAAGACGAATATCTCCTTCCAGCAGTATCGGCCATTTCCACTACCTTACACCATATTTCATCAAGTGGTCATGCAAGAGATGAAAATGGTCACAAATAATTGGAGGACGATCCATATGTATTGCGATTGATTCTACCGAATAGTTACTTGTTTTTTTTTTTAAGGTCCGAATTCTATAGAGCTGAGAAGGACAGTGATGTTTAAATACACATCAGTTATTTCACCAATGTGCTTTGTTAAAAATAAAGAAAAAGGAAAAACTTTAATACCCATTCTGAGCAGCTGGCATAATGCAGTTATCAGACAGCATCAAAATCAAAATAACGTAAATGACATTTGAAGACATCACGCATTCCACCCATCCTCTCATCCCCTCAAAACAAAATGAAAAAAAGACATAAAACTACAAACATTAGGCCCACAAATGTTAGTTTAGAGCTTGCTCCAATGCTAAAACTAACAACTCTTGTCCAATCATTTGGTCTGCATCACATTATGATTACAATAAATATGACATGCAGCATCCAAATCTCAGAAGCAATCAAATAAATGGCTAACTTTCATCAACAACAAGAATCTAGGGAAATCTTGAAATAACACTTTGTCATTTGGCACATTTGCTCTATACTGCACTACAATTTCATTTCTTGCACTTAACTGTTCCATTATGTCATAAGGACCTGATACCGACGATAGGTTAGAAATTGTACATGCAATCAAAACCAACTCAAAATACAAATGGCAATAAAACAGAGCAATCATTCCCATATTCCATTTCTAGCATACCACATGCCTTTGTTAATATATTTTTTAATGGAAGGTCCTTACGGCGTAATGAAATAGCACTCACGTAATATTGAAGTGCAAATTTGCTAATCCACCACGTGTTTTTTATGCTTTTTCCCATATATCTAACACGGACATTAACGAAACCTAAGCATTTCACGAAGAAAACGATCCCAACAACATATTTCAGCTAGGAAAAACATCAAACAGCTTCTGATCAACACAAATACCACCAAATCAACGCGAAATCGAGGGCGAATTCACGTAACAGAGGGATCGAGAGCACTCACACGGCTCGATCGCGGTGCTTCCCCGCCTTCCAATAGGCGTACGCCATGGTGAACTGGTACAAGTCCGTGAGCATCGGCGTCACCATTGGATTCGTCGGTCTCCCTATCTCCGCCGCCGCCGCCCCGTTCTCCTTCGCCTTCGCCGCCGCCGCCGCCGCCATGGCTGAGCTCCTTCTCTTCTTCTTCTTCTTCTTCTCCTTCCCCTCCTCCCACTCGATCTCTTCGCTTTGTTAGGGTTACGATCGCAAGCAGAGGAGGAGAAGAAGAGGAGGGAGAGGGAGAGGGAGAGGAAGAGGGAGAGGAGGGAAGAGGCGAAGGAGAAATAGGCGTTGGTATTTATAGTGTGTTTCCTCTTTTAGTCCTGCATCGTTTTTGTTGACGTTTTTTTTTCATTTCATTAAATTATAAAAAATTAGAGGCCACCATGCAAAATGATGATGATATTAATTAATAAAATTTATGGATAACTTCAAATACCACCCCTGTGATTTCGTACTTTCTCACTTTAGTACCCTGTGTTTTAAAACGTATTACTTTAATATCCTGTGGTTTGGTTATTCTCTTTTTTGTTATCTTTTCGTTAATTTTTTCGTTAAATTATACAGAAAAAATTTCAAATATCCTACCTATGGTTTATCAAATATTCACTTTACTTTCCTATAGTTTTAACTTTCTCATTAATTTAACGAAAAAATTAACAAAAAGATAACAAAAAGAGAATAACCAAACCACATGGTACTAAAGTGATACATTTTAAACCACATAATACTAAAGTGAGAAAGCACGAAACCACAGGGATGATATTTGAAGTTATCCCTAAAATTTATATGCATACGTACCATGAAATTGGTAGTTGCTAATCAAAATATAATCACTACATTCAATATATATAGAAATTCTAATATGGAAGCAATTAATATCACTATACCATCTGAAAATTTGAAAGTAATATAATACAATGAATCATTATAAATTTACACGGAGTAAATTATATATTTGGTGTTAACAGATACTTCGGTACAATATATCTTATCAAATCCATCTATTTTTCCTATCGATAATAATATTAATACTTTAGAAATTACTAATGACATATGCATTGATTAAATATTAGCCACAATGCATTGAATGAGAATGATCCAATTGATTCTATATAATTTGTACATAGTTAAGATAAAATACGTTTGCATCATCATAGACCTAAATATACTAAACAAATATGGTGACCTGATGTTATAGAGTGTTGTACAAAAACACACTATTTTATGAAAAATGTGAGGAGTGAATGAGTGATCAAATCAACAAATGAGCCGGGTCAATGAGGCTAATTGCTTTGCTGGTGCAATGAATGTGGATGTGGAACATAATGGATTGTTGCTTTCCAATGAATGTGGAAGCTACAAGACATTAGTCACCTCATATGATGACTAAAAAAAGCTGACTTTGTGGGAGCCATAAAGTTGACAGTGAAATACAATTTATTTATCACAATATTTCTAATTTAATTATCTATTTTTTTAAAAAAAATAACTAAAAATATATTTTTACCTAAAAAACTATAAGGAAAAAAATAAGACAAGATCAGGCTATATAAGTCTTCTATTTTGTTGACGAGTACTGTTACAATTTTTTTTTCACAATACTATTCTATATATATTATTAATGTCTTGATAATTTATATAATACTTTAAAATCCGTATATAAGCAAATCAAGAGCTTTCACATCAAGAGTACCTAATACATGAAGTAAGCATTGTAGCGGTCAAATCGCCAACCTTGTTTATCTCACTTGAGAATTGAAAATTTTCTATTTAAGAATGAAAACAAAGAGTCTAAAGCCCACATAAAAATTAGCCCAAGTGAATAAGCCCAAGAACTTATTTGGAGTTGTTAGCATGTATCGATTGGGCCAGAGCCTTATAACGGCCCAATTGGGCCTCGGAACGGCCCAGGAGTGATAAGGTGCGCTTTTGTTTGAGCTGAAATGCTGCATAATTTTGAAAAAAAATTAAAATATTTCCAAAATATTTAGTTCTCTAGAATTTTTTTTTTGAATAGTTCACTACTATTATACATTTTAAAGTTTTAAAAAAACAATCGATCATCCTTTCGCACGATGCGTTTTCTCTAAATTCCTCTTGATCATGACCTTGTCGAATGTCCAACCCACAGACTTGGGAGACGACGTGAGCTTCGTCTGGGATAGATGGAAGGCTAGGTCGGGAGCGAGTTACACGTATAATTGGTTAACCGGATTTGTCACATGCTGGTGGGTCATTTGGGAGGTCAGGAATAGTGCCATCTTTTCGAAGCTCCAGCCAGACCCTCTTCTTGCTACTCTTAAGATCAAGCAGTTGGTTAACCTTTGGGAGCTGACTTTTTCTACTACCGGACACTAAATTTTTTTTTTTTTTTTTTTTTGCTGTTGCTCTCTTCGAGGCCTCTGATGCCTCACTCCTGTTGCTTAGTTCACACTTTCAATAAATGAAGCGGGTAGCATGCTATCTTCCCCTAAAAAATAATAATAATAATAATAATAAATTTAAAATTTATATAATATGTACTATTCTACAGACTTTGTCCTATACAATTTAATGTATAGAAATTCTCTACTAATAAAAATAATTCCGTCGTTCATTAGCCGTGGAAGATATCATAGCCATCCATATCAAATGACTGATATATATTCCGCTGCTATTACACCCAGCGTATTTCCCTGCTGACTTTGTATCAATCAACTAGGAACATTCTCCTCTCATAATTTATTAGCATGAAGCTTATCATATATGCAAAAAAATTATTTTGCGTACAATTAGATATGAACTCGGCTGAAAATATAAAATAACTATGCTTCAAACTTGAGATTTCGAGTATTAATCATTAAAATCTTAACCAATTGTACTAGGTACGGTCGATAAAACCTTCTTTTCTTAAATCCGATTAACGAAGAACTTATTCTGTATGCAGTAATTTTCTGTGCGCGAGATTTAAGCTGACGTGTTCCAAATTTTACCTGATCATTTTACCTGTTAGGAGCGTTACCCTATGAGGTAACAACAACACACTACACACCCCACACGTGCGCCATTGAATGGAGATTAGATCTACCACGGTGGGCCCCACTTCCCCCTGTTACCAATGATGCCCCCCCCCACTCCCGCCCGTCGGATCATCATCGAACGGCCAGTATGAATTCTGGCTTCGCGGGGTTTCCGTACGCCGGGGCCCGATGCGGTCAAAGCAGTAGAAGGCGAAGGTCGGGTTAAGGCGCGACAGCTGTATGCACGTGCGGGCCAGAGGTGGCACGTGCGCACTGGGGGTGGGAGAGGGAGGAGGGGGGAGAACCGGGCCGGACCGGGCATAACCGGTCGGGTTGACCGGGAACAGGGCCGGGCCCGTCGAACCGGGTGGGCCCCACCCAAACATCCAATGCTTTGCACGCGTGCGTCCACGTGGCGCTACGCGACAGGTCTCGGCGCATGTGGCTCCCGAGGGAATCGCCATTATGTAATATATATTTGTTAAAATTATTTATCTGATAATTGAAATATTTATTTATTTATTTAGCAGCATACAACGATGTAAATCAATTAAAATTTTATCCGAACATTTTTTTTAAAATTTTATCCACTAATTTTATACTGTTGCTCAATTATTACTACTATACATTTCATTCCCACTTTTGCCACTCTATTATACAGCGCACGAGTTTTTTTGGGGGGTTGGGCACAGCCACGTTTCATTACGTGATTGGTTAAAAAATGCGGGTGAGGGTGCAACGAGCCCCACAGCGAATCCGGTCCAAGTCGTTGCCGTGTTCGGTCCATGGCGTGGTCTTCACAGAATATTTGTACCCCGAGGCCCCGCATAAATTGGCCCAATATGCGGACCCCCACCCCATAACCCAAAACCAACCTCCTCCCCTTAGTGGGGCCCACTTAACCCACTAATTATCCTATCCGCATCCGAAAACTTTGACCGCCCACCACCCGACTCCCGTTGACCAGGCGATGCCCACCGTCCGATATCTCGAGATCCGCGCCCGAACAGGCCTCGGACGGTCCTGATTCGCTCGAACTGCCGACATCTAGGCGGAGCGCGGCCGCACGAAATCCCACGCGCGCTGGGTGGGGAATCGCGGCCGTCCATTCGATTGGTGGGCTCGGAGTGAGATTTACACCAACTCTCGTATTTTACAGGACATGCCAACTCAGAATTTTTTTTTAATTACATTTTAATTACTTCTAAAATATCACAAATTTTTTTTGCAAAGAGAACATAAAAGATAAATCACAAGACATGATCTATTAATTTTTTTTCCAATATTATTTTATGGTGATCAAATTATTTTATGGAGTCAATTTCCACTACGCCAATAGTTGGTTAGCAATATCTCTAAATTAACATTTGTTTCTCAAACATTACAGGAAATTAAACATTTAGACAACGTAAGTAAAACTTATATTACACTTAGAGACAATTTGGTTTACAATTTATAATATTTTAAAAGTATCGTATATTTTATATTTAAAATAGCAAATTTGTTACTAACTTATCAAGCTATTTGGGTTGGAATGGACTATCAATAATAATTCTCATCAAGTGTGAAAATAAAAATAGACACCAAAGCAATGTTTATTTAGTATTCCTGCCATCTAATAATACAATAATTCTACTACTTTAGCAATATTTTTTTGTAACTATTGAACTTGAGTTGAATGATAATAATTCGAATATTTTAGATCAAACTACTCTTTTTGTATTTTTTTTTTTTTTTTTAAGATGTAGGTATCATGCTATTCGTTTCTTCTTTTATTTTTAGAAATAAACTTAGCTGAATATATGAATCAACTAAACTTCAAACTTGAAATATCAAATACCAATCATCAAATTTTTTGCCACTTGCGCTAGCAACGGTCAATCCTTATGCATATAAATTAAAAACCTTTGCAATGTGATATACGGAAATATCCTTCCTTACTAGTAATGGAAGTGTACGATACGGCCCACGGGCGACGGTAACGTGAGTGAGAGAGATAATTAATAATAACAAAATACCCAAAGCGCGCATTAAAAAAAAGAAAAAAGAAAAGAAAAAGAAAAGGCATGTGATTTTGTGAGTTTGTGACCGCTCCTCCTTCGTTTCTCTGGAATGCGTTACTCACCTCCTCCTCTCCACGTCCCGCACGTGCGGCCCCCCTTCTTAATCCCCCAACCCCCATTATTCTCCCCACCCATCCGTTCACTGTCTTAGCTAATTAGCGACATCTCTTTTCTCCAGCAAGCACTTTACATCAACGCAATAAAGAAATAAAGAAATAAAGAAATAAAGAAATGCGGAGGGAGAGGGAGAGAGGGAGGGTACCGGAGGTGTCGGTGGAGGTGGCGGCGGTGCAGGTGCCGTGGCATTTCCGGTGCCCGATATCGCTGGAGCTGATGCGGGACCCGGTGACGGTGAGCACGGGGCAGACGTACGACCGCGCCAGCATCGAGGCGTGGGTGGGGACGGGGCACACCACCTGCCCGGTCACGCGCGCGCCGCTCCCGGACCCGACGCTCATCATCCCCAACCACACGCTCCGCCGCCTCATCCAGGAGTGGTGCGTCGCCCACCGCTCCCTCGGCGTCGAGCGCATCCCCACCCCCAAGCAGCCCGCCGACCCGGCCCTCCTCCGCCTCCTCCTCTCCCAGGCCAAGGCATCTTCCTCCTCCTCCTCGTCGGCGGCAGCGGCGAGGGTTGCGGCGGTGCGGCGGCTCCGCGCGCTGGCGCGGGAGTCGGAGAAGAACCGCGCGGCGATGGCGACGCGGGAGATGAGGTCGGCGATGGTGGAGATCGCGTTCGAGGAAGGGGATCTGGAGGATCTGGAGGCGGAGGCGATGGGGGTGCTGGCGATGGTGGGGGTGGGGGAGGAGGAGGCGGCGGCGGTGGCGGAGCGGCCGGAGCGGCTGCGGCGGCTGGGGAGGGCGGTGGCGCGCGGGGCGACGGTGGAGGGAGGCGCGGGCGAGCGCGGCGGCGGTGGTGGAGGCGGCGGCGGCGGCGGGGGCGCGGGCGGCGCTGGGGGCGGCCGAGGGCGTGGTCGAGGGGCTGGTGGCGCTGATCGACGAGCCGGTCTCGCGCGCGGCGGGGCGCGCGGGGGTGCGGGGGCTGTTCGCGCTGTGCCTGGCGAAGGAGAACCGGGCGCGGGCGATCGCGGCGGGGGCGGGGGCGGCGCTCATGCGGCGCATCGCGGCGGGGGCGGGGGCGGGGGCGGGGGGGGGTGGAGCGGGCGGTGGCGACGGTGGAGCTGCTGTGCAGGGCGGAGGGGGGGGGGGGGGGTGGCGGGGAGGCGGTGGCGGAGGGGGCGGGGGGAGCGGCGGCGGCGGTGGCGGCGCTGGCGCGGGCGATGGGGGCGGGGGGGAGGGGCGCGGAGCACGCGGCGGGGGCGCTCGCGGCGGTGGTGGGGGACGAGGAGGAGCTGCAGAAGGAGGCGGTGCGGGGCGGGGCGGTGACCACGCTCCTACTTATGGTGCAGGGTGGGTGTTGCTCCGAGCGCGGTAAGCGCAAGGCGCAGCTCCTGCTCAAGCTCCTCCGCTCCGCGTGGCCGCACTACGACGCCATCGCCAACTCCGACGACTTCCTCCTCCAACCCTACTAATTTCATTACCCTAGTCCCCCCACAAAAATTATTACCACCACCACTACTACTACAGTACAAAATTCAAACCTTTTGAATCTGATTTTTAATTAGCGAAATCAGTTTTTGATCTCGCATTTTGTTGTTTCTTAAATTTTTCGAGTTTTATGGGTATATATAAATATATATATATATCTTTAGGGGGGTATGACTCACATTTGATTGTGGAGTGCTTTGGGTTTTTGGTTTTGGTGAGTGTGTATGTATGTATGGGTGAGGGGGGCGTTTCTGTATGCTTGGATTGTTATGGAAAAAGGAATGGGGAGATAACATGAATGACTTAAAACTGTATTCATTTTCCTTTGGTTTTTTTCCTTTGATTTTTTTTTAAAAAAAATCTTTGGATTGTATGATAAGTATTCAATAAAATACTGTCTAAATAGTGCTTTTATAAGTAAACATTAGAATTCAAATTAGAGTTTTGCATTTAGCATCCACTGTCCTATTTTAGCTTTGTGATGCAGCAGAACTGTTGATCTATTTTACTTGCCAAATGCTTTAATAACAGAATAAGTATAACTGAAAGTAGAATAAAAAAGTGTAACCATTCCTTGCCAAGGGCTCTACTGAAGATGCCTAGAGTCTCTGCTTTAATTTATTTATTTTTTTGTTATTCTCTCTCTCTCTATATATATTTTTCTTTTGATCTTTGTTTTGGATTTTGTGTGAAGTGTTTGAAGTACGCATCTGGAGACACTTGGGCAGGTAAAACAGAAACAGCATGCATGAGAACAAAAGCTGATCTACTTCACCCGGCTTTTGTCTACAGCACAGTGGAATGTTACCCTACAGCTTCTCCCCTTGAGAATTGAAAGAGAGTTCAGAGTGTCTTTATTTCAGAGTCTTTTTTGACTCTGACTATGAAAGAGAGTGTTTGGTGAGGGGTGATAAGTGCATTTTAAACTCACTGCACACCAGGTTGGACTCTTCTGCTGCTTTTTATTAGGTTAGGGTTCCAAAGAGATTGTGTTTGATTTTGCTACATGGAAAATGGAGCAGAAATATGTGACTGGTTAGAAAAAAAACCTGGAGCATTTAATAATAATATGACACATTTACAACTATTTTGCATGCATATTAAAATGTGACTGAACCAAATTTACAGCTAGGATACACTCATAGTCTAATGGTGGAATCTATGCCACCATTTCAACTAATCATGGTCCCATTTACTTTGACATAAATATCAAAGATTGTGAATATATTATTTCTCACCAGAAACATGAAATTGTAAAGTAGTAACAATTTTTTTTCTCTCTTTTCAAAAAAATATATTATTTCTCAGCAACTCTCACTAGGGCTAGAAGCAGAAGCTTTTAGGGTGAGAAGCTTATCTACCTCTTCCCACTATTGCTCTAAACTTTTTATTTGTCAAAGATGTGTGGCTTTTGCTTTTCAAAAGGGGGTCAAACAGACACTCAGCTATCAATGAAATCATTGCAATCCATGGTCCTAAATTGCCTCTAGAACTAGAAACTTCTACACTGAAGGCTAATTTCTTAAAAAAATATGAGAGCATAAATAAGATATCTTGCTAAAAAGAGGGAGATCCACACCATGAGCCCTATAAGAAAAGGCTAGGAGGCATTAGGGTTTCTTTAGTTGAGAAGGAAAAAAGAGGATGCTTGCTCCCCCTTTCTCCTTTCCCTTTTTGAGCAAAGGTGTCAAGTGGGTGAGGTTTCTACTGTTTCTAGGCATGGGACTTGGCTGATCTGCATATCCTGCCTGGCTATGTTTGGATCCTCCGCTATTTCTTTTTCTTCTTTTTTTTTTTTTGAGAGAAAGTTAGCATGCTATCTACTTCATTTATTTTTTAAAAAAATAAATTTAGCTGAAAATATAAAATAACTAGGCTTCGAACTTGAAATCTCGGGTACCAACTACCAAGTCCTTTGCCGCTTGTGCTAGGAACGGTCCGTATCCTCTACTATTTCTAAATAGGATGGAAGTGAGGAATCATGTGGATGAAGGGTTGGATGTAGGGCTGGCCAATAAGCGAGCCGGCTCGTGTTCCAGCTCACTCGAACTCGGCTTGTAATTAAATGAGCTGAGCTTGAACATAAAAAAAAAAGTTTAAAATTAATTTCAAGCCGAGATTAAACATTACTAAGCTCGCGCAAATTAGGCTCGAAAAACTCAAAAATGTATATTAAAAATATTTATAAAATATATAAAATTTTATTTATAATATATATTTTAATTGTATGTATATGTATTTTAGGCTATTGGGTCATTGTCCTTACATAATTAGGCCAGCTCACAAATAGAAATGGACATTTATTATAGGGTTAGATATATCAATCAACACATAAATCGTTATTCTTAATAATATACTACCGTATTTCATATATTTATTTTATATGTTGAACTATCAGACATGTTTTCCTGTCAAGTTCTAGATAATATTTTATGAAAAATAAACCATATGTTGCACGATGTTAGGAAGTTCAAACAGCTCGTTTAGGGCTCGAGCTCACTCAACTTGAAGTTAGGTTCGCTCCAGCTCGGCTCGAATTAATTTCAAGCCGAGCTTGAGTCTAAATTTAGGCTCGAAATTAGTTTCAACCCAAGCTTGAGTTGAGATAAACTCGCTCGAGCTCGGCTCGTTTCCACCCCTAGTTGGATGGTTCTATCGTTGTCTTTGAATGCAACATTGTCCAGGGCATGCATCCAAAGGACTATATGGGAATAATATGTTGCTACCAAGTGAGGTGGCAAAACAGGGGATTGATAAGAAGGACATATTCGCCTCGCTTCTTCTTCTAAGCATCCAAAGCAAAAGCTTCAAATTATACTTCTAATTTTGGTACAAAAAGAAGCTATGAATATTTTAATATAGTACTTCTTTACATACGACTACTTTAAGAATGCTGCATCAAACGATACTACACTCTATAACAAGACCAGACATACTCTAAAAGAAGATCAAAATAGGTAGAAAAAGAAAGGAGTGGTTAGTTGTTGTTCATGACTCAAATAACTAAAGTGGTGGTAATGGTGGCCATCACATGTAAATTGGGTTTGAGCCATGGGATCACATGGTTGGGTCAATTAAGTTCTTACTTAAAGTGGGTATCACATGAAATGAGGGACACTTTTGTCCCTTTCCATCTTTTTATTTATTGTGGGTCTCATGCACAGGGAAAAAGTTTGGTGGAGGTCAAACCTATGGCATCAAAGATGGTCCCATGCCCCCACCATTCCAATGGAAGGTACCCAGTCCAATAGAACAATGCAGGGCCCCCAAAAGTGTCTTCAGGTTCTGAAACTTGTTGGTGCAGAGTATTCACTCTGAAAGACAAAAGCCTATTGATTTCCATCTTACAATATTTTATCTACATAGTTCTTGAAATAAAACTCATTCAATTTTTTGTAGGAAGGAACTCTTTGAAAAGCGCCGACTATCCCTACTTTATCAAGAAATTAGGGCATGTTTATTTTGGGTGGAGTAGGGCGCCCGAACTAGAAGTCGGGCAGAACTCAGACACTTCACGGAACTCACGGGATCGTCCCGAAGCACCCACACTTTCTAAGTTTATGACTTTCTCTGTTAGCAAGCCAAAGTTGCGAGATCTAGCGATCTAACTCCTATCCCAAAACAGCCAAACACACCCTTATTGTCTAGACCTAATCTACCACATAGGCTTGGACCGTTCACTTGATCTGTCCTCCATCCTATCTTGATTCTTTCTCTGCTATCTTGATTCTTTCTCTGAGGAAGACCATCTTGACGAAAAAACATTATATAAGTAACTTTCGTATGAAGAGACGACGGCATAATCAACCATCCATCACAAACTACACAAATTCGAAAGTGGCGAATGGTTGATTAGACCGTCTCTTCATAGGGAGGCTGTCCATCTAATTTCGGTTCCACCTCGACCTCAAAGGCCTACCACCTAGTGAGTTACAATCCTATTCGAAACTAAAAACTATTTTTTCATCAAATAGGCCATTGAAATGAAGTGATTTAGTTTGACACAGGTGGACTAAGAACCAGAGAATAATTCCTCCCACTTCATGGTCCGAGCCAACTAAGGTTTGCGACTAATGTATTGAGAAGTAGTAGAGGGATTAAATTGAAATAAATGGGCTTTGATGGACAAAATACAAAAGCTCCAAAACCCCCCACTTAATACTGTGGTCCTCAATGAAGAATACCTTATTCCACCGTCCATAACATAAGGGCCCTCAAGAAAAGGGCCACAAAAAAATAAAAAACAAAACAAAAATGCCAAACATAATTTTGGGATGTTTCATGTCTAGTGGGAACAATAGTACAACATATATATTACCTCTATGGATGTGGTATGTTAATTTTTCAGTTAACTTCTAAGCAAAACTTCAAAAAATTATCTACATGATAAAATTAGAATAAAAAAGAAACTAGACATTTGATATCCAAACTTTTGAAAGTGTTTTAATCCTTATCCTCTTCTACTGCAAAAGAAACCTAGCGCATCCATGAAATTGTCGATCCCATACCACGTATTGAGTTATAGTCTTTTTTGTACTTGGATTAAAAATATGAAATGGACAAATAGCTGGTTAATCTGTGGTGTACAAATGCATTAAGTCTAGACAACAGTCCTTCCTACAAACAATAGGTGCGGGTTAAAAATGAAGCACTTTCAAACATTCAGGGTGTCAAATGCCTAACTCAAAAGTTCGATGACCAAACTTTTACCCAAATAAAAAAAGGGCCAATTGAACTCGAATTTCGTCAAGGGTAAGTGAACAATCCAACACTCTTCCCTAGATATTTTGAAAAGAACGTACTGTGTGTTTGCTGCTGGTAACAAAGTCAAATACTTTTGCCTAAGGATCTAACAATAGGATCCGGCGATCAGCTGCATAGTTCAGACTCTTTGATTGTATAACAATTTCGCTAAATAAAAATCTCATATTTCCAAGATTGATATATTTTTTTTAAAAAAAAACAATGGACTGTAGGAACCTTACAGTTTTCCTATGTAGCTTCATGCAGGGTTCATTTTTGGTGTCAAAAAACGAATATGATTGCTCTCCTATATCTTTTATCCTACTCTCTATACTGAAGAAAACACCGAGAAAAAGATCAGATAAATAGAGAAACGATGCGACAAATAGAGAAACAAACTTCTATAATCAACCTAAAAGAAAAAGAGGATAGAACAATTTTCTGTAAAAGGGTATAGTTTAATTATCTCTAAAGTGACATCATACCGGAGACAAGATTATATTCTTTCGTAGAAAAGGAGGGTGGCTTCTGCAGCAAGAACAGTTTCTTCGGACACTTGTGATACTTCACGATCCGAGGTATAAAACCAAAGCCAACTCCCTTCTATCGGTTCCGCCAAAGAGTCGCTCATCGCTCTCCTATAAGCGGCATAATGGCCACCACCATACCTCCCATAGTGCTCAACAACAGAAGATAGGCGGTACGTGGAACTCTTCGAATAGCATGCATTACCAGTTTCACTGGCATTTTCCTGTCAAAGAAAAAAGATCGAAGTATAAACTATATTCGAGGAAAATTGTAAGTTCTTTTAGGACTTAGAGGCGGAAGCACCAATCTGACTTCTGCTTTTGCTATAATTGGAAGCCATCGGTGGGTTTTAATGAAAATGTTGGAGAGGCTTTTTTAACATCAACTAAAACAATAAAATTATGGAGAAACTCAAATCGGGCTAAATAGGCCCTTAATACTTCTTATAGAGTAAGCATCCGTCATATGGAAAAAATGGAAAGCAAGAAAATTAAGACTTTGTTCACTATTGAAAATATTCAATCCATACATACTGGTTAAAAAGTTAACTTCCATATAAATCTATAACAGAACTTCATATATTTAGAATTAACTCCACTTACCTTTTCACAAGAACCAGCTTCTTCCACAGAGCAAACAAAAGGAAGGTCAAGACCAGAAGAAACCACCTTGCTTTCATGAACTGCATCTTCCTTGCTGATCCCCAGATTATACTTAACATAAGAATCACCATCTGAATGGTTAGTTGACTTTTCTGAATTATTTCTTGACAAGGCTTCAACTGAAGCAGTTTGTTCTATAATTCTGAATATAGGAGGAAGCATTTGCATAGTCAGTTGCTTATTTATTTGACTTTGTTGAGGGGCAAATTCTTGCTGTCGCCCCGTCCACTGGTTCTTCATATTCTCCATTGAAGTTTCTTGCACCAGAGTTGATGCAACTGCCATAAATGGTAAGAGGTCCAGAAACAAAGGGAAAGAAATATGTCCCTACAGCCAAAGTATTGCTCACTTATTTAACTTGAAATACATATACGTGTATAAAGAAATACATCAATATATACTCTGTATAATAATAAGAAACATATCTGTGCATAAAAAGTAAATTTGATATATACTAATATACCCATTTACTTACTAGTAACCCTCTTTAAAAGTCTGTTTCAAACACAAAACCAATTTCCACTTAACGAGTAGCTTATGACGAGGGTTTTTCTTTCATAAGAATCTGCTTTTTTCAAGAGTATATTGCTTACCTGTTTATGAAAATTCAGATTTTACAGTATGTTGCTTACCAAAAAGTTAGGGCATATGTGAAAATTCAGTAGGTCAAAGAAGTAATGTTGCTTACCTGCCGCTTTACAAATTCACCACTTATATTCATTGAAGCGCGTTGAATATAAATGCACAAAATCTGTGACAGAACATTAAAAAGCTAGATGTGAATAAAATTCAAAGAATTTGTATATGTTGATTCACTTGATTTAAAGGAATTGTAACTTGAATAGAATATTTAACCTGTAAAGGGACTACAAGTTTTCATACCTGAGGATAACATGTAATAATTAACTGCTTTGAAGCACGTGAAAACCCAGACCATGTTATTTCTTCCTTACAGAAAAGATCCCTGCAACTGCAAGAATCATGGTTCACACAGCTGCTAAGCTTATTTATTTTTTCCTGGAAGATAATCAGGGCTATAAAATGTCAGACATGATTACAAAACTATTTGAGCCATACTGCAGCAAATACCCTGTAAAAATTAAGGTTTCCAATTTGTCCCCACTCTTGCTATAGATTACTCCCTTTAAACTACAAAATTTCATCAGTTTGTCTTCATTAGTATCCTGTTAGGCGAGATTGATTGATTTGATTGCTCACAGGTTAACAGGGTAAAATGTCAGATTTGAAAATTTCAGGGGGACAATGCAGAAAACGAGACATATAGGAGGTTCGCTGCAGTTTAGCAAGTTATTTATGATCAACCTTCGATCCTCTGGATGTTGATGAAAGAAGCCTCAGAATCATAAAAAATTACCTCGTCTTTTTCTGATTTCATAGATAAGTGCTTTATGGCAGCTATATGCCAGCATTGACTGCAATGGTAGCTTTCTAGATGCTCTACAGCAGTAAAATGCTTCAGACAATCCGTCAAAGTACATCCATCAATCTACAAATTGTAAACAAAATTAAATAAAAGCATTAAAAGTGTATTTCAATAGAGCAGAGCAAGCAGGTGAGAAAAGGACCCTAAAAACGTACGGAAACAAGCAAAATCAGAGGGACCTTGATGGACATACAATATTTTCACTTCTATCCAGCACAGGCGAGAGTGGCAAGCAGTGGAAACTCTCAAAGTCAACTGAAAGCTGTAAAAATGGCAAATATAAGGAAAATAAATAACATAAGGCTGCAAAAGGATCCACAAGCAAATCAATCGCTTATTTTTTATCTGGAAAAGCCTACTATCAACCACAAAAGATATATCATATACCCCTGCAGAATTTTCATATATACCCTTCAAAAACTTGCTTTCCTACATATATACCCTTGAAAATTGATGTTAATGTTGCGACAAAGAAAAAGAAAGCACATGAAGTGAGAGAGGTTTGAATTTTAGAGAATAACATGTTGAGCTTACAATTGCTTATTTACATTTATATATTATTAAGTGAATGCAAAAATATCAAACAGGAACAGGTAACTACCATAGATGAACAACTTCTGCATGTTAATAAGCTTCCAATGGTGCCATCAAATGGACCAAAAAGAATTTGTCTCCATCTCTCATATTCATGCTGGTCTCCTGCCTTTTGGTTATATATCCTGGAAGAAGAAGAAGATGTAATGTTGGCTAGAGAACTACTGTGTGGCACATAATTGTGGGAGCTCTCATTCTTCAGCGACGACAAGAGATGAAGAAAAGCTTCTGAAGCATCCTACAAGGCCGAAAGTGGAAAAAAAAAAATAGCTCGGTTGAATAGTCTTGAACGAAAAAAAAAAAAAAAAAAAAAAAAAAAACTGCAGTAGCATATTTGCTGGTCCAAACCTGCTGTCTTGTTAAATTGAAGTTGTTAACGTATAAGCTTAAAGCGCGCATCACTCTTCGTGGATTTAGAACGGTTCTTTCATCATGAATAATGCATAGCTCTGCAGAGTATACAGTAAGAGTTTTAGTAGGATGTGAATCAGCTTCGACTCCAAAGAGAAGACATCATACAAAACCTGAAACAGCAGCATGTGAAAACTGATTCAATAAAAGCATGGATAAATGGCGTAAAGAAAGCTAAATCCCATTTGGCCTAGCACCTAGAGCAGCTTCTCTAATCTGAAGCAAAAGCTTTGAGAAGCCAAATGTTTGTCAAAGAAAACTGTCCCAAAGCTCATATACGGTTTTCGGGGCCAAAAGCAGAATCTCCATTTGACACTTCTATTTCTGCTACAGAGAAAGTTGTTGGGAAGATTTTAATAAAAAAGCTGGTAGTGCTTCTTCTAGTTAAGACAGCACTTCTAAAGAAAATCCAGCTAGACCAAATAGGCCCAAATTAAGTAGAATTAGAATAAATCATCTCGAGCTTCATTTGCCCTACAAAATAGGAAGCAAAAAAAAAAATTCTACAAAGTGAAACAATTCTTGACGTGCATTAATGAACAAAAGTTTGTAAATCCAAGAGATGCTTCTGGCTAATAACAATACCTTCTAGCAATGAACACAAAGCAACTATAAGGGGCATTCTTTCAACCTCTTCTTCATTTAATAGGTCAGTTTCGAGCACATTCTGGAGAAAGGGAAGGAAACTGCTACAGCTAGCAAGTGCCTGATGAAGTCAATCTGAATCAGCAAAACTACTGAAACAAATATCTATAAAGAAGTTTATCTTCACATAGTAGCTTTACAATAATAGCTAGCAAAGCAGCTATTTCATTGTAAATTGCGAAAGAGTTGCTTTTATTAGAGCTTGCCAGAGATGCAAATTTCTGGGAATGTGGTACTTCTATAAATCGAATAGAAAAGAAAATTTCAGAAAGCTCCTACATTCACAGATTTTTCATAAATTGGATTAAGCAAGCCAACTGCATTAACACTTTGATACCAACCAAAATCATGCCAAATAAAGCTATCAGCCTCTATAAAGTATATGGAAAGTCACATTCCCATAAATATGCCGCCGAAAGGAAAATGCGGATTATTATGTACAGAAAGTAATGTATGACATCCATTACAATAGAACGAACTGCAAAAACAAATGTAAAAGGTTTCATTCAGAAAAATGACAAAGATAGGTTTACCTGTAAGATTACATTCAGGAAACAATTATTTCCAAGATTTTGGAGACCACCGACGTAATATATTCTCTCTGAAGAATCCTTCGGCTGAGATACCCATGGTATACCAAAATGACTAATTTTACAATTTTGCAGTGCCATGAACAACCCAGCCACTCCCATCCCCACCCCAAGTATAGTAGCCACAAATTTATATCGAGATGGAGGAAGTCGTTGAATCTGAGATAAAAACTCATAGCCACTCTTTAGTTTGCCAATGAGTTGATTGACGGTAGGAACCTTCCTATGCTTCATATCGGTCGAGTATATCCACGAGTATACCAAATTTGGTTCTAGAGTGTCTTCTTTGTTTCAACGACCTGCACCATTGCATGTCTTAAGAAAGAATTAAGGCATTGTAAGTAGTACATCTCCACCCTTAAAGCTTTGTGCTGTGAATAATTATAAGATATGTAGCTTCCTATATATAACAATAACCAGTTTAATGCTTTATATCACTTTACTGACATGTAGTAAAAGATGACCATCTCTTCGTAAAATTAAGAAAACACTAATGTTGACCTACAACTACAAGTTTCTGAAAATTTAGGTGGAAAATATAGAACATTCTCTGAATACGAAATGTTACCTTATCTATTTCTAATTTACTGAAAGATACCTATTTATCTTTAATCAAAATGAAATTTCTCGGTTATCCGATCACTTCATCTTCAAGTAAAGTATTACTTAGTTGTGAAAGCAAATACAAAGCTGAACCATGCAAAATAATGTTCTTATCAGACCACAAAAAAAAAGAAGACCAAAATCAAACAATAGCATAATTTACTGTACAACAAGTACGCTCTCAACTGATAAGCTAAAGATTCTCAACAGGTTGCATAATTCTCTTACAACCAAAACATATAACAAACTCCCTAAGCAGATCAAAATAATTCTACATAAATTTTTAAAAACTAGCTACACAAATCAAAGAGAAAGGAATCAAAAATTGCAACTGGAGCTATATCAACAATGATCGACGACGATGAAGAATCGAAGAGGAGAGTGAATGGAATCAATCGAGTGGAATCAAATTGAATAGAGAGATCGTAGGAAACATAGAAGCAAATCGAAAAGGATCATACCGAGATCGACGAAGCAAAGTTGTGACCTAGTAGAAGGATTCGATTAGTAATAGGAGAGAGAGAGAGGGGGTGAAAGAGAGAGACCTCTCTCTCCTTCGTTGTCGCGAGGGGTTCTACCGCGCCGTTCGAGGTGGAACGATACTATTTATCGATTTGAGCCGATGACCGGTTCGAACCTCGAATATTTGGACCGGTTAGACCGAACCCGGTTTTTCATTTTAAATAGTGTTTGTTTGGCCCCTTTTTATAAAAAAAAGAAAAAGAAATTTGGATGAGGTAAGAATGCATCTAACACCCTCGACGTTAGGAGATTCTGAAAAAATCCCTTGAAAGTTTATTATAGGCTAATTACAGAAAAACTCTTTATAAATATCTATTTTTTACTTTTCCTTCCTAACTTTCAAAAATGTATATTTTACTCCATCAATATTTCGAATTATTGCTCGTCAGGATTCCATCATTATTCCGTCCATTTATTATAATATATACCGAAAATGCTCTTTAAAATAATAAAAATATATTAAAAAAATTATCTTTTTTTATATAGAAGAAAGATAATTTGGTTATTTTATCCTCTCTATTAACGTCGTACCTTACTGAAAATATTTTTGAAATTTAAAAAACGCAAAATATAAATATTTGAAAGTCACGGAAAAAAAGTAAAAAAAACGAATATTTACAGAAATTTTCTATAATTTAACCTTTCTTATATTTGAAACGTTTGTTTTGATTTGAGCAATTTTCGTTAATTGAATTGACTACACCGTTAGCTATGCGCAACAAAATGTTAATGGAATCCACAGCTTTATTGGTTGAAAAGTGAGCAAAGCGATTGAATTTCAAATGCAACACAAGCTTTTTTTTATTCAATCAAGTTCAATTCCAACCCCTCGATGAGGCTCTTGAGTGACTCAACAATCCCGTTCTAATGAAACGGATTTGATAACCTCCACCTCTTTCGAATCCTACAACAAACTAATCCTCTCTCCCGTAATATTGCTCTCTCGCCAAACATAAAGCTCGAACTCTGATCACATGCACTGAAGCTTTCATGAGGAACACCGAATTACAAACATAGACATTTTATCTCGAGAAATCGACCAATCGCTTTTTCTGAAGCACGTTACGTTACTGGTTTGTTACTCCCCAAAACTCACTGGCCATTTTCCAAGTACTTCAACTCGCCGTCGCCTTGGAAGGCCGCCGAATCTCCTCGGGGCCTGCGAGGAGTGAAAGCGATGTTCTTGATTATGGAAGAATAGAGGTCAAAATCCGCCTTGTATTTGAGGCAGCAAGCTTCGATCCACCTCTCCGCGACGCTTGTGGGCACGCTATCTTGGCTGTCCCTCTCGTGCTCTTCGATGGCCGGCCTTATCTCGCCGTACACAGAATCCAGTTGCGAGGCGGCCTCGTTCTTTGTTTCCTGTGCATGGCCATTCGCATAGTTAGAGAATATTCATGAAGTGACAATAAGGAGAATTGGATTCAGAAGAAAATGCAATATTTAAGAGGTTCATCAAAAATTGCAGTTTCTGATATGCCGGTCCGAAATTTTCAGACATTATCAAGGAAGTTCCTAAACTTTTATATTGTCATTTAAATCCCTTGGCTTTTTCTTTTCTGTTTTTTATGCAAAGAGTTTGTACCGAGCATCTTGCAATGAACTCTAAGAATATTCCAAAAGAGGTTTGAACTATTTTTCTTTTTCTTTTTTAATACTACTTGTACAGTTGATGCACAAATCTCCTCGTACATTTTTGGTACAAAAGTTATGATTATTAATGAAATATTCGCAGAGTATTGTAAATGATGCTCGGAAGGGATTTCTATGAAAGAAAGATTTGAACCTGAAAAAAATCTATAAAAAAGAAAAAAAAGGTAGAAACTCTATAAATTGTCTGAAAGGTCAGGAGGCTGCATATGAATTTCCCCAAACTTGAAACATTTAATACAAAAGAGCAAATTGATGAGTCATCTTTACCTCACAAGCGAGAATTTCTTCACGTGCTTCTGCTAATGCGAGGCGTTCAGCAATAAGAGCCACATTTAGCTGCTTCGTCACTTGGGTTTTGGCTTTTCTACCTGGGAAATGTGGTGACCTTTTGGATGGGCTAGGCTCAGCATGGTAATTTCGTGGTATCAACGCATTTTCCTCTCTGAAGTTCTGTTGAGTATCATTCACATACATGCTGCTGATTGCTGTTGCGTCGTTCTTCGCAAAATCAATTTCCATCGGAATCGCACACAACGGCTCAATCGAAATTGGTATAGGTTGAGAAAATTCCATAGAATCAAGAACTTCATCAGTACTCAGGAAATTTTCTTGTTCTTTCCCCGTAATTGTCGAGTCTGTTGAGGGGACAATGGCCTTAAGATACTTTGTTGGTTCATCATCCTCGGAATCATAAAGGGGGATATTCTCAACGGAGTACCTGCCATTGATAGATATAAGGATGGCTATTCACTTGCTTGTATAGTCAAATTAATACAGAAGGAAACTAATATCACCTGTCATCATCATCTTCCCAAAGATAGTTAGCTTCCTACAAATTGAGGAGGAAAAAGAGTTACTATGTTCGTTTGAATCGATATCTGATAACTATAGTGTATTTCAAATGAGCAAAGTATAAAGTAATTCCCACAGGTATGCACAAGCAAGAACATACCAGATATTTGGATCTAGTCTAAGGAACGAAATAAAGGGAAAAAAAATAACAAAAAAGCGGAAAAGAAGTTAACAAATAATAGGGAGGTCAAATCCACCACAAAAATCTTCTCTTTGTTAAACAGAATAGGGAGTAATTTGAATACATAAGGAATTCTGAGAAAACCTCTAGATTGAAAAACCAAAAGGTCCATCTGTTTTTATATAACTCACCTGAAAACCGCGTGATTTTGCCCCAAGGAACCCGGAACAGCTGGTGGCACGACACAGGCACCGGACCTTAGCACCACCATACCATTCAAAATTGTAGTCATAGGCTAACTCAGTTCCTGCAGGTATGTCTTGTTTTGCGAATATCCCGACCCTCACTTCCCCAAGTACAGTCCATTTTCTGGTCTCGCAGTTTGGTTGGCTGTACTCTTTAAAAGAAAGCCATCAGATGTCGGGGAAAGAATTTCTAATCATCCAGAGGGGTCTGTCTAATCAAGACCCTCATATGGCACGAAAAGAGGCTATTAAAAATAATGAAGAGATATTTACAAATATCTATTTTCATGCATATCCCTGCAAAATTTGTGTATACCTTCAAAAAGTCAATTTCTTGCATACATATTTTTTATTTACCCCTATTTAGAACGTCTTCCAATACAAAACTAACTTAACCTAATAAAAGGCGACTCCAAATGTATGATAATGGTATTTTTGTAAAATTGCACTTCAGATGAGAATATATGAAAGTTCAGATTTTGCAGGGGTAAGAGGTGGAAATTAGATGATTTTGTAGAGATACATATGTAAAAGCCGCTAAAAAAAAATACTTACCACGAATGGTTAATGAACCTAGCTAAACTTCCTTTCTTAGTGGCATCAATCGATTCATATGCATTGAGGTAAATTATATATGCATCTTTTAAACCTGAGAAATGACAAGAATAATTAATTTCAGAAGATATTATATTAATATAATAGAATAGTATGAACCTGCTACATACCTTCAGATTCATAAGCTTGAGACCTCCGTTTTGCTTCCTTCCATGATATTACTTCTCCACAATATTCTATAACAAACTGGCCAGCCTGAAATAATTGACAAATATGGTTATTACATTGGACGAACAAAATTGCCATTAAAGAATTACACAAGGCAAGAAGGACCACGAGCAAATGCCATTATTCACAACTCAAAATATAATTCGAGTTGAAAAGAGTGGAAGTTAAATTAAAGTCTAACCAGATTGCATTGTAAAATCCTGAATGCTTCAATTACCTTGATATTCTCATCAGCCAAAAGACCCCATCCACGACCTTCAGTTTTGAACAATCTTGACTTAGCATATTGACATCTTTGAAATCTCTGCCAACAATACATTCACGATGTCTAAGAGAACCAATGGAAAATATTCATGCAAATCTAGTAAAACTTTAACAGAATCTGCATCAATCATTAAAACAAAGATGGTAAGAATGTGAATGGGGACAAATGGTCTTCAATCTTTCTTATATTACGTGCAACACATGCACTTTTTTGGGGTTCGGCAGGCTGGTGGGGAGAGGCAAACCTGATTTTTACAATATTCACCGCATTGGCAATACCCCGGCGTGCATTCTGTGCTGGTTAATACATTTAAGCATCGCTCACCACATGCACTCTCTGGATCATCAGCTGTGTATTGGCACACACAAATAGCTATATCCTCGTCTTTCTGTTTTTTGTGCCTGAAAAGAAAAGAAAAAGTTTTAGAAAATGTCAGAGCATTACAAAATGAAAGACCCACTCATGTGACTAAACCATAGATTGCCACTTTTTCCACATAGCTGAAAAACATTGCATGAAATACATAATTAAGCCGTCTCAACTTTGTCAAATGTAACTCTCATCATTTCGAAGGAATATATAATTAATTCGTAAGCCTTCTAAACGTTGAACTCTTGAAGAATACAAATTATCAAATGCCTTTGATGATACAAAACGATGCATTCGGCATAGTAGCCATCTAAAAAACTAACCAGACAAAAGATGTAGGAATGTAAAATGCAATATATGAGTGTAATTTTCTCTGTATCTATTGTTTGTAATTTTCTTTCTCAAGTTAGGATAGATACTTGCCCCTATAGTGCAATCAAAATATCAACAAATCACAGGGAAAATTAGATGCAATGAAACGAATAAAATGAAAGAACTCAAGCAGCAAGATGACATACTTCCTGTAGCAAAATTCATTCCTGTCGATATGTTTATAAGGCGGCAGTGCTTCACATTCTTGTTCCTATTTGGAATTTTTAAAAAAAAACACCATCATTATAAAATTTTCATATGGGTTAAGGTAAGAGATAGGTACACAACGGAACTATGACAATTTTGCAATTGCATCTTACAACTTGAAACAGAAACATGTCAAAGCTATCTCACATTTCAAAGGAGATGAAAAATACATGAAGACCGAAAAACCAGAACTGAGATAGGGTGATGTAGAGGACAATGAAGTTTGAAGTTAGTAGTTGAATGACAAGTAAATTATATGTCATATAGTGATCGATGCTTAAAAATAGTAAAAAGCACCATAACAAGTGCAAAAGTGTAAGAGCGATACCATTAGAAGATTATCTAAGAACTGAAGTCACGCAGCTAATTCTTTCCAACAACTGAGTGCCACCTGCAGTGCACATGAAGAAACTGCAAGGAATAATCTCGTCAACTTCGATAGCTCATTTCGTTTTTCTTAAAACCAATAAGAACAATCGAAGCGAACCTATGATTGAGAAAGTACAAACAAATAGTGACTAGAGGAACAAAATATATGCTGTAGTAAGATATATCTTATAAGTGTATAGCTGTGTTATCTATAGTATATACAGCGGCATAATTATGAACCTGTTGACATTCTAAAAATACATCTTCTTTTGGGGGTTTTGCGAAGTAATAATAAGTGCGCATTTGGGAAGATCATGCTCCATGAATACATCTAAAGTGAAAGTTCAAGTAAAAAGAGACAGCCTATGGCTCGAAACCACAACCGATGCGGCGAATTGCCACTAAACCTAATCCATTTACAGCGTTCCAAATAAATTCCCGATCCAAGTAAACATAAATAAATTTCCACTGATTACTGGAATAAACGTCAAAATGCAATTTAGATCGCTTGCTAAATCTACATACAAAACACAGTTATCTATTAACTCTTTTTAGAATGCCGAGCGAGCAAGCATGCGAGCTAATACGGGTTTGATCGAGGTTTTCGTACCATATAGAGGGGATCCGAGGAGAGCGTCGATCGAATCGATCGTTTGATTCGTTCCTAGAAATGGAACTAGGGTTTTTGGAGTGTGCAAATTGGGTAGAATGGGGAGGAGGAGGAGGAGGAGAGCGCATACCTCCAAGTGGAATCGGCGAAAAGCTTCGGCGGAGAGCGACGAGAGCCTCGCCGTGTTTCCGAGAGGAGGAGGGAGACGACGAAGGGGGTCGGTTTTATACGTTCGTGGTGAATGAACCCCTCGGGTTCGAGAGGAGCGGATGGGTTCGGGTCGGGTTTAAGCGCGGGTGTGTTTGTTTCCCCCCGATAGTAAATGGGCTTCCATTGTAAATAAATAGTTACTTTTTGCCTTTTGATTTATCATAATTTTATAAGGAATAACTTCAAATACCACCCATATAGTTTCGTGCTTTCTCACTATAGTGCCCTGTGGTTTAAAATGTATTATTTTAGTACCATGTGGTTTGGTTATTCTCTTTTTGTTATATTTTCGTTAATTTTTTCGTTAAATTAATGAGAAAGTTAAAACTACAGAATAGTAAAGTGAATATTCAATAAACCATAGGTGAGATATTTGAAATTTTTCGGTATAATTTAACGAAAAAATTAACGAAAAGATAAAAAAAAAAAAATAACCAAACCACAGGATACTAAAGCGATACGTTTAAAACCACATGGTACTAAAGTGAGAAAGCACGAAACCACAGGAGTGGTATTTAAAGTTATCTTATTTTATAAATCAAAACTTTTTAAAATAAAATATTAGTCCATCTCTTGTATTTCTTAAAATTTTACGTAATTCACTTTCTATCAAAAAAAAACCAGTGAAATAAGAATAAATTTGATCTGAAAGTCTATTTCAACTTGCACTTCACCTTCGTGGAAACAAAAAGTCCCCATTTGTTACCCACAAAAATAAAAAAGTACAGAGACACCATAAAGTATAGGCAATTGTAAAATACATTCCCATTTTTTTCTCGGTTGATATTCTTTAACAAAATCCGTAGCCAGTAGATATTGGATTAGATATAATTGTAAGTACAGTATAATTAAATACCCATACATTTGAATATATAACAGTTATAATTATATGCATATTATTTGGTTAAATATGGTAAAAAATTATAACTATAAATAATTTATTTGATTGCAAACAATTGAGAACTATATTTACAAATTCCATCCCTTTATATATATATTAGTGAAATTACCCCAAATATAAAAGAAATAATAATATTTTTTTTGTTAAAAGAAGATTCATAAGGTAAGATTATAATTTATTTAAAGTCATTATCTCCTATCGTTGCAATTAAAACTGCAACTGATTTAGGTGTAGCTCCATTTGCTATAGTTAAACTTTTTTTGCGTAGTTTCATCGGAGCACATGACAATTGAATTCAGATGTATTAATCAGATGCTATTTTTAAATTCATTATTATAACTATAGTACAGTTGCAACTACATATAATTAGACAAGCCCTTAATTTGAGATTTCTTTTGAGATCACACCATCTAAATATGCATATTTTCACGCTTCGAAGGTCTAAAAAATTTTAAATTACTGTCGATCTACTCCTACAAAATGATATTGAAAATAGACACGAAAGAAGCTAGATTTCTTTAGCCCTTCAAAGCAGAAAAAAAAAAGTAAATTGAACAGCACAATTTCAAATCAGATAAAAATATTTAGAACTGAGAACATCAATCCAAAAAGAAAAAAAAATAAAATAATTGAGAGGCCTGTTTCTCAATATGGGCTACAGTTAAGGGGGGTATCAGTACATTTTCACCAAAGCAATATTCGTAGCATATCCTGGGCCAATCGAAATAGGTTCGGAAGCTTCCACTGGGCCTGGAGCTAATGGGCCGGCCCAATTAGTGGTGCTCTTCTTACGAGAGATACTACTACGTGGTGTGAGCGATCTCTTTGTGAGCTCTTCTCCTCCAATTCGAAACCCTCGAGAGCTCTCCTCGATCGAACGACCTAGGGTTTACAGAGTTCTTCGCGAGCTCGATCGATACCCTCGGAGATGGACTTCGACGAGGACGATTACCTGGATAAATCCGTGGAGGACGCCCCCAGGAGCAAGAGGACGAAGGAGGAGGAGGCGCATCGCCATGGGTCGCGGCGCCGCCGCGAGCACGATAAGGAGCTCGGCGGAGAGGAGGAGAAGGAGAAGAAGAGGTCGAGGGCGGAGCGGGACGATCGGGAACGTTCTTCGCGGCGCGAGAAGGAGCGGCAACGCAGCGGCGAGAAGGAGCGCGACAGGGACGAGGAGCGCCGGAGCCGAGAGAGGGAGCACAGGGAGAGGGATAGAGATGAGGAGAGGGAGAGGGAGAGGAGAGGGGAGAGGGAGCGAGAGAAGGAGAGGGAAAGAGAACGAGAGAGGGAGAGGGAGAGGAGAAGCAGTAGCAGGTCGAGGATGCACGATCGAGAAATTGAAAGAGTACTTGAGAGATCTAAGAGTAGAGATAGTGCACGTAGAGAAAGAGAATTAGAGAGAGAAATCATAGAAAGCAGGTATTGATTCAACTCTCCCTTTCATTTCCATAATCTTTCCATTATGATCTATTGAAATTTCCATATCCTGAACTTTATTTGCTATTTATGATTGAACTCCTACTTATTAGAACTAACAGTCGAGTAGTTTAAATTGCATTTTATTATTGAAATCACGTCACAAAATTACTAGTTAGAGCATTGAGGGAGCACTTGGAACTTTGTTTTACGCTGCAAACCAATAACATATATGACTTAAGCAATCGTCTAGGAAGAAAATAGTGGGAGTTGAAAGCGTAAAGTAGGCTTCGGATATCAGAGAAATAATCTGAAGCATGATATGCCACTGATGATTTCTTTAGGACTGTTCTGTGCAGTTCTAAGTACTTAGCAAATATGCCTAAATAAGAAATAGTGCTTGTTGTTATAGAAGTGTGTAAGTTTTAATACCCCCCAATTTAGGAGGTCGAGGGAGAAAAAGGAGGTGGTGGAACCTGAAGCTGATCCAGAAAGAGACCAGAGAACTGTTTTCGCTTACCAGGTATCTCGTATCTATATGGACTTTGCATTTTGCAAATATTTGTTCCAGCATATATTTAATATATTTTGTTCTTTTACTTTTTTTCACATGACAGATGCCTCTGAAAGCTACGGAGAAAGATGTTTACGAATTTTTCTCTAAAGCAGGAAAGGTTAGTTTTTATGATTTTATCCTTTAAATGCCTTAGCTTTTATTTTTTTTCCCTTTTCTTTTCTTTTTTTGTTTTTGGAATGTGGTCTTTGTGATTCTTCTTTGTTGTACTTATCTGCCTGCTAAGTTGGTAGAAGGTGCATTCTATCATTCTCATAATGCTTCCTTCCCTGTAGCACGGGATAATTTGAATCACTATTTGCAAGTTACTTCTCTTTGTAATAGTATCATATCAGTTTTGATATGATACTGGCATGTTACTGGGTCCTTTATGTTGTAAGTTCTACACATTACTTCTGACAATTGAAACTGAAGCTCTAAACACTTCAAAATTTGCAGGTCAGGGATGTTCGCTTGATTATGGATCGAAATTCAAGGCGATCAAAAGGAGTTGGGTATGTTATATCAATATACTGTGCATTTATTTTCGCATTAAAAGCCTTGTTGTGCCCATACATTTAATGCCCGTATCAGCGAAATACAATTACCTCATCTACTGAGTCTATGCTTTGGTAGCCATCATCTATTTTGGCTTGTTTCTTGTTTTGGTCACCACCATCTACTTTTTGCTTGTTTCCTTTATATTTGAGGAGGAGATTGTTTGATATCATAAGATAATGCCTCATTTATTTCTATTTTGGCCTATTTGCAGTTACATCGAGTTTTATGATGCAATGTCAGTCCCCATGGCAATAGCTCTTTCTGGACAACTGCTTCTTGGTCAACCAGTGATGGTCAAACCTTCTGAAGCTGAAAAGAATCTTGTTCAGACAAATACTAGTGGCTCTACAAGTGCGGTGGGTGCAGTTGCTGCGAGGAAAATTTATGTAGGCAATCTACCTGTCAATATGACAGAAGATCAACTTCGTCTGGTGAGTGCAACGACATGCATCTGCTGAGATGTTGCTAATTGTCACTTATTAGTGGACAACATTGTGCACTTTTTTTTTCTTCTTGTGTGCATTTATTTTTCTTGTATATTGTTAGAACAGAGAAAATACTCTTTCCTAATTTTGTTTGGTAGGATAGTTTTGTATTTGTTAGTGGAATTAGGCTAACTTGCATAAGCTATTCTGAAATTCTTATGCTGAAATTGGAGGTCAAATGAAAATCTCTTTCTTTGTATAGCATGTATAAGTTGCAATTACCACTTTATGCTTTATGAGTAATAATGTTCTTTATTTACATCAGTCTGGGCTCTGGAACATAGATTTGCAAGAATCATCACAATGGGATGCTGGTTGTGTTAAATTGCCGAATTGGTAATTCTCATTTACTTTCCCCAACTGGCATCGATTTGAATGGTGTTGTATGTTGCAAAATCTCATAATAACTATAGTTTTATTTTGTCTTGTAAGATATTGTTTCTATCCACTCTTTTCTTCACACATGAGTTGATAACTGAGTCTATTCTGTCCTTCTGATTAGGTCGTATGCACTCCGACTCAATCATATACATGTGGCTTAGTCGTGATTGCTGAAGATATATTCTGCTCTTTCACTTTTGGGTGGTTTAACCACCTTGATCCTTTCAATAGGGAGACACAAGGTTTCAATGAAGTTTTCTACTGCTGTTGAAAAGTGGACTTCCACTCTTCTTGATTAATAGATGCTTAGCTTAGATTTCTTTCTCGATTTCACCTGATTTTATTTTGAGGAAATGTCACTGATTGATACTTTCTCTGCTATGTTAATTTTTCCTATAGGGTGTAATTGCATTTGCTGGATTGCTGCTTACTTCTTGGCCACTGCGTTGCGTCTACTGACCTTAAATAATTTACACATAAATAAATTTAAATTCCATGTTGTGTATCACATTCTGCTATGGTCGTTTTTCAGGTTTTTGAGCCTTTTGGTCAAGTTGAACTTGTGCAACTGCCACTTGACCTGGAGAGTGGCCACTGCAGAGGGTATGGGTTTGTTCAGGTTTGTGTGTGCGCGTGTACTGTTTCTTCTTCTTTTTCTTTTGATTTTCACAGAATTTAAGTTTATACTTGCTGGCATACTATTTACCCTTGGCAGTTTGCTCAAGTGGAATTCACAAAGGCAGCTCAAACTCTGAATGGAAAGCTGGAAATTGGTGGCCGTACTATTAAAGTAAGTATTCATTTCTTTATAGCTTTAGTAAGTTGCCTTTCTTCTGTGTCTTTTTACATATGTAAATGTCTCAAAAAAAGAAAACCTTCATGGATCCCCTGGATTATCGATTAGGCAAATAAATGATGACATTAATTTTCTTTGAATAGGTATCTTCTGTCACAGATCATGTCAGTGGTGGTGATGCTGCAACAAATGCTGCTGCTGACTTAGATGACGATGAAGGTGGTGGTTTGGTGAGTAAGACAATTGCTCTTTCATTTTTTGTGTTCTTTTTGAACATCTGAATATGATGCTGAAATGCTTGTAATAAGATGTTCTGTTTTATAGGTCGATATTTTAGGTGTCGTGTGGAGCTTGACCATCATCTCTGCTTGATTTGATTATGCAACCCAAAATTTGAGATTATTTTTCTGTACAAGGCAGTAGCTTAGTCTTCTATAGTTGTCTTATACTGACAGATATGTTTTGGCTCAAGCTTGCATAATTAACTCGTTCTTGTATTTTGGGCTATACAGTCCTTAAATGCTCGAGCTCGGGCTTCACTAATGCAGAAATTGGATCGAACTGGAACTGCTACAAGGTATAAATCAATTTCAGAGACTCTTCTTTGATATTTGGACCTTTCTCATGTAGTTTACTGCATAGGCATCGACTCACAAATGTAACCCTATAACTTGAATTTTCATAAATGTTCTTCAAATTGCAGTTTTGCACAGAATTACTCTTATCTCAGTCGGAAAGTCATCAAATTTATGGGAAAAGTTGATTTTGCAGCAGAACGTAATTTAAAGACATGAATTTTTGCATGTTCAAGGGTGTATAGAGCATATACGAAAATTCAGATTTTCTTGGGGATTTATGTAAAATGATGAATTTGCAGGGATATGTATAAATGTAAATATATCTTTCTTTTAGCTGATTTACAGCCATGTAATACAGTATTGCAGGGTCGCTTGGCATTCCCTTTGCTATAAATGGACAAGCAGTTGCACCCGTGTCTCTTCCGGCACTCTCTTCCCCTCTCCAAGAACCTATTGGGCAACCTAGTGAGTGTGTTCTGCTGAAGAATATGTTTGATCCAAGCACTGAGGTTTGTTCACAGATGCCTTATTTGTTATAACCTAATCTAATTGAAGTTTAACCTTTATATGTTTCTTATGTACAGACTGATCCAGATTTTGATTTGGACGTCAAAGACGAAGTTGCAGAAGAATGTTTGAAGTTTGGCCAAGTGAAACATATTTTTGTTGACAAGTGAGTATGGTTATTATATTTTATTATCATTATTATTTTTTTCTGGTCAGTTGTTGGGGGTTGGGTACATCCAGTCTAAATGTAGATTTGTCAAGGCTGATGTTTAGGTTTTTTTAATGGCCTGTTTGGGTGCGTGAATATCTTGTTTAGTATATTCCTTTCTTTAAACAAAGAGCCATATTATAATTCATTGATGCCTAGATAGATTTCAAAGCATATATGGCGTCTAAAATATTTTTCTCAAAATATGATAAATCGCCTCTTAGTACTTTGCAAAGTCAGAGTTGTTGCATTTCATAATAGAGAAAACTGAATTCCTATGTTACGATGACAAAAGAAAACCTTCATTCTGAACAAGTTGTTGCCTGGGTGATTTGGCCAAATAGGGTTAATGGGAACAGGGATATATATCCTCTACTAGAACTGTACTACTAGGTGGATATAACTGTGTTTGCTCGCGGGATGGTGGGATCGTCTGTAACAGTTGGATCCTGATGGGGATATTGCAGCTCCATCTTACTCCATGGAAATGCTATTCCTGGGAATAGAGCTTCCCATGGTTGTTTGGTTTAAAATAAGAGCCACAAAGGCTATATCTATCAACTAGCTTGTTCTAGTTCTGAGGATTTTCTTAACATGATATTCCTTGTCATCCTGGTTTTATTATCTTTACCATGTACTTCACATTAATGACAGGAACAGCAAAGGCCATGTTTACTTGCGATTCGACTCTGTGGCATCGGCAGCCAATTGCCAGCGTGCAATGCACGGAAGATGGTATGCACGGAGGTGTATATCCGCTATATATATGGTACGATTATTTTGCTCCTTACGCATTGTTATTAACTTTCTGTAGTTTTTGTTTTGAAGTTACTCTGCGTGTTGGAAAAAAAACTAAAAAAAAGAACTCATCAAAAAGACTTCATCCCCAACCTGTATTGTTACGGCAGTTTGGAGCTTTTGTTCTTGCAGGAAGCTGAAATAAGCTTCCGTATCCAGAAGCAAAAGTTTCCATCTGGATCTACTTCTGCTGCAGTGGGTAGCTAAACCGATAATTTTAACAAGTACTTTCAAACAGCTCGGTTTAAAAAGCACTTCTGCAGAAGTTCCAGCTGATTCAAAACAGGTCCTTGGGAAGAAAAAAGAATTTAAACACATGTTTGACCGTCAATGAGAACACACAGACAATTAGTATCTCCTCCAATAGCTGATTTGGTCTTCTTTTTCGATTTTGTTCATTTTCCGCAGCGACCTCAGGAGTACGAAGCCGAGTTCGGGAGCTCTTAGGAATTGCTTTTGCATATTGAGCAGTACGACTATCTTCTACTTTTCCGTTCGTCGATTGAAGTGCTCATTCACTGAAGTGTATCAGGCAACTGTTTTGGTTCAGCGGATTAGATTTTGTTACTAAGGGCAATGCATGGATCATATACTGAGTTGAATATTTTGTTATCGCCGCCCATTGCTATCATATTTACCATGTTTTGTAATTGAGAGCACAGATGAAACTGTGTTTCTGTGGTCTAATTTCTATGTAGTTAGAGCAAGAATACTTTGATTTTTGGAATTACTAATAATTTTCTTTACCATATGTAGACTTGTTTTTTATTGATGGGTTTTTCTACTAGGATACTGTTTGAGCTCTATTATATACAGCAGATAATTTGATTTATGAGACGAGAATATATGTGTATATTTATAATTATTGTATTTTTAACTTTATGCATCTTCAATTACACTGGATTATAATTCATATTCAATTGGTCGGGGTAAAATTGTAAAGATCTCTTGTCGGGGTTCTAACTATAACTTTGTACATTTGTGATCTAATTCCAACTATATTCCAGTGAATTCCTACAGAATTAAAACTCTACAAAATGGTCCTTGTTCATTTAAAATATAAAATATAATCACACAAATAAATACATTCTAGTTCAAATATGATTCTTCGTATCTTATCTCATCAATTTAATCGGATTTGAATAATGATTTTAAGTTGATCTAATTTAATTAATTTATTCCCAGCAGTTAAATCCCAATAAACTAGAATTATCTAATCCGTATTTATTTATTAAGCCTTAAAATCCATGATGATGATGCTCTATAAAGTTACAGGTGGCTTATAACTCCATCTGTGCCTCTGTTATAAGATTCCAGCCACGTGTCGGTACGGAGTTCGTTTTCCGGTTCTCCCCTCGCGTGAGGTGACCGGGAATAGCCGGTTTTGACTTCGCCCTAAACGAAAAACCCTATCCGCTTAACTCCCTCTCCACTATAAATACTCTTCGCTCCCTCAAACCCCTCTCCCTCGGCGCGGAATCGAGCGAAAAAAGAGAGAGAACGTATACCGAGTCTCTTTCCCTCTCTCTCTATCTTCTCTCTCTACCCCCCTCTCTCTCTCCTCCTCCTTTGAACAAGGGATCCGAGATTTGTACAAGAGGTAACGAAAACCCTATCTCTTTGATCGATTCGTCCCTTCTCCTTTGGCCTTTTCCGTAGAAATTTGGGTTTTTTTTGGGAGTGATTTAGGGCTTTGGTGTTGGATTTGTCTTGTTGTTGTGGATTTGTAGATGGATCGGTACCAGAGGGTGGAGAAGCCGCGATCGGAGACGCCGATAAAGGAGAACGAGATCAGGATTACGGCGCAAGGGAGGATGAGGAACTACATTAGCTACGCCACGAGCTTGCTCCAGGTGATCCCTCTTTTCCTTGTGGATTTCCTAGTTGAATGATGGATAAGTAGTTTTTCCTTTTCAAATTTTTAACTTTTCGTAGATAATCCCAATCATGTTCAGTAGGTTAAGACAAAATCTTTGTTTTAGTTTTTAACAATAGGTAATATAAGTTAATGTTCCTATGTAGTTTGTTATTAATTGCTGTGCACTATGATTAATTTTATTTCTATAAAGGGCAAATTTTTTTTGTTTGTGTTATATATCACTGGTTTGCTGCTCCTGTGTGGTGGTTGTGTGTTCCCATTGTATTTAAGGATGCATTAATATCTCTTATGTTGCTCCGCTTAAAGAACAGTAAGAGTATTAATTATTTGGTGAAACATGTATTTAAGTCTATCCCTCATAGTACTACTTAGCTAGGCCCAGCAATTATGTGTGCTTCTGATGTTGATACTTGTATCTTGTAAGGATGACCTCACGGGGACAAGTTTTCAGAGGCCAGATCTGCTTCTTAAAAAGGAATTATAAAAAGGAATCATTTTTACCTATAATTCAAGGTTGTTTTTTTCTGTTGGAAAGCATTGGTCTGCAAGTATTCTAAAATTCTTTTAATGATAGTATATGAAAAGTGACACAAATTAAATGTATTAAAATATAACACTGTACCAATCTGAATCCTTCTCTATTTGCCTGCTTTTGTTATTTTTTTACAAATTTGGCGTGTCATTGGTATTAGCATTGATGTAGAAGTGGATGGCTGCGATTGATTATAAGACCATTCTGACTGAAAATTAGTCGGTTTTTCCTTTTAAATTATTATTCTAACAAATCTGAGCAGAAGAAAGACATTAGGGATTATGATATGATGGGTAAGCCTGCTACAGGAGACAAGCTGTTACAGTGGCATTGTCGCGTCGGTTGATGGCCAACGATATACCAGCCGTAATGAGAATTTGGATGCAATATGTGAATAAGTTGTTCTAAGCACCTGGGAGGAATTAGTAGCTAGCTACATTTTGCGATGAATAGAAATATTTTTCTGTTGAGGCTTAGGAACTCTGCTTCTCAGTCATAGTGCATAAAAAAATGAAATTTCTCTAGCTCATCATACCTATGGCATATGTGATTTCCGAAAATACATTTCACAGTCCTGCTCTTGTGTTGCTGGATGAAGGCTTTGGACAGTGTGAGGAGTAATCATTCTCTCTAATTAGTTTCAATCATGCCCCAACTCTGTATATTCGTGAAATGTGACTCCCTTAAGAAAGATTCTTGTGCTCTTTTGTATATCTGGATAGAGACTTCATTGCTGTTGCTAACATTTCTTCCCATGTTCTATTAGGAGAAAGGTTCGAATGAAATTATTATCAAAGCCATGGGGAGAGCTATCAATAAAACAATTGTGATTGTGGAGTTGATCAAGGTCAAAGCCTTTCCTAATTTCTCTTCTTAATGTGCATAAAATAATTCCCCTTCAGGCCTTCTACCTTTTTAATCCTTTTATGAGATAAGAGATGTTGTTACTTAATTTGAAAGTTCTGCTTCACTTGGCAGAGAAGGATTGCAGGGCTGCATCAGAACACGACAACTGAATCTATTGATATAACCGACACATGGGAACCATTGGAAGAAGGCCTTCTGCCGTAAGGAGCTATTTATTTGGCTATTTTTTGTTTTAATCTGTTTCGGTTCATGAGCTGATTCATTAACTTGCCACAGACTTGAGACTACCCGCCATGTATCAGTTATAACTATAATGTTGTCGAAAAAGGAGCTGGATGAATCTTCTCCAGGGTAAGTAGATTATTCGTATTCTAGTAAAATTGTCTCCTCACATAAGGGACGAGGGTCATTGCTTAATAAGGAACGCAATTTATTTACTGCTGAAGTTCATCATAGCACCTTATTAATTGGATACACTTGTGTAGTACCCTGTCTTTGCCCTTTAATACTCTTTATTAATACATTAATTACTTTAGATTGTTTTTGCTTCTTCTTCTTTTTTTTCTTTTTTTTTTTAAAAAAAACTTGTGTCTATTCATGTTAGGCTGCAGTTTTAAGGCCTGATTGCCATATAATATTTTCTGAAGTACTCAAATTTCCTCATCCACTAAATTTGACTCACTAATGCGTGTGACCTTGTGTTTACCCAGCTACCAGCCACCTATACCCGCTGATCAGGTGAGGCCATTGGCCGAGTTTGACTATGAAGGAGGTAAAATTCTTTAATTAGTTGACTACTACTTTTTAATGTGTTTTTATTATTTATATTATATTACATTAAGTGTTCATATGCTTGTATTGATATAGGGCACTTCCCACCAAGTGGCCGTGGAAGAGGACGTGGTGGCCGAGGAAGGGGCAGGGGTAGAGGTATGTTCTTTTTAAGTTAGAAAACGCATCCTAAAATTTGAATAATCATATATTCTCATTTCTGTAGAGGATATTAGGAAATCATGTTGCATTGTCACCCAAGAAAGAAGAGAAAAAACAATCAATTGCCGTTTAGCATTCTAGTGGCATTTTTGTCGTAGTAATATTTCACTTTGTTGAGTGGTTCATTTCCTTTGGCATGTTAGAAGAAGCCACGCGCAGGACGTGCTCTTTTTTTTTTTTGTCATCCAATTTGAATGGACAAAAATCTAAAATATCTTTAAGTTTGTTAGACATCTGCTATGATGTTCATTCATACACTATAATCAATAACGTTTATGGCTTTCTTTTGAGCTCCATATTGTTACAGAGCAAATTAGTGTGTACGCGAGCGCACTGCATAATAGTTTAATTGCGATACAGGAATGAGCAATGGGGTGGCAAGTTATGAATACGATGGAGAATGGGATGGCGGACGAGGATATGGTGGGAGAGGGAGAGGGCGTGGTAGAGGTCGTGGTTCCTTCGGACGCGGAAGAGGTTATTATGGTGGCTATGGTGGCAGAGATATGTATCAGGAGTCAGGTGGTTATGATGATGGTGAGCCCGACGCGCCGCCTCCACAAGGAAGTGGTGAGCTCCGCGCACCCACTACCCTCTGAGGGGGGTTATCTTGCGAAAGCAGTTTATATTTGGTTTCAATATAGCATTCTTATCACATCTAAGTTTACTATTCTTGTTATATCTTCATGTAGGGCGTGGCCGCGGAGGGAGAGGCCGAGGACGCGGGCGCGGGCGTGGTCGAGGTCGATCAGATGCACCGCAGTAGACGGAAATCTTAGCCTCTCATCCGCTTTGCAAGATCGATATCCGTGTCCCGTACTTTCCTCTCGATGCTTCGATATCTAATTTAGACTTTCCTCGGTCGTGTAACTTAAACCGCGCATGTATTCTACGGAAGACCTTGTTTGCTGCTTGCTACCTTGGCGATGAGGGGCTAGTTGTGGTTTTGTAGTCTAGGTTTTAATTTAACCCCCGATTTTAATGTTTTCCTGAATCATGTTTTATGGTATTCAATTGTGAAGATTATTAGAGCTGGGGCCATTCTTTCATTTTTTTTAGATTGTGCGAACTTTTTTCAACCTGCTTTTGCACAAAGTGCTTGTTTGGTCTTGCTTTTGAAACAACTTGAAGTTGAACCCGAATAAATAGCTTCTTGTGAACCCAAAATCAAAAACTTTTACATGATACTGTAAGGACTCTTCTCTGTTGGGTGTCATCTTGCATCAATGATCCGTGCATGTTTTGTAACCAGCTCAATGACATTATAACATAATAATGTCAAGAATATTATAATTTTGGTGTGAACTTATTTGTGGTACGAGCCAAAGAGGCGTGTCTACTGAAATAGATTTTTTTTTTTTTTTTTGAGACCAAAATGTATTCTCTCTTTCTCTCTTTTGTCGGTCTCTTATCTCAAAACCTTCTGTAGAACTGATACAATATATTAATATTGTATCAAGTGACAAAAGACTTGTAGGTTGATATCCGAGATTTCGAGTTCGAATTCTAGTTGATTTACATTTCTAACTAAGTTTATTTTTTAAAAAATTAAACGAAATAGATAATGTCCTATCTTTCTCTCAAAATATATATATATTGAAGAAGCTCGAGCCTCGATATTTTTTTTAAAAAAAATTGTAACGCACTAGCTCAAATCCTTAACCTCAAGTGTACTTTCCATAGGAAACAATCACTATTGGAGAAAGGAACAACAACATCTAAAAAATACAAGAACAATTTTTTTAAAAGTATTATTTTAATATAAAATTTACCAAATTGCTGGTAATAATTACAATATAATTGGTGTAAGGTATACTCTTTCTAATTGGCTTTCTTAACCCGACCCGTTATCACCCTACATTTTAATTGGCTCGGTCCATTCATGACGTGGCACACCACGCCCACCGAAACTAACCGTTCTCCTCCCAACGTAAGGTTATCCTGCAACGGTGAGGGGTGGGGGGAGAGAGAAAGATACAGCGGAGAGTAGTAGCAAAGCGAAAGGTGTGTTCGACGATGGATCTCTCCCAACTCCACGACGCCCTCGCCTCCAAATCCTACGACAAGGTCGCCGATCTCTGCGACGAGCTCCTCCTCCACGTAATCCCCGATCCCTCCAATCCCCTTTTTTTTTTTTTTTGAGATGTTTTCTAGGGTTTTTTCTAGGGTTTTTCTAGGGTTTCTTACCATACGAATCCGATCCCCTACCAGGTTGCTTCGACGGGCGTCTCATACCACGAGGAATGGCCCTACGCTGTCCACCTCCTCGGCCACCTCTACATGAACGATCTGTGAGTTTATTTTTTTTTTCTGGTAATTTCCACATAATTTTTGGGGTAATGTTTGATCGGGAGATGTGGTGATTTGTTGTTTGGTTTTAGAGATAGTGCGAGGTTTCTGTGGAAATCTATACCGCAGGGGATCAAAGAGACCCGGCCCGAGCTCGTCGCGGCGTGGAAGATCGGGCAATGCTTGTGGACTCGGGATTATGCTGGGGTTTACGGCGCTGTTCGTGGATTTGAGTGGAGTCCTCTAGTCGTAGGCATCGTTAATGCCTTTTCCGGTGAGTTTAATCCGTCCGCGTTGCTCTCGCTGCAGGTTGTGAGTGTAATTTGTATAAATTGCTAACAGTTAGGGGATTTTCCAGTTTAATTCCTTTGTTTAGTTGCTTATAGCTTGTTTTACGTCTATACTTCGATATGTGCAAATAGTTTGTTGCATTGATATGATTGAGTATTCATTTATTTTTGGTAGGAATGGAAACATTAGAGCACAATTTGGTATTGTCAAATTCTTTGAGATTCAATGCATTAAGGATAGGATTTAAATATTTATACTGTGTTTTGGGCGAACTTTGTCTTTATGTTTTTGTTTGCAAACAGAAAACAGAATCATAGTAATAACATTTTTTAGTTTTGAAGACAAGCCAACGATAGTACGGGGAGTCCATTCTGAAAATGCTCTTAACTGCAAAGAATCCGAGGGAAACAAGCAGGAAAAAATAATCATTAGCAGTTTCATGCTAATATTATAGAATCAAACTGTTTACTGTAAGTAGTTTGAATTAGTTATTATGACTATGGATGATGATTAATTGGTATCAGATAGGTCTATAAGTCTATTAATTATTATGGGTGAGGATGAACTTTTAGGTGGCAAGCCAAATATTCCGGTTTTTCTCAGATGACTTGCATAACATTTTATGGCTTTTATGTTTCAAGTTAATCATATGGACTTTCACGTTTGTTAATGTTCTTGTTACAGGGTTTGAGTTCACAATTGGCATAGTAAAAAATTTAAGCTGACCAAAGTTACTAAAGTGAATTACTTGCTTATTGTGATAATAATGGTATTCAGTATACACTCTGGATGTGTGATGATGCAGAAAACTACACGAAGAGGATGTTTCAGCTGCTAACTAATGCATATTCGACAATCAGTGCTGCCGATGTGGCTCATTTTATGGGAATGAGCGAGGAAGATGCTACTAAGTGTATGCTTCTGAATCTTTTTCATTTGAAGTAGCGAGTATGCTAGTTAATATGTGAAATGATCTGATGACCATTTTCTGAAATAGTTGACTGCATAGTTGGAGTTGGTCTATGGGTGTATAGTTCTTATTACAATCATTCATGTGCTTACTCTGGTGAAAAAAAAAAGGTTTACACACTTAATGATGGTACGGTACGAAGTACCTTATAATAACTCTTTTTTACAATTTTACTTGGACTTCTTTTGCAATTAATATGTATTCACTGCAGAAGAATAATGATGGTACGGCACAAAGTACCCTATAATAACACTTTTTTTCAATTTTACTTGGACTTCTTTTGCAATCAATATGTATTCACTGCAGAAGAATCTATTGTCATTGCCATTTATAAATGTTTATTTACTTCCTGCTGCTGTATTCTAAATATTATGGCTTCTTTTCATCAGAAATATCATAATCACCAAAGAGTGAAACTGTTTGTACAATTGTTTTGTTTCTCATTCAGTAATGTCAAGGTCCTCTCAGTGTGCTAAATTTTTTTAAAAAAAGGAAGAAAAATCAAAATGATTTGAAAGCAGATATTTTGCTGCCCTCTAATTAAGAAGAAAATTAACAGCTGATATGTTATCCTGTTAGTACTGTTGCGAATGCCGGGATGAAAAAGATGGATGGATAAATTTTAAACAAGCAGAAAAATGCTTGATAGGTCGAAGGTAGAGTAATCAAGGAGGCTAGATGGTTGAATTAGCATGTTAACAAAATTAGAAATATCTTTTATTTGATAAATAAATGCACTTCTAATGTTATAGGTTTTCGCCTTTTTACGCTACTCAATAGATTTGGAAATTTCTGCTTCTGTTCGCACCTCCAGTAAATTTTCTGTTAGTTGTAAATTTCTATTTAATCGATCTGCTTTTAACTGCAGATGCACTGCAACACGGCTGGAGCCTGGATTTATCGTCTCAAATGCTTACTGTGAAAAAGCCCAAGATTGTCACCGACCAGAAATTAGAACCAAGCAAACTTCAACGACTAACCGAATATGTTTTCCACCTGGAGCACTGATATCCCCTTCTCTCTCTCTCTCTCTCTCTCTGATTGAGTTTATTGGTTATGTTACTTAAGTTCTAGAAGGGAATTCTACTACTATTTTGGTTCAGTTGTTGAGTGAAATGTAAGCTTGTTTAGTTTTATGCATTGGCGACCCTTTTCAATGGATTTACTGTTTATACCTCATGGAGTAAATGAGCTTTATGGTTCTAACCTGTGTGCTAATTTTTGATTTTATGGTTCAATTATGTAGTTTCGGGTATGATATTCGTAGAAATAGTTTTTGTTAATAACTGTTGGTAAATTCACCTGCTTTACTGTTGAAGTTTTACCTTCCTGGTAGTTTGAGGAGGGCCTTTTGATGACTTTAAAGCATGATCTACGCATCTAGATAGTCACATGTAGATGTTGAGAAGTAATTACATAAAAAGATCTCTTCAGAATTTTTATCAAAATTATATTTGATAAGATAAGATAAAAGGACAACGTGGAAAGAATTATTATTATTATTATTTTTTTTTTTCATTGTTAGCCAAATAGGCTCGCTGAATCAGCCCCCTTGTTGGATGGGGGGGCCCACACATCAAAATGTGGGCTTTTTTTTATCAGCATAATGGCATGCGTTGATTCAGTGAGCCTGTTCACCTCGCCAAATTGGGATATATAGAACCGCCCATATCTAAGGAAAGAGCTTAACAAAGTGAAGTGTTAAGGATCACTAAGCATAAAAAATATATATTCCTAATCAATCTTGTTCAATGCAAACCTCTTTAGAAAAGCAAAAACAAATTAAACAATATTATCTCGCCAAAAAAAAAAGAAAAAAACTTTTTGGCCATTCCCTCCCAAATTTTCCGGCCAACGTCCCTTAATCACAGTTGGAATAATGCATCAAGTATGATTACATTTGATTAAGATGCAATCAAACCGTCGCATCAGTCACGTGCACCCTCACGTGCATCATCTTATCCGTCGGATCCATCACGTGCATCTCACGGCATCCGCCCATCTTAAAAAACAGTCACCAACGGTAAAGTGGAATCCATCCAATCCCATCGCTCCACGTGGCAGTTCCTCGCCCTTTTGATTGGGAGGGAAACGCAAGCGCACGCAAATCTCCCCCAAATTCAAAATTTTTCGAACTCATCGTCCCCTCCCACTCCCTCCCCCAAATCAAATGCTCGTTCCCACGCGAATTCTCGAAGAATCCGATCAATGGATGATTCAGAGATCGAATTCGATCTAATTAATTGCTAGTTTTCTCCAATTTGCTCTTAATTCCTTCTTCTTCTTCGATCTGAATCCATGGATTTCAAATCCATGAGCAGGAAAGAGCTCCAAGCGCTATGCAAGGAGCATCGCCTCCCCGCGAACACCACCAATTCGATCATGGCCGAGAGCCTCGCCTCGCTTCTCCAGGTTCGCGATGTTTCGATCTCTCTCCCCCTCTTTTTTCCCCAATTTTTTGTGAATTTTCTAACCCTAAATTGAAGTTTGTGTTTAGTGATGTAGCTATGATGCTAATTATTGTTACAGGGTAGTGATAAGATTAGGAGGAAGGGTTGCTTGAAGGGCTCCGGCGGAAGAAGCGGCGATGATGCCGGAGGAGGGATGCGGCTTGCGAAGAAGGTCACCTTCACTTTACAAGAGGAGGTGCTTCGATTTGTGGGATCTAAAGCGATACGATCTCCTGAGAAGAGGAGATCTAGCCGTAGAAGATCTGTAATTGGTTCTGAACTAATGGATTTAAGTAACGGAGCGGAGGAGATGAGGAGTACAAGGTCGCGTTCCGCAGCAGGTTCAGTTTCATACTCTGCTGTGGTTGAGGTTGAGCGCGATCGTGTTTCGGTTGGAGATTCACATTTAGGAAGAACCCGAGTGAGGAAAAGGGGTAATTCAAAAGATGAAGGTGAGAAATTGGAGAAAAATGAGAAAATTGGGGGAGGTGAAACCCGTAAACGGAGCAGAGGTGTGGATTACAGTGAAGAAGTGTGTGGTCATGTAGGAAATTCTAATCCTCGTGAAGAAGAGCCTCAGCTCAGGAGATCGAGGCGTCACCTTTTAAAATCTGAGAATTCTTTAGTAGCAAATGGGAGTATAAGATCTGGTGAAGGGATTGAATCTACGGACAAATTGGGGCAAAATGCTTCAGAAATTAGCAATGGCGAAGACAAGAGCTACTCATCTGCGCACGAGGAAGATGAGAGTTTAGCAGTTGGGAGGAGAAAGTTGCAAAGAAAACAGAAGAAAACTGATACTGAAGCTGAAAGGGACACTGAAACTTGGCCCTCAAAACACGGAGCTCCTATGAGAAGATCAACACGGAAAGTTATAGTGTCTAATGCGCTTGAGAAGGGTAATACTTCATTAGCAGGCGGGAAAAGAGAATCAAAGAGATCAGGAGCTAGATGTGCCTCGAAAAGAAATGCTACTACAAATTCTGAAGATGAAATTTCATTGCCTGATGTAGAAACTGAAGAGGAGACAAAAACGGTCGTGGAGACTAATGAAGGTCCGAGACGTTCAAGGCGCAATGCTGCAAAGCATACTGTAACTGGAGTTGAGATTACTCTTCCTGTCACTGAGAAAGGAATAAATGGTGGTATTATTAATGGTCGCAAAAACTTAAGGAAGCGTCATGCATCTGAAGTAGATGTCTCTACAGTTGTAACTGAGAATTTGGTAGCTAAAATGGCGAATAAAGCGAACACATTGCAGAAGCAGCAGAGTGATGAAGTTGTAGAGAAGCCACTTGTAGAAGCTCGTGTTGCTAATTGTGAAACTTTTGGAGAAGCTGAAGCTTTAGAAGATCATAGACTAAATGAGGAGCCGAAAAGGCATTCAAGGCGCAATATTTCAAAATATAAGTTATGTGCTCCTGCTGATGAGATTACTGAGAAGAAGAGAGAGGTAAAAAGAACAAAAGCAGCTCTTTTGGAAGAAGTCATTCCTGTTCTGGTGTGTGAAGCTGTTGAGGTAGTTGACAAGGCAACACCGCAAGATGATCTTAGTCTCAATCGAGATAATGAAAATTCCTGCCAAGAGAGCATCAGAAATGCTGTTACTAATGATGCATCAGATCATAAATTATTGGAAGAGACTCCTAAAATGTTGGATATGAATGATGAGGAGGCCTTGGTCATAGTAATTAGTGGTAAGAAACAATCAAGTCAGAATCCAAATAAAGAAGCTGGAAATTGTAAATATGGGGATACTGTTTTCTTAGAAGATAGCAATACAGCTGAAAAGTTGGATGGATCAATAAATAAGCAGGATAACTCGGAGGAAAGGGAATACGATGATGGAGAAATTTCTATTCCCAGGTGTCTTGATACATCTTATGAAATAATTGAGACTGCTGTAGATGACAATGTATGTTTAAATCCTGAGTCTGTTCTGGATCATGATGGTGTAACAGAAGTTGATTCAGAAACTGTTTCTCGTGTTGATATGAAGGATTCTGTTTCATCAGTTGATAGAAAGAGACTTGAAGAGCAGATCAATAATCAATCGGCTGCCCAGTTTGTTGATGCAGAATCTGGTGGATCGATCTTTATAGTGGGCGGTAGCTATAACTCTGAAGTTGCCGTTAATTCCCAATATACTGTTATAGGGCATTCTGAAGGATTCTCATCACAAACTGCCCCTGAGACATCTCCATTGGTTGATTGGAAAACAACTGCTACAAGTATCGGTCATGATGCTGTTGAAGCTGCTAATGGTTTCTTGCCAACTGGTACTGGTAATGATCAAGGTAAACATTTAATCAGCATTAGCTTATAATCTCACATTTGACTATATTTGATGGTTTGTATTGTTGGCTCGAATTACTTATGTTACTGATTATTTACAGATGAATGTCTTCAACCTTCAAATGTTGCCACTAGCAGTGAATTGGGTGACTATTCAGAAAAGCCAAAGGGAGTCGGGTCTCAAACAGGGCCTTGTAATGTTACTCCGACGACCATTCTATCTGTTGAAAGGACACGTAAAATATGTAATCGTATGAAGGATTGTGGTCAAACTCAAATGTTTGGAGAGGTTGGTGGCTCTAATGCAAGTCCTACAAAAGATGACGGTAGTGATTATAGTGGAGATGACATGTTTGTTACATCTAAAACTAAGGTGGATTCAAGAAATCTTGAAGAGGCTGAAGTCCGCTTGAATGAAGATCACGCAAAGCTGGTGGGAAATGAGATAGGTTACAAGCCCCACATACAAGATGACAATGATGGTAATTACAGAATTGGCTCGTTTTGATTACCAATAAGCATGTTTAAATATTCTTCTATTAAGGAATGCACTTTCATTTTTTTGTTGTCCTCAAGAAGTATGTTCCAAAATTCTTTTTTGTCATGCCAAATTTTGCAGGGGAATATGGCAACATTGATGAGAATTCTTTGGATTCGAGGTCACCCGAATTCGTTAATAAAGAGAATTGGGTTGCGCCAGGTGCACAATTACAGGCGTTGAAGACCGTATATGAGACGGAAACTGAAGTCTCTTTTGTCATGGCCGAGTGTTCTCCTACTGCAAGTCAAGAGAACTGTGTTGAGATTGAAAGTTTCGAGTTTCAAGGTGCAATCAATCATGGTAAAAGAAATGACAGAAATGTGGCTTCAATGTTGGAAGAAAAGATGAAGCCTGTGCCATTTTCATCAGAAATGAATGTTCAAAATGAATTCAAACAGAAAAAGGCTATGATGAAAATTACGGATGAAAGTGTCGGGAAGACAGATTGTCATGAATCAGACAAACTTCCTGAAGTGAGCGATTTATCGGAAATTTCTAATTCCAAAGTTGATGAATTAGAGTGTCATGGTGAGATGCTTGTTTCTTTGTTAACTTCTATCCAAAATCCAAAAGTTTAAACTTAAGTGCCTATTTGGCCCAGTTTCTGAAATGGCTTCTTACAGCAAGTAGTGGTAGCCAAATGTTTAGCAAATAACCATTAGAGCTTTTATTGCGGCAGAAAGCTAAAATGAGCTTTTGAGCCCTAAAAACAAAAGCTCAGTATGGAGTTTTTTTTTTTCCTTTAGCTATGGTGAAAAGTATAGGGATTTTAATGGAAAAGGCTTCTAGTTCTTCTTCGAACCAATCTACCTAAACAGCTCTTCTGCATTAAGATCTAGTTAGACCTAGTAGGCCCTAAGACTTTATTGTGGATGGAAATACTCCAAGAGGAGATGAAGTCATGTTGAGTGTCACTTCTTTGCTCCTCTGTATACACATTAGTAGCTTCTAACCCGACGATTTCTATGCAGCTGCAGATGATCTTTTTTCTGTCAAAAATAGGCTAACTGCATCTAGTAATAAGCGTAAGAGACAGGAGGTAGGAACAGATTTGGGTTATACAACTTCGGTGGATCTTAGAACTTCAGATAATATGGCGGAATGTGATTTAACTTCTATTGCATTAGAAGCTAATGGAGGAGTTTCTATAGAGAAGTCTAAGGAGGCTGTACATAAAACTGCTCCCAGTTCTGCTAATACTGAGATGACAACAGCTGATGAAGTCGCAGTTACATTGGAACTCAGTAGCAAAAAACTCCTTCCTGAAAATGGAGAAGCATTAGTTTTTTTAAATGAACAAACCAACTTGAGCTCTATGGGTGCTGAATTAGCTGGTGAAAGAGATGCATCAGTGGAAGAGAAAAGCATCGTCAACAGCACGGAAGCTGAATTATTACCTGAAAATATTGAAGCTAGCGAACAATCTTCTTTTGAAATTTCTTTGATTGAAACTAAAAGCTTTAGTGGTTCGATCCAGCAAAGTTGCAGCTTAGCTTCTTGTGAATTGACAGAACTTTCAAGAGGAATCTCAGCCGATAACCTTCGAGCAAAGTTTGAGGGTTGGTGTTTCTGAAAGTGCTTCATTTATTTTATTCTCTTTGTTTATAATATCCTGAATTTTTGTGAGGGTTTGTTCAATGACAGAGACTTTTTCTGTTAACCATATCTATTTAGCTGCAGAGACGGAGAAGAAACTGGATAAAACAATAGAGAAACTGTTTCTGGTGTTGTCTACCCTAAAAGATGGTAATTCAGTAACTGGAGCAACAATTTACACTAACGGATTTCCACTTGCTAGAGACACTGAAGAAGCTGAGCGAATCCAAAGCAGCCAACTTCCAGGGTCACCAGACTGTCTTAAAATTCGGGACACGGTTGATGAAGCTGATAGTCGATCCCACTTATTTGAGAGAGGTTGTGGAAGTATTTTATAATATATTTTCCACCCTCTATCAATTTCGAATATCTTAGAGATAGCTTTAGATAATTGTTTCCAATTGAACTTCTAACTGTTTCTTTGGCTTGTCTTAGTTTTTCTTTTATTTTAGTTTACTCAAGTAAATGAAAATTGACTACATGTTTTAAACTGATACTTGTCTTCTTACTGATTCTGCGATAGGCAACATAGAAGAAACATCTGGCACTGAGAAAGCAAGGAACACACCAAATGATATAATGCAAACATTTGAGCAGGACTTTGTAGATTATGAAGAGAATGCTGAAAGTTGCAGCATCTCTAAGAATGTTATAGAGCAAAATGATACAGGGAAAATTTCAGAAGAACGATATGAGAATGATAAAGTAGATAATCATGTTACACCTGGAGCACTATTACACACTGTTTATGCTGAAGAGGGCAAACAATCTAACTTATCTGGTTCTACTAATCTCATGTCTCTAGGTTCAAGTCACTTCCAAGGTATAAAATAGCATCCTAGGCGAATTTTGAATTTTCTTTTGCATTGTAATTTTCGGTCTCGCCGAAATTTGACTTGTCCTTTTCGAATGCAGTTATTGAGAAACCTGAATCACCTGGAAATAATAATGATGGTGGAACAGCCATTGAATATTCATCTACTGCAAGGCATTCATTAATTGGGTTCAAGGACCTTTCCGCTGAAATTCAAGAAAATTCTTTGGCAGATCATGTCTTTGCCCTCGAAAGTATTAACTGGGAGAGTGGGAAGAAAGACTATCATGTAAACAGTGGAGGTGAAAAGTCTATTGCATCCCAACCAACAGCGGATTTGAGGCATACTGATGAGCCAGATGTTGGCAATAATGAAGAGAGCGAAGATCGCATGAAGCTAGTGGAAAAGAATGCAGGTTGCAAGAGCCACAACCAGTGTAGCGACAATGATGGTATGATTGTGATATGAAGTTTGTTGATCTTGATTAGTTTAGCAATTCTTCTGATAAAAGATTATCTTTTTTCTCGAACAAGAATCTTGTATCATTTTCTTTTTTTAAAGTATTTTTTAATTTATTTTTCTATAAGCTGCTCTGGTCGTGTCAATTTACTCTCGTCAAGAAGCATGTGGATATAAGCTTATTTTATCATGCCAAATTTTGCAGGGAAACATGGCAAGATCGATGAGGTTTCATTTGATTCAATGTCACCAGAATTCATAAGCGAAACAAACTGGGTTGCTCCAGGTGCTCATTTACCTTCTTTGGAGGACCTATTTTGTGTGGAAAGGGAAGTTCCTGCTATCATGACTGACTGTTCTCAGACAACAACTCAAGAGCACAGCATTGACAATGATAGTTGTGAGTTTTCAGGTGAAACTGCCAACAATGGTGAAAGAAGTCACAACACTGTAGAACCAATGGAGGCCGAAAAGATGACCAGTGCTCCATTCTTATCAGACACCATTGTTGAAAATGAAGTCGAAGTTCAAAAGAATCTAGTGGATCTCGCCAGCGATTGCCTTGAGATGATAGATGGTAATGAATCTGATAAACCTCCTGAAGTGGAAAAATTTCCAGGGATTTCTACTTCCAATGACGACGAATTGGAGGTTCAAGGTGTGATGAAGCTTGTTCTAAGGTTTTATTTCACTCCTTTTCCCTTTTTTAAGATGCTAACTTACAATTTGTTTTTTGTTCAGTTGCAGATGATCTTCCTGCCAGAATAGGACTTGATCCATCTGCTGATGGGGATGAGAGTCAGGAAGAAGGAACAACTTTGGGTTATGGAAATTCAGTGGATCCTAAGACTTCAGATAAAGGAGAGGTATCGGTTACAAAGAAATTGTGTACCGAAGTAGTAGAGCCATTTGCTGCAGTGAGTTGTTATGAGGAAAATACTAATCAAGATTTCCTAGAAAAGCCTGAGGAGGCTCAAGATTTCCTAGAAAAGCCTGAGGAGGCTATAGATAAACCTGCTCCCCAGTCAGCTAAAACTGAGATGACTATAACCGAAGAAATAACAGTTAGTAAGGAACTCGAGAGCGAAGAACAGTTGCAACCTCAAAGTTCTGATATTGTTGATCAAAGTGTTGGAACAGTTGGAGATCAATGCATTTTAAACAATAGCGAAGCTGAAAATGTTGAGGCTACTGAATCATCTCATGAGACTTCTTTTGTTGAAAATAGAAGCATCGGCGGTTTGATTCAGCAGGATTGTGGTTCAGATTCTTGTCAAGTGATGGAAGTTTCAAGTAGTATATCAGCTGATAACTGTGTATCAAAACTTGAGGGTTAGTATCTCAAATTTACTTGTTTAGATCCTTTCTACTTCATCTATATATTTTACTTAACTTTTTAGTTTTTTATATTTATTTAATTGAAACAGATTCATCGCAATGTCAAGATAGAATGGAGGAAATAAGCCACCAGTTGCCGAGTGTAGGCATATTTAGTGCGAAGAAATTCGGTAATACAAGTTGCAATAGTATTACTGCAGCAGACAAAAACAAGGAGAATACCCCAGCTATCAAAATAAATCATTCTAACAAGTGCAACGTGGATAAATCAACAACAAAGAGTTCGTTGAGACGGCCTCTACAGATTATTCATAGCAGTAAGGCAGAAGAACAGTTATGATATGCTTTATTTGTTGTGATTTCAGTTTGCGTAGGATTCTTTCAACTCTTAGTTGAAGGGGTTAAGATTAGGGATGTATTTGTTTGAGGTACATTTGTGAGTGATGTTGTGTTCTAGTTGGTTATTGGCTTTTTAAATAACCACTAATTCTTGTGTGTCCAGTTGCTGATTGAGTGTGAAATGAAGAGCTATAGATAGTTTGTATAAGTATGATGCTGCTTTGATGGTTTGGCTTGTAGAGATTATACTGTTACAGAATATTATTCTCCTTAGTTTTCCTTTTCTTTTCTTTTCTTTTTTCGATATAAACATTCTATCTCCTTGCCTTTATTTACAGAAGCTTTTCTATAATTGGTTTGTCATAATCTGACATAGAGAGGCTAAGTATACTAATATGATTATCTGTCAACACAGATTCTCCCTCTCTGTAAATTGTCTACAAAGATGTTAATTCTTACATTAACTGCATTAGATTACTAGTGTTGCCAACAGTGTAAAAAGTATTCTGCTGCTGTATCAACAACAGGAAGCAAACAAAGTTTAACTCGCAAACTAACAAAATGAAGTTTGTATTATAGGCCAGATTCAAAGAGGGAAAACTCACATTTGCAGAGGATACAAAAGCAAGGAGAGAACCACAATTGCGAAATGAATGGCAAAGATTTGACAAAAAATTATGAACCAGAAAATTCCAAGAGCCCCATTAGGTTTTGAGCAAAATCTTAAAATTAATCCAAGAAAAGATCGAAAAGAAACATTCATTGGGAATAAAAATGTGCATGCCGATAATATGTTCAGAACATATTCAGAACTTCACTACAATCATAGTTACTATACAATAGAGCCTCAAACTCGCCTTGCCGCTGGCGCAGAATCAAAGGATTAGAAAGCTAGGAGGATTAATCTTTTACATTGTCATTGCTTCCAAACACGAACAGTGCCATCCACCGAGGAAGTTAACATGCAAGCATCTTTTGCGTGGTAACTCACACTAGTCACCTAACAGGAACAAAAAATTGATGTTAAACCTTGATGCCGGAGTTAAACTTGCAACGCTGAGGGCTGTCGCAACTCAAGTTATTCATACTAGAAGGCTTAATTGTGCCCGGCAGAAGTAATCGGCAATTTGGATATGTTGGCAAATTACCAATAAATTTACAATAATCAAATGTCGTTTTTCTTTTCCGAATAATTTGTTAAGCAAGCTATAAACATACTAATTAAAAAGGCATTTACCACAGAGCTATGTGCTCGAAAACTCGAAATGACTGACGCATCCACCAAATCCCAGAAGAAAATGAAACCATCCTCAGATCCGCTAACAACATGTGCATCGGTGTTGGTCAAGCAACAATCCATCTTGAAAGACTGAAGTGCAAATAAAATCACAAACAGTAGCAGCTTAAAAGGCGATAAGATCACTTTCAAAATCCTACTTATCCAGTAGACAGTTTTGGCTCATTTTAAGAGACATATATATAGATATGCCTCCAGTAAAACCCAAAAAAAGAAAGGAAAAAATAAAAAAGTTAGTTTAACAGATCAAGAGACGAAGCAACAGCAAATTAAGAATAGAACATTTTGGAAGCATACTTTGCATGTATGGCCCTTGTATTCTTGCAAAAGTTCACCTGTGGACCTACAAACAGAATGATCAAATGTTAACCAGCCAATACATAATCTGAAATTGTCGAATTACAGAACCTATCTCTAGGGATTAGCGATGGTATTACCGATCAAGAAGCCTTAGTGTGGAATCCAAGCAACTCGCTAAAACGCAGTTGCCATCGTTCGACAGAGAGATACAGTTGACGGGGTGCCCCAAGTTGTCCACAACTTCTCTAAAATATCACAATTTATACACAAAGAGAGGGAGAGAGAGAGAGAGAGAGAGAGAGAGAGAGAGAGAGAGAGAGAGATGAAAATTGAACAACATAAGAATCCAATAAAGAATATGATGATAAAAAGAAAAAAGATAATAATTCTACAGAGCACACTTACCTACCCATGCGAATGTCGAATGTCCGAACAGTGCCGTCGACACTTCCGGCGATTATTTCAGTTTTCGTCAGAAGCACGGACATCACGCTGTCTTGAAACGAATCGATGATCTGGGAACATTCGATATTCGATTGGAGAATAAAGAAGCAAGCAATCGAAACAAACGAACAATCTAGATCAAACTCAGACTACTTTCTATATACCTGAATCGGCTCGGTGCTGTGAGACCTGCAATCGAACGCGCGCACCGACCGGTCGTAACCGGCCGAGACCACGACCGAATTGTACTCATTGAACTTCACAGAGTTAACCTAAAAAACAAAAGGACATATCATATACGGAGAGAGAGAGAGAGAGAGAGAGAGAGAGAGAGAGAGAGAGGGAAGAAGAGAGAGAGGGGGGAGTGAATTAGGAAAGAAGACCTCGCTGTCGTGGCCGCGGAATTTGCGGATGACGCGGCCGGAGGAGACGTCCCAGTAGAAGAGCTGCCGGTCGCCGCCGCACGACACCAGCTTGGCGTTGTCCCTGCGGCAGACATTCCCAAAAACCTCAGGATCTAGAGAAACTTGTAGAAGGATATGGAGAAGGATATGGAGAGGGAAGGTGGGGGGTTTACGTGGTGACGTGGACGTCGCGGACCTCGCGGGCGTGGGAGGAGTAGGTCTTGATGTGGGTGGCGCGGTGGGGGTTCCAGAGCCGGAGGGTGCGGTCGCGGCCGCAGCTCAGGCAGTAGTTCCCGTCCCCGTTGAACCGCACTGCCAGCACCGCCCCCTCGTGCCCCCGCAGCACCACTTCACCACCACCGCCATCCCCCTCTCTCCGCCCCGGCAGCACCACCGCCCCCGACGACGCCATCTCTCTCTCTCTCCCAAGTCCGAACGCGACGGGTCCAGCAGAGTAAAGTATAGCGGGTGTATGTAGGATATGTGCGCTTAGATCCAATACCAAGGGTTGATAATTTTTTTTTGGAATTTTAGTAAAAAGTAAAAAGTTCCAAAAGAAAGGAAACAAATTCCACACAGCTTACGGTCCGTTTGGTTCAACATAAAATCACGAAAAATAATTTTTTGTGAAAAAAATATTGGTAGAATTTTTTTTAATATATTTTATAGTATTTGATTTGTAAAAAAAAGCAGTTCTTCGTCAATATTTGTTTGGTTGAAAGAAAAAAAAATATATATTTATTTGATTTGGTGAAAAAAAAAAGAATGAAAAAAGTTTTATCAGTTTATGTTTTCGTTTTTCATCAAAAAATAACGAAAAATAAAAACTTCAATATTATTTCAAATCCGTAAATATATCGAACCAAACAAGTGAAAAAATATTTTTTATACGAAAAATAATTTTTCGGTTCGTTTACGCTGCACCAAAAACACGGTGGGTCCAGCAGGAGAGCGCGGCGAATAAAGTAAGCGCACACCCCTTACACTTTCTTTTTCTTTTTCTTTTTTTAAAGAGAAAGGTTATTACATTACCGCTTTGTTTATTTTTTAAAAAAATAGTTGAAAATATAAATCAACTAGAATTTGAACTCGAAACCTCGGGTACCAATCATTAAGTATTTTACCACTTGCACTAGGGACGGTCGGTCACACCCTTACACTTAAAGCGGGTATATGTATGATATACCCTTTGATCCAATCCAAGAGTAAACATTTTTAGTAAAAAGTAAAATGTTTTTAATAAGACAAGGGAAGTAATTAATAAGAGCCACAAGAATTTTAAAATATAAAGTTTAAATTTAAAAGCGGAGTGTATAGGTAGCATTGTTCCTTAATAAAACCTAAAAAAAAAAAATCTCCAACTCTTATCTTTCACATATATTATACTTTAGTGCGCCGTTCAGTACATAAAATGTATCTAACCTATCAATAATTTAAATTAATACTATAAATATATATTATTTATCTATAAACAAACAATTAAAAGTACCTGAAAGCAGAGTTATTAAAACTAATTTTATATCTAGAAATACTTGTTATTATTTACTTACATTTTTTAAACAGACGATCAAATATGTATCCTAAAATACGATAGCCTTTAATTTATGTATTCTTTGAGTGCGTGAAAAGGCCGTGAATACTTGTCTCAAATTGTCATTTTAAGAGCTGATGGTTAATTGATTAGAATTAGAACAAAGGTAAAGTTACAGCGAAACGCGTGAATCATCCTCACACTGTCACATGATCATCTGTAAGAAGATCCCAATAGAACTTTTGCCAACTTCTTATAATCTCACCATCTCAAATTGTCACAGTTATAGTCCGTATTTTTCTTTTCCCCCCCACTTTTTTTTTTTTCAAAAAGGGCATAGCAACTACTATATCAATCGAAAAGTTTCTTAAGAAAAGAATATGTTCATGTGATATTTTTCCCATTGCAAGAGTTTGAAGAGTATTGCGTGAGAGTTCAAAAGTGTTTAATGTTGATTTTTCTTTACCAAATACTTTTTAAAATTGAGATACCCACATAGAATATTTGCTTGGTCTCACATATCTCTTTGTTTTTTTAAATTTTTTTTTTTATCCTCACAAATGTGATATACACAGAGCTATATACTGAGGAGGATGAATGGAAAACAAAAGCATGATGTGCGTAGCCAATTTGATGATCCGTAGAGACTGAGGAGAGGAAAAGGAATGGAGTTGAGAGAAAAGAGACCTACTGTGATCGGCACGTCAGAAGCCGTAGTAGTCGATCTCAGCCGTCCAATGCGGACATGGACGGCCACGATACGCCGCCACAACACCGCCGCACCCTCCTCCTTCTCCTCCCTCCTCGGCGTTCTCCGCGCACCACTCCGACCCCTCGCTCGCCGGGGCTCCGACTCCGCCGCTCCACGAAACCCTCGTCTCCGCCGCGGGGCTCGCGGCGGGGGAAGCACTCGGCGGGGCCCCCTCCGGCGGAAACCCTAGCTCCGGTGATGAGATCGGCGCCGTAGAAGGCGTCGAAATGGGGGCGCTCGCCCCCGCTGCGATCGTGGGGGCCATCGATGGGGAGAGGACGCCGAGATCGAACGGCGCCGGCGCCGGAGACCGTGGATCGGGTGGATCGGACGGCGGGAGGCTCAGATCCGGCGGAGCCGAGGGCGGATCGGGAGATCGAGGAGGGATAGGGGCATGGTGGTGCACAGGGGAGAGGATCCCGTCGAGGCCGTGGACGGCGATGGCCCCACCGTCGAAGATGCCGGGGGCGACGACGTCGACGCCGTTGGCGGCGAGGACGTCGGCGCCGGTGCCGGCGTCGCGGCGGCGGGAGACGGAGATGCGGCTGCCGGGGAGGAGGGTGTGGACGAGGGAGGGGTTGGGGAGGGCGAGGAGGGCGGGGAGGGGGAGGCGGCCGATGGCGACGTGGTAGCGGAGGTCGCGGAGGTAGGAGGCGGCGGGGGACGCCATGTCGAGGGCGAAGAGGGCGGGGTCGGTGGGGGCGAAGAAGGTGAAGGATGCGGCGGCGGAGGAGGAGTTGGGGAGGAGGAGGAGGAGGTCGAGGCGGAGGTCGGAGGCGGAGATGGCGTTGCCGAAGAGGGAGTAGCCGCGGGATCGGAGAGCGGAGACCGCGGCGTCGAGCTCCGCCTCCGAGAGCGAGATCGCCGGAGAGGAGAGAGAGGGGAGGAGGAGGAGGAAGAGGAAGAGGAGGAGGAGAGGGTTTGGATTCGCCATGAGAGAGCACGGGGAAAGGAGAGAGAAGGGTATTCGAATTCTTGGAGGGAAAGGGTAAGTAGGGGAGCGGCAGGGTTTATATAGTCGTAGGGGTAAAATATATGGATAGATCCCTGTACTATCCCAATATTGCAACTTACTCCCTCGAGTGTCTTACTTTGGTTTAAATGATCATTTTATTTTATTTTTTTACCTGTAAAGTGGGCTGTTTATTTTAATTTATTTGAAACAATATCAAACAACTATTTCGTAACAAAAATTTTACATGTTTTACTGCTATTAATTAGTGGTTCACATTTATTTATTATCGTGTAAATGTTCAGAGAAATTGTCCATTTGCTGGGTTATCTATTTAAATTTCTTGAACAATGGATATAACCCTCGTTACATATCCCACACAAGAAATTGATGGGACTAGTACATTGACCACTAAACAAAAATTAATCATAAAAATATACACAACATAATTGCTTGCATGAAATAAATAGTTAAAACTATGGAGGAACCATTTTCATTGTATGATTGCTGAATAAACCAACATATGATTAAGCATAAGCAGAAAAAATCCGCTTTCTTTAAAAGCAATTACATAATAGAAAAACTGAGGAAAAGCAACTGCTCCAACAAATAGCAGAAAAAAATGTGTCAGCTGTAAGTAATTCGTGTGAATTTGTTACTTCTCAATGTCCTCATAATATAAGTGAATCATCTACCAAACAGGAAGTTTTACAACAGATCAAAAAATGTCCTAGAGAAACTATGAGCAAAATTTCGATTCTGCGATACATTCACTTCATGGAATAATGACTTCCCAGTTTTGGACATTGGTGTGGGGGTCGCTATCACGAAGGAACTATCAAAGAACATGCAGAGAAACACCACATTCCATTCTAATGTATTCATAGTAACATCACATCTCCGCCCTTTGTCTATCCGCCGTATCGTCATTGCCCTCAACCTGTCACCACAAAACAGGTGCTATTAATATGTTGATCCATAGATGAAGCATACCCTCATTTTGATTAGGTTCTAGAACTAATACATTGATCTACAAATGAGGCATATACATTTCGATTATTTCGGAGCTGCAGAAATGCATATGTAGCATACTTCAAGGGTTTTGTATTTCTTTTTTCCCCTATTCAGGGAGATTTCAGTGAGAGAGACCTAAATACTTTAAAGATGGGGAAAAACTCCATTTACCTCAATGATAACTTTCCCCTTTCTTTTGAGCTTTGCACTATAATCACTATCATCAAGCTTCTTCACATCGGATCCAGCTCCCTTCCGCCTTTTCTTCCCAGTTTCTCGATCAGATAGATTATTCTGTTCATCGTCTTTGTCCATGCCACCTGCACCAACAACTAGGCGTTCATTAGCCCACAAACGCACATAAAAACAAAGTCATTACACGTAACCAACATAATGAAGGATCAATTAGTTAAAAGATAACGTGGACTATCTTTACCATATTCATCATCCTCCAACAGTTCATCCGTCGGAAAACCTCCAAAGTCTTCCATGTCCTCTTCCTCTTCAAGTTCGTCATATCCCTCGACATATTCTACCTCAGGATCCTGGATTATGTTGAAGCATATAAACAAAGTAATATAACATGGCATATGGGCCATATATCAGAATGATAATAGGACAACATAAAGCTTGTTAAAGCATTACTTCCTCTTCTTCTTCTTCTTCTTCTTCTTCAGGACTTGGCTTTAGCCCTTCCATTTCAACTACTTCATTATACAACTTCTCAGGGATGTTGACAATTTCACCAGGATAAACACCTTTCTTAAGGCGTTCCACCAATTCTTGTTGGATGTTCTGCAGTATATATTAATAGGTAAATTAAGCATTTAAAAATATATAGAAAAGCAATTAAATATAAGGTTTGGAAGAAACCGATGGAGCACATTATCAATACGTGCAGCTCTTTCCGCTTTTTCTTCCCTCCTAGCCTCTCGTTTTTTCTCTTTTCTAGGCACCGTCATAATCTTCTCCCTAGAACGAAAATAAATTTCTATGATTATGATAGCAGAGGAAATACCTTCGCAGTATATTTATACAGAGATAAACTTGAGAGAAATATGAACTTCGAATAATTGCATGGCAAAGTAAAACTTAAGATATCCCTAGAGATAAGGCTAAAATGCAATCTACCCCGCAGATATATCGGATTTTGCACATTAACCCTAAAATAAATATATATATATATATGCATTTTGCCCTGTGAATAATACAGTAAATACACCCAGGGAGGATTGGTGCTAACAGAACTTTGCCAAATGATGTGATAAATCTAGAGGGTAAACTGCACTTTAGCCTAAAAGTAAATACTTTTTACGTCCTAAGCAAGATATAATAAGAAGTTGAAATTTTCAATGATAAGATCTATGCAATAGGGTGGGTAAACAATAGTAGTATGATTAATATGTTCGACACCCAGCACAGGAAGTAGGTCTTGACAACTAAATTTCATATTAAACTTCAAAAAGTAGTTCTATAATTACATAAACAAGGTTGAGGCAATAGCACATTTTTGCTTCTTCAAAATACAAAATATAGTTGAACAAATTAATAGAGGAAGGAAAACGAACAGAATCTGCGAAAGTAGCAATTCACCCAACTACCGTATATTAGCTGAATGCTATTAGAGGACTTCATAATATCCCGATAAATCAAAAAGCAAGTAAGATCAATTATCACAAATAGTTCAGATCTATATAATTTTCACATGAACTCCACACCCAGAGAACGACTAAGAGGGGTTGAACTTAAGGTGATTCTTAAAGATGAGGGGCTGTTCGGATTCCCTGATCTCACATGGTGAACTCGCCCCAGCTAAATGGAATGCAAGCGCCATTTGGAGTGAGTGCTGAAGTTGGAAATCAAGCATTCGGAACCTTCACGCCCTTATCTAGGGCTTTTATCAAATCATTACAAGACACAGTCAAGCAAATCCAGAAGCTACAAGGAGACAATAGAAACAAAAATTCCCACCTCACTTTCAATTGAAGCTTCCTCATACGTATCCTGTATTGGGTCATTTTAGTAAGGCGTTGCTTGATTTTGTGCACAAGTAACTTAGGCCAGTATTCCTGCAAACAAAATGGATAAGGTTGCCTGGCCCTCCCAGAGTCTGATATTCATATGTCTGTTTAGTTTTGGCTAGAGATTCAGAACATCATACCAGATGCTTGTCAATAATTTCTAGTGCTTTCTCATAATTTCTGGGCAGCTTTACTCTTTCCCACAGTTTATTTGGCATGTGAGCCCTTTCAATTGTTTTCATATACAAGTAAAAGACCCCTGCATAGCACCAGTAAGAACATCACAAATCTATGAATAATAAACAGCAATAAACTAGCTTATCTTACGAAGCAAACACGAGTAGAATCGAGGTAGATCAGGCAATATAACAGCATAGAATAAGTGAAAGCTAGAGAAGTTCAAGAGGCGAAGTTTCATTCTCTACCTTCTGATTAGATCTTCTATGCAAAACATATTCGGCATATAAACTAAATGTTACAGATAAAAGTTCACAATTCATGTTGCTTTTTTGTTTGAAAAATAGTTGATTAATGCAGCAGACGAAAGAAAACTTAATGATACATAATATATCGTAAATCATGACACATATTTCACCACTAAATTAGAGTTAAAAAGAATTAATTCGCAACAAGTTTACATCATGAACTGTTACAGTCATAAAGCAGAGAACCCAACAAAATCCAACTAAATAGTAACTTAGAAAACACTATAATTCGCAAAACGGAGTTGTTCCAAAACCTTCGTGATCGCGAATCGTCGCGTAGCGGCTATTGGCGAGAGGGCACGAGCTCCGATTACAAATTCCAGTAACATTATACGGATTTCTACAGAAAATCCCCGTAGCGATCCTGCACGAAATCGACTATTACATAAATCGAAATCGAAGCTAATTATAAACTCGAATTGAATCTAAAAATCAAACCCTAAAGCACTGCACTTTGTGGAGAGATTGAAGAGATTTACTTGGCCATGAAGCTGCAGTGGTTGTGCCTGATCACTTGCCATATTACGTCGTCGTGTTGCATCTTCTCCGCGGATTAAGGATTCGAGGTGGATTTGGAACAGAGAATTGGGATTAGGGTTTTCGAAAGAGATTTTTTAGCTTTTTTTTCCCCCTTTTTTTCCCCCTTTTTTTGATCGAGGTGAGTAATAATGGAGTTAGGGTTTTCACGGAGAGAGGGGTTTTAGGGTACTTGAACGGCGAAGCGTTGGGGGAGTGGGTGTTTTAGGAGGCTATGTAGGCTTGGCGCACCACGTCATCGGTGGACATCCAATTGTTTCAGAGAAAATGCAATCTCTTATTGGAGGGTCTACGGATGACGTGGTGCACAGGGTACTGTTTCTCTTTTATAGCCCATTGGGCTATTTGATAAATGAAGGTCCACAGGGGAAGTCCTGTTTGGCCCATAGGCCACGATAATTGAGTTTTTATATTTAAAAAATAAAAAATTAGCAAATTTAATTAATCTATTAATTATTAATTGACAAAGTTTTATTTGCTAAAAATAATTAAATTTATTTAATTTGATAAAATTAGAAATAAAATTTGAGAAAATTTTCAATTTTTTTAATAAAAATAAGTTAATTTTAAAGAATTCAAAGTTGAGTAGGTCTATACACATTTTTTCTTAAAATAATTAAAGTAAAAATATATAAAATTTATCTGAACTATAAACCATTTTGAATTAGCTATCTAAACTTTTAAAATTTTGATTTTACTATCCAATATTTAAATTTATTTGATTTGAGTCAGTCAATGATAATGTAACTTCAAAATTTGGTTGTGTTGTCTGTCTTTAATTAGTATACTTTATGTAATTTTTGAAACTATAAATTTAAATTAAGTAATTAGTAGAGAGAAACTATTATCGACTAGTTTGAATAAAATAAATTAAAAAGTTAGGTAGTAAAATTAAAATTCTAAAAGTTTAGGTGCTTTTCACCAAAATGGTGCAGAGTTTGGGCAAATTAGCTATTTTTTACCAAAAATTAAAGTTGAGGGGCCGATTTCATAATTGTCAATAGGTGAGGGGTCTGGTAACATTTTTCCCGATACTTCGTCTTCGTCTCACGGCTTGAAATTTTATTTATTTATTTATTTTTTTAGCGTCGAGAGATCGAGATCGACTTCGATCAACGCCATTTTCGCACTCCCTTCTCCACTCTCTTCACATTAATTTTTTAAAAAAAAAAGCTTCATCTTCGTCCTCTTCGTCTCCAAACCCTAATCGAGATGAGGTAGCTCCAACAAATCCAAACCCTTAGCCCTCCCCTTCGGATCCCCATGGCGAAGTCGAAGGGCTCGAAGCTCCCGAAGCGCCCCAAGCTCGTCGCCAATGTGGGGGGCCTGGGGCTCGCGGCGATCGCGTACGTGTGCGTCGACTACCTCCGCTACGCCTCCCCGTCGTGGCACGCGCGGCTCCAACCCGCGCTCTGGGCCGCGCTCGCCCTCGCCGCGGTGGCGCGCGCCCCCTTCTACCGCCACTGGGCCCTGGAGCTCCGCGCCGCCGCGCCCTTCCTCGCCGCCATGGTCTTCATGCTCCTCGCCTTCCTCTGCGAGGCCCTCTCCGTCCGATTCGTCACCGCCGTGCTCGGTCTCGATTGGCACAAGTTAGTATTCGGAACTGATCACTCCCCGCTCTTAAAATTTGCATTTTGAGGCGTAATTCGGTGTTGTATTGCCCATTTTGAGCTTGATTTGCGAGTTTTGAGGCATAATTCGGTGCTCCGCCTTGATTGGCAGAAGCTAATTTTCGGCTGTTAGAATTTGCATTTTGAGGCGTAATTCGGTGTTATATTGCCCATTTTGAGCTTGATTTGCGAGTTTTGAGGCATAATTCGGTGCTCGGCCTCGATTGGCACAAGTTAGTGTTCGGAATTGATCACTCCCCGCTCTTAAAATTTGCATTTTGAGGCGTAATTCGTGTTGTATTGCCCATTTTGAGCTTGATTTGCGAGTTTTTATGTGTTCATTTGTTGTGTTTGTATCTTTCTTCAGTGTCCCAATGAGTATGTTGTTGGTGTTCTCTCCCTCCGTTTTGGTTAGTATATTGGAGATTAATCACTACACACTCTTAAAAATTGCATTTTGAGGCGTGCTTGAGTTGGATCAAGGATTGTAGTGACCATTTAGAGCTTGATTTGAGAGGTTTAAATGTTCTAATTTGTTTGGCTTATATATTTCGTAAACTTCTGTTTATTTATGTTGGTGATTCGTCAGTTTAACTGATAAGTTAAAAGCTCTCTACTTCCATTTCGGTTTTAATGTTTCAAAATTAATCACTACACACTTCTAAAAATCCGTGGCTTGATTCAGTTGGGTCTAGGATTATATGCTTTTAATTCTTATAATAAATTGGTGGTGATTGCTGATCAGAATGTAGTAATTCTCGAATTACTTGTAAAATGATTCGGTATCTTTTTCTCCATTAATGTCCAAATTTTTTTGTTACTTTAGACTTTCACTAGCCAAATTCAGTGTATAGTTTGGTTGAGTGCTATATCTTGTTGATTTATTTGATTGACATTTTTATTTATGTCTTATCTAAAGAATGTACAAAAATATTTCTGTTTTTCGCAGCTCGACTGATCCCCTTCCGGACACCGGCCAGTGGCTGCTTTTAGCATTGAACGAGAAGCTTCCTCCGATCGTCGTAGAGATCCTAAGAGCTCACATAATCACGCTTCATCACTACTTAATGTTATTTATTATGTTGGGATTTTCTGTGCTTTTCGGCTCTGTCAAAGCCCCTGGTCTTGGGCTAGCCGCGAGATACATGTTCACGATGGCTGTAGGCCGTCTCCTTCGCGCTATCACATTCGTTTCTACAATCCTTCCTTCACTGCGGCCTTGGTGCGCTGCCGCTCGATTTCAAGTTCCTCAGCATCCTCATCCTTGGGCGCAGAAGTATTACATGCCTTATGCTTCGGATTCTAATGCAATTCACAAGCTAATACAAACAGATTCACATTATGGTTAGTTCATTTTGGGTTGGAATATTTGCACTTATACTGTGCAAGATTATCTCTTACATATTTATCCTTTTGAAATCTGAATTTTTGTTCGTAACCTCCAAAAACTTGCTTTCTCGCATACGTGTGATTGTAGTTACAGAAATATTTGGATAATTCCCCAATTTTTAAGTATATTTTAGTACGGATCTACACTTTCGAAGGCTACAAATGAAAATTCAGACTTTATAAGGGCATAGAGTAAATGGATGATTTTGCTGGGATAAATGTGTAAAAGCCTCTTTATATAAACAGTCGATTTGAGCTCAATTTCTATTTTATGAGATAATAAAATTTGGATGCTTCGTTGAAATTCGAGCAATTAAGCTTCCCCTTTTTTTGATTATTTTACTTTTTCTTGCTTTTGGACTTTGTGACGACAGCATCTGTTCAAGAATATCCAGATGAGTATAGACCAGATTGGGGAAAGATGAGCTTCCTAGTCGATGTTTTGAGACCAACTGTCGGCGAGGGATCTTCGTGGCTCCGTTTGTTGAAAAGGGCTAGCGGCGGTTGTAACGACCTAATGTACAGTGGCCACATGCTTGTTGCCGTACTAACTGCTATGGCATGGACGGTACGTCTTAGCTTCATTCCTAATGAAACAATCGGAGAGCGAATTCCTTTTTTTTGCTTCGATTATTATGATATACTGTACACTTTATATTGAGATTCATAAAATGCCTTAATTTTTTTCATCCTGAATAAAAACATATGCTTATTGGGGGGTAACTTAGTTCGTTCCTCAATATGAATGAAAGGAGATGATTGTTTATCTTTTTAGTAGTTTTATGATTCTCCGAACATTTTCATTCATTTTGCAATATCTAACATATACCCAGGAAGCGTACGGAGGCTGGACTTCGGCTTTGATATGGGTTCTCGTCCTCCACAGCGCGCAAAGAGAGGTTCGCGAGCGCCACCATTACAGCGTCGACTGTGTAGTGGCGATCTACGTCGGCATATTATTATGGAGGATGACCGGCTTTATTTGGTCCGCCAAGGACTCTTCCAAAGCCAAAAGACTAGCGAAGCTCGACGAGGTTAGGACCCGATTAACCCGAGCCGCAAAGGATTCGGACGTCGACGAGATACGACGTCTCTTAGAGGAGGTCGAATCGACCGGCAAAGAAAGGGAGAGCTTCTCGCAACGGGCGATCTTGGCGTTCGCGGCAATAGTGATTGTTTTTACGCTAACTTGTGTCGTCCTCGCGTTTACGCTGACGAGCGACGGATGATTTCTCGCAACAACTCCGACAATGTTTCTGTTGTATCTGAATTGTGATTAGCACTCGGGAATATTTTTGGTGATGTGGTGGAGATTTTTAGTTTCACACAATCAGGGTGATCATGTTTTATGTTCTAGCAGGCAAATTTATGTTTCATCAAGTGTCTTATTTTTATTTTGCCATAAACTTTTTAGAACCCCCCTTGTTGCATCTTTAATTTAGAGTTATATTATATGTTTGAACCAGACAAAATTGGTTCTTTAAAACCTTTTTTCTTCAAAATATTCATAATTAAAATTATTATGATCTTGGGGTTTTGGGGGCTGCGCACACACCGAAGAGAAAAAAAAAAAAAAAAAAAAAAAAATTTGAGCTGCTGCAAAGCAGTAATAGCAGCGGATTACTGCAACATAATATTCTCCATCGCCGACTTCTTCATATGCTAGTCTTCAGCGTTATCAAGTCGTTGCCGACTTCTTCATTAGCTAGTTTTCATGGTGAAATCGGCAATTGGCTAAACTAAGCAACGTAATCTTGTGTAATTACTAACCCTAGCTTATGAAGGAGCTTCTACGAAGAGCGCATTTCCGCTTCCTCCCGACGAGAGCTTCCTCCCCAACGCGAACGTTCCGCCTCTTCCTGGTATCTAATAACCCCCTTTTATCGATTCCCTGCTATTATTTTCTTTTTTTTTTTCTTTTTTTTTTTGTGTCTGCGGAGGCATTTTGGTGGATTATTTAGCTTCTAAGCTATTTTTTCCCTTTTTTTTGAACATTTTTGGCCCCTTAAATCACATATAAATCGAAATATCCTATGAGTTTGAGTGGCTTTAGCATTTAATGTAATTATTTTTTGCTTGGAGATGATTCTGTGTTACGTAGATTAATTAGGTAGTAGTTTTGGTAAATATTTGCAGGGATCCTTTCAATTTGCTGATCAATGATTCGCTCTTCAGGTAATTTACAAGCTGGATTTGTTACTAAATACTAAATTAATTAAGGAGTTGGAAATATTTAATGCGCAAGAAATTGTGTTATAACAACATATTTTCAAAGTATATTTCCAATGGATTCAATTATGATGTTCTATGTTACCCATATAAGTTTAAGCACTTTGTCTTTTTTTTCTAATCGAGTAATTGATGAGAATAATCGACATTTTGATGTTGTAGTTGATTCAGAATCTCAGTAAGAAAGTGTTACTTTAATCTACAGAGTGAAGACGCCAAAAAGAATTAAGCTGTATCACCGACAGCGTTGAGGCATCGAAGTAGAAGTCGAAGCTACTAGTCCAAGTAATGGCCTCATTATCTTTCAAATGCATTGTTTAGCTAAATCCACGCGTCTACAATAATTCTCATTCATATCTGTTTTCTCTATGTTTTAAGGATAGACGACTCGTTGGAATCCGCAAAATGCCACATCCTTGAAGAACCATATATTCTTCTCGATGCCTACAACATAGAAAACAAACTGAGAGTGCATAGTTATACAGGGATGGAGATGCGAGCATGCGACGATACATGCATGTCGCACGACCTCACCCCGCCCATTCCTCCTTACGCCGTTTCCCTCCACGATCACTTCCTTTGTTCTCATTGCTCCTCGTGCTTCCGCGCTCTCCCCTCTCATTCCCCTCAACAATCCTTTGATCTCAAATCACCGTCCGACTCCGCCCCTCCCTTCTCTTGTCCTACTTGCTTTGCCTCCGTCCGCTACTGCTCCTCCGCCTGTTTCGCTTCCGACCGTCCCCTCCACGTATCCTCACATGAATGCTTCTTCCTCCACCAGTCGCATTCTGGCACATGTCCCCCTGATGATGATACCGCTGACCTCCGCGTTGCTCTCCGCCTACTTTACTCCCTAGAGATGCAGGGGCTCCTCCCTTCTGAATCAACCGATCTGCCAAACCGGATTGGTGGGTTGCTAGTAAGTGATCTTCAGAAGGTTCTAGAAGAAAGCGGAGAAGTAGCTGAGAAGATAAGGGAGGGGGGTATGCGAATGTCGTGTGCAAGGAATAGAGGGGGTTTACATGGGGCAGCGATGGTGGAGGAAGTGGTGTTATGGGCGGTGATAACGAATGCAGTGGAGGTGCAGGTCAGCAAGGGGCCGGCGGTTGGGGTCGCGGTGTATGGGCCCTGGTTTTCTTGGTTCAATCATAGCTGCTCGCCCAATGCTTGTTACCGGTTTGAGCTGGTCAATTGGTGCGAAGAATCCACTTGTGAATCCAGCTCCTTTCGGGTTTTCCCTGCTAGTACAGACGAAGCATCAATTGCGGTAAGATTTATTCTGGCAATAGGTGTGATTATTTATTACCCCGGAATCTATTTTTAGTTCTGCTTTTTACATCTTAACAATACTGAAGAAATTAGGAATTATATTTTTTTCGTTATCTTTTAGATTGTTTAGTGCATTTTGGGAATTGATGTTGGTGGCAGTGGCAGGGATGGCATCATCAAGAAGGCGGTCTGACTCGTGGTAATATATTTTCTTTTTTTTTGTTGTTGCTATCTTCCTTTTTTTTTTGAATATGTATGTAATAATAATGGTTTGTTTTTAACTTTAGAATTTTGTAAATACGGTCCGAGAATTGTTGTTCGCAGTATCAAGCCAATCAATAAAGGCGAGGAGGTGTGCGTTACATATACAGACCTGCTACAACCTATGGTATTCAAGAGTTCTCCTTTCCTTATCATTTGTTATAAAGAAACGGATGTTTCATGCAGTAAGAGTTACTTAAAAAAGCTATAATCACTGAATGAAGTTGTCCTGAAAGCCAGTTTGAATGGCGTAGCAAAATTAATGAAGCTAAACCTTTGTGGTTTCAAGCATAGTAATCCTGATAGTGTTTTTCTCTTTGATCTTTCCATTCAAGTTTGTTTAGAAACACTGCCCTGCTAAAGTATGTTGAAGTCTTCACTTACTGCGAACTTAACTTCCTTCTAACCTATGCATATTTCGGTTAAATCTTCTAAACTGTCTAGATTTATTGGTTGAAAGCCACTATTTTTCCTTTGCTTATTTAGTTTCTCGAAGTCTCAAACTTCGACTCTTTCAGGCAATAAGACGTGTTGATTTGTGGCCAAAGTATAGATTTGTCTGCTGCTGTGAGCGTTGTAGTGCATCACCACAAGTGTACGTGGATTATATTCTGAATGTAAGAACCTTAATTCATGTTTATGCTCTCACTTTCACTATTCCTGAATTCTTAAGCTTTTGTCCTCTTATCCTTTTGATTTGATGAGACACCTGAAATATTTCATGATTTCGTATTACATGTGTTCAGATTAGATCTTTTGAGATGTCTTAGATTGTGAATTGTAAACCCGACCTTATTGTTTCAGTGTGATGCCAGAAACTTGAACGCAAAAAATAATAATAGTACAACTGCAGAATATCATGAACTCGCCGATCTTTTATACGAAGCTATAGCTGAATACTCATCAGAAGACAATCCCAAATCTTGCTGTGATAAGCTCGAAAGCTTGCTTCTTTCTCAAAGTTCTCGTGACAATAATTCAATGGAAAATACACTTTCAGGAAGATTTTTTTTATTGCACCCACTTCATCATCTTTCTCTAAGTGCATACGTGGCGCTTGCTTCTGCCTATAGGAGTTTATATATTATTGGATTACATGAAGAGAGAAATGGCGAAGCCTTCAGGATGGGCAGGGCAGCAGCAGCATATTCTCTGCTTCTAGCCGGTGCTACGCACTATCTAAGCTTGTTCGAATCTTCCTTAATTGCACCCACCTCGCATTTTTGGTTAAGTGCTGGAGAGACTATACTGAATCTTGTTCAAAGCTCGATTTCTGGGGAAACCAAAGAGAAATATGAATCAAAGTTTAGATTGGTCTCACATTTGCAGCGCGCCAAGATTGAACGTTTGTCACATGATGAGTTCATGTCAAACTCCATGCAGTTTATCGAGTCTATATCGACTATGTTATCAAGATGCTGGCCATTTTTAGTTCGAAGCTTCTCGTACTTAGAAAAGATAGAGGATCCAATAAATTTCAGTTGGCTTGGTGGAGCAATTCTTCGACCTCACTGTTCTCTTGGTAGTAAAGGGACTACTGCTTTTGGCAAAAGCAAGTGTTTTGCCTGCGGATACCAATCAGGTATATGTATCGAAGAAGAGATGAGTTGCCTCTATCAGTTAGCCATTTATTGCCTTAGCTATGGAAGGTATTTAGCGACTATATGCTATGGTCCACAGAGCTATCTGATTGATAAATCTGACAATTTGATGAAAGAAGAAACTTCAACTCAAGCAATGTGAGAAGGACTTTTGACGGCAAAAGGTGGTGCTTTTCTCTCAGAAGTGCTTTGCCTTACTTGCACCATAATTATGAAGAACTTTTGAAAAAGATGGGAGATCTGATTTTAGTGATGAGTTTAGCAGTAAATTCATTCTTGATATGGTAAATTGCAAGGTATCCAAAAGCGCTTTCGTGGTGAGGATATTGCAAGGAGAAATGCTTTCCTTTGAAGAAAGAGAGGTGCAGGTCAAATCATTCTTTATCATCACTTTTTTGAGTTGATATGTCTTTACTTTTATAAGTTGATTTATTGAGTTTTCACTTTCTACAATTGCTTTCAAACTGTGCTACATATTCCTGAGTTTCACAATTAGAGTTAGCTTGTTGCACTCTTAGCATAACTCGTAATACTTGAAGTTTCGAATAAATCCTTGAATTATCGCACTTGAAATTTCCTTTGTGATTCTAATTCCGAAGGCAAACATAGTGTAACAAATTTGGTTTTAGTTTTTCCCTTCAATTCCTCCAAGCTGAAATGAGAGTTTTTCGTTGAGTGCCTGAATTTTGCTTTTCGGAGTAGAGAAACTGCTGCAGAGTAAGCTCGAACAATGGGACAGTTCAATGTATTTTGCCTCCTCCCATCACATCGAGCTTTATAGATATTAACTCCAATTGAAAAAGAGGCCACTGCATTTAGTAAAAGAAGCTGATGTATTCTTTTCCCTGTCCTAGCCTGAATCTCTTCTTTTCTTTTCTTCTCTTTTTCAATGCCAACTTTATAGTGTATTTACTCAAATAGTCAAGTACTAGATTGTTGAATACATTACTGAAATGATCATTTACCAAACAAATTGAAGATGTATTCTTATGTTAACAAATTGAAGAATTATTATGATATTACCACAGTGAATACTGAACAAGAAACTTTACAGGTGTTCTATTTTGCTTCTTTAAGGACATGTTTGGGTTGGCTTGAGTTTCTGCAGAAGCGCAATTTGGGTAAAGTTATCTGAAGAAAGAGTAAAATCTTTATAATTCCCTGATAGGTTTCTGCTACGGTTGAATTGAAAGTTTCAAGTCGAAGCTTTTGCTTTTAGCCCGAAAACTTCGCTAACAAAAACAAAATCTCCACACACTTTTTACTTCTTTTCAGAGTAAGAAACAGTCATAAAAGCCTGAGGAAAAGATCTTATGGGGTGGCCCACATTATCACCAAATAAGCTCCAAAGAGATGGCACCTTATGTTCAAGTCCTTGATGTTCCATTATGGTCCATACAAGTGTTACATTGCTGAGGTGGCTTTTGATTTGAAAGTTTATGTGTCACAATTGTGACTCTGGCTTGTTTGGACTCGTTTCTGCTTCTACTCGCAGAATCAGTAAAATAAAGAGAAAATTTTCGTGTTTCTACTGCCCCAGCAGGGTATAGAAGAGATTCGCAGTCGCAATAGTAAAAAAAAACACTTGTTTGTTGGATTGGATTTGTCGAAGATGGTAATTGTGTCGGTCAATATCTGAATCAGCTCTGCTAATAACATTACCATTAAAACAAACTCTTACATATTGAAGATTTTTTTTTGCAGAGATATATCCTTTTCCGCTACCAAAACGACGGACGAACGACGGTACCCGGGTTCACATTAACTGCTGCTGCTGCTGCTGCTGGATAAAGTGGAACCCCACAACTGAAAAGTATATTCCTGAGCATCTAAGTATATGAAGTCGGCAACATCTTCCCTTTCCTTGCCGACACTTGCTGTCGTGGGGCCCACCCCCAATCTTCTAATAAGTCCAAGTAAGTAATAAATGCGCCCTTGCCGACACTTCTTTAACACCTGTAATCTACGTGTAAAAATACTTTAATGAGATTAATTATTAATCCGAAATACACTCTCGCTGCACAAATCAATTGTAGAGGTTCACATTTAACTTCTCTAAGAGCGTCCACGTGGTTTACGAAAATTATGTGGAACAAAAATTTGATGGACACAGTCCCCAACGTGAGACCATTTTATCTGTCATTCTTCGCATGAACAGCAACCAAATTCTTCCCTAAAAGATAAAAATTTGGTGAGGACGATTTTTTATTATTATTAAAGGTTGTGTTCCATATACTATCAATCCAGCAAATAGCACGAATCTCAGAACTACGTAAATTGCAAATGAGACCGTTTCACATTAGAAATGGTTCCAACTCATTTATCATGTAGATATACGAATTTTAAAGCAGCATGATTGCTTGACGAAGTGGCTGATGAAGTTGTTTCACGTTAATGGGCCCGTTTCTGATTTTTCCTTGTTGTACTTCAAAATTTTATTCAATTTAATATTCTTTTAGATGTATTTAAGGATAATAACAATAACGTTGTATTCCTAAAATTCGAATACAAATATGTTAAAATTAATAAACTTTGAAAATTTCTAATTTTTTTATTTCAATTATTCTTTAGATTTATTTTAATTTAAATTTTAAATTTGGTAATGTGCAGTTCAATAATTCTCGTTCGAATATAAGCTTTGCTTTAGATGGCCGACATTTCGAAGCTTCCAAAATCTAGAAGGGCATCAGAAACCGTTAAAAGGTAACCTTATCCAAATAATTCTAAGCAATCAACGGCTCTGATCGATTCCTTTCTCACGGGCCCAAAAAAAAAATTTGTGTGGCCTTAATAACGATAGATCGAAGTATACGTGTGGATATTATTTGGCCACTCAATACATTACAAATGTCCATTATTGAGACGAATCAGATCCGTGATCGTGGCGAATCACGGCCGTCCATTTGCACCCCTTTTTTTCTATATATAGCCCACTACTCATAGCCACAGTATAACACTAACACACACACACTCAATAGTTAGTTCGTTCGCAAAGGACTTAGCTTATTTTGTGATAAATTTTGTTGTTGAAATGTCTCGCTTTTTCCACCACAAGGAGGAGAAGCCGGCGCCGGAGGTCGACGACGAGGTGAGCGGAGGTGGGTACGATGATGACTACAAGAAAAAGTCCGACTATTCTGGCGGCGGAACTGATGATCAGTACGGAGACAGCGGATATGGTGGTGACGTCGATTATAAGAAAAAGTCTGATTATTCGAGTGCCGAAACTGATCAGTACGGCGGTGGTGATAGTTACGGTGATGATTACAAGAAAAAGTCTGATTACTCTAACGTTGATACTGACGAGTACGGTGGCGGCGGCGGCAGCGGCGGCGGCGGTTACGGTGACGATGGTTATAAGAAAAAGTCTGATTACTCCAACACTGATACCACCGATAAGTATGGAGGTGGTTACGGTGATGATGATAACAAGAAAAAGTCTGACTATTCTAGCGGCGGAGGTTATGATCAGACTGCAGAGGATGAGTCGGAAAAGTACGAGAAGGAGGAGAAGCAGCACAAACACAAGGAGCGCCTCGGCGAGCTTGGCGCGCTCGCCTCCGGTGGCTATGCTTTGGTAATTTCTTTAACTTTTTTTTTAAAAAAATATACTCATATCTATATATTTCTCCATAAGCTGTTTATTTACCGTTATTTATCCCTGCAGTATCTACGTATATTGTTCTAACTTTTTAAGTTTTTTATTGACATTTTTTAAACTTCTAAATTTTTTAAAATTAAGCCATATATACAGAGTAGAGCTACTATGCTATCGGAAGCACGGAGCCCTCCGTGCTTCCGACTCGTTTTCGACGTTGGGACTTTCGAATCGACGATCGGCTCCGTTAGACTTGATCTAAAGTATTTGAAGTACCTAGAAAATAAATTTCGTGATTTTTCGATATCATTTGCCTAGCGATCAAAGGAGCTCAAAAATCAATAATTTTAATGATCATGGCGAGCCGTTTGCAAGTTTAACGATGTAGAAATATTCAAATTACGTGAAAGTTTGATAGAAATTTTTTTATACTATATAAAACAAGATCAATATCTTTGATCTAAAATTTTAGTGTCATGTCATCACATTTTTTAAGATTTTTATTTTCAGCCGTTGATTTTGAGTCCTTTCGATCACTAGGCAAATGATATCGAAAAATTACGAAATTTATTTTCTAGATATTTCAAATATTCTAGATCAAGTCTAACGGAGCCGATCGTCGATTCGAAAGTCCCAACATCGAAAACGAGTTGGAAGCACGGAGGGAGGGTTCCGTGCTTCTTATAGCATAGTAGCTCTACTCCATATATATATTCTAGTTACTTCAGCTCAAAATTTTATTAAATTTAATTGCTATACCTAAAGCGAATTATTATTTACGCACATACAGTATGAAAAGCATCAAGCAAAGAAAGACCCGGAGCACGCCCACAAGCACAAGATCGAGGAGGAGATCGCCGCGGCGGTCGGAGTTGGGAGCGGCGGGTTCGCCTTCCACGAGCACCACGAAAAGAAAGAGTCCAGAAAGGAAGCCGAGGAGGCCGAGGACTAGGAGGAGGGAATATTAAAACTACTATTTGTGTTCGTATTATGTGTTTTTAATATTATAAGTACTACAGTATGTATTTCAAATTACGGTTGATATCTAATCCATCAACTGCATTTGGGATACAATCTGAGGTACACGTAGCATTACTATGTGTTGTTTAAGGACTAAGATGTGTTATTTGTGATTACATATAGATATAAGTGTGGATTTGGCTTGGCTTTGAAGTGGTGTAATAATAAATGGGTTTAAATGTAATGTTGTTGTGAGGATATTATATATAAACCTTTGTGAACTAGTTTTACTTTTGTAATTAATTTCTGTGGGTGTTATTAAATTTGGCATGTTAAATCTTCTTAAATATGATATTTATTTTTGATGAAATATAGTTTCAAGTATAAAATTTCCCATAATTAATGGCACAAGAGAAAATACAAAATTATTTTACAATAAAATCCTTAATATAATGCCACGAAATTAAATAGAGCCAAAGGAACACATACTTCTTTAAAAGATTGGATAATTAAGTGACAAATATAATATAGTGGGCAGTAATATACGTGTATTAAATTGGTAAAAACGTATATAACTTATCTTAACTATGAGATCATTTTGAATCAACTATCTCTACTTTCAAAATTTTGATTTTACTATTCAACCTTCTAATCCGTTTGATTTGAGTCAATAAATAGCACTTTGATTTCAAAGTTTAAATATGTCGTTTATCTTTATAGGTTTAATTAGTATACTTCATGCAATTTCTCGTAACAACAAATTTATTAAAGTAAACAATTAGCTTAAATTTTGAAGTAAAAGTGTCGTTATCCAATTCAAATTAAACAAATTAAAAAATTAGATAATAAAATCAATTTTTTTAAAAAAATAATAAATTTAAAATGGTCCATAGTTTAAATAAGTTTCATACGTATTTACCGATTAAAATTTAACTACCATACATCTACAAATACTAAACTTAGATCAAGTAATATCACCGGTACTACAGCTTCCAGTAAAAAGATATATAAAAAAAAAAAAAAACTGTGCACCGCAGAACCATATTACAATACTGACGTGGTGGACTGGGTCTAGGGACCTTACTCCGGAGGGGTCAAATCACCACAGTTATACCACACCGCGTCCAAAATCCTGGGGAAGATGAACCGATAGAAGACCCAGTCCCTGAACCACTTGACGAGCCACGCCCACACCCCGGCGCGGGCCCCACCGCCGCCCTGCTGGACCCACCCCGCCACGTAGGCTCCCGCCACGAGCCCCGCCGCGCGCCACCGCCGCTCCGCCACGTACTTCCCCACCGCGGCCGCGGCCGAGTCCGCGTTCGCGCCGACGCAGCGCGCGAGCGCCACCGCGTCCTCCAACGCGGCGCTCCCGCCCTGCGCGATGTCCGGGGTCATCGGGTGGAACGCGTCCCCCGCCACGGTGGCGGCCGCTGCGGCTGCGTTCGCGTCCGCGTTGGCGCCGACGCGGGGGGTGGGGGGGAGGTGGGCCCGGCGCAGGAGGAGGGCCCACGGGGCGCGCAGCGAGAGCGGGGCCCACGTCAGCGTGGCCGGGTCGGAGCGGCGCACCACGTCGGCGTAGTCCGAGGGGAAGCCCCTCGCCAGCTTCTCCGTCACCTCCCGGAGAATGAGCTCCGGGCTCCCCGCGATCTCCCTCTCTGCACGAATCTCGATGCAATTCCTCTTTAAAAAAAAAAAAAAAAAATTGGATGGAAGATGATAGTAAAATGCGTTAAGATGATTTTTTATATGGACCGTTTGATCGTAGATTGATGTTTTACATAGCATGATAGTAATTACATTCAGTACTATGCTACTTCGCTTGAAATTAGTTTAAGTATGAATGACGGATGAGACAGTCTCACGTAGAAGATTTATTCCTGACAGATTTTTGTTTGGTCAATTTTTTTTTCTTTTTTTTTTTTTGAGGAAAAGGTAGCGTGCTACCCGCTTCATTCATTGATACGATGAATTAGGCTACAGGGGTGAGGCAACAAAAAGCTTCGTCAATGGCGGTAAAAAAAAAAAAATTCACTAATGCTGTTTGGCTGGGCGAATTTACCCCCACAGGATCGTGAGCTGCTTGATTAAGTAAACTGCTCTCATAGGGTTTGGTCAATTTTCTAGTTTTATATTTTGTTGTCTCTTCTGCTAGTGCATTTATGGTGATAATATTGGATGTGGTCCATGTGATTTATTCAAAGCGATTTCTAAAAATATTTAATTACGTCCGTCGATCAAAAATGTGTCCAGATACACCCCAATCGTTGGACCGATTGTATCTTTAGGAATTACCTTTGAATATATTTCATGGGCCACATCTGATATTGTTTGATAGATGTCTTTTCTTATGTTTATTATTATTTGTCAACTTGTGATGTGTTTCGATTAGAAATCGAATGAATTCTTCTTCTTAAAAAAAAAAAAAAAAAAAACTTGCATACTCTCCTTTGCTCCATTTGCTATTTATTCCATAATTTGTAAATTTGATAAATTTTACTTATTACTGTAAATTTTTTTTAATTAACTTATGTTGCATCTCATGGAAATAACACTTGTCTAGGTACAATAGAATGATTAAATCCTAATTTGAAATTTCAGTACTTTTTTCAAACTTAGTTCATTAAGATGTAGATATATTTACCTGATGTGGTTGAATAGTTCACCAAAAACCAATAGACATCCTTAGAGTTGAGTGGAACGTATCCAGCCCTAATGCCCTCTCCCAGGTATTGCCGGAGCACTGTTTCGAATCCATGACCTTCAGGAAACACCGCGAGCCCTCTAACAGCCGATCGACCTGAACTAATTGGTGCAGAGAGTCCCAACCATTGTGCCACGACCGAATGGACGCCGTCGCATCCGATCAACAGCTATAAAGGAGTAGTAGAATATGTATATATAAGTGTCTATTTGACCCGACTTCTGTTAGAATATTAACAAAGGAGTAAAGGATATTGATACGCGCAACTATGTTCAAACCCACAAACTTAAGGTTTTTGTTTGGAGGTTTTGATTTTGCTGCAGCAAAGAGCTATTGTGGAGTCTGAAAAATTTCAAACGAATCTACTTAAATAACACTTTTAGAGTTCGACGGATCGTTTTGAGCGAGCTTCATTACGACAAATTACCTTAGCTCTGATGATGGATCCATCCTCCAAATGCAAGGATGTAAAATTTGAGGAACCTCCACTCTTAATGGATACTACTTTTGAACAGAACCTGATAGTTCCAGGTGGTAGCTCCTCAGCAAGTGCTTCCAACAAAGCTTTCCTGTGTATAACCCTCACCCCTGCTTCATCCCTTAGCATTCAAAATTTCAAACAAACAATTAAAACTATACTTTTAACACGCCACCACTATCTCTGTTGATATATATAGATATACTGATATATCACACGCAGATTAATTTTGTGCACACAAACCAATATAATAGTAGGCCAATTGCGTAACATAAACCAAATTGAGACATATTTTGCCCAAATTGAGTACCTATGGGGCAATCCAGCGAAGTAGAACTCGTGCGTAACTCCGGTCGCGAGGTTCGTAACGCGGGATCTAAAACCACACAAATCGAACCGATTTTATGCATATTCATATATACATCGAGATTCGAAAATTATATATATATATATAAAAGATGGACAGTCAGAGCGGACTATGAGATGAAACAACAGATAGATAAGTACATACTTTTGGAAGGGAAGGTAGTAGGGCTCGAGCTTGTGCGCGACGCCGAGGGCGGAGAGCGCGTACCATCCGTTGGGGAAGATTGAGATGGCGGCCCCAGTCGCGCGGAGCTCCGAGTGGCTCTCCAGCACTACGGTGTTACGCCGACCGACTCGTTGTAGAGCCACCGCGGTCGCCAAACCCGCGATCCCGCCACCAACAATCACCACCTCCTCCGCCTCTGCCTCCGCCTCCGCCTCCGCCTCCGCGGCCGCGGCCGCGGCCGCCGCCTCCTCTACCTTTGCCATTTGCAGGGTGTGGTGGAGTTAGTGAATTGGGTGATGATAAATGTATTCTTTTTTCATTTTTTATCTTTTTTTTTATTTTTACTTGTAAAATAGAGTGCTGGAATATACAGTATTAAAAATTTTTGATTAGTTCATGCACGCACTTTAAAACATTATCAATAATCCAAAATATTTTTCTAAGAACCTTAAGGTCCCGTTTGGTTCGGGGGTTAAAGCGGGGATAACGAAGTTATCCCCGCTATTCCGCCAAACGAAACGAAGTTTGGCCGGAATATTTTATCCCGGTCAAACTTCGTTATTCTCGGTTATTCCGGAATAGCTGGGATAAACTATTCCATCGTTTTGACGGAATACCGCTATTCCAAGCTTAATTCTAAATTTAATTAAGATTATAAATTTATTTAAACATAAATTATATAAACATAATATATTTAATTAATAATAAAAGAATAAAATATCCAAGCTAGATTTATAATAAATATTATTTAATTAATAATTTATATATTAATTTATTTACTAATTAACTAGATAATTAATTAACTATTTAATTTATTACTTTAATAAATACTTAATTAATTTTTTGAGTAATTAATTCATTATTTTAATTAATTTACTAATTAAATAATTAATTATATTGTTTAATTAATTAATATTTTGAGTAATTTAATTATTTTCTTAATTAATCATCTGACTATTATTAACTAATTTATTTATTTATTTATTATTTTATTAAATTATTTGTAATTAATTAAATTATTAATTACCAATTAATTTATTTATTAATATTAAGAGTGTTTAGCAATATTCATAATTATTTAGTAGATTAAATAAGTTAAATTATTACTTAATTAATATTTCGTCTTAATTAATTAGATACAATATTATTGTTTAAAATTATAATTATTTTTATCCTCGCAATTCCAATCAAACCATCCAAACACTATTTTTCTTATTCCCGAAAAAAATCTACTTTTCATCCAAACGCAAAATTAATTTAATCCCGCTTATACCTCAATTTATACCTATCCCTGAAATAGTCACTTTTTACTTATTCCCGAACCAAACGATACCTAAGAGTGTGTTTGGTTGATGTAAAAGTAAAGTAAAAAATTATTTTCGGTCCAAAAATACTTTGCGGATCGTTTGGTTCAATATAAAAAAAAAATTCACGAAAAATACTTTTACATATTTTGAGAAAAAGTTCCCCTTTGCGTTTTCCGCGTGAGAGGAGAACCACGAAGCAAAAAACGCTCACACTGTAATACTCTCACGCGGTCCACGAGCTAAAGTTGACCGCGTGAGAGGGAGTGGACCCCACTCTCTTACATTATTTATATATATATATATAGAAATAATTTTATTTATAAATATTTATTTATTTATTATATATATAGTTTTTTTATATAAAGAAATTATTTTATATTATTTTATTTATAAATATATAATTATTTATTAATACCCTTAAATATATAACTAGTATATATTATATATTATATTATATGTTTATTATATAATTTAATTTTAAATATATTTAATTTATGAATATAAATTATACTAATAATATATATAGTATAGTAATTATTACATATAAATATTATATATAATAAAAAATATATTAAATAATTTTTTATCTATTTTTTTTTCTTTTCAACCAAATAATCGTGATGAAAAATTATTTTTTTTTTCCTACAAATCAAATACTAAAGAGCGTAAAATTTATTTTTCTCTGAAATATTTTTTTCATCCAATTTTTTTTTTACAGTTTTAAGTAGAACCAAACAGCCCCTAATTGTAAAAGGTAACCCCCTCCAGTGGGTCCTCTCCAATAATGGAAGCTAGTGGAGTAGTGGTTGCACCAAAACTAAGATATTTTTTTAATGATTTCCTTCATGCATTACAAATGGTTGTGCAAAGATACAAAGATTCCTAATTGTTGAATATGAATATTAAAAATATCGTTCTCTACTAGTTTAAATTTTTAGAGAATAATAATTATTTTATATTATTTATCGTGGTATCAGTATGGGAGGTTCCAAATTCGGGCTCAGACGTGAATGCTAGTTTATTGAATATATTCATTATAAACATCTTAGTGATTTTTTTTAGCTGCAGAAGTAGAAACTTTAAATTTGCGCATTTGCTTTTGTAATTTACAATATACTTTTGATTATGTGCGTTAGTATATTCTCATTCCTTTCGAAATTTGAACATTTTATTTGTATCTTCATCATTACATTGCACTAAATTATGCTTCTTTTAACCTTTTTGATCCATAATATGATGATCCAATTATGACCCACATGAGTTATTTATCATACACTCAATCATTGATTCACCATGTATACTCCAAAAATATTATATATATATATATATATATATATATATATATATTAAAAAAGGAAAAGAAAAAAAACATCATCATGTTCATATAACACTTACATCGTTGACCCCATCCTCTTAAGTGGAATATCACGTGAGTCCCCTTCGCCTCGGGAAACCGTAACCACGTTGAAATCGGCGACGAGTTTCTCGAAACCCTTCAATTGCATAGAAGTCGACGCCGACTTCGGCTAGCGACGAACGTGTACAAACAAAAACCTTCATCACGCGCCGTTGTACGATGTCGCCTTCGCTTTTTTAGTGTACCGAAAAAGGGAATATTGTACCAAAGCCCTCACAACTATAGAGAATTTTGAAATTGGACCTTTAATTTGTTAAATAAAAACTTTTTGTTACAGTTTTATTTGCTTAAAAGAAATTTGAGCTGTTAAATTTGATCGAATTACCATCGAATTTTCCCTTAATTCTAATAAAAAATTTAATTTAGCTAAGCTAATGTTACTTTAAAACTTTAAAAAATTCAACAGATATCAATCCAAAGCAGTATACTTAAGGGGCCTATTTCAAAATGGCCTATAGTTAAGGGGTTTCCGTGCAATTTATACCGCCCAAAAAGCCCGTTCCACAAAATTTATGGGATAGAGAGATAATCTCCTCAGGATTTACCATAATCTCCTATAAAAATAAAAAATTAGCGTAATCTCATTTAAAAATTAAAACCTAATCATAATCCAACTATTGAATCAAAAAGTTAATTAAGCACTTCAAAAAAAAGCACTGCTTTTCAATAAAGTGCTTCTTTGCTTTTCAGATTCTCTCTTTGAAACCACTGTGCCTACATTGTCACCCACTCAGAGGAGAGATTGGTGCATGGACCTAGTGTATAGACCAGTGAAAAAGGAGCTATTTTTTTAGTAGCCAATGTTGCTTGTTAAGTAAAAGTTACTTTTTTATACATTTTCTATCAAATCAACCATATGAATATTACAGCGCTGTAAAAGATTCAGCCCGCTAACTTTTATAAGTTTCTTTTACGCAGTAACGTATTAAATTCTTATTTTGTATCTTTTAGTCATTACATGCGAGTCAGATTGCTGCTATAAAATTGTACATATAAAAAATAAAATTTAAAAATGTTATTACTTGCTATTGAGTCGAAATCTATTGATTAAAACTTAGTTGCGTATTTGAAAATCGCTTTTCGAGAGTTTATTTGGGCTAAATTATGCGCGAATTTTTTACCAACCAAAAAGTTCAATCTGTTGAGCTACTGCTCATCCTTTTTTTTGCTTATACTTTTGTAGGAATTAAGAATAAGCGGTAAAGTAAGAAATAATTTGTTTAATAGTAAAGTATGAAAATAAAATTAAAGGAAACCAATATGATCCTTAGAAAGGTAAGGGAAAAAAAAAATCTCCTTGAAAGAGGTTATAAGCTAAATAGGTTTAAGATTATCTATTAGTGAGTTTGGTTCAATGAAAAAAAAAGGGATAACTTCAAATACCACCCCTGTGGTTTCGTGCTTTCTCACTTTAGTATCCTGTGGTTGAAAACGTATCATTTTAGTACCATGTGGTTTGGTTATTCTCTTTTTATTATTTTTTCGTTAATTTTTTTATTAAATTAATGATAAAGTTAAAACTACAGGATAGTAAAGTGAATATTTGATAAACCATAGGTGGGATATTTGAAATTTTTCTGTATAATTTAACGAAAAAATTAACGAAAAGATAACAAAAAAAAAAAATAACCAAACCACAGGGTACTAAAGTGATACGTTTTAAACCACAGAGCACTAAAGTGAGAAAGCACGAAACCACAGGTGTGGTATTTGAAGTTATCCCAAAGAAAAAGAGTGATGTGGTAGACCGGGTCTACAGTAATATTTCCTCCTCGAACTCCGTGCATGGCGCGGGTAGTAGAAACCCTTCTCACCATTCCCATTCAAAACCCCTCACCCACGCACACACGCACACACACTCTCTCCTCCACTCCCATTACCCACAACACAAAACTCGATCCCATTACACATAACAAATGGGAGAAATCCTAACCCTAACCCTAACCCTAGCCTTCGTCGCCGTCGTCGTCGTCGTCCTCCTCCCCCATTCTCGAGCTCTCCCCATGGCGATCATCGTCCCCGACCCCTCCTCCTCCTCGTCGGCACCGCCCCTCGCCGCGCCGCCGCCCACCGCCGGCGGCGACCTCCCCGCCCTCCCCTCCGACCGCCCCGCCTCCGCCGCCGGGCCGAGCTCCGTCGCCGGCGGCGGCGCCGCCGCGCCGGAGGGCGGCGGAGGGGTTCCGTTCATCAGCAGCAACCCGGCGGTGCCGATCCCGACGGGGGTGACGGATTCGGCCACTATCTTGCCGTTGCCGTCGCCGGGCGGCGGAGGAAATCAGGTGTGTCTTTTATTCCCCGTTTGGTCCTACTTTTGCTTCTGCTTCTGCTTCTCCTTCTGCTTTTGGGATTTGTGTGTTCCGCCGAAAGTGGAGAGCGGTGGTGAATTGGTTTTCGGCCGTAAATACTCATTTTTGCTATTCGATTCATCGTAACTTCACCTTCGATCGAAACTCGAACTTTTCAAACTATCGTAATTGACTTCGGCCGAAATAAAAAAAAAAAAATAAAATATTAAAGATAAAATACTTCTTCAACTTTTATGCTATTCGTTCTCTTTAGAATTTCAATTCCACAGCTATAGAAATAAATAGTGGAAGCAAAATAATTTTCATCAAAACTCTAGTTCACCTGAAAATCTACTTTAATATAAATTTTACCTTCGGTGAAACAAACAGGCGCTTAAGAATATTTTTTGCTGCATCGAGAAGTAGAAGCAATAATGAATTAATATTAAATAGAGAAAATTTTAATTTGAAATTTCTAATTACCTCGATGAGAAGTTTTTAAAAGAATTCTCATAAAATACTTTGTTAAGAGTGTCATTCAAATAACACTTTATCAGACAGTACTGTATTCTACAGCGAGAACGAGACCAAACAAATCATAACAATAGAACAAATTTTTTTTTACGCAAAAGCGAAAATAAGCATTTTGGCCTAAAAAGAGAAGCTCTAATTTGCGACTTAACGAGCCCATTTGGTCGAGCTGTAGAGTAATAAATGTTCTTTAATTAGTTATTAAAAAAAATACTATAAAGTATTTTCTAAACAAGTAATTAACATAATAATAAAATGGTTTCTTTTTTCTCTAATCAAATTATTTTAATCTCCATCACTCTTGGTTACACAGGTGGCAGGATCGGGGCCGTCGATCGAAACAGGAACGGCCATGATGGTGCTGGGGTTGGTGCTTGAGTGCTTCTTCTTTGTATTTGGGGGCCACATTTTGAGTTTTTGATGATGGGTATTGGGCTCATGGGCATTTTTGTAAAAACAGAGTCTATTGCCGAGTTTCACTTCTCACTCTCTATTATAGTCGGCAATTTGTTATATAACCATGCAGATAGAATTTCTAAGGCCTAATTTGGGAAAGAACAAGTATGTTCTTCAAACGCAACAATTTTGATGCTTTAGAATTTTAAAAAAAAGAAAAAAAATGAAATCGTTGTGAAATTATGAAGCTCCTACTAAGTATTTGACATGGATTCTACGATGCTTTCAGATAAAGCATCAAAACAGTTGCGTTTGCAGCGGCTTCTGTAGGGTTTGGTAATGAGCGGATGTTTCCTCGCATTTTTTTAATGTTAATGTTACCAACTGCTTTGACTCTCTCAAAATTTTGCCTATAGATTTTCTTTACCCAAAAAAAAAAAAAAAATTTCTTAATTTCTTCAAGGATTTGGTATACTTATCAACTATTATAAGTTTGGCTTAATCCAAATGCATCATTATTATGCTTTGGAATTGTGTGCATGTTGAACTTGTACATGACAATTACTCGAGTCCGAGAAGGGCAATTAAGAAAAATTGGGTTTATCAAAAAAAGTTTTAGGCTAAAAAATAGAGATGTTTAAAAGTCATCATAAATAAAAGTAATTCATTGTACGCTTCGAAGTAGGAAATTTAGGCATAGTTACCGCGGTCAATTTTAATACTCAGAAGAAGCAAAAATTAGGTGTTTGACAAAAATAAAAACAAGAGCTTTATCGGATGCGATTATCTAAAATCAGGATGGTTTTGGTGTGCAATTTGGAATCGGAAATGAAAACGGACTCGGAAGAGGAATCAGAAAGTTGATTCCTCAAAGATCAATGTTGCTTATAAGACGAGTTTGGCTCAAGCGAAAGATCAAACTAGCTTCTGAAGGCTCGATCTGAACTGTGCATCTGACTTTACAGAAACTCAGTAAAAAACTAGATCACCATCTTAGTTTTAACGCGCCAAATATGTCAAATTTGTTCAAACTATGAATGGTTCAAATAGGGCGAGGATGATGGATATTATTAAGATTAATCGTGAATTGTTTCTTACTAGATCGATATCTTAGATAATAAGAGTAAATTTCCTCCGTTAAAGATTCTGAGCATTACTCTTTTGAAAAAGGATATGCCAACTCTCAAATTCCAAAGCAACACAGTTAAAAGCACTTTTGCGCGCAGTTTTAGGGCATCATCTTGTCTCTTTGGCCGTGTATTCAAAAGCGTTGATTCTCCCAGGATTCATGGGTTTTTTAACTTGGACTACATTAATTTCATCTTAAACCAAGGTAAAGTCACTGTGTTAGAATCAAAAAGCTAAGCACTTTATAAAAAGCACTACTCTTTTAATTAAGAACGATTTTGTCTCTCTCATTGAAGTTGGTGCACTCTCGGAATTAAATTATATGTAACAATTATGTTTCTCTAAAAAAATTAAATTATCAGAGAATGATGTTGTTAGTATTTATATCCAACACTTAAGCTGTTATTTTTAAATTTTAAAAATGGTATGTATGCAAATACATTAAAGGGTTGTTTAGTTCAAGATTTATAATATTCCGATAATATTGTATATTTTATATATGGAAAAATAAATTTACTACTAATTTATCAAACCACTTAGATTAAAATATTGTTATAAATTAAAATTAACGATTAGCGTCAACAATCCGATTAGTACCAAACCACTTAGATTAGAATATTGTTATAAATTAAAATTAACGATTAGCGTCAACAATCCGACGGACTAGTCCAATGAAATTTCATTGGGCCTAGCTATAATTAGCTGGGCTTTGTGCTAGTTTTCATAAAATTTGAAAATAAAGAAGATGGATAAAAATAAAGAAACAAAAGTATATTGAATTATCCAATGAAATTGACTTTAATTACTACTTCCAAAGAGTTTTACAAGAAACACCAAAATAGGACCAAAAAAAGCAAAATAAAAAGCTGATGATAAGCAGAGGATGCATAATTTGCTGTAGAATAGAAACAAGATGCAGAGAAACAGCTAGTAAGACAACAAACAACCAAGAATCAATTAGAAGATTCCGAAGATGTCCAACATCTTAATCCCTACATTAGTCTTCTGAACTTTTTTTTTTCTTTTTTTTCTTTTTTTTTTTCTATTCACAAGCCAATTTCGTGTCGAAGCTACTCAAGCAGATCGCGAAGGCCTGAAAAGCCGACAGCGGGTATCGGTAGTCCATCGTGAACATGTCTTTCGCTACCTTCCCGAACTGCAGTATGATCTTGTCGTGCTCCGGCGGCGGCGCAGGCTGCGAGGGCGTCGGGGCTCCCGCGGACGGCTGCGTGGCGGCGATGAGCTGGAAGTTCTTGACCGACGCGACGGTTACGCGCCCTCGGAAGTTGAGGCACCAGCACTGCAACTGCTCGTGCCACCGCGGCGCCTTGTTCCGCAGCACCAGAGGCCGATCCTTGCCCTCCTCGTCCCCGTCGTCTGCCCCCGCTCCGGCCCCTGCCGCCGTGATGTCAGAGAAGCGGGCGCTGCCGAAGTCCACGGACGATTTCGAGAAGGAGACGCTGTTGAAGGATTCGTCGAGGATGGAGCGGGAGAACAGGCTGTCGCTGTCCGCCTGGCAGGAAGGGACGGTGCCGCCAGCGTCGAGGGCGGAGGCGGGGATCGAGTGCATGACGCAGTGCATGCGCCGCGGGCCTCGCGTGCCCAGCACGTTCAGCTCGTACGCCACCTGGGAGACGATGTAGCTGCTGGACGGGCACCGGGGGGACACTTTCTTGGAGTGGAACCGCCGGCTCGTCCTGCCGGGGTGGGACAGCCCAGCCGCGTTGTAGGGCGGCTGGGTGTCGTAGATCACAAACTTCGTGCCGAGGAAGTTAGACCTAGGGTTTTTACATATTATGATTCTCGAAGATAACGGAAAGAGAGGTATAGGATAAAATATGCGAATAATCTCTGTGCTATCCCCTTTATTGAGGCTTTATCCCTGAATGTTTTTTACTTTAGGCCCTGGACTTTCTCATATATTCTCAAAAAAGGAAGTTCTTTTACAGGAGAAGGGGTTTAAGGGAGATTAGGGATGGAATTGCTATATACGAGAAAGATCAGATACTAAGTTCAGGAACCGTCTCAGCATAAAAATAGTGTAGGAATTATCCATACATTTTACCTAGAGGTATATTGAAGATGAGTTACCATTACCTCAATTTTCCGATATATGTGCTACTAGACCGTGATATATTGTCTGCGTCCATGGTTATAATATACTCCGTACAAGTTGTGCGGCGATTTCTTTTGGCCGATAAGAGGAACTTCCCATTTTCGACAAGCACAGCTGTAGCACATTTAAGTTGCAAGTTAGGACAGCAACAACTGAAAATGCCGTAACAATCTAGAGAAAATGATTTCAGCGAAGGGGAGAAAAAAATGTGTCATCAGCTGAAATTCTACAGAGAGTAAACGAAATACTCGACTAAGATGATAGAGAGAGGTTTTAGCGAAGAAAAAGCTTACCCGGGCTGAGACACAGGTAGAGATGATAAGTAAGAGTTGATTTATCCCGCTTAATAAAGCACTGGATAGGAGCATCTCGAGGTCCAGGCTGTTTAAAGCAAAACAACAGTACGACGAATTCATCAGTCGAGCAAGTCAAAGAAAATCTCCACGAGTTCTTCTTTTTCCATAATCATGTCTTTCATTATGAATTTTCTCTAATAATCAAAGTAGAGTGGAGACATAACAACACGTAACATTTGATGGTAAAACTGTACTACAAAGCATTTCAAGTTGTGTTATCGTTAAGTTTTGAGAAGAGGTATTTAAATCAAACATACTGTAAGGTTAGGTAGTAACGTCAAAAATTTTAAGGTTTCGGTACTCATTCCAAAATGCGCTATAGATTAGGCAAAGCCTATATGTTTTTTGCAAAACATTAAGCACGAAACTACCTGCTTCAGGGATAGAGGAAAGGTAATCTTTCCAGATAACTCGGGATTTTTTACGAGTTCTTTACACGTCTCTCGCCACGAGCGGCAGACGGCGGCGCAGGCAACCACATTCTTGCGGGAAGGCCACGTGCTCTCGCTCGCCTCTAGCCTTCTGATCACATCGCGGAGCAGTTCGGGAGGAAGACTAGCCCAACAGCTATTCTCAGTTACAGGAGACTGGTCGCGAATCTCGTGCACGTGGCCCTGAGATTTGCCCCTGCGGTGGACCGCAACCCTCACCTCGAAGCCGCGTCGAGATAAACTCCCAATGCCATCCCTTACATCTCGTACTATACTACGGAATGACATCTAAACCTGCGATTCGAAGCCAGCAAAGCAGAATGCTATCTCCAACTCAACAGAAGACTCGGCCAAAACGCGTAAAATGGCAGGCGACAACTAGTTAGAGAAATTTCGACAAAGCCTTTGGGTTTGACCAACACAACCTGGAAAAAAATGGCAGGTATTTCATTGAAAAAACAACAAAACAAAACAAAAGAAGCTGCAAATTCCAAAAAAAAAAAAAAACTCATTTAAGCAATTAGATTTGGCACGAAGTACTAAAGGGATATGAACAAAGTTAATTTTTTTTCTCTCTCTAAGAGGTTAGGATTGGTCCAAAAATACAATTTTTAACAAGCAGTTAGATCACAAAAAAAAAAAAAACAATAGTCAAACAAACATGAGCTTCATATTGCAAACACAAATTAGAATCCAATTCCACATGTATTATACAATACAACTACTAATCCGAAGCCTATCATGAAACACATTCATTACAAGTATATTTGCATGATCTGAGATTCAATTTTAAAGTTTCCTTTCTCACACAGACCCAAAAAAATTAAAATGCTTCAATTTTGTGCACAAAAAGAACTTTACTTATCTCCCCATGACGTATCACATCATAAAAAAACTTCAAAAAAAAAAAAACAAACAAAAAATTTATGAACTTACTCAAAAATGTAACTTTCCTTAACCAATATTGGGGTTTCCACTAAGTAACTACTAAAGAGGCTTCATTAACAAAACTTAGTAACCATTCCAACGAGATGGAGAAAAGTATTTTTTTTGGACGAATTACACGGGAAAAGAGCGATTTTTACCGAAGATGCACATCACAAACATTAAGAAACATCAAATTAGAACCAAAAACATATCAAATACACAGATCTACTACTCCCAGACCCAAAATACGCCCCCAAGACGCACAAACCCACGAAACCCTAGAAAAAGGGCTCAAAATGGCGATGCGATGAGATCGAATCGAACCTTAGCAACAACTGTCGAATCGAAGGCGCCCTAAGGAACGAATCGCCCCTGTAGATCCGATCCCTTCCTTCGCTCTCCCCCCCCCCCCTCTCTCTCTCTCTCTCTCTCTAAGGGGACGGATCTGAGAGGGATTATTAAATTGGATTAAGGAAAAAGGAGGAGAAAGTGGAGAAAAAGAGAAAAAGGTGAAAAAGGAAGGGGTTGGGAACGTAGTATAGTATATAGAGCGGTAGTGGACGAAGATGGAGAAATTATTCCTGCACCTGGTGTATAAGTACGTTTCATGCACCACATTTCTAAATAATGACCCTTTCCTATTCATTTTCTAAATAATAAGATACATAATTTATCTAAACTATAGATCATTTTGAATTAGCTATTCAATATTTAAAAATTTGATTTAACTATCTAAGTAATAGTACTTTAACTTTTAATTTTGAATAATAAATTTAAATAGAGATAAATAACGAATTTAAATTCTAAAGTCAAAATTTCGTTGACTGATTGAAATAAAACAAATTGAAAGATTGAATAGTATAATCAAAAGGTTGGGCAGCTGACTCAAAATAGTCTATAATTCAAATAAGTTCTATACATTTTTACCTATTTTAAAATTATAATATAATTTATTGGATACCAATGACATTTAAAACATACTTTTTTAGGTAATAGATTTTAAAAACATATTTTGTTATCATATATTGAATAAAGTTTTGATTTAAAATATTATTTGTCAAAAGTCCGGTATTGTATATGACACATTTGAATATATTAAGTTCAGCAAAATAAAATTCAATTCATTTAATGTGTTATATTACATGAAATTCAGAAAATTTATATACTAAAAATAATAATTTTACACTGATTTTATACAAATTAAATAATATTTTTTAGACTGCTTGATATCTAAAAAACAAAATTTTAAAACCTTATAATTTTCTTTTTCTTTATAGGCTCTTCAAATGTTTTGTTAGGTCACATCACATCAATTATTAGATTATATTTTGATTTTTTTAGAAAAGTTTTAAGACATTAATTAACCACCAAACAATAGGTGTTGGTGTACGTTGCGTACGACTACACCCGGTGCACGGAATAATTTCTTATGGAGTAATGATTATTTTACGGCTCTTTAACGGCCGGCGGAGTTTTGACTCTCCGTTCCGTTACGTCGCAACGGGGAGTCGGGGTGCGTCTTCTGAATTCTGAAACGGCGTTTTCGGCGGGATTTGTACGGACGCACATGCGGAGATCACACGGATGTCGCATATGAAACTGTGGGTGGGTTTTTCTTTTTCTTTTTCTTTTTCCTTTTTTTTTTCTTTTAATTTTTGGCGCATGCATGTCCATGCAATATATGCAAAATTGCACTAATAATACATTTTATTAAGGTGTGTGTTTGGCCCTTGAAAACAAGTAAATTTAAGGAAAAACTTCAAATACCACCTCTGTAATTTTGTACTTTTTCTTTTTAGTATCTTGTGATTTAAAGTGTATCACTTTAGTATCATGTAATTTCGTTTTTCTCTTTTTCTTATTTCTTTTGTTAATTAATTCGTTAAATCAATGAGAAAGTTAAAACCATCGAGTACTAAAATAAATATTCGATAAATCAGAAGTGGGTTATCTGAAAAATTTTTATATGATTTAACGAAAAAATTAATAAAAGGAACAAAAAAAGAAAAAAACGAAACCACAGGGTACTTAAGTGATACACTTTAAACCACAGGGCACTGAAGTGAGAAAGTGTGAAACTACAGACTACAGTGGTGATATTTGAAGTTTTTCTTAAATTTAATATGCAAAATTGCTAGGTACATATGCAAAGGATAGGGAAAAAAAAAGGTTGGGGTTTATTGGGACAATCAAGTTTTAGTCTAAATCGGAATAAGTTATTCAAAAATAATTTATTCGGTACAAATTTTTTTTACATTATTTTTAAAATATGTTGACATTTCTGATATAATAAAATAACATATTTTATCTATAAAGTAATTTATTTTATTTTAAAAAATAAGTTAAAAGCCGAATATGGTATTTGACGGCATTCTTCATCCGATGAACAACATAAATTTCTTAAATAACTCAAAATATACATAAAATTAAAATATTTTTGCATCCAAATAGAGCCTGTACATTGAAAAAGCAAACTAGGCAATAAGTGCATTTATGCAACCTATATAAGGTTTAGGACAATTGATTGCTTTTCTCTAGAGAACACTATATCCTCCTCTTGTTATTTCACTGATGATGGGGGAGTTTCTACGAAATGAAATGGCATTTAAAGACCTTTTATTCATGGCTTATGTACCTCTAAATGGCAATTATTTAAGCAGCAATATGATGTACACAGCAATTCGTATTGTGCTTTAAAAAGGACCCAGTACCCCTAGGATTGTGAGTACTAAATTTACTACATGTATTGCGAGGTAAGTGATAGAAAAACGAAAAGATAAAATTTGTATTATCAAATGACTAGAATCTTGATTGAATAGTTTATCCCAATTGCGATGTAAAGAGTGATTTAGAGAATCTAAATCCTAGTAGCATCATTTAGTAGGATCCATTAAGCCATGTTAACCACAAACACAAACACAAACACAAACACAAACACAAACACAAACACAAACACATGCATGTACGGTACACAATCCGTTCCAATCCCCAGATCAAAAGCTAAGGGACTCTTTTTCTTTGAGGAGTCGTTCAATCAATAGTTATTAAGATAAGCATCATCTCCCTCAAACCCCCAGATTCCGAAACCCACCAACTGGGAGATTTAAACCCAGATTTTTTTTCTTCTTTTTTTCGGGGGGAGAGACCTGCAATAATAAAAGTAATGCACGCGATAGTATTACAGATCGGAACGGCATTAATCTGCGGTCGTGTTAAAAGTCATACTTTCTTCCTTTTCCAGGAACCGAGAGAGAGAGATTCACGACGAGTAACAATATACAACTTTTTTCACAACATTTATCCAAATAGTATTCACTCGTGCCCCGCAAATGAATGAGGTTATTTGAATTCTAAATCGGGGGATTCGGTCTTTCGTCTTGGACATGGTTAGAATTCATTCGCACTTCGAGTAGAAGTTAAACCGTCGGAGAAGAGCGCAAGAGAGTTACTTGCCTAAAAATTTCTCCCTCTGTACGGCGTCTCCTGAAAAAAGAAACGGAAGAAGTAACGAAGCATCAGCAGACGCAAGGGAAGAATTATTTTCCGTACGAAATTTGCAGGTTATTCGACAGAAGAGCTCAGAATAATCTATTGATGAAACATTCAAAAGAAAAAATATTTATAAAAGAAAAAAAAAAAACAAGGGAAAAAACTGAGTGATGTTCCTCTCAGAAATAACTCATCTTCTAATCCTTCACACTACAATTAACGGCACTTGGCGTTTATAAAGCCGACTTACTCCACCAACCAACCAAGTTCGAAAGTTCGAATCGTAAGTGATGATACACGTCAAACGGTAATAAATCCCCAAATTTGTTGGAGTTAACAAAGTTGAAAACTATTTATCATCTTCCTTTGTACCCTCTGTATCCAAGAGTTGATGACCCCCCATTGCTAACTATTTATTTTTCATTTATTGCTACTTAGTGCTGAGATCACTATGTATCTTAAAGCCTTCTCGACTTTCAACTCTTGTTTGTTAAGAGAATAAATGGATAGCGATTTATAAATAAGAAGAAATATTACTTACAGGCATATAGTTTGGCACATAATAAACTGGCCGAGGCTGCCCGAGAATCATCTGCTGCCCGTACTGCAAATGTTGCGACAATATAAGTAATTAAGCATCACATTACGAGATATTCTGATAGAACGAAAAGAAAATTATCGGTATCTTTTAAAAAGTTTTGATATACAGATATTATTGAACATGCACCAAAAATTTGGATAGGTGGGAGAATTCACCATGGGCCCACTAGGCTGGATATACGCCTGGGGAGATTGCAATTGCGCAGCTTGTGGATTATAAACAACCGGCTGTTGCCCACCAAAGGACGGTCCAATCTGCAGTGATATTTTCAGTTCAAAAATCATTAATGGAATTAGATACCACAGAAAAAGAATGATGATATAGAAGAAAATTGCTTTTGAAATTCTAAAGAAGCGCATACAAATGCATATGGATGTTGATGATTTTCTCCTGGAAACTAGTTCGTGGAAGTGATAGAAGATGAGAAAATACCAATTAGTATCATCCTACTTAAGAGTCTATACAAGGTCGGTTATCATAAGACACTGTAATCATCCGACTAATAGAGAATGGCTCTAAAAATCACGTCGAGCACAAAATAAACACGATGGATATACCATTGATGTTTTTCCTATTTAGGAAATATGAAGAAAAACCATTTCCAACAACAATAATCTGTTGCCTACCATTGTATTCTGGATTCAAGCCAGATATACATATATTCACCTATTTCTAGAGAGAATAGCAGATTGGATGCCAACACTTTGACCAATTTTTATTTTTTTTACTCACTAAAGCAGACGCTAAGAACATATCAGATAGGTAGTCCAAACAAAACAGCAGTAAGGGATACCCCCTAGCAATTATGATAGGGTAGCACTATTCAGTATTTTAGACTAACAAGGATTTAACAGCAAATTATCTTCTCAGTCTAACAACATTGCAAAGCATGTCTGCAGATGAATAGAGAGCAAAAATATTGGAAACAAGAAACACAAACAAAAAAGTGAAACATGTTAGAAAGCATGTTTCATGAAAAAAACAAATAAGTGTATTTAAAAAACAACGCAAGGAAAGGCAAATTCTAAAGTCTCACCCCCATGCCGACAGGTAGGCTAGGCATAGGTTGAACAGCCGAAAAGTTACTAGCATAATAGAAAGAACCATCGGGTACAGGTGCATGAGGCCTCAAAGAAGGCGACGGAGTGAAACTCTTAGCATTGGGATTCAGCTTGAACTCCTGTTTCATAACATTTAAGGGTAAATAAAAAATATATACAGGAAAAGGATAAATAAGCAGTAAATTTTAAAAGTATAAAAAACATGAAGATATTTTAAATGTACAACAAACAGACCTTACCTGAACTAGATAACATTTTGAAATGTGTCAGTCCGATTTTAGTAATTGTGATTCTACTACCTAACGTGTCGGCGCATTTGATTTCAGAACATTCATATTCTCTCAAGTATCAGAATTGTATTACATAATATTCTGTCCAAAAAACTTAAGAAGAACTATAAGTTTTTCGATAGAAATGTACTTTTAAGTCCAACACACTGAAAGTTTAGGTAGTATAATCAAAATATTTTAAGTTCAGGTACCCATCTCAAAATGGATTGGACTATAGTTCAGGTCAGGCCTACACATTTTTAACTAATCTTAAAATAGAATAATCAAGCCATAATAAGACCTTAGCATTGGGGTTCAATGTTGATCTTTCTGAAGATAGAGATCCCATTGAAGAGCTCGGCGACAGACCAGTAGTACCAACTGAACCGCCACGCTCAGAAGTAGATGACGTAGAACTACTGGGTCGTATAGTGTTCACTGGTTCAGCTGCAGGAGGCAATTTGCCAGATACAGCAGGATTTGAATTTTCAGAAGCCACAGTACTATTTCCACGACTAGACGATGAAGGAAATTGTGCAGCTGCACTAGAAGGCAAACCCTTGGAATCTGATCCGAGAACCACTGCAATTTACAGCATTAAAATATTAGAACTTAGAAGTGGTGGCTCCAGCGCACACAAACCACAGAACCCTCAATTTGGAAAAGACAAGAAGAATTTTTATATGCACAATTCAATGATAGAAAACATGCGAATTGAATTACACTCGAGAAAAGCTAACAAAGAGTTCACAATAAAAATCTTTTGTCAGCTCAATTAACTTGTTTGATACATTTTATCAAGTAATTATGCTATATGAACATAAAATTGAGCATTTGTAATTAGTTATATTGTTAAAAGGAAACAGCATTTGAAAAGAATGATCAGAAGCCGGCCACATAATGGTTCTTCACAAAATTTTCGAATTGGAGAACCATTTATACAAGCCTCCAGGAGCTCTTCCTAGCTATTACTCACTATATGCCAATTTAACATCTTCTGCTGTATAGACTTCCTGATTTAGATGATAAAATTTAATAATTAGGAAGATACAGGTTAAGCTAACCTTCAGAAACTAATGGATCACGACCTTCTGAAAACTGCATATGCACACTAGCGACATGCTTTTCGCCGCCATCATCTTTGACCTGCTTTTCGAGCAGCCTAAAAATTCATTCAGCATGTCAGACACAAGAATTGCCCTATAAATGCTAAAAAATCCAGCAACTCACAAAATGCTCAAGCTCAGCTCTTGGTCTATGTTGAGAAAAACTTGAAAATAAACTAGCTGAGCTTAATCTTAAAAGATAAGCTCAAAATGAGTTCTCAGAAATATTGAGCAAACAATTGATCTCTGAGGTCCTGCTCAGTAAGACTAGAATTTTACTTATATACAAACAATGTATGTATATGTAACTATATTTTATTTTAATGCATACGGTAATATTTTCGAGTTCCAAATTACATACTAATCCTCCAACTAAATTTAGCAAAGTCCAACTTGGTCTTTTGAGAACCTGAGATGAGATGATATTTAACCTGGACTCAACCATTTTTCTAGCATGAGCTCATCTTAGCTAATCTATTATCTTGCAGACAATCAAGCGTCCCAAATTTAGCTTCCTTTTGGTAGATTTATAATTAGACTTCTAAGAGAAAGACTAAATAAGCTAACTTCGGTCACGACCAAACCCATTTGATTTAATCTATGATACAAGCATCCAATTTCCAAGCTGTTTAGATTCAGAAGGAAAAGAAATACGAACCTGCTCTCCTCATCCACGGATAGGGACTTCATTGCTATGCATTCAGTTGTTCGCTGATTGCTCTGAACAGGCATATCAATGTGAGATATATCCTTATCAGAAGGTAACTGAGCAGATGGTTCCTCATCCTGCCAACACAACATACAACAGCATCTACAAAAGTTCTTTTACACGGCATGCCAAATGAAACAAGATCTGCAAAATTTGTTTGCAATTCTTTATATTCATTTAAAATATTGATACTTTCCATGCAAAAGCTCCAAATTGGACTTTTTTGTTTTTAAGGGAGCCAGACTCATTTTCAATTTCATCAAATAGACTCTAGAACTTTTGTTTGCCAAATTACTCAAGTAAAGCAGCTGTTTCAACAGGTGGGCCCTTATAGGAACTAACATGGTATGAAAGTATGGTTAATGCACAACTTCAAAATTCTTAAAGGAAAAGAACAAACAAGAATAGAAGTGATAGGGTCGATACCACTGAAGTACAGGTAGATGATTCCTGGCCTTCATTATTAACCTTCACACTAAATGAGTCCAAATAAGACCCAGTAACTACAGAACCAAGACTGCTATCACTCATATGTGACTCCTCATTTTCTTGAAATTTGTCATTATTTATATCTCTGCGCACCGCCGAATATTTTATCTCTTCATCAAGATCAAAATCTCCGTCGAAATAAACCCCTCTTTCCTGTAGTAATAGTAGTAGTAAAATGTCCCAAACATGTTAGGCAGCATAAGTAAAAACCAAAAAAGGGTGTCGTAGTGTTACTCAATTTACCTCTGCTAGATGAAGGTCTTCTGTTTCTTCACCCTCTATTTCTCTAGCTATTCTAGAAGCTTCCATTTCAAGCTGCTTTGTTTGAGGACCTTTCTCAAGCTTGGTCGTGTAAAGTTCCTCATCAAAAGTACTCGTTACTCCAAATAAGGCTGCATTTGTTTCAAACTGATCCCAGTTTCTACATCAAATAGAAGAGAGTTAGCAGAGAAATTCTAGATAACATGATTAAGAATTAAGCGAATATGAAACCATGTGTTAGTTAAGAAAGCAACAAAAGCTCCCTGACTTCAATTAATTGTATAAAAATGAGCTGTTCCCAAGTTTAAAAGGATGATGAAAGAGTACTCAGAAAGTAGAAATGAGCATCCTTTGCCAGGAGCAACCAGCAAGTAATCATACAGGCAACATATAAGGTTGGTCAAACTGATAACAGAAAAAAAGAAAAAAAAGAAGAAAAGACACCATGGCATGGCTTGAAATAAATGAATTACTAAATTACCTATTCCATGTCCCATCAAATATGTTCTCCAGTTCGGGACATTCTGGAGCATCCTCATCTGGGGTCCACCGTTCAAGTTCCCTCTCTTGCATGTGATGAGAATGAGAAATGACAGAGTCTATCATGAAGTCTTTGCGCTTGTCACGACCATGCTGATTTGTGAATTCATCAGTACTAAAAACTACGTCCTGAAAATTGTTATAAAGTTAGATGCATGGTCACCAAAGTTTAAAAGGAAAGCATATTGAAAAGGTAAAATGCATAGATAGTCCCCTGATCTCCAACAAATTGAAACTTGGACCCTGATCTCTTACCTACCAGATTAGTCCCTAAACTTACCTAATTACTTGAAATGGTATTCCCAGAGCCTTTAAATCATATTCTCCTAGGAGTTGAGCATATAAACTAACAAATATCAGAGATTATGCTAGCAATCCTAAAGATGGCATCGCAACAATGAGATGAGTATAAAGTTGTCTGTTTGAGTAAAAGACTAGGAATAAATTGGCCATTGTATGAAAGTTTAGGGACTATTCTTGCTTTCTTCTAATATAAGTTTCAGAACAACTACTTGCTGATATTAGTAGAACTAAATATCATGTAATTAAGTTAGAAACGAAGAACAATCAAATAACATCTGGACAAAGCAATAAGAACACATAAGCTGAAGAAGGAACCTTAGCAACAACTTGGACGAATTCTCTAGCTGGTATGATCAAGGTCTTTGGCTTTTTAACAAAATCTGGACTAGGCTTCTGCCCTCTGACAGAACCATCCTTGATTAAGTGAGCCATTTTCAGGACAACACCTAGAACATTTGACCAAATAGTTGACAAAGGTAAAGTTAAGCATGAGAACAAAGAGAAACAATAATCAATCAACTTTTTTGCCAACTTAGTATAATAATAATAATAATAAGAAGAAGAAGAAGAAAAGAAGAGAAAACAGTGATATGATTAAAAAAAAAATATTGAATCAACTAACAAAAAAAAAATTAAAGGTAAAAATGTATGGAGGCTCCTAAATTACAGGCCATTCCAAAATAGACTGCCCAACTATGTTTTTAATTGACACCCCCGTAAATCTTGCTTCTTTGAATTGAGCTATTTCCATCAACTAAATTGAATATTCCATCAAAATTCACGACTTCATTATCTACCAGCCTTTAATTATTAATGTAGTGTAGTTCCATTAGCTGAAAAACTGATAGAGCTATTAAATTAATGGATTCTCTGTTAAATTTAACACAATCCATAAACTAACTAATGGAAATAACTCAAACCAGCACAACTATTTAGGGGATGTCAATAAAAAATAAATAAACTTAAGAGTTCCATTCCAAAAAGCCTATAGTTGGGGAGGTCTCCGTAGATGTTTACATAAAACAAAAGCATTGTCCATATCATCAGAAGCATACCAAAATCTTTGTCGGCATTTGTTGCATAAAAGATTCCAGAGATCACAGATCCATTTTTCACATGCACTTCCACACGCTGGCCGATGAGATGTGTCGTCACAAATATAAGTCGGTCGCGTAAAGGACCTGTATGTCCTCCGGCTTTGCCACCATTTCCTAAACCTATGTCACAACACATTCAGAACTAGTGCTTACTTAACGCACTTCTGCCTCTAATTACAGCTATTTAGTGTTTGTGGGGGAAAAAATAAAAAAGAGCTACTGCTGCTGCAGCAAAGCTGAAATAAGATTCCAAGACCCAAAATCACAAGCTATGATTTGGAGCTTCCGCTTCTGCTACATAGTGATTCCTCTAAAAGAACAGCTCAAACGGTACCTCATTGAATAGAACCACACCCCATAGCATGGCCAAACAGGCCCGAGAACTCATGTATTAAAACAGGTAAAAGATCAATTGTTCACCTGCATTGCCAAAGCTGCTGGATGCAGCTTTTGTTGGATGAGTCTTGCTCTCCATTCTACCTCCAGTTTCCTTATCAACTGTTCTGCGACCAAAACCATTTACAGAAGTTCTAGGAGGTCCAGCTTGCTGTAGATTCATTCTCCACTTCAGTGTCTGATAACTATCCATCAATCAGAAAAATATCATCATCCATCCCTTAAAAATTTATAAGCTCAAGAAGAGGACAAAATATTTTTCTATAATTGTATATGCATTACACAAAAGAGAGGGAGAAACAAGCATTTATGAAAAACCTTGATGCTTAGGAAACACCGCTAGTAATACTTTTCTCACGCAATCTGGTCCTATTTCAACATACTCTGGAGACCTAAAATATAAAAGCATGCCAAAGAGGACGAAATACAGGAAAGGTGTGGAACAGCCATTGGATAGATAAGCTGAACTTTAAGGTATGATTATGCCTGGAACCTGGTAGAAAAGCCAGCTAGAGCTCAAGCCCAGTGGGAAGATAAACTTCAGGCTCTAATTCAAACTTTCTTTCTAAGTTGTGTTTGAGAAACGACCAGCTCAAAAGGCCAGCTCTATGTAGGGCATGTTTGGCTCTGCTTCTGGCTTCAGCTGCAGTAAGTCAGTAACCGATAATATACCGTTTGTTAATTTTAAAAAAAAGGTCTGAAACCTCTGCCGCAGCGGGAACGGGAGGCCCAAAAACAGAAGCCCCAATGTCGAGGTTCTGGTTCTTCTGGACAGAGAAGTTATTGGGAAAAAAATTTGATATAGCGTTTCACCTCAAGATACTTCTCAGATAGCACTTCATCAAACAACACTGCACCCTACAGCAGGACAAACAGGTTCCAACCCACACACACAACGCTCTAACAGCACAACGAAAGAGTTATTAGACAAAACTCCACTTCCCCAAACATCCATATCCTCTGATGATTTTTGCACCAACGCAGCTGATCAAGCAATCAGATCAGAACCCCCATTAAAATTCAAGTCTCCACAGAAGATACACCAACATGCCCATTCAAATTCCATCACAATAACTGAACTTTTTACAAGTGAATCACCTCTGAATCATCAGAGATACCGACACAAACTCTTTGATCCCCTTAAACACGATCACACAACAACAAATCACGCAAGAGATCCAACCATGAAATAAACAGCACAGTAAATAAATTTAAAAAGAACATATCTTAGATTACACCCACGCGAGCAACATAAACCGATCTAGATACGAAGAAAGCAAGCTACAAATCACAACAAAATTGGGGATTACCTGATCGTTAGCTCCTCCACCAACAAGCTGAGACCGATCTAACACAAACACCCGGATTGAGCTCAACTTCCACCAAAAAAATCACAAAAAAAAGGGGGGGAAAAGGAAGAGAACGGAGCGGCGGCGGAGCCGAGGGAGGGGGCGAGATCGATCGTGAGGAGGCGTAGGAGAATAGTGGTGTGGTCGAGGAGGAGGAGGAGGAGGAGGAGGAGGAGTCGACGAGATCGATCGCGCAGGAGAATGATCGGAGGAGGACGAGACCTAACCCTAACCTGCGTTTCGAGGAGAGGGATAGATAATAGAAACGAAAGGTACAATTGCACTATTAGTCCCTAAATTTTAACCAAACTGTCATTTTAGTCCTCAAGCTTTTAAACTCGCGACTATAAAATATAATAGTTTTCAAAAAAAATTCATTGAGTCCCTAAACTTTTAATAGTGTAATTTTCTTTTGGTTCTTATCTCGTGGAAAAAAAAAATAAAGATAAGGTAATAAATAGTAGCACTAGCTTCTGAACTTAAATTCAAATTTTATTTTCATCTTCAAAATTCTAAATTTGACACGCTGAAGCTAAACTTTTTATTAATATTTTATTTTATTTTAAATTGCTCTTCTAGCTCCAAAACTTAAGTCCAGTTTCATATTAGTCCTCGAGCTTCTAAATTCGGTACTATGAATATTCAACATATTTTTAATTAAAAATTGTTACTTATACTTAGTTCATTTGTATGTTCGTATATTATAAATTTTTTAAAATTTATATGCATTGACATATATCTACTGGGCTTTAATCCCATCTCATATTTTAATAATTCAATTTCAATTATCTATTTAGCTAAAATATTACTTATATTTAAAAATCAAACTATTCAAATTAAATAGAAAATTATTTAGTTTTTGAATCTAAATCACATCGTTTAGTGATTTGGATATCAATCTACTATTCTAAACAGTGAATATAACAACGACGCATTAACTACTTACAAAATATAAAATTATCCATGTTTTAAAATAGGGATTTCCATTTTAATAGTAGTAAATTGTTTAATTAATCTCATAATTGGAACAAATCCCACTTTAATCTATATATATATATATATATATATCTTTATATCTCATTTTGCTGTAACTGCATCTCTTTGCTAAGAACATCTTTTATATATCTAAATAAGAAGAGATAAAAGGTACTTCAAAAAAAAAAAAAAAAAATTCAAAATCTCTTTCAATTACTTCCATAGCTTAAGAAATAATAAAAACAAAAAAAAGGCTAACTTACAGAAAGCCCTCCTGTAAATATTTTTTTTTCACTTTTTCTCCTTAACTTTCAAAAATCTACATTTCGTCCCCTTAAAATTTCAAAAATATTTTCATTAGGGTACGACGTTAATGGAGATGGCAAAATAATCAAATTGCCCCTACTTCTTCTATAAGGAAAAAAATAATTTTAATATATTTCTGTCATTTTGAAGGATATTTTCGGTATAAATTATTAGAAATGGACGAAATAGTAATGGAACCCTGACGGAGGAGGGGGCTAAATGCAATAATTTGAAATATTGAGGGGATAAAATATAGATTTTTAAAAGTTAGGAACAAAAAGTAAAAAAACGAGTATTTATAAGGATATTTTCTGTAATTTAGTCTAAAAAAACTCTTCATACTTCATCATCTGATTCCACATTAGTTTCCATAATTGAATCGCCATGCACTTTTTTTTTGCTGTCCATTACAATCAAAATAGCACCAATTATGCCGCATAATATAAAAAAAAATTTTAAACCAAAATTTGAAATTTAAAAACCATTGAAGGGCTTAATAGAAAATATTTAAAGTTTACCATCCAAGGTGCATTGTTTCATTGAAAAAATTTGAGCTCAATAATGCAACAATGAGGAGGACCAAAGGATAGAACACAGAGAAATCGAATCTGATCATGCGACGGTCCCCTACGCGAAAAACACGAGTTCTTATGATCTGGGAAAGAATTTGTTCGCGAACATTAATGAATTTAACAGAGTTTATATCTGCAGGTTAACATATTTTCAGAAAACAATGTGGCGTAGTTTCGCAAATGCGAATGCGAATGTTTAAGTAATATGTTTCAATTTCAATTCAATTTTGATGTAAGTAAGTTGCTAAACCAAAAAGGTTTGGAAATTTCCTGAATCATAGTATTTTGGAAACTTCCACTTTAGTGTTTGGACAGTAACATCAGTGATGCAAAACTAAATGAGATACAAATAAAACTACATTTAGTATCAACTTTACGGATTTTGCTAAAAAAACTAGTGCGAAAAGATCGTTATTTTTCAAAAGCTTGAGCTATCTTAGCCTGTAATTAAAATCAATAACAGATATATACTAAAATAAAAAATTTGAAAACCGCGGTGAAAATGTAAGAACACTCTCTGAACTGCACACAGCACATTCTAAAATAGACCCTCGGAATTTTTTGATTGATTGATTCCAACTTTAATTTGTTTCCGTCATTAATTTGAAGTAAAAATTTTGTTAAATTTAACGGTTTTATTAGTTATTCAGCGTTCGCTATTGATAGAACCAACATTTTTATCTGTTATTTGAAGTGAATAACTCGAATCAAAATAATCAAAAGTTGAGGAGGCGTCAATCAAAGAAGTTGAAGTTCACGGCACGATTTTAGACTAAGATCCAAGAATCCAAAGACAAAATATTAGATCATTCTAATAACTACTTAGATTTTCGACATTGCTAAACTCGGTATCGAGGTACAAAATATCGAACTTAAGAAACCGTTTCAAGGGATAGTTCGAATCCTACTAGACCCATTTGCAAATATTACTTGTATAGTGTCGGATCGCTATCGCTAATCATTAATTCCAAAAGCTCGAGTCGTTAGAAATATACAACCAATTCACTTAAATCGCAAAGATACAGCGCCCACGGATCTCGATCGTGACTCGATTCAACCAACCTCGTGTCATTTCGAATATGACTCGTCCTCCCGCTATTTTGAACACCACTCGGCTCAATCTGGCCTCTCGCTACATGGCAGAATGCTGGCCCCTTTAAGTCACATATAGTGCCTTGAATTTAATATTCGATATCTATGTCTTGGAACTATAAAAATTCTAAATTGAGAGTCTAGTTTTAATCTATGCTATTTTCAATCAAGACAATCAAATCAACTAGTTTTTTTTCAATAAAAAATTTAGTATTTAAAAATCATCTACGCACTTTTTTTTCTTGATTTATTTTTTTCTTAAAATAAGTGATTTGATGGTCTCGATTTAAAAAACAGATATTTATTTTAGTAAAAACATATAGAACTTATATGAACTGTGGACCATTTTGAATTTACTATCCAGCCTTTAAAAATTTTAATTTTACTATCAAATCTCTTCATTTTTTTTTTATTTGAGTTAGTCAACGATAATTTGACTTTAAATTTTAAGCTAATTTCCTACTCGAACGAATTTATAGTTACGAGAATCGCATAAAGTATACTAACTTAATCTGCACAGATAAGCGACGCATTCAAATTTTGAAGTCCAAGAGTCGTTGACAGACTCAAATTGAACAAATTGAAATTAAAATTTTTAAAATATTGGATAATCAATTCAAAATAATTCATAGTTTTGATAAGTTATGTACATTTATTTTTTTATTTTTTTATTTTTTTTTTTTGTCACGACCAAAAAGTAGAATAAATTCATGTAATTGCATTGGTTTTATATATGTGAATCAAACCTGCATGAGACAGACAAAATGAATGTAATAGAAACAAACGTAGCCGATGTTAATTTCATACTCCGAGATTCCGCCCAAGTGTTGCCCCACAAACTAAAATTCATAACAAATTAAATCCACAATAAATTCATTAAAAAATATATAAATATGCATAATGTTGGCTTAAAGGGACCAGCATCCTGCCCCGTGGCGGGAGGCTAGGTTGGGCCAAATCATATTCGAAATGGCGGGAGGCCGGATTGGGCCGAGTCATGTTTGAAGTGGCGTGAGGTTGGTCGGGTCGAATCAGAATTAAGACTCGTGGGCACTTGAGTCTGCACGCTTTAAGCGAATTGGTTGTATATTTTTAATAGCTCGGGCTTCTGGAATTAGTGGTTAGCGCCAACGATTCGATACTTGTTACATCTATACCTCTATACCTATATGAATTCTCATGGCTAAATTCTATGTGGAAGTATCTCCTTAGTTTGAGGGAGGTGGGGCCCTAAGCTATTTCTTCTCTTCTCTAAATAATTGCATTTAATCTATTCTTTCAAATGGCTCTTCGTTTTTCGTCGCATTTACTCGCATTTATTTACTCGCATTTACTTAGTTTTTAGTGGCCCTTGGCCTACCATCCATGAGAGGTTAGATCGGGAGATGTTGAAACAATGTTGAAACTGCATTTAGTATATTTTTTCAAATGGCTTTTCACTTTTCGTCGTATTTACTTACATTTACTTTTTTTTTAGTGGCCCTTGGCCTACCATCCATGAGAGATGAGATTGAAAATTTCTTGAAATAATTTACTTCGTATATAAAAATCATCACCCACCTCTCCACCTTCATCCAATCCTATCAATTTAAGATATTTTTCTTAATTAATTAATTTTAATGGCCGCACAAAACTAGGTACCATATTTCTTCCTTACCAAAATTTTCTTTTTCGTTTAATAGTTAAAATTGAGAAATTTGAGAATATTTGTTCTTTTTCTCTAAATAGGTATGCTTTTCCTTTTATGTATTATTTATTTTTTTGTTGTTGATTTTATATTATATATATGGAAGATATGTAATATTTGTACTTAAATTTATAATATATATAGTTATACGAAGGAGGTACTTTCCTCTCCTTTAATGGCCTCCGAGGACGAGAAGTATCGGCTAGGATTTAGAATTGCCGGGAAGGGGTTGAAAGCACTGTGGTATCTTACGAAATCGTCGGCATCGGTAGAAGATGACTAGACGAGGGTACAAAGGGATCCGATTTTTATGTAACAAATTTTCTTTTCATATATAATTTTTTCTGTCTTTCGTTGCTTTTCATTGAATTATAATTCCATTCTAAAAACTTCAATATATTTTTCATATTATTAAATTCAATCAAATATGATTATATCCTTCTATTTTTTTTATATTCTATATTTGTTTATTTAATTTATAAATTTTTACTAAAATATTTTTATCCGCTGCATCGCGCGGGTTCCTACACTATTAAATTATTATTATTATCACAATAACAAAATTGGGTGAAAAATAATAAAACTTATTATTTTCTTGTAAGAAAAACTAATAAATATCCCCATTTAATATCCCCATTATATACACGACAAATGCTGGGATGTCGCGATGATCTACTAAATCAACTAGAATTCAAACTTGGCTCGCTAGTTAGATCTCGCCTGAATTATAGCGTATCTTGAATTAGAATAGAAACTTGAACTTTCGAATTTTTGATATTATAAATGTTCAAAACTTAAAAATTTTAATTTTACTACCCGATATATTGAGTGTTTTAACATTTTCATGGATTTTTTTTTTTTTTAAATTTGTTGACATGGCCCATAAGAACAGTTCGGACTTAAACCTGGGATGTAAGATGTGATTATTGCTTACGAAAAATGAGGTCTTACCTAAATAAACCACAGAGGAGCGATTCTAAAACTATCTTCAGCGTTAGTCTCGGCTAGAGATGTCAATGGGTCGAATTCGGGGCGAATTTTTAAAAATTCGAATTCGAATCCGAATCCGAACCCGACGGATTTTAAAAATCCATATCCAAATCTGAACCCGACCAAAAATTCAAAACCCGAACCCAAACCCAAAAATTCAAACCCGAAATAATTATTATTTTTTCCAATATTTCAAAATATATTATATTAAATCTAAATTTTTAAAATAAAATTCAAATATAACATCAATTTTTTTTATATATATTATATATAATGCAAAATAAATTCGGATTCGGGTCGGGTTCGGGTTCGGGTTCGGATCGGGTACAGTCAAAATTCATATCCGAATCTATATCCGTCGGGTTTTTGTTTTTGATATCCATATCCGTTTAACATCGAATATATCCGTTCCATTCGGGTTCGACTTCGGATAAAATTTCGGATATCCGTACTCATTGACATCCCTAGTTTCCGCTTGCTTTTCCTGCGATCAGTAATGTAAGATAATTACTTGGCAATCAAAAAAAGGATTAAAAATATAGTTTTGAGCTCAATAGTATAAATCAATCGTTTATTATTATTATTATTATTTTTTACTATTTTACAGATTTTGTAAAGAATTTCTAATAAAAATATTAAATTCAAAAGTTTGAGAGGTAAAGTAAAACAAAATCTTCAGGTACAGTTAATTTTTTTTAGTAGATATTTTGCAAATTTAAAAAAAATTGAAACTTTTACAACAGTAAAGAGAAATAAATATTCAGATTAAAACTTTTAAAAAGCAAAAAAAAAAGGGTTTAGATATATAGAGCTTTTTCTCACAGCGCTTTAAGAAAAAAAAAAAAAAAAAACTGCGAACTGTGTCAAGGTGCCACGTGGCTTAAAGTAATGCCACTTGGAGATTCCACGGAGAGGCATCTGTAGCTCTCCGGAGGACACGTGGCGATTTTTTGCAGTGGGGCCCACGCTTGTCCAGCTGGTCCCTGTATTTGAACGAGCGCCAAGTGTACGGTGAGGGGAGTCGATAAAAATAAAAAAAAATTAAAAAAATAAATTAGAGTGTTTTGATAAATAGAAAAATCTATATACTACAAGCTTAATCTCAGTTTTTCTTTTTTATTTGATTTTATTTTTGAATTTTATGATTTGAATACTTTATTACTATTTAAGTAATTTTAGTCAACTAAATAGAATCGTGATGTACGAAAATAGAAATGAAACAGCGACCTAGATATAAATTATGACATTTAAAAAAAATTTGAGATCTCAAATGTTAAACCTGAGAGTTCGAGGACCAAAATAAAATATGAGTAAAAGTTCAGAGACCATTAGCGAAATTTACCATTTTAGCTCAAAAGAATCAAGGAAAATTTTCTATCTTAATTGAGCTCAAAAAAAAGAAAAAAGAAAAGAAAAACTAAACTATCACTCATATGCACCAATAGATTTGGAGAATAAATAAGCCATAATTTCACATTCATCAAACTGAATAAATTAAAATACAACACATAATACACTCAAAAAAAAATAAAATATATATATAAAATACAACAAACAAATAACGTACAAATACGGCAATATCATTGTTCACAAAAACTTAGCAAGAAGAGAATAATAAGTTCACTTCGATCATTCGTCGTATCATTTTCAAGGGAATTGATATTGCCAGAACTCTCTTTCTTAATATTCACAGAACAGATACATATTATCTAGAAAAAATTTCGATCTTTTTGTTCTGCGAATAGCAAAAAAGTATTCTGACGATATCAATTCTGATATTTCAATCCCAAACTCCTAATAAATTTCTCAACCAATGGGATTCTGAATAAAAGGAGACTATTAAGCATCAGCCTCCTTTTCTGGGGCAGCAGCTTCTGCTTCTGCTTCTTCCTTAACAGTGTGAGCTGCTGCTGCTTCTGCTGCTGCTGCTGCAGCTGATTGATCAGAACCCAGAAGCTGCTGCTCTTCTTTTACCGCGGCTTCAGACACTTCTTGCACGGATTTCGCTGCGTCGGCCGCCTCGGCTTCTGGTTTGGGTTCTTCTACAGCTTGTTCTTCGGTTTTAGGTTCCACCGCTTCTTTTGTTTCAACTTGCGGGGGTGTTACGGATTCCTCTATAACGTTCTTTTCGGTTTCTACGGGTGCAGTGCTCTCTTCTTCATTCTACAAAAAGAGAGTAAGAGCTTCAATGTATGTAACATTGTTCGAGTTTGTGGATGCCGAAAACAATGAAGAAACATGCATACTATCAATCAGAGCAGTGAATAAACTTGGATTTAAATCTAAACCATAGTTTGGCGTAAGAAGATGTGTAAGTGAAATAAGTTAAAGCATAGTTCGACATGAATACTAGGTGTGCTGTGTACACAGAGAAAGTAACAAAAATTCATTGTTTTTAATCAAGTGGAGCACAAGGCGAAATAGCCCTTAAAGGAAGCACATATATTAAAAAGAAGGTGGGCAAAGATGGTTGGGCTTTTGACACACAATTAGGCAGATAAAAGGCAATGAAGAGCTGGATACAAGGCATTATTAAACCCACAAAAGCATGCGACAAAAAAGGAACTCCTCAAGTACTACTGCATCAAAAAGAAAAATAAAAAAAATTATATATATGGTATCTTAATACCCAAGCTAAAGCAGGCGAATTCTTTATAACTTCAAATGGTCGCTTCTAATTAGTAGGGCCTGTGTATACTAATTAATCTGCCCCACAGGTATAGAAATATTGAATTACACTACTAACAAATGTTGTGCTAATTAACAAAACACTGTAAAAAATGTCGCGCCGTTGCATCGTAGTAAATGAGCAATTATCTTCTGAGGAAAGTAGTGTTCAGATGGGTTAATAAATACAACACCTGAAGCTTTTGAAACAAAAATGAACTTCAAAGTTTTCAATAGTACTGATCTTATGTTAGCATACATAATATGGAGGTCTTCAATTGATTCAAGCATGCAGTTCAGGGGGCCGAATAAATTTGCCAAAACACCAACAACGCATAGGGGACGCTTCGTGAAGAGCCCAAAGCAATTCCCTCGAAACTGATGGTCTCTAATTATTCGAAAAGAAAATATGGACTAAAAGAAGTAAATTTATTCCTCATTCAAGTGGCAAGCAAACAATATTATTATTGATAGATGGAATATGACAGCCAAAAGCAACAAAGCTTAGTTAGCTGGCTACTACTAAGTGTAATGAACAAAAACTTGACGGGGACCGTCCCTAATATAAGACCGTGTAATACGTCGTCATCGTATTATTGGCTCAGTTCTCTAAACAGTATGAATGATGGATCATTTGGACTCACATTAAGATGGTCCCAACCAAATATTTGTTCATGTCTAGCCAGGGGATCCTATGGAAACTTTATAATGGTGTTGATGTTGGGCTTCAAATGCACCTCTCTAATGCATAAGTATTCAAAAGAAATATAATGTGTCTAACTCATCATAAATAGAGGTGGGTCCAGAACGACCCGCCATTCTTTGTGACAACAAACCATGTTTCTGGCTTCGCAATTGGGACTCTAACAACCCATGTTACCTGTACTTGAAAGATGTGGCTGATCTTCTCCTATACATTGTCAATAAACTACGCACTACTGCTACCATTACTGTCGGATCGTTGGCGCTAACCATTAATCCCAAAAGCTCGAACTGTTAGAAATACGCAACCAATTCACTTAAAGCGTACAGACACAGCGCCCACGAATCTCGATTGTGATTCGGCCCAACCAGCCTCATGTCACTTTGAACATGACTAGGCCCAACCCAGCCTCACACCATTTTGAACGTGACTCGGCGCAACCTGGCCTCCTGCCACAGGGCAGAATGCTAGTCTATTTAAACCAACAATTACAACTACACTCTCTCCCTCTCCCCCCCTCCCACTCTCTCTCTTCACCATTTTCTCTCTCTCTCTCTCTCTCTCTCTCTCCCTCTCTTGCTCCCACAAGTGAACATGGGAGATGGTCCATAACCCAATTATAAATTTCCACCAAACCCAGAACCCATAAAAGATGTATTTTTTACTGTACATTCTTCTTTGTAATTAAAATATTCTTAGTTATGTGATTGGCCAGCTACCTATTACATACGCCAAAGCATTAAATTATACTATTGATTTCGCACATGGAGACAAGTTTTTACTTTAGTTTTTGACCCTTAATTTTTTTTTCCAACTGAGTCTACTACGCTATTTCTTATTTTAATTAAGTCTCTTCAATCAAATAGCTCATTAAATCAGACGAAAATGACCACAATGGGAATAACTTCAGAGACATTAAGAATCTGATAAAAATTTTAGAATACAAGTTAACATTTTTTTAAAAAAAAGATTGGAAACCAAATAATAAATTGTCCCTGTTTTTCAATAAAAAAAAAAAAAAAAAATCCTCCATTAACAAAGAGGATCACCTTTTGTTCTTCGCTCACTCATGCCGTAAAATTAAGAGCTTATATTTTGCTAACAAATTTGTCGAACAGTTCATGTAATTAAACGCAACACTACCATGCAAACAAATTTGAGAAGTTTGAGACTAAGTACACGATCTCGCTTCGCCTTCACCGTCTAAAATCATCACCAGCTTAGCATCTATCATAACACCATTAACAGCAAAATTAACGGGAGGAGAGATTAACTAGGAATCGGAGCTCACCTCCTTGAACAAGATCCCGAGCGATCTACGGCGATTCTCCTCCGTCGCCTCGGCTTCAGTCGCCTCCTCCTCCTCCTCCTCCTTCCCCGCTTTCTTCTCCCCCTCCTCCTCCGGCACCTGCGCCGGCGAGGGCTTCTCCTCCGGCGGCGGCGCCTCCCCCTCCGCCCCCGCCCCCGCGAGGTCCCTCGGCTTCGTCGCGCACCCTCCCATTGCTCTTCTCCCTCTTCCTCTTCCTCTCCCTCTCTCTCTCTCTCTCTCTCTCTTAGGGTTGGGGATCGAGGGTTCGGGGAATTTGGGGAGCGGGATTTTATAGAGGAGGCGCTGCAGCGCTTTTGTTCCGTTTCGACGTACCGTTCTGTAGCAGCGCATATTACGGCGTTCTCTCTCTCTCTCATCATTGTTTTTTGTTTTTTCAAATTTGTATATTTTTATTATATTTTGAAATGTGGAATATGAGTGTTAATTAAATATTTTTATTTTTCAATGTTATCTTTTAATAAGTGTACTAATTTGATCTACCCAGCTCCGAACTCTCCATCACAAAAAAAAAAAAATGGCAAACATGTCTAATGTTTTCGCTACATGTTTTATCTTTGACGAAATATTTTGAAACTGACTATAAAAGAGTTTAGATAATTCATTACATAATACTTTAAGTTTATACATTTTTATCAGTTGTTGAACATAAGATACACAGAAAAATTAAGAACTCTCCATCACAAAAAAAAAAAAATGGCAAACATGTCTAATGTTTTCGCTACATGTTTTATCTTTGACGAAATATTTTGAAACTGACTATAAAAGAGTTTAGATAATTCATTACATAATACTTTAAGTTTATACATTTTTATCAGTTGTTGAACATAAGATACACAGAAAAATTAATAAATTTGTAGGAATTTAAACGTGCAGAGAATTAATCCATGCACCGATCAGCATCTGCCACGTAAGGCCACCTTATTTTATTATGTGTTTATTTATTTTTATTTATCCCAGGAAAGGTTAAGGTTAAGGTTAAGGTTGGATGTAATAAAAGATTTGGAGATTCCTTTTGGTTTCTCTTTTGGGGAGAAATTTGGGAACACGGAGGGACGTTTTAAACTGTTGGGGGAGGAATGAGTTATGAATGGTTTGGTGATCCAATAACAACTTGGAAATTTTCTCAATATGGGTTGTCCTTTTCGTTACTATTTTAGAATAACCTTTCATAATAATAATTAAGGAGAGGAGGTGTCTTTGGGGCCCTCGTTCGATTCTTTGGAAAAAGGGTGTTTGGGGTTTTTTTTCCAAAATGTCATAAATAACTATATTTTAAAATAAGAAGTATAAAAAATAATCTTTTGTAGTTTTTTTAAAAAATAAAAAGTTTGTAAAATATAAATGAGGCTTTTCTATAAGATATGCAAAAAAATATTCTAAGAAGAACTACTTTTTTGAAAAATATTTTCAGCCAAAAGAATATTTTCTTTCTCTTTTTTTTTGGGAACACACAAAACAACCCCTAAAAATTTGTGAATGCACATAAATTTCTTTTGGCTTATTTTCAGTATCGGAGTTGGCTCTAAAATTTACTTTCTTAATCCACCCTTCCCACAGTTTGCTTATTTTAATTTAATTATTTGTGAATCAATGAAGCAATAAATAATAAATAGTGTTTATGCTGCTGATCTGTTTTTACATGAGCCCCACCAATAAATATAATTATATTTTTCCACAGAAAAAGAAAAAAATGGTTTCTGTGGACTTTACGTGGAACAAAAAACCACCTCAAGAATTTTGGAGAGAGGTTTCCATATGCAGGTGGAAGAATAATTGAAGGACAAAAATTTAATTTTAAAAAAAGGGGGAAAAAATTTGAACAATAAATGGCCCATATGCAGGTGGAAGTACAATTGAAGACAAATTTAATTTAATAAAAGAGAAAAAAATTGAACAATAAATGATGGGTTCAGTTCTGATTCAAAACTGTGTTTTTCCCCCCTATATATGCAAAAAATAAAAAAAAAAAAAAAAAAAAAAAAAAAACGTCACCATAAAAGAATTACTGTAAGACGACGCGAAAAAGAACACAAAAATCCAACAAAAAGAAAGAAAAAACAGATCACTTTCACCGATTTATTTGTCCTAAAACCACTACAAAATAGATAAGAAAACCAACTCAGAAGATGCATTAAAAATATAACATACAAGCAATGACTTTCCAAATAAGAGATGAGTTTTCCGGTGCAGAAAAGGAAAAAAAGTATTAGACAACAAATCATTACAAATTCTCTGGCACAGAGCCTGAGCTCGGTGTATGCGAAAACTATATCACCAAAAGTCTCTTAACACGAAAATATACAAGTAGACGGCCTCCGCGGCATTTTGACTCATATGAACATCTTATAACAGCACACAAAGAATGGCCCAAAATTCATAGGGAAATATACAGGAAATAAGGAACTAGCAATCACAATAACAGGACAACATACAACTAGATGCGCAAAACTAATCAAAAGGGGGGATATTTCTCAATCCGGTTACGAACTCACCTTCTTCTTCGGGATACTACGGGAGAACTTACACCGGTCTGCTGCTTCCTGAAGCTCGGGGAGGAAACCGTTCCTTGGAACGAAGAGTAAACCGCTGGTTTTGGGGCAGGCGGTGGCGGCGCTGGCGCTACGGCTGTTGGCTGAAGTGACGACTCCATGAAGCATGCTATGTTCAGGCGCGTCCTCTCTAACTCCCCTTCGAGTAGATCATTGCTGTATTGCTGGGCAAGTGCCTGGAAAGAGAAAATGAGAATGAGCATTTAAATAATTAGAGATAATGTATGGATAGGCCTTGCACTTTTGCAACATTGCAGCTTTAGTTCATGAGCTGGTCGCTTAAACATTGTAGCACTTGAACTCCCACAATTCGCACTTCTCACCTCTGACTCCCTCAAGTAATCAACACTCGACGAGTCATGAGCTCTACACACGACACATCCCATATAATGACAATTTTGCCTCTTTTCATGTGAACTTGACTAGCTGTTTCATTTCATTTGGTACAGAGGTAAAATGGTCATCTTACAGGATGGGTCAAGGGGTTAAATGTAAACCAAGTGACTTAACAGATGTTGGATGACGTAGAGAGGAACGGATGCAACTGCAATATGCAGGATAGTTCAGGTATTGAATTGATCAAGTTGAAAGTTCGGGAATTAGGTTGCAACAATGCCAAAGTACAGGTACTTATTGCACATTTTACCCATCTAGAAACAGCATAGTTCTCCTTACGCCGAAGCCAACTATAGAGCATTTTGAAATGGCTATCAGAACTTTGAACTTCTTGACTGTGCTACCTAACATCTCATTAATTTTGATTTCAGAAAAACCTGTCAAGTCCTGTCAGAACTTAAAACTGTTCTGTCAGAAACCTACATAATATTCTGTTAATCACAAAACAATCTGTTAAAATGATACAGACCTTTTAAGCTCTGACAGAGAGGCAGTTAAATCAAATACACTTAGAACTTTTTAAGTTGAGGGACCTATTTCAAAATTCGTTAGAGTTCGGCAAAGGTGCATACATTTTTAGCAAATATTAAGTTGCAAGTTAATCTATTGCATGAAATAAGATCTTACTAGCAAATCATCAGGGGATACGGTTGGCTTATCATCTATTATGGCATCTTCGCTGCCACGAGTCGGACGGCGGTGGTGTCCCGGGTTCTCAGAAGACTCAGAAACACTCTCACAAGCTTTCTCTAACAGAAGTCCTTGCAAGGACTTCAAAGCTCCGTGCGCGTCAGGCGAGAAGTATGTGTGCAGTACAGTTTCAAAATATTCAAGCTGCAGATTGGAAAGCAACAAATTCAGAAATATAACTAAGTCTGTTGAATTTTTTGATATATGGCAAGAATATAGCGTAAAGAAAATGAATAATGAATAAGTGGAAGAAAAGTATGACTACAATAGAGAGAGCCACCCTCAGTAATCAACCCCTGATTTGTTAGAAAATCTGCATTTTATCCTATAGGGTTGAAGTGCTAATATTTCGTAAATCTAGGGGTTATTCATAGATTTTGATCACCACAAAACTCATATAGATAAGAGAGCAATATGCATTATAACCAAACTCTACACAAGATTGAGATTACCTCAAGCATGAGCTGACAGAAGCCATTGGCATCAAGCGACTTGAGATCTTTATTCTTGTTTTCGTGGAAAAGGCTGAGGAAAGTATCAATTAAGCCCTCTACCAAAATTCCTAGTGTCTTCTCCAGCAAAGGCTTGGCACCAGAATAGACCTGGATTACGAAGAGAAAAAATTTGACACGCTTTCTAGATCGAGGATTTATTTAACAAAACAAAACACTTAGCCAGCATTAACTTGGTCAAACATCCCACATCTGCATTGTTTCTTTGCATATTCCAACTACGCACAAAAAATAGGTATTCCACATCACCCCTGAATACCTTGGTTATTTGTGTGCATGACGGAGTATGCATGCAAAAGAATTTTCACACATATACGCCTAGCAGGGCATGAATTTAGATAAATACCAACTTTGCAGTATATTCATGCAGTTTCACATACTTTGTAGGGTTATATGAGCAAAAAACTCGCTGCACTCTTTTGTTACTAAAGATCCATACATGCCTGTTGTAGGGTTATATGAGCAAAAAACTCACCGCACTCTTTTGTTACTAAAGATCCATACATGTCCGTGGGTTTTGTTTATCTTTTTCAGCACGAATTACTTGGCAATATTGAGGATCACAAAAGTGAGAACAAAGTTTAATGACAAAGATTTGCAACCACAAGGAGAGAGATGTAAGCAAACACCTCTGCGTGCGCGGCTACAAGAATGTGCAATAAGTCAATAGTTGCATCTCGAATACCCTGCAACAGGAAGCATGATTAGCATTATTTGAATAAGCATATCTCAATATAACCGCGTACGATATTCTCTAACTCCAATTTTTACCTTCACTGCAGGTGCACCTCCCCACTGAATTCCAGAATCCAACAGATAGTTCAAAGCAGCATTTCTAATCAAGTTTGACTAAATGACAAAACATAATGTCAGCTACTAAGACGAAAAAAAAGGGAAAAAAAGAAAATCAATATCGTAGGAGTCAAGCGATAATGTCTAGACAATATTTTAAGTTAGAACTGTCATTTTTCTTTTAAGTTTCTCCAAGCCCTTTTCATGCATTTTCTAGTTGATTACAGAAACATTTTACAATCATATAAAAGCTAAGAGTGGAAAACTTTTCTATGGGTGTGAAAAGAGAGAACTGAGTGCAACTCAGAATTTCTGTATTGAAAAAGAAAAACCACTAATTTTAGCTTTTCAACATCATATACTGAATCTATAATGCACCATACCTTTGCAAATGTATACTGTTCAAGAACTTTTTCTTCTAATGCTGAAAAAGATGAGACTAAGTCTCGCATATCAGCATTCTGTTCATCTTTATCCCTGTAAAAGGAAAAACTATACCATCAAGAGAATAAACATTGAACCGGTATTAATTCTTGTGAAATGCTTTCACAAAGCTAAAACACGAATAAGAAAGAATAACCTTCGCAACACACAGAGTTAGTTGCTATATATCTTTGATGAAACTGCAAATTTTAAATAAGTTTCGAGTGCAAAAATTTACTTCTCAGAAATAAAGACTTGGATGAACAGAGACATTTTTTTCCGTTTAGCTACAGAAAGAGTTATGAAGGGGAGGAAAGATAAAAAGTATGAACTAACAATAAACTAATAAAGACATCATCAGATCAGGACAACTTAGATACAGCAATGACATACCTATACTGCAGCCATATGTGCTTGTACTTGTTATACAAGCCATGAGAAAGCTCGTCTTTGCAAAAACCAATGTTACTCAAAACAATTAATAGCTTTTTATGGGCAGCAGCAGCAGCACCACCACCACCAACTTGGAAAGCAGAAGATTCCCTATCCAGATGTAGATACCCATTTTGCAAGTGATTATTTTCCTTAATTGATCTACTTTGAGATAGTTCACCTCCAAAACGTTCGAGATAACCTACGAGGAAAAGAATTGCTTAGAAAAGAGGCAATGCAATAATTGTGAAAGACCTAGTTACTACTGTGTCAGTAAGTAATTTACCTGCAAAATCAAGGAAAGAGTTGAGAAATGCAAGTCTAACTGATTCTTGAATTTCATGTAGTTGTTCCGGAGCATCATATGACTTTGATGCTTCACTCCTCAAATTCTGAATCAAACTAGATAAAGAAATAATTTGCACATCAAGATCTTTTAAGTCAGAGTATTTGCCATAGAGTGAAAGAATTAATTGGTAGCCTGCTAGTTTACTAAGATATAATACTGCTTTGGATTTTGATCTAACTTTTGAAGAGAGCCAAATATATTGCTTGTAAACAGCAGAATTACAGGACAAGATCACCCGTTGAAAGATAGACATCTGTAATACACATCACAAATACTCAAATTTTTAACTAGATCATAAAATGATTTTAACTAGATCATAAAATGAATATAGGTATGACATATAAGAACATTGTAATTTAAAGATCCAATGTATTATTCCCCGAAATAAGAAAAGCTCAGAAAAGATTATGAACCAACATTTATGCACGGGAAAGACTTTCACCACGTGAAGTAACAAGTACACTATGACTTCATGGACGTAAAGAGAACGAGAGACTATAAAGTAACTCAGGCATACACAGTAAAAGAGAAGAAAATAATGTACAAAAGAGAAAAATGGATAAAATACAGTTAAAATGCATAAAAAGAAGAGCCAACTTACAGATCAATCCGGTCCATAGCAGAAATTGTCATGTCCCGAAATGCCAAGGGCAAGTAAGAAATTGCATATGGAGACTTGTTTCTCTCTATCGTTGACAAAGTAATCCACATCTCATCTTTGGATATCTCCTTAGTAGTGGCTCTCGTCCATGAGCAAAGTCGTAGTATGTAAATCTTTGTCATTTCAAATTGGAGTGCCCGCAACGTTTTCACTGGAAAAAAAAAAAAAATCATAAAATAACAAGATTGTAAGAAAAGATGTTTATGTATCAGTAAATTTATGTTTTTGTGAATTGGCCAAAGTACCAGCAATTGAAGGAGAGGAATCTTTCCCTTCAAGGGCATGACATGCTTTGACTATTTCTTTTATAGCATCGCCCATGTATGAATGAAGAATGTTTAATTCTTCAAAATCACGAAATGTATTCTGGACCTGCCATTAGACGGAAAGAAATTATCTGCTTAGGATTGAGAAAAACTAAAATCAAGAATGGAGTAGAAGAGGATAACTTGTAGTTTTCAAAGTACTGCATATTGAGAACATTAAGTTATACCTTCGCCTCAAATGCTGATATGGTGCCATGAACCATATTCGCAACTTCTTCGACGGTATGATTTGAATACTTTGCCTCACCAACTTTATCGTCATTCTTATTTCCAGTCGATTTTGTGCTTGTCTCAGAATCAAGAAGCACATTTCCGGAAGTTGCCTACAGAAAAAAGGCAGTGTGAGAACATCTATGAGCAAATTCGCTTTGACTTTTCTCATTCCAAAAGAGTCAATTTTTATATTATATATTCTTTGAGCATCTCAGACACTCCATATGCCATTACATCTACTTATCTATACCGTACAGATGTTACAAACTCAGACTCAACAAACTTTTGGTCCATCAAAAGCTTTCTGGAAGCAAACCGTTTGCCACTTGCTTCTTGAGCAGATAAATTGTTCTAGAAGCCAAGAGAAAACAGGCATTATCATATTGATAAAACATAAAATTATGCGAGAAGGCCATACAACGATGATGAAAATTGTTGGATATGACTCGAAATTGATAATCGAATTCAGTTTTGGACTTTGACTCGCCGACGGCTTCGCGGTGCGACCAAATTGGAAATTAAATTGTGGAGGAAAAATGAATGTCTGTGGTGGGTAGCGGAGGGCTCGGGCCGAGTATATGGCAATCACGGAGGCTGTGAAGGAAGGTATTTGGTTAAGAGGCCTATTTGGTGAATTAAGTGGAGGCAGTCAGAAACTAACAGTATTTTGCGACAGTCAAAGCGCTATTTATCTCACGAAGGATCGAATGTTTCACGAGAGAACAAAGCATATTGACATCAAGTATCATTTTATTCGTGAAATTCTTACTCAAGGTGATATTGCAGTGAAGAAGATCAACACTTTAGAAAATCCTGCCGATATGTTGACGAAGCCTCTTATTCCTCACAAGTTCAAGCATTGCTTGGACTTGATCAGTATTAACAGTTGAGTGGACCGCCCTTAGGGGCTTGTGGAGAAGGTGGAGAGTTATGTTTGCTGCTTCATTCAAAGGGAATTTCTCGTCAAGGTGGAGATTTGTTGGATATGACTCGAAATTGATAATCGAATTCAGTTTTGGACTTCGACTCGCCGACGGCTTCGCGGTGCGACCAAATTGGAAATTAAATTGTGGAGGAAAAATGGTTGTACGAACATTGTATTCCCTTTTCTCGATAGTGAAGCTCTCTCCTCCCTCGCCCGTGGTTTTTTCCTTGCAAAGGGTTTTCCACGTAAATCTGTGTGTTATTTATTTTTTCTGCTTGTGGTTTGTGTATTTCGTGTTCGCCGTTTTCGTTTCTGTTTGTGCGCTCGTCGTAACAAAAATGAATCAATGCCAGAAGCTATTACTTACAGATCAGATGCATATGATCTGATTCAATTTCCAAGATGTATTCATAGATCAATGAAACAGTAGTAAATCCCAAATAAAGATAGGTAATTCTGTAAATTCACACCTTTGCAAACTTTCCACTGAACACAGATAAAGCTAATCTCCAGAAGGCCGGAATATGCTGGATAACTACCGCAGTTAACCTGCGAATATAGCTACCCCTTAAAGCATCTGCTTCCTCGCCCATGAAATTTGCAGGCTGTGGCTCCATTTGAACAGAATCACCAATAGATGAATCCACTTCCAGCTGAACAAAACAGATTCACAATTTACTAAATGTCCGAGTGAAAAAAACGGAACGGTAAAAGAAGTAGAGATAGTGTATATGTAACCTTACAAAATTATGTATTTACACAAAAATCCATTAAAATTGGGAATTTCACATATGCCCTTCAAAAACTTAATTTCCTACATGAATATGTTTATACTTGAAAAATGTCCCACTTCAAAAAAAGTCTTTTCTCTGTTAATTGGATGACTCTCAACTTAAAATAAGGGTATTATTTGAATTGCACTTAGGAGGGGTATATACACAAAATCAGAATCTAGAGGGGTATACGTGAAAGTAGAAGAATTTTCAGGGACATATATGTAAAAGCCCTAAAAACTTACTGGCAGCAGGGCTACTGTGTGACATGACGTCCAAATAAGCAAAGGTAGAAGCAATTATCAAGCACAATATGCAACACCTTGCTATTTTCGATACTCTTTTTCTCATAGTCAGCCTTATTTATCTTTAAATAGAAAAATAAAGAAATTACAATAAATCCAAGCCCAAGAAATAAAGCACTTACTGATCTATTAGAGTCTTGCTGGAGTTGCCTCCACCTCGCATCAGATTGAAGTTTTTCTCGGATCTGATTTTGCAGATGCTCCATCCTTGCCTCATGATCTAATGTGCACTTTTCCAACAAAAGTCTGATCCTACGATTCTGATGAAAGAAGATGATGCCAAGAATACTTGGTTAAAAACCACTCAATATTAACTAATGCACAACAAACTTAAAAGATGATGAATAAATTAGCTGTATACCTGTATATTAAGAAAATGCCACACAGGATCTGAGTCAGGTTCCAACTCCAACAACAGCCTAACAATGTTCTCCAGCTGAAGATGACCACATTATAGTTAACTAAGTGTGAAATCCTCAAATATAACGCAAGAAGCAAAGTTACGCCTTAGCCTTAACAAGAAAAATAACACAAAGAACTACTTCTCAAGTTGGCACATCTCGAATTCTTATTAATTTTTTTATAGAACGTCAACACTGAATTATGTCTTCTCAACAAAAATGAAAAAATATTAGATTTTACTTACATAAGCTAGGTCAAGTTGTGGATCTTCCATTGATTTATAAAGCATACCCCGGAACTCCTGCATTACTTTTTCCACCTCTTCAAGGACACGTTTCAGTATGCCAACCTGCAAGTTTTTTAAAGCAACATAAACAGACTGACTAGAACAGAACAAGAATATGGACAACAGTGATAATCAATCCAGAATCACAAGATTGTTCTAGTCCTCAAAAGAGCATAAACTAAGAAGGGGGACAAGTGGGTATGCATAAATTTAGAGTGCAAATAGAACACAAACTAGTGAAATTGACGTACATGAGAAGGAAGAACAATGGACTTTGCTTTCCGGTATTCTCTAACAGCTAGATCGTATTCTCCTTTTCTGATGCTCCCACGAATTAAACTGGGTAGATTAAATAGTGTTCGGAACCTCTGAAGCATTCCTTGAACAGATCTAATTTTCTCAGCTTGAACCTGAATTATCAAGTTTAGCACACTCAGCCAGCTATGATTTAACTGCAATATTTACAAGTTAGAAACTTAGCTTTTCCCAAACAAGTAATAAATCCTCTACCTGCCTCTCAAACAATGGCTGAAATGCACGATTAGCCACAGAACTGATTTTTTGTGTGACTTCATACAAGTGAGCAGTGCCTGCACCCTCGGGATCTTCCTCTATCAGCCTCAATTTTGACTCAATATCTACAAGATCACATAGATAGCGTCTTACAGAATACGAAAGGAAATGCTATGTAATATGAACCTAGGGAAACACAGACATCAACCAGCAATGGAAATTCATCGTAAATTACAAATGTTGAAAGGATAAGGCAGGCTCAGAAAAATAATTGCAAGAAACGTAACATGTGCTGAATAAAACATACCATCAATTGTAGTTTTGCAAGAAACAAAGCAATCAAAATTCTCTTTCACTAGTTGTTTTTTCTGCTGTGTCCTTCCTTTTAGATCAGTCTTCAGAGTAAGAGCTCCGGATTCTAAATCAGCAGCACTCGTCTGTTGGTGGACCCGTGAAAGGAAAACCTTGGGATCAAAATTTGGAGAAGAGTATATTACTTTCTCTGCAAAAGTAAATTGAACTCCAATGAAAAATCATGAAGGCCAATTTGAAATCATAGACAGAATGACTTAGTGACCAGTTAGATAAGAGCATAACACCTGACAAAGTCAATTAAACATGTCATGTTCATTTGCAGTAGAAAAAAGAATGGTTAGATATCACAGGGACTACAACCATTTTGAAACTGATCAATTCCAGGTGCCTCAAAAAAGGCTAAAAGAAACAGTAAAATAACATGTAAAATGCCAATTCTAATAAACTGAGCACACCCTCAAATTCTTTTCAAAATTTTCTGTGGCCACAACTGACAGAGTCTCACTTTGCCATCCTTCATTTTGGGGGTGCACAAAAAATGTCTACTGCTGTAGATTAGACAACAGAACTTAGAATCTATTAGCAGAAGACTTCTAAAATGGCAAACAGAGGTCAACCGAAACAATATAAGCCTGATGAGTCCAAGAAGAATATGTAATCTGGAAAATCACTACGGTACCGCAGAGAAAAACTGGATTATTTTCTTACTGGTGAGAAACAAAGTAACAAGGTTAAGAAAGAAGAAGTGGAGAACATTATTGTTGTTAAAACTGTTGAAGCGACATTAAAGCATCTCAGAAAGAAAAATAGCAGATTAATGCAAACATAGACATAGAAGAATCATTCACTCTCATATACACAACTACATGACTTGCAACTTCAAACCATTAGCAGTAACATTTAATTTGAATGAATTCTCTAGAAACAAGTCCAAGTTGTGATATTTACTCAATACTTGGCAACATTGAGAAAAAACCAACAAATGTGCCACAATGACCATGTAAACATGATAAATAAGGAGCTTTAAAGCACAAAAAAGACACCATTATCTTTCAAGACTGAAGAGACCTGATTAGAATCAAATCCAGCATACCTCTTGTAGCGGGATCCAAAGCATCTGACTTCTCTCGTGATATTGGAGAGCTGACTGAAGCATCAGTGATTAGTCTCAAGGACTTGTTATCTATCACCCTGCAAGCATAATAAGGATGTTTCAATAAAGAAGAAGAATGAGAACAACCTAAAATAGTTGCAGATAATATAGAGTTAAATTACTTCAATAAATTTACTTAAAAAATCACAATCGAAATTCATATGATAAAGGTCAAAGAGGATAAAATGATAGATATGGAAAATAAACAAGACTTCGATGAAATTCTTATTAGCGTAAATTAGAACCAAATATCAAAAATCAGGAGAAAGGGCATGGAAGGAGGGCTTTGTTGAATATATGAATGAACATAGAAAAGTAATGTAGAAAATAAAGTAAATTTGACAATGAAAATATAGTAGCTGAAAGTTTAATAAACAGGGGAAGCCAAAGCAAGAAGCTAGCAGCGATAGATCATATTACCCTAGTCCAAGTGGATCTAAGACTTCCACCCCTCTAGGCAAAGACTGTATACTAGTAAGACCCTTGAGAGCCAGGGCTACTGTTTTCGGCTCGAGGACTTGAGCACCAGGTGCTGCCCTTGTATCACGCATTTCTCGAACTCTGCGAGCGAGCTGAAGATAGGAAAAATGAAAGAAAATAAAATTCGTTCATTTCCAAGTAGGGAAAAAAAAACCAGGTACAAGAATTAAGAGTTATGAAGTTATTAGAAAAGTTGAGCAGGGGAAATGGGAAGAGGGTCCAAACAATATTATATGCAGGATAAAACATTAAATAGCTATTTGAGAACATTAATATGTTAAGATGGCACATAGAAGAGAATGAATAACACATCCCATTTTCTAGATATAAGACTCACATGGCAAATTATAATTGGTCTTGCATAGGTTGCCCAAAGTTTCCACGAGAAACACATAAAGTAAAGCCCAGTTATGGTTGTTACTGTTGCAGACTTTGTTCCAGCATCTACCTAAGTAGGCATCTCACCAATAACACTACACTAGCTTCAACAGACTCATTATGAGTTTTAGCTGCTGAGACAAAGGATCTTAAATCCTTGCAAAGGATAGAAATCAAATCAACTAGACCAGTTTTACTATACAATAAATGCTTAATATAATCACAAGTTCTAAACACGAAAATTGAATATGCTTCAATATGGCACTAGATATATTTTCCTTCCACCATTCATCAACAATTTCTTACATCAACAAAATTTTAAGCCATAGGGGTAATAGGTCCTTATTGTTTCCTTCCCATCCTTCTGCATTACTGAACTACGTGCTAGTGCTCTTATTGCTGAAGCCATCTTCTAAATAGGACTGCAAGCTCCAGAAAAGGCATTCAAAACTCTGGCACCTGACACTTGAGTGTCTTTAAGCTTGTTCACGCAATTAGCTTTATCAGGTGGATTTCGGTTAAAATATTGATAGCGCCAACTCGTTGTTAGCACTATATTTTTAACAATAGGTCGTCAAACTGACTGTTAACACTGTTAAACACGATATAAAGTAAGTATATAGGCGCTAAACTTCAAGATTTTGCTACATCATCTACCGGATGATCGACTTTTCTCAAAATTTATTTTCATAACGGTCCAGGCATTTATTCATTCTACTATCCTGGAGAATCCAAATTAGCTGAAATTTGATTGGAAAATATCTAGAACTATCCAGATCAAGATAGACATTTGACCTTAAATTGAAGAATCCAATCTTCTGTTTACAACATTGTTCGATCTCCACCATAAACTTGACGCACTTGAAGATAATTTTCCAAAATCATGAAATTTGCAGCATTGACTGCCAATTTGATTGGCCTATCATCGAACATCTTGAGGATGGCTATCAGTAGTATGCTAGCTCAACTTATATCGCACAGTACTGTAACCACAGTTGCAGTTTTTGTAGATCACTTTCAATTACATCTACTTCACCTCTTCCATCGTTTTTTTTCCCGTGAAGTTGATCGTTTCCATTTTATATGCAGCTTAAAAGGCTTATGATCTAGCTAAATAAAAACGTTGACAGGCAAAAGACAAATAGAGCAACCTGATAAATACAAACGTTGAAATCAGAGGAATTATACTGGATATATCTGCATTTAAACAAATTTGGGGCTAAAATCAGCAGAAACCGTAAGAGAGAAGTAACTTCGGAGCAAAATTGAAACATAAATGTTCCTACCTCGGCCTCATCGACCTTCTTCCAGCTCCTCGGCTCGTCATCATCCCACCCGAGATCCCCGTCGTCCCTGGACCCCCTCCGATCCCCTCCCGCGGCCCGATTCCGCGGCGGCGGCGCCCGATCCTTAGCCGAATCCTCGTCCCCGGACGAGATGCTCAGCAATTCGACCTCGGAATCGTCGTCGTCGTCGGCGCCGCCGCGGCTCGGGTTCCTCGCCTTCGCCGGGGCCGGATTGGGCCTGGGGGCGGCTCTAGGGTTAGGGCTCGGACCACGGCGGTCCCTCGCGGAGGAGGAGGACGGCGGCGGCGGCGGCTGCTGGACGAGGTTGACGACGGGCCTCGCCGACGCCCTGGGGGGCTTCTGGTAGCTGAGATCGCGCTCCGCTTGCTCCTTAAGCGCGATCTGGAGAAGCTCGTCCTCGTCAATGTCGCTACCGCTCGACATCGCTCGCTACTTCTTCTTCCTCTCCTCTCTCTCTCTCTCTCTATATATATTTTTTTGTTTTTGTTTTTTATTATGCGAGCTCAGATCTGATGGAGGAAGAAGACGATTAGAAATGGAAAAGAAGGGTCGGGTCGGTTTTATACGGTGGCTCGGCGTGGTTCGACCCGGAACGCGGAGCGGACCGGGTCGACGCGGCAATAAAGATGAGCCGGGGCGGTTTGAGTTGGGTTCTAGCTTAACGGGTCTTTACTTGGGCTACTTAAAATGTGGATCCTAAGTCCATTTTGGCCCAATATAAGACTATGTTTGGTTCTCCATTCCAGCTAAGGGTGTGTTTGATTCCTCATAAAATTATCTTGAAAAAAAAAAAAAATCATTGAAAAAATAAGGTTCCCGTGTTTGCTTGCTCGTGAAATTTTTTTCGTTTTTTTATGAATCGAAAGGAGCGGAAAACGAAAACGAATGCCCGAGAAAACGCGGCCTTGGAAGGGGAGGGGGCAGCGGGCACGCGGTACCTCGTGTGGACCACGAGAGAGAGGTCCAAGTGTGTGTGTATATATATATAGTCCAAGTAGCACGGAGGCCTCCGTGCTATCAAGTTGTTTTTAATAATATGATTTTCAAATCGCGGCCCGGAGAGGGAGGTGACCGGATCGAGTTTGGTTGGAGAGAAAGAGTGCAAAGAAATAGTGCAACGAGGAGAAATAGTGCAACGAGGAAGAAGAAGAGAAAAAATGGTGTAAATTTTTCTAAATAGTGTAACGTTGGCCTAAAGAGTGCAACTCTCTTTTCAAAGAGTGTAATTTCTGTCTCAAATAGTGCAACTTTTATTTAAAATAATGCAAATTTTTTTTAAACGGTGCAATTTTATTTTAACAGTGTAATTTCTTCTTTTTCTTTCTTTTTATATGATTTTTAGTCTTTTTTTGTAGGAAAAAATATTATTTTTATTTTTATTTTTTATTTTTTTTCTCTTTATAATTTTTTTTTTCACGATTCATCCATCGTCGGAGTGAAACTATATTTTTTTCTCCTCTCTCGCCGGCGTGCTTCTCGGCCCCAAGAAGCACTTCTTTTTCGTCGCCGGCGACGGCGGTGGGGACGGCAGGTGGAGGAGGATCGGAGAAGGGGAAAAAAAATCGCGGCGCGGTGCGGCCTCGGCGGGGTCGGAGGCGAGGAGGGCGAGGGTGCGCGGGCGTGAGGGGCAGAGGCGAGGCGGGCGAAAAAAGAGGAGAGAGAAAAAGTAACAAAAATATTTTTGTCAGTTTGCTGAAAATCCGGACTGAATCTGCAAAATCAAAAAAAGCGACCCAATTTTGCAAAAGCCCAAAACTAGTGGATTTTTTATGCAAATTGGCTTAACTTTTTTTTTTCCTTCAACCAAATAACCGCAACGGACTAAAAAAAATTTCCCTACAAATCAAATACTAGAGAGCGTAAAATTTATTTTTCTCCAAAAAAAATTTTTACCGAATTTTTTTTCTTCAGAGTTTTACGTGAAACCAAATACACCCTAAGGACGTGCTTGTTTCGCCAGATCTCCTACGCAAAAATTACTCACATCATCAATCTGCAGAAGTTTGGACACAATTGGTGAAGTCAGATACCAGACACGAAAAGCGATTGGATGCGTACAGAGTATTAGAGACAGCCTCGGTTCGGTGCACAACACGAAATCGTGATCTCATCCCCTACTAAGAGGAAGTCGAGACCAGAGACATGTTTATTTCACCGAAGATAAAATTCAAATTAAAATATACTTTCAGGTGAATTAAAGTTTAAAAAAAAGTTACTTTTTTTCTGTCATTTGTTTGTATATTTGTAGAACTAATTTTTTTTAATTTTACTGCTTGTTTCGCAGAAAATGAATAATATTAAAGCTAGAGATATAAGAAATAAATTAATATATTTCATTATTTTTTTTTGTGATTAACTTTGATTTGGGGTGGATCAAAATCAGTTATGCTATTTTAGAAAATTTAAATGTCAGCTGAAGATGAACAACAAAATAAATATTTATGATCGAAAATCACTTTATCTCTTCAAAACCTACAGCCAGAGCTCACAGTTTTCAACCTCTTGCAACCAACACGCCATATTTCTACAATTAACTAACATTATCCATAATTTTTTTAAAAATAATTTTTCTACTATTTTTCTCTCAAAAAAAAAAAAAAATTAGTTTCTTGGAGTTTGAAAATTTTCATTCTTCATTGACTCAGTCCAGGTAATAATTCTCTCTTGTAAACCAATTAGATCATGTTCAACATAAACACACAATTATTTTATTAAGCCCCAATTAAGACCAACAAATTAAAAAATTATTTCTTTTGCCTCTTCCCATTTCCCTCTCTTTATAGAACCAATAAAATTAAAACATAAAAACCCTCTCGTTTAAGATTTATGCATTTCCATACATTTTTAACCAAGTAAAATAACCACACACTCCAAAAGAGATTACACAAATATATCATGTGTTTGAGCACATTTGTAAAATTCGCACATACACCACTGCAAATAAATGCAAGCACAAAATTTGCAAAAACACCCATTGGGTATTTTTCCAGGGATATTCATGCAAAAAACACACATAAAATCTCGAATAAGAGAGTAATAAGAGAGGAGCATCCATTTTAATCTAATAATTCCATCATTTTCCATTTAAGGAAACAACACCAAACACCCGAAACCATTTCCCTCCCCTACATTAACACACCACGAAACCAAAGAAAACAAAACCCTAACCCTAAAATCGAAAACCACCTACCGCCATTACCGACGACGACGATCTCAAGCTCGCTCGCCGCGGATCCTGCGGGCGAGCTGGATGTCCTTGGGCATGATGGTGACGCGCTTGGCGTGGATGGCGCAGAGGTTGGTGTCCTCGAAGAGGCCGACGAGGTAGGCCTCCGCGGCCTCCTGGAGCGCGGCGACGGCCGAGCTCTGGAAGCGGAGATCGGTCTTGAAGTCCTGGGCGATCTCGCGGACGAGGCGCTGGAACGGGAGCTTGCGGATGAGGAGCTCCGTGCTCTTCTGGTACTTGCGGATCTCGCGGAGCGCCACCGTCCCGGGCCGGAACCGGTGCGGCTTCTTCACCCCGCCCGTCGCCGGCGCCGATTTCCGCGCCGCCTTCGTCGCCAGCTGCTTCCGCGGCGCCTTCCCCCCCGTCGACTTCCTCGCCGTTTGCTTCGTTCTCGCCATTGGAGCAGCACAGGAGAAGTAGAAGATGATGAGGTTAGGGTTAGGGTTAGGGTTTTCGAGTTGGGGAGTAGAGTGGTGGGAATTGGGGGGGAGGAGGGGGTATTTGTAGGGAGGGGAATGGTGAGTGGCGGGGGACGAGTTTTTGAAATAAGAGAAATTTGGCGCTGCGTCGAAAATTGGGAGGGAAATTTGGAGCGTTGGATTGGAATAAATCGGACGGTTGAGACGTCGTTTGAAGAACGCACACGGATCGCGATCTCGGGTTGGTTTTTCTCTCCTATTACTTTCCTTTGGTGTTACCAGCTTCGAGAAATTGTCTGCTGGACCGGGTTCACAATGAACCCGCTGGTGGAAAACGCAATCTTAAGGACTGAGATGGAATGGACGGCTAAGATGATGCGGTGCATGGAATGACGTGGTGCACTAGAATTTAGATTTAATTTCCTTCTAGGTTTAGCCCAGCCCAATAAATATATGGGCCGGCCCATTTAGTAGACCCAAAAGCCCATGATCAAACCAACAGATTCAACGGTCGAGATCGAAAGCAACCACCCCCCGAAATTTCGCCGAGCGTCTCCGCGATCGGAACTCTCTAGCTCCTTCTAGGGTTCTCTCTCTCTCTCTCTCTCTCTCTCTCTCCAGATAATCCCCATCTCCTGAGAATCCTCGCTATACGATCCCGCGATCCCAAAGGTGAGATCTCTCGATCGGTGATCGCTGCGTTTGGTTTCGATCGTTTTCGTTTCGATCGAGTTTGACTACCGAGTAGTCTATGTGAGCAATTTGATTCATTTTGAGTTTTTTTTATAATAATTTTTCGCAGGAGCAATCAGCGAGCGTGATCTACCGCATTTGATCTTCATGTCGGTATTTTGTGTTCATCTCATGATTTGACTCTCTTACTTCTATTACAATTTACCATAATTTTTTGTTAAAATATGTCTTAGTATTTATTTACAATGAACATTTGCGGTTTTTATGCGTTTATTTGTTGTTTTTAGTTGTCCTATGCTGTGATTAGGAGATTTGGTGAATTCAATGGAGTGTAATGGATAGTGGAATTCATTTAGTTGGATTGTGTAATGTTTTGCTAGGAAATGTTTTGAATGTAGAGTAAGAGTAGGAAAGGTACATTATGAACAGCTGAAGGATATTGGAAATAAACCACTTATTAGATTAGATTAAGTAGATTTTGTGTAGGCCACTCATGCTTTACCGGCGGGAACTTGTCTTATTACATTATATTGCCCTGTTCCATGTTCCTTGTTAGTTTGAGCTTGATAATTTGCATTGGGATTTTAACTTTCAAATCCTTGGTGATTTCTCAAGTATAAAAGTTTTGGAACGTTACTATTTGGCGATACCTACAATATCAATGATCATTTAGAGAGTGGAGCCTCGATACAAAAAGGAAGGGAATTTTACACTTAGGATGGACCCTCATAAGGACATCTGAAACAGGCTGAATTAATTGAAGGGCCATTTAAAATCTGCGTCCTTTTCTTTTCTTTTTATTTTTTGGCTAAAAGTGTAATGAAAGATGGAAATTGTACTGGCAGCAATCGACATGACTGTCTCTTCTCTTTTGAATCGAAAGATAGTCTCTACTTTCAGATGATTTTGGACTTGTTTTGGTGGGCATACTAGGTCCAAAAGGGAGAGTGTTTATGAGCCAAGTGTGAACTAAAGCTGTTAGTGGCCTTTGATCGAGATTAGAGAATTCGGCATTTAATGTTTCACTTTGTTTAGTTTCTCACTTTGGGGATTTGAGTTCAGATGGGTCTTACGTTGTGACCCTTGGCTTGGTGAGTCACGAGTGTCAGATAACATCACTTTGGGGATTTAAGTTCAGATGGGTCTTAAGTAGTGACCCTTGGTTTGGTGAGTCCCGAGTGTCAGGTAACATAAGGTTGTATGACACATTGAGGTTACTTCATCCCGTCTAATTTGATTAATGGAAATGATGGTCATGACTGCCATCTAAGATCCCCATTAATCTCCCTTTGCTATTTATCTGCCATTAAAATGTATTGGCAAATTAATGTGATTTTCTTGTCTTGGCAACCCTTTATCTACTTGCCAAGTGATTATTGAAATTAGATAATTGATGCGAACATGTTGCCTTCCATCTTTCTGTGACTGGCCATACCACCCAGGGATTCAATTTTTGTCTTTCATTTGAAACATCCCTATATGCTTTTAACCTTATAGTTTATGCTCTTATCTTGCTGTGCTATGCTATATTGCACATCAGGGCGGATGAGGAAGTAGTTGATCCAAAGTTGTATCTTGAGGAGCGGTGCAAGCCAAAATGTGTAAAACCATTGTACGAGTACCGGGTAATGTGCTGAATCTTCTCGCCGATCAATTATCAGCCTAACTGCTTTAATATATATTGATTTAATTACACGTCTTCACATGCTTCTTGGTTATATGTATAGCACTAATCGATATCCATGATTATCCAATGCTTGTCTGATTTAAAAAAAAAAAAAAGTTTTTAAAAGTAAAGCAGCAATTCCATCTCTTAAAACTTCATATGTTCCTTGGGCTGTGAATTAACTTATTGTAAAATGTATGGATAGTCCTTGCACGATCTTGATATAACAACTTAGCCTCTCATCTTACAGCTCCAAATTCCATCCACCATGCCGGTGACCCATTCATAAACAGACTCCTCGAACTTAGGTTACTAATTTGTTTTCTTCAAATCCTTTGCATATTTTGGCTTAAATATTGACATTCAAAAGGAAGTTAGTTCTACTTCCTGTTTAGTTATTAACCTTTTAGTTTTTTATCTTATTGTCATCTTTATGTTGAATTATTCGGTTTTGGTTTTTCATGATACACAGGAATGTGTCAAGAGAGTCGAAAACGATGACACTGGGCACAAGCATTGTACCGGCCAGTACTTCGATTACTGGAAATGCATAGATAAATGTGTGAGTACTCTCTATCTCTATCTCTTGCACGCGTGCGCGCGCACCATGCTTCTTGCCTTATTATTTTCCACTGGGAGTTTGGACAGAAAACTATTTGTCATTCCTGGTGCTTCTGAAATTGATCTAAAATTTTCTCATCTGAATGTAGGTTGCCGTGAAGCTATTTGAAAAACTAAAATGAAGATGAGTTGCTATTTTTGGTGAGTGGTATTCTGTTTTGTTCGCACTCTTTTATCTGTCAACTCAATAAAATCCTTCCAATGACTTGCCACATGAGCAAATTCATGTTCAAAGTGTTGAATATGTAACAAAAGATTTTTCCTCCCCGATAACTCTCCATATTTAATGCTGTTAAGTTTTGATTTTTTATTGCCGACAGCAGCACTGATGGATGGCCATTAAGGTCTCTCTTTCTCTTTCTCAATGTGGAAACATAGCCACTAGAACTGTGGATTGTGGATTAGTGGAACGATTCTCATTTTATGATCGCACTTTACTAGAATTGATTGTTTAATTTTTCTGTCTGCTGATGTGGAGCGGCATCTCTTGCTCGATATGATTATGCCGGGCTCAATGCCCTGCATGAACAACTCCCACTACTTACAAAATAATAAAAGCCATGGACTGATGGATGTGGTGATAATGTAGAAAAAATTTCTTATTACCATTAGTTCGCTTGATAGTGCCATAGTGGGGCTTGTTACTTTTGTTTCATGTTTTTTTTAACCCTTATGTTTCTTAGTCACTCGAAGCTGCTATAATTCACTTATCAAATGGTTTGGTGGGTCACTCCAATGCACTCTTTTATGTAGTTGAATCTGGAAAATTCCGCTTTTTGTATCTGTGTGCTGCATTTTTTTGTTGTCTGTGTCTATGTGTGCGTTTTTACTTCCTTGAATGGTCATAGTTGTGAAAATTTCATCACTATTTGGTCATTTTGCACTATTTGGGTGTTCTGTGGTTGCTGTTTCGAGTTTTCCAGAGGACCTTTATGCGAACTCTGGTGTATCGGATTTTGATTGCGTTTGGGTCAGGTTGATCCAAATTCTATCCATAATTTCGGTTCATATTCGAAATCTAATGAAATTTTGATCGTATTAGATTAAAATCCGATCCCTTTTGCATATTTGCTCCTTTTAGGCCACATTGTTATACAGTTTATATTCAACATAGTCAAATTTTAACTGTAGGAAAAACCATATCATTATGAATTTTAACTTCTTTTATATTGGTTGTAGCCATCGAAAGCAAAAGGCTGAAACAATAATGCAATAAAATATTCCCATATTGCAAAAAAAAATTGTAGTTGGAATTTGATTTGCTTGAGGAGGATTGAGGTGAGACGTAACTGCGGTGCTGCTGCGTCATTTCCCATTGTACTTGACATGTTTTCATTGGCCATTTATTTCTGCAACTATCATTACTCTTGCAGAAATTAAATATTTTCTTTTAGATAAAAGAAGTGGTGCCCACTGAACAAAATAGCCGTTGAGGCGGCAAAAGGGCGAAAACTACGGTAACTTTCGGTATTGAACTGCAGTGCACTTTAAATTCTCTGACTTTTGAAATTTGAATTTGTTATTTAAATTCCATAATGTTTCTGAGATAGATAGTGAACTATAGTTGCGTAGTAAAATAGAAATTGAAGTTCAGGTACATATCTTAGTGATAAAGTTTCTGCATTTTTTGCCTACTTTTGATGTTGCTAAGGAGTGAACTGGATAGTATCTGTACAGCTTATAGTGGGCTTCTACTTCACATTCCATTCATTTTTTTTGTGCGTCCCCTCCACTAGCTACTCTTCATTAGCTTTTTCTCAAAGTGCTTCTAGAGCTTATATAATGCATATTGGAATTGGAAAGTTGACGTTTCTGCTGTTCCCCATTTCTTCAACAATGTTTTTAATTTGGTTCTCAACCTTTTCGATATTTCGAAGTAGGTCCTTAGCCCATTTAATCGCAATTTAAATTTCGGTTTTATGAACATTAAGAGATTTGATTAAATTTGTTGCTCCTGATTTTATGTGAATAAGTTTGCTGTAACAACTATATAAAACCTAATACAAATTATGTTAAAGGAATTAGCTCTAATAAGTGAAAAGTGGGGGGAAAGAAAAAAGAAAAGAAGTTTACAATATGCACATCCAAATTATATGAACTAAAATCTGTACACACAAACCACAACAAAGCATCCATATATATTAATATGTGTGTTTTTTTTTTCCTCCTTTTTGAAGGAAATAGCTAATGTTGATGTGAAACTCTAAAACTGGTATCTAGTCACCAAACCTTCTGGTTCTAATGGTACCAAAGTTGATTGAACCGGGTCGGGGCTGGTCCGGCTCGCCTCGCCGCAACCCGAACTCTTCTGGCGCCCGCCGAACAAGCATTGGCGGCATGTCGGGCACGATGATCGCGCCATAAGCCACCGGTCGATGCAAGCAACGTGGAATCCGTGGTTGCATTTGGGCAGGACCCGAACCCGCTCGCCCAGCTGAAACTCCGACAGACAGATCGCGCATTCCGGATCGCTAGTCTGGAGCTTCAACCCCGGAGAGTAGACCAAAACCGGCATCGACCGCAGGGCCTTTCTCCGTAGCCCCGACTGCGCCAACCGTCTTACTGGATTCGACTCCAAATCAATCACCGTCATCTGATTCGAACATCTGAGCGCGCAGCGCACGATGGAATTGAGCCCCAGCGCGCAAATCAAGGCGCACAGGAGGATGGCGAGAATCATGACGACGTTGGCGTCGAAACTGTTACCGGACGAACTCACGTCCGGCAGGTACTGACTGTATCTTGAACTAGAAACCGATGTTCCGATCGCAGCAGATTGGCTCGGGCCGGGGAGTTGTTTGTGGAGTGGAGTGTGGAGGAGTGCTCTTCTACTGGAGAAGATGAGTGCTTCTCCACTGAAGGAGTTGGAGAGAGTAGTAGTAGTTTGAAGAGTGGGGGAGAGAGAAGCCATAGTTGCTAAGGGGGGTTTTAGTGTTAGTGGATTTGTTTCTTTAAGTGGAATTCAATTTGAGGTGTTAGGTGGGGGTGTATATATAGAGGGAGTGGATAAAGCTAAGGAGCTCATAAAGCTTTATGTGATTAGTTTAAGTTGCTAGGATAAGTTGTCCCCTTAACTTAACCTAGACATTTTCTAGCAAAAAGTCATAGGGATCAAAAAGAATATTATCTATGATGATTATTATTAGTAATTTAGCATGTTCTTTGGATTAATGTAGAAAAAAAAAAAGGGGAAGATTTGTTTGTTTGAGGGCGCTCCCTCCCAAAATATATATATATATATATATATATATATATATATATATATATGGGGAGTTATTTATCACTGCTTTAAAATTCGTGCATTGCGTAATACGAACAGTTGATTATTAGATTTTGGTTCTCTTTTTTCGGCTGAAAAATCTTCGTAAAATATTCTCTCAAGTAATTATTTAAACGATACAAGACATAAAACATATTCTGAACTTTCAAAAACACATAATTTGGTTTCTACGAACTTTACTAATACAAGTTAGTTTTAAATTACCTATTTTCCAAACTTTTGATATTAATCAAAATTTCGTGTATTTCCTTTCATAATTAATAATATATCATTATTTTACCTAACATAGTTCTCATATTTAATTCTTAATTATTTGATGAATCTATTTAGCAATACAATGTAACTAAGGAGCATTGTACCTAAGAATAAACAAGTTAAGTAAAGGACCACGAAGAAGCGCTGTATAGCGAAGCAAAAGCTAATTATTCTTAGCGCACTAAAAAGCGCTTCTATCATTAAGTTTTGTATGCGTCTCCTCCCCCCACTTTTAACGCGCGAGGCCGTGCCACGTGTCATGCCACAGTGGCAGCCTGTGGGGCCGCGCTGCTGACGCGTCTTGCTGCTGTTGCGTGGACGGTGGGGCCCGCGTTGGCTCCACCAATGGCCGCACGTGTATTTGCCGACATCGAAAGAAGTGGCTGTATCGTTTTCATATTAGCTTTTACGCTCCTTTTTGCAACATGACCCTTTCCACTTATTTAAATTGCTCATTATAATTTTTATTTTCTTTTAAAAAAAATTTTCATTTAGATTTTTTAAAATCCACAAACTCGAGACTCAATCCCGAATAAAGACAATTATTTTTTTTAATCAAGTGGCACATTTATTTGGAGGGCTAAATTAAAAAAGTAAAAAAAAAAAAAAAAAAATGAAGTTCCAGTTCCTACAATAAAATTAGCATTCTCATTGGAAGAGGTGTTCATGTGATTCTTTAATTTCATTTCTTAGATAGCGATTTTAATAACTCAGAAATTATTACTGACAGAATAAATATATTATTAATAATTTTTTCTCTCCTGTTAAAATGTCTGCGACTAAGTATAGTAATGTGTAGTGACGAAATACACTAATTTTATATTTTGAAATGCTAAAAATATTTAAAAATCTTTTAATTTTCTCCCATTTTATACTGTAAAATTACGGTGTAAAAGTCGTGTTTTCAGCCACCACACTACCAAAGTAGGCCTGTATTTGCTTAAAACGCCTAAGATTTAAATAGTGAAATACAATGAATTATTCAGAATATATAATTTGATTATAATTTGCTTCAACCTTGGCCCAAAAAAAAGGGTAAAAATGTATGAACTTACCTCAACTATGGACCATTTGAATTTGGCTACCCATCCTTTCAAATTTTGATTTTACTATTCAGCCCTTCAATTTGTTTGATTTAAGTCGGTCAATTGAATTTTAACTTTAAAATTTAAACTAATTACGTACTTTAATAAACTTATAGTTATAAAAATTGCATAAAATATAGTAACTTGCAAAAAATAAACAACGCATTTAAATTTTGAAGTCAAAGTATCGTTAACTAACTCAAATCAAACAAATAAAAGGTTAGATAGTAAAATCAAAATTTTAAAAGATTAGATAGTCAAATCCAAATAGTTCATAATTCAAATAAGTTTCATACATTTTTATCCCCCCCCCCAAAAAAAAAAAAAACCCAAGAGATTCAACTCACTTGTTTCATTTTATCCATATGACGCACTAAATTTCTCCAAGTGACATAATTGTAGACATCTACGTGTTAGGCATTATACTAATCCCATGAATCTCTTACCCTCATTCACTCATCAAATGTTTTATAGGCCCTAATATTATTTTTATTTTTTTGTAGGCCACATTAATGTACTACATATTCAAACTAATGCAATTTTTTATTTAAATTTGTCGCAAGAGTCGGTCCTATATAAAATCTCATATATGCGCGTCCAACATAAATATTTAAAACATCATTATCTGATATCTTAAACATTTAGAAATAACATGGTCTTTCGAGCGTCTAGTCTCATTTAGTTTTTCTCCCATTTAGTTTAAATTTGTTTGAGTTTATTAAAAGATTTCGAGTCTATATGTGAGAAATATTACATGTAATAAATATTTAAATATCGTTTTTCAGCAGTTTAAGCTTCTAAGAAACATCAAAGTTGCTTAAGATCTATCATACACGCGACTAAAAAAAGTGGATAAAGAAGCAACATAAAATACTTGAGAAGTTACTAGAGAAGTTGAATACGTATTATGTATACGACTAAAGTACTATTCTAGATGAATACATGATGGAAAGTATTGAATATAAATATTTAAAGCGCTATTCCACATGTTTCAGATTACTTAACGCTTACGACGTATCATATGAATGAGTAAAAAAAAGCGGCCAAATCCAAAGATACTAGGAACCTTGATCTTAGCCAAATCCAAAGGAGTAAAAAGTAATAGGAAAAGAAATTAATTGACTAAGTTATAAGATACTTGATAACCTCAATCTTAGCCAAACCCAAAAGGATTAAAAAGTAATAGAAAAAGTAATTACTAGAGAAGTTGAATACGTAGTGTGTGGATAATTAAACAGGGTAAAAGAGAAAGAGAGAGATTTAGTAGAATAATCTTAAGACATTTGGGCCACTTCCTCATCTTAAAAAGAGATAGTTTATTTGATTCAAAAGCCATGATACATAATTAATCCTTTTTGTAGAAGATTCCTGTTTCCATGGATGTTTCTCTTTATCCAAATCCTGCTTTTAGGTTTGTGATTTGGAGGCTTGAGTAACTGCTTAGTGTAATTTGGGACACATTGACATGCTACGTAGAAAAGCATCTCCAAAGAGAAATTTATTTGGATTCTGTATATTTTTTAGTAGGCTAAATTACAGAAAACTTCCCTGTCAATATCCGTTTTTTCACTTTCCCCTCCTATCATTTAAAAACCTATATTTTACCCCCTTGTAAAATAAAAAATATACACTTTGCCCCTTGCCGTCAGTGTTCCGTTAATAAATATTATTATATATATTTTTATACCCAAAATACCCTCGAGTCCCTTCTTCCTCCACATCGCCGCCGACCTCACCGTCCCCCGCCTCGCCGTCCCCCGCCTCGCCGTCGGCGTCCTCCGCCGGCACCGCTTCCCCGTCCCCGTCCCCGTCCCCGTCCCACTCCTCCTCCGCCGTAGCGGAGGCGGCTCCACCGCTCGCGGTGGAGGAGGTGCGGCGGAGGCGGCGGCGGCGGAGGAGGAGGACGACGGAGAAGGAGAGGAGGTGGAGGAAGAGGGCCGGGGCGAGGAGGAGGGAGGCAAGGTGGTGGTGGCGGAGGAGAGGTCGGGGGAGCGCGGGAGGGAGAGGGTGAGGCATGAAGGGCGGAGGGGCATTTTGGTCATTTTGCCATCAAAGTTAACACCGTATCCCCCTGTGTACATTTTTTATTTTACAAGGGGGCAAAATGTAGGTTTTTAAATGATAGGGGGGGAAAGTGAAAAATCGGGTATTGACAGGGGGATTTTCTGTAATTTAACCTTTTTAGTATATGTGTTGTAAATATGTAGTTTGGCATAGCTTCTGGAACAGCTTATCTTTCAGAGAAGCGCAGTTGTCCAAGAAAATTGCCGATGATATCATAAACATCTGCGGTGAGTGAAGCATCAAATCGGCGCTTATTTGAGCACAAAATCTGTTGGATTAAATGGGCCAGCATTCTGCCCTGTGGCGGGAGGCCAAGTTGGGTCGAGTCACGTTCGAAAAGGCGGGGAGGCCAGGTTGGACCGAGTCATATTCGAAGTGGCGTGAGGCTGGTTGAGCCGAGTTACAATCGAGGCCCGTGGGCACTGTATCTGTACGCTTTAAGTGAATTGGTTGCGTATTTCTAACAGCTCGAGCTTTTGGAATTAATGGTTAGCGCGAACGATCCGACAGAATCTTTCTTTTTGCACGAAGTTGCTTCAGCTTTGCGAAAGCAACTAATAAGTTGAAACTTCTCTCTTTTGTGGTGGTTTATACTATACAAGTCAAAGCAGAGCAATTATTTTGGATTTAATAACTTATTGGGCTTTAGTTTTATTTCTTTTTACACCAATATGACAATAGAATTGGATCAAACTAAGTACTTGTAAGATATAGGCTTTTGATGTGTTTAGTAGAAGGAACACTGGATTAATTGCAGGCTTTTGGGCCAAGCCTTAAATTTGAACCAGCCCATGTTACACCTCGCAAGCAAAAACATATGAAACAACCGTTAACTAATGATATTCTTAGGGTTTGTTAGGGTGTGTTTGGTTTCACGTAAAATTGTGAAAAAAAAATTCGGTAAAAATTTTTTTTAATAAAAAATGAATAACGTAAAAATTAAAGTTATCTATTGTTATAACGTAGCTCCAGTGCCAAAATATTAATAATACACATGAAAAATGAATCCAAAACATTTTCCATACCAAATAGTCAAACTGACAAGATGGCAGACCAGATAAAATAGTTCATTGTCAAATCCTGCCAAATTTTCTTTATCAATGTTTGTCCTCCTTTTGTGGAAAATGGAAAAGTGGAAAAATAGAGATAAGAGGGGAACTTAACATATCATGCGCAAGCAATCATTGACCACAAAATTAGAAAACTATTGCGTGCGCTTCGCACACTGCACACCTCCTATTCTGATACCATATAAACTTATTTAGGTGGCTTTCAGCTGAAAAAATTTAGATTAAAACTAAATTACAATTACGTTGATTCGTCCTTCCTAATTTAAGTTGAAGCAGATTAGATATTGTAGTGCGCGATGAAACTGAGGGCATTGGATGTAACCTGCTGTTGATAAGTCGCGAGAGATTAACAGATAGGATTTTATTTGATGTACGAAATTATAGAAAAACTATACTTTGAAATAGGCGGGCATGATAAATAGCACGATGCACAAGCCGACTTAGCGCAACTAGTACAGGCAATAATTTGTAGCACTAAGCGGAAAAAGAAAAAAAAAAAAGGTAACAAGAGTTGTGGTATTATAGGTGTATATGTAGCATTGCTTTGCGGAAAATGGATATTTGCATATGGTTTTCTAATTTAATAGGTAGACCATCCAATTGTATGATGGTACTTTTTCCACCTATTATTACAAGGCACATCACAAAAGTTAAATAGGACAATTACATGCATTCCATGAAAATGATGTGCTTCTCAATGAGATTGTCACATGTAATAATTTGAGTTTGAAAATAATAATCTTAAATATGCTTTACTATAATAGTTCACAAGTTAAAATTGAGGGGAAAATAAAAAAATTCTGCTTTATTTATGTTCTAGTTGGTTTTGGCACCAAATTTCATAAAGGATAATATCTAATATACTATTCAAAACTGTGAATATCTAATATATTTTTGATGGACCAAAATGCCTATTGGTTTTAAAAAATATTCTTCAAATATACTTCTAACTTTAGGATGTATTAATGAAATTTAAAATTTAGAAGGGTAAGTTGGAAATAGAAGAATAAGCTTAAAATTTTTAAATAATAGTAAGGGATATATAAAACAAAAGCCCCATGTGAAAAATTATAGCAGAACACTTTTGTCGCGAAAAACGCTTAAACTGTAAGTAACAAATAGCTTATAGAATTATTAAATTTAATAGAAATTTCAGCCAAGTAATTAGAATCACTTTCAGAAATATTATAAGTTAAGTGAGTGGCAATTAAAACAAAAAATGTGTAGTTTTCTATATTTCACAGAAAAAAATTTCTATAATTCTTAGAAGTTTTTTTTTGCACCAAATGTGTAGTTTCCATTTTTGTGAAAAAAGAATAGGAATAAGCAACTTAATCCAACATTAGTCCCTAAAAAATAATAATAATAATAATGTAAGGACTGGAGTGAGAATAAAAAAATAAAAATAAAAAGATGGAAGTTATCATGAAGTGGTTGAATAAAATGAAAGGTGATAGAAATAGAATCCTAAGGAATGTATGGGATTCACACCTTGCTTAATTAGGTAGATTATCAAGTTTTTTTTTTTAACCCTTTTTTCATGTATATCTTATCTAAAAATATATTTATGTTTAAAATATAGGTTGCAATCTAGTTATGCTTATGTATATTTTGAAAAAAAAAAAAAATTGAGTGTTATGTGCAAGTAAAAAGGCACAAAAAAGTTTTTAAGTAAATTATTGGATGCGGTTTAGAATATCTTAAATAGGGTAATATGAAAAAATGCTAGAAAAACTCTTACTCACAATATCACAATTATCCCAAAACAGTCCATACAAGTTATCTACTTTTCAGATTATCAATTCTTAAAGAAAAATGTTATCTGCATACTCTATTATAAAGTGCGTATATTTTATACCCTTTCATCGAAGGATTTTAAAAATTTTAAAAAATATTAGTATTAAAAAAGTAATAAGATAAATAAATAAATTTAGACCCTACAGAATTTAAGGCGTATATAATTTTATACCTATAATATAAGTGTACAAGTAGTTTAATTTCTACCAACAATTTTTTAAGAATAATATCTAATATACAATTCAAAACTTTAATAATATCTAATATATCTCTGGTTGACCAAAATGTCCTTATTGACTTCTAAAAATCTCTAGTCGACCAAAATGTCCTTATCTCTTCACATGTCCTTAGGATTTAATAATAGGATTTTGATTTAGAAGGATATTTTTAAAAATTTTAAATAGTAACTAGACGTAAGTAAACAAAAGTTTTTTTTAATATATTTTTTTCCTATTATTAATTTTTAAAGTTTTAATTCCTAGATATTCTTATTAAATACTTTCTCCTTTTTTTAAATTTTTAATTCCCAAAAAAAACGCGCTTTCTCAAATTGACACGAATTTCATTTGCTTTCCTTTTCCACTCATGTCCTTTTCCTCTTCCCTCATCGTTCACAAAACTAAACCATCTCTCTCTCTCTCTCTCTCTCTCTCTCTCTCTCTAATGTGAGCTCCATTTCCCCCTTTCCCTTAATCCTCTCCAACCTACGCTACGCGTACCCTACTACACTACCCCACTCTTTGCCGACCGTTTCGAACCGGCCCGGTCGAACAGGCCCCATGGACCGGACCGGCCACCGGTTCACCTCCCCCCTCCTCCCTCCTCTCCCCAACCTCAACCCTAACCCTAACCCTAACCCTAGCCCCGCCGCCGCGGGACCGGGGCACCGTCGCGCTCACTCCGAGAACTTCCTCCGACTCCCCGATGACCTCCTACTCGACTCCGACCCCGACTTCGCCTTCTCCGACCTCGACTTCCCCTCCCTCTCCGACGACAGCGGCGGGGCCGGCCCCGCCGGAGGAGCTCCGGACCATTACGGGGCGGAGGCGGAGGCGGGGACGGGGAGGGGCCACGCGCGGAGCCTCTCCGTCGACGCCGCGTTCTTCGAGGGCTTAGGGTTCCATGGCGCGGGGACGAGCGGAAACGGAGGCGGAGGAGGGAGGCCGCAGCATCGGAGAGCGGGATCGGTGGATGGGTTGTCCGAGGGGGAATCGGCGCATCCGCCGATGTCGGATTACGTGAAGAAGGCGATGGCGCCGGAAAAGCTTGCGGAGTTGGCGCTGCTCGATCCGAAGAGGGCGAAGAGGTCTCTTCTCTCCTCCTCATCACCTCTCTCTTCTTATTAGGGTTTCTATCATGAATTTAACTTAGTTTCATTTTTAGGTAATTTTGGTGTGTTTTAGGTATTAATTCCAATTTTTTGATTTCCTGAATCCTTGTTGTCATGTTAATGTAAGTAATTTGGGCATATTTCTTATTGCAGAGAACTTTTTTTACTTATCCATCCATGGTTTTGTGCTGCAGGATTCTCGCGAACAGGCAATCCGCGGCTCGATCGAAGGAGAGGAAGGTTCGCTACACGGGCGAACTCGAGCGGAAGTTGCACACGCTTCAGACGGAAGCGACCACTCTCTCTGCGCAAGTTACGCTTCTACAGGTAGAGATTTTGATATTGTGGCAGAAACTTTTGCTCTCAATTAGATTGTTGTTGTGCTTTTATGTACAATTTTGTGTTAAATAAGCATTTGCCTCAGAAATCATTATGAGACCCCTTTATTTATAATGTTATATATATATATTCCTATTTATCATCAGTTGGTCATCGTACTCGTCAACTGATGTAGCATCCTTGATCTTCTAGTGTGTTGGGGGAAAGTACTAGTAACTATTAAGCTGCATCCCAAGAGATGCAGTGTTTACTTCAATGTAGAAGTTTCGCTTATCAAACGTGAATTCGCTGTGTGTTTGTTGATGTTGTAATTCACATGGTTGTTTGCATTACCATGTTATTTATGTTTGTTAGCTTGGCTAGATACAAATTAATAATATATTTCATGCTTGGTTTATGGTTTGTAATATGTCTTAGTAAGTCAGAAGCATTTCTTAAGGAGCAAGTGCTTGGCCGCGTGAAACGCCATCCTTGTATGATTATCTAAGAGGAGCTCCTTATAAATTTATTTCTGTGAAATGGTGGCTAATTAAGAGAAACCTTATGAAGTAGTCATATGAAAGATATTTTTCGACGGAACCGCTTTCATGGCTTATTCCATTTCTTTAGTCCAAATCATGGTTCCTTCAAACTTCGGCAATATAGTTGTTACTGGTGATGTTATACCAAAAAAAGTGTCCGTTGCTTTTTAACTTTTCTGTATGTTTGGACTCACATGAATTGATAAGATGGCATATTCTTGTAAATCTTTATAATTATAGGAGCATATCTATGATGGTGAGTGCAAGTTGTGTAATGTTGAAGATTTCATTATAAGGAAAGGAACCTTTAGAGATTTCCAATTATTCTCTATTACAAAGAATCAGTACAAGTTTGCTTTCATAGCAAGGACCAAATGATTTGAGGCAACAAGAGAGTAGGGGAAGCTGGTAATGCACTGTAGGAGGGTATTATGGGCTACGGTGAAAACCATTGAAAATTGGGAAATAGTTATAAGATGTTCTTCTTCGTAGTTTTAAGATGCTCTTCTATAGAATAATTTTAGTACGTTATGCGACATACCTGTGATTTTTTGTGCATTATGCATCAAATTTGGAGGAGATGCTAAAATATACTCGTGTATCCCTTGTAAATTGCAGTAGTCTAATTACCGTTAGGAGTATCTGAAATTTTGTTATTGTTTGTAATTACTTCATTATACCTTGTCTTCTTTCTGTTTCCATGCCAACGTGCTCAGATTCACATTACATTCGCACGAAGATAAAAGTTGTCATTGGTCAGAGGTTCTTCTTAGAAAAAGCAATAGAACTATTTAGTTTGCTCTAAAGCATTTCAAGTAATAGTTTTTTTAGGTTTTCCTCTTCGATACTGTGTTTTCTCTGTTTTTTTTTCAACTATTTTCAGTAGTTAAATAGTTTCCTGATATATTGATATGTGATTTTCCTAAAAAATGCAGAGAGATACAACAGGTTTAACTGCTGAGAACAGAGAACTCAAGCTGCGGTTGCAGGCTATGGAAGAGCAGGCTCATCTTCGTGATGGTATTTTCTATCCACGCAACTAGAAATCCCATCTTTCTGATTTCTATGATTCGTTAGCGTCAGTGCTTCCGTTTTACACTTGTATCATATTTCACCCACAAAAACTTCTATAGAAGTGTTATTAAGTAGAGCGTTCATCAAGATCCTCAACTTTTATAACCATAGCGAAAGAAAAAGCTTTAAATAGCAGCTTTTGTTTGTCAAACACCTAACTGTTGATTCGCAGAGTAGAGAACCTGTTTCATAAGCCGCCACGCCAAATTGAATTTCTATCGTCGTATAACCTTCATCAGCTTATTAAGAAAGCTCTTTTTGATCTTTTTACAGCTTTGAATGATGCTTTGAGAGAGGAAGTCCAACGGCTCAAGCTCGCGACCGGACAACCACCCAACATGAATGGGATCTCCTTCAATGGTGGGCTCCAGCAACCCATGCAAACCTACTTCTCTCATCCACAGCAGTTGCCGCATTTAAGTCGGCCCCACCCACAACATATCCCTTCACCACAATCAGAGGCTTCTCCAAATGGCCACTCAATTCGGAATCTCTCTCTAAATGATTCAATGGATTTCATGTGAGAGGACCATTTGGAGTTTGGTACAAGACAAGTAGGGTTATTATGGTTACAGGAAATTGTTGTTCTTTGTATCATTAATTAATTAAACAGTTGCTATAATGTAAGGTGGTTGAACTGCTTTTGGGTGTTGTTTTTCTTTGTTGTAATTATTATATGCATAGAGATTGATGTAGCTACCTAATCTTCTTGGGTGTGGTGAATATTATCACAATTCAATTATTCTTTTTGATCTGTTATGTTGTGTTCTGATGATCAACATTTTGAGTGGAGTGGTGTATGAATTGGTTTACCTAATGTATTTAATCTCTCTCTCTCTCTCTCTCTAAAATATTGCTTGAACAGTGTGTGAAAAAATTTAGCTTTCAAAAGTAATTGCCTTGGCAATAATTCTAAAAATTGAAATATTGTTTGATTTATTGGAAATCCCGTTCATAAAATTTTTATTAACAATATATAGGTATCAAGGAATATATGAAATGAATTGAATTCTGATTTTGAGGTAGTAACTCCTTTTAAGTTTTTCTTTTGTCTGAATTGAATAATTGTAGTCAAACAAGTTAGAGATTTTTATCAAATTTAACAAGCTTAATCACTTTTTAGTAATTAAAATTAGACTAATTGACAATTAGTCACTAAAAAAATTAACTTTATAATAACTCAATTCCTAAAAGGAAAAAAAATTAAGTTAGAAGTCGAAAGGATTCTAATTAAAAAAAAAGATAAGGAGCCCATTTCAGAATGCAATATAGTAGAGGGTTGTCCATAGGATTTGTACCTGCATACCACGGTGAAGAGTGAAAACTTTCCATTTTGGGTAAAAAAACGAGACATATCAAAAATAGACTTATCAATAAAAGGGCCGGGCTCGCACAAAGCCAACTCAATCTAGTCCGGCCCAATAAGCCATTGGACTCGCCCGGCCCAATAACATACAACCCAAGGTAAAGAGTTCGTGGGCTAAATCCACGTACTAGGCCCAACAAGTGAACGGATCCCGGCCCAATAAACCGTTAGATTCGGCTCAAATGTAAAAGAGTTCGTGGTCCCAATCTACGTATCAACTTGGTTTGCACAAACCCGCTTAGATCTAGCCCAGCCCAATAAAACTTTTTGGGCCGCTTCGAAATTTGTGTACAATATACATACATCTTATAGTTTGAACAAAACAGGCTTAATTGCGCTATTGATCTCTTTTTTATTTTAGTCCCCAATCTTAATACAAATGGTCTATTTATTATTTATTTATATTAAATTCCTGCAATTAAATAGTGGTATTTTCAAACTAGTTTGTCATACAATTCAAAAGCTACTCAGAAGCACAGGGCAAAAATGAAACTGAAAGAAACAGTCACAATTACACAAAAAGTTTCAAGTTTCAACAATCACAGATCTATCCATGAATCTAAATGCATAGTTTACGTAAAATATGATCGAAATTTTCCTTTCAACAGTAGCTGATATTGTAATTCTCACTACTCGAAAGACAAAAAAAAGCAATCAGATAAATCCTACATATCATCAACTAAGATATAGCAGTAATAACTGCATTTGAACTTCGAAGACGGGCGAAACTAGTTAATGGATGCCGCATTTCTTTTGGGACTGTAAGCTATACAGATTGATTCTTTGTACAATTCATTGATAGCATTACGCGATATGAACTCGCACCACAGCAACTATTTCAACAAATCTACAATAGGACGTCTGAAAGAACGCGAACGACTCTATCTACAGCGAGAAGCTCAAAAAGACGGACGCCCGACGGTCCAGCATTACTCGAGGAATACAATTTCATACTGAGGATCTTCATTTGTCAAACATTTTTCTGGACTAAGTTTACTTCGAGATGTGGAGAGGCCGCCTTCCAAATATCTCTCCAGATCTTCAGCACTGTCAACAAATGTTCCCTCGAGTAAAAGATTGTGATCTTCTTCAAGCCTTTAGCAGCCTTAACCATATTTACGATCACAAACCCAGTCTGATAAAATTTTCCTTTCAGCTCTATTACGATAGCACTCAGATGATCGCCAATAAGGTTCTGATTTCCTTCGTGCCGTTCGTAAAACTGGGACGCCATCAAGTCCAACAGCTGAAAATGCAAGAAAAGACGAGTTGATAGGAAAACGAAACCATAGCCGGAATTGAGATCAATATGTTTGAGAGAGGGAGAGATCCTTTTAGCTTATCAATTCGTACCATTTCATAGCGCGGTCGATATAGCTTCCCACTATATTTGAGGGATAAAGTTTCTAACTTAGGCGAAACCATCAGGACGGAAGCAAAAACGGGGAAATGGCACTCCATCAAACCATCAACTGCAATGGTCAAGTGACGGAGATTATTCAACGCAATCCGCAGCCGATCACCTAGGAAAAGCATCTGCAGCATGGCATTGTAAAGATAAGTTCAAATTATATGCTTAAACATGAATGAACACACCCAAAATTTTTCATAAAATAATGTATAAAACGGACTGTGTTCTATTCACGTATCGCAACTTCGTACTTGAACTTTTCACTTAAACACTTTTAGTCGTGAACTTTCTCATGTATTGCACTTTCATCCCTGGCTCTTAAAACAAAGAAATTAAAAATCCATTCAATTTTGATGTAAAGTGATCTTATAACCCTGTTTTGATTAAACAAGAACAAGGAAATCAGTTCATAAGAGAAGGATTAAGATTAGAATTGCAAATTAAAAGACAGTTCAAGGACTGAAGTGTTTAAGTACAGGGATAAGCTCCTAATCCGGATAGTTGACGGGCCATCGGCACATTAGTCCTAAAATGATTATATAGGTAAGCCTGCATGTGAAACAGCATCCTCACCTCAAAAATGTCAATGTTAATTTGTAGCACTCTAACATGATGTATGCTCTGAAGAAGCTTAGCCGAGCGGATGCAAATAGTTTTCGCTTCATTATAGGCCTTGCTTATATCAAGACAGAGAGAGGCTTTCTTTAGAAATTTCCATTCACTCAGATAAATGTCATTTACCGCCCCCGTCCACTTCAAATCTTGCAGATTAGGGGCTTTAACTTTCAAGATGCAATCGAGTGGATTATGCAACGAATTCAAGTCTAAAGATAACTTCCGCAGCCTCTCAGTTGAGATGTCAATATTGTCGACATCAGTGGGAAGATTGAAGATATCTAATTCTTCAAGAGACTCGCTGGTAATTCTCACATTAGGGATCCCTTCGACGAGGTTTGAAATCGTCAACCTCTTAAGTGACGGGCACGCAGTAGAAATCCACTCTTCAAGGCAATCATCACGCAGTGCCAATTTATTTAGAGATAGATCCTCAAGAGAAGCAAGGACTCCGATTGGTTCCAGGAGAATGTTATAAGTCAAATGTAACTTGAGTACACGCAAGAATCTGGAACTGAAGATACAGTTTGGCATCTTGAACAATTCCTCTTCATGCCTTAACCCAACCGCAAGATCAAGCTCCTGAACTCGACAACTTACGGCAATATTTGTCCACTTATCAACAAAACATCGTTTTGCATCGCAGTTCCCGTTAAAACAAACCCATTGAAGGCGAAAGCTTACTATCGCCAACCCATTTCGCTGGCTCAGTATTCTATCCACATAATTGATGAACTCCTCACATAAGCATGATGGATCATCGGGCAAACAATAGCATTCGAACTTCAGATATGGGCTAGAGATTAACAATTCTCTACATCTTTTTGATAGTAGCGCGAATTCTGCTCTGTCATCCGCCTCAAGAAGGGACAAGATTTTGTAAATAACGTCGTCTGGTAGATTGGATAATGTATCGTACCCCTGAGCATCGTTAACATGCTGGTTTGTGACCAACTGATCCATGATACACCAGCGCTCTGCAATGGTGAAGACATAACTTTCTAAATAAGCATTCAACGAAACATCTATCACAAAAGTTGATATAAAAATTAGCCACAAAGAAAACGAGAAAAATGATGAGTTAGGAACACACAAATATCTGCTTTGTTAGCTGAAGGCATGCACTCCCACATGCATAAGATTGTATCTGCACTTAACAACTAAATCGTCTAATTCATTTGGCAAGCCGCCTAAAAAATGTGAGTGGTACCTGAACTTGCTTCATGGGAAGAAACCTATAAGATTATGAGAGAGAAGACGAGAATGGCAAATAAGCTATGGGATTTTAACTCGTGGGACATGAGAAGGCATTGTTCGCTCAGTTTACGAGAAAGGTTAAGAATGTTGTGGAACTTCTTGTTTCTCGTACATATATGTTTCGTTCCCATAGCCTAATCTAGTTATATGGTCCATTTACTCTGTACAATCATCACCCGGTATTCCAATAAGGAGAAAAATCCTGTGTTCTCAGATGAAAACAGAAGAGGTTGATCAATATCTTGCACGTTATTACAATATTTAGTCAAGATTCTGAGGAAAAAGTATGCAATTGGTCTTATGAAATTCGACATTGTAATGTTCAGAATACAATTCGCCGAGTTAGCGAAAACATCGTAAGGATTCATGGGATTATAAAGTCATATGATCTGAACAAGAAACATATGTAGTCCCTGAAGATCGAGCCATTCAATGGAAAAATGCATCAAGGAAAAAATTATGATGGCATATAGAGATATTCTGCTACATATCAATCACTTCATACACATTTTAGCATTCTACATCAATATCACTTGCAGAGGTAGCTAATTGTAAAGATAATTGAATGATTAAATTTAACTACGACTAAAATTTTCAGATGACGAGTTCATATAATTATCCCCTCTCAGAAATGCTTTAGCAACTTATGGAAAAAGTCTAAACAATAATAGAATCAAGAATCACATAAAATTTGCAGCCGAGTATCGCTTATATAACCACGAATCTAGTGTTTAACGAGTTTTTGATCACGATTTCACAATATACATCAAGATTCACATATCTAGCTCCATATACAACTTTTATCACCCATAATCAAGTGCTTAGTGAATAATCGTCACAATTTCACACATTAAATGAAAGATCGCATATGTAATTCCACATATAACATACATTTAGCCGAGAATCAAGTGTTCAATGCATCCGGCGGTGTCTAATTCTACTATTTTGTTCATAAAATGGAAACTCTAACCAATCTACTCTTACACAGAGAATTCGAAGAGGAATATGTAGAAATCAGATCAAAAGGATTTACCGAAAAGAAGAAAGGGGGAGGAGAAATTGTTAGGGTTTGAGAGAATCGTGATGCTTACGGAGATGGTGCGATCGAGGAGGAGGTGATCAGCGATGGCTTCGGGAGAAAGCGACGGAGTGTTGGGGAGGAGAACGAGAGCGTTTTAATGGCGGAAACGATGAATTGATGCAAATTTAAACGAGGTGAAAATTTATAGGGAACCCCTCAGCTTTGGGCTATTCTGAAATGGACTCTTCTACTTTCTTTATTAATACGCTAAACTTTAAATTGTTTTAACGTAAAAGTTTAGTATAGATTTTGTCAAATTTAATTACTATTTCTCACACTTGTGATGTGAATTTTATTAAGGCTTAGCAGTTGCTAATAAAGCAGTTAATTTAACAATTGTTCGATTTAATTAAGAAAAATATCTCACACTAAAATATTTAAAAATCAAGAAGTGGCTAATAATTTTTTTGTTTTTTAGGCGCCTAATCAAAATTAAAATTGGGGGCGTATGTACATAGTTTCTCCATTTATAGTTTTACATTATTAAATTGAAAATTTTTAAAATTAATAATAAATTCATTAAATTTTAAAAAAAAATTAAATTACTTCTTAACAACTGAATAATAAAACGTCAAGTTTATAAAGTTTTTAATTAAATTATTATCTAAAATAATTCAAACAAAAATAAATTAAAGATGTAGGACGCATTGAAACTCCAGTCATGATAATTAGTTTCAGTTTTAGAAAGATAAACTGAAAGATAAAATTTGAGTTAAAATATTGACGTACCAAAATAAAAAAAATATTCATCAACAAAAATTTCAAAAATCTTTCTTTTGGATTTGGTGGCATTTCTTAGGTTTAACCAACGAGTAAATTAAGTTTACAGCTACATCGAAGTCACAACGAAGCAAAAACAATATAAATGTATTAGACTACAACATACACCTATTATATTATATTATTTATCTTACAAACAGTAAACATGATGCATCTCAATGAGGTTATAAAAAAAAAGGAAAACAAAACAATCACACATTTCCGCATCAACATCTAGTAATGCGTGCGCGCGCGCACACGCCAGAAACAAAGTTAAGATGAATCTCCTTACCTTGTAATATGAATGGTAAAAGTAAATCTGAGTTAAAGTAAAATCAAAACAAACTGAGTAAGCCATGGTCGCGGAGAACTAAGAGTTAAGAGTAAAACAAGCAAAAACAACAACAACAACGACAACAACATACTAAGCTCAGCTTATCAAAATCGATAAAACAAGCAGATCCCTCGACAAATGATAGGTCAGTTCTTGTGGAGTCCACATAAGCAGTTCTCCTCTCCTATATCCGCCGCAATGCACTGAGGTCGCCCTTTCCCGTCCCCGTACCAAGTCGCCCTCTTCTCCACCAATTCATTCAAGAAACTGTCGAGCTTCTCAATAGTAACATTCGGCATCACCACGACGTGCGCGATATTCCCCTCGCACGCGAGCTGCCACCTCCTTACAAAATCCTCGTCCCCCGGCCTCTCGAACACCACCGTGCTACTTAGCTCGTTGAGCATCGCGCCGATTCCGGCTTCTTTCAAGCGGTCTTTTAGGTAGTGGGCGTTTCGTACGCACTTTTGGACTTCTTTCTGGAACCCCCTATAGCCCTTTCGGTTTAGGGTGTACCATAGGAAGATGGGGGCGTGGCCGTTTCGGCTTCCCATGATGGTGGCATCGCGAGAGGCGAGGTACTCGACGTTCCTTGAGAGCGCGTTAACGTGATTCAACCTCATTATTTGGACGCCACAGGGCATGGGGCAGCCCACAAATTTGTGGCCCGACACACTCACACTTCCGATCGGCTTTTTGAATGTCACTTTAGGAGCCTAATTAATAATACCAAATATAGTAACCAAATTAGTGATTCGGTAGCTAAAAAGTTAGGCAAAAATTCTGCAAACTTGATGTCACGATTCGTACTCTATCCCCCTCAATAATCGAACCTATGGCTATCTATAGGTTTTGATTTTCAAGGGGGTAAAACACAAATCAAATCATGACCTATCCAGGAGGTTATCTACATTTTTAGCCTAAAAAGTAATCATAAGCTGGTATTACATGGAGAAGAAAGTTAAATAGAGTAACCTTTCGTGATGCAAGATCGAGATGTTTAGGTATGACTAAAAAAAAAAAATGTTAACTTACTCGCTTAACAAATGGCATCATCAGCCCGAAAAGAGCACCATCGCAGTGAATATAGAAGCGATCATGAAAGCCACTTTCTTCCAGAGTTTTGATGACCAAGTCGAGATCATCGACAGCTCCCTTTACAGTTGTTCCTGCAAGATACTAGAGCCCATTACGACTAGCCTCTGGAACAGGTTTACTAATCCAAACAATTATCAAATGACGTACGGCAGACAAAATTTAATGCTTTTCCTGGGCATGAAATGAAATAAGCTTTTAAACCTCAAAAGCAAAAGCTTTAATTTGAAGCCCTGCTATTGCTTCACAGTGGAACTGTTGGGGAGGACATCAATGAAAAAGCTGTTAATGCTTTTTCGAACAATTTTGCTTAACAACATTTGTCCAAAAGCACAAGCGGGGACAAACAAGCCCTAACAAATAAGACCAGTAAATATCACAAATGGGGTCACAAAGTGGAAAATATGGAGGACAGCTCACCAATATTAACATTAATAATAGCTGGCTTGTCTTTGTTCTGTAGAAGCTTGGCCCCAAAATCAGCGCAATCAATCTCACCAGAGATCAGAGTGCCAACCTTAATACATTCCATTCTGTACATTCTTGCCGCTTTGAAAACTGAATAGTGAGACTCACGCGAGGCATATAGGATTCCATCAGGAAAAACCTCTCTCCTGCGAAACCAACCACCAAGGAGGAAGCTATGTTAAGATTATAATATTGTAAATTAGACCATATTTTGGTAAAGTTTTAGTCTCATCTCAATATAAATTTATTTCCAAGTAAGAGTACCGACCCAACAAGAATACCATGCAAATTTCCTTCTGTGCCGCAATTAGTGATGTAACCCCAATATTCATGTTTCTCCAGTTCCCAAAGGCGAGCAAACCAATCTAAGACCCCAACTTCAAACTGCCTGGAATGGACGCCGTAGTTGCTCTCAATGAATGGATCGCCAAGGTTGTTGATGGAAAAATGTTGAAGTTGGGCAAGAGCACCATAATCAAAGTCCAAATTATAAGGGTATCCTACAATAAAATGATTTTAAGTAAGAAGAACAGAATTTCTGTCCGTTCAAATGTCATTTCACACATCTCTCAATGAAAGCTCTATAGGGCAGAATCAGAAGCATTCTCTGCCCAGCGGTTACGCTGGATGAGGCAGCTATGTTTGGACCTTTGCTATTAGCGTTAAAATCTTAAAGTCGTATAGACATTAGATCATATAGATGTTAGATCATAATCGCTACTTGAACATTGGCAAGTTCTATATCAGGAATTACAATGAGCTGAAACCTTAGTTGGAAAAGTTGTAATGAATATTATGAAATATGAGAATATTAATTGCAATATCGGGCATTTCATTGGGTATAAATTGATCAATTTCCACAACTAACATAGAATTGCACACCATACTCGAAAAGGACCCAATTTTTTGAGAATTAGTTCTTCTGAGCATTAAGATATTTAACTTTTAACTCTTCCTCAAATCACCTTCTACTGCAATATCAATTTAATTTACGTGTAGCTATCAAAACATTCTGTAAATAATCTTCTACAACTACAACTTAATTAACGTTTCTCTACCAACCTATTACATGAAATGTATACAATGTATGACCGATAGGTAATGCCTCCTTGAAGTATAAGGAGAATCATTCGTGCTGATTCTTCGATACCTTACAGTTACTTTCTAATTCTAACAGTAGCACACAGCCTTGAACGAGATATTTAGGATCCCTATTACAATTTCCACCAGAGACGGCGAATAAATGTGACAAATGTTACAATAACAGCACAAATAACAGCATTACGAACAACATCATTTAGGAGTCTGTTTGGCCTTGCTTCTACTTCTGCTTTCAGCTGCAGATACCAGAAACCGAGTGTTTGGCAACCAAAAATCTAGAACTTCTGCTAGAAAGCGCAAATGCAATTCTGAGACTCAAAAGCAAATGCTCCAATTTAGAGCTTATGATTCTGCTTCAGAGAGAAGCTGATTTATTATAAAGGATTCTATGAAGAGCGATTTGACAATTCATCAAACAGCATTACACAGTATAACAGAGCCAAAGCAAGTGTAAAATGAGGAGAGCCATTATACCTAAATGATGCTTCGTCCTTTCGATCAGCGACTTCCTATATCGCGCGAGCACGCTCGCCATATTGGCCTCCCTCTCCCCGGTCTCTTCGTCGTCCGCATCAGGCTCCTTGATCGTGAAGCACATGGTGTGCACGTTCCTCCCGAGCACGATCTCACGCCTCTTCCCACTCCCTTCCTCTCCACCGACCCCATTCGACTCCGCGGGCAAGGGTTCCACGATCTCCTTCGGATCGAACTCCTCCGGCAACGGCTCCACCTTCTCCCCCAGATCCATTAGCCCATTCCCCACGCTCCCCACCATGATCGCAACCCTAATTCACCGCGGAACTCGTCGATCCTCTAGATCGGAGCCTAGGGTACCCAAATCGGAGCAAATCAGCGTAAATTCGACCGGAAAATCGCAAAAAATCCAGATAAATTTGAACCAGATGTGAGATTCGGATGTTGAGGGGATAAAAATAGCAGGGAAACCAAAAAAAGCACGGAAAAAATTGGGGAAAATCGGAGAAAAACTCACCGTGAGCTACGGAATCGGAGGGGGAAGAGGAGATCAACGCACGAGGGGATTCGCCCGAGAAATGCGTTGAACGTCTCCTCCGGATCGAGTGGAGAGATGAGAGGGAGAGAAATGAGGCGGCGCGAAGAGAGAGAGAGAGGAGTAAGGAGGGTTTTAGTGTCCGTATATATATATATATATATATATATATATATATATATATATATATATATATATATATAGAGAGAGAGAGAGAGAGAGAGAGAGAGAGAGAGAGAAACCGCGTCCAAAATATCGCGAGTTTAAGCTAAGTAAAACCAAAATGTATGGAGACACCCTCAACTATTGATTCTTTTGAAATTGGCCCCCTCAACTTTAGTTTTTGCATTTTCTTATTTCATTTTTAAATTAAATTATTTTAGTTAATTGAGTTAGAGAAGGTAAAAATATATGGAGATCCCCTCAACTTCTAATTTTAGAATTAAATGACTTTAGTCAAAAAATTTTAAAAAATTGTCAAATTAATTTGATAAATTTTTTAACATAATTAAATATAAAAATTTTAAAAAAAACAAAAGTTGAGGAGATCTCAATTAAAAATATAAAGTTGAAGAGCCTATTTCAAATCAGCCTATAGTTGGAGGATCTGCATATATTTTTGCCTTAAAATCATTCATTTTAACATTTTTATAAGCTGTTAATTTTGATTACTTGAGTTTCATCTATTAAAAATTATAAAAATTATAAAGTTTCAACTAATTACTTAATCTGTTAAAAAATAAGCAAATTGACGGGTACGTTCAAAATAGTGTATAGTTGAGGGGCCTCCATACATTTTAGAACAAAAAAGTAAAGTAAAAATAAAATAAAAAAGGGACACGAACATATCCCGACAGTGGCAACGTGGATTGCATGGCGGGACACGTGTAAAGTTTATTTACATGTCGTTTTCCGTATACGTAATCTAATCTAATTTTAAAAAAATTATTATGTACAACTTTTCAATATTATTTTGTTTATAAATTTTCAAAATTACTTTGCAAAGGTAAAGGTCCCACAATGCAATAAATCGAATTAGATTGTTTGCCAAATTTTTTGCTTTTCTTTTTGTCAACGTATAACTCTTTACGTATCTTATAATTTTATGTATATATTTATTTAGTAAATTTCAGTATTACCATAATAAGTAAATTAACTGGCCGTCCCGGACGTAAATGACAAAGAGTTTGATGGGTGATATTCAAGATTCCAAATTTAAAGCCTAATTGCTTCACAAGTTTAAACTAAATTTTTTTCTAAAGAAAATGAACGAAATATATAGCATATTATCTTTTTGTCCAAAAAAATAAATCAAAAAATCCAACGATCTGCACTTTTTTTCTTAAATTTTACAATAAATTTGCAGCATTTTTTAGTATTATTTTTCCATACTCCAAAAAATCCAAACATCCATTTATAAATATAAATACTATTTTTTGATAATACAAAAAAAATATTATACCATTTATAAATATAAATAATATTTTGTCCATAATAAACACAAATACTTTTAATACTACAAAATTACTGAATCATCAAATATGTTCTAAGTTTGCTATTGGATTAGAATCATAAGGCAGAAGGATGATAAATAGAAGAGCAAAACTATTAACAAATCAATCGACAAGTTAAATACCAATATGCTAATTTGTATAATATAAATAAATTTATATGCAGTATATCAGCTGATCAATGCATTAATAATTTATAAAAATAAATATTAATTCTGATTCATGTTCATTTGTTATCTCATATGTCAAAAATTAGAAAAACGTATAGATAACAAATATAGTCTAAAAAAAATGCTACTAATATCTCAAATTGTAACCCAAGCGACAATTACTATAGTAATACTACTAACTTAAAAGAAGAAAAAAATCACAATTCAAAAGACACTACGTGGTATAATCTCGTCCTCACTGGAAGTAATAAATAATAAAACTAATAATAATTTAATCTCTAACGCAAAATGTACCAATCGCATTTTACCACGTGTTCACCAGCCGAGCGTTATCGCCGACATAAAAGCGGGTTCGCGCCATTAAAACCGAGCCCGCGAAATTCGCGCGAGATTTAAAAAAACCGCGAAGGAAATCCAACGGTCACTTCAATTTCTCGCGACACGATAAAATTACCGATTCCGTGGGCCCCACGGGCTCCAAAAATATCGGGATTCTGCATCTCGGGACTCGCGACGCTACCGCTAGAATCTCCACGTGGGCGTCTCGCTTACGTCATCAGATCCGGTGTAGCCAATGAAAGTTGTCCACGTGCACCGGACCCCACTCTTCAAACTTGGTAGGCGCTTTTGTGTGTGGTGTGGATTGGAAATGGGCTTGGGCCTTAAATTTAGGCCTGAGCCCAATTAGGCCCAACGTGCTTACGTCAGCGTATCTTATATTGGCCAATGGGAATAGTCCACGTAGGACCAGCTCCTCAAACTGCGAATGGGCTTGGCCTATTAGGAGCCCAACCCAAACACATCACTGAGGAACTCAAAAAACTAACTGTAAACTACTTTTCGAGTCCGATTTCGAGCTCGGTTTCGAGCTTGTGAGGTGAATAAAAAGTATACGAAATGAATAAGTAGTTTCTACAATTTTCGAGCGCGATTTGGTTTCTGATCTTTCACTTAAGTTCGTTAGTTTTTGAATGTATGATAAAGATTTTGGATGAGTAATAAAGCTAAGAATGACACTTCAATAAATTAAGTTGAAAGATGAATCTTTGCTTTGCTATTCCAAGTTGAGATTGGAATAACAAAAATACAGCTGTTGTGAACCACAACAACAACCACAACCACAACCACAAAACTAAAGCTTTAAGCTTATTTGAATCAACTGCAAGTGCTCCTGTTTGTTGGATTGTCCTTCTCACATCCCGACTCCCAAGGCCTTACAAAAATAAAGAGAAAAAGAAAAAGAAAGGGAAAGAAAACTATTAAAATCAAGAAAGAGAGAGAGAGAGAGAGAGAGAGAGAGATTCTTGCTATTTAGGGTATCTTTGGTTCTGCTTCTACTATTACTTTTAGTATCAACGATCTCTGTTAAAGCGTGTGGCAAACAGAAAAATCAAGTGCGTCTAGTACCGTAGCTGGATAAGATTCTGAATTTTCAAAAGCAGAAGCTCCAACTTGGTATTAAGTGCGTCTAGTACCATATATAGCTGGATGAGATCCTGAATTTTCAAAAGCAGAAGCTCCAACTTGGTGCATCTGATTTTGCTCTAGGAAAAAAAAAACTGCTGGAGATAGTTTAATATGTTTGCTTTTTTTCAAATAACTCGATTCAAATAATATTGTATCATCCAACAAGGCAACATGATAATTTGATTAAAATACAACCTTAGCACTCTCCTTTTCTTTGAAATGAAACGATTAAGTCGACAATCAATGCTTATGTGAACTCAGGTTCAGTTATGATCTATTTATTTGGTTACTAAACTTTTAAGAACCTTGATATGCATAGAGTCCGGCTACTACACTATCGATAGTACTGAGCTTTTGGTACTATCGAGTTTTCTGCCGTTAGATCTACCTTTGATCATTTCTACCCGTTAGATTATACTATTCAACCAACTACCCACTCAACCCTAGAGGACCACTATCATCCTAACCGCACATCCTTTTATCCAACGGCCGGAAACTCGATAGAACCAAGCACTTGGTACTATCGATAGTATAGTAGCATTATTCGATATTATATGTTTATCCATCCTCAGAAGGCTCTTCGTTTCGACAGCTTCTCCCTTCTGATGCTTTTTGCTATTTCAAAAGGCACTTAGTAAAATGTACAAATTACAAAAGTTCAAGCAATGTGTCTACCTAATCACGCACGCAATCGTTCCGTGTAAGGACCTCTTGCAATTGGATACTAAACCAATTTAATAATCAAAAGATTAGGGATTAATTAAACAACCACTTGTGGTCTATTATAAGAGAGCGATTACTTGGACTAATATGATGTTATTAGTCGGTTAATCTCCGTCGAAATGTACAGATCAAATGCAGGTTATCATCAGAAAGAGAAGCTGGTACTGAGTTTTTAATAGTTTATTTTTATAATATGATGAGGTTTCCAAGTGGTCCAAGAGACCATTAATGCAATATATTTTGACTCCCCAAACCTCAAAATTTTACTTTTTTTCTATTAAGAAATGAATAGTAATAATTTTTGAAATGCGTCGATTGGTTGCGAAATTAAGTATTCAACGTGTTGACAAATTTGGCTTCCATTGATTTTCGGGATAAATTCAATATGGTCAAAAAGTTTAGTATTCAGCAAATATTTGAAAATAGAGTACTCATAAGTACACAACATAAAAATATTTAAAAATAATATCTAAAATGCCTCTCCTTTAAAAAAAGAAGAAGAAGGAATACTTGCTAAATTCTTCATTTATTTTTACTATTCGTAGCTATATATTTCCCCCCCCTTTGACTAATGAAATTAAAACATGTTACGACGAGCGCACAAACAGAAACGAAAACGGCGAACACGAAATACACAACCACAAGCAGAAAAGTAAATAACACACAGATTTACGTGGAAAACCCTTTGCAGGGAAAAAACCACGGGCGAGGGAGGAGAGAGCTTCACTATCGAGAAAAGGGAAATTCAATGTTCGTTACAACCATCTGTCGCCCTAGGGCAAAACGAAAAAGAGAAACATCTTAACGGGCTCGGGCCGCTCCGCTACCCACCACAGACATTCATTTTCCTCCACAAATTGATTTCCAATTTGGTCGCACCGCGAAGCCGTTGGCGAGTCGAAGTCCAAAACTGAATTCGATTATCAATTTCGAGTCATATCCAACAAATCTCCACCTTGACGAGAAATTCCCTTTGAATGAAGCAGCAACCATAACTCTCCACCTTCTCCACAAGCCCCTAAGGGCGGTCCAATCAACAGTTAATACTAATCAAGTCCAAGCAATGCTTGAACTTGTGAGGAATAAGAGGCTTCGTCAACATGTCGGCAGGATTCTCTAAAGTGCTGATTTTCTTCACTGCAATATCACCTTGAGCAAGAATTTCACGAACAAAATGAAACTTGATGTCAATATGCTTTGTTCTCTCGTGAAACATTCGATCCTTCGTGAGATAAATAGCACTCTGACTGTCGCAAAATACTGTAAGTTTCTGACTGCCTCCACTTAATTCACCAAATAGGCCTCTTAACCAAATACCTTCCTTCACAGCCTCCGTGATTGCCATATACTCGGCCTCTGTCGTAGATAGCGCAACAGTAGGCTGTAAACAGGCACGCCAACTGATAGCGCATCCTCCAAGTGAGAAGACATAACCAGTAAGAGACCTTCTTTTATCAAGATCTCCAGCATAATCAGAATCCACATATCCTGTCAAACCTGCATCAGATCTGCCAAACTCTAAACAAGCATTAGTAGTACCTCGCAAATACCTCATAATCCATTTCACAGCTTGCCAGTGTTGTTTTCCTGGATTTGCCATGTACCTGCTCACCACGCTTACAGCATGTGCAAGATCTGGCCTCGTGCAGACCATAGCATACATGATGCTACCAACTGCGCTGGCATAAGGGACTCGTTCCATATATGCCTTTTCTTCATCAGTTTTCGGAGCCAAATCAGTTGAAAGCTTAAAGTGTGCAGCAAAAGGCGTACTTACAGGCTTAATATCTTTCACACAAAAGCGCTCCAACACGCGCTGGATGTATGCCTTCTGAGTCAGCCATAACTTCTTCAATTTTCTGTTTCGCTGAATCTCCATACCAAGTATCTTCTTTGCTGCACCTAAGTCCTTAACTTCAAACTCAGATTTCAACTGCCTTTTAAGATCATCAACATCAGCAATGTTCTTAGCAGCAATTAACATATCATCCACATAAAGAAGCAAATAGATAAAAGAGCCATCAATTAATTTCTTTATGTAAACACAACTATCATAATTGCTTCTATTAAAATCATGGCTAATCATAAAAGAATCAAACCTCTTGTACCATTGCCTTGGAGATTGCTTCAACCCATAAAGCGATTTCTGTAATCTGCAGACGTGGTCTTCTTTTCCTTCAACCACAAAACCCTCGGGTTGCTGCATATAAATTTCCTCCTCCAACTCGCCATGTAGAAAAGCCGTCTTCACATCTAGTTGCTCAAGTTCTAGATCATCCAGTGCAACTAATCCAAGTAGAACCCTGATGGATGTGTGCTTCACCACTGGTGAGAAAATATCGTTGAAGTCGACACCCGGAATCTGACTGTATCCTTTTGCAACCAAGCGTGCCTTATATCTGATACTCTCTACTCCTGGTGTACCTTCCTTCTTCTTAAACACCCATTTGCAACGAACAGCTTTCTTTCCCTTAGGAAGCTTCATCAGATCCCAAGTCTGATTCTTATGAAGAGATTCCATCTCTTCCTCCATAGCAAGCAACCATTTTGAGGAATCACAACATGAAACCGCTTCTGTATAAGTAGTAGGCTCCTCGTAGACATCTGTCTCTTCGGCAGTCACGAAAGCATAAGCCACCAAATTTGCTTCTTCATATCTCTGCGGTGGTCTAATATCCCTTCTCGGTCGATTTCTGGCTATCGAATAAGTGTCTGTCTGTGATGGTGCCTGCGGCTCGATAGGAACAGAATCGCCTGAAGTAGTACCTGGTGCTGGAGTGATCTGACTGTTGGAGTTAGTTTGGAACTCTATCTCAACAATTTTCTTTGATGTATTTGCATCTGCACCTGTACCTGTATCACAAGAAACACGCGACTCCTCCTTCCGGCGAAGCATAGCAGTTTCGTTAAACTTAACATCTCTACTAATCATAATTTTCTTATCTTCAGGGCACCATAAACGAAAACCTTTAGTACCAGAAGCATAACCTAGAAATTTGCATTCTTTTGATCTAGGTTTCAATTTTCCTTGACTAACATAAGCATAAACAGGACATCCAAATATTCTTAAATCAGAATAACTAGGAGGGTGGCCAGACCATACCTCTTCTGGTTTTCAGATCAATAGAAGTCGAAGGAGACCGATTCACCAAATAGCACGCCGTAGATGCAGCCTCTGCCCAGAACTCCTCACCAAAACCTGCATTTGAGAGTAGACATCTCGTCTTCTCCATCAGTGTTCTGTTCATGCGTTCAGCAACGCCATTTTGCTGCGGCGTGTAGGCAACTGTGCGATGTCTCTCAATTCCTTCATCCTTACAAAATTCGTTGAACTCTCCTGAACAGAACTCCAAACCGTTGTCCGTGCGAAGGCGCTTGATTTGTTTTCCAGTCTGCTTTTCAATTAAGGTCTTCCACTGCTTGAAGGTCTTGAATACATCACTCTTCTGCAAGAGAAAGAACGTCCACACCTTCCTGGAGTAATCGTCTATGAAGGTCAACATGTATCTCGCTCCACCTTTAGAGGGCACCGGTGCTGGCCCCCAGAGATCTGAGTGAATGTAATCGAGAGTCCCTTTGGTTCTGTGGATTGCCTTGCTAAAGCTGACCCTTTTTTCTGCTTTCCGAACACACAATGTTCACAGAATTCCAGAATTCCAGTAGTTTGGCCGCCAAGAAGTCCTCGCTTGCTCAGCACCGTCAGTCCTCTTTCGCTCATATGTCCCAGCCTCATATGCCATAATTTTGTGACATCTGAATCGGACGTGGATGAAGAGGATACTGCTGCTCCACCTGTTACAGTAGAGCCCTGCAACACATATAGTTTTCCTTCTTGTCTTCGGCCTTTCATCATCACGAAAGCTCCTTTAACTACCTTCAGAGTTCCATCTTCACCAGCAAATTTGTATCCTTTAGCGTCGAGGGTACTCAAAGAAATCAGATTTCTCTTCAGCTGTGGAACATATCTGACATCGGTGAGTGTTCGGACTACGCCATCAAACATCTTAATATTCACCGATCCTCGTCCAACCACTTTGCAAGATGCATCGTTTCCCATCAGGACAACTCCACCATTAACAGCTTCAAAAGTAGAGAACCAATCCTTATTGGGACACATGTGGAACGAGCAGGCAGAATCAAGAATCCACTCTGTGCTGGCTCTGGATTGATCATCGCAGACCAGCAAAACATTCCCCTCGCTGCTATAGTCTTCCGCTACACTGGCTTCGGCAGATTTCGAGCTTTCTTTTCCCTTCCAATCACTTCTCCCTTCGGTCTGTTCCTTTCTTTTCAATTTGAAACAGTCCGCTTTAATGTGGCCCTTCTTCTTACAGTAATTGCATATCAAGTTCTTATGCCTGGATTTAGATCTAGCCTTCTCCTTGCTGTCACCAAAATTTCTCTGCTTGGATCTTCCGCGAGTGAACAGGCCCTCTGCCTGACTTTCCGTGGTACCACTCATCTCCTTATCGATCCTCTCTTTCGAGAGAAGCGCAGTTGAGACATCTTCCAAAGATATGGTATCACGTCCATAGAGCATAGTATCTCTAAAGTTTCTATAGGAAGTGGGCAGAGAACATAAAAGTAGTAGTGCTAAATCTTCATCATCATACTTTACTTCCATCATCTCCAGATCAGTAATAATCTCTTTAAATTCATCGAGATGGGTCTTAATGCTCTTACCTTCTGCCAGACGATGAGAATACAGCTTCTGCTTCAAGTGGAGTTTGTTGGTGAGGCTTTTCGTCATGCATAACGACTCCAGTTTCAGCCATAAGCTCGCAGCATTCTTCTCCTTGATGATGTGTTGTAAGATCTCGTTCGAGAGATGCAGTTGGATCTGCGTAAGGGCCTTCCGATTGATCTTCTCCTTTTCCGCCATACTGAGGGACATAGGCATCTTGTCCATCCCAAGCAGCGCATCTTCCAGGTCCATCTGAGCCAGGATTGCGCGCATCTTTACTTGCCACAACGTAAACCTTGTGCTGTGATCGAGCAAAGGAAGATCGTACTTCATGGACGCCATTGATGAACAAAACCCTAATCGATGAACCTAGGGCTCTGATACCAGTTTGTTACGACGAGCGCACAAACAGAAACGAAAACGGCGAACACGAAATACACAACCACAAGCAGAAAAGTAAATAACACACAGATTTACGTGGAAAACCCTTTGCAGGGAAAAAACCACGGGCGAGGGAGGAGAGAGCTTCACTATCGAGAAAAGGGAAATCAATGTTCGTTACAACTATCTGTCGCCCTAGGGCAAAACGAAAAAGAGAAACATCTTAACGGCCCGAGCCCTCCGCTACCCACCACAGACATTCATTTTCCTCCACAAATTGATTTCTAATTTGGTCGCACCGCGAAGCCGTTGGCGAGTCGAAGTCCAAAACTGAATTCGATTATCAATTTCGAGTCATATCCAACAAAACACAAGAATTATTCATATAAAATCTCCAAAATATTAGAGAATATTGTGAATAGGGTCAATAAGACAAATATTATTACTTAAGCTAATTTATATAGTGGAGAAAAAAACTCTTGCCCCTACACTTTGATGAAAGGGAAACAAACTCCAACTTTTAACTACAAGTTGGTCCTTAAAATGCAAGTGTGATAGCTACTTCCAAGCTTATACTGCGGAGGGTGTCGGTGTTCAAATTTGGAAAATGAAAAGTGGGGGGGGGGGGGGAAGATTCGTATGCGGTCGCAAACTCTTATTAAAGATCATAAACAACTCTTAGGCGATTCAAACTTCTATGGTATACCTCACTCTCGAATCTATTATATATCACGTATGTACGTAGTTTATAAAAGCATGCTCACTTTTTTATCATCGGTGTTGTAAACTTAGGATATAATCTAATATACGTAATTTACAATGCTTAAAAGGCCGATATTGTATGAAAATGCACGAGTTTTAGAGATTTATCACCTAAACACCAAGCAGTCTAAGAGCTCAACTGTATATAGTGGGACATCGTTCAATTTATAAAAGTAAACATCCAAAGTTTGTAATTTTTGACTTGCAGATTTTTTTAGTGTCGTGGAACACATTTAACAGATTAAAATTTGATTTTAAAAATTCTACCACAAGTTTTAGATTTTCAACGTATGATCCAACGAGTGCATTCAATAATTACTCTATTCATGTTCAAAAAGATGGAGGGGATGATGTACTATGATCTCTAACTAAACACTCCCTTAGTCAAACTCTTTATCAATACAACCTTTTTCTTTTTCTTTTTTTTCTTTTTGTTTGGTCACACACACACAGAGAGAGAGAGAGAGAGAGAGAGAGAGAGAGAGAGAGAGAGAGAGAGAGAGAGAGAGAGAGAGAGAGAGAGAGAGAGAGAGAGAGAGAGAGAGAGAGAGATTCAATTGAGTCAGCAATGAGACATAATCTCTTGTCTACATGTGGAAATGAAAAGGATAAGCTATCCTCTAAACTCAAAAAAAGTAAAAGGAATTTAGGGGGTGGCTAAAGCTTTCCACCTCCAACTCCAAGTGACATATAGTACAATCTTTCAGGACAAATATATATTGTTATCTTTTGGTGGACACTAGTGCCTTCATTTTCTAATCTATATATCATTGCCTATGCTTCATCCTAATTAGGTTCTTAAATAGGGAAAAGCTTTCAATTCTTGAAAATATTGTCTTTATAAGTTATTGATTCATCTGTTAGCATATATATATATATATATATATATATATATATATATATATATATATAACATTTTTGGACTAGATGAATGAGCAAATAAAAATAGCTTATATTATATATACTACCACGACAGTTGCTCTAAGATTGTATTCTTATTTTCTACTATAGCAGAAGTTCACTTTTTAAATTATAGTTATCTACGTACACATGAACGTAGAAAAAAGGGTCGTGCAAACTATCCAAAGCTTCATATATATATATATAGAGAGAGAGAGAGAGTTCGACTACGGTGCTTTTAAAGTTTCTCACTGTTAGATCTATCATCTATCCTTTTGACCAATTCCACCCCTTAGATTATGCTATTCCATCAACCACCCACTCAACTTTAGAGGATCACTATCATCCTAACCGCACATCTCTTAATCTAAAGGCCGAAAACCTACAAGCACCAATTACTTGGTACCTTCAAAATCATAGGAGCTATATTCTATATATATATCCTCTTTTTTGTGAAACATTCAGCAAATATATCGTGAGTAGAGAAACTCAATATCAATCACATTAACTTTATGTGTGGGGAGCTCCTTGGTACCCCAAACTCTTTATTTTTTTAAGCTCTAGCTAGCTAATAGTGACATGGGCTATCATGCACCTTAATCCTCATAAAAAAAGACAGGGTTAGCACATCAAGTGTGTGCCCCCCCTTTGAAAGGCAATAGCCCTCTCATTGGAGAATCACACCAAAAGAATCATCCCAATAGTGCCTCCTTTTCCTTTTCTTTTCATTTTTTTTTTGTTTTGTTTTTCTATAAGATTCCAATCCCCACTTTGTTTTTGATCCTAATCCACAAATTGGGTGGTATAGAAAAAGTATGTGTGTAATTTTACACATCACTCTCAAAGGGTGCTTTGGTCTTTTTCAAAGGGTGAGATCACTCTCCTTTAATTACAATTCACATACTTCTCTAATCATGGTTGTTGGTATGTGGATGTCTCACTAGTTGTGAGTTTTTTTTTTTAACTTTGATTAATTAACTATAAATGTCATAGTAGAGGATCTAAATAAGTAGCTAAAATATAATTAAAATATGAATTGATTGAAACCCTTTTTATGATGGTAGGTCCTACAATTTTTATCTTAGCAAAAAATAATACAAAGTTGTGTACAATTTTTAACCTATAATTATGCATAAGAAGGTGAATGTCTCTATCAATTATCATGATGAGAGATAAATATAAACCTATCTAATTAAGGGCTTGAGTTTTCTTGTATCTATTATATTATTATATGCCAAGTGCCCAAATTATATATTCTAACTTTGGAAACAAAATATGACTAATTACCAATTGCAAATATTGAAGTATGTATTCAACATCAAGCCTTTCTCTTTTCTCAAACAATAAATAAACAAAAATAAAACAAAATATTGCAACATGTTATAGCAAGTCTTTTTACATTACAAATGGTTGTGCACTAAACTCCAATAAAAGAACATCCATGCGGTGAATTGTTCAATTCATACTTGTATTTTATAACTCTACTATTTTTTTTACCATTTCAATTAAAGCCATAATACATAATCACAAGGGGAATACACAAACACAATTTGCATAGGATCTGAGAAATCGTGTCGTATTTGCCAATACCTCTGAGATACTAAATATTTTCTTTTCCAATATTGCTATATCTTGTTTTATCTAATATAATGCAATCTTAAATGATGAACAAGCCACTACTACAAAAATTAGTTGTCTCACATATTAAACAAAAACAGTTCTTATTTTTCTCAACATTAATATTAATATTATTAATTAATTAACATCAAAATTTGGATGTTATCTTAATAGTCAACACCTGACCATGCATAAAGCTGAACCCGCACTTCTCAACTCAACTCAAACTCAACTGCTTTTACAACTTTTCTATATATTTTTGGTGATCCGACCACCTAATCCGATTCCGTACAACACCAAAACACGAAACACCGATTTGAAAAGTACACGTGGCGGCATCTGGGCTCACTCGCAGCAGATCCCGCTCTGCGTGGGGACAATCTCATCCGCTCACGTCGTTTATCCACTTCCCTATCCTCCGGCCCCGCCATTCCGTAGACCTTCTGCACCACGTCACATGTAGACCACCCAGTCAGAAGCTTGTGTGTTCACTTACCTCTACGATTAGAGGCGGTGGAGAAAATGACGTGGTGGACGTGGTGCATTTAAATATTTATGTGCCTCTCCCCCCTCCCCCGGCTAGATGAACATTCCGCAAGAGGCTCAAACATTCCATCAATTTCTCCTTCCCTCTCTTTGCTGCGAAAAGACGATTTTGCCCTCGCCGTTCCCCGTTATTTACTCTCCTGTATCTCCGCGTTTCGGATACCCCTATACACCGTCAAAGATCCCTCTCTGTCTCTCTCTCTCTTCTTCTTCTTCTTCTTCTTCTTCTAACCCCGCCATTTCTCTCTCGCTCTACGAAGACGAACCCTAGGATTGGTGCTCCGGTGGAACCCTAGGAATCGCGATCGATGGAGTGTGATACTTGATCGGATCGAGGAGCGGAGGGGGGATGGAGGGGGGTGGGGGTGGGGGTGGTGCGGCGGAGGAGATCGAGGAGGGGGTCGGCGAGAGCTCGTCGCCGCCGAGGGGGTTCGGAGGGGGCGGAGCTCACGACCTCAAGAGCGACATCTTCGAACGGCTCGTCGCGATCGGGAACGAGGAGGCCGTGTCGAACCCCGACTTCAAGGAGCAGCTCGATGCTCACTTCGCGCGATTGCCCCCCAGGTGAGCTGAGCTGAGCTGCGGCGATCTCGTTCTCGCGGTGATGCTTTAGTGCTACTGTGTTTGGATTTGGATTGAGGTTGGAGATGGAGTTCGATGCTCGAGTTGCTTGCTGGATTTGGTGTTTATTTGCTTGGGGGTCCTTCGAATCTTAGTGATTTAATGGACCTTTTCATCTTTTCCCTTTTTCTGTAGTGATTCGATTTCGCTTTCGGATCGAGTATTTTGATCTCTCTTGCTTCTATCTTTCGTAATTAGGATTTTAGCTTTGATTCGGCTAAGCCCCTGTTTAGCCATTAAGAGGAAGTTACTGATTCGCCTTCTTTACTTTAGATTTGGCCTTCCTTTTACCATTTCATAAGATTGAGTGGTATAGTAAATGAAGACTATATCTAATTCCTTAGCTAAAGTGTACTAATCACTTCCTTATTCAAAATAGTTATCTAGTTCGGATGGTTTCTTGAAGGCGATTCCTACTTTCTTACACTTGAAAGTCAATCTTCTTGTTATAATTTTTGCAGTTATCAGCTGGATGTGAACTTCGAGCGAGCAGAAGATGTGTTGATACATCAGAAGATTCTAGCAGATGCCAGAGATCCTGAGAAGCGCCCGGTCTTCCATGTCCGTTTCCTGAAGGTACAGCTCAACTAACCTTGACTCGGTTTGAGTTATATGCTGCAGCTTTATGTTAACTCTATTTCTCATATCAATACTCCCTGTAACTAATTGATGGTTGACAGCGAAATTGAGACATGAGTTTTTCTCTGGAATCCTTTAGGCCATATCATTGGGGTCCTTTAAGAAGCTCATAATTTATTGCAAGATTTTCTTTTAAGCCAAAAACACGGTAGGCTTGCTATTTTAGTGGATGAAATTTGACAAGTTATGTCTCTGTAGCAGACTTAAATTGTGACCATATATAGAATTAATAGATATTACTGTACTGTTCATTTTAAATACAAAGCTTTCCCTATGTGATTATAGTAACCAACTAATAAAGAAGGAAGCTACTATTAAGGGGCCGTAGTTCTTTAATTGCTTTTCTCTCCTTTTCTTTCTTCTTGTGGCCTAACCCTTACCAATGGAAGGTGACATTTGGTTGGAGATACATGTTAACAAATATAGTTTACTTCCATTTGCTTGGTCTGTATGAAGTGTAAGTGGAAGCGATGAAGAGTGAAGTTCCAAAACAATGGAAAAAACTTCTAATTTTTGAAACCGCCTTGGCGGATATCATTATCAGAACTTAATGTACCCACTTGCACATCTAACCTCCAAGCAAACACTGTCAAACATTTCGCTCCAATTTTTTGTAATGTTGTGGCATGCTTATGGCAGAGACATTTAGCGATAGAATCACCCAACATATAATATTATTATTTTCATCAAAATCTTGATGGTACTGATCATAAGGGAGAAATGACATCTATTTTCAAGTTCTCTGTCTGTTGAAAGGTGCATTTTCTACGTAATGCATTTCAGTGATATCTTTGTCCTTATCTCTTAGTTGATTTCATTCAAGTGCCCACATATGGCAGCAATCATTTATCAAACCCTAGGGATTTTGTTCAGGACTTCATGCTAGTCTAGGGACTTTTAGCCTTTATATGCTGTAACTTCATACTTGCTTGTTTCTCTAGTTGTCATTCGGGTAGAAATTGACATTGTGGGATTGACTTTGAACCTTTCTCGAAGCTCGAGGACAAAAATTTGGACTTGACGGTAAACTCAGAAGAGGTTGAAGATGGGACTGAAGTCGCTGATGCCCTCTCAGCAAGGTATACAAATGCTCTGGCCAAATATGTACTTACATTAATGATCTAGAAATAATGAACTACACTGTTTTCAAACTCACGGGTTCAATTTATTGCAATTTTTTTTTCCCAACTTTCATGTAACAAGCTAAAATTGTCGTTGCACAATAGTGTTTGCAATTAGTTTCTGATCTAAAATAATTACAGTAAGGTTACAGGGACAGTCTTTTTGTATGGATTGTACATTAATTAGTTTCTTCACAAGTTAATTACTTCCAGCACATAGAGATGCGAATAGAAGAGGAAAAAAACTAAATAGAAGGGGAACTAGATTTATAAGTTGGATTGTATCCTGATTCCTGAATTGTGTGTATGCATATCTATGTATGTAACTATGTATTGATGTATATCTATTTCTGATGTCGTCCTTTGAAGATATTGCCTACTTTCTGTTCATTAACTAAGTGTTTGCTCTTTTCGTAACATGCAGGCATGATGTGGCATACACCCCTATTCATGAAATAATCTTTTCAACTGTCGACAAACCAAAACTTCTTAGTCAGGTTGGTGTGGCAGAATTTCTTTATGTTTTTTGTTCATATATTAGTCAGGACAGCTATGAATACTTTTTTTTTTGTGTTAATACGACCGTAGATGGTGAGCACCCTAAATGGTAATTTTAATGAGGGAATATGAATACCTGTTTCGTATATGCATTTTCACTCATAGTACTTTTTCTGTTTCTTTAACAAATGATGTTGTCCAAATCGAACATTATTTATTCCTGTTGCACTGAATTGGACTACTGGATGGTTAAAGACATCATACGGAGTTGATTTTCATTTATTCCTGTTTTGTTTTTAGCTTTGCTGTTTGTTTAGGATTTGCATGCCCCTTACATTATCTTCTAAATTATTTAAATTCTGTGTAATTGGATGTGCCGGCAGTTGGTGGATTGTTTGCAATCTAAGATATGTTTAGCAACAACAAACAAAAGCTTAGTAGCGACTTTCTTCCGTACATTGTTCTTTTTTCCCCCAAAGATGAGTTTGGAAGCTAGCAATAGGAAGAGCAAGCTAATAAGCTATAATAAGGACGAATTGAGTTTTAAAAACAAGAACATAAGCAGTACAATATGAGGCCTTACCTTATTCTTAAAGAGTGAAAAGTTAACACATTGGGGCTGATTTGAATCGATTCGTAGTTTGACCAAAACCAGTTCTTTGTCGTCTGTGTCTAAAATTCATTATGAGTGTCTAAATTATTTTTAGTGTCTTGTGGAATTCAGACTAAAAAAATCATGGGGCCGTATGTCACGAAGTTGGGAATTAGTATCAGTTGGTTTTCTTTCAATGAGTTTTGAAAGGAGGGTCAAAGCCTTCTTCTTATTGGTATGTTTGACTGGATAGGTAGCATATGTAGTCTTATTTGGACTGAAATAGATTGCTTTCTGAGCTTTGGATTTAGCAAGCCTGCCCAACAATCTCTTATGTAGCCAATGTAAAATTTTTGTTATATACCACCCCCCCCCCCCCCCCCCCCCCCCCCCCCCCCCCCCCCCAAAAAAAAAATCTAAAGAGATTTGTTATGCATTCCTATCAATTGTCATTTTTTTTGTTCTCACTTTCTATTATCTATCTTATAGTTGCCTCAGATGTATGTCCTTTTGTGCGAGTTTTGTATTTTCCTTGTTGGGTTTCAATTTGTTTTGGCATATTGTTGCTCTAACCATATTTTACCCTCCTAGCTTTCCACTCTGCTATCGGATATCGAACTGAATATCAGGGAGGCTCATGTCTTTTCAACAACAGATGGCTATTCTCTGGATGTATTTGTTGTCGATGGATGGCCTATTGAGGTAATTTTTTTTCCAGTCGTATGATAATAAACACTATCTGAGTTGCCTTATGTGGTCTGCATAGTACTAGAGGCAAGAGTTATGCTTAGTCTTTATGCTATGGAAGCATGACAGGGAAATTATTGGCATCATGGTGTTAAAACATCTTCAACTTAAATCTGTATTAATCATATGTTTATCTATTGGAAACATTGTTTTGGAGCTCAACAGTCAATGATCTTAACCTTACACTGAATATGAAACTTATGTGTGCTAATAAAGTACTTGAAGTCATAATGATAGATAGATATGAGATAAGTATATCCCGCATATGAATTGAAGTTTTCACTACATTATATATATATATATATATATATATATATATATATTCATATAGATCGAAAAAGCAACTATAGTACCGGAGCCCCGGTACTATAGATAGTATAGTAGCCTCATTCTATATATATATATATATATATATATATATATATATAAAGAAAGTTCTGTCAATTTGCTTGTACTCCTGCATTGTATCTCACGAAGTCAAAATGCAATTTAAAATGTTTTTGTTACTCTATATCCTCTTCATTCATATGTTGATATTTGAGGGACCTTAGTTTGTCTTCGTACATCTACAGAAAAGAGACAAAAGCTATGTCTTTCTAGAAGGCTTAGTCTCTTGATTTACATTTAGTATTAGATTTTTCCTCTAAGAACCAACTGCTTTTATACCATGGATTTTCCTGTTTGAATCAGATAATATATTATAAGCAATATTATCACGATTTTTTTTCTTTAACAATGAATTCCACCTAAGATTATTGGAAGGGCTCCAACTTTTATAAATATCGAAGACAGACATTGAGATTAACTTCCCTGTGGTTTTATAAAATTTGTGGCCTGTCTGATTTAACATTAATAATGCATAATAATCATGCTGTGTAAGAGCATAACATAAAAGCAATTGCAGCTTTGTTGTTATATTTGCTGCAATTGAAAAATAAGAACTTCCAATAGGTTTGGCACATTACTGAAAGATGTGGAAAATATTCAATTCGGTAAGCTGCAACCTTCACTATCACCTACAGAATAAATGTTGTTTCTTTTGCCTTTATTTTTCTATTTTCTTTGCTTTTCTAATTGAGTGCCTTGTTGAGGATTTCTGACTTTTATACTAGGAGAGCAGCATATATTGGGAATAAACTGCCGAATTTAAGAGAACAGTCCTGTGTCAACCTGAAGCTTATATCGTTTTTTCCTAGTCTCTTATGAATACACAAGTAAATCGCAAGTAAACCTTGGAGCTTAATCTGAAGTTTAAATCTTGGAAGGATGTGCGGTGATGTATCCTTTGCGGATGATATCCTGTTGATTAATGCAAAGAGGAGGAAATATAAAGATCTAAAGTTACAGATATATGGGAAGTGCTACAAAAGTGAAATAAAGATGTTGCCTTAGATATATTAATTGGGGAAATTGGTGCTCTGTTTGACTATAAATCTCTTCATTTGCAGATACAGGAAAAGATTGAGAAACATTGCCAAATTATAGAATAATTGTGTGTGCATGAATATGGTGTATAGAAATAATAATATTTCTAGTTGTACTTTTTTTTTTTGGCTGTCAAAAATACTACTAGAGGCTTACCTATTTTAGGTGAATGATCAAGTGGTATATTTTTGTTATCATACTCCAAAACCATTCGGTGGCCTGTCTATATAAACTATGAATATAATTCTATACATTAAAGACAGATGCCTTTACCATGTTTTGAATATTGCTGACTCTGCAATTGTGTGTTCAGGAAACAGATGGCCTGCACAAGCAGTTGGAGGCATCAATCGCTAGAAACGAGGTAGCTATATTTTTAATTTATGGCATGTACAATTGTACACATTAAACTCTCTTGGTATCTTTGTTTGGCTTCTTGTCTTCCAATATGGAGATGTCTTGATTGTAATGTTTTTATTCAAAGGAAAATTATGGATGTAAATAGCACAAAAGAAATGAGAAAAGGACATTTTTCTGCCAAGCACATATGATAATTTGGCATGTGCTGCCTTGTTTCGAGCGGCATTGGTTGTACCAGGCTATCCTTGCTTGAACCTACAGTGTACAGATTGAGCCTGTTTTTTTGTAAATTATTTGTTTTTGCAGAAATGATACTTCAAAGGTCTATATAGGGGATATTAAAGGCTATGAGTAATTGACAAGTTCGAATCCATTAGGTTAATGCTTACTGTTTACATCTAATGTGCTAACAGACTTAGTAATTTTTTTTTAAAAAAAACCCTCTTGCAACCAATCTCCATTATTGCATTTCATTTGCGACTGTTAAAATCGTCTTTATAATTGAAATTGGAAGAGAATATGAACTACCTCAGAATTAAAAAGTTGCATGGAGGTTGGAACAATTTTTTGGTCTCTAATGTGAATAACATGGATACCTGAGTGGATCCTGCTGTGCCTGTTTGAGAATTTTTGCTTTGACCAAATGATCAATTGCAACAGTAAAATGGGAGAGCACTATTCTTGTATATGAAGTAATTGTAGCATCATATTGTAGCTGGACAATTCATTCATTGGTTATTCCTTTATGCATCATTTTAGACTATTGTTGCTCTTTTTTAAGGAATATTAATTGGAACTTAATTCATAGATTTATTGTTGTTCTTCTGCTATGCTTGTGACTTTTGTTAATGCATATGAGCTAGAGCATGTTGACAAACTTTTTACTGGTTTCAAATTTCCTTATAGGTTGTGCTATGATATAATACATTGTTTCTTTTGAGAGTATTCAGGGATCATGGTCTGGCTCATCTCACTCTTCAGCCTCAGAGAAATTAATAGGCCTACAGCCAAGGGCAGGCGAGTGGGAAATCGACAAGAGATTCTTGAAGATGGAGGAGAAAATTGCTTCCGGATCTTGTGGGGATTTGTGAGTCAAGCAATATGCTAGAATCTTTAATAGTGGTTGTCTATTTCATTTCTAATTTAATGATTTCTTAACATGGGACTAAGCGTGATGCATATGAAAAGGTTTCGGGGAAGCTACTTCGGTGAGGATGTTGCTATAAAGGTTCTTAGACCTGAGCATCTAAGTGAAAATATCAAAGACGAATTTGCTCAAGAAGTATGTATATTAAGGTAATATAGTGCGGCATTTTAAAAAGAGCTCTATCAGACAAGAATATGACTTTCTGCTGAGTTTTTTGCTTTTAAGTACTTGTATTATCTTGTTGGCAGACTATATTAGTAATTATATTGGTTTAACTTTTTTTTTAATCATTTCTTTCCAGAGAAGTCAATCATAATAATGTTGTTCGATTTATCGGTGCTTGGATGAAACCACCTCAGTATTGCATAGTTACAGGTAATCTTTCTATTGCTTTTGGTTCAGTGTCTTATGGTGAGCAATGTGTAGATCAATGTACAGTTGAGCAATATTTCTTTCTTACATTTTTTAGGTTTTGAATTTAGCTTTCTTGTTTAAAGACATAAGCTCAAGGTGGCTAACCTCTGTAACATCTTTTGCCTGCTGATCCCTGTTTGTCTGAATTTTTCTTATTGCATTAGTTTGCTTTGGAGATGTATTTTAAATGGATATGAGGTGTGACGTAATCAAATGCTTTTCGTTTTTTTTCTTGTGTTTGTATCATTTCAAATAGAAGTGGTGTGGAATTCACTTCTAGGGGGAAAAAGAGAATAAAAACGGAAATATAAGATGCGTTGGCCTTGGTTCCTGCAGCATACTAGAATCTTGTCTTTTATCACTAGTAACCTTATTTTGGGCAAACTATTTGCGTGTAGTTCATTAAGTAATTTTATCTGTTTTATCTTGTACTGCACTGCAAATCTCCTTGCAAATTTCATTTTTATACAATGATTTCTAATGATTTTCATATTATTGTCCTTGTTCCTCTTTGAAAGGTATTCTTCACATAGGAAAGGCTCTTTTCTAGCAGGTTATGTGCCTTTTTTGATTATTATTAACACCTAGAAATGATTTTTATTTTGTTATTAGAAAGTTTCGGCATGACAGATATTAAATTCTTTATGATATGTGTTGCTTTTCCTTACTATGTTCTATCTAAAGAAAGATTTGTGCTGTTTTATTAAGGCTGCTAATTACATTCATGCAACTTTATCTGTATTCTTTGAATCTATTATGTTTGAAATGGAAATGTAGTGCCTTCCCCTTTTTGCACAAACAAGAATTATGTTAAGTTGACTGTTATAGTTGACCTAATAAATACTGGGTTTTGTATCTGACAGAGTTCATGTCTGGAGGAAACCTATATGATTTCTTGCATAAGCAACATAACACCCCGGAACTCTCTCTATTGCTGAAGTTTGCACTTGATGTCAGCAGAGGAATGGACTATTTGCATCAAAAAAACATTATCCATAGGGATTTAAAGACTGCTAACCTGCTGATGGATAAGGATCATGTACGTGGCCGTGCTTGTTTGAGCATTTGATGTTATTATAGACTATTATATTATCTCTGCATTAACTGCTCATTTTTTTGGGTAAAACGTATGGATAGTCTCTGTGCTTTCCTAATATTGTCTTCCCTTAGCTTTTCACTTGAACACCTTAGTCTCTGGAAAGAGTATTGAAACTTTGAGAATTGATAAATGGCTTTATTTATACCGTAGGTTGTTAAAGTAGCAGACTTTGGTGTGGCTCGGTTTCATAATCAGGGAGGAGTCATGACAGCAGAAACTGGAACATACAGATGGATGGCTCCAGAGGTATTCCTATCCTGTTGACAACCATCTTGATTCTGGCTTTGTTTTTTCTTTAAATGAACAATACTGAGAACTCAGAATTAACTCATCGATGCTAGTTTGCTTTGTACGCTGGAGTAGAGTTATTAACATACTATGAAATATATAATATGTATGCTTCTATCTGTAGTTTCTTGTTAGAGATTGTATTGTGGTGTTCCGTCTCTACTCCTTTTCACATAACATAATATAACCTTTAGCTCTGCTGTCATACTACCAAATTTTTTGAGACACTTTTGTCAACATTCTTACTGCTTGTCACAATTTATGTTGATTTTTCGTCGACTTGCTCTTGTAATTGTCTTTAGGTGATAAATCACCTACCTTATGACCATAAGGCAGATGTGTTCAGTTTTGCTATTGTACTTTGGGAGCTTGTAACATCAAAGGTATTCTCTCATTCTTCCCAGCTCTAATATATTATATCAGTAAAATATTCCATGTCTCATAAGAAAATTAGCATGAGCTTAAATTGTCTTTCATGGTGTTTGTGCGCAGATCCCGTATGATACCATGACACCCCTACAAGCCGCTCTTGGAGTGAGACAGGTGTGTTGCACTAAGTTAATCGACCTTCCCTACCTTTATATTCTAGTGAACTGTGGTGCAGTGCAGTTCTACGCAAAGAAAATGTCAAAAACCCAGAAAGCTGACACAATTTGCACTTAAACCCCCCTTCTTTGCAGATAATATCTGCAATTTATAAAATGTAAGCGTTTTACCCCTTTCTATTGTGGGGCAAACTGTAGGGCTATCAGTAGGTCCTTTTTCTTTTTCTTTTTAAAAAATAAAACTTATTGAGGGGATTCAATGCAAATCATGATATATCCATGGGTGTTTCTGAATTTGAGCTAAAGACAATGTTGAATATGTCCAATTAACTAAGAAATGTTTGCCATTACAGTGTGTTTTTGAACACTCTTTTGTGAATCATGCACTTAACTAGTTCAAAGTATTTTGGAAAATGTCAAAAAGAAAAAAGCTTTTTCTGAGTTGTCTAGATCATTAACCAAAAAAAAAAAAGAATGTCTAGTTCTCATTATTATGTCTTATTTATATTTAATCTCTTGAATACTAGGGATTGCGCCCCAAACTTCCCGAGAATGCGCATCCAAGATTAGTAGATTTAATGCAGAGATGCTGGGAGACCCGACCGGCTAAGCGGCCCTCCTTTTCAGAGATCACTGTCGAACTAGAAGAGCTTCTTAACCAAGTTCAGGTAAAACTGTAAAGCTACTTGGCTGAAGAACTCATATGAACTTCGCACCGTTGATCTATTTTGCTGGTCTTGCATCTTTGGACCAAGATCGCAAAATTGGAAAGATCGTGGGTTCATTACATAAATAGAGAAACCCGAAATTGCTTCTTTAACTAACATGAGATTAGATGGTGCCAATCATGTGATCCGGCTTTGTAACCTTTATTATAATCACTATTACAGGGAACTGGCGAATCGAGCTGACCGCCCAACCACGACTAAAATGGAAATCGGGATACAAGCTTTTTGGACAAAAGTTGTAGGTAGTTAATTCTCAGTTCTTCGGATCCTAGTTTATGCGCGATGTGCCAGAATAACAATCTCTCTCTCTCTCTCTCTCTATCACTCACCGCTTTTTTTTCCCGATGCTTTGCCCTTTAGTTCTGCAGTTTTTTTTTATCCTTCACATAGTAGAAAATCCGAGATAAAAATTGAGCCTAGGGGGCTAGTGTGGGGGGTTTAATTGCTCACTGTGTCATTAGTTTTTTCTGGTGGCTACTGTGAATATTCTTTCCCCTTCTCCCTGACCAGGTTTTCCTTTTTCCTCTTTTTTTCTTCTCTTTTTCTTTTTGTTGGTTCTTTTTTCTCCTCACAAGAATTCATAGTCTCTCAGCAGCAAAACCACAATTATTGTATCTGAAATGTATACTGTATATCGACTGATTTGCTAATTCATTCACTTTGAATGCCTTTTGCTACTCTTTTGCAAGTTTAGTTTATGTTAGGTTGGTTGTTAAAAATTTGGAAATCTCTCTTCAAATTAATTCACCAACTATTATTCTTCATTTGAATTTGCCTTGTTTAGAGTAAATACTCTTCATAATTTTTTTTTTGTGTGGTTTCCTCGTGTAAATAGATATAAGTAGTTACAGCATAGTTCTTTGTGTCGTCTTCAAGTCTTTTCGATGTTCTATTTGGGTTTCTTTTTTTCTTTTTTTTTTAAGTAGGAAAATAGAAGTTGATGTTGTGAATCTGTTATATAGCGACTCTGTGAGGGAGTAATGCTGTACTTGCAAATAATACAACACTTTATAATTGGTATTATAATCGGTATTATAATTGGTATTATAATGGCCTTTTTGTATAAAAAATTCATTAGTTTTGGGCTTTTGTAAAATTGGGTCGCTATTTTTGATTTTGCAGATTCGGTCCGGATTTTTAGTAAATTAACCAAAATACCCTTCTTACTTTTTCTCTCTCTTCTTTTTTCTCTGCTTTTTTTTTTTTCCCGCTGCGAAGAAGACGGCGCGGCCCTCGCGCCCCCACGCCTGCTTGCGACCCCCCCGCGCGCAGACGCGGCGGCGAGCTGCGCCTTGGCGCGGCTCCGTGAGCTCGCCTCCTATCCCGCACCATGGGCGCCGCCGGGAGCTGTTGCCGGCTCCATCCCCGCGGCCTGCCGCGGTAGGGGCCGGTGCGGCGGCGAGCCCCCGATCCGCTTTGCTAGCTTGAGCCCGTCCTCGACGAACGCCGCAAACTCTGCGGCGCTCGCCATGGCCCCTCCGCTCGCGTCCTCGGCTTCTCCCCTCGAGGGATCAAAGGGGAGGAGGAGAAGGAGGAGGAGATTAAGGAGATTAAGGAGAGAGGGGAAAGGGAAGGGGAAGGAGAAGGGGCGGGGCCGCAGCGGTGGTGGAGGAGGCGGTGAGGAGGGGAGGAGGAAGAAGAAGAGAAGAAAAAGAGAAAAAAAAGAGAAACAGAAATAGTGCAACATTCTCCTAAATAGTGCAACACTCTTTGAAATGAAATTATACTTTTTAAGCTAAGGTTGTACTCTTTAGTTGAAGTTTGCATTATTTTTCGGCCAAAATTACACTCTTTAGAAAAATATTGCACTATTTCGAAAGAATTTACACTATTTTTTTTTTCTTCTTCTTCTTCCACCAATTACACCATTTTTTCCCCCTCTCCTTCCTCCTTCTTTCTCCTCCTTCTCCTCCCTCCTCTCCCGCTCCCGATCCCCATTCCTCGGCCTCCGCCTCGCCCATGACCCGAATACCTCGCTCCTTCCCCGCCGCGCGGCAGCCTCTCTGCTCCGTCGCCGACGTCGTCGCGTCGGTGGCGGCAGAGGACACCGGATCTCCGCGCCCGAGAGTGCTCGTCGCGGAGAAGCTCGGTGAGGCGGCTCAAGGTGGTGGGGAGGGCCGGGGTCGGGATTGGGTGGCCATGAGGGCGGCGGCGGAGGTCAGCGCGGGTGGAGGTGGAGGTCTAGAAAGAGGCCCGAGTCTCCGCCGGCGCCGCCGCCGGAGGAGGCGCAGGCGGGGGGGGGGGCGCGGCGGTGGCGCGGGCGGGGGCGCAGGGGGCGTGGCGAGGGCGGGGGCGGGGGCGCGGGGGGCGCGGGGGTAGAGAAAAAAAAAGAGCAAGAGAAAAAAAAGAGAGAGAAAAAATAAGAAGAGTATTTTGGTGAGTTTACTGAAAATTCGGACCGAATCTGCAAAATCGAAAATAGCGACCCAATTTTACAAAAGCGCAAAACTAGTGGATTCTTTATGCAAAAAAGGCCTATTATAATTGGCAGAGAAGTATAAATTATGAGAACTTGTGTCATTTGTTTTACATGGGTAAATTGAAAAATTGAGTTTCACTGAGTTTGATTTTTCTGCTGTCAAATTAATTTGTCTCGTATAACATGTCTACTTTTATTTATTTTTTTGCTGTAAAGAAGTACTGCTCACACTAGGCCTGTATTTTGAATGTGGAAGATTGAATCCCTTGCCTGCTTGGGTGCTAGCAGTAGAGGTTGTTTAGGGATATAATTTTTTTTTTTTTTTTTTTAAGAAAAAGGTAGCACGCTATCCGCTTCGTTTATTTTAAAAATAAACTTAGCTAGAAATGTGAATCAACTAGGATTCGAACTCGGAACCTCGGGTACCAACCACCAAGCCCTTTGCTACTTGCGCTAGAGACGGTCGGTTAGGGGACAGAATTTTGGGTTATGGACTCTATAGGCAATACTTCAAAAAAATAAAATAAAAATAAAAAAAAGCCGCAATAAAATTTGAGATGGACTTTTTATACTTTTCAAAACTATTTACAATAAAATGAGAGAATATTTCTAAAATCTAATCTGTGTTCTGAATCCCAGAAAAATTTACTCACAAATTATTGTGCAAGAATAATTTCACAAAAATGTCCATACGTTTACACCTGTATTTTCCGATAAATTAAGATAAATAAATAAAGGTCATCCTCCATAATTACTAAAACCCCTTCTAAAACCTCAACCTCGCTCGAATACCCCGCATCCCCAACCCGAGCCCAACCCCAACCCCAACCCTAACCCTAATAAGAGTCTCCTTCTCCCTCGCCACGGGACGAAGAAGGCCAGGCCACCACCACTCCTCCTCAAACCCTAACCACCGCGGAGTCTCCTCCCATGGCGGAAGAAGCTGAAACCAATTGCGAGGACGAGGGAGAACCGAGTCCCAGAGCGCCCACTCTCTCTCCCCATCGACCCCCCATCATACCTCTCGCGAAGCGCCCCCCCATCTCCGCCTCCTCCTCCTCCTCCTCTCCTCCACTCCCCGCGACGAAGAAGGCGCGGGACCTCCCCGACGTCTCCCTCTGCCACTGCTGCGGCCTCCGCTTCCCCTCCGCCCCCACCTCCGGCGCCGGCGCCGGCGCCGGACGCCGGAGGAAGAGGCCCCTCCGCATCCTCCGGTCGCAGTGGCGGATCGTCCTCTTGTGCAGCTACTGCCTCGTCCGCGTCCGATCCGCCGCGATCTGCTCCTACTGCTTCGCCGCCGACGCCGCGGTCTCCGCATCCCTCCGCTGCCTCCGCTGCTCCCGCCGCGTCCACGTCGCCTGCCTCCCCAGGGAGCACCGCTCCCTCGCGTCGTGGCGCCCCGACCCGGCCTCCTTCGTCTGCGCCGATTGCCGCCCGGTCCCCAAGCTCCTGCTCACAAACAACAGAATCACCAGCAGCAGCAGCAGCAGCAGCACCAGCAACAACCGTAGTAGCTTCTCTGTCTCGCTAGATGATTTGGTGATAGAAGCGAGATCGGATGCTAAGAAGAAGGCCGAATTGGCCTCCTTTGCGATGAACAATGCCTTCAATAAGGCCGCGATGGCGAAGCACGCAGCGGATCGGGCAAAGGCGGCGCTGCGCGCGGTCCTCGGGAATTCGCCCAATGAGCTGAGGGCGAATGGTGATTCGGCGATCCCCGATGAGGAGCTGGCTCTTCAGCTGCATCTGGCCATGAATGGATCGGAGAGGATTTCGAGGAATTCGGTTACTGAAAAGAGAAAGCGACGGAAAAATGGTGAATTAAGTAGTAACCCGAGGTTCGGGAAAGGCGAGATGTGTGAAGAAAGTAAGTTTCCCTTTGATGGAACTGAGGGGAGGGAGCTCAAAAGCAATTTGGGTATGGATTCTAGTTCTACTGGAACAAAGAAGAAGAAAAAGGAGATAATCAGGTATACTAAGAGAAGGCCTTTGGAAATGGGGCAGGGATATTGCCCTGCTTCTCGCAAGGAAGAGCTTGTCGATCCAAACTGCATTGTTCTCGCACTGGAGTGCGAGAGAAATGGCGGAGCGCAGGCCTCAGAATCGGAACAAATTGACAATGCTCCTGATAGCCGGTATTTGAAGAAATACAGCAAGAAGAAGTCTACTGTAAAACAAATGTCTCCTGATGACGAGGGTCCGGTTGCTGTATCGAATAATGGAAGCGGATAAATTGCTACGAGTCATCTATAACCTCTACCTACCGTCACTCTGCAACAGCTCCCCTGTGTTTGTCCTCAGTTGCAAGTGGATAACTACAGTTCGGTTCATGAAAAGAAATAGGTAGAGAAGGTAATACTTTATACTGAGACTTTATATATAATGTTGATTTTTTTGTTATTCTTAGTGGATGCTATATAAAACTTGCTGAAATGGAGCGAAACAGGGTTTTGTTTAGATGCTAAATTCAATATGTATACTTTTAGGTCATATTCGAACTATATTTAGAGGTCTCTTTAGCTATATTTTGATGGCACTTTGATTGTAATGCCTTGTTACTATAGATTATGCGTCCATGTATAACTAAATGTCCGTGGTATCGTTGCAAAATTGGTCAAGCACTAAAACTATTTGCTCATCATCTAACGACCAATATGTATCGAGCTATTAGAACTTTGTAAAATTGAACTAGACTGAATCACTAATAAAGCTGAACGGAATCAACCAAAAATGATAAGGTTGATTTTGATGTGGCGACACTTATTTCTAAATGTCTGCTGCTTGATTTTGGTTTTCCTCATGAGCATCGCACTGTTAAAGAATCTATGAGATTCTTCTCTCCCTTCTTGTTTATCTTCTCTAGTTGCTCTGGCATGATGTTTTTTTTTAATTCCTTTTTTTTTTTCATTCTTACTGATGCTCTTACTTTTTCCGCAAATAATTGTTGCGTGGGATGCTCTTTGTTAATAACAGTACTGTTCTTAACTTATGCCCCTTAAGTATTGTGAATTTGGCTTTTTATGCTATGTCTAGCCCCTTGGGATTAACTTCTTAATCATTGTTGAATATCTTGGCTTTTGTTCAAGGCCTTTCTGATCGATTATTCTTTTGCTTTTCTTCTTTGACAGGATATTTAAAAACAACCTAATTACCAATGAGAACATTAAAGAATGATTTTCCAGTTCTGGATCAAGTGGTATCACTCAGCTTGCATCTTCTCTAAATTATACCTGACAAGCTTGGAGGCCTTCAAATAATATGCGGAGACTTTTCATATAGAATTCTATCTTTCAATATATTTGCCTTGTAAACTTGAGTTATCTAATACATCCACAATTGTGGTCTGTTATATACTTGTACTCATTCTCAGTAATGAAAAGTTCAAGATATTCAAAACCTGTTATAATTCACACTGGCACTCTGCTTGTTTATGTTATATTCTTACAGGACATAACAGTTAGTATATTTTTGTTATGAAATGGAATTTTGTACTGCCTAATTGATGAGAAACTTGTAAACTCTGTTAAAGAAAATATTTTCCTGTATTCTGGGCTAATTAACTGTTTACATATAGTATTGGGTTCAATTTTTTAGTATCAAAAGGTTTTTTGATATTACTCCTTTAGCATTGGTAGTGGTTTTCTTATATGCCTTTTAAATGGAGCTTAGCAGCTAGAAGAGGCCATGGGCAATAAAATTATAGATCTGTCGACGATGGCGTTACAATTGCTCTTCTGTTCTTGATCTATCATTGGTTTGCTGCTTTTCGCAAAAGAAGACTTCTTCGGAAATATCTAGCAAGAACTGTTGTCAGCCCAAAATGTTCATTTGGATGAGTTGAACTTGAGAGCCCTCAAAACATGCTTCTAGCTTCTAAAAGCTTGGAAAGTTTGAGTCATCAACTCTTCCTGATAAGGACTAAATATGTGGATATTTTACACACACAAGTTTAGTGAAGATCTCAATACAAATATAAGATGGGCTGAAGAATTATGCATTCATCTAATGTTATTTGAATGTTACTCCTAGAACCAGTGAGAGTTATCGACAATCCTCAACGTTACTACTCCCAATTTCTTTTTCCTTTTTTCCCTTTCTTCTCTGCAGGGTTTTGGTTGGAACACGGCAGTCCATCATGAGAAGGGTGAAAGATTCTTTGAATTTTTCTTGCCAGCATCAGTGAGTTAAAAATCCTTCCTTCAAAAGTCTTCAGATACTAACATATCCTTGCATTATATTTTCCTTCACGATCGCATGATATGTTCCTATCAAAGTAAAAAATTGTAGAGAGACTCCCTCAACTATAAGCCATTTTTAAATAGACTTCCCAACTGTACTTTTTTTTATGACACTCTTAACTTTTGCTTTGTTTTAAGTTATGTTCCTTTGATAAATTACGGATTTCGTTAAATTTATCAGCATTTATTTTACTTTAACAGCTATGTCCTTTTTCAGCTAATGGAATTGCAATTCCATGAACAGTTACTAGCTCAGAGCTAGTGGAGATGTTAATTTAAGCAGAGTTCCAATCAACTGAAGATAGTAACTCTAATCAAAACACCCAAAAGTTGAGTGGGTTTCAATATGAAAATCAAAGTTACATGGTCTATTTCGAAGTTGCCTATGTGATAGATAATGACATGTATAACATTGATCAAGTTGCTGAAATACTCGAAACAGAACAGCTAATAGACTTCATAAGAACTCATATAGCAGCAGAAAATATCAAGCCTAAGACATGTGAACTACTACTTGGAGCTATTATTCATATTCTTTCAATCTCATAAAACATTATCATTACTAAAGTAAAGCTAGATTGCCTTTCTGAGTATGCTAATCTTCTTATTTTCGTTGCTGAAGTAGAACCTCTCTCTTAGCTCCATTGTTTTTTTTTTTTTCCTTAGGCCTGTTACTTATAGGGCGGTGGCGCCACTCCACCATGGCGTGGCGGGGGAGAATGCTCAGGAATGGTGTGGTACGGAGGTGGTGGCGCATGCGGATGTGGTGAGTGAGACGGCGGGTATGCGGGCGGCACTACATAAAATGGCGCTGGTGGTAGTGGACGAGGAGTTCTGCGACGTGGCGGTGGCGGTGGCGATGGCGGTGGCAGTGGCGTTGTCTTTTTGTGGTGAGGTGGACATTTTGGCGCTGGATATGGTGATGGTGGGTGCGCTCGGGGGGCTGGGTAAGGAGAGTGAGAGGGCGAAGGAGAGTGAGAGGGCGACGGAGAGTGATGAGGCGGGTGGTGGTGGTGGTGGTGGTGGTGGTGGTGAGGCGGTGAATGGATGTAGGGTGGGTGGGCCGAAGGGCTGGCGATGGGCGGCCATGCTGTACGCGGAGAGGTGTGATAGGAAGTGCTATAGGAGGATGCGAGCATTGCCATGAGAGCCATGCAAATGGCTATAGCCCTCTTGTTGATATGAAAAACCATCTTAGTACTCACTTCACTACCTGCACACATTTGTGTTTAACACACCACCATTTGATACCTCTATATATAGGTGAGATGAGTTGCGCGTCTCTCTCTCTCTCTCTCTCTCTCTCTAGAGTTAGAAGAATTGAAAGTGGCGGAGAAGAAAAACTTTGGAGCATAGCGTGGAATATCGGCTGGATTGCCCGGAATCCATGGCATGATATATTGGTCCCACATGTTGACATATGTAAGCATTCTTTACCATGATTATTCAATGGGCTTTTTCTTAAACTAACATCGGCAAGAACATTTATTACTCGATTGAACCTTAAAAAGAATGTTTAGCGAACTAATCAGATTCTTATTGTGCCCTTGCGTATACGCAGGTGGAAAGTAACTGGGGACAAGGTGAGCAATCCACTCTGTTTGCACTCTCTTCTCTCCTGGAAAAAAAGAAGAAGTCTTAGATGATCCTAGGGATGTGTACTCTGTTTGAATGCTAGATATTACTAGTAGGTGGTGTGAAATATATGAAACAACCGTTATTCTCTAAAAACTTTAAGCTGATAGAGAACGGTGTTTAAATATTTTTATATTTAGCATTTTCCCTCGCGTCTGGATTCAAGATTTTTTGTAGGCCCATGATGTGGACTTGAATTAAATAGGAAAAAATTAATAATGTTAGGAGCCTGGGGTGATTCGAACTCAGAACCTCTTGCTTTGATACCATGTGAAATATATGAAACAATCGTTATTTTCTAAAAACTTATGTTGATAGAGAACGGTGTTTAAATATTTTTATATTTAACAGGTGGGTTAAAGATTAATTATTCCTTTTCATATGCTGAGGGTTAAATCACTGCTGCTACCAGTCAATGAGGCAGAAGCCACAAGTACAGTACAAGTGGAATTAGTACCATAATTTTCCATGACATTTTCCTCAATCCTTCCTGCCTTTTTCGGTACAATCCTGTGCTAGTCAAGTTAAACTTGCTTGGGTGGCTTAGAGAAGTGCTTTTACAAGAAGCATTATTATATCAAATTTTTTTCACGAGCTTTTTTTCGCAATAGAATTCAAACATTCTAGTTTAGTACTTCTGCTTTGGAGTTTTGAAATCACAATTTTCTTTTTTTTTACCGCAACAGTAAAATTTACATTCTTCTAAATTCTAATTGTCAAATGCTCTATTACAGATAACTACAGGTAAAAGCAGAAGCAGAAGTCCATGGAAAAGAGTGCGATCACGCGTGGAAATTTGTTGACCGGGCCCAGAAGCTATTAACTTCATTATGATGCAGAGGGAAGTTGCGATCGCTCTTTCCCATTGCGGGACATGCGGAGAAAATTGTCTCCTCATTTTCCAACACTACCTTCTCCACTTCTCCGTGTATTTGTGCCTACCTATATGTTACTTTATCCCTTGTGTTTATTTTTGTACTACGATATGTTTGATAGTTCATTAACTAATCCCAAGACAATGTTATAATGTACTCAAAATTAGGAACGTTTGAGTTAGAAGTGCATAGATTAAATTGCAACATTCGGCTACAAGAGTGAGTACCTATGCATTTAGAGACTCTTTTTATTGGTCTTTACATGGTCTGCATAGACAAGGCCCATGTCCTTTGGAATGTAACAAACAATTAATAGCTCTTGGGAGAGGTTGATTACTATCTTATCTTGCTAAGTGATTACTCTTTTTGGAGCTTTGTAGGAATCTTTGAGAAACATTCATTGAGGGACCAGTTGATCCTCAGGAATGGAGAGAACTTTCGCCGTCTCGAGCGGTGTTTCTTTTTTTAATATAAGCCGCGTCCTCATCCAATTGAGGGGAACGGAATAGGCGCATTATATGTAGTTTTTATCCAGGCTGTTGTCTTAGAGATCGGTGATTCATTCATCGCTTTTGTATTTGAGCTCTCTGCTTCATGACTACTAGGAAGGTTTCGGCGCCAAAGCGAACAAGCAGGATATTTAAAAAGGAAAATAGAAAAAGAAAAATTGTTGCTTAAATACGGCAATACAAATTCCCTCGCCACCGAGTTCTCGGCACAACCGAGTTCTCAGCGCGTCGTTCAGTGTTAGCGCATCTTACTATAACAATAGTCGGCATATCGCGATGCTTCGGCACCGACTTCTTCGCATATTTCAAATTTGGCAACTGCTGAGGAAGACCGTAGATCGTTGCGTGATGAATCATGAACCGTTCATCATTAAACCGTCGGTGGATTTCAAATGAGGGAAAAATGTACGGATAGTCCCTGTTCTATTCCGATATTGAGAATGTCTCCCTTCACTTTTTGTTTTGATAGTAGATCAACATTTAGTCCTTTACTGTTAAAAAATCTGAACTTGTGAAATTTGATATATTATGGATTTGAAGTGCACAACTTATGAAAGTTGAGGGACTGAACTGTTGAAATGAGTTGTAATATTGGGAAAGTACAGGGACTATCCATCATACATTTTACTCTTTGCTTTGCTTCACCATTTTTCGCCATTAAACTCCTCTCTCTCTCTCTCTCTCTCTCTCTCTCTCTTCGCCCACCTCTTCCTCTTCTCCTCCACACTCCTCCGAATACTAAAAACGCCATTAGCGATCACCTTCTCCTCGATCACACTTCAAAGTGAGCATTACGAATCTCTCGAACCCTCAGTAGTTCCTCTTTCCCTTTTCCCCCCCTTTTCGCCCATTATTTCGCTTTTTCTTTGGAATTTTAATCTACTATGTCCAATTTCTGAGCTGTTTTCTCTTGCGATCAAAACGCCTTCACTTTTAAGTTCTTCGGTGAACCTAGATTGATTAGGGTTTAGATTTTTTGCCCCAATTAGTAGGGCAAAGGAAAGTATAAAAATAGCTTCTTTTTTTAAAATATTTTTCAAAAAAAAAAAGTTGAAGGTTGGTAATAGCTTGCTTAATGAACTTAATTGATGCAAATATAAGTATGTGATGCTTAATTATTTAATATATATATATATATATATAATTATAAATTGAACTATTAGTCTCTAACTTATAGTAAAATTTTACTTTAGTTCTCGAACTTTTAAGTTGGACATTATTCATTTTAGTCCTCGCCGTCGCCCATTGATAGAAGGAAAAAAAAAGTTATTGTCCACAATCCTAGCATGAGATGGAATTGAGATTTTTCGCTCAAGGACAAAAGAGAAACAACTTTAGGAGTTTGGAGTATCGAATGTTGAATCGAACTTAGAAGTTCCGAGATCAAAGTTATAAATTGGACCGAGTTTGAAGACCGCTAATGTATCGAACAATTTGCTATGCCTATGTACTTCAGAAAACAACACAACCATATTATAGTGTTAATGGCCAAATCCAAGATTCTAAATTGTTCAAAGTGCGATCCGATCATCAAGTGCGACATGATCGAAACATGACGATATCTTTGGTTTCAGATATAAGCTTATACTTGTGGGATGGCACGCTTTCGTCTAACCGGAAATCTAAATTTCTGGTGTTCTTTCTGATTGGGTCTTATTTAATATCGTATGTTGCAGATTACTCATATCATGCCTCAGTTAGTAAAGCTAGAGGGTCAAAAAACGCAACGTACTTATTATGCCGAGAGCTATGATCATTTCTCTAATCTGCCAGAGCCCATTATTCATCACACTTTCTGCTTTCTTAGCATGAAAGACATAGCTCGAATCGGCACCCTCTCGAAAAGATGCAGAGAGATGTTCATCTTTAGCCCGTATCTGAAGTTTGCATCCACCTGTTCGTACGACAATCCATTGTGCAAGCAATTCAGCGATTACGTGGACAGAATTCTAAGCCTGAGGAATTCGTCAGAGATAAGAAGTTTGGCCCTTCGCTGGGTTTGCGATAACAATGAGTGCGACGTGGATGTACATCTTGTCGACAAGTGGATTGATATTGCCGTAAGACGTGGAGTTCAAGAGCTCGAGATTGAGGTCGGGGTAAGGGAGGATGCAATGTTCAAGTTTCCGAAGTTCAAGGATGCAGTGTTCAAGTTGCCGAAGTGTATCTTCATTTCCAGAAACTTGAGAGTGCTTAAGTTAGATATGCGGTATAATCGTCTCCAGGAACCTACCGGAGCTCTTCCTTCTCTTGAGGATCTGTCTCTATGTTCGCTACAAGTTTCCGAAAGTTGCCTTGAAAAATGGGTTTCTACTGCACGCCCATCGCTTAAAAGGTTGACGATTTCAAACGTGCATGGTGTGATTGAGAATCTGAATATCGTTAGTAAGTCTCTTGAAGAGTTAGATCTATCCGCAATCTCATGTAACCTCTTGAAGAACGTCGACATCTCAACGGAGAGGCTGCGAAAGTTGTGCTTGGACTTAAAAATCTTATTCACCGGACATCTTCGCAGCATGAAAATTGCCGCCCCTAATCTCCAAGAGTTGACGTGGATAGCGGGGATGGCGAGTAACGTTGAACTGAGCGAGTTCAAACTTCTAAAGAATGCTACTCTCTCCGTTGGTATATGTAATGACTACGTAGATGGCTTTACAATCGGCAACCGCTTAGCAGAGCTTTTTCAGGGCGTACGGTTTGTTAGAGTGCTACAAATAAATAGTGAAGTTCTCGAGGTAAACACGCTCTTTTAACATGTCTCAACTTAGCTGCTAACTCCATCCCTTGAACGTTTTAAGTCACTGAATTTTCTTTTTGTTTCTGTTTGCTTGAGGCGGGCTAAGAAAGGTTGTTTTACAGTAAAAGTCGACGGACGCATCATTTTCTCTTTCTTTACCTTTTTTGACGAGCAACGAGTAAATTGCAATACACGCGAATCATAGGGAGTAAAGTGTTTTAAGTGATACTCCGATGACGAAGTCACTGACACTCCATAGACCTTCATGAATATTTACATGTGTGAGCATTCATACTTATCTACCAACATTAACTTGAATTTTAACTGATTCCATGCTGCAGACACTTTTCCTGCGTAATCGCATAACCGTTGTGTTGGATTCTCTTCGGCATTTAACCATTACAGTTGAATGTTTGGCGCGTTACCATTTCTCAGTTTTCGCTTCCCTTCTCACGGGCTCGCGTAATCTACAAACTTTATCCCTTAAATGTCATCGTGAGAATCGATATCCACCGGACCATTCATTGGTGAGTGTCGAATCAAACCAACGGCACAAAAACACACTCTTTTGTCTTTCTCCGTGTCGCTTGCTTGCGTGTTGCTTTAACTTTAATCTTTTCTTGCTTTTTCAGTGGTTCAGGTGGAAGGCAATCAAGTTCTATGAGCAGCACAGTAATGGATTTTGCAATCTGATTGGTGATCAGCTAAGTATGATAGAGATAGAGTTGAAAGGAAGAGGTCATGAAGTTGTGTTTTTTGCGGAAAACATGATTAAGGCTGCGAAAGGCTTGCAGAAGATCACTATCGTTTACTCGAGAGAAAATTCCGAGATGCTGTCGAAGATGAGGAAGGAAATTCCCACGACCGCGTCTCGATCTGTCGAAGTGAATTTAGTTGAGAAAGAATTTGGTGAATACGAAGATCCTGAATTATAATATTACACTCTCTCTTTTTTTTTTTTTTGTAGTTTTGTGACTTGTATTTGCTAATTTAGCACATTTTTTACTTCTATATTTTGAAAAGTTCGAAGATCGGTGATGTCGGTTTTCTTTACGAAGTTCTTACTCGATGTTTTCCATTTTTATCTCGAAGCAATGCGAACAGTGAATATGATGGTCTTCTCCGATAAATGTTTATTCTTCTTCATTGTCCATTAATCAAAATGCACGCACAAATCTCAAAATAATGTGAATGGTGAATCTGATGGTTTATAGCCGGATCTGTTACGACGAACGCACAAATAGAAACGAAAATGACGAACACAAAATAGACAAACAACAAACAGAAAATAGAAGAATACATAGATTTTATATAGAAAATTTTTTGCAGGAAAAAAATCACGGGCGAAGAAGGAGAGAACTTCACTATCGTAAAAGGAAATACAAAGTTCGGAGTTATTCATGTTTTATTGTTGATCTTCATCTCCAACACCCTTTTTCTTCATAAACTCATTATTAATTTTTTTTCACTCAAGTGATTTTGGATTAAAAAAATTACATGTAATTTTTAACAAACACAATATTCTCTGTTCAAATTAAATTATACTTGAAGGAGAGTGCTACACACTATAATAATAATAAGAGTTGAGCTGGAATGCTCTCGGTAGCAAACGGTCTCCGCTGCTATCCATTTGTTTTCGATGATCGAGCCTCCAAATCGATGATCGGTACCGTTGAACATGATCTAGACCATTTAAAGCATCTGGAAATCAAATTTTAAATCTTTTCGACATCATTAGCCTAACGATCAAATGGTTTCAAATTTTATGATTTTAATAGTCGATATGAGACGGTTTTTCGTTTAACGGTGTAAAGATATCCAAATTGATTAAATTTTTGTTAGAAAATTCTTTAAACTATTTAAAATAAGATCTATACTCTTGATCTTGATTACAAGACTCCTATCATCACTTTTTAAAAGATATTCATTTTCGGCCATTCATTTTTGTGTCCACTTGATGGACAATAGAACAATATCGAAAAAGTATGAAATTTGGTTTCTAGATACTTCAACTGATCTAGATCATGTTCAACGGTGCCGATCGTCGATTTGGAAGCTCGATCATCGAAAATAAATGGGTGGCAACAGAGCCCGTTTGTTACCGAGAGCATTCTAGCTCAACTCATAATAATAATATGTATTAAGGGTAAATTATTATTTGTTAATTAGTCTTAAGCGTTAGGTCTCTTGTGCACGTGTCTCTCATTGATAGGTCCACTTACGATTTACTACTTGATGACGTGGACAAGATCGATTCGTGGGTGGCACGTGTGCCACGTCTCCTCGTTCGAAAATAACAATAGTGCAAAACCCCAAAAAAAAATAATTATATATATATATATATATATATATATATATAAAATCTTAAATAATGGATTATGGTTTACGTTCACCATTGAAAATGACCCGATTCAACTTAAGAGTTTTGTTTATCTGATCCAGCTCAATTAATTTGAATGCGACGTCTACTTTAAAACTTTCGAGAACACACGGAGGCATTTACTTTCACGTCATCTTCGGTGATCAGAAATTCTGATCGATCGCCGATTTCGTCAAACTTTAACTTATATAAACTATTTAGACTTTTGAGAGCCTGAATTTTATAATTTTTGATATTATTTATTCATTATTTCAGTAGTCTAAGAATTGACTATTTTTTAATGAATAATAAACAATAAATTCGAGACCGCTTGATCAGTAGGCAAATAATATCAGAAAATCACGAAATTCAAGTCTTATAAAGTTCAAATAGTATAGATCATATTTAACAATGCCGATCTCGATCTCGATTCAGACGTCCTTTCACCGGATGCCTCTTCCACTTACTTCTAGAAATATTTTAACTTAAAAAAAAGTTGTTGTTGTTGTAACTTGTAAGTGTTTACATAACCTCTATTATCATTATTATCAAATTGTGTTTCCTTAATTATCATAGTATTAGAGTCCTAATGCCCTACCCATTAAAAAATAAAAACAACAAAATTAAATTAAAAAATAAAATAAAATAAAAAGTAAAAATAAAGCATAAAGCTACTTTTTTGTGGACCATTGCCTTTCACACCTTTATATGATCATTCATATCTTCTTTAATGTAAATAATAATAATAATAATAATAATATTTCTTACCTTTATTCTATTCTATTCCAACTCTCTATGTTGGAAACAAACTCATCACACTCCTCACACTTTTTTCCCCCACTTTATCCGCCATTGTTTCCGCAGCAATAAATGTACCCAAAAGATATATATTGTAACGCATTATTGATAAGTTAATGTTATACATTTATAAGTAAGTAATTATATTATATATATATATATATATATATTTCAAATATAGCATTTAAAAGAATATTAATTTCAAACTAATTATACAAGCTCACCTTTAAACTCAAACCTTTTTTTTTTTTTTTTGGGATGAACTTAGTACGTGAACGTAGAAATTAAATGGGTGAATGGACTATTCTGGATAGTATTACGAGTCCATTCAACTTAAAAGTTTACCCCGAAGCTCAATTCTTATCGTAAATTCACTCATCCGAGTTTATACGTTTTCAAATATCATATTTTAGGGGAGTTCTCAAAACCTCACAAGTCCGAGAATATGATATATTTAATAGAACTGATTAAACCTAGATATTTAAGCCTATTAGATCTAACCACTGGTATATATATCAACCCCTTCACTCATTTAATAGTTATCTGATGTAGTACTACTGATATGTAAACTCTTTACTCGTTTAATAGATAGATCTTGTATTGAGTATTTTTTTATTTCGATACTGCTTAAAATTTCGGAAACAAAAATATTCTTGTTCTTGATTAATAATAATAATACTATTATTATTAACAATATTTTTGGGTAGCTTCTCATGAGGTACAAGAAGCATTTAGTTATGGAGTCTCCTCCTTTCTGTTTCATCATTTAATTAGAGGCATGAGTACTTCCACAAATAGGGATTTGAGTGGTCAAAAAGAAAGAGCATAGCCTTGTTGGATTCCAAGGACTAAAACAACACAAAATCTCTCTCTCTCTCTCTCTCTCTCTCTCTCTCTCTCTCTCTCTCTCTCTCTCTCTCTCTCTCTCTTGTTTTCTTTATTGATTACAATTTCTTGGTCATCTCATGAGTCATGACTCATGTGCAGTAGTCAACCAAAATTACTCATCTTTCAAAGATACTATATATCATAAATTGCGAATAATATTTCAAAGAGTAACCAACCAATCTAGTACTAAATTGACTAAGAACTTAATGGTTGGTACTTCATATCTCAAGTTCCAATCTTAATTACTTTATATTTATAACCGAGTTCATTTCTAGAAAATGAGCGAAACGGGTAAACTATTTTTTTCTAAAAAAATATTTTAAGAGTCGAACTCCTAGGGAGTGGTTGGTTTTCTAGAAAAAAAAATCTACAAAATAGGTTTTTTTGGTCGAAAAAGTATTTTCGTCTATTTAATTTTCAGAAAAGTAGTTATTCTGGAAAAAAAATTCAGATCATGAAAAGTATTGTTATTTTAAAAATGAAAAGTATGAAAATAATATTTTCCAGAAATTTTTTTTTCCAAAAAATAATTTTTCATAATTTTTGAGGAACCAAACACCCTTTCAAATAAGAAGAAAGAACATATAAATAGTAATATATTGAATAAAATGATTAATTTCTTTGGACGGTAAACAAAGCATATCCGTATATCATAATTTGTATATATAAAATTTTGATAATAGTTTATACTCGCGTTTATTCTTTATAGACATACGATCTAATCAACAGTTTATCATATATAAAAATGCACGAAATGAATGGTTGATAGAGAGCTTATATAATTTTTGTTTGTATTCAATTTATTAATAAACTTTAAGGAAAAAGAAAGGGGTTTAATTTCCTTCTTTTTGGCTGAGATTCGTAAATTGCGGCCATTTTTGTCCACTCCCTCTTTTTCTCCTTTTACTTTACTTTATTTTATTTTATTTTATTTATTTTTCAACTTGTTCATGCATGCTAGTTGTTGCATAGCTGGTTCCACATTTATTAGTAGTAAGTACAGTTTAGTTTTTGTTTTCTAATTCTACTTTGGGCAACAATTATATTTTAAAAAAATATACACCTCAAAGTGAATGTAAGTCATATACGCGACCCATAAAACAGGCTGGACGTATAATTTATATCTAAAAAAAAAGTATACAGTTTCATTAGAATTTTTCTTTGGCCAATAAATAATTAAGGTCGGTGTTTCTGTTGTACGTAGTGAGAGTTAAAAATAAGATTACGGAATTCACGAGCACAAATTTATTAATTTAGCAATCCTTTTTTTTTTGCTGTAAATAAAGTTTGTTTAAGAAAATTTCATTTAACCCTTCATTTAAAAGGAGAGAAAAAAAATAAATGAGGATCAGCACCATATTATTTCTTATTATGTCCGAGTAAGATTTTGAGAATTAAACAAAAATTTTATGGACAGTAACAAATATTAGAGATTCGAGAGCGGGGCAAATCATATGACTCATCAAATTATCTTACTAAAATTTTATTCAGCAACTTTTCAATAATGTCACGTTTATCTAAAAATACTAATCAAAATAGCATATTTTTTAATAACACTATATCATCCAGCACGACTAAATAAGACGCTAACATCTTTGCAATTAGGTTGATCAGATTAAACTAGATAGAATATAATAATACTTGGTATGTAGTATAATTAATCCTTCAATTGTAGACTTTCTCATCACCTAACCATCTAAGTTTCCACATGAATGTGCTAGCAAAACTTAAAATAAAAAATAAAAAAAGAAAAAGAAAAGCAAAAAAAGGGACCATGTAAGTTAAGTGATTGTTGGGGATTTGTCATATATATTGTGATTGGTTGAGAGGGTCAAAATAATGAGAAACTTCTCCATTTATGGACATGAGAGTCAACTAAAATACACAAATGACTTGTGTGAACAAAAGAAATAGCCAAGTTTCCAATTGGGTGTCTCCTTTTCATTTATGAGTTCATAGTTGACAAGTAAGTTCCTTCGTTCTACCAGAAAATTTATCAATTAATTAATTAATTAAAATAGAATTTGTTATTGACTGAGTCATCGCAATAAATGAAACCAATATTCAGATTGGTAAACTCAATCAAATATTATCTGCTATTACAAAGTAAATTTATAATCCAAAATTTAGACGAAATTCAAGTGCTATTAGAAAAAATAGAGTTTATAAAATTTTTTATTTTTATTTCAAAATTTGTGCAGGTCATGCAAAAATAATGTATGCGTGCGTGTGGACGGACCTAGTATTATATTTATATATTTGTAAAAAAAGAAAGAAAGAAAAAAAAAAACTTATTTACTTTGAGGGAAAAAGTAATCAATTGTATTGCTGTCCATTTCAGATGCTATTCAATGACAGTTCCTTCTACTACACCCTGCAGGATTGTCAATAAAAAGACAAGGAATTAATGTACTACTGTACTCTTCTTACAAGTCCATGCAAATACATGAACATAGATCCAATGAAACATTTAAATTGTACATCCACCCAAAAAATTTAAAAAAAAAAGAAGAACTTGAAGCCACTTTGTGATCATATGACCAGGAATTAATAGACTCTTCAAAACTAAATTTGTAATATAGCAAGAAATTTTTTGACTCTACTATTGGATTAATTTCCAAATGAAACCTCTTTTAAATCCTTTAGAAATTTTTTTTTTTTTTTTTTGAATTGGCATTCAACTTCCTTTTCCTTGAGAAAACTTAATTAGGATTGTTTCTCACACTATATAAAAAGTGATTGGAATTAACATAACCAATTAACTAGCATACAACCTCACATACAAAGAAAACCCCAAAATACACAAGAGAACAATTTAAGAGGTGCTAAAGCTTAATAAGATACTTTGATTTTTTTTTTTTTAATTTTTTTCCCTTTTCTCCTATCAAATTTAGCTTGTTAAAAAACAAACATCTGATTCAATTAATTCCCCAGAGAAAGAAGAAATTGCTTTATTTTTTATGACAAATTAATTATAAGGTCATTGGATCACATCTCAAACAAAAATCCACAACAAAATAAGGAGAAGAAGAAGAAGAAGAAGAAGGAAGAGGAATTAGAGGTGCTTGCTACAAATATGCCAGCAAAAATTTGAATCAGATAACAATTGACATTGTAATTTTCTTTTTCTCCTATTCTATCTCTTTTCACCTGTCAAAAAAAAAAGAAGGAAGAAGAAAAAACCCTCTGTCCATGTACAAATTCCCCTCTAATTAAAACGGCATGATGTGTGTGGTCTTGGTCTCGTACCCGGCGAGGCAGCTCTTGGCGTTTACTCTGAAGATTCTCAGCAGATCAGCAGCCTTTTGTCTGGCGGCCGCGGAGCAGCCGCTCTGCATGAAGAGCAGCAGCTTGGTGAGGAGGCCGCCCGCGGAGCGCGCGGCGGCGTCCACGGCCCTGCGGTCGCGGTGGCGGTGGCAGACCTCCCACAGCACCCCGACCGCCGCCTCCGCCCCTTCTTTCCCGGCCTTCATCATCCGCCCCACCACCAATTCCACCGACTCCCCCGCGCATATCTCCCCTCTCCCCTCCGCGCATCCCGCCGCCGCTTCCAGAACCTTCATCGCCCTCGCCCACGCCCCCGCACCCGCACCCGCGCACCCTAAAACCCTCGCCGCGGCGCCCACCGCCCCGCGCCGCACCATCTCCCCCCTACCCCGCCGCGACCCCGCCCCGATCCCGGCGAGGCACCCCATCGCCGCCGCCGCCGCCGCCGCCGCAGAAGCGTCTCCGTCGCCGGCGAGCCGGATCAGCTCCGGGATCAGATCCGGCGCCTCCGCGACCGCCGCGGCCTCCGACTCGCTCCCGCACGCGGCGATCAGCGATTCCAGAACCCTGGCGGCGTCGATCCGCGGACCACCCGTCTTCTCCGTCCTCAGCACGCGGGCGAGGGCGGCGGCGGAGGCGCCCGGGTCGTCGGCGGCGAGCGCCCGGTTGTCGGCGGCGAGGACGAGCGCCAGGACCCGCGCCGCCGCCGCCTCGGCGCCCTCGACCCGGAGCAGCGGGGCGACGGCGGCGGCGAGCCCGATCCTCCCGACGTCCTCCGCGTCGTCGTCGTCGTCGTCCTCGAGGATCCCCGCGATCTCCCGCAGCGCCGGGACCGGGTCTGCCGCGTCGCGCGCCTGGCGGAGGAGGTCCTTGACCGCCGCGGAGGGGGAGGAGGAGAGGGTAGTACTAGTACTAGGGTTAGGGGTGTTGGGGGTGGTGGTGGTGTTCCAGAGGTGGATGAGGCGGAGGAGGGTGAGGTTGGGGACGAGGTCGGTGGAGGAGAGGGGCTGCATGGTGGCCGGGCAGGTGGCGTTGCCGGACTGCAGCCAGCGCTGGATGGAGGAGCGGTCGTAGGTGACCCCCGTGCAGAGGCTGACGGGCGACCTCATCACGTCCAGCGATATCGGGCAGCGGAAGAAGCTCGGCACCTTCACCTCCAGCGCCCTCTTCTTCTTCTTCTGCTGCTGCTGCTGCGCCAGTACGCCCTCCTCCCCCTCCTTCCTCCTACTCCTCCCCATCATCATCAATCAATCAATCAATCAATCAATCAATCAATCAATATTTTCCTATATCTTTAACTCTTATATCTTCTTTGCTATTCCTGCTGTTCTGATTCCTAATTAATGGGTGTGTATGTGTGTGTGTGGGATTTGGGGTTGTGATGCTCCCAAGGAGGAGGAAGAAGAACAAGAGGAGATGATGAGAAAAGAGGGAGGGAGGGAGGAAGGAGAGAATGGAGTAGAAAGGGGAAGGGAGGGGAAGGAGTGGGTTTTAAGGTGGTGGAAATGTAGATGGAGAATGCCCCCCCTCAACTATAGGTTATTTTACAATTGATCCTTGTACCTTCCTCTGGGCCTATATGCTTTTAAAAGCACCAACCATTTGGTACTTGTAGGTCTTCGGTTATTGGATTAAGAGATGTGCGACTGGAATGATAGTAGTCCTCTAGGGTTGAGTAGGTGGTTGATCGAATAGTATGATCTAACAGATAAAGATGGTCAAAGAGATAGATCTAACGGTAAAAAAACTTACAAGCACCAAATGCTTGGTGCTTTTAGAAATACCATAGTAAGACTCTATAGAAATATATATATATATATAAAACAAAAAATATTAATTAATCTCTAGATTTTGCTTGTATTAAGAAAAATAATATTTGATACTTAATATCCAACCAACAATTCGTTAGAAAATTTACTTCCGTAGCGAGATATACAAATTTACCGCTCAACAGATTTTGAAAAAAATATAACTCACGTGTAATAACGTGAGCCGTGGCTGAATTGTAGGAACTATAATGAAACAAATAATAATATTTAATATTTTAAAGATTAGACAATGAATTATATTTTGGGTCGGTAAGCTGAATTTTATTCAAAGTCATAAATTTGGCAGATCTATTGATTAATTTGATTTTTTGATTTTTTGTTTTTTTACTTAAAGCGTGTAGAATAAAGTTAAGAAGATAGTACTTAAAGAAAAAATAATTTTAAGTTGAGGGGTCTCCTTGCATTTTCATCCTATTCAAAGGAGAGAGAGAGAGAGAGAGTCAAAGAAACGAAAGGGGGTGATGACGTAGGATGGGGTTGCGGGATCGCTTTCAAATTTTTTTTGTTTTTCTTGGTTTACTTTGCCAATTGCTTTCCCATCTCTCTTTTGTTTGCTGCGTATAACTTTCCATTTGTATTAATAATGGTGTCGATCGATTTATTCAAGTACTCTCTTTTCTTTTCTTTTTTTTCTTTTTTTTTTCTTTTTTTTTTGTGCCTGTTTCAGTCTACGGTCAAAGGAGCGTGTTCCGGGTTAGCTGATTTCGTGGGGTTAGAGGCCAAACGAGAGGTGGGGATAGGATACACGATCAGATTATCCGTGATATCGTCTCATTATTCTACAGTAGTTATGCTGTAGCTGTGGGACCCACGTGTGGTTACGACTTATAAGTATGAATGCAAACGGCACAGATCCGGAGGCAGGAAGAATCCCCACCTCTCGTTTCAATTTTTTAGCGGATCGAAACATATTCGAAACGGATTAATTTTTATCATATTTTTTTTATTTTTTCTATACACTTATTCGGAACGAGTTGGAACAAAATTAAAATTTTGACGAATTTTTAACAAATCGGCCCTCACTTACAGCCCCATTAAAGGAGTTCCATTAATCCGGATCCATTTCCATCCTTTAGTTAGGAGCTTCTTTGTATTGAGAGGGTATTTGATGCACACCGCATGTATAGCGGGAAGGCCTCTGTATTACTCATTACAAATTTAAATCTAAATTTTTAAGATGCAATGTGCACCACTTTAGGAATTTATACGTATTAATGTGATGGATCGATTTTTCAGCTATCTACTTAGTCCTCTTTTATCATCGATTGTTATATGGCGTTGATTGAAAATAGTTGGAGACAGAATCTTACCTAGCCTAGTTGGCAAAAACTTAGTAGTTGGTACTCGAAGTTTTAAATTTAAAATAAAGCCGATAGTTTGCTACTTTTCTCTCTTAAAAAAAAAAAAAACTGAGCAAGTACATTCAATTCATTTAACTTTATTGTACTTATTAGGTAAATATAGTTTATTCAATTTGCAATCTCAAACGAAGTGTTATAAATTAGTGAATTATTTTGATATTTTTTACACATAAGCTATTTAGAGATCGTAAATTACATCTGATTTTTGATTTAATTGTCTCTGTAATTGAGTTTTGTGATTTGCTTAGGTGTATTTGTGGCGACTAACGGAATTGGACTTTTCCGTTTTTATTGTAGGGATTGGACAAGGGGGTGGCACGTGGGGCCCACGTGCCTAACCAACGCCGCGGGAACTGCTCGGCTTGGTCTTCGTTCGTAGTTAACGGCTCGGACCCGTTAGAAGGTAACGGACGCTTATCACACGTGTGGGTCTTAACACGTGGGACGCATTTTACCGTTACTCGATTTTTTCCAACTATAAAAAATATTTATAATTTAGAGTCCGGTTATTATACTATCGATAATACCAAGCGCTTAGTGCTATTGAGTTTTCCGTCGTTAGATCTACTCCTTTGAGCATTCTCACCTGTTAGATCATATTACTCAATTCTAGGGGACCACTATCATCCTAACCGTACATTCCTTCATTCAAGAGCGACAAACCTAATAGCATATAACGCTTGGTACTATTAATAGTATAGTAGTCTAATTCTATAATTTATTTTATTTTGAAATATTAATTTAAAAACCGATTATGACACTTTATTTCAATTATATTTTTCATCTATCAAATACTATAAATTTGTCCAGTAAGTTAAAAAATATGAAATATAATATTTATGCATTTAAACATAACTAAAGAGTAAAAATCATTGCATGCATCCCTTGTTCCGTGCACCACACAGACAAAATAAATTTATTTTATTCTAATAAATTTTTTTTTTTTTGAACCAGTCAACATTTAGTCAATAAATTTAAACTCTACGAACGTTGCAGATTATATCTATCGATTATGAAGTGTTGAGAGCGGTGCGCAAGGTTTAATAACTCCAGGTACAGGAAATTTATCTTATCAATGCCTTATGCGCGGGTCAGGTTAGTGCTTTAATTATCGCATTTGGTTCCACTTATTTGGCTAATTTTGGGATTAGATGGAAATTAATTTGGTTATGCAAAGCTATATCTGGGTTTAGTTTATATGCCGTTCAAGTTTTCTTCAATTAGTAACCCTTGTGTATAAGTTATTACTTTCGTATACACATAGGTACAAATAATCTATTTAATGCTCTTGCTCTTTTTCCTGTTTTTGCATGATTATGTCCGTAACTCTCACAAATTAGCAAAACAAAAAGAAAAAAAAAGAAAAACATATAGCTTATATATATGTCGAATTCTATTTAATATCGGCCGAAAAACTATAAAGGGTATTAAGTTTAGATGAAACATATATAACGAACTCTCAAATATAAAGAAAAATTAAAATTTCAAGAGTAATTTTTCGAATGACAAAGTAGTGTTCAAACTCTTTTTTGTTTTAATAATTTTTTTAAAAAAAGAAAAAAGACAAGCTTTTATAGCTTTTTGTGTAGGCCCTGTTTTGACTAATTAATAAATTCACCATTGTGCGCGTGAACACGCTAAAAACCAATCACCTTTACAGCTCGAGATCCCAACAATATATATTTTTTTAATTTTTTTAATTCAAAATATTCGCCAATAATAAAGCAGTAGATCACTTACTACAATTTCTAACCAATCGTTCTTATTACTAATTATTGTTACCACTATTTCTAACAAATAACTACTATTATTATCACTATTTTTAATTAGTCAATCATTCTGAAACCTGAAAAAAAAAAAAAAAAAAAAATCAAGTATGGAAATTACAACTTTACAACTAATTTTGATCTGTAACATCCCTTGGGTACCTAATGTGGTAGGTGTGTTGCTTATAATTAAAAAAAGGAAATTAGAGTTAGTGGTCATTAGTCCACAGTGCATTCCAACCTACAGCTTAGCTAGATCGCAGCAAGTAATTAAGACTTAGGTATTGGGTACATTAATTGCTATCCAATAAAATATTATTAGAAATTACTATAAAAATATTTTGGGATAATTGGCTATATACCCCTTAAAACTTCGAAAATATCTTATTTACCCTACTTTTTTTTTCTTTCTAATATACCCCTCATATGTTCCTCCGTTATTCAAAAATACCCCTACAGTTATCACCCGTTAAGTTAACGTGGGTTAAACGTGAGTTAAATATCTACCAGAATTTAAAAAAAATTAAAATATCTCTTTTGCCCTTAACTTAAGGGCAAATAAGAAATATTGGTGATGGTAAAAAGGATATATTTGAAAAGACAAAAAATCAAAATACTTCTTGTGCCCCTAACTTAAGGTCAAATAAAAAAAGTCGGTGATGGTAGAAGGGTATATATTTGAAAAAGCAAAATAGTAATTTCATAGAGATAATAACTATTGCTAACAGTTCACTAACAGAATTTAACTCTAAGGGTATATTTGAAATATGTTGGAACGTAAGAAGGATATTTTTAATATTAGCCTTCTAAGAAAGGTAAATCAGAAAATTGAAAAAATTTTAGGAATATATAAGCAATTGCCCCTAATATTTTTGTTAAAGTGTTTTTTTTAACAGCAGAGATACGAATTTCAATTCTGATTGAGGGCCGGTTTGAACTTTAAGATGGGTTATAGCGCTGTTAGATGAAGTGCTTTTGTAGAAACGTTTTTAGAAAAAAAAATTTATATCATACTTTTAAACAATAACTACTTTCAGCAAAATTAAAAGTTAAGAATATCAGCTTTATAATTGAACTGAAAACTTTGAGATATTTCAAGTGCCAAAAATTTTGGACTCTTTTTATTGCAAAAAATGTTGCTACAGGTAATTAAAACTGGAAACAAAATTAAAAGTGAAATTAGACATGCTAGTTTGATCCATAGAATTTTATCAATATTTGATCATAATAAAAAAGATAGAATATATATTTTTTAACAATTCGAATCAGCACAATTTTAGTAGTGTCTTTTTAGTACTTTTGATGAACACGGCATAGGACTTGTGATGCACGTTCTAAGCCGTGTTTCGCGTTTGCTTTTGCCCTTTGGATTCTCAGGAGACTTTATTTATTTATTTATTTTTTGGTTTGACTTTTGGGTTTTTTTTAATTTTCTTTTGACTTACTTGTGAATCTAAGCTTACCTTTAACATCTGGCATATATCTCTTTCAAGTTTCTCCACTGGATTCTTGATGGCGTACGTAGCCAAAAAATTGGATCACATCCAAATTTGAATATTGAACCAATGTAAGATATTAAAATTTAAAATTGAAATAGAATGACAAAAAAAAAAAAAAATCTCGTAATAGAATGAAATTGAAATAGACCGATCAAAATAAAAAAATAAACGGTCCAAATCAATTGTAGCCAATGTTTTGAAACTCGGATAGATCCGGCCGGTCAGACCGCGCGTCACCTAGTGCCCAAACTGATATCGTTCAACTCAAATTAAAGACCATACTGACTTAAAACTGATTTTGACCCGTTCAAACTAGTGGTTCTACGAGTAAACTCGCCGACTCTCTCTTTACTCAAATATTTTAATAATTAATCAAAGTATGCATCAGTTTTTGCGTTTTGAATATATTTTTAGTTACATGTAATACAATAATAATATATTTAAAAATAATGTAAACTACTACATTTAGTATATATTTTTTATTTTATATAGTAAAAAAATTATAATTAAATATTTATAATATTATACTACTGGTTAAATCAGTGACCCATGGTCCGATAATATTTTCCAACCGTAAACAGTTTCGAATTTTAAAACATTGAGGTCGTAAAAGGACACCTAAAGTTGAATCCTCCTCTATGGACCACTTTCAACAACAGATCCTTTTCACCCTGGTGTATTTAATTCCATATATGAGGATCCATCTCTTTTTTAATAGAGATACGTATTCTTTTACTTGCAACTTGGAAGAGCTTTACATATATAATCAGTGTCATTTGTCTACAATTTGCATTATGAAAAAGCAATAGCATTACATATGCTAATCAGAGTCACATAATGGAATTGGAACTTTTTTTAGGCTAAAGTATGAAATTTATTAATAATTTTGCATCACAGGCGCTCTAAAAAATAATGCATATTACATTATGGTACTATTTAATCATCAGCATAACAATACTTTGCTAACTGTGCTTAGTAAGTGATTACTATGCCTCAATGTGGAAGTGGAAGCAAAATTATCTCTACCATGACTAAAAGAAGTGCTTTTCATTTTGTTATTTAATAGATATTATATAAATATATATATATATATATATATATATATATATATATATATATATATATATATATATATATATATATATATATATATATATATATATATAATATAGTCCAGCTGGGATACTATCGATAGCACGAAGAGCTTGGTGCTATCGAGTTTTCCACCGTTAGATTTAATCCCTTGACTATTTTCACCCGTTAAATTATACTATTCAACCAATCACCCACAACCCTAAAAGATCCACATCATCTTAGCCGCACGTTCCTTTATCCAAGGGCTGAAAAACTAATAGCACCAAGCCCTTGGTGCTATTAATAGTATTCCAGCCTAGTTCTATATATATATATATATATATATATATATATATATATATATATAGAGTTAGGCTAGAATACTTGTGGAAGTACCGGGGCTCCGGTACTTCCACGTCGTTTTCGATGTTGGGACTTCCGAATCGACGATCGGCTCCGTTAAACTTGATCTAGAGTATTTGAAGTATCTAGAAAATAAATTTCGTGATTTTTCGATATCATTTGCCTGGTGATCGAAAGGGCTCAAAATCAGCAATTTCAATGGTCGTGGTGAGCCGTTTGCAAGTTTAACGGTGTAGAAATATCCAAATCACGTAAAATTTTGATAGAAAATTTTTTATACTATATAAAACAAGATCAATATCTTTGATCTAAAATTTTAGAGTCATATTATCACATTTTGTGAGATTTTTATTTTCAGCCATTGATTTTGAGCCCTTTCGATCACTAGGTAAATGATATCGAAAAATCGCAAAATTTATTTTCTAGATACTTCAAATACTCTAGATCAAATTTAACGGAGCCGATCGTCGATTCGGAAGTCCCAACATCGAAAACGACGTGGAAGTACCGGAGCCCCGGTACTTCCACAAGTATTCTAGCCTAACTCTATATATATATATATATATATATATATATATGGATATGGCACTTATTAGTGTGCAAGTTTTGTTAGGATTTTCATTTGCAATAATTTGGTCTCAAATGAAATAACTATCAAAGAAGTAGATTCTGGGCCTGCTTAATTAGTTGCTAATTAGGTTATATACAATGATAAACTTGTGTGCAACAGAAACCTCCTTTTTTTAATAATACATTTATAATTAAAATGTAGCACTCTTAGTTTTAACATTGTTGTAAGTGCAAACAAAAATATGTGAACCTATAACCAACCAACTAGTTTAGAAGTTAGAGACCTGCATTTAATGTTACCACCTTGTTCTTGTAAACTATAGCTGTTACATTAAAACAAGTCAAACTAGGGTGGAATGGTGGTTTCTTGTTGAGGAAAACTTAAGTACCAATTTTTGAACTCAAAAGAGAAAGCCCTTTTTTTAAGTTAGTTTGAGGGGTGTGTCCAGTGTCCACCCACTAGTTTGGTTCAACTGTTTCTAAAAGTGTACAGCTTGGTTCAAGCTCATATGGGTTGGGTTGGCTCTGTCCCAACCCTTTAACCACATTAGACCAAGTACCAACCAAACCTAATCCAACCACCAAAAAGAGAGAGAGAGAGAGAGAGAGAGAGAGAGAGAGAGAGAGAGAGAGAGAGAGAGAGAGAGAGATGATCCTCTACAAATTAGGTTACAAAAATTGGTACAACCAAACTTTATGGGGGAGATTATGATTGTATTTGTTAGTTTCATCAAATTTTTAAGGGATAACTTCAAATACTACTCCTGTGGTTTCGTTTTTTCTCACTTCAGTGCCATGTGGTTTAAAACGTATCACTTTAGTACACTGTGGTTTGGTTATTCTTTTTTTTTTGTTATCTTTTCGTTAATTTTTTCGTTAAATTATACAGAAAAAACTTCAAATATTCCACCTATGATTTATTAAATATTCACTTTACTATCCTGTAGTTTTAACTTTCTCATTAATTTAACGAAAAAATTAACGAAAAAATAATAAAAAGAGAATAACCAAACCACAGGGTACTAAAGTGATATGTTTTAAACCACAGAGTACTAAAGTGAGAAAGCACGAAACCACAGGAGTGGTATTTGAAGTTATCCCAATTTTTAATAGAATTTTCATTTGAACTTTGATACTCTTACAGGATGCAATTGGGTTTCCAACATTTATTAGGCTTTTTTCTTTCAATTCTCTTCCGAATGTTAGCAGGAGGTCCAAAAGCTTAAGCAGTCAGAAAACGATATTTTTAATATTTATATTCAATACTTTTCTCACATAAGGGAGAACGATATTTTTAATATTTATATTCAACACTTTCTTCACATCAGGATTTGAAATTTTTTGATATCTCCAAAATGTGAACTTTAATTAAATATGAGAAAATTAAATAAGACTAGGAGTCTGACGGAACTCGTACTCAAAACCTTATGCTCTAATACGATATGAAATTATGTGAAATAATATTCAATGAAGCGTGATTGGAACTTTTCAATTAATTAAGTCGCTTCTATCTACTAGATTATTAACCCAAAATTATTTCCAACTTGATTGAAACAACTAGTAGACGCTGAAAGCCTAATTGCACTAATTAAAAAAATTGGAAGCAAAATAGAAAGATGGGACATAATATTAGTGACCAGTGATGTAATTAGCCCTTAATATTTTATAAAAATTAAACCAAGCCACATAACGTAGAAAAAATATCATATATTTGGATTGGAGAGATCCCCAAATCTACTGCCTATCGGGTTCATTTCAATGTTGTATAATAACAAATACAAGTCAAAAAGGTACCAAATAAATAAAGCTATTATACGAACCATTTTTGGTAAAAGATACCCCCACATGCATCTTTATTCGTAACGCACGGTAACGCACGGTAGATATGATCGTGACGCTTTGTATTTGACTGATGCTGGGGTCGTGTGGTTTGGATTCGAGTCCAAAATTCTAAGATTCGAAATTGCTTTGGAGAACCCAAAAAGGATCCCATAAATTATTGATACGTTAGTAAATATAAATATAATATTTTAAACTGGATTAACGAATTAGTTTTTAAAACCTCTATATATGTTCTAATAAATATTGATAAAAAAAATCTTAATAATAGAATACTTTGCATTTTATTTATTATTGATGTGTTGATAAATTTATATAACTATGCCTAATAAGAATTTGTACGTCATGTACTATACTATATTAGTAATCTATGAAAAATAAAAATAAAAATAGAATTTAATTAAATTATAGACCATATTCAACTTTTTAAAAATTTAATATTACTATGCAATCTTTCTATTTATTTTATTTGAGTCCGCCAACAATATTTTGACTTTAAAATTTAAGTTAAAGAGAATCACGAAAATTGCATGAAAAATGATAACTAAACTTGTAAATATAAACGAAGCATTCAAAATTTAAATCAAAGAGCTGTTGACTGAATTAAATCAAACAAATGAAAAGAATGGATAATAAAATCAAAATTGATTTATAATTTAGATAAGTTCTCTACTTTTTTCTTTTTTTTTTTATCCTTTATGAAAGCAGCATTTTGAGAAACTCGTAGCAGTACCCTTCAAAATGGGAAGTAACCAATTAAAGCACTTAATTAAGGAAGTCATTGTTCTTTGACTGGGACTCCACCAAATTTCATTAAATTTAAATAAACACATTAAATTAGTTGGGGTGGGGTGTCCAGCGAAGATGAATGGAGAGGTCTTTGCTTTACGTGTAGAATATATTAATTTCCAACTTTGACGAGGGAGTGCGTACCGAATAAGGTGACCGTTACTAACCCCGTTCTATATTTATAAACGTTACCATAAAAAGAAAATTCTCATATTTAAAAGTTTGCGTGAGTTTATTATAGTTTTAATCATTTTTTTCTTCTTCTTTAGAAGCAGTGGATATTTAACATTAAAAAATATTTAATATGAGGCCCACTGACAACAGAGTTCATGTGTCAGCCTCACTTTTGGTGAACTAAACACGCCCTAAGCCCTATCGATCAATACTATGTTCTCGGTCGACTCGTTTTGTGCTCTGTGTGCAGGTATGGTCTGATATTTTATTCGGTATATTTTTTATATTTAAAAATAAATAAAAGTCAGGGTATAATTGTAAGAGAGTTAGCACACCTGGGCCGTTTTGGGCCCATTTAATCATATTGGATTCGATGCTTAGATTCGGCCCACATACGTCTGGGCCACATTAGGCCCATTTAATTATATTGGGCCAGCTCACATTCGTTTCCACCATTTACTGGGCCGGGCTAGATTAAGTGGGCTTTGTGAGAGCCCGGTCTTTTTATTGATATGTCTATTTTTGGTATCTCTCATTTTTTACCTAAAATGGAAAGTTTTCACTTTTAATTATGATAATAATAATATTGCCACTTCCCCCTTTTATAGTCGGCGCCGAAACATCTTTGGACGCCGACATCAGTGGATAAGCTCAACTTGCCTTTTTATAATTTATTATGAGCCTTTTTTTTTTCTTTTTTTTTTTTGGAGGCCTTAATTGTTTCCACTTTGTAAGCTTAATTCATTTCGCTTAATGAATGAAGCAGATAGCTCGCTACCTTTTTCTCAAAAAAAAAAAAAAAAAAAAATTATTATGGCTCAACTTTTCTTTTTTAAAAAAAAAAAATTTTCCCCTGTAAAATCTTGTAAACTCTTCCAAATTATCTGTAGATTCTGTACTCGTGCTCTATTTTTTATTCTTTGTATGATTTTAAATTGAATAAAATATCACCCGACTTAGTAGATTGATGAGTTGTGAGCTTACATGGAGCACATAACATGTAAGCCTACTATTTTATATGTATTATAAATCTTATGACAAGCTCCACCTCATCAACTATGGCATGTTCAATAGAATGAGAACATGTTGCAAATATCAAGGATGATATGTCTATAACTTTGACAACTAATAACATTCAGTTTAAAACCACCCCTTTGAATTTTAGTTAATTAATAGCACAATCAACATCGGACTAATTATTTCAAATATGACACAATTAGTAGACACATTGGAGAATAATTATGTACTTTGAAAGTAATCTTGTGGGCTCATGTTAGCTTTTATGTATGCAACCAGTTGTATTTAATTATCCAAAACATAACTTATAATATAAGCTTATGTACATCTTTTATAAAGCATTATGCCTTTGAAAACAAGGTTTTAAGGTACTCTTTGTTCTCTCACTGTACTCTAATGTGTCTCACCTTTTCCCACTCAGCCACCTAAGAGTCAACCTTTGGAGTTAATTATAACCCAACTTTACATTCTATTACTAACCCTGGAAATTGGAAACATGTGTTATTAATCCATTACAATCCTAGAAGCAATGTAAACTGGAGAAAATATTTCGTAGGTTTGTTGGTTTTATTATCGGTCCATTTTCATACGAACATAATGGATTTATTGAGCCTGATCAAATTACATTGGTGAATATTAATCAGATTTAATGAATTTTTTTGTCGATAGTAAATACAATCCTATTGATAACATAAGTCCGGCTGAGGTACTTTTAATAGCATCAAGCACTTGATGCTACCAAATTTTTCACTGTTAGATTTATCTCTTTGACCATTTCTATCCGTTAGATCATATTATTCAACCAACCATCCACTCAATCTTAGAGAACCACTATCATCCTAACCGTACATCTCTTCATCTAATGGCCGAAAATCTAATAGCACCAATGACTTAGTGCTATTAGAAGCATTCCATCTTAATTCTTGATAACACTGTTGTTTTATATACACTTCCAGTTGTACTTCCAACTTGTGAAATTTATGGGTGCCTGTTCTGGCGCTTGAATTTCTATAGAAATGCTATTCGAGTTAAGCTTGTATTTCTAAATACGGGCTTCTAATTTTTGAGATGCAAAAGCTTATTTCAGCTTTTCATAACAGTAAATCTCTGAAATTTTATATCAAATATTTAGTTGCTGCTTCTGAAAGTAGAGAAAGAGTTTTTAATTAAGAAGCTATCGAAACATGCTCTATTAGCCTTTCAAATTTGAGTTAGGGTATACTTGTAGGGTTACAACCCTAACAATGATATAATTGTAAAAGTATGGTAGTGGGCCATGGCTTAATAAACTTAGAGACATAGGCGGCATCTTTTCCTTACTTTAACCAAAACGAACAATCCCCACCACATATAATAATAAATGTAATAGTAATTTATTTATGTTAATCTCTATGATTATCTTTATTTCTTTTTTTTCTTTTTTTTTTTCCCATGTTCTACTACACTCTCTCATATGAAAGGACTAGGAATCCGCGCATGTAAGCAGATCTCGTCCTTTCCTGTTCAAGTACTACTTTTATTAATTCTCCTTCTCCCACTAGCTTTTACCCATTCCACATTCATTTTTCTATTCAGTAATTCCATAAAATTACTTTAAGATATATAGAGCTCTATTTTTGCTTTTTTTAATTAATAATAGGAAAGATAGGGCTCTAAGATAGAGAAACAACTTACAGTGGTATTGACTTGCTTGTGAGTTGTGACTTGTGAGTTTCTCCACTAGAAGCTTCCACAATGCATTCAATCTAGTAAAAAAAAGGGGGGGGGAAAGAAGAGTTTTATCATTTTCTGCTAAGTAAAATAATTTGTATTTGGCTTATTGATTATAATTGCATCTAATCAAATGGAATTACTAAACTAGAAGGTACTCAGCTTGATTGGTTAGGTCTTGATCATGAAGAAAATTGATTTGGAGTTCATAGAAGCTAATTAGCCACAAAATCAGCTAATTAAATGACAAAGCATGCATATAACTTGTGATATAATTGTTAATTATCTGCATTTTCCATCATATTACTAATCTATGGTTTTCTTTTTACAAAGAAAATAAATTGTGTGTTTTGACTACACAAACTATGGTTTGATTTCTTTTATTGCCATAACATAGTCTAAGTGGAATTTTTATGATTAAATGCCAATAATCTCCTTCAATTAGTTGCAAACTAACATGCCTAAATCATGGGAAAATTTGGACCCATCTACTTAAATATAGTGGGGACAAAACCTTGACTTGCAATTGCAACCTTGACCCCCTTTAGAATATGGGAAACTTGTTGGTTCCCATCAATTAACATAAATATATATACTTCAGGGGAAGAAAAAAAAAAAAAAAAAACCTACCACAGCTACCTGATTGATCTGGAGTTATAATCTCTGGGTAATTGCATTCTAAACTAATCTCATTATATTTCATCACATGTGGGTCTTTACAATCCTAAAAATAAAAAAATAAAAAAAGTAATACATGCACTCTACTATTCAATGTAATTATTTGACAAATATTTGTACCATGAGGCATTCCATCCCACATGATAAAAATACTCAGAAGATACATGCATTCAAAGAAGTGCAAGCTGCAGAGAATATCACATTGCAGCATTAAACCATCCCTACCATGCATTCCCATGTATCATATCTTTCTGCCAGTTTGGGCCTGTTACACCAATAGTATTATTGCTTGATGAAGTGTTAAGTAATACTGTTAAAAAAAAGGGTTAATTGCATACAGGTCCCCGCAAACATGATGAATTGCATATATATTCCTGCAAAGCTCAACTTTCATAAGTTATCCCTGCAAAAGTCCTAATATTTGCAGATATGTCCCTCTGGTTAAGATCCGTTAGAGAACCGTTTATTTTTTAACAGTAGGCTCGTGAAATGACATTTTTGCCCTTACAAATATGTCCCTCCAAAAACTGGATACAAAGAAGAAGGAGGAGGAGGCAGCGGAGGCGATCGCCAATCAAGGATGCCGTCGACGCCGCCGACGATGCCGCCCGTACGGCCGATGCCGTCGGAGGCGCCCGTGACGATGGCCCACGCGGGCACGACGACGACAAGGAAGAGGAAGGGAAAGAAGAAGAGGAAGAGGAAGAGGAAGAAGGGTAAAATTGTCAATTCTGATCATGATTAAGTGTTTTAACTGTGGTTAACCAAATTTCTCTAACGGATCCTAACGGCAGGGACATATCTGATAACATTAGGACTTTTGCAGGGATAACTTATGAAAATTAAATTTTGCAAAAATATATCTGCAATTTATCATGTTTGCGAGGACCTGTATGCAATTAACCCTAAAAAAAATTACTACTTTTTTTTTATTAAAGTTTTTTGTTTTCTAATAATAGCTTATCTTCGTAACATAAGCAGAAGCTCTAAAATAAAGCTCTTACTCTATTTTACGATTTCACCCAAGTTCCTTTACCCATCGCTCTCCCTTGCTCTGGTTTCCTTTTCACTCGTCCTTTTCTTTCAAATTTTGTTTTGTTACTCTTGCATTTCGAGGTTTGGTTGCCTCACTTTCTGTAACTGAATTCATATTTTTTGATGAATGAGGCAGATAGCTTACTACATTTCTCTCTACAATAAATCTTTTGCTTTTGGCGCTCAGAAGCTATCTCCAAGTCAAAAAAATAGGGGGTAGATCGAATAAGTAACATCCAATCAAACATTATCACCTAAAATGATTGTTACTTTAACATACATTGATCGACCTGTTACCTATGTTAAGTATTTTTCCAATACTTTTACAGGGGGGAGAGGGGGAGAGAGAACACAGAACACATCATCAAAATTAATTGGTCCAAGGGACATGTAGGGCCATGCATGGGAGGCTTGAAACAACAGTAGCATTTGCCTCAAGTCGGCCATTGAATGCCTGTGGGCCTCTCCCTCCCTTCCCTTTACCCACCTAACTGGCCGACAAGAACCTCCCCCACCTTTTCTATTAGCCCTTGCCTTCTCCTTTTTCCCCCCTCTCCCCTCCCAATTCCATTCTTTTTTATTTAATGGGTAAATTGCATCCCTAGTCCCCCAACTTTTGGCCAAATTTTACTTTTGGCCTTTGAACTTTCAAAGGAACTTATTAATTAATACTAGTCCTTATTTTCTATTAGAGGGAAAATTATTGTCTATAATAGAATTAGCTGTATATTTATATGCTAGATACGCATCTATTGACCCTTAGTCTCATCTCATATTTTGATTCTATCGACCGTTGGATTGCTGCGTTTCTTTCTGCTTGAAAGTTGGATGGATGACAGATTAATCTGAGTGCGCACAGATGAAAAGATGAATTGACCTGGTGTAACCAATAATGTTCTCTACAAAAAAAAAAGAAGAAGAATCAAATTAAGTGAGACACCTTTAATAAATCAAAGTGTAGAATGTCGAATTTAAAAGTTAAAAGAGAAAAAGAAAAATTAAAACTTGGAGAAAAGTTGAGGAGCTAGTAGTGCAATTCACCATTTTTAGTTAATCTCCTTGTCCATTCATTCACTTTCTAAAAACCCCCTTTTACTCTTCTCCAGCATCCCAACCCCACCACTCCCCCACACCATCACCACTACTACTATTTGTACCACAACCTAGTTGTATAGTTAAGCCTATCCATAATTTTTAATACATTTTTTCTCTTTCTCCCTTTGGTTTCTAACAAATCCATGTATGTATATAAACTACATATTTAATGATCGTGGGTGCCAACCCATAATACTTACGTTCACAATATCCCTCACCCCTCTCCACCCCTTTGCCATTTGCTTACTAATATTCCAAGCTCTTCTCCCCCACAACACCTTTTATTTCTCTTCTACCTCTCCCTCTCTCTCTCTCTCTTCTCTTCTTCTTCTTCTTCTTCTTCTTCTTCTTCTTCTTCTTCTTCTTCTTCTTAAACTCAAGTAAACTTAATTCCAGCTTCTTCAACATCTTCTTCTTGTGAATTTACAATGGGTTTCCTCTTTTCTTCTTCATCATCTTCCTCTCATTCAATTCTAGTATGGTGGCTTATGCTTCTATTGGTTTCATGTTGCCATGGGTCAAGAACCATGCAAGCATTCAAAGAAAGGCCACTGGGGAGGAGGAGCCCTAACTATTTTCTAGGGTTTTTGCCGAGGGGGATGCCGATACCGCCGTCCGGCCCGTCGCGGCAGCACAACTCCATTGGAGCACTGAGCCATAGTTCACCTTGATGAAGATGCGTGGATTAATATATATAAAAATATATGTAGTAGAGCAATGGGCTGGGTTTAATCAATGTACATGTTAATTTTGTTTAGGCATATATACATTGTTTCTCTCTTCCTTCTTAGATCTCTTTCCTTGGGTGCATGTTTTCTCTCTCTTTCTTTAGTTACATAAAGCTAGAGAGTGGTATCATATGATACCTTTTTGATAACAGTGGAGTAATCACTTTAACTCATGACCTAGAGAGAAACAGAGAGAAAGAGAGAGAGAGAGAGAGAGAGAGAGAGAGAAGCTTCTAAGTTGGTGCAGCTAAAAATCTGACAATATGTTCCACAGTTTGAAAGAATGTCTGAGGATATAAATTTCTTTTTTTTTTTTTTTTTTTTATTTTTGTTGTTTTTCATTCTCTACCTGCTCTCATGATAATCTTCTTTTCTAGCTAGTTAAGGGTTAGGGTTTTGCAGAGAAATATATATTGTAGAGACAGTTGGTATATATACACATTTTGTTCCTTAATTTCCTCCTGAGAAATATACATGTGCTAATTAAGATGAGGTCTTGAACCCTCTCGTGTGCTTGTTCTTGTTTTATTGATAATTTATGGTTCCTGATCATGATCATGACAGTGGTGATGCCTTAAATGGTATAAAAAATTTAGCTTCATTTTGATGAATTGTCCGAAATATTTCTAAAAATATTACTATTCATGTGCCTTCACTCTAGCTCTATAGTCCTTGAATGTCTAGGTTCAGTAAAGATAGATAAAATAGTAGTAAATATAAAGATAGAAAAATTAAAAATATGTACATATTTAAATGTATTTTAACTCGACTCTTATTTTGACTACACACTACTACGTGGATAAAGATCTCGTTTATAATTATGACTTGTTGGAGTCGTTACGGGGGTTAAGAGTCGGTGGTGAGAGACACAACAAGGACCGAATCTTGTAGCCATTACTTTGACCAGGCACAGAGTTTCACTGTGGTACGTACATAGTCTTAGGGGCATGGTCGTGTGACATGGGTGGGGCCCATTGCTAGGGCGTGAAACCCTAGAGATTTTGAGCGTGGCGATTTGACCTCTACAGTAGAATTTTTCTGCACAGTGATTTCCTCGTTTGTCAGCAATTTAATATAAATAACTAAAATTAATCCCGATGCTGATGAGCGGCAGAGTCATTCTGTACGCAGAAAAATTCCGCATAGAGGCTGCAAAAGCACCACGCCCCTTTAATCTAACTTTAGTTTGTTGCAGTGGTGAGTGTAAGTGCGAACTTGAACTTAGATGTATGTTATTTATAAAAATGATCTTTTGATATTGAATCATTAGTATTATCTAAATTTAATTTATTTTAGTAAAAGTGAATCTGTTAATACTGTAAGAATCCTTGTTATGTTAGTATATATCATGACTCATGGAGTTCTAAAATTACTATGATTTTCCGGGTATCTAATTTTGACGAGTAAGAAGTAAAGGAAAAAAGAAGCTATGTAATGTACTAACTATTTAGTGGTAGCATAGATAAGAGATATTTTGCAATTCTCCAGAGCTATGCGGTCGATAAGCCCTAGAAAAGATCAAAAAAACACTAGTAGGAGACTAATCACTTAAAAATAGTATTATGGCATGGCTTAGCAAGCTCACTGAAGAACTAAACCATCCAAAAATCCTTAGTCATATCAAAATGATGAATCCTAGTGGCCAACAGGGACTAGGATCATTCTTGTTGCTTTTGGCTGCTAAAGTATGGTTTGAAAATACATTTTCCGAAAAGCACTTTTGAATGATTCGAAGCTTCACAAAGAAAAACTGGAAAGTGTTTCAAAGTTTTACTCCTCCAATATTATTACGAAATGGCAGCAGAAAACTGAACAGAAGAACCATCAGACGAGCAGAGCGATTTTGTTGAATCTCCAGAACATCAAAACGTTTACTTTTCGATAACACGTTCTAAAACTAGATCTAAGTAGAAAAGTTGCCCTAAAAGCTGGACTAAGACAAAATAAAAGTTCGTTAATGTGCAATTTTTCTCTAACCTGGAGCTTGACACAATCCGTATGAAGTCTTAGTTAAAAAGAAAAACTTCAAATACCACCCATATGGTTTCGTATTTTTTCACTTTAGTGCTCCGTAGTTTAAAGTGTATCACTTTAGTATCCAGTGGTTTCGTTTTTTTTCTTTTTCTTGTTCCTTTTATTAATTTTTTCGTTAAATCATATAGAAAAAATTTCAGATAACCCACCTCTGATACATTTTAGTACCATATGGTTTTAACTTTCTCACTGATTTAACGAAAAAATTAACAAAAGGAATAAAGAAAAGAAAAAAAAGAAACTATATGATACTAAAGTGAAAAAGTGTGAAACCACGGGGGTGGTATTTGAAGTTTTTCCTAGTTAAAAATATCACAATTCCACCGGCCGTCCCTAATGCAAGTGACAAAAGACTTGGTGGTTGGTACCCGAGATTTCAAGTTCGAAGCCTAATTGCTTTACATTTCCAGCTATGTTTATTTCTAAAAATAAAGTAAAAAAAGCAGGTAGTATGCTACCTTTTTCTCAAAAAAGAAATATCACTGTTCCAACCATGGGTAGGCAGAAATAAATGATGTCCAATCGGTTTCTAAGACTAGAGGAAAAGGTGTTCTTCTGTTGCTTCAGATTGTTCAAGCACTAAAGCACTAACCAGCACACATCCAATCCAAGAAGGCACTTTTTTGTATCTTACTTTTCCATTTTAAGCTTTCAACTTCACAAGCACTTCAAGTTACCCCGAGCCAAAATACGAATGCATAACCATTCATCAACTCCTTTCTCTAACCCACGAGTTCTAAGAACCAAGTTTTTTGCAAACAATATTTGAAGGACATGAAAGAAGCTAAGGCAATGATGCGACCTGTCCCAGTCCTCAGGATCCGGATTGTACCAGTGCCCATGTAAAACATTAAATCAGGCACCGAAACCTAAGTGAGATGTTTGCTACATGGAGTAAGATATTATGTTGCCACCAATAAAATTTTTGGACATTTCCATGAGAGCTAAGAGCTTCTTCCAAGTTGTGTGGCCATGTGAAAAGCCCTTCTCATCAATGTCTCAGCGACAAGTTAACTCACCCAACAATAGTAAAGAGAGAGAAAGCAAGAGGAGAGAAGGTCACCCAATTACTTCTTCTCTTTAACAGTTTTTTTCTCGTGTGCAATTGACGAGGAATCAATCACATTTTGACACACCAGAATGAGAAGCTTATATAAGAACAGTACTATAATTTCAAGGAAAAACATTATTGATAGGTCCAACATAATAGTGTTTGGTCGGTTGACATTAATTGTAGGAGGAATGAGAGAGAGAGAGAGATTCGTACCTTATCAATCCTATTAAGTCACGACAGATCGTCTAGTCAAGAAGAATATGAGACCTTCAAGTTGAGATAACGTCCAAAAGAAAAAAGTTCTAGTATTTTTATGCAAGATAAAAGTACTAATCGGATGTAATTGCTATGGAGAGAAAGAGAGGTTATATCAATCATGTGTTCATATGCACGCTATTTCGTGTCTTTAGCCCCGTGGATTGTTCTACAATCTCACATGGGACCCTTGTGTCTCAAACTGCTATGAAGACACTTCAAAAATGGCTTTCATGAATTTGGGTTTTATTGCTGCGACCATCTAAGCCACCAACTAGGACGCATCCCGCAGTTCGTGCGAGGCTGCTTCGATTTGTTTTCTACTTCAAATGTTTAGGTTAGAGATTGTGACAGAAATATTATCTATCGGATAGGAAATATAATAGTTTCTAAAGACAACTTAAATGACTCATACACATAAACCTGTAGGATTTATCACTGTTCATATGACAAAGGTATATATGCTCTAGGATCCGTCCGTTACCAAAACTTGGAAAAATCATCTGAGACCCCTTCGGTTCCAGTAAATCAAATATGTTCTTTTCCGTCATTTCTGAGCTTCTCATATGTGGATTATAATGTCCTTGTTCTAGCAAGTCAATCCATTTTAGACGCAAATAAGTATGATTAAATACAAATATTTGATGCAATCCTACATTTGTTGTCCTTGCACTAACATATCATTCATAGCATTTCTTCCTCTTTTTCTTTTTGAGAATCTTCTTCCTTTCGGATATTTATCACAGTAGATAGATGTGTTTTGTTTTGATCCATAGTTAGAAAACCAAATATTGTTCCTTGTATTAACCTATATAATTATCTTGGTATATATGTAATCTATATTATTATCTTGGTATATCTGTAATGACCAATTCCACAATCCACATAAATAGCTGAACCCAAGATAACTGGTTGATTCACATACATACAGGGACTATAAGGTAAGGCTACTATTCCTTATCTCTTACCTTTGAATTTTGTTAAAGTCGGTTCATTTAGCATGTTTAACAATTCTCACTTAACGAATTTCAGAAGCGTATCATTGTTTGTCCTCCCATTTTCTAAAGCTTCTTCCTGTAAATAAGTTTCAGTATTGTCCAACAACCTTTGCTAAGCTAATAATAACTCAAATTCACCCCGATTCACCTAATCACCAATTTACTTCTGAATTGTGGTATCAATTGACAAAATTAATGGACATCTGACCACAGAATGTTTTCAAACTTACCAACCGTCACAAGACTCACAAGTCACAGCTATCTTCTGTTTATTAATAACCACACAAAACAAGATGCGAAGTAAAAGGCACACATAGAATTAAGCTGACAAATAGATAATGAACAACAGAAGAAAAAGCAATATAAACATTTTGCAAGGAATTATACGCAAGGCAAAGGAAACATATCTAAACCATCTTTATTTGGTTTAAGTCCGGAATTTACCTTCTTCCTTCTTTTGCCCACAGCGTTGAAGGACTCACGGCTTTTAACTAGAAAAGATGAAGTGATCGATTGTCTCAGTATTATTTAGGACACAAACTACACATCCACAAACAGCCAAAACAGATAAATTAAAAGATGCAAGCCAAACTCCAGAGCTCTCACATCTTTTCTCACGATCTCATCTCAACATAGGATCCGGAAAGCCCTGACGTGCCAATAAGCGAAACCTACAAGCAAAGTTAAGGATTAGTATGTGGAGTTGACATTTTTGACAAAATTATTTGGAAAAAAATAAATGTAAACCCATTTATAGTGAAGTTTGCTCCTGTCTTGCAAAAATAATGCTTACGGTATCATGATACATCATGCTCACTAGTCATTTGTAAAGCCCTATTTATAAATACTACATGACGAAGCAGAAATATTTCAATGCCCTAACCGTGTCTATGTGGTATAACATTTGCAGATATTTCATGGATAGCTGTTGAATGCATCCTCCTAGCATTTATGATGTTCAAAGATATTCCCTTTGTAGCCAGAACTAAAAATGCACAAAAGACTACAAAAATATTTCTGTTTTCCTTCTGTGCGGGGGGGGGAGGGCTTATGATGTTCAATTATGATGAAGAACTGAAGATAATTCAAACAAAGGAGTACTTCTATATCACTCGATTGAAATTTTCTTCTGCATCTTTACATCAAAGATACTTGCAAACTCTAGATGTCCAGATAAAGAATACAAAAGTTGACCTAATATAGTCTTACTTTTGGGGTCTTAACTTTATAAGCATAGGGAGGACCATAGTCATTCTAACATCTCCAGCAACAGCAAATCATAACTATTAAGCTTAAGTACATATTCATCTGTTTTTTATTAGTTACACATTTACAATTCATATCCTACATTTGAAACAAAGAGACATCAAATATGGTATTGATTCCACTGTTTCAAACATAAATCATAATACCATCAGGAGTAAGCTCGAATTGTCTACAGACAGAAAGAGATACTACATAATTCTTAACTCAATATTTTCAGTGTCAATATGTAATAGCCATAAAAAAAGAACTTGGGATACATGGGATTTACTCAAAAATGGAAAAGAGGCAGGAATAACTGGCATGGCTTTGGAAGCTACTTTGAACTTCACTTAACTAAACATATTACTAGCTAATTATTCTCTCATAATGTAAAGTCTTAAGTCGATATGCATTTTTGTGCATGCATCATTCTCAACCACATAGAACAGCATTAAAGTATTAAACTGCTGAGGCTGTTGTAGCATCCCAAAAAAAGGTATGATGTATTCCACACAAAAAAAAAAAAATCTTTGATATGTTCCTGAAAAAAAAAAAGGTATGACAAAATTCAAAAGAGGAAGTTGCCTACTGTAAATCCCAGCAGCAGGAAGCTATATAGAAGCACAGTGCACTGCAAATATCAACTGTAATGATATTTTGCAACATGCAGCTTAAAACCTCAAGTTGCACAAATTTCTCAAATAAGCACAACAATCATCCAAGGATCTGATCCATTTCATAGGCATAATAAGATGTTAAATTTAAGAAGACAAGCAATAGGAAGGACAAAATTTATACTGGAGGCATGCCTAAGAAACTTAGGATGTTAAGACAAAATTTTCAACACAATGGTTATGAAACTTAGGAATTAGTAAAAATGACTAGCTAATCAGTACGAAACAGCAATACCTTCCCAAGAAAAACTAACATGGCAAGAAAATACTTTTTGAGTAGAAATTTACCTTCCCCCATTCAGATCCAATGCCACTGCATCTCATTTTCAAATGAATCATTTTTGTCCCCAACTCTGTTTCAACCTTTTTCCTCAAATAAACCTCATCTGGACCAAAGGAATCCAGATATGTCATGTAGCGTTTATATGCAGCTTTTACGGCATCTTCTATATAACCAGGCAAAGGACCCACATTCTGCAGAAAGTAGCACTTGCTCATAATAGCGAAGTAAAAGAGATGATGAGAGGTGAGTTGAAAACAGATTGCAAATTTTTTATTTTACAAAGACTGGTAATTAGGGGGGTGTAAAGTGCACTAAATGACCTATAAATAGAGATTAGAGAAGCATCCATATATTTTAGCGAAAATTCAAACCACCAGCTTTCCCTATAAACAAAGAAGAAGGTATTTTTCGCAGAGACGATATGCACTGACCTCACCACTTAGGCCACAAAGATCATCAAGAGCCATTCTCAGGGATACCAGCACCCCCCCAAATTCGACACAAGCCTCAGCTGCTCCTAAGACATTCTTCAGAGCCTCTTGACCGACCTTATCATCGGTATTCTTAGATAGTGCCTTCTTTGCCTCCTCCAATACGGAATCCGGAATTTCATCCCAGTTCGTAGCCAATAAATCCTTGAATGCCACTTCTATGTCGGGGTCAGCAATGGTGGGCAAGTGGCTAGGATTTGAACTAAACAAGCGCTTAAAACCCAATGCAAAAGGATGATTGCAATCTGAATTAGAACGAACATGGGAGACTTTTAGTATAAACCAAAATGTGTGGAGAAAGAGTATGATACTGTTCATGTAAGAGCTACACAGAGTTTTAACTATTAGATAGAAAAAATAAACAAACCCAGTTCATGTCAAAACTAATAGTTCCATATTGGAAAGCTTGTACATAATCTCTACCAATCAGCTTAAGCTTATTGGATTGGTTCGAGCCCTCTAACATGGTATCAGAGCTTAGGTTCAGATTCCCTGGTTTCCGGCCGGCCCAATGACCGTGTGCTATTCATAGCACGTGTAGTTGCTTGCGCCGCATGCTAGTCGCGCCTAGGCCTAGCATGTGGATTGGGTTTGTACCACGCGCTAGTCGCACCTAACATGTGTTAAGACCAATAGTTCCATATTAGATAGCAAAAAGAACTTTGGCCTGTACATGATGTAGGTGATTTCTCCACCAATCACTTTTAACCCTTTTGACTTGGTTTGAGCCCTCTAACAGTTCAAATGAAGTGATCATATCCAAAAATCCAGCGGCAAAAGAAACTCACAAAACAGCTACGAGGGCAATAGAAAAATCAGATCTATTTAATCATACATAACTGTTAGAATTTTAGAGTTGAAGTTTGATTCTACAGCTCCATCGTTTCAATTCTCCTTGTCCTCAGGATCAACGTCCATAAGTAGAACGTTAAATACACAACCATCATTTCACAAAGTATTTACAATAACTACCTCGTTTTGATCCTTCCATAACCCTCATACTTGTGTTAACCTAATAATCAAAATCCCTTAGCATTTAAGATCGTTTGACGATCCAATAACTTCACTAATACAATAAATCAAACAAAAAACCCTTAAACAATCCGCATAGTTGATCAAAAGGGAATTGGTTCTCCTACATCACCGAAAACCCAAGAGAGAGAGAGAGAGAGAGAGAGAGAGAGAGAGAGAGAGAGAGCATAACCTGAGATGGGGCGAGCGATGGAGGGGTTAGGAAGAGAGCAAGGGGATCGGGCAACGGTGTTGGAGTGTGAAGCGGATGCGGCGGTGGCGATCGACGAATAGGTCGCACGCGAAAGCGTCATCAGCCTCCGCGCGAGGGAGGATGAGGAGGAGCGGAGCATCGTCGCCATTAATGGAGAGATCGAAAGCTTCGTGGGGAGAAGGGGGGGAGAAAGAGAGAGAGAGAGAGAGAGAGAGAGAGAGAGAGGGGTTTTTTTTGGGAGTCGACTCACACCGCCCATAGGAAAGAGGAAACTGGGAACAAACATGGGCCGTCCTATGGCCCAAATAGGGCCCATAATCGTTGGATAATGGGCTGGATCCGACCCGATCCATTTAAACTAAAGGGCATTCATTTTAAGCCCGGCCCACCTATAGTCTTAAGCTGTACCAGCTTCGAAAGATGAACTAAGCTACAATGGGTGAGGCAACAGAGGCCTCGATGAATGGTTGTAAAAAGAAGAAAACCCCGTACACTCACCCGCCCCATTATTATTATTATTTTTTGAGAAAAAAGTAGCATGCTACCCGCTTCATTCATAGAAAAAATGAATTAAGCTACATGGATGAGGCAGCATAAGGCCTCGAACAACCGCCCCATTATTAATATTACTACAAACATTACACTAACTTTGTTATACAATGCTTCTTAGAATTGTTTTTTTTGAGAAAAAGGTAGCGCGCTACCCGCTTCATTCATTGATATGATGAATTAGGCTACATGGGTGAGGCAACAAAGGTCTCGTCAATGGCGGTAATGATAAAAAAAAAAAAAAAAAAAAAAAAAAAAAAAAAAAAAAAAAAAATCTTAGAATTGTTGCAACTAAAATTTGGATATTATTTCTACCAAGTAGATTCTTTCATTAAGTTGCTTGTTCAACTTATATTTACTAAATTAAATGTAGCATGTGAATCTTTTCTCTCAAAAAAACATTGAGAAAAGAGAAATGAATGGTTAAATTTTATTGGATTAGATGTGCACTTTGTTTTATAAATGAAAGTAAAAAAACCCGAGGAAAGGTAAAATTCCATTTTCTCACTGTGTGTCCCTTTAAGATCCAAACCATTTAATTATAAAGCTTATTATGACCAATTTGCACAAACCTAGCAAGAGCTAGCATCTGTGAGGGAGACTTACTAAGATTTTGTTCTCTTCATTGTAGGAATGTATACAAAATTCGATATGGAAGATGCAATAATTTCGCAACAAGATTCGATTTTAATCAAAAAGTTGTTGAAATCACAACATGATCGAGTTGATTATTTCGACAAAAAAGTATACGATGAAGTTCCTACCACTTTCGTGCATGCGATGCGTATACAATGAAGCTTAGGTTAGTACATCAAATTATTATTCTACTAGCTAGTTTAGCTCCACAAAGAGATTTTTGTGTCACATAAAACCTCTCACACACCATGCTTGCTTGTCCCATATATACAATTCAATGTTTAATATACTCTTTCACAAGAGAAGGACCCATTTTTAATGCATAGGCACACTAGTGTCCTCTTATGCTATTTGTGAATCTTAGATAAGAGCCCATCCCTCATGAGGATAGATGTATATATACATGACAAGGGAATAGATATGTGAAGAGGAATAGAGCAAACCCCACCACCACCACAATCACTAATGAACCTAACTTCATTACAAGCCAAAAAGCATGCAAAGAGCTCCTCACTAGCCTCTCCCTTTGAATAGCACACTAGTGTTTCTTTTCACTTTGCTAACAAAAAGCTTCTAAAAAGCTCTATCAATTTATTTACGAGTCCGCAAAAGCTATGCATGACTCATTCATTGGTGTTAATAGTTTGTCGCAAAAAGATAGGTTCAAGAGACAGCTGTCAAAAAGCAAGAGGCTTTATGTTGACGAATACGAAGTATTAAAATAGAGATTCTGAGTTCAAATGCCATATCGCGCTCGTAGAATAAAGGTTCTACATTTTCGCGAACCTTCTACAACCTATCTATCATTTTATGTACTCACAAGGCTCTACATATGCACAAAACATAAAAAAGTTTTACATTACTTTGGACCCTAAATGGTTCCAAAAAGTTCACTTAAAAACAATACTACTTCTCGGTAGTGATAACCATTATCGTCATCTTAACTTAATCGATCCTAGCTTCACTGTTTCCTTGAACACTAATTAATGACAGCTAGAGTGCACTGTATAGTTAAAAAAACCACGTCTATCGCCTACTTCGCAGATTACAATACTAGTTTAGCATAAACAAATCATGTAAACATATACTTTATTTGACCAACATTGATACACTTGCAGCTAAAATAATTCAGAGGTGGTCCATTTCACATTTCTTTTTTCCAACTTGTATCTTGCAGGTAATATGAGTATCATTAATAGATCATTAAAAGAAAAGTTTTCTGATAAATTGCAATCGAACTATTGTTTCGACTCTATTTAGTGTTTGAGAAAGAAAAGGTTTCTTCAATTTCAGAAACTATGATGCCGTATATTACTCCCTATTTTCTTTATTAAAATGACAAACATAGCCAATATATATACGAGAATACGACTAATTTTCCACGATCATCGAACTCTGTGCTCTCTGTACGAAATTATCGTCTTTGGATGAGAACTAATTACAAACATTCATGTTTTGGAAGCTAATTTTAATATTAATCGATCCTAACAACAAACAACTAGCCAATAAGTGATCTGCGACAATTTGGTATTGTGCATGCGCGCTTAATCACACCCTCTTAATCAAAGTTGATCCCCTCTCCATGTGATTAAAGATCACGTACTATTTTAATGGAATCCGAGTGGTTGGTATTGCTCCACATCTTTTTTAATTTGCTGTGTACATAGCATTAACATTCAAAAGATAAGAGTATAAGATACTAGGAATCCACATGATCACATAGTATCAATGTATAACCCAAAAAGGCGAAATCTGGTAGAAATCATTCAATGGCCAATCGACACCGCGTTAAATCACCAATAAACAATAGTTTAATTTGCTACAATATTCGATGATAGTCGAAGTAAAACGTATTGCATCATTGACCACGCGTATTTTAATTGCAGTTTGTATTAGAACTTGAGGACCATGAACAGAAAAGAACAAGCAAAGAGTAGTCCAAGCTCTTCTATAAAAAAAATGATGAAAGGAGAGGCATGAGGATCACAAGAAAAATATATAATAGTTTCCTCATTGGCAGTGTACTTGGAGTGGTGAACAACTATGTGGGGTTTGATGATTAAATTATTCTCTCTTCACCTTTTAGCATTTAATGCAAAAAAGTGTACCTTTATGGGCATGTATTGGAGATTTGGTTTGGTTTTGTGACTTTTATGATCTGTGAGATGAAGCTTCTTACTGTCTTTAAGTTTTTCTTTTTTATTTTAATGGCCATAGCATGACCTTGTCAATATGAGAACCACAAGTTTAGAAACTTGCCTCTGGATAAACTTTCCACTTTATGGTCTACTTGTTCTCACTTTTTTCTACTTGATTCCTTGGTTTTCATGCAACACTTTGTTGAACAAACAACCCCAACAAACTCTCCTACTTATATACTTTAGTGTCACATTGTTCCCGCAAACTTTGCAAACCTCCTACACTCCCCTCTCTCTCTCTCTCTAGATCTCTCTCTGTGCATGCGCCTGCGCGTGATTCTCTCTTTCATCTGCGAGATCGAACGAGGGAGCTTCCGTTTAATTTCGTCGACACACTACCGCGGACCATCTTCTTCTGAGGTTAATGAATTGTTTGCTCTTACTTTGATATGTTTCTCATTCATTATGCATCTCTGGCTTAATCTTCTAGTGCTCGAACTTCTTCGATTTCTTTTTCGGTCTTCATATAGTAGCATTCGAAATCGTTGTCATATATACATACATACATACATACATACATACATACATACATATACTATATATATATACACATATATATATAGTATTTCTTTGTAAAAATGCATAGCTTGATCATATGTTATAGTAGTTTCCTCCAATTTTCTTTTAATGAATGGTGTTAGAAGGATACAAAAAATTAACTTAGTACATAATTGTTCAATAAACAAAGATGAGTGAGTTACCTAGTTGATGGGTTGGGTCAAGTTGGTTTGATTTTGATTCAAGCCCACTTTATAATTAACCAACTCTATAAAAGGTCTTAATCATTCAACCATTCCCCCCTTAACTAGTATGAACACAAGGAATTATGTTATGTTTGTTCCAATAAATCATGCTTAAAAAGTAATTAGTCCAACAGCATGAAAGACAATGAATGTAGAATATAATCTTGTTTTGTAGTGCCCATTTCAATGTAAATGGAGAATACAATTTTGTTTTGTAGTGCCGATTTCAATGTCTATGTTTTGACTGCTACATGTGTTCTTACAGTAGCAAATACAATTATCAACAAAGGTACAATCAAAAATTAATGAGTTAGCATCAACAAGGTTGAGTTAAACTAAACTAAGCATTTAACCGGCCTAGTTTTTGTAATAGCTTTGACATTTAGGTAAATAGAAGTTAAGCATTTGACAAATAAAAAGTTAAAATTTCACGAGCTTGTGAAATTAATAGTAAGAGTTTTAGCTCAAAGCTTTTGCTTATGGTTTAATAGAAAGATGTTCGGAGTATTCTGAAGAGAATATATATAGTACTCGTTCAAGCAATTTTATTCAAATATCACTTTAACTTGCACCGTCATAGACTGTGCTGGGCTCCGCCACACCATGGTAGCACGGCACCCTGGCACATCATATCCCGCAATTTGCGCTTCTTTTCTCTTTAATATCTTCTTAATGTTTTCTTCTCTTATATATAGTTCAATTTAAACTATTTATATTTTGAATACTTTTTTGTAAAATAAGACCCAAAAAAAGGCTGGGTTACTTCGTTAACCGTTGACCCAGCCCGGACCTCAACATGTTTCGTGCCGGGGAACCCTCTTACCTGTTTCGCCCGAAAAATTGTGTGTGCTCGCATTACACCACTAACCCCGACCCAAACATAAATTGATTTTACATTATTATACACATCTATAGAGTCTGGCTACTATACTATTGATAGTATCAAACACTTTGTGCTATCGAATTTTCCGCCGTTAGATCTGCATTTTTTACCATTTTCATCCGTTAGATTATACTATTCAATCAACCACCCACTCAACCCTAAGGACCACTATCATCCTAACCGCACATTCCTACATCCAAGGGCCGAAAATCTAAAGAGCACCAAGCATTTGTTACTATCGATAGTAAAATTGCCTAATTATATATATATATATATATATATATATATATATATATATATATATATATATATATATATATATATATATATATATATATATATGTATATATAGTCCGGCTATTATACTATCAATAGCACAAAGTATTTGGTGCTATCAAGTTTAATTTCGCCGTTAGATCTACCCCTTTAACTATTTTTATCCGTTAAATCATACTATTCAACCAACCACCCACTCAACCCCAGGAGACCACTATTATTCTGACGGCACATCCCTTCATCCAAGGGCCGAAAACCTAATAGCACCAATGACTTGGTGCTATCAATATATAATATAGTAGCCTAATTCTATATGTATATATATTTGAATATCTGATATTATATTTAAATTTGTATTTTAAAAAGTCAATTTTAATATAATATGTTTTAAGCTATGGTAAAGAGAAATAATTATTTCGGATTCGAATTTTTTGATTCAGGTTCGGATTTCGGGTTTTTGTAGAACTTGGATCTGAATATGAATTTTCTAAATCGGTCAAATTCGGATTTCAAGTTCGGGTTTAGGTTCGGGTTTTGAAAGACCCACACCGAATCCGACCAATTGACATCCCTAGTCGAGGTCGGATTCGGATCGGGAAGGGACAAAATCCATACCCGAATCCAAACTCATCGGGTTTCGTTTTATACCTGTATTTGAAACCATATCCATTTAGTATTAGATAAGCCCACCCAATTCGAATTCGGACTCAAATTAACTTTCGAGTATCCAACCCGTGACATCCCCCCTATACGCCACTGCTCATGAGGCCATGACTAATCTTTTACCCAACCAATTCACACAAGAAAAACTAGAATCCTTATTAGGAATATTTTTAACACATTCTACTTTTAATTATCTTTTAGATATTAATTAGTTACAACTACCCACATAATTAATTACCTAAAAACTTTCATTTAATTACAAAGAATGCATCCTAACTACATTCCACTAATCATTCACACACAAACTGTGCATGGTGTTAAGAATGGTTTTGAATAATTTGCTCTATATATTCACTAGCATGCACATGCCTACTTCGTGGTCAACATAATTAAACTAACGTATAAGTGAAAAGTTAGGGATAAATAAAGCGTGACATAATTATTGGTTATGAAGAACCCACTTGCAATTACCCTTCAGTTAAGGTGCACTTGTGTTTAGATATAACAAAGTCAACGTTCCCCAAACTAAACTATGGAGATGAACCAAATTTTGACCCAAATCCAAGAGATGATTGGATCGAAAATGTAAATTAGGTTTTGGATCTAATTTTTCAATTGGATTGGGTAAATCACACCACTAACCCACTAGCTATTATTTGAAGATTCTCTTATCCCAACAACATCTAAAGTTGGATACTCAACAATATAAATTTTTCAAAGTGTTTTACTTTAGTCGATCAAGTTTTCTAAACAGCATCATCATGTTGCTGTTAAATATAAAAAAAGAAAATAAGCCACATAAACATTGGTCAAATTACATATCACCACCTAAAGTTCCGCAGCCTTCTAAAACACCTTTTGAACTTTAAATAAATCATAAATTTTAGTATATCACTATCCAAATTTTAAAGCGGTGCACTAACATAAAATCTATTTTTTTATTTTATGTGACAATCACGTACTAATGAAAAAATGGAACTTAACTAAAACTCTGCATTGGTGTCAGAAAAGAATATTCAAAAGGTTTTTTTTTTATACGAATGAAAGTCAGAAAATAAATTTTCGACAACCAATATTTGCTAGAATAGTATGTTTCGCTGACGAGATTGTATATTTTATTTTTTAAAATATAACCTAAGAGCTGATTATACTCTTTATCTTTCAAATAATGTATATATATTTTTTAGGCTAAATTACATAAAATTTCTCTGTCAATACCCGCTTTTTTACTTTTTTCCCTGTCATTCAAAAACCTACATTTTGCCCCCTTAAAAATAAAAAATGTTCATAGGGGGTACGGTGTGACAAATGATCAAAATGTCATCATCTTCTTCATCTCCTTCTCCCCAATCTTGCTCATCCCGCATCCCGCATCCCGCACCTCGCCCACGCCTCCCTTGACCCCAACTCCGACTTCGTGCGAGGGCGAGGCGGCGAAGGGCGAGGCGGCGGCCGAGGGCATATGTGTGGGCATAAATGAGAGTTTTATGGATATTTTGGGTATAAAAAATAAGATATAAACGGAACCCTAATGGAACACTGACGGCGGGGGGCGAAGTGAATAATTTTTATTTTTTAAGGGGGCAAAGTGTAGGTTTTTAAATAACAGGGGGAAGTGAAAAAGCGGGTATTGACATGGAGGTTTTATGTAATTTAACCTATTTCTTAAGATACATCAAATGAAATGATCCAAACAAGGTATAATAATAATTGCTAAATTACATAAAACCTCCTGTCAATACCCGCTTTTTCACTTTTCTCTATATCATTCAAAAACCTACATTTTGTCCCCTTAAAAAATAAAAAATGTTCACAGAGAGGTACGGTATGACAAAATGACTAAAATGACCTCATCTTCTTCATCTCCTCCTCCCCAATCTTGCTCATCCCGCATCCCGCACCCTCGCCCACCTCTCTCTTGACCCCAACTCCGACTTCGTGCGAGGGCGAGACGGCGGCGGAGGCATATGTGTGGACATGGATGAGGATTTCGGAAATATTTTGGGGATAAAAAATAAGATATAAACGAAATCCTAACGGAACACTGACGGCGGAAGGCGAAGTGAATATTTTTTATTTTTTAAGCGGGCAAAGTGTAGATTTTTGAATGACATGAAAAAAATAAAAAAATAGGTATTGACAGGGAGTTTTCTGTAATTTAGCCATAATAATTTAAGGACCAAAAATGAAATTTGGCCTACACATATTCGACACGAACCAAATCGAACGGCTCCAATTAACCCAGCTCAACCCGAATACGATCCATTAGACCCACGTGTGGGCCCCAACACCTCACTTATAAAACCAAATGGTTTCCCCACGCCACTACTTGATTCCTCTAGAAACCCCCCCCTCGCTCTCCCCCCCGACGCACGAACGATCGCACGCGCCCGAATCCGATTCCTTCCTCACCCGATCCGAGAACCACGACGACGCATCGAATGCGATGACGAGGACCCTCGAATCGGGAGGAGGAAGAGGAAACGAAGAAGACGACGAGGAAGCAGCAGCCGCGAAGAACGCGATCGATCCGTCGTAAGTACTAACTTCTGAATCCGTGATCGAGAGTTTTCGATTCGAAATCGGGTTTTTTTCTCTTTTTTTTCCGATTTTTTGGGGTATTTCCGGTGATTTTGAAGGCTAAAAATAGATGGGGAGAATCGAATTCGAAATTAAAGCTTAAATTCGAATTTAAGGAAGGGATCGGGGGTTTTATTACCTTCCGGGGGAGGAGATCTTTGGCGTGGCGAAGAAGGCGTCGAGCGAGGAGAGAGGACGAGGGGTTCATTAATGGCGGGGGGAGAGGGGAAAGTGGAGAAGGACGAAGCCTATCGCATTATTAGGGTTAGGGTTAGGGTTAGGGCGTGGAGGAGGAGATCGGCGTGGGGTTCGGCTTTTCTCCGGTGATGTACCGTACGGTTACTGGATAGCGCCGGTGATTCGGGCTCTCACCTCCCACTTTTGCAGCGTACGAAACTTTTTCTTTTTTATTTTTTTAAAAATCTCAGATTCATCTGGATTTTTCCAACGTTAACAATAATAGAATTTTATCTCCTGTACGAAATTATGCGAAATAAAAATAAGTGATTTAGATTAAAAAGCAGTATATATAAATATATGTTAACTGTAAATACAAGCGTATTTATTTATTTTTCTAATTTTTATTTTGGGTTTAGTGTATATGTGTATTAGGACTAGTATTACTATACTCTTATGAGTATAGATCATTTTATACTCATAAATTTTCGACCGTTGGATGAAGAGATGTGCGGTCAGGATGATAATAATTTTCTAGAATCGAGTGGGTGATTGGTTGAATAGTATGATCTAACGGGTAGAAATGGTCAAAGAAATAAATCTAACGATCAAAAATTTATGAGTATAAAAAAATTTATACTCATAAGAGTATAGTAGTCGGATTCTGTATATTAGTATATTTTATTTCTACGAAATTTTAGCTCATCATTGGAACTGAATTTTTTTTTTGGTATAAAATAATCATTCTATTCTAAATGAAAAAAGTTAATATTATCTTTTGTCAATATATTTTAAACTTTTATTCATGAGTATAAATTGTCACGTGGAGGTAAATTTGAAAATATATTTTTTTAAAAGAAAATTTGGAAGGGGAGAGGACAGGTGGCGGTGGGTGACCGGATCATAGGCTGCACCGACCGGCTCTTTTACAGAAGTAGGTCTGACGGGGCTACGCTAGCGCACCAGGCTGTCCGGTTCGTTTTCCGGAGCTGCCAAAAGGGCGATTTTATTGCATGAGGCCTTGTTTGGCCCACCATATGTGTATACTACATATTATGATTCGCGGCTCGTATACTTTCGAAAGTACGGAGATCGTCTAAATTTTTAGGTTTGTTCTTGGTGAAAAGATTGGTTCTATTAGATATGATCTACGCTATTAGAATTATTTATAAATTAATTTTTATAATTTTTTGATATTATTTATTAAGTGATCGAAGGGTGTCAAAAATGACTATTTTAATAGTCAATGTGATACGTTTGTAAGTTCAACGGTGTCGAACAATCCAAATTAGATAAAATTTTAAGAAAAAATTATATTTATCATCAAGAGCGATGTTAGTACTTCTGATTTGAAATTATATTTTTTTTTACTATTTTTTATGAGATTTTTATTTTTAACGGTTGATTTTGAGTATTTGAGATTACTCATCCACTAGACAAATAAAATTATAAAATTATAAAATTTAATTTTTAAATAATTTTAATATCGTAGTTCATGTCTAATGAAATTGATTGTCAAATCAGATGTCCGGACATCGAAAATAACTTGAACCGTGCGTTCGAAAGTATACTAGCCTAGCTCCTGTATTATTAGACCAATTAGTAAATATGAAACCCATATTCAATTTCTCTCTGTAGTTTAACGAATTTTTATTTTATCTTTTCGTAGTTTAAATAGCAAATTTTATCTTTTCGTAGTTTAAATAGCAAAAAATTTTCATTTTCTTATTATTCGTAAGAATTTATTGTCAAGTAGGATATTAAAGTGCTAAAATTTATAAATTATAGAAGTAAAGTGATTGCTGATTTTACGTAGCCACTGAACGGTTTATAAAGTATATACTTAGTTATTATGTGGTTTATGAATTTTAACATTTGTTTATGAATTTTAACATTTGATTATGAATTTTAACATTTGAGTCATCTACTGGTTCTTAGGTCCGTGCAATGGAGATAAAATCGCAAAATAGTAAAGTGAATTCGTGAGGGAACTATTTGAGTTTCCCCCCAAAAAAAACCAATTTTCCAACCTTTTTTATAATTTTGGGATAAAATGTCTGCCTCATCCTGGTAGCATTCTCATATTCCAACTTGATTTTGTGTACTCCTTTTTTGTTTTGGGAAACAATTCCTAATAGTTGGTTTATTAGAATTTAATGAAATTGTGAAAGTTCAGTTCTGAGCCTGAATTTTTTTTTTAAAAAAAAAAGATTCAGGAGTGAAGAGTAAAAGAGGATAATGCAGGGACTCTTCGAACATTTTGACCTCCACTTCTTATTAATTCCGTGCTCCGCGTCTTTTTATCTCGCGTCGCTTTATAGCTTTTCGGGTTCACTGTAGTATTAAGAGGAGAGAGAGAGAGAGGCGTTCTCCGCCTCTCGGGATTCGCGCCCGCTCCGCCGCTCGTGTCGGTGGCTCGTGCGGGCGGAGTGTGGGCGCTTTCCGCTTTGCGATCTGGGTTTGGGTGCGCTTCTCGAGAAAGCGCTTTTTTTTTTTGTTTTTTTTAACCCATCGGTTGGATTGGGCTTTTGGGAGAGTATAATTTGGTTCGAATATATAAACAAAAAAGGAGTCTTTTTGTTCTCTTCTGCTGTAGGAGAATTGAAAACCTGGAGTTGGGAAGTAGTTGGAAGGTGAAATGCGTTGGCTTTTTTGAATTTTTCGCTTCTGTTTTCTCGGAGATCTTCTTTTTGTTCTTTTTGTTCGGTGTCATGGTTCGTTATATTCATGCGTTGGGAGTTTACAGTGTTTTAGTTTTTATGAACGTAGGATATTATATAATGCCATGTTGATTGCTTGTTTTTTTTTTTTTTTTAGTTGAGATTATATATTAGAAATTGGTTTTTCTTTTAGGTGGGGTTTTGGGTTTAGAGTGAATGTAAGTTGTACCTGGCATTTTTTTTTTTCCCCCGGAGGAAATATCACGAAAATGTTAAGGCTCATCTAATTAAGCTTTAATTTATTAGTGAATTAGGCCTAGTTTGATAATGTGGCAGTCAAAAGCACTATTTTTTTACTATAGAAGGTCCGAAAATTTTAAAAGCCCTTGCAATTTTGAAGCGTTGGAGGAGGAAATATTATAAACAGTTTTGAATTTTTTGTCTATATAATATAAAAATAGTGCTTTTAGTGACCATATTACTAAATTAGCCCTCTTTCTTGGAAAATCTGGTATTTTTAGATTGTAAATTGATGGAAAGGGTAAATTGCACTTTTGGTCCTCAAACTTTGATTTGTTATAATATTTCTAGCTTAAACTTTCTAAATTGTTTTAATTTAGTCCTACAGTGCAATTTTGTTGACCGGATACTAATGTTAGAATCCTATCTTATAAAAGAAAATTATTTTCTACGAGTCCTGGTCCATATGTTCCCATATTCCGACCATGATTTATACCAAGATATCTTTTTTATGTTATTTGCGAATCACTCCTGCGATTTTTCTCCATATATCTTGTCAACAATCTATACTCTTTAAGGGGTCTTTCTTACTTCTATGCATCTGCACTCTGCATACTTGAAGGCAATAGGCCTGCTCCCTGGTGTGTAACACACTAATTTTTTTTTCTCTCTCTGTTTATGTCTAAATACTGTATTAGATGGTTTATTAATTGTACTTCAACAGTAGGCCTGTTTCTTACTTACATATATGAATTTATCTCACTTTGTTATCTTCTTTCTGTTGTTTCTTTTTATAGTTTGATCACTGTGGGTTCTGCTTCGACAACCACAAAAGGCATTATCATCATCAACAAGTGAGGTCAAATATCATAGTAATTCCTTGAAGTCCTTTTCCAAGGCTCTCTATAGTGGGGTAAATTGCTTCCTAGATGAGATTGATCAGACATGCTGAGCCCCAATGAACCCGGGGTTGAAGGAGAGGATATATTCTATGATGCATTTGACAATATCAGAATTTCTATAGACTCTTCATCATCGGAGGACGGTAATTTCGGCAACAAAGAAGTAGAGCCAAGGAAATTTGAGTATTCATTATGGACAGGGGAGTTGATGAGTGTTCATGAACGAAGAAGCAGATTCATTAATGAAGTGGGATTTGATGGACTTTTGACTACTGCTATGAGCCATTCACCGCGTAGAGAAGAGGGTACGAGTGCTAGGTATTCAGAAGCCATTGAGTCCGAGAGAATTACAAGCAGCAGTGGTGCTGTCTTGGATTCATCTTCTTCTGACCAAGAGGTCGCGAAGGATTGTGCCCGCTGTATAAGGGATCTCGACAGTGGGAAGAGATTCATTGTTCATGATGACGGCGGCAAGCAAGGATTGATTAGCATGTTTAAAGAGGGTGGTTCTGAAAATTTTATGAACATGAAACAATTTGAAACCTTAATTGGGCTCTCACGTTCTTTCCAGAAGTTCTTGAGGAGAGAACTTCCTCACGACGGACAAAGAAACAAAGGATGCTCCAATGCTCTGAAAAAGAACCCCAAACGATGGTGGAGGAACTTTTCGAAGAGGAGGCGTGCACCTCAAAAGTGTGATTCCGATATTCCGCCTAAGATCGCGGCAGTGAATCGTTTCACGAGAGTTAGCCATCAGAGGAAGAAGTACAGAGAATTCACCGCCCTCTACATGGGCCAAGAAATCCAGGCCCACAAGGGTTTGATTAGGGTTATGCAGTTCAGCCCATCTGGATGGTATTTAGCAAGCGGCGGTGAGGATTGCATCCTGCGAATATGGCAGATTAGAGAAGCAGAATCGTGCTGTAAATCATTTACTTCAGAGGTATCTTACAAATCTATTGATGGAGTTAAAGATGTTAAGATAATGGTTGGAAAAGATGGAAATTCTGTTCCTGTTGTTATTCCCACGAGGGTTGTCGAGATTGAAGAGACTCCATTGCACGAGTTCCAGGGGCACAAAAGTGATATCTTGGATATATCCTGGTCTAAGACTGATGTGAGTCTCATCCTCATTTATAAATTAAATTTGTCGATTTATAAGTATGCACACTAGGATGCTTTTGCTCTTTGATTTTCTGTTATTTTTAACTTATCCATTTCGTAGTTATCTTAAGACCAGATAATCTCTAGATTAATCTCTTTGTTTTTTTTCATTTCGTTCTTATGCTGTTCTACTTTGTGAATATTAATCTTGGACTTTTGGTTGCAGTGTCTCCTGACATCATCTAAGGACAAAACTGTGCGTATGTGGAAAGTTGGTTGCGATGGCTGCCTTGCAATCTTCCAGCACAAGGATTACGGTACGTACACGAATTCTAGGATATTATTCGTAAGTTCGATGAGAATTTGCTAAAACTCTTATATCCTGACCTTGGTATGGGGTGATGAGATAATGCTTTTGCTACCCTTAGCATTACCCTTTTTTTTTTTTTTTTCGGTAATATTGTTGCTATAAATCTTTAGTTTCACCGTGTGACTTATCGTCGTTTTCCTTAATTTCCCCTGGATTTCAGTGACGAGCGTTCAGTTCAATCCTGTTGATGAAAGATACTTCATCAGTGGTTCTATTGACGGAAAAGTTCGAGTGTGGGATGTCCTGGAGAATCGGGTCATTGATTGGGTTGATATTCGGGATGTGGTAACTGCTGTGTGTTATCGACCAGATGGAGAGGTTTGAATCTGACTACTGTTTTATTTATGATTAATTTTCATATCATCAATCTCCCTTTTGAATTTTGGTTATTCATGTCCTCTCGTTTGTGCAGGGTTTTGTTGTAGGTTCTATCACTGGAAATTGCCGCTTCTACGACTACTCAGGTATAAAAACTCGTACTTTGCTGATTTTTATTTTGCCATTGCTTGGTTTCAATGTTTTAAGGATTGGTAGCTGATTTTACCTTATTTTCTCATTTGAATTGTACCCATATTTTATGTATCTCTATGCATTCTGTATATTTCTTTGTCTAAGTGTTAATGAATTGTATCATATATTTATTACCTTTTTGTCCCGGATATAGGTGAAAATTTGGAGCTGGACACACAACACTGTATTAATAAAAAGAAATCTGCCGGCAACCGAATTACTGGCCTGCAGGTTAATTGTTAATTTTGTCTTTCTTTTTAATAAATAATATAAGGTGCGGCTTCTTGGAATTCTTTAATATTGTTTGAAGCGATATGACATCTTATTCAGATTCGGATTTTTTTTTTCATAACATTCAACATTTCAATTATTGCAGTTCGCGTCAGATGATTCTGAGAGAGTTATGATCACATCAGCTGACTCGAAGATTCGACTTTTTGATGGGGTCAATGTCATCAAAAAATTCAAAGGTGGAGTTCATTACAATTACCGGTTCAAATTTATCTCGCCGCTTATAAAAGTTTATTTTACTCACTGAGAGATCTTCTATAGAGTGTTTTTTTTTTTTTAAATCACTGATATTTGATATACATGTGAGCCTCTATTGTGATACATAGTTCTACACTGATGGTTTTATACGCCTCTTGGCTTAAAGCTTGAAACCAACTATAACCTTTATGATTTATTTTATTTAGTCCATTTTTTCGTTTACAACTTCTGATCTTATTGCTTTTCATTACATTATGCAGGTCTCCGAAAAGCCAAGAGTCTATCGCCCGCGTCATTTACATCGGACGGCAGATACATAATCTCGGTCGGCAATGATTCCCATGTTTACATATGGAACTCAGATGGATCTGTGAGCCCCTGTTCCAAAGTAGACAAATCAATTAATACATGCAGCTCGATCAAACCTTCGCCGAAAGGACCCAAATCAATTGATTCGTTCGAATCCTTCTTCTCCAAAGGTGTTTCATTAGCAGTTGCATGGCCTGGAGTAGACAAAAAAGCAGGAAACGGTTTACGCAAAAGCTCCTTTGATCCATCCTCCATCCCGAAGAGAATCCTAGAGCCGTCAACCTTGCTCCGAGATCCGGACTGCTTGTCCCTCGGTGCTTGGCTATTTTCCAACGGCCTGTTGAGGGGAACCGCGACATGGCCGGAGGAGAAGCTTCCTCCGCCGTCTGACTCGCCCTCGATGGCCGACGATTGCAGTCTTCCCCATCGGTGTCTTGCTTCAATGTCGGCGTCGTGGAACAGCGTCATAGTGACCGCGAGCGACGATGGGATTATCAGGGCTTTCCGTAACTACGGATTGCCCGTTAGGTTGTGAAAATGTGCATCAGAACCGCCGCAAAGGCCTTTTCCAATTATTTCGAAAAGAAAGGAGGGCCGCAGTTTGCTATTTTTGCATCGTAAGATCCTTACACTTTTTTATTTGGGTTTCAGCTCAAATTTGAAGGATCGATGCTGCGCGAAATTTTTAGCAAATGGATTCAGCATATATTGTTTTCTCGCGGAAACAAGAAGAGCAACATTACTGATGAAAGAGTTACAGGAAACAAAAGTGACCCAAAAAGGATAATTGGGAATTTTGCTTGTTGAGGTTTTATCCTCAGCAGGGATTATAAATTTTAGCTGCAACTAGCAGTTGTTGTTGTTGTTGTTGTTTTTTTTCCCTTTTTTGGGAAGAAAATTCTCTGTGAATATCTATGTTTCCATGGCTGTTGTTGGATAGGAAACTTTGTAATTGCCATGTTACATGAAGTGATTTGTGTTTTATATTATATGCTTTAATGCACATATTTAATTATTTGAATGTACTTAATTGATTGATATAATAATTCGATATTCAATGTTCTCTAAACTGTTTATCAGAGAGAGTTGCTATGTTGGGATCTAGTTTATCGGGTTTGTACTTCTTTAATGTAACATTTGTACTACTTTTTTTTTTTTTTAGAGAGAAATGTAGCACGCTATCTGTTTCATTCATTAAGTAAATAAATTTAGTTACATGAGTGAGGCAGCAAAAACCTCAGAGAGGCTAAAAAATCAAAAGAAAAAAAGAGCTAAAAAGAAAAGCAGAGTAGAAGCGGAAACAAGCGTCAAAACAAAGAGTGTAACAAACGCCGACGTCACCCAACTCTACAAAAATCGGCCCACTTCTTCGCCAGTACTCCAATACGATGAGCAGTTGAGATAGCGTTAGTAGATAGGTTTCTAAAAATGACATTGTTTCTTTCGTGCCAGATCGTCCACCATGTGGCCGTCATAAGTATCTGAGCCTTCAAAGTGTCAGTCTGCGACCCTCTCCCCAGCAGTTCCTCCCAGACGGTATTGACGTCCTCAATAGAGACCCTCTCCCCAGCAGTTCCTCCCAGACGGTATTGACGTCCTCAATAGAGGGAAAGACGTGGAGCTCGTCGAGGTGCGAAATAAAAAGGAACTTACTAACGACACATCCCACCAACAAATGATCGACCGTCTCCAGCTCAGCGCCACACATGACACACTCATTATTCCCTGACCATCCCACCAACAAACTAATTTTATTGTGGCATACGGTATAATATGATAATTTTAGAGTGAGATAGTATTATTACCTTCTTTTCTTTTTCTTTTTTTTTTTTACTTGTATGTAATGTGGAAGCTTTTTATGAGATGCTGCAAAAGCTGTGATAATAAAAAAATTTCTCTTTTGAGATTTTACTCCTGCATAAGAGGAGGTGCGTGTGTGGTCCTTCTAAATTTATAACATCTTGAAAACTTCGTTAATTTTTGGTCCTATGTCAACTTAATACCAAAAAAAAAAAAGAAAAAGAAAAGAGCTTTGACAAATTTAGTCTCTTCAACTATATTTCGATCTACTTGCCGTTTTGACTATTGCTTGTTTTTTCTTATGCCGTTTTATAGTTATTTTTTTCTTTCAAATATAGATAGATTACACCAACTAATTCGGTCCACTTTCTAAAACAAGTAACTGAAAATCCAAAAGTAAAAAATTTGAAAAATAAAAATTGTGAAGTTTTTGCCATTAGAAAACGGCTGAATTAAAAATAAATAAAAAAGAAAGAAATTCAAACTCCCAGCTTATCAAGTAATACAATAGTACGTATTTTTTATGAGAATTTACGAATTAGTTTGTAGATGTTCTATTTCTGGTCAAAGTCAATGGTTCCCCTCCTTTGTTGACTCTGATTTTTTTTTTTTTTTTTTTTAGCCCCTCCAACTACTTGTTGCCAATCAATATAATTTTGTAATCTATACACTGTAAAAAAAAAAAAAAAAAAAACATTTCAAGCCTATTGCTTGCACGTAACTATCAAGGTCCTATTCCAACTTAGGCTACCAATTTTTATCTCCTTCCACTAAATTTAACCTCCCATATAGTCAATGGTATGTGGATTATCAATTAAAGAGAAATCGATACAAAATCTAAAAAACTATTCATATTTTCTAAATCACTATGAATCTCGTACAATAATTTTTTTTTCTATTATTTAAAATATCTACAATAGAACAGTTGGTAGGAATACTTAAAACCTTTAAGATAAAGAATTTTTAGTAGTTATATAGCCATTGTGAACAAATGTGATACTTATTTATTTATTTGTATATATTCATAGACACAAGAACACTTTTCTATTTGCAAAATTAGTGCTAGATTTGGCTTTTAGGTAACTTTCTATTTTAAAGCAAGCATCAAACGAAAAGTTCAAAGAGTTTTAACTCTACTTGTATATAACATAAACATGTTAGAAAACAAATACCCCAATTCAGTGGAATATCATGCGCACTACTCATTAAGTTTTGGTAAAAAGGTATAGAATTTTTCTGCACTATAGATTATTTTGAATCGGCTGCCAAACTTTTCAAAATTTTAAGTTTACTAACCGGTCTTTCAATTTGTTTGATTTGAATCGGTCAACGATATTTTGACTTCAAAATTTTAAGCTAATTACTCACTTTAATAAATTTATAATTACAAAAATTGCACGAAGTGTAAAAAGAAACGACGCATTAAAATTTTGAAATCAAAATATCATTGGCTGATTCAAATCAAATAAATTGAAAGATTAGATAAAAAATTTAAAATTTTAAAAAAAAAATTAGACAGTCGAATTAAAATGATCGATGGTACGGATAAGTTCTATATCCTTTTTATCTTAAATTTTTTTTCAACACAACACAAAAAGAGAGACTTTATAGTGGAAAAAAAGAAAAGAGAATAATAAAATAATGAACAAATTAATACAATCAAACTACAATTGTTAATAACGTTACATAATAATTACATAAGCTGAAATTTCTATGGTCAGAAAAAAATCAAAAGCCCTACCAACATCAGTCCTCTCTCCTCATCCACAAATACATTGCATACACAACAAGGCCGGCAGGCAAAAAATTTAATGGGGTAGTTTGCTGCCCGCACGTGGGCCCCACCATTTTTAATAATAACAACAATAATAGTAGTACTACTTCTCTCGCACGCTGCCGTCGCCTCCTTCTGTTCTTTATCTTTCTCTTTTTGTCCGAACCCTAATTTTCTCTTTCTATTTTATGTGTCTGTTTGACTTTACTTCTAATTCTATTTCTAGTTATAATTATATCCGATAGAATATTTGATAAATTAAAAAAAATTGAGGTTTATGATCCTATAACGTAGAGAGAAAGTGTCGGCGTAATCTTATTGTAGTGTCGGTTATTTTTTATATGTTTTGAATAACATATTATCAAATTAGAGTACATCTAAAGCAAGGCCAATAAGCTCCAAAGGCTGTACTAGCCGATAAAATGTTATCGAAAAAAATATCTTAAACAACATTTCTCTCTCGAACAAAAATTATATGGACATTGTCCCCTAAATTACTAGTTTGGAGACGATACGGATGGGCGCCGCGTGGCCCATCGGACGAGCGGAAACGGATCCCTTTTCTTCCCCTGCTTCTTTCTCTCTCTCTCTCTCAAAACTCAGTCGCACGATTTTTTTTTTTTTTTTTCTGTTCCCGCTCGTCCGATGGGCCACGCGGCGCCCATCCGCATCAGCCCCAAACTAGTAGTTTGGGGACGATGCCCATACAATTTTTGTCCCTCTCTTGCAACAGAATCAGAAACTCTCAACCAAAACTATTTCGAAAACTACCTTATATGTCAAATAAATGTTATACTAAAATTTATGCATACCAAAAATAGCTGGATATAAATTTTACATCAAGTTTTTTCTTTTGTGGCAGTCTCATCACATATCTATAATATTGGATGGACGATTGAGTGTACTATTTATATCTAACTTTTGAATGTACAAATAGTATTTTTCTAAAAAAAATTAATTATATCAAAGAGAGAAAATTAAAAATCAGAAGCTAAACCAAACCGGCACTAGAGATCGGGGAACTGATTGAGGAGATCCCAGAAGGCACCTGGGGAGGGGATGGTGGGCGTGGACAGCAGGTTGTTTCCGGGGCTCATCAGCAGGACGCCGTAATTGGCGGCGGCGGCGGCGCCGCTGAGGACGGGGCTGAGGTCGCTGAGGTAGCCGAGGACGCTGGGGTCGAACCCGAGCGAGGGCGACGCGAGGAACAAGCTCGGCGATATCGGCTGCAGCGACGCCGGCCCCGGCGACAGGATTCCGGGGAAGAAGGAGGAGGACATCGCCGCCGCCGCCGTCGTCGTCCGGCCCATCAGCAATTCGACGTCCGCCGCACCTTCGTCGTCCTGCTGCCGCTGCCGCTGCTGCTGCAACAATTGCTGCCGATGATGCTGCGGCCGCGGAGACGCTGCGGCTGCGGCGGCCGGCGAGAGGAGGAGCGTCGTGGTTGTTTCTGCCGCTGCCGCCCATTCTCCTCCTGCTGCTGCTGCTGCTGCTGCTGCAGTGAAAGAAGAAGAAGAAGAAGAAGAGGTATCGGAGTTGCCGGTGAGGCGCTGGACGAGGGACATGAAGTCGGAGGGCGTGGTGTGGATGACCTTGGGCGATACCGCGTAGATGATCACCGGTGATCGATGGTTTTGGTTTTGGTTTTGGTTTTGGTTTTGGTTTTGGATGAGATGTTGTTGTTGTTGTTGTTGTTGTTGAGGAGGGAGATGGGGATGGGGGAAGAGAGGGGGCTTTTTGGAGATCTTGTAGGAGTCCTTGCTGACCTTGAGAGGGGAGGGGCGGGGGCCCTGCAGCTCCCGCCGCGGGGAGGGTCTCGGGTCCCCGCCGTATGAGAAGGAGGAGGAGGATGCTGGGTCCATGTGTGTACTCTCCCTGCACCCGGTCTAGAGAGGGATATAATTGAAGGAGAAGTAATAGCTTCTTCTATATATGCTGATGATCAACTAACTTGGTCTTCTGTAGAGAGAGAGAGAGAGAGAGAGAGAGATGTACTCTTGTACTCTTGTACTCTTTCTCTCTCTTCTCTTCTTTGTTGGGGTTGGGGGGAAGGGATGAGGAAAGGGGGGGTTAGAGAGAGAGAGAGAGAGAGAGAGAGAGAGAGAGAGAGATCGGGAAAAGAGAAGAGGCAAATTGGGGGAGGAAGAGAAGACAAGTCAACGGACCGCCTACTGCGGTTTGAAGATCCAGTTGTACCCAGTTTGCTACAACCCACCCTACGTGGCACTTTATGATTGGGTAGACGAAACCACGCTCTGGATTGAATTATTTATTACTATTATTAAAAAAAGAGAGAGATTAGGCTAGGATAATTCTAGAAGTAACTGCCTTGTTGCCAACAAAAAAAAAAGAAAAAAGAACAGACTATTATTATACTATTAATAGCACCAAGTTATTGGTGCTATTAGATTTTCGGCTCTTGAACGAAGGAATGTGCGGTTATGATGATAATAGTCTCCTAGAGTTGAGTGGTTGATTGGTTAAATAGTATGATCTAACGGGTGAAAATAGTCAAAGGGATAGATCTAACAGCGAAAAATTTGATAGGACTAAGCGCTTGGTGCTATCGATAATATAGTAGTCAGACTCACAGAAAAATTATTTATAATAAATTAAAATTTAAGAAATAAATGTAGAAGCTAGTTATTAATTTAAAGGCCATTTATGGTCTTGAAATTTTTATTTTTTTTGCCTTATTAAAGACAATTAAGATTGTAGAGAATCTAAGCACAGCTAATAATTACTCGAGAAAAAAAATTTTGCCCACTCAATGAGATACTCTAATTGTTAATGAGAAAGAGAAAATGAGCATCTACGAAGATGCTTTCACAAATTAACTTTTGAAAAGGTCCATTTTCTTTGAATGGGGTAAAATATTTTGCAAACCAAAGTAATTAAAGTGTTTTATCTTTCACTTTCAAAACATCTTTTTCTGGGCAAACATATATATATTTAAGCGCATGGGATGGACATATCAAGCTTGGTTTCAACCTTATCTATTTTGGCTTATGCAGTAACACTGTCTTCATATGATACAAAAAGATTGGTATCTTATATTTCAAATGTTTTTCAATCACAAAACAACGCTGAGGGAAACATAATTAATATCATGTCTTAATTTTTGTTACGGTTAATTTTTTTTTAAAAAAAGATAAGATTACCTTTTATTTCAACCATCATATGGTAGAGAAGAAGATCAGTTCAAGGTTTTATTTATTCAAAAGAAGTTTAGAGCGTTTTCTGCTTTGATGATTCTTCCGTAGCAATTCCATCACCATTTTGTAATATATATCAAAGGCGGAAAGAGCATGCTTAGTTTTTTTTTCCTTTTTTCGGGACTTGTAAACGGTGAAGCAGATATCTTTGAGCAACATATTTTCAAACAAGGCCTAAGATTAAAACTAAACAAAATTTCTTTATCTACCATTTTACTTTTCCTATTTAACCAAAAAGCGACAAAACTTTTCCCATCTATTTCTCAATTTGTTGAAGTGTCATATTTGTGATGGCTAGAGCTTTCTCTCACTTTGTTGCCCTAGGTTCAAGGGAACCACTAAGTTACAAGTCACAAGTGGAACTACTTGCGCCTAATCCTAAAATTAACTACGAAGTATCACCTACCTAGGGGTGGAAACGAGCCGGCTCGTGTTCGACTCGCGTTACAAGTCGTAGACATTTTAAATTTGTATTACTTACAATACAAATTAAAATAAATTGGCCTATTAGCTCAGTTGGTTAGAGCGTCGTGCTAATAACGCGAAGGTCGCAGGTTCGAGACCTGCATGGGCCAATTAATTTTTATATTACTTTAGTGCTTTGTGGTTTAAAACGTATCACTTTAGTATTCTGTGGTTTAGTTATTCTCTTTTTTTATTATCTTTTCGTTAAAAAACGTATCACTTTAGTATTCTGTGGTTTAGTTATTCTCTTTTTTTGTTATCTTTTCGTTAATTTTTTCGTTAAATTATACAGAAAAACTTCAAATATCTTACATATGGTTTATCGAATATTCACTTTACTATTCTGTAGTTTTAACTTTCTCATTAATTTAACGAAAAAATTAACGAAAAGATAACAAAAAAAGAGAATAACCAAACCACAGGGTGCTAAAGTGATACATTTTAAACCACATGACACTAAAATGAAAAAGCATAAAACCACATGGGTGGTATTTGAAATTATCCCTTTATTTTATTCATCTACAGCCTACAGGTTACAGGTTTGAAACCTGCATGGGCTAATTAATCTTTTTTATTATTCATCTACAGGTCAAGATTCGAGACCTGCATGGGCCCAATTAATCTTTTCTGGGCTCGGCCCGTAAGTATTTTAACTGGGCTGAGTTTGAGGAGTTTGATGTTTAAAATACTTTTCTAATAACTTGAACTTTTAGAAAGAACACAATATTACTGTAATTTTCTCTTTCTGTTATCCCCTCCGTTAATTTTTTCGTTAGGTCAGTGACAAAGTTAAAATCATAGGATACTAAAGTAAAAATTCGGTAAACTACGAGGTACTAAAGTAAATATTCGATAAATCATAGATGAGGTATCTGAAGTTTTTTTGCATATGATTTAATGGAGAGTTAATGGAGATACTGACGAAAAAAAAAATGAAACCATATGGTACTAAAGTGATACACTTTAAATTACAGAGTATTAAAATAAGAAAGCGCAACAGTTGATCAATGTAGTTATAGTCTCATAATCTAACTACTACTAAGTTTTCAATTGACATCTACAATTAAATTTAAGCTGAGAGGTTGAGAGCTGACTTGTACTGCTGCTAAGGTCAAATTCATTTATTATTTTTTGAAAAAAAGGACAAATAAATTAGACTTAATTGGCCATAATATCACTTTCACTCATGGTAGGTTGGGTATCCTCAACATAAAGAAACAATTTAGTAGTTCATATGTGGATAAGTTAGAGGAACCTTGTCCCCTATAATTTTTCTATTTAATAGCATTCTTATGATCAACATGGCACATTTTTTTATGCATTTATAGATCTCTACCATATAGTCCACTCAAAAAAAATTTTAAAAAAAAGAATTAAGGGGGCTCCAATCTCCATATATTATTACCTTTTTTTTCTTTTATGAGGAGTACTAGGATTACAAATAAAATGAGATAAATCAATAGTTAATAAATAATATAGTCATTAAATTGGATTAAATTTTTAACATAATAATTAAAAAAAAACTAGAATTTGAGAGGTCTATTTCAAAATAGCCTATTTATTTTTAATTTCCTTCATCCAATCCAAGACCTATTCATTAAAGAAGCAATTACATTCACATCCCACCACCAACTAAATAAATTAATTTTTTTTAAAAAAAAACATCAATTATTTTAACTTATTAATTTCTCAAATATTTAATTATTCTATCATTATTATCTTTTTTCTAAGGTTGCTTAACTAATATTCTTTGGCTCACCAACCACCCCTCTCTCAGTTAAACCGGCTCTAGACCCGGTCCACGACTCGGAGAAACTATTGCCTGCGCCGTTCCGGTTCAGACGTGGACCGAGTTCACCATCCGACGTGGCAAAACGAACCGGCTTTGGAATCTTGCACCGGTAACTGCCGAAATGTAAAATGACAAATATACCCTCAAGATCCCTTCGTATTCCCGCATCCTTATTGTTAAACTTCAGAGGGTATAATAGGTAATTCACTAACCCCACGAGACGCATCATTTTCCTCTTCTACCTTGCGTCTAAATTTCGCGCTTAGTCGCCTCTCTCTATCTCTCTCTCTTCTCTCTCTCTAAATCGCCATTGACGAAGCTCAAAACCCTAATTCCCAAATAGAAAAAAGCTAAAGGAAGAAGCAAAAGGGTTCTATATATACATACACATAGTGGAGGAGGAGGGATATATACATTTACATATAAGGAAAGAGGTGTACACGCACTCAATCCTCAATAAGAAGAAGAAGAAGAGGCCTCAAAAGCTTCCCTGCTAAGGAACCCTAATTTTCGAAGATGTTGGGGGAATTCCTTACCAAAATCCTTGTGTAAGGCCTCTTTTTGCTCTTGATCTCTTTGTTTTAGTGTTGATCTTATGGTTTCTTCGATGTGTGTGTGTGTAGGGTTTTGTTCGGGTACGTGTATCCGGCGTTCGAGTGCTTCAAGATGGTGGAGCAGCGGCCTGGCGAGATCGGGCAGCTCCGATTTTGGTGCCAGTATTGGTAATCGAGAATTTGAATCCATTTCCTCCTTTAATTGGAAAAAAAAGGGATTGATTAAGAAAAAAAAGGGATTTTTTTGGGTCTCTGTTTTAGGTTTTTTGAGTTCATTATAGTTTGTGATTGGTTTAGTTTCCCTGATTGCTGAGTTTTTTGAATTTAGTAATCAAATTTAGTTAGATCAAAAGGAGGAGATGTTAATTGAGCTTTGTGAGCATTTAATTTTATTGGAGATTTGTTGAATAAGGAATGGGATTAGATGTGCTTGATGATATGCTTAAATGAAGAAGTCAATTTTGATGGGCTTAATTGGGGGGTCTACATGAATTGTTTGATATATTCTACTAAATTTCTATTATTATTTTTTAAATTAGTGGGGACTGGTCAATTTATAGAGGAGACAGGTCGTATTAAACCTCTCTTCCACTTGAAATGGTTTGTACTCTTGAAGGACCACTTCTATCATCTGTACAGGTCCAATTAGAGGGTCCTAAGAATATAGTAAGTCGATGATATTGAGCGCAGACTGAATTTTTATCTTTTTTAAGGAGCTGTTTGGAAACCAGTATTCGAATGGATAGGATAAAATACGATAGAGTTGTTGCGAAAATAGCAGAATTTAGCAACTTAGAGGCAAGTTGTGAGATGTAAGACTCTCAGATTATCAAATTGGATAATCTTGTTTTCATGGGATTATTGAGTCTCATCTGAGAGGTTGGGATCGAACTAGGTTGGATCAAACCCCTGATGCCTTCGAGTTGTTAAAATTGCTTCTAATTAGGTCTCTTAATGAGTTTACAAGTTCCATAGGTTACTTATTTGCATCTCCAATGGCTAATAAGTAGAAACAACATGTTAGGGAACTATAAAATCGAAGTTTGTGAGCAATAATGTCCTCATCCCACGTCATTGTCAATAATGGTTGGTGCAATGCATACTTATCGATTATTTAAACTGCAATCCGGTATGAATTTTTTAAGGCAATGAAAGCGTGTTTAGATTTTTCCAGTTCAGTGAGGACAAAATATTGTATTCAAAGCAGGTGTTTGAAATTTTGTGTCCGTTATTGTTATTACTTTTTCTTTGTTTCCTTGTCGTATTAAATTAGGCGACTAGTCCTTGTACACTTCAGTAGAATTGGTCTATCAGTAACTATCATTCTATCAACATGTGCCCCCACTTATGTTTAAAGAAAAGTAAAATTGGAGAGAAGGGATTCTGAACACTATACTTGCCACTGTGCTTGGGCACAAATTAGAGCATGGAGAGTAAAGCCATCATAGTAACATAGGTTGCTTTCAATAAGCATTTCAGATAATGTGTTTGCCCTTTTTCATTGAACTTCGATCTAAAATAGGTTCACAAGGGCTTTTGTTTAGTATCTAAGAAGATTTTTCCCCCCACCAGACATACTCATAGTTGACACATTTTAGGAAAAAGTTATTATATTAGGCTAAGCCTTTGAGATGAGTTCAACATGTTAAGCCCTGAATAAGGTTTCAAAATAATTTCTCTATAGTTTAACCGTTAGCTAAATTTTGTAGTTCACTAATGAGAGAGAGAGAAGTAAATGGAGATTAGGCTCGCTTATTACTGATTTTTAACTGGATAGAGAAATCACTATTATAGGTTTACATAATTGGTAGGTAGATAGGAAAGAAAGCAAGCATCAGATGCTGATATACATACAACAATGTCACTGCTTGAGAAATATATAAGTACTTGATTATTTTCTCTGCCATGTCACAGCTGTTTTATGAATGTTAGTATTTAGATTTAGCTTTCATGTTCCTGTCTCTTTTTAATGACTTAAGTTTAAGAATTCAGATTGAAGGTGACTCTAGCGGGAGTAATGAACTTCATATGAATGTAAACCACGCTCTTCTTCACATCCTTGTACTAGTAACGACTTTTGAATGGCCAGCTCTGAGAACATGTACCACTTTAGTATTACCTAGTCCAGTGGATGACTCAATTATAGACTCATTATATCAGTTTTCATTTTGATAGCTCTGAGATTGGATAAAATCACTATATATATTGAAACATTCTTACCATAACATTGAATTTCAGGATCATAGTAGCAATTGTGACGGTCATCGAGATGCTTGCAGAGACAGTTGTTTCATGGTAATGAGTAACAATAATAAAACTTCTTAATGCTCATTTTCTCTCATCAAAAGCTTTACCGATATGTTCCCCTTCTTTTCTATGAAAGGGTGCCGATGTACGGAGAGCTGAAGCTCGCTTTCTTTGTGTACTTATGGTATCCAAAGACAAAGGTAACCAGCTAAACTCGACCATAGACCGACATGCATGGACCAACTTACTGATTTTAATGCGATTCCTTTTTTCCATCAGGGATCTGATCTGGTCTACGAGACGTTCCTGCGACAACTGGTGATGCAGTACGAACCAGACATTGAGCAGAGACTGCAGCATTTGAGGGCTAAGTCAGGACAGCTCATCATGTTCTACATTAAGAATTTCAGTGACAAAGGAACCACTCTCTTTCTTGAGGCACTCAACTATGTGGTCTCTCAGGGTTCGCGAGTTTCGCGCACTGAGGTAATTTTAATTTCAATTTTTAAATCCCTGCTTGTTAATTAACTTCTGAACTAGCATGCGCAATTTATGTAGTGTAAGATAGGTGTGCATGGACCAAACTAAATGGTTAGATCGGATCAGATTCTTCTTTTTTCCGTAGGAAAATATTTTACGATAAACTAACTGCAATTGAAACAGAGAGTTTGGCTACTAAGGATATCTAAAAACATTGTTTTATTACTAAAGCTGCTTTGTAATGTAGATGCCCAAGTTCAATATTTAATAACATCATGTGGGTTTAAAAGCAAAGAAACCGTTGTACTTGCTCTCTGCTAACTTCATACATGCTGCTTCATCTCAATCTCACAGAGCTTCTTCTCGAGGAGCAAACGGTCGGCATCGAGCCCCGTGGCGACCAAGCACTCATCGACGGCCTACGACACAGTGGGCCCCACAGCCGACGATGTGGCTGCTGCCGATCTCCACGCTGGCCGTGCCAAACAACGGCGGCCGCCATACAAGTATTAGAAAGAAGTTACAAAAATCTACTAAAGTGATAAAAAAAAGAGAGGAGAGAAGTAGTAGAAGATTGAAACCAATGTGAATATGTAGTAATGCCACAGATGAACTGCAGTTTGTTCAGTTACTCTTTTTCTCTCTCTTTCTTTTTCCTGGATAGATATATATATATATATATATATCACAATTTGTTAGAATTCCAATATTGTGATATTCGAAATGAAATTAAATGTGCGAAATTAGTAGGGTAAAATGCATGTATAGTGTCCATAATGTCCGAATATTGTGACTTGATCCCTGTACTTTTTACTTAAATAATCGAGAATAAAAATGTAATATATATAGATTTGACATTACGCTTTAATCTCCCGCTATAAGATGAGTGCATCTACGGATGGATTGTAGACTTAGTATTTCTCAACGTAAAAATATTTAAGTGAAAAGTACAGAAACCAGATCGCGACATCAGGATAGTAGTAGTACAGGGACTATAAATTCATCGAATGGCGGCGGGAGCAGCCGAAGCAGCGGAGCGGATCCATCGCGCAGCCACAGAAGAAGAGCGCAAGGGCGGCGAAGAAGGGGCGGACGATGCTCCGGCCGCGACCGCAACTGCGACGGCGGGGAGGATGCGGCGGCACGAGCCGGAGGTAGGCGCAGGCGGCGTGCATCAGAAGGGGGTGCCGTATCGCCATCCTACCTGCAGAGGCGGCGGCCGCGGCATACTCCGGCGATCCGACGATGTCGCGGAGGCTGACGTAGCCCTCCTCGGAGTTGCACCGCCGGAGCTCGAACCCGTCGGCACCGTCGTAAGCCGTGGGGATGCGAAGCGGCCTCGGCATTGCGTCCGCCGCTCATGCGGCGGAGCCGGGGCGGTTCCCGGTGACTTGTGTCTAGCATTGTCGAGAGAGAGAGAGGTGGAAAGAGTTTACGTTGGAAGAGTTCGTACGTATATAATGTATGTAGTTTGGTATAGTATGCGTATATATAGCGCGATTAGATAAAGGGAGTAGTAGTAATGTAGTATATCTAAAGTTGGTGAAGTACTTAACTTTTCCTATGTTTTAGGAGAAGATAATATGTTTATAGATAATTCTTCGACTAAGATATTGAGTAGAATCCTAATATGTTTAGGGAGGGAGAGGAATTGTCAAATTAAGAGATTATTATTTTCTCGGATCAGGATAGGTATGTTAACGATAAAGAAAATTATAGACGTAAATTTTATGCTTTACCATCCAAAAATTATTTTTAAAAAAAATTAAATTTTTAATATTAAAAAATAATTGATAAAAATGTAAATTTTATATTCTATATGTAGGTGTAAAGGTAATATTGCTTATTAAATTATTTAAGGATCCATAGCTGTAACTTTAGGGGGGAAAAAAGAAAGAAAAAAAAAAAAAAGCTAATAAAGATCTGCTTTACATTTTTTATCTACGTGGCATGCTTGCGCTGGTGCCACGTGTCTCTTCATCTTGCCTTACACATCGTGGACGGCCCAGGTCACTCCAATAATTTTAGGCCCAATAAGGCCCAAGGCCCAATTACACTCCAAAACTAAACATACACCCTTACGTCCTTCACATCCACACGTCCATTTCTCATCATCTCAGCCAAAAACCTCAAATCTCCACCGTACGATCCACGGGCCGAGAACACGCGGCCCAGTTACGATCCACGTGGCCCACTATAAATCCCCCAAATCCTATCATCTTCTTCGTCTCTCTCTCTCTCTCTCTCTCTCTCTACAATGGCCGCAGCGGCTCCGTTACTCTCCACACTCCCTCCCACGAAACGCGACCAACTCCTCCAAGCCCAACTCAAACCCTCGTTCCCCACCGTCCGTCCCCCTCGGAGCCGCTTTAAGATTCGCGCCGTGCAGGAAACGAAAGAGGAGTTGAAGAGCTCCTCGTCATCGCCCGAGGAGATCACCGAGAAGTACGGGCTCGAATTTGGGCTATGGAAGGTAATATTACGAAATTTGGGGGGAAAAAAAGAAAAAAAAAAAGTTGTACACTAGTTTTTAATTAGTTAGTACGCCGTATTTTATATTCTTAGTCCGTATTATCTCTTTCATTATATTGTTTTGTAGTAAAATTTGTTTGATTTGAGTTATTCAATAGTGCTTTAAATTTAAAATTTGGATGTTTCATTTATCTTTATAAATTTAGTTGGTATTCTCGATGCAATTCTCAAACCAATAAATTTATTAAAATAAATAATAAGTTTAAATTTTGAAGTTAAAATATTTTTGACCGACTAAAATTAAATAAATTAAAAAATTAAATAGTAAATATTAAAATTTTAAAAAATTAAATAGTCGATTTAAAATAGTTCATAATTCAGATAATTTTTGTACGTTTTCACCTGTTGGTTATTAGTGCACATGTTAGGAACGCGTGATTTATCTAATTTTTATCATGCATGTGGACGAATGTGTTAAAAGAAAAAAAAATAGAAGCTATGCACCGACTTTTCCGGCGATCATATTGTCTAGTTCACAGTTCATGCTGCTTTGAAATTCGAGCACTGTTATAGTAGAGTCACCATATCTTCATCTTTTTCTGTAAAATTCTATTGGCACGCATTGTTTCCTACTAAATTGATCTTTCTCGGTAGTAGTAATTAAATATTTTGCGAATAAATTGTTTGTAAAAATGTGGGTTTGGTGTCTCTTTGGGTTGTAGATATTTAGTTCTAAGGAGGGAGGAGGAGGAGATGGAGAAGGAAAAGAGAAGTCCAAAGGGGATCAAGCAAAGGAACTTTTAGCTAAGTATGGAGGAGCTTATTTGGCTACTTCAATAACCCTCTCTCTTATCTCTTTCACCCTCTGCTACATTTTGATTAGTGCTGGGATTGATGTGCAAGCCCTGCTAACTAAGGTATATATAATGGAGCTGATTCTTTAGGTTTTCTTTGAGATTATTCTTTTTCTATATTTTATTGTTTTTTGAAGTTACAATTTTTCAATTTATGTTTACTTTGAATTAAGTTACTTAGCGTCGATGAATTGAAAATTTTTATTGAATTAGTGACGATTCATTTAAGTTTAATGATGTTGTCCCTTTCAACTAACAAGAATGCTAAATCCTAAATTATCTGATGAAAACAAGTTTAAGTTGGAACAAGCAAAACCTCAGGAAGGATCTCAATACATTTTGATCTTTTCGCTACAAGGTGAAGGGGATATATGTATTTAATAGCAAGGTTTTCCAATGTTGCTCGAGGCAGGTCGGAATTGTGACGGACGAGGCCGGAGGGAAGGTGGGGACGTTCGCGTTGGCCTACGCTGCGCACAAGGCGGCGTCGCCGATCAGGTTCCCGCCGACGGTGGCGCTCACTCCGATCGTCGCGAGTTGGATCGGAAAGAAGAGAGCCAAATCAGAGGAGAAGTGATCACTGCTTACTTGTCTCTCTCGATGTGCACTTGAAACGCCACCCATTTTGTTCTCCTTGCTCGCCTTATTTTCCTCTTATATATATATATATATATGTAAAGTAGAGATTTTATGAGTAGACATGTAGATTCATGTTATGTTTTGTGTTGTGTATATTAACAAGATGAATAAATATTACTTTTACTAACATACTGAACTCTGAAGATTCATTTTCCGACAAAAATTTGCCAATTGACATTTAGAGAAGTTGATTTCTAGCTAAGTATTGTCACCAAAATTATGTAGACGACTCATTATTGCCTATGCTTTAATGCAAACCCCTCCAATAGCAAAATGAAATCCAAGTTTTCACAAGGAGTCGATAAGTAGAAAACACCATAACAAACTTTGCGATGTCAAATACCTAAAGATTAAGGCCAGGGACCAAAGTGAAACTCAGACCTGTTGGTGTTTTATGATTGACAAGGCAATAGCTATAGATCACATACGTTTTATAGTTCATCATAACTCTCACAAGCAACGGATACATTGGATTTCAAATATTTGTAGTTCAATAACAGGAGAAACATCATATTTTCTGGAAAAAATTATATATGGCCCATCCATTTACTTGATATGTAGAATAAGTAGCTAAAAACCATTCTCATGTTCGAGTCATTTAGGTCACGCAACTCGCTGAGGATGAGTCTGCCTTCCAGGTTTCAAGAACTCAAAAAAAGGACGCTTCATATTCGCTTTCTCCTTGCCGCTTATGCTACTCTTTCCGGACCAAAGTTGTTGCACTCAAAAGAGATATACAACATCTATCATGCAACATCCCCCTCGTCTTAACTACTTTGTTGTTGCTTCAGACAATCATTTGCTTGTTACTTATGTGTCATTTAGTTTTAGCAACTTGATGAACACTTCATTCCTCCAATTAAAAAAAGAAAGCAGCAGCTCTGATTTTTACCTAACAGGATTCAGCTTGAACAATCTCTGCGTTTATCTTTGTGCTGCATCTGTATTGGAGGGGGCGTCGATTACGCCAGACTCTTGCTGATTTTGGGGCCGGGGTGTGCTAACCTCGCCTGCGAAGTACTCGTCCATGCTGAATCTATCTATCTCATCAATTTGCTGTTCAGCTGTTGTTTCGAGTCAAGTACTCAACAGTCGCATGCACAAAAACCAAATTAATATGTAGAAGGTTAAAATGTCGATGATCCTCCTAAACATAACACAATTTGTCACGATTCGCACTTCCCCCTCTCTGTAATCACAAGAGATTAAACTGGTAGCATTTATAAAATCTAAGGGTTTATTTGTAGGTTTTGATTGTTGAGAGGGATACCGGGCAGAGTGCAATACATTCAAGAGGTTATCTGCATTTTAACATTGGTAGAAAGCATAGAATGAAGAAAATGATGATGAATGTCTCGAAGGATACGTGCTGTTTTCCATATCTCAGTAATGCTAGCCACAGAATCCGATAAAAGCCAGTAGTCAGCATCGGTCTGCAATTTGATGAAACAAATCATTATAAGAATATGTTTATACCAGTACTAAGCGGCAATATCCCAGGAAAATTATTTGCACGATGAAGCATGTGCAGCACCTCAATTCAATGCAGCTTTTGGACGTTTAGACAAATTTATTTACAATGAAAATTTATTACCACTGGATGAAGATCTAATCAGAAGCATATTACTGAGGCTACAGCATACTCTTAAAATAGAGGTGATGAAGTGCAACAATCCTTCCAAAGAGATAATTGTTACTCATGGTTTACAGGAAATGTGTGCACCAACCAACAAGATAATAGGAGTAAATTACACAATTGGATATGTTCACCAACCAACAAGATATTAGGAGTAAATTACACAATTGGTCACCAAACTTATCATGCAATGCAATTTAATTTAGGTCGTTGAACTTTCTTTTGTTGCAATTAAGTCAGTGAACTTCAATTTCTATTTGAATAGGGCCACTTCTTCCGCCTAAGTTTAATTTTTATAATAGAGGGATGACTATGAAGCTGATTTGATGATCATGATAATGCGGAGATCATGTTGCCAATGATTTAATTGCCATGTCATCTCAAGGCTATTTAATTCACCCTCCACATTATCTTCAAGAAATAGCAATCAGCTAAATCAGCATCATTTCACCTCTTTGATATGACATGGTAGCTGAATCCATATCCAAATCATCCATCCCTCAGAGGATTTTATCGGAGTATGATAGAGTTACCTTGTTGAAATAGAAACTGAAGTTACAGTGACTCAATAGCAATAAATTAAACTTCGGTTACCTAAATGAGACTTTACAATAAGTTCCATGACCAATGGTGTCTCAAACGTTGAATGATACCACAACGAATCGCGAGTGACCAGTGGAACACTCTTTGACAATTTGCACGGTAGAAAAGAACTTACATCATCATCTGAAGGAACAATCTTGGTCATTCCTCCAAGATAATCCTGTGAGGCATTTATATCCAGGGCAATCCTCTGGCCATCTTGAACATTTAGTTCTGTCTCCTTACCTCTGCTACTCTCTGCAGCTACCACTGCTTTACAGCTTTCAGCAGGCCTTGAATTTGGCATCTGCGTATTCCTTGGGGGAGTCTCCACACCACTCATCTCCTCAAACTTCTCCTCAAATTGACTGAAAATAATAAAAAGATGGAGCTCAAAAGGTGAAAACAAACAATACCATTCAGAATGAACGACGTAATAAATTTCCCATTAGAGATTATTTACAGCATTTGAGGAGAAGAAGACCGCATTACCTAACAAGGTAAACATCTATTGGGCCCATAGTACTTCTTAGGACAATTCTGTATCTCCTCTGCAAATAGTCACCAGCCTGCAAGCAGAGGGAGGATAAATTCCAAACGCCTCAAATTGTCACAATAGTGAAGTACAATAAGCATTGTTATGATCCTTTTAAATCTTCTGCAATGTTTCAACTCTCACTTCACTCTTACCTCGTCAGGATCCGGGACTTCCAGCGTAGTGCCATGAGGTGCTTTTATTGCAATTAGGGTTTCATTCTGCAATTAAGTAAAGGAGATATCGATCTTTTTACTACTTTATTGCAGTGAAAACTCGATTCTACTAGAAATTATGGTAGATCGAATAAGATTAACCAGACCTGAAAGCAGGGCAGCCCTTTAATGTCATCCTCTGTGACATAAAGCCACCTATATGAATGGATAATATTGGAAATTCAAAGTAAGCATGATTTGCTAACTAAAATAACTTAGCACAAATACAAGCATGAGAAATACAATTATTTTTCTTCTCAGAAGGAAAAATAGGAAACACAATTACTTTTGATTATTATCGTCTTCTGTGAGCTCCCTTAACTTCTCTCGCATTTCACTGCATAGAACCTAATGTTTCAGAGAATTACCGTACAAAGCAAAGAAAACAACGGTTCTATAGGTTTTGACCAATGGCCAACCTTATGCGCTCATCTAAGTTCTGCTCCTGCAAGGTAAGATTTTCAACTTCCGCCTGAAAAAAAAAAAGAACAAAGCAAAACAAAAGCTAAGAACTTCTAGCCATTCTCTTTCAGGCCAAAGTTGTAAATAAAACAAACAGGTTAGCTCTTCATAAAAGTGGTTAAAGAATAATGACTTTGACAACAGACAAAAGGAAAAAATTGCACAGAAGCACTATACCTGTAATATTGAGAAATCATTGTTAACTTCTGGTCTTGAGTCATCTAGCCCCCTGTGAGTAATAAAATTTTAACTGTTAAAAGGACAAGCAGAAAGGAGGAAATATCGGCGATATAAAAGATTAAAAAAAGTAAAATTACTTCCAACGGATTCTGTTCTTGAGTTTCTTTTCTATCAGCCCGATCCCTTCAAGAACATTTGTTATGTCATATATTCGCCTCTTTTGCACCTGAAAGATCCGAAGTAATTGATTAAACTTTGCCGAAGGAATAGCATTTCACATAACTATATTAGTAATGACCAGCTAACCTCCAATGTCTCTGCAGCTTTATTCAAATCAAGGATGCCATCTTGTGCATGCTTAAGCAAATTGATGAACTTTTTTGTCAATAGTCCTGCAAAGCATTACAAATGTAAAATTAAGTATGACAAGACAGTAAATCTTCAAATTGGCTCTTCATGTCTAGAGCTGCTGAGCTTTCCCACAGTTGAAGATACACTACAATTGATTGGAGTCACAAGGCTAAGAGTGTTGTAGTTACCTAGAGAGCTGTCATAACGACAGGTACCGACTGGTGTGAGAGGATTGCTAGAAGGGGAACCTGGAAAGACAAAAAGATACAGCTTTTAGTCTAACATAAAGCAAAAACACACACATATATATATATATATAGATATATATATATATATATATATATATATATATATATATATATATATATATATTTACATAACCTATATACCCCTGCAAAATTATCTCATTATTGATATATCCTTGCAAAAACTGAGCGTCTTTATGCCCTTCAGAAACTTAAAACTTAAGTTCTACACATATTAAAGCTTAAATTCTAGACATATCAGAAATTAAATTCTACATATCTTTCCAGTACTCACAAAAATGCACCCTTTCAAAAAAAAATTTGCTAGTAGAAAACAACCTTTTCCAGTGAATTGTATCCTTCCCACCTGCAGATGGGGGTATTTTTTTTTTTTTTCAAGAAACTACACATTTGAGGAGTCTATACAGATATTAAAATTTTACTAGGGTATACATGTAAAAGATGATTTTACATGGATAAACATATGTAAAAGGTCATAAAGCAAGCAGGAGCTGTTTAACAAATAAGCCTTTCCTCGTAAAAAAGACACAAGTGATAAATAAAGATCAGAAGGCCAGTATTCACCAGCATTCGACATAGGGGTATGAGGCCCAGCTTTATTGTATTTTGGAGCCTTCGACTTGCCATGCACCCTACCACCTTTTCCAGAGACTGGAGTAAGAAGTGGACTGCTAACTGCTTCAGCATATCCTGGACTGGTTGTCCACTCACTCGATTCAGCAGCTTCATTTTCTTCCTGATCAGCTTTTCGTTTCAACTGCACAGAAAAGATCATCACCAAGAGCAATATGATCAGTTGCCTTAACATAAATATTTTCTAAAGAGGAGGAAAAAAAAAGCTTTTATGACAAATATGAAACCCATTCATTCAGTAGAGATGCTTGCAAAAATCTAAACGCATCAGAATTCAATACTTTGCTCTAGAAAAAGAGCCTTAACAGATAGTAGTATGAATCCAGATGCAGGAAAAGACATTTATATATTTGTGTTTCAGTAGGGGTTATATATGCTCAATCTCTGCGAAAAATAAGGATCTGATTGTTATATAACTTTAGAGTACCAGTATAGCACAACCGCACACAGCTAAAGACCACAAGCAGGGAGAATGATTGAGGCCATCTACTTTACCACAAAAAGTTCCAGAAAAATAAGAAAAGAAGCAAGAGCAGTCGACGAACTTTCTCATTAACCAGAAAAACCGTAGTAAAAATAGCAGAAGTCCGCCATTTTGGTGACAACTCACCACAAAAAAGACTACGAAATTTCAACATTAACAGCAACATAAAAGAAAATATTTATAAATCCTGTTCAGTTCCCCAAAAAAAAGAAAAAAATCCTGTAGCTTAGTGCACATCTAGTAAGGTAAAGCTTCCAAGTTACATCTTTCACATGATTTTAGTTAAATTCCAGATTTACACTGTGATGGACACCGAAAAATTAATAAAAACATGTCCGATCCAAGACATGCCCTTGCATTCAAACTTTTATGATGATTAAACGAATCTTTATTTTTTCGAATGAGTCGTATAACAGGAGGTATAAGACAATTCTGAAGAAGAAACAGCTAACTTGGTTATGAAAACACATGCATGAATTTTGCTTATAATGATCTTTCAACCTTGAAGGAGAGCAGTGCAATATGGTTGTGACATTCCAAACAGTTCCTCTCAATAAAATGATCTGCACTCTGATTTACTAGATATGAAATGCACATTTTTCGCACAAACCTAGATGATAATGGATCTAACTCTCAAGAATATATATATATATATATATATATATATATATATATATATATATATATATATATATATATATATATATATATATATATATATATATATATAGAGAGAGAGAGAGAGAGAGAGAGAGAGAGAGGTAACTCATAGAGTTTACATTGTAGGAGGAAGAATGTAGATCCATTAACTTTAGAATCCAAACCTCTAATTTCAATTCCTTTCAACTCATAAAAGCCATCAACACAGGCAACCGCTGATTAACATACAACATGGCTTGAATCCAAACTAGCAAACAACTAGAGAAATATTTCTCCACAAATCAACTCTACAGGTGGCATGACCTTTCTCTGTCAGGAGCCATGGCCTCTACAGAAGTAGTTACATTTGCAACTTCAAGAGAAACCTCATGTTCAACTATACATAAGTTAGCATGCTTTTCTGCTGAAGTATCATAATATGAGTAGAGAATCACAAATTTGATAAGGAATCAAGAAAATCAAACAGGCTATCCCAAATTATTAGTGGAAACTGTTAAGATCACTTAGTGGAGACAAAAAGAGAAAAGCTGTGCAGCAAACAGTATACGACTTTGGAGTGGCATTATGAGAGCAAAAAAGGGGATCTGGAAAAGGGCCTTGACAGAAAATATACTGCAGAACGGAAGTAGGTAAGTAATTTAGAACTCTTTCCCCTCAATAAATAACCTATCAAATAGCTTGTCTTAATGTTATCGTCCTTTGGGTTGCCATAACCTAAAATAAAGGATCCAACCTCAACAAAATCCTCAATTTAGTATCCCAGTAAACAATCGCAAGATCCTACAAGTAAGCTTAGCTCCCAACACTGTAGAAGCCCTTTGATTTAGGCTGATAGAATCACTAACAAGAAAAAGATCCGTAAATGAGAAAGGGACATTTTGCCTCATCTCCAACAGCAGCAAAATAATTAGGATCTAGATAGGGCAACAAAAAATACAGCAAAAAACAGCACAAACACTTCGAAACCAAAAGCCGACCCTTCAGACCAAGCAATTTCTCACCAAAGCAACCATTTCTACTACCGTCGAACGATAAAATAAGCATCGGAAAGGGCTAAACCGCACGAACCCTCAATCAAACGACATCGTATCTCCACTCTTAGCACAACAGACAAAAACACACAAGCCACGACACGGAACTTACGGGGGTCTTAATAACCACGGCCTCGGCCATGTCGTCGGCGGCGGCGGCGACGCGGCGGCCATCGGCGGCGGAGAAGCGGTGGTACTCGTCCGGCGCCGGGAACGGCGGCCTCGCCGACGGGAACGGGAGGTGCCGCCGCAGCGGCTGGAAGATCTGCTGCCCCGATTGCTGGTTCCCAGCTGCTCGGCCCCCACCGGACATCAAATCCGCGCAATCGAGACCCAAAATCTCACCTGGAACCCCCCGATCTCCCGATCGAGCCCCAAAAACCCGATCAAAACCCCGATCGAGGGCGAAATCCGGGGCCAAAACCCTCGATTCGGATCGGAATCGGCGCGGGATCGGGGGAGGAGCTCCGATCGGGGGAGGGGATCTCGCGGGGGCGGCGCCACCGCGTGGGAATCGGCGGCGGAGACTAGGGTTTCGATCTGGGATCTGGGGATTTTGGGGGAGGAGGAAGAGGAGGAAGAGGAGAGAGAGGCGAAGAGGAGTGGGGAGGTTAAAAAAGCGGAGAGAGCAGAAAACGAGGGAAGGGAGGGAAATTATAGTTCGGACTTCGGATAGATATGGAGGGAAGGGGCGTGCGAGTGTAATATTAGAAATAAATAAATAAAAAAAATTATATATTAAAAATGGCGGAAAAACGAAATTAGAAATTTCCCCCGTAAATTAACGAACCTCGCTACGTGGACGCCGGTGATTGGACGACGATGACATTAAAGAAATGTGGGGGGCGGAAATTATTTTCTTTTCTTTATTCGAGGGGTTTTTATTTATTTATTTATTTTATGTCGGATGCTAAATATTAACGGGTCGGATCCTCCGACCCGTGACCCGGACTGGAGACCAACGGCTTAAATCGCTCGGCTTATGGCGTTCGAATCGCCGATGCCCGCGCTTTGGATCGTCGTTTGCTCACGATTTTTTTTAGAGGAAACCCTAATACAGGGGGGAATATCGCATGAACCCGGTGTATCCGTACATTTCATATAGTATACTATCAAATCTCTATCAAAAAAGCCTAAAAGATTAGAGTTTAATTACATTTCATAATATTAAAAAGTTATAAACTAAAAATTTTAGATTTTAAATATATATATTTTTAAGTTGTGTTGTCCGTTTTTAACTTTGTGGAGTCAAAATTAACATGCTGAAATCGGAAGGAATGTTTTTTTTTCCTTTCAAATTAAACATCTCTTTTTTATACTATAATTTCTTTTACCACTATGTTAAAATTTTTGAAACAATGCCTGTGGAATTACATTCTTGATCATAGCCTTTATTTAAATTGCAGATAAAATACATTATATGCAATAGAAAAAGTACGATTAAAAGTTATTCAATTTTTTTACAAATAACAGCACGTTACACAAATTATATCAGTTCTTTTAAAAACTAATTTTTACAGCGTGGCCAAAAACTGATTAATATATATATCTCTATATATGATTTCACTCTAGATTAGTGTTAGATAGTTCTTAATATCAAATTGATCCTCAATACACTAAGATATTTATTGTGGTCTATTAGATTTTGATACACGCGGTGCATGGAATAATTTTTCCATGAGAGAGTGGGCCCGGGGCTCGCCCACGCCGTCGGATTTGGCGGGCGCTCTTCGCCGTCGTCGGGTCGGGGGTCACGTGCGGCGATGCGCCACGTTCTCGGTGTCACGTGACCGGGGGGTGTTAATTGTTCGGTGGACCGGATTGTACGCACGGATGGTTTCTGCGGCCATCGTAATTCCGTGAGCGTATGTTGTCGTTTTTTGGGCGCATAATTGCTCGGATCCGACTCAATGCTGGTCCGGACCACATTTAGCAATTTGCTCAATTTGCCAATAATGGTCCGGACCAGTACTGTATTTGTTCGTACATTACGTAATTTTTAAGTTTACTCGTATGGTTAAAAAAAAATGGCCATGAGAAATGGAAATGTCAAATATTTTTGGATTCGTAAATTCATTTTTTTTATTTATTACTTTTTCGGATTGTACGCACAAATTTTTTTATTTTTATTTATTACTTTTTATCCTGTGTAAATAACTTTGGAACATTTACAATAAATCAACGTAAAAGATTATTAACTGATGTAAATGATTTCGTCCCTGCCCATTTGATGCAATCAAACTTTTAACTTTTAACTTTTAACCACATTTATCAACAGCTGGGAAAATAACTTTTTGATGAAAATTGATTTTTTCTATAAACTTCATTTTCTCATTTATTTTTTGAGAAAAATTTTCTCTGCAAACTTCTTCATGAACTCTATTTCTCAAAATTACAATAGCTCTAAATGTGATCTGAAACCATTTATACCGCGCAACCTCTCCCATATTTTAAATTAGAATTACTTCATGCCTATTCCAACCATACAAACTAAATACATACAAAATTATCTACCAATTCTACCAAAAGAAAAAAAAATACTATACATAAAATTTTACAAGGATTGGGATATGAGTGCCCAATGAACAAATTAATAACAATAATGCAACCACGCGAATTATTTTGTTGTATTTTACACTGTATTGCTAACCTTTTTCTTATATTAACATGGTATAAATGAGTTTCACATTCAGGTGCAAATATTTAAATTATTATGATTATTTAAAAAAAAAAAGGTTAGAATAGTAGTTTTTACTTATGTTGCAATAGATGTAGCCCTATGAAAGTTATACTAAACTTACTATTTAATCTAATTATTTTTTCATAATACATCCTATTGCTTATTCTAATGTAGAAATTAGCCCCAATATGATTCCAAAAAGAGCATGCTACAAGATTAATGCTTCCTCATTCAGCAAATTTAGCAAATATATAATCAAAATCAAAAAATAAAAATCCCTCCATTTAAATTTTGACTCGTATAATACGTTGTACGGTAAAGTGTAAAGCCATTGTTATACGCTATACGTACGAATATACGCTCCCGCTCGATACCGGATCGTGTGGCTCTGATTATCCCCTATTTAAAAACCCTGATCCCCAATTCGCCCAATCCCCGTCCCCAAAACCCCTCACCTCCTCTCTTATCCACACCACACTCCGTGACCGAAGCGCGAGAGAGAGAGAGAGAGAGAGAAGGAGCTCACCTCCGTCGCCATGGCCATGGCTTGCGCGTTCTCCTCCATCGTCTCCTCCTCCTACCCCAGAACCCTCTCCTCCAACTCCTCTCCCATGGCGTCGCTCGCCCCCGCTCCCGTGTCCCTCCCCAAAACCCTAGCCGTTCCGAGGAGCTTCCACGGCCTGCGGAAGGGTTTCAACCCGCGCCCTTCTCCATCGGTCTCCGCTCCGAGATCGGCGAAGAGAAGTTTCGTCATGAATGCTGTGAGCGGGGTATTGTTCTTCTCCTAGCTACATTTATCGCACTTCGTTGTGGTTGAATGCTATGTGCTTTGTTAGCCTTAGATTTCTTATCCTATTTGCTTATTTTTCCAGAACATGTGCGGATGTAGTTCTTATTTGGTTACCTACGATCATGCTTAGTAGATTTTGCATATTTGAGTCCACACATAGTCGAATTCGTCTATAAATGGCGTCTAAGTGTTATTTTGTATACGGTCCTTTGGTTTCTATGAAGTGTTCACTGAGTATATGGATTTTGTAGAGTGATTTGCCATTGGTTGGAAATAAAGCACCAGATTTCGAGGCGGAAGCAGTTTTTGATCAGGAATTCATCAAGGTATAGCAATTGATAGTAGCGGCTTTTGATTTGAAGTCCTTTGTTTTCGCTGTCTTTTGCATTCTCTTATGCTTTCAAGTTTCAACTATGTATGTTATTGCAATGCTGAAATGTTACTTTGCCTTTAGTCACTGTTATCCATAGTTCTATTTTTTTTGGAGTGATTCGTGCTGTAAATGTAGTTGTTGTTAAGTCTTCTCTGTTTGTTCGGCATTTCGAAGTATCCTATAAGATATTGTGCAATGCAGTTTCCAGCTGACTCTTCTAATGCTCTCAAAGAAGAATGACTCTATGATATATTATAGTAAATCGGTGAATCACACCACTTATATCTATTTTTCGAATACTATTTCTCCTTTTGGCAGTTCTCTTTTTGGACAAGTGTCATTTTGATCTACTTCTTTTGAGTTACTACTGTTGCAAAATGCACCCTTTGTCTAACTTGTCTTCTTTTCCATCCTTTTTATCTTTTGCCTTTTTATCTATTTTTGTGTTAAATTCTTCTAGTTAATTTGATAATCTGTTAAAATAGCTGATGTATTTGCCAAACGCCAGGGGATGTCCTGTTATCGAACGTAGAATAAATATAAAAGATAATATTTGAGTTTCAGTGTTTGTCCTTTATGGCCTTCTGCAAGTACATCCCAAATAAGTGCCCCCCCAAAAATCAGTTAGCCCATCTGGCGCGTCTGCCCTTATAAATTAGTTGTAACGAAGTAGGAAGAAACACTTTATGAAGCCTGCTCAAGAATTGGATTGGAAAGACAAAATGATAAGGTTTTGGATGCCAATTTTCACTATTGTGCAATGTGTGCATTCTATCAGGAATTTGAGAACTTTTTTGTTGTCTCTATCTTTATTCCTTCTGTTAAAGCATAATTGATTGGAAATATTCATTTAAATTCTTTAATAATTTTGGTCATGCTGTTACAGGTCAAACTTTCCGATTATATCGGGAAGAAATATGTGATTTTGTTTTTCTACCCACTGGACTTCACATTTGTTTGCCCTACAGGTAAATGCTTCATGTTTACTGACATTCATCTTGATTTTGGTGGGCAATTTTCCGGGATAGTTTTGTGTAGAACATGTTTTTAACCCTTTTCTGTTTTTGATTTTCTGTGCAGAGATTACTGCTTTCAGTGACCGGCATGCAGAATTTGAGAAGGTTAACACAGAAATTCTGGGCGTCTCAATTGACAGTGTGGTAAATTGCTCTTTTCCATTTTAAACTTTCTTTCGTCTTCTAAAGCCTGCTATTTTCAAACTAAAGTATCAACTACAGAATACAGACACTTTCAAATTTTTTGTCATGTCTAAGCTGAATGTTTCGTGGACACATGTCTGTTATGTGTGCATTGCATGCCCGTTGTCCTCCCGCCATGCATCATGTGTCCATCATGTATCTACTGCATCTCCTCGTGATCATGCACGTCTCCTTGTGATCATGCACGTCCATTGTATGTCCAAAGTGTGTCGATTACATCCTGTAAAAGAAAATGAAGATACTTGAGTAGTCAATTTTCTATTCAAGTTCACATGGTTTTCTAAGTGATTGTTGAACATAAAATTAAATATTCTAGTTCTTTATAATGTATTGCTAATTCTTTGGATTGAAGATATGCTTTAAATTACCACCGTGATTGTTGATTTTAACTTTTCAATTAAGACTGATCATTTGCTTTCTGTAAGTGAGGAAATCATTATGTTAATGCTGTTTCTTCTAAAAACATAATGAGAATGTGTTCAAATATTATTACCAAGTTGACGAGTTGCCGTGTCCAAGTTGTGCTGTGTCATGTCTCCGCCTAAGTTAACTTTCATACATTGCTGTAATGATTGCTGATAAAATTTAAGGCACAAGAGAAATGCAGTGAGAAATGATCATTGATGAATTATGATTTGTTTTTACAATTTAATAATAATTGGAAGTGGTTAAAAGCAGAAATCATTTGTACGTGAATCCCAACTTGTGTCTTTAACGTGTATCTCTGATTCTGATATTATGGTGCCTATTGAATTATTTGTAGATTATATGCTGCATAGGCTATGTAGTATAGAGTATCTAAATGTGTTAACACATAAATTTGTATTTCTTATACCACCTTGTTTGTGATTCACTTTCTTCTGGATATGTAATCTGTCTTCTAATACTGTAACTATTCACTTTGTGCAGTTCTCCCACCTTGCATGGGTTCAAACTGATAGGAAGTCAGGGGGCCTTGGAGATCTGAAGTATCCCCTGGTATCTGACGTGACAAAATCAATTTCAAAATCTTATGGTGTCTTGATTCCTGATCAGGTGCCAATTTGTTTATTTAGTATTATTTGGTTAGCTGAAATTCTATTCCATATGGTTTAGAATTTTTTGGCTATAACTACTGCAGTGGAAATGTGGAATGATTGATATCTGTATCGAAAGACTTACTTCAGTTTCCTGTTAAATCTGACAGGGTATAGCATTGCGAGGATTGTTTGTCATTGATAAGGAAGGAGTGATTCAGCATTCTACTATCAACAATCTCGCCATTGGTCGTAGCGTAGATGAAACCATGAGGACTCTCCAGGTAAATTAACAGCAAGAATCAGAATTGGATTTTGCATTGAAGTTTTGTGGTTGTTAACTTGTTTATATAGTAATAGTATCAAAACTTGTATGGTCGCTAAGAACTGTATTTTTATGTGTGTAGGCACTACAATATGTCCAGGAGAACCCAGACGAGGTTTGCCCTGCTGGATGGAAGCCCGGGGAGAAGTCAATGAAGCCGGACCCGAAACTCAGTAAGGAGTACTTTGCGGCTATTTAGGTTTGAAAAGCAAAACTGGCGATTGTTGTATTGTTTGTTAGAGGTACAAAGGAGTTATTTATCAACCTGCGATGTGTCCCGTCCTTTATGAGTCTGGTAAATGTGCATCAGTATCTTGAACATTTCCTCCGACAACTCTTTGCTTTTTTTGGGAATAAAAGATTAGTTTTTACTCTTTAGATTGTTACATAGGTGTTCTGTTGCCAGTAAGTATAGACCTTACTTGAACTGTAACACTTTGACATGGGTACCTGAGCATTATGAGTTTTGATTTACAACCTCACATGTCAGTAATTTTGATTTCAAAATTTTCCATTAAGGTATGTTAGAACTAACTGCTTTTAATTAAGAAAGTGATAGAATATTCTCTCAAGTAAGTAACAAATCTGTCAGATTACAGAATATTCTGTTAGAGAGTTAAAAAAGCACCAGTATGTGCTGATTAATGTATTCAAATTCAACACTATAAAGTCGAGTGGTAAAATCAAAATTTTAAAAATTAAGTTGCCCATTTGAAAACGTCTTAAGAGTTCATGTAAGATCTGAAAATTTTCGCCTATAATTGAAACATCTAATTGTTCCTGTCGTGGTCCTTAAGCTGGATTTTGATAGATCCAAAATGTTGAGAACCCATCGTTAGGTTAAATCGTTCTTCATCTTCTTAGGGCACATTTTAAGGTTGAAGTTTCTTCATTTGCTGCAAATAAGCAGATTATGTTGTCTAAGATGTGAGAAATGGGTGAAAAGAATACATGTCCGCTACATCGTTCTGTTGCTTCTCCTGTTCTGTTGCTTCTCCTGCTCTGTTGCTTCTCCTTTTACTAGATGATGGGTGTTAAAGAGTGCTTTTTGAAACTTCGACAGCATTGTTTGGTCCCAAGATAGTGAAAAAGCAGTGTGTTTGGGACCAAAATTATATTCTAGTTTTGTTAATATGTACTTTAGGTCCATCAGTTTTACTTGGAATTTGAGTTCAGCAAATTTAATCTCAAAAAAGAGTTGGTGATGCATAACCTTTTACTTTCTTTTGAATTAATATAGCAAGCAAATTTACTGCAGTGTTACATATGATCTTTTGCACATGATCTTAACGTAGCCTTATTGTTTTCCTAGCAATAAATCTATTCATATGATAATGCTACTAGATGGTTTCAGAAACGTCTTATCATAGTAGGTACTATCTTGTGGATTCTTTTGGACAAATAATGCCATATTAGTGCTTTTAGTTTTCATTCCATGTGGTTCTTTACTTAAAAGAAGTACTCCAAATGATAGAGTTTGATTTGGGACATAGAAAAGATAAGATTGTGAACTAAAAAATATTGGGGAAAAAGGAAAAGAAAAAGTGGAAGCCTACTTTTCTTTTACATTTAACATGCATTGCTTGTTGTGCCAAATTTTTTTAGTGGTTGGTAACTGTTAATGATTGTGAAGGGAGTTAAAATTGTGAGATTCTATGGTATCCCTTTAACTACATTCCTTTTCCTTTGAAGCACATCTTTTGTAGCATTGTATGTTACTTTTCCCATTCTATTATTAGACTCATGCACTTTTAGTTTCTTTTGGACCATGTAAGAAAAAAAGCTTTTGACTGTGACCTGGATTAATTTGAAGATAAAAGCGCATTGAAAGTTTGTAATTATTTCCTTTATTTCTTTGAGCCAAATGTTTTAGTGCTAGGTTTGTGGGCAAGAATTTTTTTTTTTTTTTTGTGTGGCTAAATTACAGAAAATCTTCTTATAAGTATCCGTTTTTTCACTTTTTCTTCTTAACTTTCAAAAATTTATATTTTACCTTCTCAATATTTTGAGTTGTTACATTTAGTTTCCCACCTTCAAGGTTCCATCATTATTTCGTTCATTTCTTATAATTTGTACCGAAAATATCTTTCAAAATAATAGAAATATATTAAAAAAAAATTTTCTTATAGAAAAAATAAGAATAATTTAGTTATTTTGCCGTCTCCATTAACGATGTACCCTTTTGAAAATATTTTTGAAATTTTAAGGGGGCGAAATATAGATTTTTGAAAGTTATGAAGGGAAAGTGAAAAAACGGATGTTTATAAGGGAGTTTTTTATAATTTAGCCAAATTTTTTGGACGAATGTAATTTGTGTTTTACTTAAAATTTCTCGCAATATTTGTCCTGGAAATTACAATTTAGAAAGGTTGGTAACTGGATTAATCTTTTCAAGTTGAAGAATTTGAAAGTAAATTACAATTTCAAAGCAATAAATACTGATTCCTGCAATTTTTAATTCTCAAGTAGAAGAAGACACCGTGAATATAGAGGAAGATATCTTGGAAATTACATGTATTTTCTTAAAATCATATATAAATCATCTCCAACGGAGAATGTGGAGCTCTACTTTCTATGCAAATTTACCATATTACTACCAATCCAAGCATCATAATCTACAACTAAAGTATGTTTTAACTTTAATAAAACGTGTCAGCGCCTTACAAAAAGCAAATCAACAATGTTTTAAAATGCTTCAAAAAAAAGTTACAAAAGTGTTTATAAATTTTGGTGATATATACAATGGCGATGCTACTATTGATCATTGTTATATCACTATCACACCCACACAAATTTTTATTTTTTTTTAGAGAAAGATAGTACGTTACCCGCTTCGTTTATTTTTTATAAAAATAAACTTAGCTAAAAATATGAATCAACTAGAATTCGAACTCGGGACCTCGGGTACCAACCATCAAGTCTTTTGCCACTTGCGCTAGGGACGGTCGGTCACCCACACAAAATTAACCAAGAGAAGGGACAAATGTGTGATGCTCAAAAGCTCTAGCTTTTTCTGAAATGTTGATTTTTTGTGCGTTTTGAAACTGCATTTCCCACAACGCAGAGATCTAAATTTTTGCGTTGGCTCGCTTTATTCCTCACACACTTTTAGTCCAGAGGAAAGGAATTAAGCCGTACGCAGTTACCTATTCTTTTGGGCCCGGGTCCACATTTTAAAGAGGTTTTATACTATTTCTATCCATTTTTAGTAGGCCCTGTTATAGTTATATATACATATGATCGTAGTTATAGGCCCACATTTTATTTATATGGCATTAATGAGCCAAGGAAGGTACCATTAGTAGGATTCAAGTTTTTTTTTTCTTTTTCTTTTTATATTATTATGTTGGTTATCTATTTGGCATGGTTTTCGCAACCAGTTTTTACAAATAGAAGCAGTAGTAGTCGAATATTTGATAAATAAAAAGTTCAGAGCTAGAAAGAGAAGAAAGAGAGTGGAGATGGACAGCTTTGTTTCATCAACTCTTTAGCGACACCCTCAATCTTTTGACTAAAAATTACTCGATTTTAACATGTACATAGATTAATTTGGTACTAAAATCAAAATTATCAAAGCGCATGGAAGAATTTATCTCGAAAAAAAAGGGAAAAAAAATGATGCCCATTTCAGAATTAGTTTTATAGCTCAGGAATGGTTGTGTGTCTCTATATATATACAGTTGTTAAATCAATCAAGTTGAATTAAACTGAGAGAGAGAGAGAGAGAGAGAGAGAGAGAGAGAGAGAGAGAGAGAGAGAGAGAGAGAGAGGGGCTGAGTCATTGGATCCTGCATGTCCCACCACATGCCTTAAACACACTTTTCCCACTAGAAAATCCACTTTGGACCCAAATTCACCCTCCCCTACAAGAAAAGCACCATATATATATATAACTTTCACCATCTATATATATACATATATATCCCTCCCACCCCCTCCAAAAAGCATAAATAGAAGCTCAAAAGAACTCATATAAAGCACAGATAGCTACTTCCACATAACCATCGATCACTTCAATTCCCCCCCCTCCCAACCCCCAACTCTCTCACCACTGCACTCTCACACTCACCTCACACCCCCAAAACACCTCTCTTAAGTCTTAACTAAACACACCATTAATTTCCATAGAAATTAGGAAGAGTAGGTACGTACGTACGTAGTACAGTAGCTAGTAATTAATTAGAGATCATGAGAGCAGGAGGGTGCACAGTGCAACAAGCCCTAGCCCCGGAGGCGGCGGCTATAGTGAAGCAGGCGGTGAGTTTGGCGCGTCGGCGGGGCCACGCGCAAGTGACGCCGCTCCATGTGGCCAGCGCGATGCTCTCCTCCTCCGCGGGGCTGCTCCGCGCCGCCTGCCTGCGGTCCCACTCCCACCCCCTCCAGTGCAAGGCCCTCGAGCTCTGCTTCAACGTCGCCCTCAACCGCCTCCCCGCCGCCTCTCCCGCCCCCCCCATATTCGGCCACCACCACCACCATCACACCCACACCCACACTCACTACCACCAGGCGATGTCGCTATCGAACGCTCTTGTCGCAGCGTTCAAAAGAGCCCAGGCGCACCAGCGCCGTGGATCGCTCGAGAGCCACCAGCACCAACAGCAGCAGCAGCAGCAGCAGCAGCAGCCGATCCTCGCCGTCAAGATCGAGCTCGAGCAGCTCGTAGTCTCAATCCTGGATGATCCGAGCATTAGTAGGGTGATGAGGGAGGCCGGTTTCTCCAGCACACAAGTCAAGTGCATGGTGGAGAAGGCCCTTTCATTAGACCCTAACCCTAGCAAGCCCAAGGAGGTGGTTCCTTTTAGCCCAGCCCAGGTGAGCAAAGCTAGGGTTTTGGACCATCAAGTGGTGATCAGGAATGAGGATGTGGTGAGCATCTTGGAGTGCATGGCTACAAGGAGGAAAAGGAGAATTGTGGTGGTGGGTGAGTGCTTGGCCACCATGGAAGGAGCTGTTAGAGTGGTGATGGATAGAATAAGCAAGGGAGAGGTCCCTGAGAGCTTAAGTAACCTGCAGTTCATACCAATTCAACTATACTCATTCAGACACTTACCAAGGGAGGAGGTGGATCTGAAACTTGGGGAGCTGAGGTGCCTTGTGAAGAGCTTTTGTGGAGGGACTAAGGGGGCTGTTTTGCTGTTGGAGGATCTAAAATGGGCTTCTGAGTTTTGGGCTAGTTGTTTGGAGAAGGGAAGAGGCCACTATTGCCCTGTGGAGCATGTGATCATGGGGATTAGGAGCTTGGTTTGTGGCTTAATTGAGGGTTTTTGGCTCATGGGTTTTGGAACTTATGAGACCTACATGAGGTGTAGTGGTGGAAACCCTTCTTTGGAGACTCTCTGGGGTCTTCAGGTTCTCACCATTCCTAATGCAAACCTGGGATTGAGCCTCAACTGTAGCAGGTACAGATTTGGTTTCTATTCTTAAATCATCATTAATACTATGTAATCAAATTGCCCATACTTCTTTAATCTCTGTACTACTATGTAATATTACATTTTTTTTTATTCAAAGATATGTAACATATATATATATATATATATATATATATATATATATATATATATAGTGATTTTCCTTCTAAAGTTTCTTAAAATATGTGATCAGTTCAGGAATGAACTTTTGAATGCTTTGTGATTTAATTATACCACCCTATGTGCAGAGCTTCATTATTTAATTCTCTGCTTTTCTTACCTCTTTGCTTAATTTTCTTGATTTTGTATTAGTTTCTAAATGTATATCTCAGTAGAAATGAAGAACATGCTAGATTTATCAGAAATTAACAAAACGGAATTCATATTTCAATTGTTAAATTATTTGATTCTTTGTCACTTGCAATTTGAACAAGGTTTCATAGGATTTAATCTTGGAAGAGCCCTTTATATATATATATATATATATATATATATATATATATATATATATATATACTTTGGTACTTACATATTGATCAAGCATAGGTTAATTAAAAATATTGCCTTTGTACTTGTTGCAGTGATTCACTGAGCTATGCTAAGGCCAAGATAAGCGGAAACGAATCTTCGCTGTCCTTGTTAGATGGCGGAGTCGAGAGTCAGCTTACTTGCTGCGCCGATTGCTCTTTCAAATTCAACAGCGAGGCTCGAAGCTTGAAGAACATGTCTTACAGAAGCCACAGCTCCATCGCCTCAAATCTACCTTCATGGCTCCAACATTATAAAGAAGAGAACTTAAACAGCAATGATCAGGTACACTTATCATCTGAGTCTCATGTTAATTAGTAGTAATTACAGCAACCAATATTAATATATTTCTAGTAATAAATAATTTTTTTTCGCTTCTCTCTCTTGTAGGGTTGTCTCCAGGTGAAAGATCTATGCAAGAAGTGGAACTCCATATGCAGCTCATCTTGTAGGAATCAGCATCACACATCAGAGATTACCCTAAATTTCTCCTCACTATCCCCGTCTTCTTCGATATCCTCCCATGATCATAAGCCATGGCTACTTTCTCTCGAGGCAAAACACCCGTGGAGCGAAGGCTACCTCCGGCTTTCGGAAAACAACGACGAAGGCCTCGGACCGAATTCAAGAAGTAACTCCCAAGAGATAATTATGGGACAACAGTGTTACACAAACCCTAACCCTAACTCAGCTTCTTCAAGTGGCACAGTGCATGGGGAGTGTCTTCCTAAGTTCAAAGAGCTTAATGCCGAGAATCTAAAGATCCTCTGCGACGCATTGGAGAAGAGGATCTCATGGCAAAAGGGTGTAATCCCCGTGATAGTGAGCGCAGTTCTCCGGTGCAGGTCAGGGATGAAGAGGAGGAAAGGTGAGTCGAAGTCGATGAGCGGCACCAAGGAGGAGACTTGGTTGTTCTTTCAAGGAGGTGATACTAGTGGGAAAGAGATTGTAGCTAGGGAGCTAGCAAAACTTGTTTTTGGTTCTTACGACAATTTTATCTTGGTTGAACTTAACACTTCCTCATCGACACGGTCGGATTCTAGTGACGATCATGCAAACAAGAGATCGAGATTGGAGGCGAAAGAAAGCTATCTCGATCGACTCTTTGAAGCTATTCGAGAAAATCCGCACCGTGTAATTTTGATGGAGGACATCGAGCAAGTTGATTATTATTCTTTACTAGGTATTAAGAAAGCAATTGAGAGCGGGGTGATTCGGAGCTACAATGGCGACGAAGTTAGGGTTGGTGATGCTATTATTATCTTGAGTTGCGAGAGTTTCGACTCGAGATCGAGGGCTTGCTCTCCTCCAATTAAGCAGAAGGTGGTGAGTGAGGGGGAGAAGGAAGAATCAGAAGAGATAAGCTCATCCATGTGTTTGGATTTGAACATTTGTATCGAAGAAGATGTGGAGTGTTTGTTCGACAACGTCGGTCTCATTGAAGCAGTGGATCAAGTGGTCTTCTTCAGATCGCTACAGGAGTTGTGATCTGAAGATAATTTCATAGTTTTTTTCTTTCTTTCCGAATATTTCCTTCTCTTTTAATCTTTTCTTCTTTTTTTTCTTGTTTGGTGAGGTATAGTTTGAAAAGAAAGAAGGTTTTGGTTGCTTAAGTTAGAATTAGGAAGTTGAAATACTTGTAGCTTATCTTGTGGAATTGGTTTACGGTTTTCTTTTTCCTTTTTTTTTCTATATGAATCTCTATGTATTATCATGTCTTAGTTGCCAATATATGACTGCTAATATAAATTTCATTGGCTGTAGCTAATCATAAATTAAATATAACCTTCACCATTCAATTTAAAAATGGACTACACATAAATGAAAAAATCACTTTAATCCTTTTCCTTTAATTAGTTGGAATTTGTCTCTATTATTGGTAGTTATTTATCACCATACAGCATATGCTCATTAAACCCTTGATCTCTAATCTGATCAGACAATAGGATCATTAATTTAATTAAACAATGAGAGTACACACTGACAATAAACACCACATAAATTAAACTAGTATTATATTCCTCAGTAGGTTATATTATCTCTATAGATAATGCATGCACTATCAGACACAATATAGCCTTGCTTGATTAGGGAATAAACAAGGTTTCCAAAATCACAATCACTAATTAATAACACAATCAAGAATAGGCAACCCAACTTAGATATATGGGACTAAAGTACCAACATAATGATGGCATGAGGCATATGTTACTATTTCCCAAATTAAAAGAAAAATAGAAGGTGCACAATCAAGGATTAAAGAAAGATTCATAACTTAGGGTTTGTTCAAAGGAGGGGTCACTTTAGGAGGCAAAAGCACAATCTTCCTTAAGAAATATCAAAAGGGCACTACTTTTAATGCATTGCAATACGATTTATTAAAAGAATCCTTTTCCCTTGCTTTAGATATGCTAAACCTTACATTCTCATCTTTGGAAAGTGGTGGGTGTGTGTGAAAAAGCTTAACACAAAATAAAGACACAGCATCTATGTTCTTTATGCTATATATAAAGTTGTTAGTGCTTTAAAATCCAAAAAAGATAATCTTCTCTAATCTTTTAACCTTATTAAAACTCAATATCTCCACTGTAAATCGAGAATTCGACGTGTGCGAATTGAAAACATTATAGGTGAATTAAAGCATTAGGGTTTTTGTGAATATATCTCATATATTTGGGGAGAGCAAAGTAGGAGGAAATTTACTCTCCTCTTTTCATGGTTATAGATACTTCTCAAAATCAGCATTTTATTTTCTGTCTCTTTTGATGTACTTCATGCTTTTGATTTTTATTTCGAAAGCCTCTTTTTCTTACCTCAGTTAATACACATACATATTACATATACAAATCGATATATTAATGCGCATGCATACATGATTTAATAAAAATCATTAGAAAAACAAAAGATAAACACTAAAATTTACTTAAATTTTTTTAAGTGTTTTAGAATTGTGATTTAATATTTTAATCTCAAAGTATACATGCAAGGAAACTATTTTTATCCCAATATATTAACTTTCTCTATATATTAATACTTTTTAATTTGCTCACATTTTTTAAGGATATTAATGTGAAAAGTTGAGAGTATGAAGATATATACTCTTGTATCACCAGGATTACTAAAATGTATGCTACTTGTTCCGGATATAAATATAATCCAACCAAAACTAAGCCTATTTTCATATATATATATATATATATATATATAGGGATTCGGACTGAATTAATTTCGTAAATTATCTTTGTTACGCATATGAGATCACACCTTTTTTTTTTTGGATAAAAGCACTTCATATCACCTCCTAGATCACAACAAGTAAATATCATGGACGTGATCTTCCGTAGCTCAAAGTCCGAGATATACGCACGCTTTGCATGCATGTGATCGAACTTTAATCGGATACATGAAAACACACACTATGGTAAAATTTGAGGAAATTTTTTTAATTTTAGGTGTCAAATTATATTTATTCATGAAAAGCTAGCTGTTAAACATGGTATTGGTTAAAAACAATCATTCACATGTGTTATTGATATAAGGATTTTAGCTATCTAATTAAAGAGTATTTTATTTGCATGCTATGGGTATATATATATATAGTTATCAACTATCAAATTACACTATTCAGTAGCTGTCGCGTTATGCATGATACACATCGCGCTACTCTTCTCTCGTCGCTAGTAGTACATATATGACACTCTAATAGTCTCACATCAGATGAAAATGAAATTGTAATTGAAAGTATAAAAAATTATAGACCCTAGAAATAATAGCTGGGCTACTAATTAAGACCATAGTCTATTATATTTTCAATCACAACCTCATTTTCATCGGATGTACGTAGAACTATTAGGATGTTACAATATTGCAATATATGAGTTAATGGTAGAAGAGTCTACATCCCAATGTTACAATATATGAGTTAATGGTAGAAGAGTTTAATACTTACACTTTACTACAATATAAATAAAGTAAAAGAAAAGGAAGAACAATTTAGATTGAATCTTCAAATTAGTTTTGTAAGTGCTTAGAAACAAAACCTTGAGCTGTGAACTAGGAGGATATAAGATGAGACATGATCCTACAAGTTGTGGCCTTTAAACAGAAGGGACCATTAACCATATTTTTTACTTGTTAAAAGCAAATGATAAAGTGGAAAAGGAGAAACACCTTGTATTGGATGTATACGAGCCTTGCATATATACTTATTACACCAACCAACACCAACTTTGCTGTAGCCAATCAACATTATTTTTGAAACATTCTCCCTCCCTAAATCTTCTTTTCTCAAAGTAAATGATGTACCAGTCAGAGATGAGATGTCTTTTTTTTTTTCAATGCTAAATTACAAGAATAACCCTTATATATATAAATTAAATCAGCTATTTATTTGATATTTTATTTTTGAATTCATGTGCTTTTCCTCATTAAGTATAATTAGCATCATTTACCAAAAATTTTTATATGAAATTTCCATCTGACAACAATTAACAATCATCCAAAATTTTCGCCTATTTGGTATAAGAGCAAAACTGAAGATTGAAATTTGATGCAGGCCAAAGCCGTGTTGAGAGGAAAGAAGCAACAAGGCTTCGAAGTTGGAACCTCGGATATCAACCATTAAGCTCTTAACCAACTGCATGCGCTACGTACCGTCAATGGGTCCTTGTATAATTTTTATCACTTACATATATGTTTCATCGTCTATTGGGGTTAATGGTATTCTTGTTTGTACTTGCCTTTCTCCCTTTATAAAGTGTTGCAGCCCTTTTTAGAACCTCAAGGCGCACTTTTGGCAAAGAAGGTTCATCCTTCGCATTAATTAAGCTTCAAATTAAGGATGCACAATGAACTCAACTCATTATTTTCTTATCTTTTCTTTTCTATTCTTTGTTATGTAGATGCATGTACCAAGGCCATTTTGAAATGAGAAATTCTAAGTCTACAATCAAAAAATGGTTGTGTGAAAATTTTAGCCTTTGGATGGACATATTATAAGATTACAACCAAAAGTGGTTGCAAAAGCATTACTCTTGTGAAATATGTAGACCTCCTTCTTCAAAACTTTTAGACTAACTTCCCTTAAAAATATATTGATGATTATAATTTGAATTATCCCACCAGTAAGAAATTAGATTTTTGGCCTCCATAGGTAGTTTCATTTGGCTTTTAAGCAATATAACAACATATTCTTAAGCACATATATATATAGACATATAAATTGCTATATCCTTCCAAATGGAACTGCCTAGCTACAATAAGCTATTTCTTAATTTCCTATTCATGTACAAGGACACGAAGACTTCTAATGAAGCAAACTTTGGTTTATAGTTTTACTACCGACCGTATCTAGCGCAGTTGACTAAGGGCTTGACAGTTGGTACCTGAAGGTCCAAAATTTGAAGACTCGTTGCTTCACATTCCTAACTGAGTTTATTTCTACAGAAAATAATGAAGCAAAGCTTAACTCTCTCTTCCAAAAAAACCCAAAAAACAAAAAACCAAAAAACAGTTTTACTACAACTATCATTTGTTCATTCCCTGTGCATAAATGTGCATAAATGTGGCATGTTATCTCTCACTTTGCCACCAAGTGTAGAACAAGACAAGTTGCTAAACATCTTGCTCTTTCATATACCCACAAATCCTACAAGTAAATAAAGAGAACCTCCATTGGCCAAAGCAAAAGAGACTTGGGAATGAGACAAAGTTTCCACAGCACCGATCCTTTTACCCAGTACTTTAACAAAAGGAAGCTTGTATGGGCCTTTTTGGCTTACTAAGGGTGTCCTTTAATTCCTTTGTTTTGTGTATGAGAGAGAGAGAGAGAGAGAGAGAGAGAGAGAGAGAGAGAGAGAGAGAGAGAGACCTGCATGCATGAAAGTGAGGTAACTCTTGGATCTGGAAGCCCCAGCTATAACAATCCAACACTGAAAGCTAGTGTGTATAGCTATCTATCAAATAGATGAATATATATATTTATATATAGAAATATATCCTCACTACTATAGGCCATCTTTAAGTACAAGTTTGAACTATTTTCTTAAGATTCTCTTAATTTTGAGACTTTTTTATTTCAGTTTATTACACTTACTCAAGTCGAAAACAAATTTATTAGTTATATTAGCAATTAGTCATTAAGTGATTTCTTTCTTCTTTTTTTTCTCTAAGAGAAAGAAAGATAGCAAACTATATATACATTTCATTCATTTTTTTTTTAGAAGTAAACTCGGCGAGAAATGTAAAATAACTATATTTTAAACTCAGTATCTCGATTACCAACCATCAAATCCTTAGCCAACTGTGCCAAAAATTGATTAAAATGTTTAGATTCTGAAAATTTATAAATTAAAGAGGCATCAATAAAAATAAAAAAAATATGATGAGCCCATGTAAAGATGGCCTCTAGTTGAGGGGCCCTACATATATATATTTTTATAGCTATCAATCATGATCTAGTTAATGCCTTGTGTCCACATTTTGTAATATTTGAGTGATGGATACTACATATATATATAGGGTGGGGGATCCAAGAAGAGGGGGATTCTCTGTATATATATATATATGATGCTTCAGTTCAAGGGAGATGGCCTAAAGGCTCCAATCCATGTGCTACTATGTCCCTTCTTTTTTTTTCCCCTTTTCTTTAACTTGCTTTTCTTTTGTTTCTTTTTATAAATATTTGTTAGATCTCTTTTCTTTAAAAAGGAAAAACTCCTTTGATCCAAGTTCCATGTGATGTTGACTGGTCAAAAGAGGTGGCTGCGTGGCATGTAGGAAAAAGAAACAAATATTGTAGAGGTTTACATTTGAGGTGGTTTGGGGGGAATGATTCATAAGAGAGCATTTTCATGGGGAGGGGGAACATTTTGTTTAATGTAGATATGATTAGGGTAACAAAAATTACGTGGACCGGACCGTTCATTATTGTTTTAAGATTTGTGATTATTGTATATATATGATGGTGAAGGGGGACCGGCCGTGGGGTTACCGAGCACACCTCAAACGCACACAGCACACGAGCGCAGCGGAAACAGGATCTTTCGAAGACGTAAGAGACGAGAACGATCGTAGAAAAATAAGCACGAGGATAACAAAGCAATAAAGAAAACAAGAGAAAACAAGAACACAAGATTTACGTGGTTCGGCCAACCATGAGTCGACCTACGTCCACGGGCAAGACCACCTCAATGCGCTCTTCGATTAATCCACGGCACACAAGTACAAAGGAGTAAGATTGGATTACAAGAAACTCTCTCTCATGAGCTCTCTACGTTTTCCTCTCAATTAGGGTATTTTTCAATGAAGCTCATAATGAGAAACCTCTAACAATGAGGCTCTAAACTCTAAAGATTAACTACAAGAGTTTATATAGCCCTAAAATTCTAATTCTAGTAGGAAACAATTTTAGTCTTCCATCCAAGTCCGATTCATCTCTAGTCACCATATATCCTCTTAGGAATTCTTTTAGGAATCCTACTAGGAATCCTCTTTAAAGTGATCCTAGATAATCCCTAATCTTTTAGAACAAGATTAGATCCAATTAGAGTCAAACTCTAAATATCGACTCGGAACATGGCTTTACATAATCCAACAATTCTCCCACTTAAAGACATGTGTCGAATACCATGAAACAATAAATTGGAAGTCTTGCCAAACTCCCACTCTCCTCACGTAGCTCCAAGACCGAGAGAAATAATGCTCCAATTGAACTTCTCTCGGGTCACTGGCTTCGTCAAAATATCTGCTGGATTTGCATCGGTATGAACTTTTAACAGTGAGATAAGACCCTCATCCACTACGTCTCTTACAAAGTGATAGCGAATGTCAATGTGCTTCGTCCGAGAGTGAAACGCCGGATTCTTCGCCAAGTGTATTGCACTTTGACTATCACAATTCACTCTCATCACATCTTGCTTCACCTTCAATTCTCCTAAAAGCCTTTTCAACCAAATAGCCTCCTTATAAGCATGTGCCACTGCTATATACTCCGCCTCTGTCGTCGACAAAGCGACTACGGACTGAAGCTTCGACTCCCAGCTAATAGCACCACCGCCCATAGAGAAAATATAGCCCGTAGTAGACTTTCTCCTGTCTCTATCTCCTGCAAATCTGAATCCACATATCCGACACACTCCAAACCCGCAGAATCATAACAGAGTGAGAAATCCGCAGTGCCCCTCAAATACCTGAGGATCCACTTCACTGCATTCCAATGTTCACAACCTGGATTCGCCATATACCGACTTACTACTCCCACTGCTTGAGCAATGTCGGGTCTCGTACACACCATGGCAAACATAAGGCTCCCTACTGCCGATGAATATGGTACCCGAGCCATGTCGGCCTTTTCTGCTTCCGTATCCGGTGATTGCTCGGCCGACAATTTTAAATGAATAGGAAACGGGGGGTAGAAACTGGCTTTGCGTTCTGCATATTGAAGCGCCGCAGAACCTTCTCCACATAACCCTTTTGTGAAAGCCAAACCTTCCTATTCTTTCTCTCTCCCGTAGTACCTTCATCCCGAGTATTTGGTTCACGGCTCCTAAGTCCTTCATATTGAACTCACCGGCTAACTGAGTCTTCAGGGTAGATATCCGGCCTTTGCTATTTCCCGCGACCTCCATATCGTCGACATATAATAGCAAAATACAGAAGCTCCCGTCATTGTATCCACAGAAATATGCACAATGATCCGCCTCAAGCCTATCAAAACCCAAACTCACAATGAAGGAATCAAATCGCTTGTACCAACACCTCGGCGCCTGTTTCAAGCCGTACAACGATTTGTTCAACCGACAAACCAAATGCTCCCTGCCTCTTTCGACAAAGCCTTCCGGTTGCGACATATATATCTCTTCCTCCAGGTCACCATGCAAGAATGCCGTTTTTACATCCATCTGCTCGAGCTCTAAATCCATAATCGCCGCGATCGCCAAAACAACTCGAATAGTGGTAAAACGAACCACCGGTGAGAAGATCTCATCGAAGTCGATCCCCGGCTTCTGAGCATAACCCTTCACCACCAACCTCGCCTTGAATCTCTCCACATTCCCATCCATATCCTTTTTCACCTTAAACACCCACCGGCATCCGATCGCGTTCCTTTCCTTCGGCAAATCAACAAGTTCACATGTCCTGTTCTTCCGAAGTGACTCCATCTCCTCCTCCATCGCGCATTGCCACTTTCCGGCATTGGTCGACTCACAAGCCTCCTTATACGAAGTCGGCTCATCTTCCTCCGCCAAAGCAACATGTGCACTAACATAGTTAGCAGAAGGAGTAAATGAAGTAATATAGTCATCATACCTCGCAGGAGGTCTAATGACTCTCCTAGGACGCCCGAAATCCGCTGGTGGCTCCACCGGTGAATTTGTATTTTCGGATGATTGCGGAGACTCCAAGTCCGGTTCATTATCAACCACCTCGTCGTCCTCCTGTGCTTGCCCAGCTTGCACCTCATCGCGTGCTTCAAAGAGCTCAATTGGAACCATAGCCTCATCATCTTGCTTTTCCTTGGTGCCTTGAAAGGACCCTTCGTTGAAGACAACGTCACGGCTTACGACAATCTTGTGGGTAGTAGGATCCCACAATCGATACCCCTTAACACCTTTCGCGTAGCCGAGAAATATGCACCTCCGAGAGTTCTTATCCAATTTGGACCTCTTCTCCTTCGGTATCCACGCATAAGCGTCGCATCCAAAGACACGAAGATAGGAGTAGTCAACGGGCTTGCCGCTCCAGACTTCTTCAGGAATTTTCAGATCAAGTGATTTTGTCGGCGCTCGATTGATCAAGTAACAAGCCGTGCTTACGGCTTCCGCCCAAAATCTCTTGTCGAGTTTTGAAGTACTCAACATGCTTCGGGCCCTCTCCATGAGTGTTCTATTTAACCTCTCCGCTACACCATTTTGTTGCGGTGTACCGGGTACCGTGAGGTGCCGCTTAATTCCATGTTCACTACAAAACTCATCAAATTCTCTTGAACAATACTCCCCTCCGTTATCGGAACGTAAGCACTTAATTTTTTAAACCCTTTTCATTTTCCACAAGAGCTTTAAACTTTTTAAAAAATTTCAAACACGTCGGACTTCCGCTTTAGGATATACACCCAAGCCTTCCGAGAATAATCATCAATAAAAGAAACAAAGTAAAAACACCCGCCCAACGAACTATCGGGCGACTCCCAAGTATCCGAATGAATCAACTCGAGATGCGACTTACTTCTTTGATGTGATAGAGAGAATGATAACCTTCGTTGTTTTCCGTAGATGCAATCTTCACAGAAATCCAATGGCGCGGACTTATAACCCGGAAGAAGTTCACGGTTAGATAATACCTGCAATCCGCGCTCGCTCATGTGTCCCAAACGGCGATGCCACACCGTCGGAGACTCCACCTTTGCGCTTGCAACAACCGCTTCTCCCACTTGAGTCTCGCCCACCAATCTATATAGGCCACCTATTTGCTCTCCTTTCATCAACACCAAACATTCTTGACATACCTTCAAATGATCCTTCTCGCCGACGAACCTAAGCCCTTGTTTGCAAAATATTCCAAGTGATAGAAGACTTTTTCTAAGTGTAGGAACATACCGAACATTAGAAACCGTTCGAATAATACCATCAAACATCTTGATCCGAACATCTCCCACTCCAACCACCGGACATGCCGTGTTGTCACCCAAATAGATAACTCCACCATCCCATGACTTGTAAGTATGAAACCACTCCCTATAGGGAGTCATGTGGAACGACGCTCCCGAATCTAAGATCCAATGATAAATAAGATCGGATCTATCTAATGCGGACAACGCATCTCCGTCCTCCGAACTAGCCGACTTAGCATCCGCTTCGGCTACGTTACCTTCAAAATTGCTCGAATCGGATTTACCATCAACTCCTTTAACCCGGCAATCCTTCTTCACGTGCCCCGACTTTCCACAATTCCAGCACTTTACTTTCTTTTTGCCCTTGGACTTTGATCTTGACTTCCCTCGATCACCACGCTCCCTCTCGAAAGGTCTTCCCCGTGCTATCATAGCCACCCCCGAAGAGCTTTCTTGGCTAGACTTTCGTCTCATCTCCTCGGTAAGTAATGATGCAACAACCGACTCCATCTTAAGGGTTTCAACGTGGCTCAAGTTCATAATCAAATTATCCCAAGATTCCGGCATCGAACAAAGTAAAATACTAGCTTTTTCTTCTTCATCGATTCTAACGTCTAGGGCCGCAAGCTTGCTCACTATAGAGTTGAATGAACTTAGATGCTCTTGTACCGGTACCCCGTCCTTCATCTTTAGATTGTACAATTGCCGTCTCAAGAAAATTTTATTCACCAATGACTTTTCTTCATAGAGATTCTTTAATTTATCCCAAATCTCTTTTGCGGTAGTCTCGGTCTCCACATTGAATAGCACCGAATCATCAAGTGCCAAATATATGTTTGCCAAAGTCATCTTGTCTTTCTCTTCAAATAGCTTATCCGTCATCCCTTCCGGCTTTTTCTTCTTTCCTTACAGGGCGATCTCACAACCATCTTTAATCAAGACTGCTTGCATCTTCAGTTTCCACAACGCGAAATTCGTTCCATCAAATCGAGGAACCTCATACTTCGTCGCCGTAACTTTTCCCGCCATCGTTTCACCGTCAACGTACTACAAAGAACCAAACGCTCTGATACCAATTGAAGGGGGACCGGCCGTGGGGTTACCGAGCACACCTCAAACGCACACAGCACACGAGCGCAGCGGAAACAGGATCTTTCGAAGACGTAAGAGACGAGAACGATCGTAGAAAAATAAGCACGAGGATAACAAAGCAATAAAGAAAACAAGAGAAAACAAGAACACAAGATTTACGTGGTTCGGCCAACCATGAGTCGACCTACGTCCACGGGCAAGACCACCTCAATGCGCTCTTCGATTAATCCACGGCACACAAGTACAAAGGAGTAAGATTGGATTACAAGAAACTCTCTCTCATGAGCTCTCTACGTTTTCCTCTCAATTAGGGTATTTTTCAATGAAGCTCATAATGAGAAACCTCTAACAATGAGGCTCTAAACTCTAAAGATTAACTACAAGAGTTTATATAGCCCTAAAATTCTAATTCTAGTAGGAAACAATTTTAGTCTTCCATCCAAGTCCGATTCATCTCTAGTCACCATATATCCTCTTAGGAATTCTTTTAGGAATCCTACTAGGAATCCTCTTTAAAGTGATCCTAGATAATCCCTAATCTTTTAGAACAAGATTAGATCCAATTAGAGTCAAACTCTAAATATCGACTCGGAACATGGCTTTACATAATCCAACAGATGGATAGTTGAGAATTTATGAGCTGGAATACTATTAATAGTATTTGAACTTTTTTGTTATCGAATTTTTAACCCTTAAATAAAAAATTGTAGAGTTAGTATGATAGTGGTCCCCTAGGGTTTAGCGGTGGTCCCTCTAGGATTGAGTGGATGGTTGGTTGAACAGTATAATCTAAATGATGGAATTGATTAAAGTGTAGATCTAACGGCTAAAAAATCGATAGCAAAAGTGCCCAAATACTATTAATAGTATTCCAGCTCAACTCGGATAGTTGATTAGATTATTTTTTTTATTTTTCGTTAGGAGACTTCGTATATATATATATAATGATCAGGTTGGTGTGCACTACATATATATATATATATGCCTCACGCAGCTTTAACAACAAAAGCAGCTATAATGATGTAGACAACATTCAAAAAGTGCCACACTAATTTTAGAGCATATTTAGAAGCTTCAAACTGAAATTTAACTTTTGGGATATATTTATTTTTGCCTTTTGTCTTAGTAGAAATTTCAAAAAAAATTTGTTTTAAAACAGCTATAGCTGAAAGCAAAAGCAGAAGCAGAATCAAATTAATACTAAAAGCACTAATCCAGTATGAGACATGCTAGTACCTTAATTATTGCATCCTTGAATTGGGGGAGTTAATTGGGGTATTAATTTAAATAAGAGGATTATATGATTGTAGTGTCTGGTAATGTAATCACTTTATTTAATTAATTAAGGTGAAGAGAAGAATCTTTACAATAATTGAAGCAATAAATTAATCCAATTTAAAAGTAGTGCCCTAATTAAACCCTAATTAAACAGGAAGTACTGCTGGCTCTGAGTAAGCAGTAATCATTTGGTGACAAAAGCTCAAAAATTATATGATAATAAAATATATATATAAGGACATGTTTTTTTTGTTTTTTTTTTTTGGTGTGTAACATAAAACAGATCATACAAAAACAAGTGAGAACTAATTAAGACATATCTATATATAGAAGTATATTTAATCTAGTGAAAGATCATATTATCTTACAATATTGCATTAAATAAGCTGATTTACAACTGTATGTTTTCCACTATCCACCTTTTCTCAACAATATTTGATAAAATCATGCATATTGGCCAAATGATATACTCTTGTTCACATATATATTATTTTATTCCAATAATTTTTCCCCCCTTTTTGTCCATTTAAAGTTGACAACTCAAACTACAACAATGTTTTCAATAAGAAACTATTACAAGAAATAGAACAATTAACTACTAATTAAGCTCCAATGGAACAGTAAACCAATACCAATTAATGACTACAACACTATAACTCCACACCAAATTAATTAAGAATCAAATACGTATAATAAGAAATTGAAATTATGAACCGATCGACCAATCACGAATAGTCAATAGTCAACGCTGCACTTGGTCAGCTCGAACGCAGCGGCGGAGCTCGCGGCGGTGGTCGGCGGCGGCGGGAGCTTCACCACGCAGTCGACCTTCGGCTTGAAGCCGTGCACCTTGGCGAACCAAACTTTATACCTGTTGAACATAACATAAAATATCACAATATATAATACCGTTCTTTAACAGCTTAAACTTTTACAGTACTACGAGCACAGTACCTCAGCTTCGCGTGGATCGCGATTTCCACGCGGAACGCACCCTCCCCCTTCTCCCTACCAAACGCCTCGCTAACTCCCGAGCCCACGACCGCCGCGCGGCCTTCGAAAACCGCGCTCACCGCGGTGGTTGTCTTCGGGTGCTGGTAGAATCCCGGGAAGGGCCCGTTGGCGGGGCCGAGGAGGGCGCCGGCGTAGAAGGCGGCGGCGTCGAGGCGGTCGTAGTAGACGCCGATCCGGCGGTTGGGGTTACGGAGGGAGAGATCGGCGGTGATGTTGAAGACGAGGGCGCCGGAGCGGGAGAGGGCGAATTCGGCGAGGGAGGCGGAATTGACGCTGACGCTGATGCGGCGCGGGCGGAATATGAGCCAGAAATCGAAAACAACGAAGCCGGCGAAGAAAAGAAGGCCGCAAGTTCTGCTGCAGCATCTCGTGCAGCAGTCGCCGGATGAGCTAGACATATTGCCCGGGCGCGAAAGAGATAGATGTTTTTACTAAAATTCTCGTAAACAATAAGTTGTAATAAGTATATTTCATAGACCGCACTGCTAAAGTTCTCTATAATCGATAGCGTAAAATAAAAACCTAACGCATTAAATGTGTTCTGCGATATTAGAAAATTTAGGGAGCTAATTTTTTACAACAAATCATAAAATAATCTTTCTACATGTACAGTTGACTAAATAGATTTTTTAAAAAATAAACAAAATTTTTTTGATACGTAGGATAGATCATATTTTTTATATTATTTTTTGTTTTTAGTACGTTAATCATTTAGTATAAGTTGCGGTGCATATGGTGTATTTTGTACACTTTGTGCAGGGAAAAATTTCCCCCAAACGGCCCACGCGGGTTAAGTAATAAGTAGGCTTTAATTCATTAGGCCCATTTAATGTGGAGGCCCATTTAAATGTTGAATCCACGTCTCCAGTTAGAGATTACAACTGGGCCATTCCGGGCCCATTAGACCAGATTTAGGTATGGTATATGGGCCAAATCTACACATTGGGCCAAGCTCAATCAAATAATAAATTTTCAATTATTTTTCATGTATTGCTTATTAAACGTTATAAAATACGCTTAATAAATTAAATTTGATTTGTTGCCCACTCTAGTACGATTTTAAAAATGTGGTGCACGGTGCACCAGGTGCATGCAATTATTTCTTGGGCTTAGTATTAGCAACATGTCTAGTTGTATTGGGCCGGGCCTACTCCAATGTTTAAAATATAATGCAAGAAGATCTCCCAACTTTAGGCTATTTTGAACTAGGCCCTTCAACTTTATGTTGGCTTAAATGGGCCAGCATCCTACCCTGTGGCGGGAGGCCGTATGGGGCCAAGTCATGTTCGAAGTGGCGTGAGGCTGGGTGGGCCGAGTCATGTTCGAAAGTGGCGTGAGGTTGGTGGGGCCGAGTCATAATCGAGACCCGTGGGCGCTGTATCTGTACGCTTTAAGTGAATTTGTTGCGTATTTCTAACAGCTCGAGCTTTTGGGATTAATGGTTAGCGCCAACGATCCTACACTTTATACTTTTTTATTTCGTTTACACCTCTAAAATTTAAACTATTTTTTATTTAAATCATCTTTTCAAATTGAACGGAGATTTTGTAAGAATTAACAAGACCCATTGTTTCATTGACCAGTAAAGTATACATAACAATTAATTTTAGAAGAACATTTTCTCTTTTTCCTTAGATTATTTTGATTTAAGGAATCTGCATTTAATTCTCAGAGAAAAAGCTAATTAAAGCAAAGAGTGAGTTCAAAAGTAAAGGCTCTAAGACCCACATTAATAAGTGCATTTTAACACTGCAATAATATTACTGTACTCATCTCAAACACAGGACATATATGATATATCTCAATCTCCTACTTTATCATTTCTTAATTCCCTTTTCTAATTGAGCACACAGCTAAAGCAGATAAAAAGAAAAAGATAAAAAAGAGGAGCAATTATAAAATATATAATCTATTCTTAAAGCTTCTTATTGGATTTTCTATGCTCCTCCCTATGTTTTAGTATACTACTTATTTTAGCTATTTTTTTAAATTATTTCTCTTTCAAATTTACTATTATTTTTTCCTTTTTTAGTAAGTCCATTCTTGAGGGAGAAGTAACTCAGGTGGTTGAGTGGGCACTGTTTCCTTTGCCACCACTGCATATTGCTGCTTCTTTTGTTGCTTTTCTCCTTTATCAACATCTGAAAAATCAAATAAAGTAAAAAGGAATTTAGTTACTTAAAAACTACAATTGCTTTTTATGAATAAAGATTAAAAATATATATATATATGACTGTTAAATAATACGAAACAACCGTTATTCTTGAAAATTTTAAGCGGTTAGAAAACAGTGTTTAAATATTTTTATTATTTACACTCTCCCTCACGTCTGGACTCGAGCCTTTTTGTAGGTAGGGATGTCAATGGGTATGGATATCCGAAATATTATCCGAACCCGAACCCGAACGGGGCGGGTTTACCCGAACTAAATGGATATGGATTCGGGTATGGGTATAGAAAATAAAAATCCGACGGGTATGTGTACGGGTATGAATTTCGTATGTACCCGACCCGAACCCGAATAAATTATATACATATTATTTATTTATTTATACAATATATAAAATGCCTAATAATTTTATCCGTCGGATCTTCATCCAACGGTATATTTTGAAATATAGTAAAAAAAAAATCATTACTTCGGGTTTGGATTTTCGGGTTCGGGTTCGGGTTTCGGGTTTTTGATCGGGTCGGGTATGGGTACGGATTTTTAAAACCGCCGGGTTCGGGTTTCAATTTGGTTGTCGGGTTCGGGTTCGGGTTTTTATAAACCCGACCCATTGACATCCCTATTTGTAGGCCATGATGTGAACTTAAATTAAATGAAAAAAAATTAAAGCTAGGAAACTAGCGTGACTCAAACTCAGAACCTCCTGCTCTGATACTATGTCAAATAAAATGAAACAACCGTTATTCTCGAAAAACTTAAACTGTTAGATTTATTTCAAAAAAAAAATTAAACTGTTAGAAAACAGTGTTTAAATATTTTTATATTTAACAACGACCGTTGTTATAAATAGAACTGATTTCGATACTAACAAATAAATTTGTTGAATTTGTTTTATCTCATTACTAGCCCTACATTCAATTTGGTCCATGCACTTTTTATTTAAACACTAAAATTTTAAAATGATTTGCTTCTCAGTCACAAATAGTAGTAAAAAAAAAATGTTTATAGTTCAGAAACTAAAATATTCTTAAAATATAGAAACCAATTCGCAATATTGGAATGTGTAGGGGCTACCCAATTACCCATGCATTAACTTAAAGATAATAAACACTACCAATTATGTACATAACACAAAAGACAAAAAAAAAAAAAAAACAAAAGGATGGAGACAAAAATAAAAAGTTAATTAAGGGGCAATTTTTAAAATGGGAAGTTCATTAAAGCAATTAAATAAATATAAAGTCTAAAAAAAACAAAAAAAAAGGCCATAAATTTTAACTTACGCGGTTTTTTGTTGACTTCGGGGTTGACCGCGACGCGCGGGAGGAACACCCCGGTCCCACCACACTCCTTTCCTGAACCGGTCGACCGAACCGGGTTGAACTGGACCGCAGTGAACCGGACCGGACCTGGCCCTTGTTGTATTTCCGAAACCTTCTTATTATTATTATTATTATTATTATTAAGATTATTATTATTATTATCATGCGTAAATCCGAACACCTGCGAATTTTAAGTTTCTATATTTAGCAAAAAAATTGCAAAAAAAGAGAGTTAAATTTATGGATCTAATTTATTTAGAATATAATTATTTAATTTATTTTATTTTACACATGAAGGGAAAAAAAAAATCAGCTTACTTTAGACTGAGCCAGTTTTGCCGAACCAACCGGTCCGAACCGGGGCACGCCCGGTCTAAACCCCTGAAACCGAGACCCAAAAAAAGAAAAAACCAGAGAATAATTAAGCAAAATAGAAAAAGAAAAAGAAACAAAATTAGCCAAAAGAAGCAAAGCTTCGAAAGAGAGAGAAGAGAATGAGACCTCAAAGAGAAGCGAGGGTCGATGAGGATGGGGAGTGGTAGCGAGGAGGTGATTGGTCCGGTCCACGAGACCGGAGGGGTCGGACCGGTGCGCCGGGTCCACCACGTAGGCATGGTGGGGCCGTGGGCCCCATCCCCCGCCGCAGCGCAAGTTGTGTGGGAACTCCGCCATCGTCCCCAACGAAGAGTGAGTGAGAGAGAGAGAGAGAGAGAAATGATGATGATGATGGAGTTGGACGCTTATATATATGTGAGGAGTAGGGAGGGGTATTTTCGTCTTTTTACGATTTTGGCTTTGGCTTTATATAGAAGCTCTTCGAGTACGGACGTGTAGTGAGGAGGGAGAATATAATTGCACTTAAAAATTTGACTCGATTTTCGACTCGCTTCGGTACTCGTTTATGTTGGGGGAGCGAGGTCAAGTTTGGGGGTTTACTTTTGAGTCGTTCTCTTTTGGGTGGCGAAGGGTCACGAAGGCAGAGTGTAAAAGATCCCGATGATTGGTTCGTAACAGGAAACACGTACAACTAGGTTGTTCTGTTTACACGTGGCGAGGGGAGGCTAGCGCCGCCTCCTATTGGATGCTTCTTGGGGCCCATTTTGAAGTGGGTCCCACAAGTCAAACGTGGGCCGTGTGTGTCCGCTGATATGCAAACGGTGTTTGGTCAAATTGGCGAGAACCTCAGTGGTTCGTGTGCGGTGGTAACGTACGAGGTGGCCGTACTGCCACGTGGCAGAGTGGGGCCCACTCACGTCCCCCGCGCTTTCGCCTTTTGTTCTCCGCTGTTCCGTGAGTCGCTGATATGATAATTTTACTTTTTATTTTTTATGCATTATGCGTGCATTAATTTCTACAGTATACGTTATTGAATATATAAATTAGAAAACCTTTCTAGAAAACCTTAAATTTTTAACCTTAAATTTTTAAGAATAAGAATTATTTTACATTACTCCAAATGATATTTATATACCATGTATTATTTGATATGCATTAAACACATCAACAGTCAATAAAAATAGCATTTTACATTCAAAATGTTTGAATTACAAGGAGTCAAGGAAGGGTATTGTGTACTTCAATTGGCTTAATAATTGTTTAACAGTAGCTGTACTAAAGGTATTATTCTTAGAGAAGGAACAAATCTGAATTTATTGAATCTGATCAACTCTAACAGTGGCAATAATATTAATTAATAGCATCACCCTCGTTTAATGGGTTGAGAAAAAGAAGAGATTTAGGACCCAGTTGATATTTAACCTACTTTATTAGACCAAAAAAACAGTTAAGATGAAATATATAAAAATATACTTTTTTATTTTTTTAATAAATTAGAACGTGAGAAATTACTCGCAAAAGCATTTAACTTACTCGTCTAAGCCCTATTTAATTGACAATGATTAGCATTCCATCGCCATTACGCGAATAAGCCACAAAAGCATTTAACTCAAGCGTGTCCCTATTTTCGGAAATTTTAGAAATGATAGAGTCCTCCTCATCACCAGTTCATCCCAATGCAACCCAAAAAGAGAGAAAAAAACAGCATTGCATTTTTTTGTTTTTTCTTCTTTTTTTCTTTGTTCAATTGAACCATGCGTTCTAGATATAGGTGTGAATGCAAATTTGTCTACAAAACAGTAAAACTTCAACAAGCACTTCATAAAATATGTCAATGTGAAACACCTCAATGGGAAAAAGTTGCCTAATTTGCGTCAACTTTTGGTTAGAAAAAGGGACCGGTAACTTACTTAGATCAGCTTTGTGGGGTCAAGAATTATCCAGCAATTTAACTGGGCTTGATAAGTTTACATGATTCAAAGTCTCAAACCTAATCCACCTATGCCATTTATAGGTGGGAAAAGGTATTGTACCTTAAGGTTAACACTCAAACGGTCTCAGCAAAATCACAAGCCAAGGAAAAGACTAGAGAAGCTACAAATTAGGTTAATAGATCAAAGCAAGAGTATGACAATACATCAAAATAGTTTCCAAGTGAACCCTCTCGGCCTCTCCTCTCGTATACACCAGCATGTGACAATTTTCTTTTCCCTAAATTGCTCTTTTGGTCATCAAACTTTGAGGTCTCGAGCTTTAATTTGATGCAATTTCTGACTAACACTTTTAAATTGTTGCAAGCAAGTGCCACAGTCTATGATCATTAATTAAATAGTGATGTGTCGCTAATATGATAGCTATGTGATAGTATCGTAATTGATATAACGTTGCAATTATAAAAATGCCACATCACTACTACATCAACAAAACATCAGTATTAAGTCAACTAAATTGGACTTTAGGATTTAACTGCAATAATTTAGAAAGTTTTGAGCCAAAAACTGCAACAAATTAAAGTGTGAGGGCTAAAGATGTCATGGGCCTCAAAGTTTGAGGACCAAAAGTGCAATTTACCCTTTTCTTTTCTTTCTCTCACTTCTTATTTCCTGCCAAGTTACTTAGTTACTCACATTTTTCATTGTCCTCTCTATTATTCTTTCATTCTCTAAATATTTCCTCCTCTTTTTTTCCCTCTGTGTATCTTATAACTGGTTTAACAAATTCAAATCCAAGTGGTAAACATATTCACGCAACTAGATCACAAGCACCCAAAAGAGAAAAAAGATCAAAAGAGTCATGGCTATCTAATTGCAGTTTTTATGGAAAACTATAAGCCAACTATAGTAGTCGGCGGCATGGCGATATAACCTACTTCCCAATGCTTCCTCTCCCTGTAAGATCAAATCTACAGGTAAAGCACACACTAAACAAGCTAATAACCATCTGTCAATCAATGTATAAACTATTAAGGAGAGAGAAGACACTAACTATGGGTCCAACAAGTTTTAAGAGTCGCAGAAAAAAAAAAAAACCATTAGCAGCTAGTGGGTGATCGTGTTAGTTGAAGAGGGCTTAACCAAACCTGAAAGAATGAGCCAGCTTTTCGGAAAGTTAATCGGACCAGAGAGTGGTGAGGAGATGAGCCGCGGTTACAAGCGTCGAATGCCCTGATTGGGTGGGGACTGAGTCCCGCTTAGATTGAGCTTTCCCATATCCAGCATCTTCCAGTTAATCGCTGAAGGGTCCGTCTCGAAAGGAATGTTTGCCTCAAAGCAAGAGGCGGTACTTCTGCTTCTTCGGTGGCGGCTGGAAATCAGCTTCAGCTTCTCAGCTTCATTCTTCAGCGACTGCATCTGACCTGTGGATTTATCACCAGCAAAAAAAGATCAGAAAAATGATTTCATAAGTTCTGTTGAGAGTTGAGACCACCAGAGCAAAAACAGCAAAACATTTATTACAAACTTGGTGCTTGTACAAAAAAAAAATTTACAGAGCTTTTACTACGGCAAGCAGCAGCCTGGGTCGTAGAAACAGAAACTTCACTTTGAAGCTTATGTTTCTACAGCAAAGGGAAGCTGCAATGAAAATTCTAATGCCTAAGCTATTACTACTTCTTTGAACAACTCAAATAACACTTGAGCAAAAGCTCCAGCCAATCCAAACAGGCCCTTGCCTCTAATCAGGGAGACTAAATGCCACCGATATTGCATCTTGATAAGATTTAAATATTTCTAAGTTATTTAGAACACATGGTTGCAACAGTTAACCTCATTTTATCAGTAGACAATAAAGGCTTTTATGGAAATTAATTAGATATCAATGTTAGTTAAGTGAGTTCCCAAATTGTAATACTTAAATCAAGGAGGCTGGGCAATCTTACTACAACAAATATTATCAATACTAATAATTACAAAACTAGGTAAATAAGCTGCAAAGAGACTCATACTTACCATCCTTAATTACTTTCTCCTGACGAAGGCTCGCAATCTGCCTCCTCAGTTGGTTATTTTCAAGAGATAGCGCAGCTCGCAGCTGAAAGAGAGAAGCAACTCTCGCTGCCAACTCAGCTCCCAGAGTCTAAAAAGGATACAAGCTCTAATCAAGAATTTAAAAGATTTAAAGTTTTCAGCGAAAAGTAAGGCTATGTGCTTACCTGAAGTGAATCAACAGTTCTCTCGAGTTCAGCTATATATTGAAGTTTGCGAACCCGAGATCTTTGCCCAGATCGCCTGCAGAAACATTGAAAATATGTGAAATTGGAAATCGGACAATGATTTTGCAAGGGAACATTACATAGCATGTCTTAAGGTAGTGATCAAATCTCAAACATAGTGCTTTCTTGAACTTGCAAATGGTGCAATACTTGGGTGAAAAGCCAAATTTGGCACCATCATACTAAAGAAAAAGATGAGAAATAATACATCCCGATTTCAAATATATCTATAGAGTTTCAATTCATTTGTCAGAGAAGTTTGATCCGTGTAAAGATTTCATCCCTCTGTCCGTCTACTGTCTAAGAAATATGCCAAGTCAGCATCATTTGCTGCCAGGGCCAACCTCATAAAACGACGATTCTGACATAACATCGCATCTAAGACAGTGTACTAACAAAAGGAGTTGATTTTTGTGCAGGTCAAACTTCAAGGACTAAAGTGTGAGATTTAAAGCTGTGAGAGCATAATTCAAATCAGGATTAGACTTCAAGGACCAAATTTGTGACAAACCCATACTACTGATACTTCTCTTTGCAGCTAGACTTATAAACCAAGAAGTCGTAGGAAAACTTGATCAAAATCAAGAGTTACCTTGCCACACACCAAGGCTTGCCCACAAAAGTCATTAACCAGTTGGTCGGGAACATGCTTGTTTCTAGTACACTATTTCTTAATATAGGCTATTATACCAAATTTCTGATAGGCTTAAATGATTCTGAATCAATAATCCCTCACTCGTACTAAGATTTGTACAAGAATCCTCTACCAATCAACAGTCAAAATAACTGCAAAATTAATTTGAACAGAATAACTAAAAAATATGATATTTTCCAATTGGGCATAACTTCAGATGGCACGATTTGCAAGAGACAAAAAGTAGAAAGCCACCAACAATTTTGTTCAAAGGATCTTTTATTTCTCCTCTCTCCCCCTTATTTGTAAATCCAAAACTATGAGATAAGCAATCTCTCTTTAAAACTCCCGCATTTTGGCTCATTCGCTCACCAGCACAAAATAGGGCTGGCAATCCAGCTCGCCGTTCGCGAGCCAGCTCGTGTTCGGCTCGAATCGAGCTCGAGATCGACTCGCTCGTTTAGTAAACGAGCCGAACACGAGCTGGATTTTCCAGCTCGTTTAATAAACGAGCCGAACACGAGCTGGGGTCAGCTCGCTTGTGTTCGGCTCGATAACAGCTCGATTATATTTATTTTTTACTAATATTTATTTTATGTATATTAAATTTATATATATAAATATATATTTATATTTGTATATAAATAAATCATACACATCACTATTTTTAAAATTTTCAGCCCAATTTAAAAACAAAGCCCAAGTTATCGATAAAGAGGCCCACTTCTATTTAAAATTTTAACCGTTAGATCAAAATCTAATGGCTAATATTGATCAACTTTCTTACTTCTCCACTTCCTAACCCTAACTCCTCTTCCCCCCCTCTAGGGCTGGCAAATGAGCGAGCCGGCTCGTGTGCGACTCGCGTTCGGCTCGATATTCGGCTCGCTCGAGCTCGACTCGAAATTAAATGAGCCGAGCTTGAACAGAAAAAGAAGCTCGAAATTTATTTCAAGCCGAGCTTGAGCATTACTGGGCTCGCTCGAATTAGGCTCGAAAAGCTCGAATATATATATAGTCCGGCTACTATATTATTGATAGTATCAAACGCTAGGGTTATCGAGTTTTCCGCTGTTAGATCTACCATTTTGACCATTTCCACCCGTTAGATCATACTATTCAACCAATTACTCACTCAACCCTAGAAAATCACTATCATCCTAACCGCACATCACTTCATCCAAGAGCCGAAAATCTAATAGCACCAAGTGCTTGGTACTATTATCTAATAGCCTAATTAGGCTACTGTACTCTACTTCACTATTAATAGTATGTAGCCTAATTAGGCTATTAGATAATAGTACCAAGCATTTGGTGCTATTAGATTTTCGACTCTTGGACGAAGAGATGTGCCGTTAGGATGATAGTGGTCCCATAGGGTTGAGTAGGTGGTTGGTTGAATAGTATGATTTAACGGGTGGAAATGATCAAAAGGGTAGATCTAACGGCGAAAAATTCGATAGCACAAAGCGCTAGATACTATTGATAGCATAGCAGCTGGACTCTATATTAATTATATATAATAATATATATTATATATTTTAATCATATGTGTATAGAGTTTAGGTTATTGGGTATATTTGCTGGCCCACAAAATCAAACCAACAAAATTCTACTCTAATTGCTCTCTCCCTCTCTCTTTCACTTGCTCGCAGAGTTGCTTCCCCTAATTTTTTTTAATATTATAATACCGTATTTCATGCATTCATTTTGTATGTTGAACTATTAGACATTTTTTGTATCAAATTTTAGATAATGTTTTATAAAAATTAAACTATAGATTGTATGATGTTAAGAATTTCAAACGGCTCGTTTAGGGCTCGAGCTCGCTCGACTCGAAGTTAGGCTCGCTCGAGCTCGGCTCGAATTAATTTCAAGCCGAGCTTGAGCCTAAATTTAGGCTCGAAATTAATTTCAAGCCAAGTTTGAGCTGAGGTAAGCTCGCTCGAGCTCGGCTCGTTTCCACCCCTACCCCCCTCCCCCCATTTTTTTTTCCACACCTCACATGAGCAGCCACAGCCCACACTCCATGGCCGCCCCATTTTGCGATTTCCTCACTGCGACGCCGCTGATCTCCTCGCAGGCTTGCAGCCTTGCACACAGCCGCCGATCTCTCTCTCTCTCTCCCTCTCTCTGCGCCCGATTCCGAAGACCCCTCGGCTCTCCGGTAGCGGTCTTCCCTCTTCACCGTTCGCACTCCTTTCACGCACTCCGGCAGCGGCGCTTTTCGAGCTAACGAGCCGAAAACGAGCCAGCTCGAATAAATTGCGAGCCGAGCTCGAGCTGGACTTTTCGAGCTCGAGCCGAACACGAGCCGACCTTGAGCACTTTCGAGTCGATCTCGAGCTGGCTCTGGCTCGCTCGAGTTCGGCTCGTTGACAGCCCTAGCACAAAACAATCTAGTATTTGTTTTCCTATTAGTCCCAACATTTGCGGTTAAATTGTTAGTTCATCAATCATGATACTCTATATATGCTCAATAATATGATTAATCAGTTCTGACATCTATCCTATTTACTGTCCATTCTGTACTAATTATTCTTCTCAAAAACAAACCTCAGTAGAGTTACAACTGAGCAAGAGCTAATGACCTTGGAGCTTCAAAAAGAACTCATTTCTCTGACTCATCAGCATCTAGTATCTGGTAAAACTGTATTAGATTTTTCGTACGAATTTGGCTAATCTTACCTATAACTTAGCAAATCAACCACTATCCCCACTCTATTTCTCACCATGCACTGCCTAAGTAACTAATTTGTCCATATCTTCCGCAAGTCAAACATATTAAACAATCAGGGCAGCATTTGAAGCAAGCTGCAAGAGCAAAAGTTATTTACTATTGAGTGAAATACGTTCAATATTTTAAGCATATTAGATTTTCTTTTTTCATAACATATCTAAGTAGATTCATCATTGATAATATATTCATATTAGCGAGAGATAACAATTGCATACTAACTGCGGAAATAAGTTAGAAAGATAAATAACATACAGATGAACAGCAATTAATTACCTTCTTGATGCCTTCTCCGGATCAGGATCAGCAGCAAAACTATTTGCATCTACTTTAACACTAGACTCGCTAATGTTTGAACAAGTTGCCAAATCAGCAGTTAAGTACTGCAGAGGATTACGAGGAACATTTTCCAGAACAGCATTCACCATCGAGCTCTCCGAAGTGGTTAACCGACTCTTCTGCCTAGGCGAATTAGGGCCATAAACACAGCTAGCCTCAATCCCACGCCCAATCTCACCTTCCACCTTAATTTCGGATTGTTCTGAATCCTCATTCGATATCGAATCATCTTCATGAATTGGGAAAATTGGGCTTTGAAAACTAGTCAAAACATCCAACATAACAGCCGAATCGCTCGAAGCTCTCCGAAGAGAGCTTCCCAACGGAATTTTCTCCGGTTCAGTCAAGAGGTCGTCGAACCAACACGGTTGTTCAGTGAGAAATGGAGCTTGAGAGGGTGACCTATACTGTTGCGTGAACAATGTACTGTCTCTATTCGTAGTTCCAGATGGGGAATCCGGAGTTCGGGGAAGTGAACTCCGGTTCGGAAGTGGGAAACGAGGAGGGAGGTTGGCGGGGCGACTCATAGTGAGAAAAATTATAGGGATAGCTTCTCCTCAGCTTATATAAACATATCCTTTCTACATCTTCATCTTGTTCCTGTACCAAAAACCCCAAAACTGTGAAGATAACAACAATGCAAATAATCCGAAGTGCTAGTATTCATTCCAACAAACAGTAATCACCTAAACAAGTTTCAAAACACTGCAAAACATAAAAATGCACACATAAACAGAGAAATCTGAAGCGATATTCCAAGTCATTACTTGAGATGATCTTAAACCCAACAACCCTAAAGCTCAATCAGGGAATAACCCTAGAAATCCCCATTTTATTGCTCTAACACATCAAAATCCAAGCCGAAATCAAGGGCATTACACTAATCTCTCCACTACTGCCCGGAGACATTAATGGCGATCAAAGCAAGCTTTAATCACAACGATCGCATTACTCCCGAGATCGAGAAGAGCACATTGCGCTCCAAAAATTAAAACCCTAGAAACTGGATATCTATAACATCACCAATCGAACAGTAAACTCAATCCAACTCCAAAATAACGAGGAAAAAAGCAGCGAAACAACCTTAACCACATAATCGCACCAAAAATACTTCGAAAACCCCGACCAAAAGCCCTAAAAAAAGAAAAATCAAATTCCCACCAAAAAATGCGAGAAAAAAATAAAAATTAATGCATTGCAGCGAAGATTAAGAACTCGATGGGATCGGATTACAACGAAAGCGATGCGTAAGAGCGCGTAAATGCGAAATTATCTGGGAATAATGTGAATGCAATGGTTTTATTTTGCGAAATTTTTTGGGTGGAGTTAATATTACCTGGGTTGTGTTCTATAATGTGGGAGAGAGAGAGGGGGGAGGAGAGAGAAAGGGTGTTGGGAGTATTTTAAAGGAGGGTGACAATGTATGAAGAACCCCTCAACTATTAATACATTTTGAGAGTTCTCAATTTCTCATTTTTTTTATTTAAGTTTTCATACTAAGTTTTATTAAATTTAATACTTGATTAAATATTAATCATTAATTTGTCTATTTTTATTTGCTACAAAATAATTAAAATTATTAAAATTTAAACAATCACTAATAAGTTTGATAATTTCTCAAATTTTCTTGACTAAAACTACTTAATTTTTTTAAAAAATGGAAGTTAAGTAGTCTCAATAAAAAAACACAGTTGCCGGCGCTATTTCAGAATGTATATAGTGAGGTAGTCTCTAATCTCTATATATTTTTACCTAATTTTTTTTAATTGACACACCCAATTTCTATATTTTTTATTTAAACTTAGTTATCTAAAAATCTTACACCATCAATTAGTCTTACTTTTATTAAAAAGTAATTAAATTATTATATTTGATAAAATTACTAATAAATTCCAGAAAATTCCCAAATTTGCTGACTAAAATTAATTAATTTAAAAAAATTAAAAGTTGAAATGTCTCAATCAAAAAAAGGTAAAGTTCAGGGATCAGGCACAAAATCCATATAGTTGAGGGGTTCTGCATACATTTTCACCTAAAAGGAGGGAAGGTTATAAGCGTGGGGATGGGTCTCCGTACAAGAAAAGCCAACTGGCATGTGCATACACTTGATACTTGGTTATAGTGGCCGTATAATACGGATTATTATATCTACGTATTAAAATACGCCACTACACCATTTATCCCCACATTTTTTTTCAATTTATTATTGGTTGATAAATAACTAAATAAGACCTGTTAATCATGAAACCAATTAAGTAAGGTTTAAGAATTGGTTCATTTTGGGCCCAAGCCCAATCCCTAATCTATCAAATAAAGAGGGCCCGACTTCGTCGAAAACGGCTCGGCCTTGGCCTAGGCTTATTTTGGGCTCTTTTAGGGCACGATGACACAAATCGGAGTTCTCAGGCCGGAAAACCCGACCCGACCTGTTAGAGGAACGGCAGAGCGGCTAGAAACTGGGCGTGTGTTTGGTTCGAAGTCGGAATCAGTATCGAAATCGGAATGAGAATAAGCCGGAAACGAAATCGGAATGATTCATTATCTCATTCTGTTTGGTTCGCCACCTAAATCGGAATTGGAATGAACCATTTCTATTGTCGGTGTTTGGTTTAGATAGATATCAGAAATGTAATCAAATTAATATACCAATTTTATCTTTATAATATATTAGTTTAAATTCAAACTGAAAATTAAATATTAAAAATTTATGTCAAAATTTACAAAATATATTTTTTTAAAAAAATTAAAATTTGAAATTGAACGGATAATTCAAAATATAAAACTAAATTTTGATTTATTCAAATTCAAACTTAAAATTATAATTTTTTTGATTTCAATTTGAATCTATAAATTTAATTTAAATTTTAAATAAAATTTGAAAAAAAAATTAGATTCTAAATTAAATTTAAATTTAAATTCAAATTTATAAATTAGATTCCAAATGCTTGATTGAATTTTAATTTTTAAATTAAGTTCAAATTAAAATTAAAATTTATAAATATAATTTTTAAACTTAAACTTATGTTTTAATTAAAAATTAAGCTTAAAAAAGTTAAATTTAATCCGAACAAATTTGTTCCGCCCGGATTCAATTTCCAATCCGGCCGGACTGGAAAGGGGGTAATCGGGGGGATTCCATTCACCCGGAAATCAGAATCGGAATGAGAATCCTGCATACCAAATACCGACAAATGGATTCGTCCATTCCGATTCCGATTCCAAGGTGAAAAAGAGGCGAACCAAACACGCCCTGGGAGGCGTGAACTAAACTCTGATATATCGGGTCTCTTTATTTTGCCGAAGATGAAGTTTAGTTTGAGGTAGATTTTTGGCTGAACTAGAGTTCAGATGGAATTTATTTATTTTTCACTGTTTATTTGTATAGTTATGAAACTGAAATTCTCCCAATTATGTTATCTGTTAGACTGGAAGTGAATAATTTAAAAGCAGAAGGTGTGAGAGAGAGTTAATATTTTATTTATTCTTCTTATTTTTTTTTTGTAATTGACTTCGGTTTGGAATGGCCGAAGTCGATTACGCTATTTCGAAAATTTCGAGTTTTGACGGAAGGTGAAATTTGAACAAGCCAAACAATGGAAGTAAACATTTACGACCGAAATCACTTCATACTTCTTGACATTTTGGTGAAATAAACATATTCCTAATTTAGCATTAAAAGACCCTAATTGATAGAACCATCCTTTACATCATATGCAAGTCGAATAATTACTTTACAAGCATATAAAATATTATAGACATAGTATTATTGGGTTACCGACCGTCCCTAGCGCAAGTGGTAGGGGCTTGGTGGTTGGTATCCGAGGTCTCAAGTTCGAAGCCTAATTGCTTCACATTTCCAGCTAAAAAAAGTATTATTAGGTTAAGAAATTAGAAAAAAGATGTCACAAAAATTTGCCAACATATTTTCAAAGACGCTTTATACAAATTATTTATTATATATTTGGTGAAAATTTTGAAGCTTATGGTATGGTTCACAAAAGTTACTTGTGGCTACAAAGAAATATTATCTTTAACTTGTGGTGTGAGAAAAATGAAATTTGTTTGATTCATGCGCGAGAAAAATTAGCCAATTTGAATGGAGTTTTCTCCTGATTATTCAAAAGAAAGCGACACATGATTTTGAAGCACTTTTTTTGTCTTTTGCGATGCTCCCAATGCACGAAATTCAAAGCACCAGAGGGTATTCAGGAACATGAAGGAAAATGCCAGTTGCTTCCAGAATCATAAGTGGTGGAAATTGCTAATCCTGTAACCGGAAAACAAAAAAAAACAAAAAAAAAAAAAAAAATATTTCAAAATAATTATCTCTTATATTTTACTATTGTAATAGAGTAGGAGATTCTAAGTTAAAATTCCGTCTAGCTCTCAATTTTATTTAATTTTTTTTAGTTTAATTCAAGCTCACATAAAGACATTTAATCTTCTTCCATTTAATTAAAGTTCACATTGGGTTTTGAGCTCAGACATGGCCTATCCAAAATCTTAAGTTCAAATATAAAAATGAGTGTTAATTTTTCTCATTTCGTATTTTCTTACCTATCTAAAAATTGTAAGTTCAGATTGAATATTTAAATATAAATATTAAAAATATTATTTTTTTTATAACTATTTTGTTTGGAGAGATAGAAAAAGAAACTAGATTAGTTGCTATCACGGGTCATGCTCAAGTCATCTGAATCGTACACTTCATAAGGTTTTTTCTTCTTTTTAGTCAAAAATATTGTCTACTATTTGACAAATAAAAATAATGATCGATTCGAACCACATCATAGCTTTTTAAAAATTTATTCTTTGTATGTGAAAAAATAACATGCAAAAAATGATAAGAGGATGTACAATAAACTATCTCTATGATTCTGAAATAATCATCTATATATTCTCCAAATTAAGTTGCTTAAGTATATTATGCAAGCAATTCTTGGAAAAAAGTTAGTACAACATTTCTTCAAGGGATATATAAATGTTAAATCTTGGAAACTCTGGAGTTTTCGTGCACACTAAAGTCCATTATTTAAGATGTTATAAAATGACTAAATAAACAACATATGTAGACCACTAGTATTTCATTAATAATGGTGCTAAGTTACAAGATGCATATACTTTAATAAACAGGAAAAAAAAGCATCTATAATGTTTATTTTGATTGAAAGTGATACTCAATTAAGGGCGTGTTTGGTTCGTCTCTTTTTCACCCAGGAATCGAAATCGGAATGGATGATTCCGTTTATGGGTGTTTGGTACGCGGGAGTACCATTCCGATTCCGATTTCGAAGTGGAATGGGAATCCCCTAATCAACTCTTTTTCCAATCCGACCTAGGAGGCCAGATTGAAAGTTGAATCCGGGTGGAATGGATGTTTGTTTGGATTAAATTTAATTTTTAACCTTATTTTTTAATTAAAATATAATTTTAAATTTTAAATTTAAAAATTAAAAATTAAATTTTAAATTGAACTTGAATTAAAAATTAAAATTCAATCAATCATTTCGAATCTAATTTATGAATTTGAATTTAAATTTAAATTTTATTTAAATTTTATTAAATTTTATGGATTCAAAATGAAATTTAAATTGTAATTTTAAGTTTGAATTTGAATAAATCAAAATTTAGTTTTATATTTTGAATTATCCACTCAATTTCAAATTTTAATTTTTTTAAAAAAATATATTTAAAATTTTGACATTATTTCAAAATTTTAACGTAACTTTTTAATATTTAATTTTCAGTCTGAATTTAAATTATAAAATTCTATATTTTGAGTTGCGAACTTAATTTTAAATCATCTTGTCAATACAGTAAAATTGTCTTAGTTTTCATTAATAATTTTATAAGTTGCTCATTTATATTTTAAATAAAGTATTCAAAATGATTAAAAGTAATTAAAATATATTATAAGAATAAAATTAATATATTAATTTGATTCCGTTTTTGATATATATCTACCTAAACCAAACACCAATAATATGAATAGTTCATTCCGATTTCGATTCAGGTGGCGAGCCGAACAGAATAAGTTAATCAATCATTCTGATTTCGATTCCAGCTTATTCCCATTCCAATTTCGATTCTGATTTCGACTTCGAACCAAACACACCCTAAGAGTATTGTTCTAACAAATACATATCGTGCCTTCAATTTTGAACATATTTTTATTATTGATTCAAAATAAAAAGTAATGCTTAGTAATTCCTTTTTGTTAAAGAACACATTAGTTTATTAGATCTGATTAAATTCAGTAAATAGTAACCAAATTTACTAAATAACACATTAGTTTTTTTTTCAATTTTTTTTTCAAATGCATAAAAAATTTTAAAAATAAAATAAAATAACAAAAGAGCACTCAATCGTAGCCAATAGTGGCACGCTAAACCCCCACCGTTCGTTAGATAACTACAGTAGAATATTCTACACTCGAACCTTATATTACCGCAGCCAATAAAAAGTCTCCACGTTGCTAAAAAGAGCACGTGATCTCCACCCCTCGACTCTGCCACGTCAGCACGGTCGGCCCCACGAGATCCCCTCGGGCTCTGCCACGTCAGCATAACTGGGCCCACGGGATCTTCGAGGACCAACGAGGCCTCTCAGGAAGTAACCCATTAAAGAAACACTTTTCAATGGACCAGGTCCACCACGTCATTAACATCATTTTTTTAAAAAAAATTTAGAGGCTCTAAATAGCATAATATGAATCTAAAAATTTTACAAGTTATTTAAATTAGTTATTAAATAATCATAAGAATAGATGGTATTAATATATCATTACTGTTGCTTATAATTCTTTCGTAACAATATATTAGGCTACACTGAAATACTCTTCTCAACGTATTGTTATTAATTTTTTGGATCGACGCCTCTTCAGCTTTCGATTTTGTGAAATTGAGTTGTATCTACTTAATTTAGTTAAAAATTATTCAAATTCTATTTTACTAAAAAATAATTAAAATTGTTATGTTTAAGTTTTTAACTAAAATTATTTAATTTGAAAAAAATATGAAAATGGAGGGGGTCTGTAATAAGAAAAGTTTAGAGTTGAGAAGGCCATTTCAAAATGGCCTGTTGTTGAGGGGGCTCTTTATAAGCTTTTAACTTATTTATAAACATACTATTAAATTAATATTATTTTTTTATAATTTTAATTTACATTTTTAAAAAAATTTATAATTATATGAAGGACACCGGTCTATGGTGCACCATGGTCCAGCAATAATTTGTTCCGTTGTTTCCTCACCTTTTGCCCTTTTTCTCTCTTTCATCGTCGAGCGTTTTCTTTGTCACTCTCTCTCTGTCTCTCGAGCTCCTCAAGATAACATCCTGAAGAAAGAGGAGGGAGACCAAAGGGGACGGCGAAGTCCCCACCCAAAACCCTAACCCTAGATCTCGCATTCGCGGTCGCCATGAACAACCTCGGCACGGACACGGCGGAGAAGGCGCTCTCCTTCCTCTCCAAGGGGTGGCGCGAGGTGCGCGACTCCGCCGACGCCGACCTCCGCCTCATGCGCGCCCGGGCGAGCTCCTTCAAGTCCCGCGCCGATCGCGAGCTCGAGAACCTCCTCCACTCCGCCTCCGCTCTCTCCGCCCCGCCGCGGCTGCTCGCGGCGGCGGCGGCACCGTCGTCGTCTTCCTCGGCGGCGACGGGGTCGTCCTCGATCGCGGAGCTCGAGATCGTGAAGCGGATCCGGCCCAAGCTCTCGGAGATCCGGCGCGTGTACTCGTCGCCGGAGTTTAGCCGGAAGGTTCTGGAGAGGTGGAACCCTAAGGCCTCGATCCGGATCGATCTCTCGGCCATCAGGAACGCTATCGTGGCGGAGGTGGATGAGTTTAGTGGAGTAATCGATCTCGTAAGGGAGGCGCGAGATCGGAAGAGGAGGAGGAGGATGGTGCTGTGGAAGGGGGAGGAGGGTGAGGAGTGGGATCTGATTCGGAAGCTGAAGACGGGGTTGAAGGAGTTCGAGCGGAAAAGCCAATCGAGTGAGATTTTGGGGAATTTAAAGAGCAACGAGTTCATGAACAAAGTGAAATTAAGCTTGGTAATTTCGCCCTATCTCCTTACTCTGTTTGCTTTCATGATCATTAATTAGGGTTTTGGTAGCTAAAATTACTGATTAGGTAGAGTATTTTACTCATTTTGCACATATAAGTTGGGGGTTTTGTTCCTCTTACCTTATACACTAGAAATTTGCACCTTTGAGGTTTGTAATTGAGTGTTTGAAGGAGGCTTCGGGTAGTCTCTGTTCACTGTAGTTATTCATGAATGCAACACTGGCCTAATGAGTAAATATGGCGATTACTTGTCTGCTTAATTGTGAATTATTCTGGATATCATCCATAGCTTAGATAAATATTTATATGGTTTCTCATGTTAAGTAGCCTCAGGATGCAGAAGTAGCCTGTTTATGATTGCTGTATTATTATCTGTGTTACATGTCTTGTCTCTCAGTTACATATCCAAGCTTTGGATATTATAATTGAGATAGGAGTTGTACTTATCCAGCGTTGCACTTTTTCTTTGATTGCAGAGATCAATCTATAAGAAGCCTCAAGAATCCAAGGTTTGTGATAAACTTATCTGGAGCTTTTCTTTTTCATTATTTTTATACTATATTGATCTTCCCAGTCTATGCAATAATGTACTAGTCGCAAGAGAAAGCAGACACTAGGTTTTTTGCTCCACTAATTTGTCTTGATGAATCAGACTTCTTTCCGGAACAGTACCTCCTACAATGACTAAAGAGCGTTTAGTAACATAAAAAGAAATTAATGTGTTTAGTTTTGTCTGCTTTTGATTTTTACATCAGTTCTCGTGTCGATAGAAAGATCTTTACAAGAAAAGAGAATTTAAAGTGAACTGGATTTTGATATTATCATAACTATTCTAGGTTTGCTAGCTAAATTATAATTTTTATATCATGGTGCTTCCTGATATTTTAGTATTGATGATATCTATTGTGACAACCAATGCTATCGATCTATCATTTTCATGACAAATTAGGAAAAGCTTGTAGTTAGTAGTTGCTATTGATCTTATTGCAGTACCTTGTTGTACTGCTTAATATTGAGTTTTAGTTTTATGGATTTTCTAACATATTCTTGTGATCTTATGCAGGAAGTGCCTCCATTGGATATACCTGAACTTTTGGCTTATTTTGTTAAGCAATCTGGGCCACTGTTTGATCAACTTGGTATAAGACGAGGTATGAAAACAAAACCCTATTCCTCAGTAAGGTCATATTTTTTCACTACACTTGTATGACAAGTTGGATTTCATTTTTGTCTCTTGAAACTATTTTATATATTCTTCAGTAACTTGTTCAGCAATGTCAGCTTATGACTAGCTGAGCATGAGAATCCATGTTTTTCTTCTAATTCTATTTCTTACTACATGATCATAAAAAATGGGAAAATTATCTTTTTCGCCCATAGCATTTCCTTTTGGCAGATAGATTTTGGGTTTTGTCATGCTTTGGTAAACCACAGCAGTATTATTAGCTAAACCATACATTTTCTTTCTTGTCTCAACCTGATGATAACACGGTGCTTTTTCCCTGTGTTTATATCTTATGTAGATTTCTGCGACAAAGTAGTGGAAGCCTTGTGCAATAGGCACAAAGACCAGATAGTGTGCAATTCTATTTCTGCAAGTGAATTATCCTTAGTTGGAAATGAGAACATTGCCGATGAGCTCGATTTAAGAATAGCCAGTGTGCTCCAAAGCACAGGGCATCACTATGAAGGTGGCTTCTGGGATAACTCATCAAAACATGAGAGATCAGACAAGAAACGACATGTTGCAATCGTAACAACAGCAAGTCTTCCGTGGATGACCGGAACTGCTGTAAACCCATTGTTTCGTGCTGCATATTTGGCTAAAACCACCCAGCAAGATGTGACCTTGGTGGTACCTTGGCTTTCCAAGTCTGACCAGGAGCTGGTTTACCCTAACAATATAACTTTTAGTTCTCCAGAAGAACAGGAAGCTTATATACGGAACTGGCTGGAGGAAAGAGTGGAATTTAAGGCGGATTTCAAGATCTCTTTTTATCCTGGAAAGGTAGTATCTCAGTGCAATATCTAATGTTGTATTTTGATACACAAGACATTTACACATTACTCCTGGACAATTATCTAGTTATATAATGTATCTTTTCAAATTTTTGATTTTCAAGTGTGCCTCCAAAAAACATTAAAAATTACCCTATCAAACAAGCTTTATACAGTAGAAAACCAGCTTTCTCCCATGAATTCAATGAGTCCCTAACTTAACATTGAGGATAATTTTGTAAGAAACGGCAGTTCGAGGGGTATATATGAAAATTGAGATTTACAGTGGTGCATATGTAGATAGATGATTTGTAGGGGGATATATTTGTGAAATCACATTCAATATTTTTCCTTTACATGTAACATTGACATTGCATATTATATCTGATAAACAGTTTGCAAAAGAAAGGCGAAGCATTATTCCTGCTGGGGATACTTCACAATTTATTCCCTCAAATGAAGCTGATATTGCTGTACTGGAAGAACCTGAGCACCTAAACTGGTATCATCATGGAAAGCGTTGGACTGACAAATTCAATCATGTTATTGGTGTTGTCCACACAAATTACTTGGAGTATATTAGGAGGGAGAAAAACGGGGCCATTCAAGCTTTTCTTGTTAAGCATATTAATAACCTGGTCACCAGAGCACATTGTCACAAGGTACCATTTTAATTATCCTTTGTTGTTTCTAGTTAATGTGCGATTTATCTCGTGCCTTTAGTTGCAGTGGTTTTTTCATTGTTTGTGATAGATCTTGTGCACGTATTCTAGGCTAAAGTGTAGCCTGCATCTGGTCACCACGTGAACTTGTGCGCTGCCTAATGATTCCGATTAGAGGCATAAAAAATCCCTATTTGATTCAAAATGCCATAATTACAAAGGTGGACATATTAGGAGGGATGAAATGAGAATACAGAGGCCAAATTATGCACAAAACTACTTAGCATTTGTTTTACATGTTAAATTTCATTTAAATTAATTTAAAACAGAGGATGCGACTCGGGGAGCTACACATGAAACTCCTCTGCACTCCAAAACTACTGTGGCTTAGTGGGCAGTGCTCGACTGACACGGCACTCCTGGTGCAGACAATATCTTGCCCTTTTCTAGGGCATTAAGTAGTGAAAGATCTAATATAACTCCCTTTAACCCATCAAACTATGGCCATCATTGCAGGTCTTGCGTCTTTCTGCAGCTACTCAAGATCTACCAAAGTCCGTTATTTGCAATGTCCATGGTGTAAACCCAAAATTCCTTAAAATTGGCGAGAAAATAGCAGCTGAAAGGGAGCGAGGGCAGCAGGCGTTTCCCAAGGGGGCATATTTTCTCGGGAAGATGGTGTGGGCAAAAGGTTACAGGGAGTTGATTGATTTGTTGCAAAGACACAAGATTGACTTGGAAGGGTTCAAGATCGACTTATATGGAAACGGTGAAGATTCACATGAAGTCCAATCCGCCGCCAAGAAGTTGGACTTAAATGTTAATTTTCTGAAGGGAAGAGATCATGCTGATGATTCTCTTCACGGGTAAGGAATCAATATGACATGGGAAATCAAATAGGTTAAAACCATTAGAACTCACTGAAAGTTTGATTTGGTGCGAAAGAAAAAAAATACATTTGGTTGATAAAATTTGATTTGGTAAAAAAGAAAAAAGAAAAAAAAAAGAAACTCTCAACTCACCATGACATCAAGTAGTTGTTGAGTTTTTGTACCAAACCAAACTATTTGGGCCAAATTGGAAGAGGACAAAAAGTTGGTGGGGTGTTGAATTGAAACCAGAAAATCTAAGTGAAGTTTTATGATTTGACCAAAATCAGAACATACCACATTTCCTTTTTCTTCAAAAATTATGATTACGATTACTTACTCCTTTACTGCATTTCAGGTATAAGGTTTTCGTCAACCCAAGTGTCAGTGATGTTCTATGCACCGCGACAGCCGAGGCCCTCGCTATGGGCAAATTCGTCATCTGCGCCGACCACCCATCGAACGACTTCTTCAAATCTTTCCCAAACTGCTTAACCTACAAAACATCAAAAGACTTTGTCGCGAGAGTGAAAGAGGCCATGGCCCGTGAGCCCCAACCCCTCACCCCCGAGCAGAGACACACCTTATCGTGGGAGGCCGCGACCCAGAGATTCGTGCAGTATTCAGAGCTCGACAAGATTTTAAACAACAATGGAAAACAAATGAACAACGTAAAAAGATCGATTCCGATGCCGACTTTGTCGGAGGTTGTGGATGGGGGACTAGCATTTGCGCATTACTGTTTCACCGGTAATGAGATATTAAGGTTGGCTACGGGGGCAATACCCGGCACGCGCGATTACGATAAGCAGCACTCTACGGATTTGCATCTATTGCCTCCTCAGGTACAGAATCCTATATATGGCTGGTAAGTAGATAAACTTATGTGTATATATATATTTTGTAGCGTGTAAGTAGTATTCATTAGTGATGCGGAAGTGATTGTGACTGTTCCATGTAAATTTGGTGGTTCTTGTTAATCTAGCCAATTAAATGTAATGTAAATTTTAGCAAACTTTCTTCTTTTTTTTTCTTTTTTTTTCTCACTCCTTTTTCTACTTCTCAAGCTATACATACGCAGTTGTGGTGTAAGTTATCTGTCTCAAATGTTTACCGAGTCGCGGTCTTACTGGTACTCGGGGGCGAGAGTAACGGACGCTTATCGTCGCGCTTCATCAAATGTACCTACCTCTTATCAAGAGAACCACTGCATCAGTTCTACGTGCCGTTTATTTTCGTTAGGCATTTTGTTGAACATTGAACTCTCTCCGTCTAAGCCGCAAAAGTGTATTCTCACTCACTGGGGCCATTATCAAACACCTTGGAAGCAAAACAATGAACTGTATAAGGTACTACATTACCAAGCAACGCTTCGCTATCCCATGATGCCTAATTGTGTTATTATTATTTTTGTTGTTCTTTTAGGGGAAAAAAAGAAAACATGGTAATATGAAACATGACGTTAAAAAAAGTGAAAAAAAAAAAAAAATTGTTGGGGAAGGGTCTGAGAACGCTCCTCTACTGCCGTTGATTCTACCTCTTGAATCAATCCAGACCGTCAATCACGCTCAATGAATTTATTGGCCATCCCCCAGACAACGCAATAGTAGTAGACCACCCCGTTGGCTGCTGTAACTCGCTGTATTTTCGCTTATATATTTTAATTAATTTTTGTAATCAAATAACGATGTGGGACTAAAAGGGAATTGCGTTAGCTGTTAATGGCCCATATGCAGGTCTCGAACCTGCGACCTTCGCGTTATTAGCACGACGCTCTAACCAACTGAGCTAATAGGCCAATTTATTAAATTATAAAACTTATTATAATATATTATTATTTAGAATAGAGAATGAAAATAGATAGTTATAGTCATTAAAAGAACAAAATTATTATTTATAAAGTTGGTGTATCGACTTTCATAGTTTTCATATAATAAACTTGTATAGCCTAATAGCACCGACATCTTTTCTAATAATAATTCATTCCATTCTACAATTACTGTATCAAAAAAGGCAAAAAAAATAAAGGAAAAAATATTATTTTAGTTAAGGAGAATAATCTCCATGCAAATGTTTGGCATTTGGCTTTTATGAAATTGAACTAAGATTAGCCTTCGAAAGAATCATTTTTTTTTAAAAAAAAGTAATTGTATTTTGGCTTAAACAACTGACCAAAGGGCCTTAATTAATAGATATGAATTCTAAGGTGGTATTAATGTTCATAAACTATGATTATTAATTTATCAACAGAGCAGGTGCGCAGTGCGCTGAACCAAAATAGTATTGATATGACAGCTTGATCATATTCGGTACATTTGTTCCAATAATAACAATTTTGAGCTATTAATATCACCATCTCAATTTAAATTGATTAACTTGTGGTACCTGTAGATCCTTAATTTCTTTTTCTTTTTTTTTCCTTTTACCTACGTACTTGAGTCGTTAATTAGTTTCCAAAAGCTTAAATTGCTAAAATGTTGGTTTTATTTATTTGTTGCATCAAATAGAATTTACTCATTAATATTTGAATTTACTCAGTAATATTTTCAAGATAATTGTCATTAAACTGGTGTTTTAAGGTGCATATATAATTTCCCCTTGAGAGTTAATCATCATACAATAAAATATATCATCACACAAATTATATCATAGATGTGACAACACCACTTAAGAATTTATAACTATTAAATGACTTAATCTCTCTTGATGCAATTTTCTAAAAAAAATTTTCCCCCCTTCATTTTAAATATAAAAATGTACAATCTATAGTTATCCAGCTAGCTACATGTTGTGACTTTTTTAATCATAAACTAGGACATTGTGAAGTGTCTCCTCTAAAACTAATTTGTCATCTAAAAATTTATATATATATATATACTATCGATAGTACCAAGCACTTGGTGCTATTGAGTTTTCGGTCGTTGGATGAAAGAATATCGAACTCTATATATATATATATATATATAGAGCTAGTCTCCTATACTATCTATAGTACCGGAGCTCCGGTACTATAGTCGCTTTTTCGATCTTAGGGTATTCAAATCAACGATCCACACCGTTGAAACTGATCTAGGATATTTGAAGTTCTTAGGAATAAAATTTTATAATTTTTCGACGTAGTTTACTTTATGATCAAACCGTTTCAAAATTGTCAAATTTCAATGGTTATTATTGCGAGTTTGTAGTTTAACGGTGGAGAAGAATCTAAATTTATTCAAATTTTGATAGAAAATACTTTAAACTATATAGATGAAGGTCAACATCCTTGATCTTGAATTCGAAAACTCCTATACTCACATTTTAAGGATTATTCAATTTTCACCGTTCATTTTGACATAATTTATTTACTAAGTAAACGATATCGAAAAAAACTAAAATTTTATTTCTAAGAACTTCACATACCCTAGATCAGTTTCAACGGTATGGATCGTTGATTTGAACATCCTAAGATCGAAAAAGTAACTATAGTACCGGAGCCCCGGTACTATAGATAGTATAGTAGCCTAATTCTATATATATATATATATATATATATATAAAGATATAAATAGCTTGTATATTTTAATTTGTGCGTGTATGTGTGGGCATGCAAAAAGAAAAAAAAAGGAAAAGAAAAGGAAAAGGCCAATAAAGGTACAACCTAGCGTTTGGCACTCTATATTCTCAGAGCTATTTTGTGTTTTCATGCAAAGTCAATATAGTTACAGTATATATACATTGATATATGACATCTCAAATCTATAAAGGAAGGTTCAGTAAAAAAAAAAAAGAAAAAAAAAGAAAAAAAGTTATGTACATTAACGATGGTTTTCGAATTTGTCAACGAGAGTACTGCTATATATACCTAATGATGCTTTTAAATTTTTTTATAAATTTATTTTAAGAGATTTATTTTTTATTATTGTTGATTCGTTAAAAGTCTTAATTGAATTATTGGTATAATTAGTCTCAGTGTAAAAACTGTATCTTTTTATTTTAATAAAACGATCGTTTATATAGTAGCTGAGCTAAATTGCTGTCACGACTTTTAAAGCTGGCACCATATTATAAATAAATTAATTATATATTTTTTTATTTCTACATTTATTATTAAAAAAAAGTTGGCTCCATATACTATAGGTGAAATATTATTTATTTATTAGATAGGCGTGCAAACATTATTGGCCTAATCGAGTTGTGGCCTTTTCCCAAACTACTAGAACCTTTACATAAGGGACAATTTTATTTTTATTTTTATTTCATTTTTATTTGTTTTACCTTTTCCTTTTTACACTGACAAAAAGCTGTTCCTAGAAAGTACAATATTCTTCTTGTGGTAATATAATACTATTTAAAAAATTACACTGTTGATCATCAGTGATTAAACTTTTAATTTTTTTGTAATTATTTTATCCAAATATATGTATATATACTTTTTAATTGGGGCATTAGGAATTCAAAACTATATTTTGATTTCTCAAACGAAAGAACTTTGTTATAATTAAATCAGCTGTCACATTATTAGTTATGACTGTTCAATTTATTTTATTTTTTTTAAGAAATGAACTGAATTAGAAATATAAAATAACTGGGTATCGAACTTGGGATCTTAAGTACTGTTGGATATGACTCGAAATTGATAATCGAATTCAGTTTCGGACTTCGACTCGCCGACGGCTTCGCGGTGCGACCAAATTGAAAATTAAACTGTGGAGGAAAATGAAACCCGTTAAGAAGTTTTTTTCTTTTTCGTTTTGCCCTAAAGGCGACAGAAGGTTGTACGAACATTGTATTTCCTTTTCTCGATAGTGAAGCTCTTCCTTCCTCGCCCGTAATTTTTTTCTGCAAAAAATTTTTCACGTAAATCTGTGTTATTTATTTTTCTGCTTGTGGTTTGTGTATTTCGTGTTCGTCGTTTTCGTTTCTGTTTGTGCGCTCGTCGTAACAAGTACGAACCATCAAACTCTCAGTCAATTGTGTTAGATACTGATCGTTATAATACTCGCAAATTAATTAAGTAAAAGCTGTGTTAATTAAAATTCTGATCACTCTCACGCTCAGGGCTTAATTAGGTACTATCACGTAAAACCTACTTGCACTGAAAAAGAAAAAGGCAAAAAAAGAAAAAAAAAAGCCTATTTGCACATACGTATAATGGTATAATAATACAATAATATTTAAGATGATCGATCGTTTCGATCCACTCTCAAATATATATAAAAAAAAAACACCAAGAAAAACAATCTCTTCATGTAGATCAAAATAAATTACTCGCGACACTCGACAACGTTCCCTTTCTCAACCTCATGATCAAACGTGATCGTCGACGAAAGCGTCGACGACGGCGAATCCGAATCCGAACCCGAACCCGAAATCAATTCCGAAACCGAGATAGCAGAAGCAGAAGGGGAGGCCAAGCTCACGAGGAGATCCACGAACGCCCCCACAATGAAACCATGCGTTTTTTGACCGTTGACTTTTAAATACCACGTGAGCAGTTCCTCGAGCCCCTCCCAGTCGCTAACCGCATGCGCCACCACCATCTCCTCCATGGACGCACGGAAATCTCTATACGGGTCCGTCGACTCCACGGTCAACGCCACGCTCTCCTCGAACGGCGCGTCCGCCGGGTCAGCGTTGACTCCCCCCTCATCCTCCTCCATCTCATCCCCCTCCCTCTTCTCCATGCTATTATCTAGTACATCGTTGTTGTTCTCGTTGTTGTTGTTGTTGTTGTTGTTGTTGTTGTTGTTGTTGTGGTTGTTGCGACGTGCGTGCACGATGGACCGGGTCGTGGCGCCCGGTTCGAAGAAGAGACGGTCGGACCGGACCCGGACCGGGACGGGGACCGGTGCTTCGCGGGTCGAGCCGGGGAGTAGGCTCTTGGTGTCGTCGGAGGCGGTGGAGTAGGCGGAGTTGTCGTAGACCGAGTTTACGGTACTCTTGTAGACGGAGGAGGCGGCGGCGTGAGCGCGGAAGGAGTTGGTTTTTGGGTGCTTGCATGAAGAAGGCCATGGCCATGAAGAAGGGGGAGGAGGGTAGCAAAAGTAGTATTTGTTGTAGGAGGAGGAGTAAGAAGAAGAAGATGATGATGATGATGATGATGAGGAGGAGGAGGAGGAGGAGGAGGAGGAGGAAGAGGAGGAGGGTCTTGGGTTGTCTCTTAGCTTGAAGAGGAGGGAGCTCAAGCCCTTCTTGCCCATTAAAAATGGCTTCTTCTGCTTCTGCTTCTGCTTCTGTTTCTGTTTCTTCTGCTTCTGCTTCCGCTTTTAGTTTTGGATTAGCTTGTGAAGGAGAAAAGGAGGAAGTGGTGGAAGTGGAGGAGGAGAGAGAGGGAATGGAGAAATGGAGGGAGAGAGAGAGAGAGAGAGAGAGAGAGAGAGAGAGAGAGAGAGAGAGAGAGAGAGAGAGAGAGAGAGAGAGAGAGATTAGGTTAGTGTTGTTTTGATGGGGGGTGTTGTATTTATAAAGGAAGAGGATATATAATGGAGGGTAGGGAATAGCTAGTGAGAAAGAGAGAGAGAAGGGGAGTATGGAAAGAGTGGGAGAAATTTTTGCATGGACCAGGTTCACCATGTCGTCGGTTGCCCGGATAAATCCTCATTTGCATCAATATTATGTTCTACTATATATTTTCATATGTTAAAGAAAATAAATTTTAAATATGAAAATCCTATAAATTCGTTAAGTGATGGCGATTAATAGGACGAAGCACTACAAAAAAAATATGTTTAATTATGCCAATAAAAGTATATGACAATACGATCGAACATGACACACAATTACGAGAAATTCAAAGCCGATATGACAACAATTGATATATATATGTTTGAGTATTTAAGGTCGCATTACAAATAACTAAACGATCTATAAATTGATATATGGCTAAACACAACTTTAAGATACCAGTTATGAGATCCATATATGTTTGATGTGGTGGACCATGTCCACACAGTTATAATTCTCATTGAAGCATTAAACAAAGTGATATAAAGAATCTAATTTCTCACTTAATAAACCCCTATTGAATGTTGTGTGCAAATGTAGAGGAGTTTGATGCACTGTCCCCTTTCCTTGTGTTTGTTTGGAAAAGTCTCATGTGTTTGGTGGGAAGTGGAATGATGGGGAATTGATCAATCTTATCATGTTCAGGCTCTCCACCACTTTGGTTTTCATTTTACTTTTTTTATAAGGGGATTGCAAATATTTAATTAAGTCATCTTTTATTTAAACATACTACATAAAAAAAAAAAACAAATCATTTTGCTTTGCAAGTTACTACTAGCATTTGGCATGTGTATTTCACCTGACACATAAAAACAGCAGCAAAATGTGGGACGGCTTTAACTGCATACAAGAACAAAATTCAAAAAATATATATATATATATATGTATATAGTTGAGATGGGTTGCTTTCAGAAGTACGAAAAAATAATATCGAAACATAGCAAAATTTCATTATTTTCTAAATATTTTAAATCTAGTTTAATAAATCATCAATTAAAAGTTTGTAAACAACTTGCTTAATTCTAAAAGCACTGTTGCTCGTATACATAGGACAACAATCTATTCCCAAGGAGATGTCACCAATCTTAGTAAGTCTTAATATATACTAGTTTATTAATTAATCATCAGCATTGCTTTAAGATTCGAGTTTGTCGCTTTGTGTAACTAGCTAAATACTATCTTATGGGAGTATATCTATGTAGCAAGTACTAGCTAGTGTGGCTTTTTCGATGCAACGAAGCAAAAGAGAATCCAAGGGAGCATGATATTCATTTCTTATGATACACTGTCTCTTGTTAGGTATTTCCTGTTCCTGTGGACAAGAAAGGTTTAATCTATAGCTAACTGGGTATGCTATTATACTATCAATAGTATCAAGCGTTTTGTACTATCGAGTTTTCGGCCGTTGGATAAAAGGATGTGCGGTTAGGATGATAATGGTCCTCTAGGGTTGAGTGGGTGGTTGGTTGAATAGTATAATCTAACGGGTAGAAATGATCAAAAAATAAATCTAACGGCAGAAAATTCGATAGTATCAAAATCTTGGTACTATCGATAGTATAGTAGCCGAACTCTCTCTCTCTCTCTCTCTCTCTCTCTCTCTCTCTCTATATATATATATATATATATATATATATATATATATATATATATATATATATATATATATATATATATATATATATATATATAGTTGAGCTAGAATACTTCTAAGAGTATCAAGGAGGTGGTGCTTGTGGGTTTATAGCCTTTGGATTGAGATTTGGAGGGTTGGGATGATGGTGGTAGGTGGTGGTAGGTGGTGGTAGGTGGAATAGTGTTTGATCTAAAGGCTATTAGTAATTAAAAAGTAGATCCAATGGCTAAAAATATGGAAGCACCAAGGGGTTGGTGCTTCCAAAAGTATTCTAGCTCAACTCTATATATATATATATATATATATTTTACTAATTAATCCTTTGTGCTCTAGTGGGTCTCCTATGGAGCTACATATATTTTTGGCTTTTATCAGTGCTTTTATAGTAGTACTACACTAGAGAGATTTGACTGCAAACTAATATCATTTTCTTTCTTCAATATAGCTTCCATTATTGCATCATTTCGGAGAAAGACCAGTGCTTTTACATTGGAGCTTCTACTTTTTAGTTTTAACTGTTTATTTTATAAACAAATTTTGGATATTTTTTGTATGTTCTCTACTAGTGTCAAACATGTGACATATAGAAAGATCATGAGGCCAAGGACAATAATTTTGATATTTTCTCACTATTCTTCTCTTAGGGACAATACCATTATCGAATTAGGGCATAGAATCATGATTCTTTTAATTATGTGTGTGTATATATCTATATATATATATATATATATATATATGCTACAATAATCTCTTGGCACCTACACATTGTAGACCTATATATCAATCTTAATTGTTATTCAAAATGTTCCTAGCTACATGTAACTTGAAGGGGGACCGGCCGTGGGGTTACCGAGCACACCTCAAACCCACACAGCACACGAGCGCAGCGGAAACAGGATCTTTCGTAGACGTAAGAGATGAGAACGATCGTAGAAAAATAAGCACGAGGATAACAAAGCAATAAAGAAAACAAGATAAAACAAGAACACAAGATTTACGTGGTTCGGCCAACCATGAGTCGACCTACGTCCACGGGCAAGACCACCTCAATGCGCTCTTCGATTAATCCACGGCACAAAAGTACAAAGGAGTAAGATTGGATTACAAGAAACTCTCTCTCATGAGCTCTCTACGTTTTCCTCTCAATTAGGGTATTTTTCAATGAAGCTCATACGAGAAACCTCTAACAATGAGGCTCTAAACTCTAAAGATTAACTACAAGAGTTTATATAGCCCTAAAATCCTAATTCTAGTAGGAAACAATTTTAGCCTTCCATCCAAGTCCGATTCATCTCTAGTCACCATATATCCTCTTAGGAATCCTTTTAGGAATCCTATTAGGAATCCTCTTTAAAGTGATCCTAGAGAATCCCTAATCTTTTAGAATAAGATTAGATCCAATTAGAGTCAAACTCTATATATCGACTCGGAATATGACTTTACATAATCCAACAATTCTCTCACTTAAAGACATGTGCCGAATACCATGAAACAATAAATTGGAAGTCTTGCCAAACTCCCACTCTCCTCACGTAGCTCCAAGACCGAGAGAAATAATGCTCCAATTGAACTTCTCTCGAGTCACCGGCTTCGTCAAAATATCTGCTGGATTTGCATCGGTATGAACTTTTATCAGTGAGATAAGACCCTCATCCACTACGTCTCTTACAAAGTGATAGCGAATGTCAATGTGCTTCGTCCGAGAGTGAAACGCCGGATTCTTCGCCAAGTGTATTGCACTTTGACTATCACAATTCACTCCCATCACATCTTGCTTCACCTTCAATTCTCCTAAAAGCCTTTTCAACCAAATAGCCTCCTTATAAGCATGTGCCACTGCTATATACTCCGCCTCTGTCGTCGACAAAGCGACTACCGACTGAAGCTTCGACTCCCAGCTAATAGCACCACCGCCCATAGAGAAAATATAGCCCGTAGTAGACTTTCTCCTGTCTCTATCTCCTGCAAAATCTGAATCCACATATCCGACACACTCCAAACCCGCAGAACCATAACAGAGTGAGAAATCCGCAGTGCCCCTCAAATACCTGAGGATCCACTTCACTGCATTCCAATGTTCACAACCTGGATTCGCCGTATACCGACTTACTACTCCCACTGCTTGAGCAATGTCGGGTCTCGTACACACCATGGCAAACATAAGGCTCCCTACTGCCGATGAATATGGTACCCGAGCCATGTCGGCCTTTTCTGCTTCCGTATCCGGTGATTGCTCGGCCGACAATTTTAAATGAATAGGAAACGGGGTAGAAACTGGCTTTGCGTTCTGCATATTGAAGCGCCGCAGAACCTTCTCCACATAACCCTTTTGTGAAAGCCAAACCTTCCTATTCTTTCTCTCCCGTAGTACCTTCATCCCGAGTATTTGGTTCACGGCTCCTAAGTCCTTCATATTGAACTCACCGGCTAACTGAGTCTTCAGGGTAGATATCCGGCCTTTGCTATTTCCCGCGACCACCATATCGTCGACATATAATAGCAAAATACAGAAGCTCCCATCATTGTATCCACAGAAATATGCACAATGATCCGCCTCAAGCCTATCAAAGCCCAAACTCACAATGAAGGAATCAAATCGCTTGTACCAACACCTCGGCGCCTGTTTCAAGCCGTACAACGATTTGTTCAACCGACAAACCAAATGCTCCCTGCCTCTTTCGACAAAGCCTTCCGGTTGCGACATATATAACTCCTCCTCCAGGTCACCATGCAAGAATGCCGTTTTTACATCCATCTGCTCGAGCTCTAAATCCATAATCGCCGCGATCGCCAAAACAACTCGAATAGTGGTAAAACGAACCACTGGTGAGAAGATCTCATCGAAGTCGATCCCCGGCTTCTGAGCATAACCCTTCACCACCAACCTCGCCTTGAATCTCTCCACATTCCCATCCGTATCCTTTTTCACCTTAAACACCCACCGGCATCCGATCGCATTCCTTTCCTTCGGCAAGTCAACAAGTTCCCAGGTCCTGTTCTTCCGAAGTGACTCCATCTCCTCCTCCATCGCGCATTGCCACTTTCCGGCATTGGTCGACTCACAAGCCTCCTTATACGAAGTCGGCTCATCTTCCTCCGCAAAAGCAACATATGCACTAACATAGTTAGCAGAAGAAGTAAATGAAGTAATATAGTCATCATACCTCGCAGGAGGTCTAATGACTCTCCTAGGACGCCCGAAATCCGCTAGTGGCTCCACCGGTGAATTTGTATTTTCGGATGATTGCGGAGACTCCAAGTCCGGTTCATTATCAACCACCCCCTCGTCCTCTTGTGCTTGCTCAGCTTGCACCTCATCGCGTGCTTCAAAGAGCTCAATTGGAACCATAGTCTCATCATCTTGATTTTCCTTGGTGCCTTGAAAGGACCCTTCGTTGAAGACAACGTCACGGCTTACGACAATCTTGTGGGTAGTAGGATCCCACAATCGATACCCCTTAACACCTTTCGCGTAGCCGAGAAATATGCACCTCCGAGAGTTCTTATCCAATTTGGACCTCTTCTCCTTCGGTATCCACGCATAAGCGTCGCATCCAAAGACACGGAGATAGGAGTAGTCAACGGGCTTGCCGCTCCAGACTTCTTCAGGAATTTTCAGATCAAGTGATTTTGTCGGCGCTCGATTGATCAAGTAACAAGCCGTGCTTACGGCTTCCGCCCAAAATCTCTTGTCGAGTTTTGAAGTACTCAACATGCTTCGGGCCCTCTCCATGAGTGTTCTATTTAACCTCTCCGCTACACCGTTTTGTTGCGGTGTACCGGGTACCGTGAGGTGCCGCTTAATTCCATGTTTCACTACAAAACTCATCAAATTCTCTTGAACAATACTCCCCTCCGTTATCGGAACGTAAGCACTTAATTTTTAAACCCTTTTCATTTTCCACAAGAGCTTTAAACTTCTTAAAAATTTCAAACACGTCGGACTTCCGCTTTAGGATATACACCCAAGCCTTCCGAGAATAATCATCAATAAAAGAAACAAAGTAAAAACACCCGCCCAACGAACTATCGGGCGACTCCCAAGTATCCGAATGAATCAACTCGAGATGCGACTTACTTCTTTGATGTGATAGAGAGAATGATAACCTTCGTTGCTTTCCGTAGATGCAATCTTCACATAAATCCAATGGCGCGGACTTATAACCCGGAAGAAGTTCACGGTTAGATAATACCTGCAATCCGCGCTCGCTCATGTGTCCCAAACGACGATGCCACACCGTCGGAGACTCCACCTTTGCGCTTGCAACAACCGCTTCTCCCACTTGAGTCTCGCCCACCAATCTATATAGGCCACATATTTGCTCTCCTTTCATCAACACCAAACATCCTTGACATACCTTCAAATGATCCTTCTCGCCGACGAACCTAAGCCCTTGTTTGCAAAATATTCCAAGTGATAGAAGACTTTTTCGAAGTGTAGGAACATACCGAACATTAGAAACCGTTCGAATAATACCATCAAACATCTTGATCCGAACATCTCCCACTCCAACCACCGGACATGCCGTGTTGTCACCCAAATAGATAACTCCACCATCCCATGACTTGTAAGTATGAAACCACTCCCTATAGGGAGTCATGTGGAACGACGCTCCCGAATCTAAGATCCAATGATAAATAAGATCGGATCTATCTAATGCGGACAACGCATCTCCGTCCTCCGAACTAGCCGACTTAGCATCCGCTTCGGCTACGTTACCTTGAAAATTGCTTGAATCGGATTTACCATCAACTCCTTTAACCCGGCAATCCTTCTTCACGTGCCCCGACTTTCCACAATTCCAGCACTTTACTTTCTTTTTGCCCTTGGACTTTGATCTTGACCTCCCTCGATCACCACGCTCCCTCTCGAAAGGTCTTCCCCGTGCTATCATAGCCTCCCCCGAAGAGTTTCCTTGGCTAGACTTTCGCCTCATCTCCTCGGTAAGTAATGATGCAACAACCGACTCCATCTTAAGGGTTTCAACGTGGCTCAAGTTCATAATCAAATTATCCCAAGATTCCGGCATCGAACAAAGTAAAATACTTGCTTTTTCTTCTTCATCGATTCTAACGTCTAGGGCCGCAAGCTTGCTCACAATAGAGTTGAATGAACTTAGATGCTTTTGTACCGGTACCCCGTCCTTCATCTTTAGATTGTACAATTGCCGTCTCAAGAAGATTTTATTCACCAATGACTTTCCTTCATAGAGATTCTTCAATTTATCCCAAATCCCTTTTGCGGTAGTCTCGGTCTCCACATTGAATAGCACCGAATCATCAAGTGCCAAATATAGGTTTGCCAAAGCCATCTTGTCTTTCTCTTCAAATAGCTTATCCGTCATCCCTTCCGGCTTTTTCTCCTTTCCTTGCAGGGCGATCTCACAAGCATCTTTAATCAAGATTGCTTGCATCTTCAGTTTCCACAACGCGAAATTCGTTCCATCAAATCGAGGAACCTCATACTTCGTCGCCGTAACTTTTTCCGCCATCGTTTCACCGTCAACGTACTACAAAGAACCAAACGCTCTGATACCAATTGAAGGGGGACCGGCCGTGGGGTTACCGAGCACACCTCAAACCCACACAGCACACGAGCGCAGCGGAAACAGGATCTTTCGTAGACGTAAGAGACGAGAACGATCGTAGAAAAATAAGCACGAGGATAACAAAGCAATAAAGAAAACAAGATAAAACAAGAACACAAGATTTACGTGGTTCGGCCAACCATGAGTCGACCTACGTCCACGGGCAAGACCACCTCAATGCGCTCTTCGATTAATCCACGGCACAAAAGTACAAAGGAGTAAGATTGGATTACAAGAAACTCTCTCTCATGAGCTCTCTACGTTTTCCTCTCAATTAGGGTATTTTTCAATGAAGCTCATACGAGAAACCTCTAACAATGAGGCTCTAAACTCTAAAGATTAACTACAAGAGTTTATATAGCCCTAAAATCCTAATTCTAGTAGGAAACAATTTTAGCCTTCCATCCAAGTCCGATTCATCTCTAGTCACCATATATCCTCTTAGGAATCCTTTTAGGAATCCTATTAGGAATCCTCTTTAAAATGATCCTAGAGAATCCCTAATCTTTTAGAACAAGATTAGATCCAATTAGAGTCAAACTCTATATATCGACTCGGAATATGACTTTACATAATCCAACATAACTAAAGTTCATGTAGCTTGCATGTGGCCTTAACTTCACTTTGTTTCTCTTTAAACTTAAAAGCTCCCTTAGTTTCTTTTATAAAGTAGTGATTAGAATCTAGCTATATATGATAATCCTTTTCTGTGCCTTTATCTTGCTTTTCTACAACTACTACACATGCGTGCATGCATGCATGGTACTATAAATGGTAGTTTTTAATCTCTCCAAGCTTAGGGTAGGGATAGAGAAAATCTTAATTATCATAATCCTAAAATATGTAACATGCTCCTCGCAGGAGATAAATACTTTATGTTTTACCTACGAATGCAAAAGCATTATTCGTTAGAGATATTCAAAGAAATGCAAAAGTTTTTTCACGATTTTTTTATAAAAAAAACATTGTATTTCTACAGAAGTAGTAGTTTTAAATCAAATTTCTTTGGTTTTTGGTTCCTAAAAGATTATTTTCACTTCCTTAATTCCCTCATATTTAACCAAAATTTCTGATTCCTTTTAAAAAAAAATTTGTTAGGTTCTGTAGCAGATCCTGTAAAAGATCGAATCATTTATAAAAGTCTTGTTTAGTTAAAGAGTTGTATATATTAGTCTCGAGACGTCTCAACGACAAATGCACTAATCTGTGTTGTTTATAAGTGGTAATTAAGGTGATTTAAGGGGAAAAGATGCTGCTAAACTTATTTTTCTACTTTTTTCTTTCTTGCTCTTTGCACATGCATAGTTGACCCCTGATTATTTTTTAATACTACACTTCTTTCGGAAAAGCTTAGTATTTAGGCTTTAAACAAATATTTCTCATCAATTACTCCCTAAAATTAGCAATATACAACTAATATAGTAGTGACATTTAAACGACCTTTTTAACAAGGAGACCATGAAATTGTGGCTATTGCACCCAAAAGCACGCGCATTTGTATGGCCTCTTATTGCCATATTCATATTTTATGCATATTATTATTAAATATAATTAAATTTAGCTAGGTTTGTCGACAGTTTAAGGGCCAATTTTTTTTTAAAAAATAGCTACATAGGATTTTATTCTCTTTGTTGTTTGTTAGTGGTGCATGAAGTTTCTCCATGTGTTTACTTATTTGGCTTCTATTTGTCAACCTCTTCTCATTGTGTGGTTGCATAATGAGGGAGTTGTGTGTAGAGATTTGCAAATTAATATTTGGTTTAAACCCTAATTTTAAATCAAACTAGTGCAATTAATTTAAATCAAACTTTTGAATTGACTTCATATAACCTTTAAAAGTTTTGATTTTATTACGTAAGTTCAGCAATATATATAATTTAATAGAATATTTCGTCACGAATCTTATAAATACTTTTAAGTTTGGATGGTAAAATCAAAACTAGTAAAATGTAAACCGCAAAAATTACAACTTTTAAAATTCGATTATTTATTTCACATAAGGCATATGGATTTAATGGGCCTTAATGGGTTAAGTGGGCTTAAGTGGGCTTCAATGTTTTCATGCATAAGCTAACTACAGATGAGGCCTTAATCAAAATGGGCCTCTAATGGGCCGGGACTATAAGCTTTGAATGGAATTAATTTGGACCACCCAGCCCAATAGTAAATAATACTGTACCCGGTGCATGTTTCGTTTTGTGCACCACATCGATTGGACGGTTTAGCTTTAAATTCATGTATGATGAAGGTCTAATAGTGCGCGGTTTTCAAATGTATTGCTGAACCGGGTGCATCTAATATTTACAATTGTCATACAATCACCAATAGTTTTCTCCCATTTCGAAACGCGGGGGTTTATACTCCTCGGATCGATCGATGCTAAAATATTGAGGCGAAGGGGGAGAAGAGAACGACGATGCGATCAATCTAGGGTTTCAACGATTCCTTCGCTGCGCTGCTCCTCCATCGAACAAGTATGAGATCTCCTCTCCAATTTTCTTCTCTATTTTTCTCTTTTTTACCGCTAATTTTGGAGTAGATTAGGGTTTCATTTGTTGGGTATGTGTGGTTCCTCTGTAAATGAGGTGTATCGGTTAGGGTTTAGTTTGGATTGGGTTTGTTTAGATGGTTAGGGTTTGGTAGATTCTACATGATAAGCTTCGGATGGATAGCTCGTATTTTAGGTGATTTAGGAAGTTTCTGAAGAATCACGAGGTAATGCATGCTGATATTATTTACTTAGTTTGAGCTCTTGTGGTATAATCCACCATTTCCTGGTAATTTTTAGTTTATTTTTTGTGATCTGTATTATTTGAGATTCCTGAATGAAGCAGTTCAATTCAGCTATCTAGTAATGCGACTTTAATCTTGTGGCTGGTATTTTTCTTACATATTGTAGGGATGAAGTATTTGAGAGTGAGATTAAAAGTAAAGAATAATTGTGGGATAGAGAGGATGAACACTTATTTAGACAAGGATACGCGAATTTGAAAAGGATATAGATTACGAATGAGTAGGAGTAAAAATGTTAATTTGTTTAAATTTGTTTTGATCGTTGGTTGTTAGCTTCATTTGAACACTTTCGTAACCATTGTGTTGGTTTACTGATGGATAAGTTGATAAAATATATATTCTCACCTGTAGTTTCAACAGCTGAGTAGCTTTATTTTTCATGCATTCTGTCCGTTGGTAGTGCTATTTATGATAATTTTGATAATTTTAATCTATTTAGTCTACTTTTGAGGTTACATTATTGTGAGCTGTTTATATTGAACACATGCTTTTGGGAAAATATCTCAATTATATCGTTCGTGGACTCTAGCTCTTATCTAAAGTGGTTGTGTTCTTTACTATTTGAATTCAATCTGAAATGGTTGTGTTCTTTAATATTTGAATTCAAACAAGGCTTTTTGTTTCTACGTGTATTCGTTGTAAACAGCATTGCTTCTTTAGTTGAGATACACATGTAAAACAAGCTTTTCTGTATCTGCATGCAGATGTCCTTGCATATAGGTCGACTTTCCTCTCATGCTCGAAGAGGAGAGCTTGAACGGGCTTTCCGGAGGTTTGGGCGTTGCAGCGTACAGCTAAAAGATGGATATGGATTTGTTATATATGAAGTTACTGCTAATGCAGAGAGAGCTTTGCGAGCACTGAGGGGGAAAATCATTTGTGGGGAACAAATTTCTCTTAATTGGTCAAACAGACAGCCCCAGCCTTTTCAAAGATCTACAAAGGGGTCCAGATTCAATGAGCCCTACCAAGGAAAAGATTTTTCAACATATAATCATGAAGTAAATCACACCGGCAATGCACCTGATAAGGAGGCAAATGAAATTAATGATGACATGAAGGATGGTAAGGAGAGTAAAAGTGAAAGTTTGAAAGGTATGATGGTAGATGAAGATGGTACAATTGAGCCCAATCCCCTCGAAAATGATCGATGGGGGAAAAATGGGGACGAATCTGACCGCTACGAACCTTATCATGGTTATGAAAGAAGAGATGAAAACGAAAACTTTCTGAAGGGTAGCTCTTATGAATCTCCAAATCGTGGCAATTCTCAGAAAAACAGGCGGGGAAAGCGCCCAATTGAGTATTTTGATGCGAAGCCTGATAGTTCAAAGCCTCAGTTGATCTGCTATAATTGTGGATTAGTCGGCCATATAAAACGTACTTGCCGACAGATCAAAGCTCGTCACAAGGAGTTCAAATTTAATCATAGGGGATATGAAATGAATCTCAGAGATAGAAGGGAGGTAATGCTGAGGAGGTTTAGACCTAATTCATGGGAAAGGTCACGACGCTCGCATGACGGCAAGAAATTTCTTTATGAAAAAATGAGAAGAGCAGATAAGATGAGTGATGTTTCTGCAGAAACAGCCAAATTGAGAAGAGGTTCCAGAGGAAGAAAAAGAAGAAGGTTTGAAGAAGAAGATTTTAAGCAAAAGTCCAAGAACGTGAGGACTGGAGGAAGGAGGTATCGCAGATCTTCACGATCTTCTGATTCTTGTACAACTAGCTCATGGTCGCATTCACGGTCCAAAAAGAGTGCTTCAGGTACAAGCTCTTCCTCACAATCGAAGTTGGCATCTTCTCGCTCACCCTCTCATTTAGAATCCTCTCGCTCGCCGTCTGCTTCAAAGTCATCACACTCTCAATCTAGAAGGTCAAGGACTAGGTCAAGATCGAGGTCTGGGTCTAGGTCAAGTTCCACTTTCCCTCAATCGCTCCCTTTATCTGTTTCGCTGGAACATAAGCCAACTCCCCCTACAGTTGGTCGGCAAGTGGAAGTTCTGATGAATGGTACTGATGCACAAAACGATGTAGAAAGGCCCACACTTTCATGCAAGGCTGAGTATAATGAAAATCATTCATGTGGTGATTTGTCCAAAGGTGATACTGTTGTTCCTGACAAATGCGAGAGAAGCAATTCTTCGAGACTAACAACTGAGGAACTGTGCTTGGCTCTTAGACACTATGGGTTGGAAACACCACAGGAGGGACAGTTGGATTTATCAACTGAGGAGTATTTTGGTGCTGCTAGATTGTGGCCATGGGAAATTGTTTACTATCGGCAGCGTAAAAAGGGTCCGATTTCTACGAAAAACTATGCGAGACGGCTTGAACAAAACAGAGAATATGGTATCGTGGATAAGTATATCAGAAGCAGCAGTGGTTGGTGGGAGTGCAATCAAAATGATCCATGAACATTATAACCTTCTTGCTATTGGTTTATTTTGTTTTTTGAGCTGCTCAGACCTTGCAGTTTTGAGGATTTCAAGTTTTTCATGCAATTTTCGTCTAGGCATGAAATTGCTCTTCTATTGTTAGGTAATACTGTTCATAATGCTTATTTTAATACATAAACTGGAGTAAGCTCTGTGGACATATGAAAAGAATTGCCAGAATCATGTCGCTGAAATGATCATTCTACTGTTTAAGAAATTGTTGAGTGGGCCACTTTTAATTGTTTTCAAAAGTTGATCCTACCACAATCTTGTTATAGGATCCTATAACAATCTTGTTTATTTCTTCTTCTTCTTTTTTTTTATTTTTTATCTTGTTTATTTCTTTTTTCTTTTTTTTTTCCAGGTAGGGTTCAAGCACTATTGCTATCTATTTGAATAAGTGGATGTAGATATATTCCGCTGAATCTGCTGTTTGCTTTTATTCTATGAGCTTGAATTTTGACGGCTGTATTCCGCTTGTTCTTTCTTATCTTTCAGAATTTTAAGTCTGTTTCGACTAATTTTACTCATTATTGTAATCTTAACCAGGTAATGACATCTTGGCCTCGATTCTTGGATATAAAAAAAATCAAGTGTCAAGATATTTAGAGTCATTTTTGGCGTTAGAAAGTTGAAATTTTTTCTCCTCGATCAGGCTATGTAGAGATTTATACTGGAAACTAATCGCACAACTAAAATCTTCATGCTATTACTCAGAGAGCACATGCTAATGCAAGGTTTCATTATATCCTCCATGGGAATTTATTCTAGAGTTGATGTAATGGACTCCTCAAGGTATTTCCTTTTCCCCACTGAGATTTATATTTTGTGCCTTTTCTATTATGATATAACTTTTCAATGTATAGTTAGTTGCGAGATAACTTTCTGTTTACTTCTGTTTTTGTAATCATCCATCTTTTTGTAGTTAAGATGTTTGAGAAATTCAAAGGGATACCCTCAAACCGCTTGCATTTCGGCACCTCGTTCTATATGCCATTGCTGTTTATTCAATGCTAATTTAAAGAGTGTCAGAGTATTGTTGAAAAAATTGATGCCATCTTTTGTTGTTATGTCTCATCTTCCTTTATGACCTTTATCTCATACGTCCGCCTCATTTAATTTCTCTTACCATTCATTTTGGTTTCATCAATATATCGTATCTGAAGAAAAGAATAGAAATTGATGTGTCTCGCTTTCGGCTCAACTTCATCTGTTAGCCTGATACATGGCTTTTGTCAACCTACAGATAAGAGCTTAGCTTTTTAATGGGTTGCCCATAAACACTTTGTACTGGTTGATTATATGAAATCTCTCTAGGAAACACTTTATACGACGAATGCCTTGGCCCGTAAACCTCTTTCGACAAGGATTATAAATAAACTAGTTGAAGCTTCATTCGTTTCTGGTCGTGTTTGATGGGGTGTCGAGGTTGTATAGCGTTGCTTCGCGCATTGCCTGTTATTGTTCAATCTGAAGAAATACAGTATGTTAATGCTTTCTACATACAAATACTTTTTCGGAAATTAGTTGAATAACTCCAATATGTTGATGTGTTCTTCCTATAAATAGTTTTGTGGACCACCAATGTCCTAGAGAGTACATAGAAATGATCTTGATTGTTAGTTGTAGTGGTGTTTGTACTTGTGTACGAAGAACTTGTTGATCTTTTTGTTGGCAATTATGGATTGTGGATTTTATTTTTCATTTTTCATTTTTTTTTTCAGTTTTTTTTGTTGGCAATTTTAATGTTCTTGTACATGAAGAAGACTAAGATGATGGAGATTGCTAAAGATCTCTCTCTCTCTCTCTCTCTCTCTCTCTCTTACGTACTAGGATAGTGATGAGTAAGAAAATGTATTACCCATACCCACTAATATTTAGAGCATATTTAAAAATTCAGATAAGAGAGCGCGAACCAAACGCACCCTTACCTATGGCAACTTAGATGGCTTTTGCATTAATTTTATAAGGCCATTATGTTATATGTGTATGCATGCATCTATTCAATGGAAGGAGACGGAGCCAAAGGAGGTGGGAGTAAATGGTTACTTATCATGTTGACGTAATCCCACCATTATTCTCAACCGTCTCAATTACTGGTGCATTCAATTGCTTTTTTAATATTACTCTTCATTCCGAAGACTATGAGTAATGCTATATTTACTAATAAATTTTATAATACTTTACAAACTAATATATGTGGTAGTATTTAATTAATGGAGAAGTATAAATTTTGAGAAGGTAAATATGACTTGTTGTAGAGTTTATAGAACGCTGTGAGATTTGTTTGTAAATATGTTTTTACTGAACCCATCTCCAATAATAGTTTTCTAGTTGAGTAGCAAAAGTTGCGTATTGCAAAAAAAAAAAAAAAAAAAAAAAAAAAAAAAAAAAAAAAAAAAAAAAAAAAAAAAGCAGTTCCTTTTGGACAGAATGAAAAAATCCAATTTGAAATTTTCCAGTGTAGTCTATGTATGCGGTGCTAACAATTTGTTTCAAACAATTTTACTGAAATGGTACATTTAAATAGACACAAATAAAGGGACCGTGATCATTAGCATTCAAAATCATTTGACTAATCTATTCTCATAATCTAAAAACAATATCATATAGGCAGGCTCCTTTGATTTGAGAAACGTCACGGAACTTACATGAATGTTACAAGCTGGACTTTTCAATGTCGACACTTCCCCATTCTCTTTGTGAAAACTGCACTAGTTATCCTCAACCTTTCACAAAGTTGGGAGACTAAAATGAAACCTCCCTAACAGATCAGGGAGCTTTAGTGCAATTTACCCTTACTACTAAAGGTGAGATGAGAAACGAAGCTACTTCTCACCAACCCATATATAAACTGCGAGCCAATTTTGTATTTTGTTAGAGACAGAACAATTTTAAAGTGTATAGGTTATAAGAGAAAAACTTGTTCTGTCCCTAAAAAAATCGCAACCCGGTGCAGTTGTAAAAAAAGAAAAGAAACAAAAGAAGAAGCATGATAAGAGTTAACCAAAAAAAAAAAAAAAAAAAACCGAAAAAGAAACATCTAGAAGCTTTCTTTTTTTTTTTTTTTTCTTTTTTTGAAATTTAGGTCCTCCGATTCTTCTTCGCGGCGCTCTTATTATTCTGGAAGCTTCCGCCCCCGTCCCCGCCATGGCGAAAGTCGAGGAGCACGGGGCTCTTGCACTTGGGGCATTTGGGGTCGTCCTCGGAGAGCATCACGTACATGAGGCACCTAGGGCACCCCGCGAGCACCATCGACGTCGCCTCGGGGCTATTCGACCACCTCAGCCCACCTCCCCCTCCCCCTCCCTCCTCCGACGACACGCACGAGCTCGGCGACGACGACGACCCCGTCGGCGACGAATCGTCTCCCTCGTCGTCGTCGATCACCATTCGCCCCCTCGACGAGTCCCCCCTCGCCATCGGCGGCGACAGGTTCAGCTTCAGATCCAATTTAGGGCTCCGGCGACTCATCCTCTCGTTCCAGGTGCGCTCCGATCTCGAATTCCCCCGCTTTGAATGCCCTTTCTCTCTCTCGATCGAGAATTTTCGAATTATGGTTTCGAAATTGGTCGAAATTGCGCTTCTCCTCAAAGTGCTTTTGGCTTGTGTGTATGGGGTAGGGGATGAGATGGTGAGCCTCTTCCCCTGGTGCTATTTATATAGGAGGATTCAAAGGGAGAGGTGTGGTCAATTGGTTTTCTTTAATACAACACAACAAATACTTTAATACACATCTCTCTCTCTCTCTCTCTCTCTTAAAACTCTTAATACGAGAGAGGTGGGGATAGTGTGAGAGATGAGACCACAAAAAAAAGTTGAATTAATTGTGGGAAAGGAAATAAAGGGTTTGCAGTGTAGGTAGAGGGGGATTAGGAAATGGGAGATACTGAAATAAATATAATAAATTGCAATTAATAAGTGAGGCTACAAAAATTAAATCAATAATAGTTGTAATCCACCTTTATTCAATGCCTTGGCTGGTCGCTGAAAAATCTTATCATATAAAGTATTTTTATTCGATTAATTATGTTGTATAAAAGCTTAAACTACCCGAAAACGACAGTATTTTAATGGTTATATATTGAACACTCTTTCATATTGTTGTTGATTTATCTTAACGTTAACTGTTGAAAATATATGAAATAATTATTGTTCTCAGAAACTTTAGCTACTAGCAAACGATATTTTTTAACATTGATATCCAACCCTTTAGGTTTTTGGTAAAAAATAAGTTGTTTTTAATTCAAATATTTGTGGTCTCTTAGACTTTCGTCCTATTTAATTCGAATTTACGTCTTATTAATAAAACAATTTTGGTGTGATGAATATATTAAAGACATGAGCTTGAATTACATAAAATAAAATTATTTCCTGTTATGATATTATGTTAAAAAAATATAAAATAATTATTGTTCTCTTGAACTTAAACTACCATGAAACGGTATGTTTTAACATTAATATTCAACCTTGTAGATATTTGGACAAAAATCGGTTGTTCTTTATTCAAATATTTGCAGTCTCTTAGACTTATTTAGTTGCGTCCTATTTAATTCGAATTTATGTTTTTTTACTAAAATAGTTTCGGGTATAAACAATAAATGTAGTAATGAATATAGAATATTAACATTTTTATTTATACCTTAAGGATTTAGGTGAAAATAAAAAACTTCGCCCAGCAAGGAGGAGAAAATTGAGAAAATCTTGCGGGACTACAATATCTTGAGAATTAAATGCTACATTATATTATTTTATGGAGGTGTCATTTTTTAATTAATTAGTTACTACTGTTGATTAATTATTAAGCATTGAAAAAAGCCTTGCTCGTTAATAAGTAAAACATTGACTAAGATCTCATTTATTTAAAAATGATTTTGGGTAGCTCGTAAGGCAACCAACGTGGCAAAATATGTTTGGAGAAATTCTTTCATGGACCTGGCTCACCATGTTTGCTATGGACCAGCGATGTTATCCACATTTATCTCTACTTTAAAAAAATGAATTATAAGAAAAAACAAACTTTAAATCACTGGGTGGATAGAATTGAAAAATAAAAAAAACCAAAAAAAGGAAATGGAATGGACCGGTCCATGGGCAACGTGGTGAACCAGGATCAGGTGCAATTTTTTGATCTTAGCACATAATGTCAACTCACAGGTGTCTTTAGCAAATCCTTATTTTTATTTTGGAAATAATGTAGGAGAATAAGCTTTGTGTTCATTTGGTTCAAATTTTTATATGATTTCTTACTCCAATGAAAAAAAATTTAACGAAAAAAATTAAAAAATTTAGAGGTTTTATTATGATTAACCTTTCTAGAAGCTCACATGAACATCTGGGTTTCAGAATCCAAAAGTTTTAATTAAAGAAGGAAGAGTTCAATAAATAAAAATTATTATTTGTGTGCAATTATCCAAAAGTTTATATAATTTCCATATATATATATATATATTTTGTTACTTATATTATCTAATTAAGATGATTTTTTACGGAGTCTATGATTTGACCGCTTTTCAATAATTTCACAACTTAAATGCCCTTCAATGGTGAATTTAATGTCACAGAAGCTCCAAAGAATCTTAGCTAGCGAAGTAAATGGAATTGAATGTATCTCTGTTTATCTTAATTGAATGGCTCTTAAATATACATAAAATATATATATATAGATATATATGTAGTAATATACTACTTTATGCAAATGGGTCTATTAATGGAAGAGCACAAGACGTGCGACCATGAAGCTCTCATGGGTGTCTTCTTCTTACGAGGAAGCGATAAGCTTACATTAATGTCACTTGTTTCGTGTCGACAAAAGGGCTTTTTCGCAAATTTTCTCCTAAATTTTTTCCACCGTTGGATCTTAATTTTCTCCCTAAGAGGATTGAGGTGATGCAAATAGTTAGTCCTAATATAGGTTGACTCACAATATTCTTATTATTCTATATATTATTCATCGACCTCGAAATCTTATTAGTGGATTTGTTTAAAAAAACATAGAGTATGGTTCACTTAAGATACACGAGCCTTTATTTTTTGTATTAGCTATGAGTAGGTTTCACCTAAAGGTTACAAGGCTTCAACTCCTTCAATGAGTTGTTGCACCTTTTTTGTAAGGATGCAAGGTTACAATAGGTCTCTTTTTTTCTTTTTCTTTTTGTTATTTTGATTAATTAACTCTAAACATCTTATTGCGACCAAATTAATGTAGTCATTTCACATGATTTTGTATTTTTGAGCTTAGCCTTAAGGACAATATCAATGTGGAGATGTTTTGTAAACATATTTGGAGGAATAACTCAATTTCATTATACACATAACTCTCCTTGGTTGCATAAAAGGGAGCATCGATCAATGCCCCTTTTACGTTCAAACAAACAGCGTAAAAATGTTACTCTATCGAGGTAATCGTCGTGCGCGAGACTATGATGATTTAATCTAAATATTTTTCCCCACCATTCATCATGATTCTTATGCAACATTTAAGGCAATTAGGATTTATAGCCGACTCAAGCCCAACTACATAGATTTTTGACTCTCTTGTTAGGCTCATTACTCAAGCACTAGGTAACTTGAATCAAGGATATGGGTAAAGAGTGGAGAAAATGTATATTTATAACATGTAATTAGTTGTTCATGGGGGCAAACCCATGTGCCCCTCTTTTATGTCTCCTACAAGTTCATGGAGAGATCTAGGGAGCTTAATTAAGAGGGGGGAGAGGGATTAATTGTAGAAGCCAATAGAAAAATGTTGAGGCATTGATTAAGGTAATACTAAGTGGATGCCTCATTTCTCATGAGCTTTTTCAAATGATATATTTATTATATGACTATTCAAATTTATTATATGACTATTCAAAAGAGAAGTGCTTAACTATTGGTGGAGTGATTAGTTCGTGGATTAATTCTAGGTATAAGGGAACAAAATACCCTCCCATCAAAGTCCCACCTTCTTTTTGGCTTTGCCTTGGTTTTGTTGAAAAGTAGCTCTTTCCACCCATGAATATGCAACAATTAAATTAATTAAATTTTTAGATTTGATAGTTAAACTACTAGATTTGTTGCCGCATTTGCCTCGTGAAGGAAAGGTAATATATATATATATATATATATATATATATATAATTGGGCTGGAATACTATTAATAGTATTTGAGCTCTTTTGCTATCGACTTTTTAACCCTTGGATGAAAATTTGTAGGGTTAGAATGATAGTGGTCCCCAAGGGTTTAGTGGTGGCCGGTCCCTCTAAGGTTGAGTGGGTGGTTGGTTGAATAGTATGATCTAAAGAGTAGAATTGATTAAGGTGTAGATCTGACGGCTAAAAAGTCGATAGCAAAGGAGTCCAAATACTATTAATAGTATTTCAGCTCAACTCTATCTCTATATATATATATATATATATATACTAGATGTAATATACGTACAATGCACATCACATTTACTACGTAATTTAAATTTAAATATAAATTTTGTATAAAATAAAATCTAAATCTACATTTTAAATTTTAATAGTTATTGGTGGCATGAGTCTATTTTTTTAATTAATTAATTTTCTAAATTTAATTTGTTTCAATTTATTTTCAGTTTGTTAATTATAATTATTTTTTTTATAACATGTATGGAATATTCTTTTATGCTATCTATGATTCTGTCCGTCAATTTTTATCTGTTTTTATATATAATATAAATATAGTAGAGTTACTATACTATCGGAAGTATAAGGGAGTTGGTGATTCTAACTTTTTGGCCTTTGGATCAACCCATTTGACAACTTCTGACATTTGGATTAATATTATTATTCTAGGGGGACCACTCAATCCTAGGGGGGCTACTCAATCCTAATGGGGATCGCTATCATCTCGACCCTACAATTCTTGATCCAAGGGCCAAAAAGTCGGAAGCACTAACTCTCTTATGCTTCCGATAGCATAATAGCTCTACACTATATATATATATATATATATATGAGTAGGGCTACTATATTATTAGGAGCACAACAGTCATTGTGTTTCTAAATTTCTAACCATCCATCAATTTTGATGGGTGGTTAGGATGAGAGAGAGAAGAGAAATTGGAGAGAAATTTAAAGAGAAAAAATTTGAAACATTCAACTTTTCTCCAATTTCTCTTTTCTCTCTCATCCTAACCATCCATCAAAATTGATAGATGGTTAGAAACTTAGGAGCACAAGGGCTGCTGTTCTCCTAATAGTACAGTAGCCCTGCTCTCTCTCTCTCTCTCTATATATATATATATGAAGAAAAGTATCATATAGGATATATATCTCGCAAATAGATATTTATCATTGTCATATTAAATAGTTATTATTTTACAATTGGTTAATTTTATTAATCGAGCTTACGATAAGATTATTATTGGCTTTTGACCTATACTAAATGTGGTATCAGCGTTTCAGGGATTTTTTTTTTTTTTTTTTTTTTTTTTTTTTTTTTTTTTTTAAAGGCAAGAGAATGAGAACTGTTTGTGTTGGTACTTCCCTGCTTAGAAGATAATGGCTTCATGGTGGAAAGAATAAGTTAACCCAATCGAGGTAACGAGCCTACGAGTCTACTAATTAATTTGACTAAAATTTTCTCATCTGTTCTCTAGTATCTGTTCTACATTGGATGCTACATAAAATTTAAATCCCATGCTATGCGTTAGATATCCTTTATAAGGTTTCAAATTAATCTAAGTTTTGTAGTACACAACGTAGACAATTTTTATTAACAAGTAATTAATAAGACATGCCATGATCATGCTCGAACCATTAATCGCTTCCCCCAAAGGAAGAGAAAATATAAATTATTTCGTTCGTGCTTCTTTATGTTTTACACGTAGGAACGTGCGTGCGCACGTGTGCGTGTCTCTACGTGCAAGTAAACCCGCACGTACTACACTAGTTAACCAAGATCATAATCTTGTTGACCATATTATCTAATACGACAACGTAGATTGTTCTACAGTTATTAATGCCCTTGTTTATTTTAAATTGACTCGATTAAAGAATATTATTCGTCATTTATGAATAAGTACGGAGTAAACATCTTTTAATCATCAATTAATCACTAATATGCTTGGGTTCTTCGTCTTGTTTATTTGAACAAAATGGGGTCAATAGTAATAGTAATAGCTTCTTCCTCTCCACCATCCAATAAAAATCACTTTATGTCTTATAATTTGAGCCAGTATTAAGGCCGTGCATGACGTGCGATTTGGGTTCACCGTAAAACTCAATTCGAATCCTAATCTTCGTCTTAATGCGTTAATTATTAATATAAAACTTTGTCGTTACTCTTCGAGTGAGTCCAAGGCGTGATTAAATGTAGCATTAGAAGTCAAAAGCTTAGATGGCAAATAACGGACACCTCTTATTGACTTAGCTTCTTATTTAATGCAAAGTTGAGTAATGGTATAATTATTAATTTATTTGAAGTAATTAGGTAAACTATTCCTACCTGTCTTTGCTTGAATTTCAAGTCTTATACCGTACCATTTATTAAATATGTATATTTTTTTTCTCATCATTTAGATCGATCTGATGTAGAAAAACACAGGAATTATATCATTTGGAAACTATAAAGAGGAATTGGATTAATGCTCTTTATTCGACTTTTCTTAATTTGTTTTTTAATTAGGATATATATATATTGATAATTCACCGGATAGCAGGGATTGTGGGAAAAGCACACGTGTCCTAATAATATGCCCTGCTTCTTCGATGTTGTATAAGGAATAATACAGGTACTTATGAAATCCATTGCCACTAATTAGAAAAAGTACATGCATTATCACTATTATTGATCTCTAATATAAGGAGATTAGTACTTTTAATTATCTCTCAAAAGGTACATTTTTTTTAATTAAGATGAGGTAGGTAGTGGGAAAAAGACACGTGTTGTATTATTATGCACTCCTCTTCTAAGATTTTGTACAATGACCTTCCAAATTAATAGCAAATAATACAAATACATATACATAATATTACCTTAATAACGTACGGCTTCATGTACTCGTCGTAGAGGGACCATCATCTGATATGGGACATCAACTGAAACAGTTTGTACTTGTGGAAACTTTTTCGTGGACCATGTGTACCACTTCACCTGTGGACCGTACTACAAAATGCAGTGGTAGGGTTCTCTGGTTTTATGAGAGCAATGACATCTGTACATTCGTAAATTAGGTGTTTCAATTTATCTGAGGATTTTCACTTTTTAATTTTCTTATCATTTTGTTAACTAAAAATTTATTTAAATTTTTGTAAATTTTAAAATAAAAAAATTATAAGATTTACATCTATAAATAGATCATGTACATGCAGTATTTGCTGTTTATAATGGGTTAGAAAAAGTCGTTTTCTCGTCTCATTTTTGAAGACCGAGTCCAGGCAATATTATCTGATTGCTAGGCCCAGGCATATTTACCATCTATCTTTTTTCTTTTTTTTGGTTTCATATTTACCATCTATTATATTTCTCCTTTTTAATCTCTACCTCTTATTAAGGAAAAAAAAAGGTAAAAATATATGTAGCCCTCTCGAACTATAGGCGATTCTTAAATAGCCAGTAAACTGTATATATATGTTTTTTGATTGAGACTTTCTTACTTTTTTATTTTATTTTTTAGAACCGAGTGATTCTAATTAAATAAACTAAGAATTTTATTAAATTAATTGATAATTTTATCAAATTTAATAGTTTATATTATGTCATAGCGAATAATACTACGAGATCAATAAATCTCTAATAACTAATTAAGTTGTAAAAATTAACAATATTTTAACTTAATTAACTATAAAAAATTAAATAATAAAAATGAGAAATTAAAAAGAAAGTCAATTAAAAAAGAGTAATTCTAAGTGTACATCCCAAAAGGGGGAGCAAATTATGCACCTCTTCATTCAAAAGTTTTTTTTATCTTCTTATTTTGTCTAATTTTTTTAAAAAAATATTATAAATTTAAAAAATTTGTGAATTCTATAGAGTGATATAAATTATATACCTCATTTTGAAATGTACGTGTCATATTTTTTCAAGAAACAATCTAGGAAGAGATGTGGCGGTGGACATTAAAAGTTAAAGAGGGTCGGATGGTGTCCACTGATGACATGGTGGAGCAGGTCTAGGGAATTATTTCTCTAGACCAATTCCCTCATCATTCTCGGGTTAGGACCACTCGCTTCTAAGTGGCTCGACCCTGATTCCGACCAACCCATTATTTGAGACCCACATGAAATCACATTTTAAGGCCCTGTTTGGATAGCTCTCAAAACGTAGCATAGTTAAACTATACTATACTGGTAGGAAAATTATCCTACGACGTGTTTGGATGAATAAAAAGTTATGTAATTTTTGGAGTATAGTGATACTATACTCCAAAAAATGGAGTAAAATTACAATCCACTCTTACCAAAGGAAAAAATTTCCACCATTCTTGGACTTCTTACTCCAAAAATGTATTAAATTCCAAATTTTAAATTTCAACATGAAATTTTGAAACTAAATTATAAACTTTTAAATTTCAAATTTTAAATATCAAATATCAAATTTTAATTTTCAAATTTAAATTTTAAATTTTAAAAATTATAAATTTCAAATTTCAAATCAACTTTTAAAGTTTAAATTTCAAATTTTAATTTCAAATTTGAAATTTAAATTTTAAAATTTGAAATTTCAAATTTCAAATTTTAAATTTTAAATTTTAAATTTTAAATTTCAAATTTCAAATTTTAAATTTCAAATTTTTAATTTCAAATTTCAAATTCAACTATTTAAAAATTTAAATTAAAATTTAAAATTTCAAATTTCAAATTTCAAATTTCAAATTTCAAATTTCCAATTTCCAATTTCCAATTTCCAATTTCCAATTTCCAATTTCCAATTTCCAATTTCCAATTTCCAATTTCCAATTTCCAATTTCCAATTTCCAATTTCAATTTCAAATCAAATTTCAAAATTTAAATTTCAAAATTTCAAAATTTAAATTTCAAATTTCAATTTTCAATTTTTTTCAAATTTCAAATTTCAAATTCAACTTTTAAAATTTCAATTTCAAATTTCAATTTCAGACTTTAAATTTTAAATTTTAAATTTCAAATTTTAAATTTCAAATTTTAATTTTCAAATTTTAATTTTCAAATTTTTCAAATTTCAAATTTTTCAAATTTCAAATTTCAATTTCAATTTCAAATTTCAAATTCAAATTTTAAAATTTCAAATTTCAAATTTCAAATTTCAAATTTCAATTTTTCAAATTTCAAATTTCAAATTTCAAATTTCAAATTTCAAATTTCAAATTTCAAATTTTAAATTTTAATTTTCAAATTTCAATTTCAAATTTTTAATTTTAATTTTCAAATTTCAAGTTTCAATTTCAAATTTTAAATTTCAATTTTAAATTTTAAATTTTAAATTTTAAATTTTAAATTTTAAATTCAAATTTCAAATTTTAATTTTCAAATTTTAAATTTCAATTTTAAATTTTAAATTTTAAATTCAAAATTCCAATTTTAAATTTAATTTAGATTTTAAATTTTAAAATTTTAAATTTTAAATTTTGAAATCTAAATTTAATTTTTAATTTTTAATTTGTAGATATCTAGTGAAATTGTACAATGTAAATTCAAATAGCTAACAATTTAAATTTAAAGTTCATAATGGCTATTTTTTAAAAATTGTCAGAAATTCTATGTAATTGTATAATTGTATCCAAACAGCTTCCAAAATGAATACGTGGAATTTTTTTGGAGTTACAGGATCCTCCATTTCATCCGGAGCAAAACCACGATATTTAAACTCCATGGAATTTTTTTACTAGGCATCCAAACAGGGCCTAAGTGTTATCCTCAAGCCATAATATTTAGCAATTAAGAAAATATTATCCTTCACACAACTTTTTCATTAACTCCCAATCATCTTACTGATTTTTCTAAAATTAATAATAAATTTTTTATAAAAATACTTGTTGAATTAATGGGTGGGACTGAAAAGTCCATTAAAAAAAAGAAAATCCATCACCTCTTTGTACTATCTTTTATGCCGAATATAATATTTAAGATATTACTTTGTGTAAGGACCTCTTTATAGAATTTTGGGATAACTTCAAATACCACCAATGTGGTTTCGTATTTTTTCACTTTAGTGTCCTGTGGTTTAAAACGTATCACTTTAGTACCCTGTGGTTTGGTTATTCTTTTTTTGTTATCTTTTCGTTAATTTTTTCGTTAAATTAATGAGAAAGTTAAAACTACAGGATAGTAAAGTGAATATTCGATAAACCATAGGTGGGATATTTGAAGTTTTTATGTATAATTTAACGAAAAAATCAACGAAAAAATAATAAAAAAATAGAATAACCAAACCACATGGTACTAAAGTGATACGTTTTAAACCATAGGGTACTAAAGTGAGAAAGCACGAAATTACAGGAATAGTATTTGAAGTTATTTTTAGAATTTTTGCTCGTTATATATCCCTGCAGTGTGTTCCCCTTATGATATTTTAATTGCTACTGAGAAATTGAGCTCTCATTAAAGAACATTGAAGTCATGGTTTCACTTCAATCTTTATAGACGGTGGTTGATGCTGATTTTAAAGCTAAGGTTTTATTGTTTTGCTTCTCATTTACAACTCTGTCCTAAGTTTCCTGTACTCCTTTGAATGCAAACATTAATTTTCTAAGTACAAAACACTTGATAGATGTGTCTAGTGTTTGTGGGCTTCGATCGGTGGAAAAAAAAAGAAGCAACGGGCCCACCGATATTCTAAGGCGATTTATTTATCGTAAACACACTTCAAATATTGTGGGGGTATAGTACTACTCAAAGGCTTCGTTTGGTTCGAGTATAAATAAGAACTAGCTATTGTAAGAATAGATACAAGTGTGGGAATAAGAAAAATAGTATTTGAATAAAAATTAGGTTGTTTTCGGAGATAAGAAAAATAGCGTTTGGATAGATAATATGAAATAAGAAAAATAGTGAATAGTTATATATAGAAAATAAAGATATAGATGGAAATAATTATACCAGCTTATTCCAGATATCCGAGAACTACTATTCTCGAATAAAAAATTTATATTTGGGTATAAAGGGGGGATAAGGGGTTATACCCCCCTTATCCCCCATCCAAATGCTACCGAAGTATATAGAATGCTAAGTTAGTGTTCGAAGCAATGCTATGCTTATATGCATTTTACATGCACGTAAATAATGTGATAGTTTGTGTTTGGTTGAATTCTGCGGTTACAGGGTGACAGTAGCCATAAAGCTTGAAATAAGCTAATCTTATGTTTTAAACAATTATAAGATAGTATCTTTCTTGTGCTTTTAGAGATAAGAAGCTTCTTTTAGCTTTCTATTGCAGTAGAAAGTAAGATCTTCTACTTGTAGAGTGCATATGAGCTGCTTACATTAGATCCAGTTTTGTTGCAGCATAGGAGTTTTTATTTTTTATTTTTAACCACTGGTTTCTTTCTAATAGTTAATTTTTTGCTTAGTTTTGCTGCTTATGATTACTGTTTAGTGGCAAACTTAGATGTTTATGTTAGAAACAAGAAAAAAATGAGCACCACTTTTGAACATTGATGCTGGTGCATAGAGATAAAAGGCTAGGTATAAATGTGCATAACTCCTCTCCCAAACTTAAATTGAATTCGCCACCTAATCGTGTAAAAAGAAGAGGGTAAGTAAAGCAATGCTCACTAACCTAATGGCGAAATTTCTATGTATCGAACTGCAAAGCAATCGCGCCTAGAAGTCGCATATATATATATATATATATATATATATATATAAAGAGTAGAGTTACTATACTATCGGAAGCATAAAGGAGTTGGTACTTTCGATTTTTTGACCTTTGGATCAACCGCTTTGATCATTTCTAACCATTGAATTAATATTATTATCCAATGGAGACCACTCAACCCTAGGGAGACCACTCAACTCTAAGGGGGACTATTATTATCCTAACCGTACAATCTTTAATCCAAGAGTCAAAAAATCGAAAGCACCAACTCTCTTATACTTTCGATAGTATAGTAGCTCTACACTATATATATATATATATATATATATATATATATATATATATATATATATATATATATATATATATATATATATATATATATATATATATATATATATATATTAATAATAATTTTGTTGAGAGTTTCTCACTTGTCATTTCACGAGTATCAAGTCGCCATTATTCCCTTCAAAAAAAGCAAACATAATGAAGCTCAGAGCTTTGAAGACGAAGCATAAAAGCCTTTGACTCTGAGAGCTTCAAAGAGCCCATCAACTCACATTCATATGCTAAGAGACATCAAAAGAGAGAGAGAGAGGGAAAAAAAAAAAAAAAAGGGATCAACAAGACAACAATCACTGTATTCGACAATAAGAATTGATTTCCACACTTATGTTTGATCCTGCTTCTGCTTTTCACAACAGTAACCTTCAATAGTGTGGGAATATAAAGTAAGTCGAAACTCCAATTTAGTGCTACTTCTGAAGAAAGAATCTATCTACTGGAGAAACTTTTGTTTTAAGACTTATAAAAGTGATACTCAGGCAACACCTCATCTAACAACACACCACCCAACAGAAGGACCAAACATGCCCTAAATTCAAAGAAAGCCGCATTAATTTGTTATATTGACCGGTGAAACTGCTTTCGTTTGTGTTTAAACCTTTTCTTTATCCCGTGCTTTTGTTCAATTTCTAATATTGAAAAGAAACCCTACTTTGGAGTTTCATCTCACCTGAACACTACAAGCGAAAAGAGCACTGTATGCATCCTCTGTAATTGCAAGCAAATCTTAGCAGGATAAATATGAGAATGACCATACAACTACAACATTCATGTCACCACTATTGAGGAAAAAGGGATTTACAATACATATCCAAAAGAGAAGCACATTTCTTTCTCTTATTTCTTGGTGTGCCTACTACTCGAGTTCCTCTACCAATGTACCTACACACTCATGAAGCTCCTTTCCTTTTTTACTACACCAGGTAATCGGGGTCGCAATTGGAGACCATATCGACAACGTCATAAGAGAAAATTGGAAGAAGCAAAGGTGCGCATTAATCTTCGATCATCTGTTGCCTTTGTATCTCGTCTATATACGACATGAAAGAGTTTCCGGAACCATTCGTCGCATTATTACTGCCTCGGCATTGCAACAGCTGTTGCTGAAGGCTTTGAATAAACTCGTTCAACCGCCGAATAGTCTTTTCTTGGGATAAGATAATCTACGACAACAGAGTAATAGTCACACTTAAATTAGAGTACAAAAGCATTACGCAAAAAGAAAGTATATTAGGTCGGGATTTACCTTCTCTTTTACAACTTCTTGTCTATTTGAAATATGCTGCGGATTCTGAGAAATGCCGGTAGTTGTTTCCAGTTCGCTCACAAGTTGTTGCTTCCATTCGAATTGCGATGTTATGATCAGTATCACCAGCAGAAAAACAAGAACTATAGGTCTTGACATCATGTCGAATGATTAGGACGAACCTATAAATGAAGTTACGTTTATTTCGCATTATTATCAACAAGATTATAGTTTATAGCACTAAAGCAACAAAAAATTGGGGTAGTTGATATTTATCGCAAAAAGAATAAACACCACCAACATAACGGTAACAAGCACAAAAACAGCAGCAGAAGCAGTGAGTCAAGTTCCAACTTTTCGATGTCAACTTCAACAATCTTTTTCGTCGTTTCTACCATACAAGTTTGCCCATCAAAATGACAAATACCTTTCCACTCATTTAAGGGAGTATCCTTTACTATGTATCTATAAGTCATACTGAGCATAAAACCCAATAATCACACGTATCGTTCCTAAGATTTTCAGTGTTTTAAATAGCGGCCGCTATACCTGCCATAGCGGCCGCTATAGCGGATTTTATGTGCTACCGCTACGCTGTAAAATGTAAAGCAGTATATAGCGGATCGGATTCATAGCGGCCGCTTTAGCGGCATAGGGCCCGCTAAAGCGACCGCTATAAAGCGGTCGGAAAGCGGGCGCTATGAGCTCAAACCTTTAAAAAATGCAAACAGGTTAAAATAGCTTATCGGGTCGGATTCTTAAATAAAATATAAAGATCTAACCTTGTTAATGGATTATAGATTTTCAAGTTTTATGTCTTTTTGGTTTGCTAAATATTTTAAAGTTAATCTTAAATTCTTAATAGATAATGACATTAAATATATATAGGCTTGCAATAGTTAAGAAAAAGAATGATTAGTTGTCTTTTCCTCAAAATTATATGTATTTTTTATAAGAAACATAAACATATTAAATTTACTTTTATGAAACCCGCTATGGGTTCATAGCGCTCGCTATGGCGCCTGCTATTCGCTTTCTGCTATGAGACCCTCCAAATGCTATGTACCCGATATCCGCTATTTACAACCTTGAAGATTTCCTACACGGCTCCATGTCTCGATCATATGTTGTCATTTAGATCTTCACACTCCTTTAATACATCACATGCATCTCTCCTTCTGAGATAGTCGTAAAAGTCTATTTGCCACATGTCCTAGAATATCTCATGATTAATGAATCCAGTGCTATCCACTATTTAACCCAAAAGGCCAAAACCTTGTCTCTATCATCTCTTACTGTATATGAAAAATTTTCATTTGCCCTAATTGAGCTCTTTCACTTCTACCACTCAGCAGCAACAAAATTGATCATTAACCCAGTTGATATCCACACATGCTATAACCAATCAGGGAACAACTACCCCATATCCCTACATATAAACAAAAATAACACCAAATTCGTAGCTTTTACTAACCTCAATCATGCATTTGAATCCGTATTAGCTGCTACTATTTTCTCAATTCACAATACTAAGCCTTGCATATTTCACCAAAGTAAAAATAAGAAATAAAAATCGGTGAGAGAACTCACAAAGCATTCCATTAGTCGCCACGCTCGATCGATCGATCGATCGATCGAAAGGGCTCCGTCCCCTTCTTCGTTCCCGACCTTCGATTAGAGGGTTAGGGTTTTTCGCCGATTCGGTGCTCCAATAGCGGGCGAGAGGGCTTTCTAATTTGGGGAAAGCATTGTCGACTATTTTGGTTATTTCCCTCTTGATTCAATTTCCATGGATCGGGGCTACCACGTAACCCATGAACCTTCCATGATATAATTTTTTTTTTCTCTACTCTCTTTTTTATTTTATACATGGAAGGATGATGCGGTCTACGGATGACATGGTGAACTAGATCCAGGTTTCCATTATTTTGGGCTCATTTCCCTCCTCAACTGGGCCGTAACATTTACGCGGGAACCCTCACATTATTGGAACCCTTTATTTGGGCCCATCACCTCACCTTGGGGCCTCATCGAAACCATGTGAAAACCCCGGGAAACCTCCTCTCCCCTCTTCGGCCTCTCCCATGACCCTCCTCCTCCGCCTCCCCAAACCCTCCTCTTCCTCCGCCGCCGCCGCGGCGGAGCCGAGCGTCGCCGCACTCCTCGGCCGCTGCCGCAGCGTCCGCGCCCTGGAGCAGGTCCACGGCCTCATCGTCCGCAGGGGCCTGGAGCAGCACCACGCCCTCCTCACCCGCTTCGTCTCCCTCTGCGGCTCCCTCGCCGCCCCATCCTACGCCGCCGCCGCGTTCCGCGCCGTCGCCGCCCCCTCCCTCCCCCTCTTCAACGCCCTCCTCGCCGCCCACGCCCGCCGCTCCCCGCTCCCCGCCGCCCTCGCCCACTTCAACCTCCTCCGCCGCCGCTCCCCCGACCCCCCCGACGCCTTCTCCTTCCCCTCCCTCCTCCGCTCCTGCGCCCGCGCCGCCGCGCTCCCCGCCGGCGCCGCCGCCCACGCCGTCGCCCTCCGCTCCGGCCTCGACGCCGACCTCTTCGTCCGCACCGCCCTCGTCGACTTCTACGGCAAGTGCCGCGACGTCGCCGCCGCGCGCCGCCTCTTCGACTCCATGGAGGTACGCAACAATGTCTCCTGGACCGCGATGCTCATCGGGTATCTCGCGGTTAATGATCTAGCGTCGGCCCGCGCCCTGTTCGACGAAATGCCTGCGAAAAATGTGGTGTCTTTCAACGCCATGATCGACGGGTATGCCAAATCCGGGAATTTGGCGAGTGCTCGGAAGCTGTTCGACGAAATGCCGGAGAGAAATGAAGTATCTTTCACTTCCTTGATAGATGCGTATGCAAAGGCCGGAGACATGGTCTCTGCGAGGTCTTTGTTTGATAAATTGAAGGATAGGGATCTATTCTCATGGTCGGCGATGATCTCGGGCTATGCCCAGAACGGTCGACCCGGTGAGGCCTTAAAGATCTTCTCTGATTTCTATGAACGGAACATCAGACCCGACGAGTTTATAGTTGTAGGGCTGATGTCGGCATGTGCTCAATTGGGTAGCCTCACATTGGCCAAATGGGCCGATTCATACATTATACGCTGTTCAATCGATATGAACAACTCCCGCGTCTTAATAGGCCGTATAGACATGAATGCAAAGTGTGGCAACATGGAAAGAGCTTCTCTCCTGTTCGATTCAATGTCGGATACAAATGTTGTCTCATACTGTTCTATGATGCAAGGGTATCTTCTTCATGGGTCTGGAGCAAAGGCCGTCGAGCTCTTCTCCCAGATGCTTGAGGAGGGGCTTTCACCCGATAATGTTTCTTTCACTGTGGTCCTCACTGCATGTAGCCATGCTGGCCTAGTGGAGGAAGGGAAGAAGTACTTTGCGCTGATGAGGAATGAGTTTTCTATTGTTCCGTCTTCAGACCATTATGCATGTATGGTGGACCTTCTTGGTAGGTCGGGGAAGTTGAAAGAGGCATATGAGCTTATCGAATCGATGCCTGTGGAACCTCATGCTGGGGCATGGGGTGCATTGTTGGGTGCTTGTAGGGTACATTGTGATATTGAGCTCGGAGATATTGTAGCGAAGAAGCTTTTCAAAATAGAACCTCAGAATGCTGGTAATTATGTCTCACTATCAAACATCTATGCGGCTGTTGATAGATGGGAAGATGTGTCGGATGTAAGGACAATGATGAGAGGCAGAGGGGTTAGGAAGATACCTGGTTGCACATTCATTTTGCCTTAAAGTTAGTGTACTCTTAATCATTTGATTGCAACAACTGGAAGACACCTGGTCGTAAAGTGCTTCCTTAATCCTTTTGGGGAATAATTTATTGGATTGATGAAGCTGGCAAGGAGCGAGAGAAGTTAGGAATTAGTGCTGCTGGGAATGCTATTCAATTCGGCTCGCCACAGGTGAAATTTGATTATTTTATTGGACAGTGGTCTTTCTGACAAATTTCTCTTTTTTGATTTTCTTCTTTGTTTCTTTAGTTCTATGATGTATATGTAGTTGCACTAACTTTCACTCTTCATCTTCGACCTGACTCGGTTTTTAGCAATGTATGGAGATAATTTTCCCAACCGCTGTTGCGAGCATTGAGAGTTTATATCCACCTAAAGTCACAGTTTCGTTGTGCCAAAACCAAAATGGTGTGCCACCTAGGCCACATTGGATCGCCACAGAATTTGGTGCAATGTGAGTCTACCATGCTTTAATTATAATCTTAATTTCTATAATAGTATTATATGTGATCTAGCTTTGAATGCCACTCTTTGCTTCTTTTTTCGGCAGGAGATAAAAGACCGCGGTGAATAGGATTGGGAGTAACATCATCTTCTTCAATGGGTTGACAGTTTCATGGAGTGCTGGAGGGTGAATATCTTCACTAAATTATTGTTATTTTTCCTTTAAAAGACATATGGTAGTTTTCTATTATTCGAAGCATACAATTGATGCGGTCCTCTCATTGTTCATTGGTGGTAAATTGAAGAATATCACCAAGAGTATCATAACAGGTGTTGCACCCGAAGAATACGCATAATCACCGCCTCATCTTTCTTATCATCTCTGAAAGAATAGTAATTCACAATTAATTTTGGTTTTTTTTTTTATTTCTTTGCAGGGGCCAATCGTGTAGACCTTCGGCCATCCTCGAAGGAGGACCACCCCATAAGGCTGAAGAGTACGACGAGGAGAGATATGCAGATACTGTCATGTTGGCTAAAGCAATTCTATGAAGATATAAAGGGTCGGTACTACATCTGAATTCCACAACTTTAGAAGTCATAATCTTTTCATGCTTCATTATTATTTGCCGAAAGTTATATCAAAAGTAATTCTTAATTATGTGTTATCTTGTGATGATTATATGGACTAGTGCTTGTATCGACCTCATGGCTAAGTAAACCAAAATAAGAGTATCAAGTATTTAGCTGCATATCTGTCCACATGTATATCAATACTTTTGTTTAACTTTTCCGTCCAAAATTAGTACTATTTTGCTCCTGACAGATGTGGCGAGTTTTCTTCTCTCTTGCACTTGAGGATACGAAACAAGGACATGTCTCTACAAGAAAGCATTTTCTTTGCTTCTTTTGAAAAGTCTCTATAGTAAAGAATTATAACTTAGCAAGTTCTCCTCTCAGTGGAAACTTTATATTCCTTTTAGAATTGGTTGACTTATAGGACGGCTTTGCATTTTGGCAACAAAATTTCCATCAATAACCCAACAAAATAGAACAATTTCAGAAGCATCATTACATTAGGCACAGAGGATGGAAGATACAGGTGGTATATAAAGAGAGTAGTGTCATTGCATAACAAGGTATTAATTCTTCTAGAAGTACTCCTCAGTCCTTCCCTTGAACCCAATCTGACCAAATGTCAGGCAAAGGAACAACCCTAGGTGCCATGTGATCATCCATAACCTGCAAATTATGTCCCCAAATGAAATCACACCACTAATTAAATAATTACCGAAGAATTAAATCAAATTAAATGACAATAAGTTCAAACAGACCAGAATTGAGAAGTGAGTGCAGGGCCTGTGGGCCAGTGGGCCAGCTCGGCTCCAATGCTCTGGAAGAAGAGCCCGGTGAGGCTGTTGCCGTTGATCACCGGAATGCTCGATGGTGCGAGCCACCCGATCAAGCCGAACCCGATTACATTTAGGTCGGTCCTGAGCCAGTCCCTCTCGAAGCTTTGGTATATAAGGTGGAAAAGAAAAAAAAAAAGAAAAATTCACACATCCATGTCAAATATATCTTCTCCTGATTTTGGCTTAAGCTACTATAGTGATGAACAGTAAGGAGAGTATACAATTGGAAATGCCACTTACCAAGTGAATCTCCCACCATAAGCTATCTTCTGATTCAGAGGGTTTCTTGAGGCCACCTGGGTCCTTATGAATCCTATATAGAGTTCCAAACAGTCAATGCATCCAAAATTTCTACCGGAGTCTAAGAAAGGAACATTGTTGAATATGTAATAAGAACGAGATGATCTTTTCCTTTCTTTGTAGTATTAGAGTCTATTTGGCCTTACTGTAGTGTATAGTGATGTTTGGTGCACTATTTTCTATAAGGGGAAACTATGTTAAAATCCTTGCAACAGTTTTTTCTATAACGAAATTACAATCTAGCGAGATTTTGCTTTTGGGTTTTGAAATCATATTTGTGATTCGCTAGTTCTAAGCTCTCTGTTTCTCTAATTCTTTATTTGAAATAATTGTAACTGAAAGCAGAAGTAGAAGTAGGCCAAGCAGGGCCTCTAAACTAGTAGTAGTATAAGTACCAGAGGTGAGAGATGGCTTCGAAGATCGGCGGGTGAGGGAAAGTGGAGAGCCCAAGCCTACAATGTGGGTGGTAGTCGCCATTGTTGCCATTCCTCTTTTCCTCTTTGTATGTTTTCTCGGAGTTAAAGGGTGTTGCAAACTATTAGAGGCTGAGGATGCTTGGTTTTGGAGAAGTCAGATATGAGCTTGTGTGATGTGGATCACTTCTCATGGATGAAATGGATTCGTTGGGAGGGATATGAGCTAATGGGGCTGCGCCACCTGGACGCTTGTGGATAAGATATGATGTTTATGTTTTTTGCGACTCGAGTATGAAAGGAGAATAATGCTATGTGTATGTCAAAATGTACCCCATTGATGAGTTGGTGCATTTTTATATTATTATATTAGGTGCCATGCCAAAAGTTTGCTGGGTGTGCAGTAGTATTCTCGTTTGTATCTCTTGATGTATCTAATAAGAATAGTTTGCTTATTTTTCGTTTTTTTTTAATATCCTTTATTTGAAATATATCTATGTAATTGGATACATAGGGTGCATTCTTCGCAAAATATGAATCTTTAAAAAAACATTGTGGCTCCTTTCCTGAGTAGGGATGTCAATGAGTCGGGTTTGGGTCGGGTTTTCAAAAATTCGAACTCGAACCCGACAATCAAATTGAAATTCGAACCCGGATCCGAACCCGACGGGTTTTAAAAATCCCTACCCATACCCGATCCGATCAAAAATTCGAAACCCGAACCCGAAAATTCAAACCCGAAGTAATAATTTTTTTTTATTATATTTCAAAATATACCGTTGGATGAAGATCCAACGGATAAAATAATTAGGCATTTTATATATTGTATAAATAAATAAATAATATGTATATAATTTATTCGGGTTTGGGTTCGGGTTCGGGTTCGGGTCGGGTACAAAATAGGCAAAAGCATTCCTACTCTCCATTCGATCTCGGACATCTCTGAATTTGAAAAGGTTATTTGAGTGATAATTAAAAAAATAATAGGGATTCCATGAACAAATGGATGTTGGTGGTCTACGGCAAACATGGTGAACCAGGTGCAGGGAACAACAATTTCTCCAAAGTAGTCATTGGGCATTTAACTTCGTCCAAAACCGAAAACTTTCCATTTTGGGTAAAAAACGAGACGTACATAAAATAGACTTTACCAAAAATAGAAGGTTTGGCTCCGCAAAAGCCCACTAAAGATCATCTATGGGCCGTTTATAAGCCTATTGGGCTGTTGTAGGCCCATTCATATATTTGGCCCATATCTCACCCGCATAGATAATAGGTTGGGTCCAAGGCTATGTTATTCTTATTTGGCCGGGCCCAACATGTCAGTGCAATGCAATAACCGTGACTAATTAATTTACTTATTCAATTTGGCTAAACTAATATAAATTGAAATAACCGAATTTAAATTTCATAAATCTATGTTAAATTGACCTATAAATAGTTGAGGGATCCAAATACTCTCTTCTTTTTTTTTTTCCTTTTTTGTTGGGTGGTTGTAACTTGTAAGTTGTAACTTGTAAAGTAAAACATGCATGTAGACCCCTCACCTTTTTAGACTTTGATAGTGAGTTGTTAAATTAGGAAGCCTCTAGAGTTGCTTTTTGACTGTGGGGCCAAAATTTTCCGGGTGTAGACTAGGCAATAATTTCTTAGGAAGGGCCAGGGATTTGCTCATCATATATATGAGCTCATTTAGCATATATTCTATGGATCGAGTCATATATGTGTGTGTGCGTGTCTTGTATATTTGCATCAATGTGGTAGCTAGGGACCAGCCCCAGTGCATGCTTATGTATCTGACATGTACAATTTCTTAAGTATTTTCTTCTAGTATCATATAGGGTGACATATGATTGCTGACTTAAAAACAAAAAAAGCGAAAAAAAAAAACAAAGAGAGAGAGAGAGAGAGAGAGAGAGAGAGTAAAATCTTCTTCTTTATATTGAAAATAGATTCGTAGACGAGGAACATATATTTTGAACACTTCATTATGGAGGGGCGAGCATAAATTATTTTTGTTGGAGACGAGAAAATTGTTTAGAACAAATATTTTGCATTAAATCATGTCTCTATTTGTAAATATCACAACAAGGATTATATATAAATTCTAATTTTATTTAAAAAAAATTAATTGAGTGTCATCATATCTACGTATAAAATAAGTAGTGTACTTTTAATATTCCCTCCACAAATAACTCTCCTCTCTCTTCCACTCTCCTCGCACTACGGAGAGGAGAGGGGAGGAGATACGTGGGCCCCACACTGAGAATCCCCCAAGCACCGGTGGGTCCCGCACGAGACGCAACGCATCTCCGATCGACACGTGTACTCCGGCCACAGTACCGACCACTGAGCACCGTAGATTCGGTGGGCCACGGTGGGCCCCACAAACGAGAGCATGCGTTCCCCTGTGGAGGTGTGGGGGCCCACGTGGCGTTAAATAGTGTTTTTATTAATTGCGTAGAATGGGCCTACTAGGCTCGTGGGCTTCTATTCTACTTGTCCTTCGTTTCTCTCCAATTAGCATAGGACGGTGATATTAATTACTATAAATAACAATAATAATATAAAATTATCGTCCAAAAAGACTAATTATTCACTATGACACCCTCAACTTTATCACGTTTTGAACTTTTGATTCGACTCACGAGCCCTTCTTAAGCCTTATTATCCTACAACTCCCCAAATTCAAAACTCTGATCTCATAATAGTTTGAAAGATAAGTAATAGGCTCTTCAATTTTACTTTTCCGTATTGACGCCATATAAACAGAGGTTTTGAATTGACGTAACGACAATTCAGCTGTGCAAGTTATATTTAGCGAGACTAGAAATAACTTCAGTTACATTTTGAGATCTTTCCACGAGAGGCAACTTGAGAGCAAAGCTAATTTTGAAGGGATCTTCTTTGGTACCATCTAGTTAACACTTAACACCGAAACTTTTATTTTAACTCTCACAGTAAACAAAGTTTATGGCGTAATTATAATTAGGTCAATCCATGTGCCTCCTAAGTGCTTGAACCTACACAGAAACAGTTTTGTGGTCCCAGGTTTTTGGGACTAAACAAAGAGCAACGTATATATATACAATAGCTGTTATCAGTAACGTGCTCTTCTTCAGTGTTGTTAGTGATTTTTGCCCACAAATCGAAGAGCCGAACAAATTGAAACAAAAAGAAAAAAATCATTTAAAATTTAACCAAGGACGCACAAGTGGTCCATCTTCGTGCATGCATGTAGCCTAAAACTAATGCGACTCGATAGAATTTGAGAGAGGACCATTCTCATATATTTCTTTTACTTATAAGTGTAGTTAAATTTACTCGCAGATGCTCGCTAACGCAATCACAACCATTGATGAATAACAATTGCATTGCAACTTACTATCCTTTTAGACAACACAGTATCAAAGTCGGTCATAATTATTAACCCTCTCTAGCACTCAAGGATTATGATAGATTTTATTCGCGATCCTCGAGGGATCTTTACTTAGTTTAATCTCTATCTAATATCTTTTTGTCACATGTATGATTCATTTGATTACTAAGAACACCTATCATTTATGCAACTTGTGTGTCATAATAATTTATAAAGGACACATGTGCTCCATTTCTCTCCACTGTGGCTACAGAACCTTCTTCAATGTTGAGGAAGACCATTAAAACATAAAAAATAAATAAGATATCAAAGGACCACAAAATTTCTCAAATTTACCACATAATAATTATATATATACATATACATATACATATATATACCAGATATTTCAGTTCATGCACCTCACAACCTCCTATTTCGCTACACAAAATCCATCATATGATTCCTATCCCTTGGAAAGAGACAAAGTGAGCCCTTTCATTGCATGAACCCAAACACTGTTGCATTATACGTGTCATTCACTCGAAGGGCAATTTAATAGAGAAACAGAAGATGAGTAATTACCATGTGTTGTTTCTCTCATCAAAAACAGAGTGAATAACACTACCTCCTCCTCATAATTCAGAAGCTACCATTTTGTTGATGTGCACATAAAAAATATGTATATAAGAAGGGGGTGCAATAAGATGCCTACAAGTGTTGGGAGGTGGTTTGCATGATTGAGTTTTAAGGGGTAAAGGGAAGAGAACAACCACACAATAAGAACAACATGGGGAGGGGAATTGAGAGGAATTGTATGGATGGGGCATTGTACACGACACCAAGTATATATATATATATATATATAGAGAGAGAGAGAGAGAGAGAGAGAGTACCTTATCTCCACACAAGCTTATTGGAAAATGGTGAGGGGGAAGAGCTATACATGCAGGCACAACCTGATCATGTTTCCCCCTTGCTTTAAATAGTGTGTGCTGGGAACTTGGGCGCCCAATAAGGTTGAATTAATAAATACCAAAGCCATGTGATTCTATGATATGATCTGATATGAGAATGTCAGCATAATAGCATAGTATTATTCTGATATAAGTTCTTGCTCTATATATGGTTTTGATTATGTAGCAAAGATACGAAAGATGATGATCTTGGTGCTAAGTGCTAACCCCGCCATTTAAAATAGAATGATCTTTGATTGCATATACACATGCGAGCTTAGGCTAGTTCTGATACTGGTTATCCGAAGATCGATTTAATGGGGATGAGTCTAAGAATAGTTTGAACAAACTTCTTGTCCTAAGAATAAGGAATATAGAGATTGTTTTACATATAATACAATATCAGTGAACCTTAATTAGTTACCCACCAAGCCAATCTGAACCAGACACAGATTGATGATTCAGATCTTAAAAAAATCAGATTATAGTAGCACAATAGGTCAAATTGGAATCCCTACATTACACCATGCGAAGTTCATTTACCTAACCTGTCAAGGGCGTCGAACCCTCGACTGGCCGGTCCGCGGCTACGTAGCTCGTAGCCGTCGGCCGTCTTCTTCGGTGAGGTTATTCCCCTCGACCGGAGGCTTAACAGAAAGAGAGATAGATTAGAGATATAATTCTTGCTTAATTCATTGTTCAGCGATTACAAGTATATATGGCCAATGGCCCAACCTAAATGGAGAAGGTTCTCCTTGATTCTAGGGATTTCCAAAACAACCTACCTAAATGGAGAAGGCTCTCCTTGATTCTAGGAATTTCCAAAACAACTAACTAATTTCCAAAACAACTAACTAATTTCCAAAACAACTAACTAATCTAAGTTTACTAATCTAAGTTAGGCTAACCCATGCAGCGCCTGGCATATGTGCGTCCGCACATGACATCTCTCCCCGCCTCGAAGGCCAGCTCGTCCTCGAGCTGAAAGGAGGGGAACCGACCTCTGTTGTTGCGCCCAGGGCCGGCACGGAGGGGCTGGCCACGCCGGTCCAGGAGACGGAGCGCCCCCGGCGCTGGAAGGACATGCGCCGGCGGCCGGGGTCCCAAACAATGAGCCCCAACTCGCCGAGCCACCGGGTGCCGAGGACGACGTCGTACCCGGCCAGTGGCATGACGTAGAGGTCGGCCGGGAACGAATCGCCGTCGATGAGCAGGGGCGCGTCGCGGATGACGCCGGCGCAGGTGACCCGCTCGCCATTGGCGAGCAAGGCTGTGAGGCGGGGGCATTTGCGGAGGGGCAGACCGGAGCGCCGCGCCGCCTCCGCCGAGATGAAGCTGTGCGTGCTGCCGGAGTCGAGGAGGGCGACGAGGGACGCGGAGCCGAGTGCCACGGCGATCTGCATGGTGCCCGCCATGGGAACCCCAGCCACGGCCTGCAGGGAAAAAACAGGGCGCCTCGGCGTCGTGCTCCGCGTCGCCCGCGGCGTCCGTGGCGTCCCCGATCTCCACGCCTTCAAGGAAGAAGATGCGCCGGCAAAATCTGTTATGGCCACGGGTATATTTTTCATTGCAATTAAAACAGAGGCCCAGACGGCGCCGTTCCGCCATCTCGTCCGGGGGTGAGGTGCCTCTGGTTGCCCTCGTCGCGACCCTGCTGGGCGGCCACCGGAGGAGCAGGGAGCGCCAGCGGCTGCTGTGGCACCGGAAGCGCTGGCCGGGGCGCGGGGGCGGAAAGGAGGCCGCGCGGGGGCGCCCGAGGGGGAGGCTGCACCGGGCGGTCGATCGCCATCAACTCCACTTGTCGCGCCAGGCTCATGGCGGCTGCGAGTGTCTCCGGGTTGTGGATGCGGACGGCGTGGCTGAGCGGCGGCAGGAGTCCGCCGGTGAAGAGCTGGACGCGCTGAGCCTCATCAAGGCGGCCCGCGCGAGGCAGGAGGGCCTGGAAGCGATCGGAGTACTCCTCCACGGTCCCTGTACGCCGGCACTCGGCGAGCTCGAACAGCGGAGCCGAGCGGAGGGGAGGCCCAAACCGCAAGGTCAGGAGCTCCGTGAATCGCCCCCACGATGGCGTGCCCTCGTCCTCCTGGAGTTGGATGTACCAGAGTTGCGCGACGTCCTCCAAATTGAACGAGGCCATCCACACGCGCTCCTCCGCCATGGTGCGCTGTTGGCGAAAATAGGATGCGCACTTGTTGATGAAGAGCATCGGATCGGTCTTGCCGTCGTAGCGGGGAAAATCCAGTTTGTGGAATTTTGGGGGGCGATCAAGATCGCGCGGCCCCTCCGAGCGGCCGCCGGCGCCGCTGTCCGACGACGAGGCCGACTTCTCCTTCATAGCCGTCATGTCGGCCTTCATGGATGTCATCTCCGTGGTGAGGGATTTCAACATCTCCATCACATCGGCGATGGTGGGATTGCTCATGGCTGGTGGCTGCGGAGCGGCAGTGGTGGAGGACTGCGGTGATGGTGGAGGGCTAGGCTGGTGGGCGGCGGATGTGGAAGAATGGGTGGAGCGGGTGGTAGAGGATCGACGTGGCTCTGATACCAGGTTGTCAAGGGCGTCGAACCCTCGACTGGCCGGTCCGCGGCTACGTAGCTCGTAGCCGTCGGGTCTTCTTCGGTGAGGTTATTCCCCTCGACCGGAGGCTTAACAGAAAGAGAGATAGATTAGAGATATAATTCTTGCTTAATTCATTGTTCAGCGATTACAAGTATATATGGCCAATGGCCCAACCTAAATGGAGAAGGTTCTCCTTGATTCTAGGGATTTCCAAAACAACCTACCTAAATGGAGAAGGCTCTCCTTGATTCTAGGAATTTCCAAAACAACTAACTAATTTCCAAAACAACTAACTAATTTCCAAAACAACTAACTAATCTAAGTTTACTAATCTAAGTTAGGCTAACCCATGCAGCGCCTGGCATATGTGCGTCCGCACATGACATAACCTGACCCAATATATATCTTCAATCTTGAATAAATCCAAAGAGTAGTTTATTAAGCAGTAGCTTAGTCTACTAGAATTTGGATCCTGATTTAGCTGAGGAAGTGATGAATGGAGAATATTAGAGTTTAAGAACCCTATTTCTTTTGAACATACTCTCAATTGAATCATGAGATGAAAAGCAATTCACCAAAAAGTTTTGGTCAAAAACAGAAAAAGAAAAAGAAATTCACAGAGACTCAGCTAATCAACATTGGATGGAATTTTTTGACTAAGACTAATATAGCTATGAAATCAAAGCAGCATAGTAGACATGAGTTGAATACAATACAGTATATATTATCTCTAATATTATCACTTCAAAATGTCACATAAAAGAGAGAGAGAGAGTAATAATGAGGTAAGCATATGGAAGTTATTACTGGGCTATGATTTTTGAACAGAACGGTGCACCATCTTAAAAGACAAGTAATGTCTTTCAGAGCAGCTCAGAAAAACCTCAGCCTAGTTGTGTCAGATGTACTGGTTATAATGCCCCTAGAAGATCTTTATCTAACACTTTTACCACACATTTATTAAGAATCAAACACAAGAATTTAAGTCCCGTGATACGGAGTTGTGCCGAAAATTTGCCGGCACGGTACGGCACGGTGTGTGTCGAACCGTGCCGATATTTGCCGGTCACAAAAAAATATATGTGTGACGATACATAGTGGTATAAAATATATATATTTTTTAGCAACAAAATATTCTAATTGTTTATTATGTATCTTTATCAATTTTTTAAATTTTATTTAAAAAATTACTTACTAACTTAAAAAATAGAGAGTTTTGAGCTGTGCCATCGGCACGAAGACTGTATCGTGCCGATATCTTGTTGACACGATACGACATGATGGATATGGCCTGTGTCGGTGAGTACTTAAATCCCTCATCAAACATAAGGCATTCCTTAGTCCTGCTTATGCTTTTATTTTTTACACAAAGTCTTCAGTAGAATGTGTAGGAGGAAAAAAAAAAAAAAATTATGCTGCAGCGTAAAGCAAAAAATAAGCCTAAGAGCCTAAAATCGTAGGAATCTTATTTTGGTGTTTCTGGTTCTACTATAAAAGAACAAAAAACCTATTGGAGATATTATTATGAAGGAAAAGGAGATATTTGAATATATGTTTTTTTTATTATTTATAATAATACTACTTAGATAATACTTTGTCTACTGGTAGCATACAATATTGAAAAATTATCTTGAAGGTTACAAAACATTGAAAGATTGATATATCAGACAAATACTGTTTAGTCAAAATAGTATATTTTGTAATATAGATGTGTTGTCCAATCCCCATTGGTGTCGTATATTGAACATATTATATCACATCTTCCATGTACAACTCGCATTCACATAATGGCATAAAGCATTAATAAAATTGCATTAAAAATATTATATATAGTAATCTATGAAAAAGAATCCACAAATAAGATATGCAAGCTTTCTCATTTGGTACAACGTATTTAACAGTTTGTACAAACTCTTAATAAAGTCAAAATAAAAATATTTTAATAATAATGTAAGAAAAAGAATTTAATCTTGAAATATATCAACTATATATATATATCCATTGTGTGCTATATATGCTGAATATTTTGTAACACAGCTATTATAATCAGCACATGTCAAGTTTATAGTTAAAAGTATTTAAGCAATATTTTAGCAAAAAGAGTTATACGTGGCCCAAACAACCACATGGAATGTATTACCTGGGCGTCTTCATTTGGACGGCTGTGATGAAGCCACCACTGCTTACTTCTAAATAATAACAACCTCCACCTGATCATTCCTCATCACATCACTCAAAAAGAGTTAACTTTGTGAACTTTAATATTCTTACTATCACACCTATAAAGTTAAAAATAAAAGAAAGAAAAAAAAAACATGACCCAAGGAAGTAGAAAAGTACCCCAACCACAAACCAATGTTTCAGATCATTGCACCAGGTCTCTCTCTCTCTCTCTCTCATGTACAACTAATTGTTACTGAAGCATTATTTCTTTGTTGATAGGTTTATAAATGCATATATAGGAGTATCAAGAACATCAACATGCTTCTCAACATCACCACCACCACCCCCACTCCCATTTTTCTCCTCTCAAAAGCTAGCTAAAAGCGCTTTTCCAAACCACTAATTCCCCACCATGACAACAAACCCAATCCCACCACACTATGCACAAACTTGGTATTGGAGCTCCTACAACCATTACCACTACCCAGGAATAGACTACGAGAAGGAGCACTTGTTCGAGAAGCACTTAACCCCCAGCGACGTCGGGAAGCTGAACAGGCTGGTGATTCCGAAACAGCACGCGGAGAAGCACTTTCCGCTGGACGCAGAAGCCGGCGAGAAAGGGCTCATACTCAGCTTCGAGGACGAAGCGGGGAAGTCGTGGCAATTCCGGTACTCCTATTGGAGCAGTAGCCAAAGCTACGTGCTCACTAAAGGGTGGAGTAGATATGTTAAGGAGAAGCGGCTCGACGCGGGGGACGTCGTCGCCTTCGCACGCTCGCGTGCCGGCGCCGGAGACCGCTTCTTCATCGGGTGCAGGCGGAGCGGCGGGCACGACGACGCGCACGTGCCGTGGAGCTCGTCGTCGAGCTCCCACGTGTATCTCGGTAGCCCGGTGCAACAAGATAATTGTTACCTCCGTGCAGGTAAATTCAAAGCATAATCCAAAAATAAATGCTTATTTAGCCTGACTTTTAAAATAGCTTTTTGACTCGTAAGAACAGTTGCAATACATTTAGTTAAAAAAAAAAAAAGTTTTGCAATTGCAAATGCTGAAATGACCTCTGAACTCTGAAAACAGAAACTTCGATTAAGAACTTTTACTGACAAAATAGATATATTGAACATGCTTAGTATTTATACAGCAGAAGCAACCGAATTCAATGAATTCACCGTATCAGTACTAATTTATGCTCCATTAACATCACTATTTGAAAGTTCGACGCGCTTCTCTCGACTACCTACGGTTAAATAGGCTCTAAATATAGAGAATTCATGTAACTGTAGGAGGCCATAAAGATCAATCAGCGGACAGTCCGGTGCCGGCATCGGCGCCGGCACCAGAAAACCCTAGAAGGCTCAGATTGTTCGGCGTGAATCTCGAGTGCGGGCCGGACCTACAGGAGTCGGAATCGGCGTGCTTAGGGTTCGATTTTATGAACGAGAGCCATTGCCCACCAATCTCTTCAGTTCCAAACTATTGGTTAGTACTTCAAAACAAATCACACAAAGTCCCCAAGCATGAGACAATTCAATTTGATAATTCTCAACACTGCTATATCCTACATGTTTGTTATTCTCTAACTAATAAGGAACTACTACTACTTGTATGGTAACAGGATGAGCCCTTAGTATGAGGAGGTGTAGAGAGAAGGAGATCTGAGGCCATGTTCCCAAATCCTACCAACCAATCTTCTGCTCTATAGCCGGTGACAGCTCTGATTGACTTGTGAAGGAACTATTGGAAGGAAAAAGAAAAAAAAAAAAAAAAAAAAAAAAAAGAAAAGGGGAAAAAAAAAGAAGAAGAGAGAGAAAGAGAGGGACAGGGGAAGGGGAAAAAAAAAGGGGAAATAATAGGAGAATCCCTTGTTTTCAGGGCAATCTCCTTGCTTTGCCTCTTCTTTTTTTTTCCCTCTTTTTCTTTTTCTTAATTTTGTTTTCTCTCAGAAATTCTACTGTGGGAAGGGATGGGCACTTGTAATGGATGGGACCCCTAGTGAGGGTTTCAGGAAATATCAGGTTGAAAAGGGGTCAGATATGGTGGGGGCCAGTAACTCAACTAGGAAGGGTGGCACACCCACTTACTGCTAAACTTATGACATTTTGGAGCAACAAAAGAAAATCTCATGGTTTTTTTGTCTACTGCTCATCTCTCTTTTCACCTTCCCCTAATAACTGAAGCTTCTTCTGAAAGTGCTTCTTTAATAGAGGCATTTAGGGAAATAATTAGAGTTCGTTTAGTTTCGTATTCACTTCTATTTAGAACAATTGTAGTCTCTATGAAAGAACGATCGACAAAACGAAGGACTTGAAGCTTGTATTGCAGTGAAAAGTACAAATGAGAATTTAAATTTTAATTGTAGAAACTCTAATATGATACTTCGGAAAAAAGAAAAATGTCATGGGTGCTTTAATATGGTGTTTTTGGCAACTCTACTATTCAGACGACTCGAATATTCTGCAACTACTGAGCCAAACAACTGTTTAATAAGGTTTTCTGCGGTAATTAAGCTAATTGAAGCTTCTGCTGTGATTGGGATAAGCTCTTCTAATATTCTACTACAACTAAAGCTCAGTAATGTTTATTGTTGGAAATTGAAAAGCTATACTAGACACAGTAGGTAAATGTCTGAGAGGTCTGAATGTGAGATGAACAGTGGTGGAATGAGGTGGTTTCAAGGTGGCATGAGTACAGTGGAGAGACACATGACATGAAAGAAAATTTTATGGTAGGAATCAAAGAAAAGACACCTGGGGATTTCCATGTCCTGAGCTTTTATTTCTATATTTATGGGTTGGTCCCCTCCTTTTTGTTCCTTTTGGGAAGAAAAAGTCTAGATAAATTGATGTTGTAACCTGTTCACAAACCCTAATAAGATATTAGAAAAGGAGACTTGGCTAAAGGCTTTGGAGACAAGCTCAGATAGAAAGGTCCACCATGCTCAACCATAATAAGCTAGATTCCCAGCTGCTTAGGGGTAAAGTTCTAGGGACCTCTCTGTCTCCTACTATGTATTATTCTGAGGGGGGGATAAAGCCTAAGCACACTAGTCATTAGTGAAAGAGGCCAATTAGTATGCTGTAAAGTGAAAGCTGTAAAGTGATAGATATTATTCAGTAAAGCTAATGTGAGGGGCTTCTGAATTAAGGAAATAATACTCACAGAACAACTATTACTGTAAACATTGCGTCTATTTAAATTTATTCAAATTCAGTAAGCGAATAATGATATAGTAAAATCAATTTTCCTATAGCCTTCCACACAAATCAAGCAGCTTTAACCAAGTCAAAAGAAAAAAAAGGAAGAGCAACTTGAAGAGAGTAGATTGAAGAGTACCAAATTTGGTCAATGTTTAGGAACCAAACTAGCATAGATCCAATGCTTTGTAGATAAGTCTACGATGATTTCAATGTACATGAACTAGTTACAGTACAAGAAGCTGAGATAGTAATAACCACACATTGAAAAGTAAGAAGCAAGGATTCATCTGAATGAGCTTTTCGGTATCGGTGCAAGAATGATTAAACTTGTTGGGCAATTAGCAACCATATCAACATAAAGATATCTTGTCTACTAACAATGAAATGCGCCATGTGCAGGGGAGGGCCTTTCCCTAATTGCAATATTTAAGTCGTGGCCTAGGACTACAACATTTGCACCGCAACATGAATAGCCCTATTAAAGAACTATTTTTTGTTGAAGAGAATAGATACTGAAGATCTAATAACGTAAGTTGTTTAACGTGGTGTCAGAGCAGGAAATTCTGAGTTCGACTACAATAATTTATATTAGATACTTAATAAAATAGTTAACCCTGAACCTATTAAAGTCCCAAACAGAGAGGATGAGGTTAGATTGAATATAGAAAATTTGGTTCGGTTGTTTCAAATCTGTGGATCATGAGTGATTATGTTATATGGCTCGAAGAACACTCATATTTCTACCATAATTAATCAACACCCCCTTGAAAGGAAAAATACCCATTAGCTGAAATTCTCCATGTATATAGTACATGGTGTTTGTAGTTCCTCTTTTGCAAATAGGCATGCAGATTCCGGATGAATGAGGAAGAAGGCCAGACGAGAACTCGATAGTGACACAAGGATAAGAGAGACTAGTGAAAACAAGATTGAGTAGATATTGAAGATGATAATGCATCACATGATACAGTGAAATCTAGTGGGACCAACAAAACACTTGTTATCATATGCCCCATCCACATAATTGTGAGGTGAGAAGTAATTGCCTTCATTAAAACCTTAACAACAAGCACGATCCACCAAAAATGGCTACCCTGCGAGTGCTTACCTTTAATTTAAGCACACTTACACTGAATTATTCCACCTTTGTGTATCTCTTCGAAGTTTCTCGGTGTAGACTTTCCAATTTGACCATGATTTACTCAAGAGAAGGATGCCAGTACAGAGTATGTGGACTGACAAATGAAGCCAATTCAATTTATTTTAGACAGGGTTAACTGACAACAATATTCCTGTTGATAATAGTGTTATTTATACTTAATGAGCTAAAATAAATGCTTAACAATGATCTTATAGTCCAAGTTGGATCACAATCACTAGCAGGAAAGAAAGCAAGTTAACATCAACCTTGCTGCTGTTATATATATGCCTGAAAGTTGTTCACGCAGAAGCATATGACCAAACGATTAAACGTTAAAGGTTGGCATTTTGATCATATGTAAAAACATTGGAACATAGTAAGGTGGTTGCAATCGGATGCGATACCGACTTAACATCGGTAAATTAGTAAGTGTGAACAAGATAAGTCTGCATATACATGGAATGAATAGCAGATGACGAAATAACAGCACAGGAGAATGTTGAATAAGAAAAATCAGCATACCATTTGCGAGAGTACGATGTGAGACTTTACCTGTTTCATTTCCTCTCCTGTCAATGCACTTGGCATACTTACGCCCAATCTCCACCTCATATACAGAATATTCTTGGGTCGTTTTCTACGAGATTAACCTTTTGGGTTCACTTAATCTCCACCATGTAAACCAAAAGATTAATTTAATAGGAAACAACCCAGAAATAGTCTTTACCACATGCATTGACGTTCGCCCAATTCTCGAGGCCATGTTTGTACACTAGCACTAAGAAGAACAAAAAAGTGTCAATCAATATTCAGGGCCTTCTTTGATAATAATTATGAACATACACCACAATCTTAAGCTTCGTAAAATTTAAAAGAGCTTTCAATGGCATTTCTTCAACCACCCAGCAGAGGCATTCACAGCCACAATTCCAACAAGTTAAGCACTGAACTGTTTACACTAAGTAATATCCCATATTGCAAAACCATCTTTCTGCATAAAGCTATACTTTTTAGAGGCAATCTATCAAACATGTAACAAGCAAAACCAACAAGATTCACACTTTGAACGCAAGTAGAGGTGAGAATAATCATATCTTATCCATGCATAATACCTGAATTAATTCCTCGGTTGATGCATCGATATGGAGGATGCGGAGAAAATTTTGATTGATTCATGCACGCAATACGAAATGGCTACGTGTGCTATTGCCGACGCATTTGTGGGAAACACACAAAAGCATTTGCACCACTTCATCCGCGATGCGAACACGTAAAGGGTCGGGATTGGGAAATAGGTGGCCCATTTATTGGATTTAACGGCCCAACTAGTAGAGTTGATTATGGGCTTCTTTATAGTTTATCTACCCATTTATTGTCCACACCATGTATAAGAGGTACGGCCCATTATACATGAAGAGAGTTTTCTCTGCAACATTTATTCGATAATAAAATATGTACCTAATCAATCACACTAAGTCACGGGAGATAGTAATAGTTTAATCGAGAGCAACACAACAATTAATTTCTACTCAAAAGTAAAATGAGATTGAAGCCCCGAAAGTAAAAGCTCTTAAATATAACATTACTCTTATACAGAGCAATAAAATTAGTAAAAAGACTAGCAGGGAGCAACTTATTTACTAAAAAGCTTGTTACAGATTCGTGCAACGTTCAAAACTACTCAATTTTTATGTGTCAAATAACTCATCACTACATTTCAAAATAGAGATGCTGCTTCGAAACATCAAATGCAGGAGCTGAGCATTTAGCCTCAAGAAGACAAAAGAAACACTTGGATGGGACCGAAATTTCCTTAATTTAAAAAATGCCTTAAAATAAGAACAAGCTGGTATTTAATCGGATAATCTAAACCTTAAAAGCGACCGTCCATTCATTTGGCTGTAGACATTTGTAGGCTAAAAATAAGATGGGAGAGACGCTTTTGACGTATCTCTTATTGATTTTTCTAATCATGGCCGGTTGATGTTAAAAGAAGCTGCTATCATGAAAAGCTCTTCAACTGTGCGATATTACGCAATGAAAGCAAATATATTACATTACATAAGAGTGGTGCTTATCTCTTCCACAATGAAAGAGACTCATTAACAACCCATTTGCCATGATATATACATATATTTTTTTTCCTATTTTGTATAGAAGCTAATAGCACCCAAGTGGCATAGAGGGTGACAATAACACATAATTAAGTTCATTGTCAAAAAGTAAATGCTGCTTTAAAGGCTTAAATCAACAAACTAAAAACTTCTTGTTATGATATCATGTAAAACAATCAGTTTCATAATGCTTCAGTAAGATCAGTGTTTGCGTATATTCATACTTAGCAACATAGTGGATCAAATCGATTAAGTGGTCATCAATGCAAATCGTCTAACTATGACTTTGATTTCAAATCTCCTATAAAATTATGTTAATTGGTAAGAATAGTCAAACTCATAACAAGGACATAATTTTTGACCAATTGATACTCTAAATTAAGCCACATGAATCAAGGAAAGACTTTCAGATACTGGGCCGATCATGAAAGAAGCATAATTTTAGTTTGAGGATTTTCTTTTTTCCTACCAAAATATAGTTTTCATGAGATTTGAACTTCTTAACAGCAAATTACACATATTGTAATGATCTAGCTCACTAGTATTAATAATTTACTGGTCCAAACAATGAGCCTAAAATATTTAAATCAAAGTTTCTTAAGGAGTGTCTACTTTTCATATGTACATAATTTTTTTCTATCCAACACGAGATTACAAGTGTCAAACGACTAAAATACATGGGTAGTTTCTATTTGTAATTGTGTGTCATTTATATATCTAACACTTCTATCTAATCAAAATATAGAGATGGACGCAACTAATCAAGTTTTTTATTTCTAGCAAGTATACTCACATTTTCCCTATCTATCAACAAAAGAACACATCACATAATCTAAATAACTATTTCTTCACAAATAGCTATCAAAACAGATGTACACACACGTCACATACCAGTTAAAAAGCATAACCCAAAAAAAAAATCTAATATCCTAATCACTTACCAAATAATTAATCAAACATATATAACCATCAAAGGACCCTTTCTATACCGTTACGTAATGGGTGGACACTCAAACTCATGGAGAAAGAAAAAGACTAAAAAAAAAAAAGACTTAAAAGTCATTACATCTCGAAATGCACTAATAACGACGGCAAAACATAACTTTGGTGAGTTGAATCAGTCAATTAACCACGTACATGACCTCCCAACAGCTGTTAATTAATATTAATTAAATCAATCTCACATTTGAGGGCGCAGGTTTCCACAAACCGAATGCACAGAAATTTTCTACACACTACGCAAAATTATTCAACTAAAAATACAATAAATCTTTAATATTAGCCTTTTAAATAGGATAAATAAGAAAGTCAGAAATTTTTCAGAAATATATAAATAATTGTCCCTTCAAATTAACATAACTAACGTGATTCTCACGCACAAACACTATTCATGAAATCAGAATGCCCCTTCCCCAACAACACTATCTTATATGTATTTAGTTTACAGAAAAATTTCACGCACTGGGCCCACCGAATATATGCGACCATATATACAGTACTATTAGAACCTTCGGTATAAGTTATAACCGGCTGTTTCCGGCAAAACGCGCCGTGTCCGGCCCACGGGAAACGTGCCAACGCCGTGTCGCTCTAATCCTCCCCAGTCCCCACTATCCCAATCCAAACGCAGTGGTATACTCCCGTAATTAAACCCCTAAAGTAAGGTCCATTTATACTCCAATCCCTACTATAGCATCCCCAATTTGAATCCTCCTTTCTCCTTTCCCCACTATGTACCTATAAAACACCTCACCCTGTTCTCTCCTATCTTCGTGAAGCTCCCTACTAAACCCGTCGATCGATCCAAACCCTAAAAGAAAAGAAAAAGTGCTTCGAAACCCTAGAGCGTACCTCTCTAATGGCGCTCGGATCCGCGAGGAGCATCGAGGAGCTCCACCCGGACGTGGTGGCGCTCGCGCTCCGGCGACTCGACGGGGCGGCGCTCGCGGCGGCGAGCTGCGCCTCGGCGCGGCTCCGCGAACTCGCCTCCGACCCCGCGCTGTGGCGCGACCTCTGCATCGCCTCGTGGCCCTCCCTCCGCCACCCCGACCTCCTCCCCCTCCTCCTCTCCCCCCGCCGCCTCTTCGCCGACGCGTCCCCGTTCCCCGTCCCCAAACCCTCGCCGCCCCTCCCCGGATCCCCCGCCCCTCCCCCGCGCGAGCTCATCTCCGCCGTCGATCTCTACCGCGGGGGCGGCGCCCCGCTCCTCTCCCGCGTCGTCGCCACCGACGCCTCCTCCGCCTGGTTCCTCGGCTCCCCCTTCCGCATCGACGCCCTAGACCGCAAGTCTCCGCCGCCTCCTCCGGCGGCGGCGGCGCCGTGCCCGGCGGCGGAGCTGGAGCTGAGCTGGATCCTGATCGACCCGGCGCGGGGGGGGCGCGCGGTGAACCTCTCGAGCCGCCGCCCCGTCGCCGTGGACCGCCACTGGTACACGGGCGAAACCCTAATCCGGTACGCGACCGTGGCGGGGGAGTTCCTCATAGAGGCGACGGTCACGTGCGGGGAGGAGACGGGGCACGTGCGCGAGGTGAGCCTCCGCGTGGGGGACGCGGACGGGGCCGCGGTGTGCGGCGGGGACAGTTTGGTAATTTTGGGGGGGTTGATGGAGGGGGAGAGGAGGAGGAGAAGAGGAGGAGGCGAAGAGGAGGAGGAGGCGAAGCGGCGGTACGAAGAGTTCGTGAAGCGGAAGCGGAATCGAAAAGCGGCGAAGGCGCGAAACGAGCTTCTCCTCGACTTTTGCTGCAGCGCGGTTGGGGCCGCGGTTTTTTTGGCCTTCGTGTTAGCCGCGCTTCTCAGATGAAACCGGACCGGACCGGACCGGTCGAGTGGGTGTAATTTTGAGATTAGTTATACTTAATCAGTACAAAAATATATTTATTTATGAGTCCGACTACTATACTATCGGTAGTACCAAATATCTGATGCTATCGAATTTTTCGCCGTTAGATCTATTCCTTTGACCATTTTTATTCGTTAGATCATATTATTCAACCAACCATCTACTCAATTCTAGAGAATCACTATCATTCTAACCGCACATCTTTTTATTCAAGGACCGAAAACCTAATAGCACCAAGCGCTTGATACTATTAATAGTATAGTAGCCTAATTTTTTATTTATTTATTTATTTATTTATTTATTTATTTATTTATTGTACTTTGCTTCATTACCTAATCTATGGAAAGTGATGTATGAAGGTTAGGATGCATGCAAAGATGCAGTGTTTACATAACAAAGTCGCGATAGTTGGCAACGGATTGATAGTTGACTAATTGTCTTGTTCTACATTCAACTTTATTGATTAATGCTTGATGAGAATGACTATAAAATATCAAGACCAATTCATTGGTAACAATAACCTTTGTCCAGTTTCTCGATAATGAATGGATGGTGTTGTTTAACATAATCAGTTTTACTAGCACACATTGCATTCATCAAATTTGAACAAATTTAGACGTTAATTAGTGATCAAGTTTAATAATTTTTACAGTAAAACAAAGTTCAATAAAACTTATAAAAGTGATTCGATTGATAAAACCATCCTCAATAAGATCCTCTCTCTCTCTCTCTCTCTCTCTACAGAAGTTCAAAGGGTTGAAGACTAAATACTTCACTAGTTGATTCCTTGAGAATAGACTACTATAAAAAAAGGAACATGTATACAATCTGTAAGATGAATATACCTAAGAGAGTGTTTGGTTTCTCAAAAAATTATAAAAAACATTTTTCTGAAAAAAATATTTTATGAAAAACATCCTTTTTATAGTTTTTATTTTTCAGATAAAAAATTTTAAAAATAAAAAACTTTTTTTAATAAAATTTAGCAAAAAATATTTTAAAAAAGCTATTTTACTTTTCTAGCCAGAGAAAAAGTTTAAATTTTTTTTCGGAAAACCAAACACCCACTGAATGGTTCATTTTGATTTCAGTGCAGGTTAAAAAGCCTCCAATTAAAATGTCAAGAGAATTTTGGAGACCATATATAATGATTGCTAAGCTATTTCTAGGCCGTTTTGGAATCATTGCAAAGAGGGGTTGGATCTCCTACATTGGACATTTTTAATCTTAACAAATTAAACCAAAATATTTTTTCAATAATTTTTTTTTTTAAATCAGAGAAGGTTTATAATTGAATGGAGGGTGACATGTGTACCTGGTTACAGGAGGCTAATATGACACCAAGAAACTCTTTTTGGACTTCCAAGCCCATTAAATGTTTGTTTGTGGACTTTTGGCCAGAAATAGACAAAAGTTGGAGTTAAACATCAACCTGGCTAAAGACGAGTGGTTGGTGTATGGAAAGAAGGTTCCAGTCTCTTTAGGCTTCACAAACCACAAAACATTGCAAAATGTATAATATTCCCAAATTTATCTTCATTTTTCCTGCCTCTCAGTCACCTGATTCTTTAGAACAATCTCCCCTCTTATTAAGCCACTTTTCACAACTGCGACATTCGATACTCCAAACTTTTGAAAGTGTTTTACTTTAGTCCCTATACTCATCTACTGAAATAGAAGAAACAATCAGAGTCTGCACCAAGTGTGTTCGTACATGATGAATGAAGGAACGATGAATTTAGGGCATACAGCATGTAAAATTGCACCAGATTTAGGCAATATTTGCCCTCTTTAACGTAGAGATGACGACACGGGTTACAATGATTCACTTGCCAAAATTTGGAGTGTCGAATGTCAAACTAAAAAAGTTTGAGGACCAAAGTGAAACCTGACTAGAAGTTCAGGGACTGCTACTACGCAGCATTACAGAAGAAAAGAAATTCTGGTTACAAACATGTGTATAGGAGATTCCCAGTTTTGCTTCTTCTATGTCGATTTAGTTCTTCAATTATACAGAAAGACAATATCAAGAAGAAACTTCAGTTACCCCTATTTGGCTCAGGCGGGCCTCTTGCAATTGGTCGCGCATTATCGTATGTTGGCTTGGCTTTTGCATTGTCAACAAAAATTACTCGACCATTTAACACCTGTCGAAACAAGTTATTAGTAATAAGCCCTATTCAAAGCTATCTTAAACAATAGTTTTACTAGAAATTTTGTAGTTCTATTCAAATCTATTGATAATACTTTTGTTGCAATACCTTGCCATTCATTTCGGTAAGCGCTTTGTAGGCTTCATCCTCTGACGCAAATGTCACAAAGCCAAATCCTTTTGATCTCTCAGCAGCCTTATCCATGATTATTGTGGCTGTAAAGAAATGATTAAATCATGCCTTTGTAACAAATTTACATGGGCAAGAAAAATACTAAAAGGTTATTGGATAAAGGGAACCTTCAATCACTTGGCCGCACTGTGAGAAAGCTTCAGATAAGCCATCTTCGGTTGTGTAGAATGAAAGCCCTGCAGTATTTCCGAACAGCAGCCAAAAGGCAATGTCAAGATGTACAGAAGAAACTAATCAAGGTAAAATACATTCAGAAAAAAAAAGAGACCACGGTGAACTAGGTTTATGTTCATCTGCTTCGAATGTAATTTCGGGTTTACCAAAACCGGATCTTCCATCATATATAACTTGTAGGAAGCAAGAACTGGCAGTCCAATATACAGAAACTAGAAAATATAACTAAAGATATCATTTCATCCACATAACTTCTTGCTGTTACGGGAGTTATTTTTTCCAGAATAAACTGTGAATAATAAAAGAACAAAAACAAGAGAATGGCAAAACTACTAATGAACTAACAAAAATCAATGAAAGGCATACGGTTAAACAATTATATATATAATTCAAAGCTTTACAGGGAGATTATTATAGTTTGGCAAACAGAAAAAGGCCAAACTCACTTGTCATCTTGTTTGAACCTCGCATTGCAAAGTTCTCCTCTATTTGAACCATATTTTACTGTGTCCCTTCTTCATATTATACATGTTGCCATGTGTTTGTAAGTTTCTTTGCCCTCTAAATCCAACAATAAACATCATATAGAATAGGCAATTTATCACATAACTATTTCCAACAACTTAAATAAGTGATTATACTTTATGGGTCATAACTATCTCCAACAACTTAAATAAGTGATTATACTTTATGGGTCCGTTTGATATGATAGACGATAAAGCTATGTAAAGAAAGAAGAATGGTTTAGTGACTTGGAGGTGTCAAAGGTTGTGAAACGTGGGGATTACATAATCCGGTTGGGTTCAAAATACCACTACAATGGGATTATCGAATCGCACCCAAGAGGTTGGGATTAAACAGGTCTGAGTCGCTAACCCTTCTCCCCCAACATTATTCTGTTGTCTTATCCAATCTTATCCAATTCTAAATGCCAATGACCTCGACATATACTAAACTAATCCAACTTAAGAGATGAATTCAACATATCATTTGATTCAAGTACTACATAATTCAGCAACATTTCCTGGCAATAATAAATAATAATTCAAACATTATATCAGTAATATTTCAGATAGTAGGTTCTAAATCAATTCATATGCATCATAATCCACTCAAGCAAATCGTCGAACAATAACTGCGCCATTTCCACAAAACCCAACCAGCTCACTGAAGCTAAACAAAGCACTAATCCAACTTCTTTGAGCGATGGAACATCACAAATACTACCTTGTACAAAGATCACAACCCCAAAAAACTAAACAGAGGCCAATAACAGCTTATAGTAGATAAGGTTGTTACCTCCGACGAAGAGCTTGTGGGCGATGCCTCTGGAGGAGACGAGTTGGAAGGGGAGAAGAGGTCTAGGGTTAGGGTTAGGGTTAGGGTTTCGGAGGAGGGAGAGACGAGTGCTCCCCACGCGCAACAAGCGCGACGCCTCTCGGAGAGCCGCCATGGTTTGAGCTCGATGGTGTGGAAGAGGTTGGGTTTTCTCCCTCCTCTGTACAAGTGTCATGAGGTATATATACGGTTCATTTGATCCGGTTCATTTATAATGGGCCGGTTCACGTGTATGTAGGCCCGGATGGATCACTCTAGGCCCATTATGGTGGACCGGGTCCAGGAAGGTGAACAATACTAGTTAAATCCACGGTGGCCCGGTCCACGAAAGGGATCATTTGAGTGGACCTGATTTTTTTCTTTTTTCTTTTTTTTTTTGTTTCGGGGTGAATAAAATGAGACCCCCTCAATTGTAGCCACGGGAAATAGAACCCCACCTTAAAAAAAAAAAAAAAAAAAAAAAAAAAAAAAAAAAAAAAAAAAAAAAAAAAAAATCTCTACATTCGAATGATTTGATTTTTAGCTAGTTTAATCAATTAAACTAAAAAGTTTATCAAATTTTAATGATTACTCTATCACATTTAGCAGATCTAATTGCTTTTGGCAAAGCGATTTGCATGTCCCTTAACAGCTAATATAGTAGTCATTAAACTTGAACAGCATTTTTATTTTATACCCCACACAACTCCGGTCAAAATAATTAAGTGTTGAGATGGCCATAGGAACGGTTTGAATTATGCATTCGAACTATACAGTATATATACATTACTAGTATTGCTTGTAAATATACTACCGTAGTAAAAGAAGAGGGGAGAAAAAAAATACAGTATCAACTGAAAACCTGCATAGCCAATCATAACTCAAAGCAAAATTGTTACTATAGTTTCACTTTTGCCTGCAAGATGAAGTGAATTTTTCAGTGAATAAGTTACAAAAATTCAACTAAAAATCCGTATTTAGCCAATCAAAACTTGGCATCAAACCATATTATTTTTTGTATCTCAAAAACAATACAACCTGAATACAAATTTATATTAAAAACTCAAAAAAGGTATAGGACCTAATCTCCACGCTCTGGAAAAAAATCAAAACAAAAAAAAAAACAAGAAAAGTAGTTTTTCTCATCTCAATTTTCTCTTTTCGAGTATTAGCGTCCCAGCGACCATCCTCGTTCTGTGAGTAATTCGCGAACCCGTACAGCAGCTTCGGCTGCATCATTCAGGGGAGGGTAGCTCCAGCTATTTGAAATCTATGGAGAAAAAAGAAGAGAGAGATTAAAATTTTGGTGGCATGCATTACACCAATCTAAATATAATAACCCAGAAAAGAAGAGTAAGTAAAAAAGCGGCAGCATCTAGCCCTCTCAAGCAGGTTTGGAACGTGCATTAGCGCGAGTGGCTAAAAAAACTCAAATTAGAGCTATTGAACTTCTCGCTCATGCAACTTTGCTTGAGCATCCAATTTTCGACAACGCTCCTCATGAAATCTAAAATGCAAAGGGAGAAGAAAACAATGAGAAAAAGGAGTTAATAACTCCTTACATCCTCTAAACCGGTGAATGGACGAACTACCCCTCGGTCACGTAGAGTCTTGTGAAAGGCCGAGAATTTCCACTTGCAATGTTCAGTTCCGATCACATAAACAGGTTTCCTGCAATAAAGACATGAAAAGGTTTAATGACGAGAAATCCTAAAGCGTGGTGGTTAGAATCTTTTCACGGACAAAACAACAGTTTTTTCTGATACCCCGTGCTGCAAGCCTCGCTCAACATACTGATAGAATCCGCAGTTATAATGAATGCATCAGCCCACGCAAGATGCCCCATGTGAGGATTAGGATCTGCAGAAAAGAAGAGTAGATCACCTATTATATTTCCATATTTTAAATTTCAAACTAATTTTGCCACCGCTCTTTTAAATTACCTCTTCCATCCCAAATATAAATCCTGGGATGACTACCAAGTTCTTTCACTATTATATCAGACACCTGTAGTAAAAAAATAAGCCCATTTCATCTCTGGAAAAATGTCAGTACACAAAAAGGAAAGAACAGATGAAACAAAAGTACTTCAAACCTTTCGTGGAGTCCTTCTAGAGAACGAAATTCTCACACTTCCACAGGTTGCTAGCACATTGTGTAGCGAGATAACCAACTGTTTGGCAAGGTCTGCACCATATCTACAGTTCCCTGGAATAGAAATGCATATCAAGTGTTAAAAAACTTAAGGGCGCCCGAGAGAAAAAGATAAATGGCTAATGAAGAAGCCAATATAGAAAAAAGGGGGCGCATGGCTTCGTTCAATTGCTAGATTACATGATACTTTCAATAGTGTCCAAATAACTGAATAAGAATCAACTCCGATGGATCGTAGATATTGAAACTCATGTGGCACAACATTAATACCAAAATATCATTATAAGAGCCAAGCTGTTTCATGCTTTAACTATGAGTTCCAGTATTAATAAGAGGTCTAAACAACCAGACCTTTAAGTTTCATGGTTCTCAAAGATCTTCAAGTATTGTTTTCATAGTTATCATGCAAAAAGAAATGATGCAACGAAATTGGGATAGAGCAATAACTGCTATTATTTACTGAACATAGTTATTACGCAAAAAAGATGAGTCAGGATTTCTTAGATAGTTGAAATTCAACATATAGCCAGGCAACAGAATGATGCAACGAGCTTTCTCACTTTCATTATGCTTGGGAATCTCTTTTAGTTGATATCAAATTCACTAAATGGCTACTATTTTATATAGGAAAATGTCAACTTGAAGTAAACTACTACAGAACTAATGTCGAAGTTCATAGATGAATTACAACAACCTAGTTTAGTTTTACCTCCCGGGAATCAGGATTTAACAAAATTTCCATATGAAATCAACTATCTTTATGGTGTAAATAAGCAAAGAAATAATATTTCTTACTCTCCAAACTGGTAACAGAAAGCTATTTGCTATCAGACTTCCTAATTATCGTCAATTCGCTGAACAAGTATTTTGCAAAATTTAACGACATGACAAACTACTATTTGAAGAGCAGCATGTAACAAAAATTACTTCACACTTGGCTCATTGCAAATACTAAAGGTCTGTCCTGAAATAGCAAAAGTTTATTTAATAGAAAGTTCAAAGGGAAAAAGAAACAAATAAAGAAGAACTTATTGGAAACAAGAAAATTACTTGTAGGTCCTCCAATGTTTATAACTAGTAACGGCTTTGGGAGAGGGGCCAACTCATCATGCCATGCATTAGCAGCAATACGGAGTGCAGCAGAATCAGCCTGATGTAGTGCTCCCACAGTAAGAACCTGAAATATTATAGCATCAGCAGTGTAAGCACAATGATTTTACAACACAGCGTCCCATTAAAAGGTGTTCTTTTCACAAGCTTGGTTCACCTATAGGGGAAAAAAAACATACCACATTCCTGCCCGGTGGTTCTCGTGGAGTTACCCATCTACGGAAAAATCGAGGGATCTCTTCCTGTCCACTGGCGGTCAGAGCATAGTAATCATGGCGGGGAGTCACTACCAAATCAAATCTGTCAAGGCGCGACCTAGGATGCTGTATCTGAAACATGGTAAAGAAGGCATGCATTAGAAATTAGCAACATCTAGTTTGCTATAACATACAGGATAATAATTTATAGAGGCCTTCATCCATTAATCCCCACATAATCCTCCATTTATAGACATACCCAACAAAATCTATTTCTCTATACATACCCCTACAAAGTGTAGTTCCTTATAAAAGTAACCTTCTGTGAGGTTGGCAAGCCATACAAGTGATGGAACATTCAGAAAAGGACTTCTACCGGAAAAGGTTTCTCTAAGAAGGTCATTGTTGTCAGCACAAGGATATATATGCGACTAATAAAGCTTTACGTCATATATGGAACACTCAGATTCTGCAGGGATATATGCAAATAGATAGTTTTGCAGGGATATATATATATATATATATATATATATATATATATATATATATATATATATATATATATATATATATATATATATATATATATATATATATATATATATATGTAAAATTTCCCATTCATAAATAAAGATTTCCCATTCATATACCTGAACGACAAAGACATTTTCCAAAGCTAAACGTCTTACTGAACTCGCTAATGAGATGGTATCCCTACCACAAGCAACTACTAAGGTGGGGCCTTCCCTGAAAGCAAAATTTAATTGTCATTTTAATTCATGATTCAGAAAATTTTCAAATTTTAAGGAGGACAAAATGAAAGTACAAGTTATGAGATCTCGCATAAGGCTGATTAAGCATATACTACAGACAATAAATTGAAGGTAGTTACCTAATTATACATTATAAGATCCACATATGATAGACAACCAGAAGTTATGTATGAACATACGTCGCAACATGCAATTTTGCAACACTCTTCGATGATTACTCTCGTTAATTACTAATTCACTAGATTACATGCCAAATCAAATAAGGTATGGGAGAGATGAACGGACATATGCAAACACATCCTAAGAGAGCATTCTAACAGTAAAAAGAAGCAACAGTTATTGGAAGAACGCAGATTTACCAAAAGGTCCAAAACTAATCTATCTTCCTGCCCTAGTGATTGACATGTGCAGTTAAGCAACCTCATGTTAGATTTGGCAACAAAGAAATAAAATTAATTTATGCTGCCTATAAAAATCAAAGGGGGATGTAGTTGCATAATTGATTGATAAAGAGTTAGTATACGAAAATTATGAATGAAAAAAGAAAGGCTGCAGAGAAAGATTGGGAGTTCATAACATCTCTGGGAAAGATACGTCTAGAAATTGTCGCTTAACGATAAAAGAAGACGATGGATTAGTTTAAGGACCTACTGCTACTGGAACTCAAATGAAGACAATTAAATCAAAAAAGCTTAAGCAAGCATCAGCACTTCCATCACTACCTCCATAATAAGTAAATGTAAGAACAAAAAATCAGTAAGGTAAATCAAAATTAATTACAAGCAAGAAAGGAGGAAATATATGACCACCAGTGAGAATGTTCTTACTTATCGAAAGTTTCACGAGCAATGGCCGCAATCTTTTTGGCATCGGCTTCTAAGATGGATGACAAACCGACATTTCCACCATTTCGAATAGGAAATGGCGCAAATTTCTTCCCATGAAGCACCGTCCCAAATCTAGAGTTTCCAAATATCTGTCTGATCAGGCTGTCTACTATTTTGTGGAGAGACACTGGGAGCCAATGGAGATACTCATTGATCCCTCCTCTTGGTCTAGTAACACGCTGCAAGCATCATAAAGGATTAGTCTATCATTTTAGCAAGGCTAAATGCAAACAACCACTCGGCTTCTACCTAAGTTCTCATTTCATCCTCCATCTCTCTTATTTCCTAATAAACATTTTAAGTTTTTGCAGAGTTTCTATGATACGGACACACACAAGTCAAGCTCGAACCAACTAGTCTACATGTACAAACATTAGATAAGTAGTGATGATAAGCAGCCTATTTTTGTAGTCCTGCATTATGACATATTTGTGAGCACTATAATGAAATTTCCTTCTGCTTATGAGCTTTTCTGGTTATCGCCATGAAATGTAATAAAGCTAGTAGTTCACAATACAGTTTACTACTATTTCCATATATGAGAGAACAAAAGGTGGTTATAATCGTAAAACTATTCATAACTAGGGTGAATTGCTCCAAATAAGAGTTGTGTTGCAAAACTATTCATAACTTGGGTGAATTGCTCCATATAAGAGTTGTGTTGATTAATTAACACATTTTTGATACTCCTAAACCTCATAAACAGTGGTGAAGCAGGGCAAGTCCAAGCACTATCATCATCCCTAAATCTCATTTCATCAAACCATCTGCTTATAAATATCATCTCAAACATAAGTTACAACTAAGATAACATCTTAAATCCCATAAAACACGAAAATATTTCCACAGGTTATCAAATACTCAAATCAAACACTTAAATGACTACTTAAAATGGAATGATGAAAATATTGAGATCACTCACGTATATCGTTTGCTTATCCGCGAGCCCTAGGGCACGAACCAATCCGAAGCACTGGTTCTCGGCTCCGGCGAAGCCATTCCCGATCACGACGGCTCTTCTTATGACATTAACGCCGCCCTCGAAGATCTCCGGCATCCCCACGGCGCCGCTCGGGGGCTCCGGCAACCTGATGGGCCTCATCGGAGACGAAAACCGATCAAAAACCACGGCGAAATCGAGCAAATCGCATGAATTAGGGTTCCTTCCTCGTTCGACTCGATCGGAGGCGAAAACTGATCAAAAACCACCACGAAATTAACCAAATCGCATGGATTAGGATCTCTTCCTCGTTCGATTCGATCAGAGGCGAAAACTGATAAAAAACCACTGCGGAATCGAGCAAATCGAATGAATGGACTAGGGTTTCTTCTAATTCGATTCTGAGATTGACATCGCCAAATTACTACTCCGTTGCGAGGATTCGTCACGCAGATTTGGAGCAATTCGGAGAGATTGGGATGGAGAAGGGAGGGTTCGGCAGTGTTCGCGAGGGGAAATTAGCGCCCTTGCGTGGCGCCTACTCTTTTATTATAAGGGTTTGTTTGGTTCGGGTATAAATAAGCAGGAATAGATACAAGTTTAGGTATAAACAAAACTAAATCAATTTTACGTTTGGATGAAAATTAGATTGTTTTCGAGAATAAAAAAATATAGCGTTTAGATAAGTAAGATGAAATAAAAAGAATAGTGGGTAGTTATAAATAAAAAATAATAATATTATCTCTCTCATTATATTTGAATTTTAAATTTTTAAATTTTGTATTTAGAATTTTAAATTTAAATTTTTAACTTTTAAATTTTAAATTTTAAATTTTGAAATTAAAATTAAAATTTTTAAATTTTAAATTTTAAATTTAAGAACAAATTTAAATTTGAAAGATATAAAATATTAAATTTCAATTTTAAAATTTAAAATTTTAAAATATCAAATTTAAAATTTAAACTTTAAAATTTAGAATTATAAATTATAAATTTTAAATTTAAAAATTTAAATTCTAATTTTAAACAAATCTCTCTCACTCTCTATACGAGAGAACAAGGGGTGGGAACAAGCTTGTTCCCACCCTTGGGTGGGAACTATTGTTCCCACCCACCCGGTATAGGATGGGAACAATAGTTTCCATCGATCCCAACTCTTGTTTGGGTATAAGAGGGGAAATAAGACCTTATCCCCCTCTTGTATCTAATCCGTACCTAAGAGAATGATTATAATTTGTAAAGAGTTCTTTAAAATTATTTTTCTTTATTTTTTTTTTACTTTTTTATTTTTTTAATATTTTTATATTAACTTTTTTTAAAAGTAAATTAAAAAGCTTGTTAAATTTATTAATAATTATGTAAAAAATATTAATTAATAATTTACATGTGTTTTCTACTATAATTTAAAAAAATAAAAACTGTAAACATTTTAAAATGTTTAAATGCTTAAAAAAAATAAAAACTGTAAACATTTTAAAATGTTTAAATGCTTAAGAGTGTTGATTGCCAAAAAAAAAAGTGGATACCATATTTCAAAATATTTATAAATTAATCACCAAAAATAAAAAAAATATTTTTTCATAAAAAAATTCTTATTTGATCTTTTATTCTGTGAATTATTAGTTATAAAAAAAAAGCTCGAATCATCTAATTTAGGCACATTCTAGTCTAAAATTAAAAATATCTAAATTTGCTATCCAAGTACTCAATTTATTACAACCAATTGTTCTTCTTAAGCTTTTTATCAAATTATTATTATTTTTATATGACTATAGTTTAGATTATGATTTGTAATTTTGTAAAAGTTTTAGATAGCAATTTGTTACTTTTGTTAATTTAACCCGTTAAAAATTTCGTGACACCATTTAGAATATCTGATAAATTTTGTTTTTAAATATAATTAGATTATTATAGATAATACATTTATTTTTTTTTAAAAATGGTAGTTAATTACGATTGTATTTTTTTTTAAAAAAATTAATAAAACAAAGTGGATACAGTAATGAGTTTTGCGACTACTCGAATCCGATTCGTTTTCATCTCCAAAACGAAGCATCTCTCTCCTTATAAAAATTAAAAAAGTGTAACCTCTAGAGAGAGAGAGAGAGGTCTAGAGAGAGAGGGAGAGAGGGGAGCCGGGGAGAGAGAGGGGAACGAAGACGACGACAATGGCGAAGAGCAGCGGCGGCGCCGTACGATGCCAGAGGATCGGGTGCGACGCTATGTTCACGGAGGACGACAACGTCGAGGGATCATGCCGATACCACGATTCCGTAAGCAAAAAACCCTAGTTTCGACCCCTTTCCCCTCTCTTACCTTGCTCGATCTGCGCCATTAACTTCACTCTTCCGATTCTTAGAATCGATCGAAAGTGGGGGTTAAGTACTCGTGATTCGATGAGGATTGAGATGGGAGTTGCTTAATTTGAGTTGTTTTGACGAATTAAGACTTGTGAATTGATTATTTGATGCAAAAGGAGGCATTTTTCCAGGTTTTTTTTGGATGTTGTTGGATTCGGTTTGATTAGATTGAGACAGTGAGCTGGTCTAGGGTTTAAGCTTTCTAGTTATTCTGTCTCATTACTAGTGCTTCTTTTCTCTCTCTCCCTCTTTTCCGATTCTTTGATCAGTGGGAATTCACTTATTTGATCAGATGAGGATGAGATGGGAGTTTTTTTTAAAATTCGAATTTTTTTGACAAATTAATTTGTGAAATGATCTTTTTTGATTCAAAGCGTAGTAAATCTCTCAGCTTTTGACGTTTAGCATTGATATAATTTGATTTAGCCACCGAGCTACTGTAGATTGGAGTTTCTATGCAGATCTTTGAATATGGGAATTAAGTTGTGCATAATCTTCGTAAAATAGTCTTCGTCAAATAGTATCAAATGGCTTTTACTCTCAGAGAGGATTAATAGGAGGGGAGTAGCATCGATTCAGTGGCTAGAAGGCGAGATTTAATATTCACTAAGACGCTTACTCGGTCTAGTGAACTTATACAATAAGAAGTAAACAAGAAAAAGAAGAAAAAAAAACCATCACATATGATACAAGTTCTCAACTTCGGCAAGTTCTTCAAATTGTTTCTTTACTAGTGCAATCTTTCTAAATACTAATACTTTGATATAAGGGTTTCTTCTTTGGATGCTCCGTTGCTTTAACTAATCTAAGCTAGTAAATTGCAATTAATTGTATCAAGTGCTTGAGAATTTGTTGCCGGCGAGGTTTTTTTTTTTTCACACGTTAATGATACGTATGAAATAATTGATAACATTTTAGCTACAGTAGATTTTTTTCTTTGTGGTTGAAATTTTTTAGTTTAATTTTTGTTTCATGTCATGTATAACATCAATTTCCTTAATACAAAATTTTCGTACTTGTTTCTAATATCTTGGCAACTTTCTTTCTTTCCAGGGAGTAAGTGAAACCTCGCAACTCTAAATTAATCCTTTATTGGAACTTACCCGCATGTTAGCTAATGTAAGTGCGATAAAAACCTTTCCAGCCTATATTTCATGATGGTATGAAGGAATGGAGCTGTTGCAAGCAAAGAAGTCATGATTTTAGCTTATTTTTAGCTATTCCTGGGTAAGACCATTACCTCTTTCTCTTTCATAAGCATGCGTATGTGCTTTCTCGTTTGCACCAACCTACTAAGAACCGCAAGATTTTGTGTTGAGAACATTCTGTCACATGTCGCATTGGTACTAATCCAACTAAATTGGCTTTCTCTGTGCTACGCTTAACTAACCTGTCACTTGACTAAGTTTTGATCAGCTTGGTCGCAAGCCTACTACTATAATCTGTCTATACAGTCTTACGTGTTATCTAAGATGATTGAATGCTAAAGAAACAATTGTGACCTTGAATGAATAATTAACAGAATATTACATGCAAGAATGTCACTCAAAATATCCAAGATAGGCTTCTCTTAATACCAAATAACAAACTCTTTTTGTTTCTTCACTAAAGATGCAAGACAGGTAAACATACTACTGAGAAACCAGTTACCAAAGCTGTCTCTGCAAACCCTCGAAAGCCGGTTCCTGTTCCGTCTCCCACTCAAAACATTAAAAGTGATGACACTTGTTCGAGATGTCGCCAAGGCTTTTTCTGCTCTGATCATGGTATGTGGTGGTTTCAATTTTTTTTGCTTTGGAGGACTGAAGTGATTTTGACTTGAATTTGGCATATGTCGCGAGAATTAGAAGGAACTGGAAAGAATGTTTGGTAATTTGATTAGCGAATCACAATCTTGTAACTTTTTTTCAGGATCACAGGGAAAACCATCAAAGCCAGCCACAGCAAATGCCCCCAAAGAAGAAAATGTTGTTAAAGATCCTGCTCCTACTAAGAAGATAGTCGATCTGAATGAGCCGCGCACATGCAAAAATAAAGGATGCGGAAAAACCTATAAGGAGAAGGATAATCATGAAACTGCTTGCGAGTACCATCCAGGACCTGCAGTTTTCCATGACAGGATGAGGGGGGTGGGTCCTTTTTATTTTTCCCTATTTGTCTACATTTATGAAAATCTTTAATTTTAGGCTATGGTGCCGAAAACCACCCTGAAAAAACTACCCTGAAAATTTTATGATTTGCACTTTGCTTCTCATAAAAATTGAAGCCTATGTATATGTTCAGAGTTTAGACTAATAACGCCTTAGCCCTTTCGTCATGTATTTGTCAAAGTACTTTTAGAAAGTATTGAACTCTGACAAAACATACAATGAGGGAAACAGTAGGTATTTCAGATCATATTTAAGGTTTTCTAACAGTACTTTGACAGAACATGCTACAGAAGCTGGTAAAATACTAAAAAATCTGAATTTTAAGGGAGTTAAATGTATGTTTTGCTCACAGTGACAAAGTGCAAATATGCGATACATTAATGGAGAAATCTGCAACATAGCCTTAGTTTGAATAATGGTTAATCCTTTCTAATATGGTTTTGGACAGTGGAAATGCTGTGACATTCATGTGAAGGAGTTTGATGAGTTCATGGAGATACCTCCATGCACAAAGGGATGGCACAACGCGGACGCAGCGTGAGTCGCGATTAACAAACCAATTGTTCGCGAAAACCTTTTGTAATGCTAGTGGGCATTCTGCTTGTAACACTAGTGGCATCTGCTATATTTTTCAAGTCGCTCGGAAGTGTTATTAATCTCTTGTCAAGGGGACTATGTAATCTGGTGTTATCTATAATTTTTGTTTAGATAGTTGCCATTGCCCGATGTGAAGCTTGATGTGTTGTGGATCTGATATTTAGTCCTTTTTAACTTAAATCTAAGAATGTTTGTATAGGAGAGGTAATGTAGTTGGTTTGGTTATGATTCATGGTTTGTCCTCAGGTTTTCGTAGCTTATTTTCAGGTCCTTCCTACTGCTCTCATCTATCTTCATCTTTTGTACTAAACTGCAGGCCATATTGCATGAGAAAGATCACAATGTTGGGCCCTTTTTTAATCAATTGAAATTGTCTTTTTTGTGCCAAAACTATTCTAAATACTATTATATCACGTGAGAAGCTGAGGCTTATTTTTATTTTTTTAATAAAACTGGAATTCGAGCTTCCGATCTTCTGAGCTGCAACTCTGAGTAATAAACTACTTATTTTTTAGAAAAAGGTAGTATGTTATCCGTTTCGTTTATTTAAAAAAAAAAAAAATTAGCTGAAAATATGAAGCAATTAAACTTCGAATTTGGGATCTCGGATAGTAACCACCGAGCCTTTTGCCAATTGCACTAGGGACGGTCAGTAAACTACTGATTACACTGGGTTGTAAACAAATACAGTTTATAACTATATTCAAATAAGGATCATCTTTTCCAAAACATCTCCAATATCTGCAGAGAAATACATACACGTAAGCATAAATAGGATCCACGCATTACACTCTTACAAACCACAAAACACTCCCTTACCTACCCAACTTTACCATCATAGATTGCTAAACAACAACAACAACGAGAACAAACATGGAACTACTATTACACATGTAATTGATACTCCCAATCCAACTCTCCCAAATCAAGGTATTCCGATGATGGGTATGAAGGGGAATAAGAAAATAAGCGGAATCCCCAACCCATAGGGGGGCGCCTCATCACCAGATCTCGGCAACCCACCCGTACTCGGCGCCGAATTCTTCGGGAGCGGAGCTCTCGACGAGGCCTTCTCGGCGCCGACTTTGTTGTCGAGCTCGATACTGAGGGGGCACTTGGACAAGTACGCGAGGGGCGAGGCGAGATCGTAGCCGTCGGATCCGCGATCGACGGCCACGATGCTCGCCGCCATGGACCGCTCGAAGGCGCAGAGTTGCTCGCGCCCCCCGAGGAGGCGAGCGAAGCATTGCGGGGTTGAAGTCGGCGACGGTTTCGGGGTCGGTGCCGGAATTGATACGGTGAAGTAGCCTTCGTTGTTTGTTACTGCGGGGAGTAGCTTCTTCATGTGGGCGCATTTAACGGCTACGACGACTCCTGTGGTTCGAGGTAATTAACCAAAAAAGGAAAAGAAAAAAAGAAAGGGTTAGTGAGAAGCAAATTTATTGATTTATTGGAATATAGAGACATGATACTTAGTTATTGTAAAATATAAAAATGTTTAAACACCATTCTCTATTAGCTTAAGTTTTTAGAGTACAACGGTTGTTTCACATGGTATCAGAGCAGGAGGTCTTGAGTTCGAGTCACGCTAGACTCCTAACATTATTAATTTTTTCTTATTTAATTCAAGCCCACGCTATGGGCCTACGAAAAGTCTCGAGCCCAGACGTGAGGGGGAGTGTTAAATATAAAAATGTTGAACATCTCGCTCGGCCTAAGAAGCTCATTTTGACTTCATGCCATAATTAGAAGCTTCGAACTTCGTGTTGTACTAGAAGACAACAAGAAATAGAAGCTGTAATTTAGAGCTTTTATTTTGAAAGGGTTATGAAGCTCGCATATGGTTTCTACTTCTCAAAGTAGAATAGTTATTCAGAAGCTAGATAAAGAAAGAAATCAAAACTCTTCCTTTTGATTCCTAGAAGCTCATTTCAACTTCCTACCGCAGCAAAAATCTCCAGACTCTTGCCTGACAAACAAGCTTCTCAAAGTCGAGAAGCATAAGCTTTAAGAAGCTAGGAAGAAGGAAACGAACCAGAGAAGTTATGGTGAGGAGTGCAATCAAGGCAAGTGACTGATCCCTTCAGCATCTGGCCCGCCGAGAAGCCGACATGAGTGAAAGCTAGGAGAAGAAGAAGACGACGAAGAAGATGTGCTTCAACTGCTAGAGGAGAAGAAGCCATGAAAAGTAGAAGATGAAGAAGCAAGCTACTTAGTGTTTTGGCTAAGTGAGCAGAGAGAGAGACTTCTTAGTATCATATATGCAGTAGAAGTGGCAGTAGCAGGTGTAGAGCCCAATGAATGGAGGGGAAAAGTGAGCACACAATAGTAGATGAGGAGGTACTACATTTGGCTTGTGTGGTAACAGAAGAAAAGCAAGTAGTTGCTTATCTTATTACGTCGATTTGTTTAGTCTAAAAGCACTTACAAGTGCTTTATTGTCCAGAACATATGCTCTACTTAGATAAGCAAAAGTTAGGCGCTAAACAGCTAAAATGCCCTCAATCAAACTTTTAATGTAACGCAAAAGTAAAATAATCTTTTAGGCTGTAGAAGCTCTGCTTAAACCTGTTGGTTCTGTGGCGGTGATGAGATTCATTATAAATAAATTTCTAAGACTGCAGAAGGTATGGTAAACTTCAACTTACTCTATTGTGGTTTAGTATATTTTTCACTTTGTCACCCTGACCGACCGTCCCTAGCGCAAGTGGCAAAGGGTATGGTGGTTGGTACCCGAGGTCCCGAGTTCGAATCCTAGTTGATTCACATTTCTTGCACTTTGTCACCCTGTCGTTAAGAAGGTTGCACTTAACTATTTTGTGATTTAACGTGTTTTTACTTTATTACCTTGTGGTTCAAAAGGTTACACTCAGTTATTCTGTGATTTTACTTTTATTTCACTATAAGAATCTACCATTAAATAAGGTACCTTTCTGTGCTTTTTTTAAAAAATTTTACTTTTCTATCCTATTTGATGGTAGATTTTTTTTTGTAAAATAAAAATAAAATTACAGGAGAGTTAACTGCAATCTTTTGAACCACAGGATGATAAAGTGAAAATGCGCTAAACCGCAATAGGGCAAAAATTATTAGTATTTTCCTTAGATAATTTTACTCAGTTAGTGTTTCTATAGTAGCCTCCATTCAAGTCCCAGAGAACCTCACTGTCCATTAAATGAAAATGGTTTTAGATATACATACTTATCACATGATATATAATAATCTAATTGCATGGCCCAACATGAGTAACTTTATTTCCCAATGCCATATATTAGTTGGGAGTATTCACCTTGTTTTGCTTTCACAGTTTGGCCTGTTGCTCCTGTTTTAGGTTGGCCTTTTGCTCCTGTTTTAGGTTGGCCTTAAACAGAGCCAACTTTCAATGCCTCCCCTTCTATCATGCAAGCCCCCACATTTGCTTTAGTCCTCTTTTATTCTAACACCCAACTAACAGCATTCAAATACTTGCTATTCTCATTTAAAGATCATAGTATTATGAAGACTCTTTGAGAGTTCCTTTTAATACCTCATCAGGAGACTAATAAAAGTTTAAGCTGATTTTCTTATGTGCAGTGTACTTGCAGAAAGATACTTTTGATAAGATAGTTACGGAGAATCTTTCTGTTGCCTTTTCTTAATGGCATCTGGACCAACATCTGCGGCGATGTTTTTGATATCTTCTTAGTGTTTACTCATCAAAGATGTTGAACTCAACCACTGCATCTGTGTGCGGTTAGCCACTCTTCCCCGGGGTGCAACACATCAATGAGAGCTCCTTGAATCATTTATGATCTTTTGCCGAAAACAGCGAATCGACAACCAAACCAAGTGGTTGAGGGACTTCAATGTGGAACATTGAAGAAGTTTGATGGTCCTGAAAATTCCTGAGCTTTCATTTTATCTTTGTTGAAAATCTCATTCTGTTTAGAGGCATGTAACGTCCTGTAGAGCTGAGAGAAGAATTGAGACTAAGTAAGTAGAGAGTATAATAGTAGAATAGAGAAATAAAGGAGCCAGAGATGAGAAGAAGCTCGTGGTTCATGAAGGGAGCAACAATGGCAAGCGACGGTCGATGAAGCGGCGGGTTTGATGAGATAGCGACAGCTTCGGTTGATCTGGGACAAGATCGAAGAGCCCGACAGGATCTAGGCAACGAGAGGGTTGGGACTTGGGAGGAAGTATGTGAACCCCAACATTGTGGATCAGGTGCATCAGGAGACATGCCCGCTTCGCTTTGAGCATATAATAAGCAACTTGAAAATGCTGGAGCCCAGTCCATGGCCCAAACACTTAACAGATTAAGGCCCACTTGGCCTACATACCATTTTATTACCTTTTTCACACTCAACTCTACTATTTTCTGTAATTTGCACTTTGGTACAATGTAAAGGAGCATATATAAGAAGCTGGATGTAACTAACGGGGGCATGAATAGAAATGAAATAACTCTTTTCTTCCAAATTTCCTCTTCTCTTCCTCTCTTCTCCTCCTCTCTACCTCTCTCTACTCCCAATCTGATCCCTCTCTCTCTAATATTTAAATCTATTGGAGATATATTAAGATTTAAATATTAATTAGAGTAGAAATCTAACTAGATTAGGATAAATATTTAGATCTATTGGAGATAATTAAATATAGATTTAAATATTTATTGGAGTAGGAATCCTAATTATACTAAGATTGGGGTACGTTTTAGGGTGAGCTTTATATATAGCTCTATGTATTCAAAGTTGAATACTCCTCCAGAGAGAGTACGGCAGAGAGCTCCAAAGAGAGGGGTAGTACGGCCATGTGCTGAAGCTCTTTGGTGTGCCGTACCCGAGAGAGAGAGAGAGAGAGAGAGAGCTATGGTTTGATGCACCTAGTGCACGGGTGCACGTTGAGAGTTGTCTTCTTTTGGGTTTATAGAAGACGAGAGAAGGGTAGGAGAGATTCAAAAAGAGGGCTCGGGTTGTAGCTACTCTGTGCAGAAGAGGAGTCAGGTGTAATCTTCTCTTATTTAGTGAATCTTATTTTACCCGCATATTTTCTGTTTGGTTTTTTCTCTCTTTTATGATTGTATCAGCTTTTGCTGAGAAGACGGGTTTACGGTAAAAACCCGATTCGACGCTTCCGTTGCGGAATCCCAACAATCGATACCGGATCAACGGCGGTCAGTATCGGAGCGGGTTGCGGATTCTCGAGATCCGGTACCGGGGCGAGTGCCGGATTCCCAACAAATTGGTATCAGAGCGAAGGTTACCGATCCACAGGCGAGATCGACGAAGATGGCCACGAAGTTCGAAATCGAGAAGTTCGACGGCAAGAACAATTTCGGCTTGTGGCAGATTAAAGTACGGGCGATCCTCGTACAACAAGAGTTAGACGAGACGTTGAACAGGAAGGAGGCGAAGCCGACGGAGGTCACGGATGCGGCATGGACGAAGATAGAGCGGAAGGCGTTGAGCACGCTTCATCTATTATTAGCAGATGAGGTTCTTTACAATGTAGCCGGCGAGACGACACCGGCAAAGTTGTGGAAGAAATGCAGACTCAAGGAAGAAGTTTGCTTCAGAGCCTTTCCGGCTTAATAAGCACATCTCCAGTACACTTAGCTTAGACCTTATTTCAACTTTCACATGAATTTGAAGCTGATTTTGACGAATAAGTCTTTATCTTAATTAAGATTAAATAAGCATTTCACACTTTTGACTAGGTTTTGTCCAATACATGCAAAGACAACAAATAACTGGAAGATATGTACATGACCAAATCCCTGACGAACAGGTTGTATCTGAAGCAGCGACTGTTTACGCTGCGGATGCAAGAAGTGGCGAGCCTACACGAGCATCTGAACGAGTTCAACAAGGTGGTAGCCCAGTTGACCAGCATCGGAGTCAATCTGGATGACGAGGACAAGGCGCTGATTTTATTATCTTCGCTACCGGCAGCGTATGAGCATCTGGTGACCACGTTGCTTTATGGCAAGGAGACCATAAGCGTGGAGGCGGTCACAGCGGCGCTTCTCTCGAACGAGATGCGGAAGATGACTCAGGAGTCCGGCACGCAGAGCCGTGATACTGCTCTGGTGGTGACAGCGAAGAAGAAGGCGACAACATCGGCGACCGGAGATCGACAGAAGAAGCCATTATTCGAGGTGGAGTGCTTTTATTGTCACGGGAAAGGGCATATAAAGCGCAATTGTCGAGAACTTCAGAATGATCTGAAGGAGTTGAAGCGGCAGAAAGAGAAAACTGTCGTGAATCAGGACGAGGCGACATCAGCGATGGTGCAAGCGGCAGAGTCGGAGATGTTCGATTCTGATGTGCTATATGCGGCGACCGGCGGTGCTAAAATTTCGGATGATGCGTGGGTGCTCGATTCGGCGTGTTCCTTTCACGTATGCCCGGAGAAAGAGTTTTTTGCTACCTATAAGGCGATCAAAGGTGGAAAGGCTCTAATGGGAAACGGAACGGCATGCAAAGTGTTAGGAGTCGGCACGGTGAAGATCCAAATGCACGATGGGGTCGTGAGGACGCTGACGGGTGTGCGGCACATTCCTGGTTTGAAGCGGAATTTGATCTCGCTAGGCGCATTGGACTCGAAGGGTTGCGATTTTTCGGCTTCAGGTGGAGCCATGAGGGTCCGAAAGCGAGATCGGGTCGTATGCGAGGCGAACAAGCGGGGGAACTTATACGTTCTGAACGAGAGCACAGTCAGAACGGGAGCGAAGACGGTTTGGGTTCCAAAAGTTCGCGGAGGTACAGTCGCCAGAGATGGAGCGGCGGACGTAGCGACATCGAGTGGAGGAGACAAGCTCAAGGTGGAGCTTGCATGGTAAGCTCGACGCAGCGGTTGAAGATTACAAATCAAACCAAGGTGGAGATTGTTAGGATTTGGTTAGATTTGTAATTATTTCATAGTTGGATAAGAATTAATATTTAAATCTATTGGAGATATATTAAGATTTAAATATTAATTAGAGTAGAAATCTAACTAGATTAGGATAAATATTTAGATCTATTGGAGATAATTAAATATAGATTTAAATATTTATTGGAGTAGGAATCCTAATTATACTAAGATTGGGGTACGTTTTAGGGTGAGCTTTATATATAGCTCTATGTATTCAAAGTTGAATACTCCTCCAGAGAGAGTACGGCAGAGAGCTCCAAAGAGAGGGGTAGTACGGCCATGTGCTGAAGCTCTTTGGTGTGCCGTACCCGAGAGAGAGAGAGAGAGAGAGAGAGAGCTATGGTTTGATGCACCTAGTGCACGGGTGCACGTTGAGAGTTGTCTTCTTTTGGGTTTATAGAAGACGAGAGAAGGGTAGGAGAGATTCAAAAAGAGGGCTCGGGTTGTAGCTACTCTGTGCAGAAGAGGAGTCAGGTGTAATCTTCTCTTATTTAGTGAATCTTATTTTACCCGCATATTTTCTGTTTGGTTTTTTTTCTCTTTTATGATTGTATCAGCTTTTGCTGAGGAGACGGGTTTTCGTTAAAAACCCGATTCGACGCTTCCGTTGAGGAATCCCAACAATCGATACCGGATCAACGGCGGTCGGTATCGGAGCGGGTTGCGGATTCTCGAGATCCGGTACCGGGGCGAGTACCGGATTCCCAACACAATTTTTTCCTTAAGATCTCTTTTTAGATGTCTACTTTTCTCATTGGATGTTTAATTATAGCGTTACAAGTATCCACTTTGCTTTAAGACCTATTTTTAGATGTTAAGTTTTGCTTGCATATATATATAGCTGCAAAACTTGTGTCCATTGAGGGGCTAATTTTATCTTTTCTGTGAGGTATCTATTCCGAGTAATCAAGCTTTAACCTTATTTGAAAGGATTACTTTTCCCGCTCCGGAGAGAGCTACTACATGTGCTATATTTCACTAATCTTATTTGATTCTTGTAAGAGAACTAATGGTCCTTAATGATTACCAAAGCTGCTTTTATACTAAAGAGTTTTTTTTTAAAAAGAAGTCGCATGTAATGGGGAGAGAGTGTCCGTGCTAGTGCGAAAAAGTAAAAAATATATATATACGAGAGCCTTCTCACAAAAAAAATAGTTTGAACGATCATTCATCATTACTTTAAGATTCGTGCATTGTAGTATTTACTAAATAATCGATTACACCTTTTTTTATAGAGAAGAGTCAAGTTGTGGGAGCAAATTGCCATCCCGAACTAGCTTAATTTAATTTTTAATTAATCATTGTACTTCAGTTTCTATGTGGATCACTTTGCCAAGCTTCCCTCGACATTTTTCAAACAATAACATGACTTTTTAACTGATTCAGCTACTATGATATGTCAGAACAATTATTTAACCAATTACGATGCTATAATTCCCTTAGATGACTTAGAAAGCTGAATGAAAACAATTCTTTTTTTTTTTAGAAAGAGATAGCAAGCTACCTACTTCATTCATTAAGTAATATGAATTAAGCATACAGGGTGGAAACAGCTATGACCTCCGAGATAGAAAAAAAAAAACGGAACAAACAAAACGAAAAAAAGAAGAAGAGAAGAAGACGAGACTTTGAAGAATCCAGAGGCAGGTCAGGTCGGTCCAAGAGTTTAGCAGTAACGTCTTGGAAAACCTAATGCAACAACTAAATCACTACATAATCTTTATTTCGGAAAAACTGTACGGAGTTTAACAAATTGGTTTGATTGAATAAGAACTATGATTTCGTGCCTTGTTTGAAAAGGACTTAGGACTGCTAACCTAAACAAAGCTTCTCAGAAGTTCAATAACTAAGAGCATGTTTGTTCCACCGAAGGTTTGAAATAAATTTTCATATAAGCAAAAATTTAGATAGAAATTAATTTTCTTTCATTATTTGCTTCTATCGCCGAGGAACTAAAGTTCCATCCTGCTCTTTGTTTGGCAGAAATTAATAACGTAAAAATTAAATTTATCCATCTTTAATATTTTATCTTTTTTACTCTCTTTTTTTCAGTAATTGACTTCTGCAGAGAATGAACCCTAGTCAAAAATATTTTGACTAGTTTGAGTTTGAGTTTTCAACGGTGAAGTTACGAGAAATCAAACAACAACAGAAAACTTTTTTACATTGAAAATTATTCTACCGCTTTCTGCTTTCCACTTTCCGTAAATATTTGGCTCGGCGGGTGGAAGTGCCGCACGCTTAGGGCATGTTTGTTTCACCGTAAGTAAACTTTGGGTTGAAGTGGACTTTGGGTTGAAGTGAAGTTCAGGTGAAAATTACTTCACTTTCGTTGTTTGTTTCAAACTGTGGAAGTGAAGTTCTGAAAGTTCTGCTGTTTGTTTGGTAGTAAATAGATGATGTAGAAAGTGCAGTTCTCCACTTCCGCTGTTTGTTTCACCGAAAACTATTTAATCTGTACACCCCAGGTAAACTTACCTCCTAAATGATATTACTTTTTATTTTCTAACTTAGTAAATAATAAATTATAATAAATAAAAAATAATATACTTATATATAATTATAAAATAAAATTATTAACAAATAAAATTATAATAATACAACAAATAAAATATAATTATAATAATGCAACAAATAATATTGCTGTCAGATACCACACCAACTAATACACAACAAACTAAATTTCATCATATTTTAGACATGCAATCTAAATAAAAAAATTAATCACTTTCCCAATTAAACATATTTAGATGAAAAAAAAAAGAAGGGCTTTTTTTTTGGAGGGTCTGTAAAGAAAAAAAAAAAGTGGCATGAGAAGGAAGAGAAGAGGGGGAGAGTAACCCTAAGAGAAATAGTGTAATTAAGTCCCCAAATCACTTCCTTCACCTCACCGAAATTGACTTCCGAAATTGACTTCGCCTCCTAGGAGGGCGAAGTCAATTTCCCTATTTTGGATGAACTGTACTTTCGACCGTAATAATATTACGGTGAACCAAACAAAAAAAGTGGTCAGTTTTTACCGAAAACTACTTTCCCCCTCTCCACTTACGGTAAAACAAACATGCCCTTACTACAGAGAAACTTCGAAGTGAACTATCAATACATGTTTGTGCATCATCACTACTCGGGTACACTGACACATAAGGTTTTGAATTGATCAACAAGCATTTATAGCTTTACAAAAGAACATTGAAAATGGTGTTTTGGAACAATTTATCGTTCCAGCACCATGATCTCACTGCAGAGTTATAAATGGTAAACTACCAAGTAAGCCAATAAACACTAACAACAAAATAAATATGTAGACACCAACATCTAAGAAATAAATGGAATATTAAAATCTTGTTTGGCGTTGATGTCTTTTTTTATTTAAATAAATTTTCATAAAATGCAGAATGGATGATAAATTACTTGCAATTCTTACATCCAACATGCTTATTTGAGAGCAAAAAATAAAAATTTAGAAGCAGCTTTTTTCGCTTACAAATTTTTTTAAAACAAGTTGTCATATGTTACTTAGCAGTTCAAAAAAGTAAAAAAAATAAAATAAAAGCAATAATAACGATGGCAAAGGAGACCTAAGGTTTCCAAGGTTTCCTGCATACTAGAATACTTGATTAACTTCCTAGTATACACCGAACATGATCACAATCTTAAAAGAAAAAACAAAAAGTTTGAAGAATAATATATAAAAGGAGAAGGAAAAGAATGGAAGATAAACACTAGTTCTTAGTTTAATCAAAAGAAAGGGCATTCTACCAACACAGCCGTATTGAAAATCTCCCACAGCACCAAACTCCACATTTTAATTTGAGCAATTACATCTAAAATAAATCCATAACTATGCATGGATTCAATCTATTGACATGAGACAACAACATGAAACTACTAAACTCGAGTAGAATAGCAAAAAAGCATGCATCCATAAAAACTACTAAGACTCCGTTTGGAATTACGAGGAGATTGCCTTACATACTACAGTGGAAAAGTACGATCGAAAAATATTCTGTTTGCTTTTGTATGTAATATCGCGTTCCGAAGCGCAATGAGTTGGTTACGATATATTTTCTGCACACCGGTGAAGGGAGAAGCATAGGGGTATGCTCTCCCCCAACTTCATTTTATCTACTAGTGTTAGATAGGCCTCAATACCAAACGGGCCCTAAGACAATTCTCAGAACATTCTCTATCATATCGACATATTTAGGAAACTCAAAATTTGGTATCAAAACCAGCCATAAGACCTCTCCGAGAAAATTTTCTAAAAGAGATCAATCTTCTGGGCACAAACCAACTAATAAACAATTAGAATAGAATGTCCCCTGTGAGTTCGTTTCATGATCAAACTATTGGAAAGATAAAATAAGAACAAGAATCAAATACATCATCCAATATATTTAAGAAAACATAAAAAAGTAGTTGGCTCAACCCTACAAACAATTTGTTTGGGGCAAGTCTCATAGTGGCTAGCCATGGCAATCATCAATCTCTAAATGAGTGAGATATGCTTCTTAGTTGTGCACTTGTGACCACAATAATGAACTTCTAGGACCACTGTGTACCCTACATCATATTAAACAACTAGTAAGCAACTGATAACATTATTGAGAGATAAATCCACTATCCATACTATTCCGCAATAAATGAATGATTAGGTAACAATGTCAAAGTCAGCAAAATATAACAAATCTGTAGAACTAAACTACCATCGTATTTATCAACAAAGGAAAGGGACCGCATAAGTCTAAACTCGGTAAATACTAAGTACTAACCGATAATTGATGAAGAAATCAGGTTAAACATAAAGCAGAGGAAGAAAAAAAAAAAAAAAAGATTGTTGTCCTTGCAAAGAAAAGAAAGTAAAATTGAAAACGTCGTCAAAGCCAAGCTTTAGTTAGATTGAGATGGAATTCTATTGCATTACATTGAATAGATTTAGTCAAATGCAATTAATACGAAACAAAAATAAAGCAATAAATATGAAAACCGAAACCAAATAAAGCATTGCAAATATTAATTCAACAAGGAAAAAAAATGATACTCATGTTGGTTCCTTTTTTCTAACTCAAAAAAGAAAAAAGAAAGAAATAAAAGGTAGAGTGAGAGAGAGAGAGAGAGAGAGAGAGAGAGAGAGAGAGAGAATGACCTTTTATAGACATGGAGAGGTTGCCAAGTTTAACTTAATCACTATTGAAAAAATAAAAAGGGCTTTGCATAAAGTATGAATGGTCCGCAACAATCCATCTCATAAACCACACAGGATTGATGTAGCTCCCATTATAAATAAAACCCAAATTGAAAGAAAGACCAAAGAAAGTTGCAGCAACTAAGATAATAAACAATGTAAGAGCTTAGTCATTAATCAAAGCTATACAAACATGACAAGCCATAGCACACAACAGAGTAAACCAGTAATGATTTGTGCCATTAATTTAGTTTGATTTCTCAAAAATTTAAGAGGACATGAGGAGTCACAGTTTTGGCATTCAAAAATAGAGATTCAACATCCAACATGACAGCATAGCTCATTTTCAATTTATTCTAATTGCCTTGTTAGTCATTACCAGTCCATAAAAAAGAAAGAACAAAGGCACAGCACCAATTGAATTAATCATTCCCTGTCATTAGCACATTATACCGAGGCAAAAATGTTGCACCACATACAACAATTAAAGCTACTGTTAAAAACTGCTTCTTTTAGTGTTATATACCTGGCAAAGTGCAAATAGAGCAAGAGTCCTTTATATAGAAATGAAGTGCATGCACATGAGAAAAAAAAAAAAAAATTGAAGAGCTTTAATAATCCGTATTAATTCCACTTCATAAAAACTCCAAATTGAGCAAGAAATGATGATTGGAAATTTAACTAAATAATTGAATCTAACAGAAGTAAAAGATACTCATTCATTCCAAATACACAATGTGAATCCGTAGATTAAACTGGAATCTGAATCACAAAATTGGAATTAAGATGGAAAACGCAAGAAGATGTATATATTTATTCCCAATTGACCGTGAAAAGGTCCTCAAAGTTCTCCCCCCCAAAAAGACACATTATACTATGATCAAAACAAATCAACAACCAAATTTTTTTTTTTTTTGGGGAGAGAGAAAGATATCGTAAAGAGAGGGCGAGAGAGAGAGAGAGGGATAAAGCACTTTCCTCAAACGTTATCGAGAAACCCCGTTTGCCGCCACACGGCGTTGCGGACGCGGCGCAGATCCCGGCCCTTGAGCGTCCTCCCGACACCTTCGAGCACCGACGAAGTCATCATCGGCGTGCCGTTCCCCCACGCCCTCGCCACGATCTCGTGCGGCGGGAGCATCTCGGCCTCGCCCCTGTAGCCCTCGTCGTCGTCGTCGTCGACGACGACATCGAGCTCGCCGGAACCCTTTATCGGCCTCGTCGGTCGCACGGGGACCTTCACCGGCGCCGACTGGTGGTAGATCTTGCTCCCGGCCGTGGCCGATCGCGAGAACTCGGACTTCGGCTTCGGCACCGCGGGGATCGCCCACGCGGAGGACGAAGGGGACGTGGAGGCGGAGGCTGAGGCGGAGGCGGAGTGGGCGTCGGCGGCGAAGGTCGCTTTCCGATGGACGAACGGAGCCGAGGATGACGCCGGCCCCGCCGTCACCGCCGTGCGCTTCCGATCGTCCTCCGCGAGCGCCGCGAGGATCCCGAAGCTCCGATCGGGGACGCGGCGGAGCACGGAGGCGGCGGCGGCGGCGGGGCTAGGGTTTGGGACTCGGTTCGCGGTGGCGGGGGAGGGTTTCGTGGAGCGGCTCGGCTCAGTGGGAGGGTCGGGCGCGGGGGTGGTCCAGAAGACCTCGTCCTCGTGGAGCTCGTCTCCGGCGACGGCGCCGCCGCCGCTCGCGGCGGGGGTAGGGGAGAAGAGGCCGAGGAAGCGATCGGAGCCGGGGGATCGCTGGTGGCGGAAGGTCTCCATGGACCGGAGCCGGGGCAGTCGCCGGCGCTAGAGCGGCGGCGGCGCTCCGGCGATGCGGTGGCGCTCCTCCATGCGAAGGGGAGAGAGAGAGAGAGAGAGAGAGAGAGAGAGAGAGAAGGGGGAGAATGAATAGGGACACGATTTCGTGTTGTATTAGGCGGGGGGGCGGGGATTAAATATAGAGGTGGATGGAGGAAGAGCGTTCGACGTTTCGCAAAGTGGAAGAGAGAGAAAGAAGGGGGGTAGAGAGAGAAAACGACACAACTAATACAAGCACTCGGTGCACCACGCACCAAAGCCCCAAAATTCTCCATTGGAGGTGTCAAAATCAAATTTTTATCTAATAAAATACATTTTATACTATTTAGATTTTTTAAATATAAAAAATTATAAGAAACACAAATTTATTTATGAATCAATCTGTGCACCTGTTATAGAAAAACATTTTTTTTAATATTTTGATGATTTATTTGAAGAAATTAGTTATTTCTCTTTATGGTCCATGAAATATACGCATACACCTGGCGTATGGAATGTTTGTTACAGAGAATGGGCGGGGGAGGGGATGAGTCGGGGATGTGGAGGATGGCGACAAGTGGGCCCACCGCCTGTCTCGGGAAAAGGGCCTTTACTTCGGCCTAGGCCGTGTGGGGCCCACATAATTATCTGTTTGCAGAAGCGGCAGCCCAATCGTACGAGAGTCCGCATATTGTGTATTAAGCGTACACGTCTGTCTGCCGTTGGATCACCTACATCATCTTCCATATCGCATTACGCATAGGAAAACCGTGCGGACGTGTTGCACGGATATCTTCGTGGTGTCGTGGAGCGTCTCAAAGGGATCTCCGGCGAAATTACTGCATGAGCCACGGTCTATGGACCAGCAAAGTAGTATAAATTGTTAAAAAAACGTAAATACTAATAAATCATAATTTAATAACATTTTGTTGTATATTTATATAGAAAAAAACAAATACTTTAATACCATAAAAATTTTAGGCTTGCTTAATGCCTAGACTACACATTTTAAAAGCAATAATTTTTCACATGTAAAATTTTTTAAGTGTTGCCGATCAAATTTAATTTTAAACGATGTGATCTCTAGACTTTGTCTGACCTAATAAAATTTTCAAATCATTGTATTTAACTCTGCATCTAGTGTGTTCGTATGTCTCTTACATCAATTCAAATTTAATAATTAATTTGATAAATACAATATACAACATATTAAGGATCTATATATAATAAAAAATATTTTTTAAAAATTTATTATTTACCGTCCGAGCATCTTAGGTTCTACTTAGCATTGATGTGCAGAATGTACTGCCGAATAAAATATATTTTTAAGAAATATATATATATATATATTTTACTTTTGTAACCAGTTTTTTTTTCATGCCTTCCAAAAGTACTCCAAAATAAAGCCTAAAGTCAAAATATATAATATAAAAATATATTATTTAATTTATAATAAATTAATATAAAAAATTAATAATTTTAACAAGATATATACGTTTGGATATCATAAAATATATTTAACAAATTAGGGGCAGAGCTCTATCATATTACTTCTTTTTTTTGTATAAATATATATGTAAGAATAATATTCATACACCCGGTGTAGGCAATAATCGCTAACCTTTTGACGTGTCATCGAGATGTGACTTCTTCGTGGGCCACGAGAGTCGCGTAGCGTGTTCAGTGCCATCACCGTTCAATTAACATTTGATTGAATCTCGTCCGTTCGTTTACGGAACATGCGCTGGTATCGGTATATAATTTTCGTACAATTTCCCAGCTCCGCCACATGCCACGTCATCTTACGTGTATTTTGTCCTGTTTGTAGGACACTTCGACAGCGACCTATGACGTGAGCCCGAGTACGGAGATCACCTAGTGTACTATGGATCTTACACCGTTGATTCTCAGATCAACGGATCAAATCCAAGACATTCTACGAAGTAGTTATATATTATGGGTAAAATCGTATGGAGACGTCTCAACACTAGTGAAAAAAGAAAAAGGGTATACTATATACGACTTTTATATAACGTATGAAAAGTTAAGACTCTTTTTTGATTTATATGACAATATATTAGTAAGTATTTATTTAGAATCATAAAATGATCTTTTTTTCTTTTTTGGAAAGGGGCTATATAGAACAACACGTGACAAATGATAGGATTTTTTTTTTTTTTTTGAGAGGTAGCGCTTCGTTTTAGAAATAAACTTAGCTAGAAATGTGAATCAACTATAATTCGAACTCGGGTATCGATCACTAAACTCTTTATCACTTGCGCTAGGAACGGTCGGTGACAAATGATAGAAAATTAAGGTTTATATCATAGTGATCATATATCTTTTTTTTTTCAAATCTAATTTGAAATTTAATGCTATTTTTTCTGCACAAGGATGATATATATACTAAAAAGTTGGTTTACTTTCTAATATACAATTCACATATCCCTATTTTTGTTTATTTTTTGTTTTTATTTTGTTTTATTTTATTTATTTGGGGTTAAGCATTGCAAAAGGAGGGACTCTTCATTGTATTTCATTAGCTACATATCTTGGTCTAGTTAATTAACATGATGATATAGGATAGCTTTACCTCATGTATAATTCGCAAAAGTGGACACTAATTACTTGGATTTTTATCTATTGATAAAATCCAAGAAAATGTGAAAGTAACTTTATTTCTAGTAAATTTTATATTGAATGCAAACATAAACTTCTAAGCTCTTTCAAATACTTTTTGGTTTCTATACAGAGTATAATCTAATTGATGTGATTAAGAAATTATAATTTAACTTAAGAAGCACTAACTGCCACCCATGTAGCTAGCCATCAAAGATGATTTAAAATTATCCATTTAATTAATCCTAATTCGATGTAATCCTTTTGCAAGTGGCCTCACCATTTCTAAATTAAGAACACACAAAATGATCACTTAAAATATCAAATTTGTTGCTATTTGCTATGCACTTTAATTAACTTAAGCATCAACTAATTCTTTTGCAACTATAAATACTCGTGTCATAGGTAAATAAATAGCAACTTGAATAGTCTATTAGTGTTCTTTAATTTCACATCATGATCTTGTCTCACTTTATTCCAATTGATAAACAAACACAATTACTTGGAAATAATCAACCATCTTTAATTCAAACAATCAATCATTGGTTTCGCGACTGTTTAATCGGATACTTAGAACCATTGACCTTGGATTAACCGCGATTACATCTTCTTTGAACACAATTAAAAAAAGCTCTACTATTAATCCATTCTATCATACTTTAATCATCATTGAATTCTCTTTTTTTCACTAACATTATGTCTTTTGTTCGGGGCTTATAAAGAGATAAAATGATTAAATCTCTGATTTTAGTGAGAAGTTAACATCAATATGAGTAATTCATAAAGTCGAAGAATTTGTTTTAGATGTTATCACATTCTAATATTATCACTTGGATAACGAGGAACAACACTCAAGTATATAAAGGATCAGCATAATTTTGATTACTCCGTTTTAAGCATTTGCACAACTTGATTAGAAACTTAAAGACAAAAATGTTTTTTTAAGAAAAATAAATAAGAATAAACATTGGAATGTATATAAATATATAAAGGAGCTTGGCCTTGTACTCAACCTATCATTATTAAATATTATAGAAAATATATATTAGCAAATAAATTGGGTATTGAGTATCTTCTTATCTTCTTCCTCTTCAAGTGAACTATGTATATATACGAAGCACAAAAAGATTTTTCTATTGGTGAAAGCAAAAGCTTGAGGACCCTTAATTAAAGCAAACAAATGTGATTGGGAGTACAAACCTTTCAACAAAGCATGCATGATGCATACTTTTTAATAAGAAATTCAGTAAAAAATATTCACATTGGAATCTCATCATAGAAAATAAAATGTGTTTAGCTTATTATAACTTGTTTTTTATTAGATTGATTTTTTTTTGCTTAATATGATACCGAGTATCGTTCTAAGCCACTTCAATTTCAAAAGATTGTGACAACAGTTCTCTGCGTGCATTGACACAGTGTCAAAATAGTTTAGTTTATGAACTAACCTTTATATATATAGGCAACTTTCATTGTAATGTCATTTGATTATTTATTTATTTTTTAAGGAGAAAGCTAGTCAAAACCAGAATTTTTTTTTTTCTTTTGTGAATTAAATTAAAGTAAGTGAAATTACAATAAATATTTTAATAATTACAATTACTAAGAACAGGACAGTTTGGCCGAGTGGTCTAAGGCGCCAGATTTAGGCTCTGGTCCGAAAGGGCGTGGGTTCAAATCCCACAGCTGTCAAATGTTTTTGCATATAAGTTAATTATTTTTATTTTTAAAATATTATTGAAGTCATTAAGTTTAATATTGCCAAAAAATTTGCAATTTTATTGCATAGTTGTTAATTATTATTATTTTTTTGTAAAAAAATGTTATTGAAGTCATTAAGTTTGATATTGCAAAAACTATGAAGTTTTTTTTTTTTTTTAAGATAAATTTCATGTATAACCAAGTACTATAGATGTTATTGCATATAAGTTAGTGAATTAAGCTGTCGCAATAATTAAATTCGCAATAAATTTGCAATTTTATTGCATACAAGTTTATTATTTTTATTTTTTTAAAAAAATGTTATGGTGGTCATTAAGTTTGCTATGGAATTTTTTTTATTTTTTTCGGCGTAAATTTCCTGTATAACCAAATACCATAGTGAATCTACTTACTCGGCCTCCAAATCATATAATGTTTTGGCCCATCCGTAACGGGTTAATGGGTCCGGCCCATTAAACTCCTCTTCCGATCCGCGTATCTCTATATATAACCGATTAGGGCAACCACGGAACCACGTTAGGGTTTTACTTCGCTCTCGTCGCTCATATTTAGCCGAAGCTTAGCTTACCCTTCCCCGCCGCTCCTCGCTCCTCCTCTGCTGCGACCATGGTGAGTAATCTCAGATCCCGATCAAATCTCTACTCCCTCTTACTCTCCTGATCCCTTCCTATGGAGAGGATCTTATTTCTCTGCCGTTTCTGCTCAGTTTATGGTTGAAAATGGTTATTTTTGATTCGGAGAGGTTGATTTGTTGAGAACTAAGCGTGTTTTTAGCTTTGATCGATTTTTTTCACCAATGGCTTGTCGAATCATGCTCCTTTTAATCTCATTTGATTATGATGTGATACTTAACTTTGCTAGTTTAGATTTGTTGAAAACTATGCGTGTTATGTGCTTTTGATCCATTTTTTCACCAATGGGAAGTCGAATTATTCTCATTTTAATCTCATCTGCTTTAGATTTTTGTTATCATATGATGAAACTTAGCTGTTTTGGTTTGAAGTACTTAGTTTATTTCCCTGGCCCCAGCTGGAATTCTCGTTTTAAATGTGTATACCGACCCCCTCAGCTCTAGATCATTTTTTTTTAATAGATCTTTGAACTTTGTATCTTTTTATTTGATATCGTAAATTATGATTCGAGTTATTTTAGTTGATTAAATTTGGAATTTCATAAAGATTTACAATTCTATTAGCTATTGGTTATTAACAAAATCCACACTTTCTTTAGCTGAAATTTTTTTAGAGCCTATAAAATTTGACTGAACCACCAATTAATATGACACTCAAAGGTTATAGTTAAGGTATTCATACAATTTTTTGCCTTTCTTTTTCTATCTTCAGTTTATCGCTGTAAAAATATTGTAGTATCATGCTTCTACTGCTTGTTTGTGGATTTAAACTTAATGTTATTGAGTATTAACTTGTATTCATGCTTATCTTCGTTGGATTCATAGTCTGGAAGAAAGAAGACTAGGGAGCCTAAGGAGGAAAATGTGACTCTCGGGCCGACGGTCCGGGAAGGAGAGCACGCGTTTGGTGTTGCCCATATTTATGCATCATTCAACGATACCTTTATTGTAAGCAAATTAATATTTTCGGCCTCTTAACCCTGGATTATACTTTTATGTATGCCAATTATTGACAGAATATTATCTAAACTGCAGCATGTTACTGATCTATCTGGGAGAGAAACTCTTGTTCGCATTACTGGTATGTGTTAATGTGTAGTCATCTGTTTATTTCCTTACATGCTTCAAAATTTTTTTGGATATCTATTTCTTGAATATATCTAGCAAATTCATGTTCTCAACTTTATTGAGATTGCTTACGTATTATAGGGTTCGATTAGTAACAAGCAACATGGAATTTGCATGATTTAGAAAACTAGGCTATTTAAAATCCTCAATATTGTAGTGGACTAAATCTTAAGTAAGTGGCTTCCTCTTCTTTTTCTATCCCTTCATTTGATGGTAGCTTTTAAGCGTGGCCCTTAAGATCGCCTTCCTCAATCACATGGAAGCGTTTTGAGTCATAGCCACGCAATATTGACGTCAAAGAACCAAAGAGTTCTTCTTTGGGGCTTTTCCTCTTCTCATTTCATTATGTAGCATCATTGTTGGCATTTTGATTTTCTTTGCTCTGAATTCTAGGTGTTCTGGGCAAGCTTTTGCTCCTAACTCTAGTTTTTTACTTTGGGAATCTTATGCCAATTTCACTTTTGATGTCTAAGGCGTAGAAGAGGACATTACTATTTTATTTCGTTATTCTTCCTACGGCTTATTCCAATTTTTATCTTGGCCTTCTTTGAAATGCTTTTGTTATATGGTAGCTGGAAACTCAACCAATTTTTATGGAGTGTTGCTGAAAGTGTTCATCGGAGAGGCAAGAGTGATGAATTTATTAGATGTATGAAGAGACAATTCTCTCATGAATTGCAATTTGAGGCTTATTGATATTCTGACTTGCCATACATCTGCTACTTGAAATGTATATGCAACGTCGTATTCACTATTAAAATTTCCCCCAAAATACATTTTGCCCTCTCATGGGGCTCAACGTGAACCTTTACTTCTGGATATTTTTATGTAATTGTGTAGTGCGCAAGTGTGATGAATCAATTATGTGAAAGAAGAGAAGTGTCTCTTATGAAGTTCATTTTAAGCTTATTGATATTCTGACTTGCTACTCTAGTGAATTACGGATATTCTTTTTTGCGAGTCTCTTGTATGTATTTGGCTACGAAAGTTTGAAAGATATCTTAAAAAGCAGTTCGAGTTTCATTACACATCTCAACTGTCTAAATTTACTTTTTCCTCTTCTATCTCAAGGCATAGTTATTTCTGTACTTTTATAGGTGGCATGAAGGTTAAAGCTGATAGGGATGAATCATCTCCTTATGCGGCCATGCTTGCGGCACAAGATGTTTCACAGAGATGCAAGGTATTGTTTGATGTATTGTATTATTTTTTTTTCTTTTTCTGATTTAATGGTAGTGTTATTGTTATTAATAGAGTGATTGTTATTGATATAATTGATATTGATTGGTACCCTTCTCATCTCTCTTCTCTACAGGAGCTTGGGATCACTGCTTTGCACATTAAGCTTCGAGCTACAGGAGGGAACAAAACAAAGACTCCTGGTCCTGGTGCCCAATCTGCCCTAAGAGCGCTTGCTCGCTCCGGAATGAAAATTGGTCGCATAGGTAAATTATCATTTTTCGTGCCCTAAACCGTATATTTTTCTAATCCACGGAAGTTCTCTAACATGCGATCTGTAATTCTGTCTGTTATGTTATCTTTGGGTCTCATTCCTTGGTTACTCTTGCGATCTGTTGTAATGAGACAATGCTTTCAAAAACTTTGGTGATTCTCTTAATACAATCTCTTTTGGTGGATTGTGAGGTACTGATTATTTCATTTTATTTTACTTTTTGCCGCAGAGGATGTGACTCCGATCCCGACCGACAGCACCCGCAGAAAGGGCGGGAGAAGAGGGAGGAGGCTGTAACTTCTACGACATGACTCACTCTTTCATCTTCATCGAGCCAGATTTTATGTCCTTTTTCATTTCTTAAGTTGCGGCAAAACAGTTTTGTTAGAAACTATTTGGAGAGGTGATTGAACAATTATCTATATTGGTAGATCCCGATTCGCTTGTTAAATGTGGTGCTGGAATTATATCGAAAGACAACATCTAATTGTTTGGGAACATCTACATTTTCTTCGCCCCTCCACCTTTTTCGCACCCTGAATGTTGCTCTTGATATATCAACTACTACCTTTTTTTATTTTGTTTCATTTTATTATTTCTGAACAAGCCAGAAAATAATGGTATGAAACGATTAGTTTTTCTTTACAGTCCCATGTTGTAGATAATCGGCTAAAACTTCGTCTGTGGGATTCACAAGATTGATGATTCATCATTCGATATTAGTTGATGCTAATTGTTGATATGTTGGTAAATTTATTTTTATATATGTATAGAAAGAGAGTCGAGTTAGAATACATCACACACTCGTGCGTGAGCCCATTATCTTATCTAACCAGTAACTTTAACTGAGTATCATCACCTTACGCTGTAAAACGTGAGTTTTTTTTTTTTAAAGCGATGAATGAATAGAAAAGAATCGGTCACATCGCCTACTCCGTGGGCTCCGCGCGTGCATCTTGTTTCTGGAACTTCCTAGTTTATTCTAGGTTCCCCCTCATCCTTATCTCCTCACTGTATTCACATATATTTATGTACATATTAATTATTTGGGGGCGACTTTGATGAGGAGGGGCTTGTAATCCTTCTTGAGAAGCAAGAAATCAAAGCTTCAAAGTGACTTTCACTATGGCTATAAGATCAGCTGGTGCTGCTGCTCGAGCTATTCTTGTAACGCAAGGAGCAAGAATAGCAGCTAGAATGGAGGGGGCGACGAATACAAATAGCATGATGGGGCGGGGATCGCCTCGCTACTTCAGCGACGAGAAGGGCCGGATCCTCAGCGAGGAGGAGCGAGCCAAAGAGACCGTCTACATCCAGGTAACTCTATACTGGTATCAGCAAAATCCTGGCCTAGTTTGAAAATGTGTTGCACCTGCTACGATACTTTAATATTCTCGTAATTCTCATAAAAGTCGGAATCACTTTGATAATGATGATGATGATCAATTGCGTTGGTTTGTTATGTTCTTTTGCAGAAAATGGAGAGGGAGAAGATGGAGAAGATGAGGCGAAAGGCGGAGAAGGAGAAGGCGGAAGCCGAAAAGAAGGCCAAAGAAGGAGAGGAACATCGGACAGCCTGATGCAGTTTTACCTTCTCCCGCTTCACTCTTTGTAGAAAAGCGAACTTATTATAAGGCAGTTAAAATCGCCAAATCAAGTTTTATTGTTGCCAGAGCACGTGCATTGAATTTTGATTTGGATTATTTTACTCTGGCAATAGTAAAATTTGTTTTGGCAATATCAATTTCCTATAATAATTAGCAAAATGCATGCCTTATGTTTCCCTAGTTATGTCTCCTGTATGCTTTTTGTAAATAAGTGTGCTAATAATGAGGGTAACTAATGTTATCTGGGTAGTAAAAATGGTTATTTTCTTGTATTTTCTTGTTTTATAAGTGGTGTTGTTATTATTGCTGTGAATAATGAAGAGGTGTGAATGGACTTGGTGATCACTTTTCTTAATCATAGAGATCTATCTCAGTTCATAAGTGTGTGGTCTCTTTATCTCACTAATTGCATTTGTGTGATGGAAGCTGAAATTTTTTTCATATATATCTGCTTATTGGTGAAAAATTTATGATGCTCAATTTTGTTGCCGCTATAGTTTGTATCACTGTATACAACCTTTTTTTTTTCATCCTAATTCTGTACCAGATAATAATTTTTTTCACTTGTAATAATTTTTTTCATCCTTCAGAAGTGAGGATCGATTTCCTTACAAAGCAGGATGCTTCCTATAATATTGTGATTTTTTAAAGTGTTAATATATATATATATATATATAGTTCGGCTACTATACTCTTATGAGTATAGACCCCTTTGTACTCATAAATTTTTGACCGTTAGATCTACCTCTTTGACCATTTTTATCCGTTAGATCATACTATTCAACTAACCACCTACTCAATCCTAGGGAACCACTATCATCCTAGTCGGGGACCACTATCATCCTAACCGCACATTCCTTCATCTAATGGTTAAAAACTTATGAGTACAAAGGGCTCTATACTCATAAGAGTATAGTAGCCCTAGCTTATATATAGAGTCCGGTTACTATACTCTTATGAGTATAGGCCCCTTTGTACTCATAAGTTATTGGCCGTTAGATCTACCATTTTGATCATTTTCATCTGTTAGATCATACTATTCAACCAACCACCCTAAATCATATATATATATATATATATATATATATATATAGAACTAGGCTAATATACTATTAATAGTACCAAATCATTTGTGCTATTAGGTTTTCGGCACTTGGATTAAGAAATGTGCGGTTAGGATGATAGTGGTCTTCTAGGGTTGAGTGGGTGGTTGGTTGAATACTATGATCTAACGGATGAAAATAGTCAAAAAGATAGATCTAACGGCAGAAAAATTGGTAGCACCAAGTGCTTGGTGCTATTGATAGCATAGTAGCCGGACTCTATATATATATATAATTTTTCGGGCCAAGTGATCAAGTTCGGCATTAGGGTTTTATATGCTTCTAAATAAACTTTAAAAACATTTAAAATCGATCATGTATCTGCTTCTATCAAAAATTTAAAAATCAAAATTTTATCCATTCATTTTTAAACAAATAAAATTTAATCTCCGATATTAGTCGGTTTATAAAATTATGACATGTGGGCCCCACACGTCAGTGAAGATCCATAAAACCAACGGCCCAGATCACGCCTTATGATTTCATCAGCGAGTGGCGCACGTTAGCGCCAAGCGAACGAAACCCTAGATAAAAAGGACCGCTTATTTGTTCTCTCCCATAAGATCGAAACCCCTCTTCCTCCTCTCCATCACGCGCCGCAGCTTCTTCTTCTTCCTCGCACCCTCCGAGTTCGGAACCCTAGAGGAACCCTCGACTCCCCGCATCAATGGTAATGGATCCCTCTTCATCTCCACTCGATTCGGAGCTCCTCTACGTGTTTTCGATCTATAATTCTCTTCTATGTTGTTGTATTAGGCGCCGAAGAAGGATAAGGCCCCTCCCCCCTCCTCGAAGCCCGCGAAATCTGGCGGAGGAAAGCAGAAGAAGAAGGTAATCCGACGTTGTTTTTGTGGATTCTCCTTGTTGTTGTAGTTGCTGATGATTTGGTGCTAAGAGGATTTGGATTTGGATTTGGATTTGTAGAAGTGGAGCAAGGGGAAGCAAAAGGAGAAGGTGAACAACGCCGTGCTCTTTGATCAGGCGACCTACGATAAGATGCTAACCGAGGTTCCCAAGTTCAAGCAGATCACTCCCTCCGTCTTGTCCGAGAGATTGAGGGTAAAGTAGATCTAAATTTCCACTCGAAATTTATCTTAATTTCTACTTGGTAATTTGATTTGTTTGAACATAGGATAATTTGATTTGTTTGAACATGGGGTGCTTAGATGATGTTTGGTTGGGAAATAGAGTGGCGATAGTGGTAAGTATACGCACTATCTCCCAAGACTCTATTGTAGCACACACTATTCCATCTTGGGATTGATTGGTGAGGATATGCTCATGGGAGGTTTATCACCAGGAATAGTAATTCCATGGATTATAATGGAATTGTTCTATCCCTATAGCAAATCCGTTATCTCATATCAATTCACACGATCCTTAGTTAAACACAATAGTAATAATAAGAAGAACCGATATCATTTATCAGGGTTATTTTTCCCTGTCTTAGGGATGGAAATCTTCAAACTAGACACTGCCTTACTCTTTTTTAATTTGGGCTCCATGTACCTTTTGCAATTTAGAGTAAAAATTCTCCATCTTCGACCCTATTTTCGGCAATAAATGTGTTTTTAAGTTATAGTTATCTTTTATCTTACTGATCAGTTTGGTATACACCCGCTAGATTTTGTGGTCTTGTACTTCTGTTTTTGTGGAACTATTAGGGGAAAAGGCTAGTATAGCAATAAAGAGTTGAGGAGGATAGTGGCATTTTGTTTTATTTTATTTTGTTGCCTAGATCTTTACAAGGAACCTGTATGGCCTATGTTTCTAAGGCTACAAACTCTTTGAGCTCTCTTATGTGTTTATCTTATTTATTTCATGTTTTTCATGACATTCTAAAAGGAGGAAATGGTACTCCAGTAATATTGACGCTGGTAGTGCCTAAGCGGTCGGTAAGCGCATATGCAGTCATTGTGAATACAAGTAAAATATCATATATTTAATTATAATAAACAAGTGCACTGCTATACTCAAATTCTATAAGCATGTAAAAAATTGCCTATGCTGTTGCATCTTATTGGCAGATGTTCATGAATCATGACTGATGAGGGTAAGAATAAATCTCACCATTCAAACTCAGACATCTTTAGACATTTGTAGAACTTGTTTGGTAGCAATGCATTACTTAACTTTCCCTATAATGCTTGATAGTAAATAAATATTCTGCTTGTATTTTGATTTTTCTTACATAGTCCATGAACAGTTGAAAATGCAGATGCATGTGCCTCATTTTATAGAACTGATATTTTGTATATGGCATCTACTACGCTTGAAAACCTCCACATTATTTTTTCTTAGAAATTCCTCACAGATCAGTTACAACTCTATGATAAGTGGTATTATTCATTTCAAGTACAGTCAAGTAGGTTAATTATTTCTCCTTATTTTGCATTGGGACCATTCGTCCTGGTTCAAACATTTCATGCCTTTTATTTTCACTAGAGTTTCTTTTTTCCCCGAGTCCTTTTTTTTTGAGAAAAAGTCAGAGAAAGATCTCCTCAGCCCGCTTTATTTGTTTAGACAATGATGTAAGCAACAAAATGCTCCTTTCAATAAAGAGCAAGGGAAGTAGGGAAAAAAATAGCAAATAAAACTATCTGCCTAGTTCCCCGAGTTATTGTACACAATTTGCCTAATTCTCACATCTCCTTTATACATTTCCAGATCAACGGATCGCTCGCAAGAAGGGCAATCAAGGATTTGATGGCGAGGGGTGCTATCAGGATGGTATCTTCGCATGCGAGCCAGCAAATTTACACCAGGGCCACCAATACCTAGATGGAGTTCCGAGCGGCTTCTTTAGGAATCCTTGTTTATCAGCTCATCTTTTCTCGCAGAATGTTAACTGCAATTTGAACCTGTAGTATCTGTTTTTGCTGCTGCTCTTACTAAACGAGGATCTTATTTTTGACTATTGTTTCCTTTATCGGTAGTTACATCAATTTTGCAATCTCATGCTTTTTAAGTATCTCTTTGGTAAAGAAGAAAAATATTGCAATGGCTTTTCTCTCTCTCTCTCTCACTAAATCTATCCTATAATGGTTGTACTCCGGACCCTGTTTCATGGGATACAACCTCTTCTAAGTCATCAGAGAGAAAACTAAAGCATTTTTGTTAGGTTTATTTGAATGCATGGACCTGCAACAATGTGAAATTGTGCTAATATTCTGGTGCTTTCATGTGTATCTCTATAAAACCTAATGCGCACGCATTCCTGCCATAGATATCTTATGCAAAAATCAGAGTATATATGTAGTACAAATTTTGTTCAAATATCCATGGCAGGAGATGCTGACAAATAAGCAAGAATTTTAGGGATACATGTGTGTGTGTATACAAGTTTACATATTTGTAGGCAAAAGTATGATTAAAAAAAAAAAAACACCTAACATAATGTTACTTTGGTAAAGATTGAAGTATTGAATCTGAGACCTATAGATAGTAAAACTAGTAGGATCTCCACTTTACACTTGGAATGCACACGTAATGCAAGACATCTTACCCAAAAAAAAAAAAAAAAAAAAAAAAAAAAAAAAACACTAAGGGCTCTTTTGCTTTCAGTAGCTTTAACTTCTTTTTGAGCTTATAACTGTATACAAAAAATAAGTAAATGAGTAAAGTTTTTATTGCAGCATAAAGCATAAATAAAATTCCTAATTTTGAAAACAAGATATCTAGAGGTATATCTATACTTTACACCATTCACTACTACTCATAAATCTATCATTCATCGTTTTTTTCAACATATTAAAATTATTTTTTTAAAAAAATATTCAAGTTATGTGAGAGTAGTGAATAATTTATCACCACTTTTTGAAAGGGTTAATTGTTCATTGTATAGGTCTAATTTTGAATGTTTATTTTTATAATTAAAATACGTCGTAGGCTTCGAAGCCTAAAAGGCCACTACCCACTATTCTATTATGCGCGCGTCCGTATATTAACTTGAACCTTAACCGTCGTGCGACCTCTATATAAGAATCTCTGTCACAGTACCAAAATCGGCGCGAGAGCTTCGCGAATCCTCCACTCCACTCGCCATGGCCGTGGCCATGGCTATTGCCATTTCTCCCCCTCACCTCCCTCCACCTCGCTCCATCCCCTTCCTCCCCTCCTCCCAAACCCTAACCCTTACCCTAAGGAGAAGACGATCCGTTCCTCTCTTCTCCCCTCGCTCGAAACCCTCCTCCTCCTCCTCCTCCTCCTCCCCCTCTCTCCAACGATCCCATCTCCGTTCCCTTCCCCTCTCTCAGATCGAGCCCTTCGTCGTCTCCGAGTGGGAGCCGATCCTCAAGGGTTGGATCTGCAGCGCCATGGCTGCGTACTGCCTCTCCCGCACCGTACCCTGCGTCGGCCACTTACCCTCCGTGCTGTGCGAGATCGGATCCGATCGGATGGTCTCCGAGGGCCTCAGATTGGCGGCGCTCGCCGGGGCCCGCGCCGCCGCCGCTTATCTGCAGCGTGCGTTCTTGTGGGAGGCGGCGCTGAGGTCGGCGTATGGGATTAGGGTTCACATCTTCGATCGAGTCCTACTGAGGGATCTAGGGTTCTTCGAGGGGAGTGGCAGTGTTCCGACCGGGGACGTTGCGTTCCGGATCACGTCGGAGGCGTCCGATGTTGCGGATACAGTGTATGCTCTCTTGAATGTAAGATTCTAGGCCATGATTTTTCTTTCTTAGGCAGATTAGTCCCTGATCTTTATCATGTTGAATGACTATTTAATTCATCTTTTATTCGAAATTACTAGTAGTAATTTTGGATGATTTTATCATATTAAATTACTTTCTTATTACGCTAAATAATCAAATTATGTGTAAAATCATTGTTTATTAGTGATTAATTAAGACCGAGAGCATTAATTCTGGGGGATCATGGATTTTGGATGAAGAAGGCTACGAAATGGCATTGCTAAAATTATATATGATTAGGGACTAATACTGGCTTGAAAAGTTTCTAACTTAGTGTTCTTCGTAATTCGTGATTATTGTGAAGGTAGACAATTGTGCCGACTACATTGCAGCTGATAGCAATGGTTAGTCAGATGGTGATGATCAGTCCTACACTTTCCTTAATAGCACTTATGGTAAGCCTAGGGTTCGGAGATTCTCTGTGATATGATCAATTGTGTTGCTACTGTTTTGGTCAAGTACTAAATCCCAATGATGTATTCTTAGGTGATTCCATGCATGTCGCTCGTTATAGCACATCTTGGGGTGAGGCTTCGTGAGATATCAAACAAGGCACATTCCAGTGTCGCTAAACTCTCGGCCTACCTAAATGAAGTATGTTTTACTTTTTAACTACTACAATGACTCTATGCTTTAGTAAAAGTTGAATAGTTGGGTGAGATGAATAGTGAGCTGGATTTCTTTCCAGGTGCTTCCTTCGATGCTTGCGGTAAAGGCAAACAATGGAGAGACCAAAGAGAGCTCGCGTTTTAAAAAGCTTGCCTCTGATGAGCTGGTACTTAACTTGAGCAAGAAGAAAATGAAGGCACTCATACCTCAGGCTATACAAGCCATATACATAGGAGGACTGCTGGTGCTTTGTGCTGGCTTGTTGGTAGTTTCAAGGAATTCTGTTGATGCATCCAACTTTTTATCATTTTTAACGGCGGTAGCTCTTCTGATCGAACCTATTCAGGTATTTCTACTATCAGTTTCTTCATGTTTTGTCTACGAACTACTAGTACACGTGTTGGGGAAAACAGTTCTTACGGTTTTCTTTCTACGTCATCTATCTTGTTCCTTGTCTTCTTGTCAATGATGTACTCTTTTTTTCCCCCCTGTATAGGTATTTTTCTTTACCTTCTCTTTGAGTGGATTTCAATACTTTAAGAGCTATCTTCGTAGAATTAGCATTAGGACTTATATTTCACATGTTCCTTGTGCTAGTTCTCTAATTAGCAGAACCTAATTATAACCATTAATTTTCATCTGTAGATTCTTTTTCTTTAACAAAATGAATAACTGATTGTTTTCTTATCTGAACTTGTATCATATAACATGTAGGATGTGGGAAAAGCGTACAACGAATTGAAACAGGGCGAGCCAGCAATAGAGCGCTTGTTCGATTTAACTAGGTTCACATGTAAGGTGGTAACTGTCATCAACTTCTTTTTATGTTTTAAGATGTTTGTACGCATTCCTTTTTGGTATATCTTTTCTATACTTGCTTCGAATTTATGCATCAGCATATCCGACTTGAAATTTGCATCAGCATGTGTTAATCATTTCTCACTTATATACTACATAGGTGACTGAGAATCCACGGGCATTTGATCTTGAGACTGTTCGAGGGGACATAAAATTTTGTGGTGTTACATTCAGATATGGGGATGACATGCCTCCTATTCTAGATAATCTGAATCTTCATATCAGACCAGGAGAAACCGTCGCTGTTGTTGGGCCTTCTGGAGGAGGAAAGACAACTCTTGCCAAACTGCTCCTTCGGTTATATGATCCACATTGTGGTGAGTGATGTGCTTGATTTTTTTTTTTTTTTGGTTGATTTTAAGTTCTGAAACTGCGCAATTTTATAGCAGCGTCCAGTTTTTATAGTTCTGAACGGTATGAATGTTGTTTTCTGACCATCCTATGCTCCACAATGGCAGGACTTTCTGTGCATTAGCATCTCTTCTTATTTTATTCTTATTTGTATCTACCTCTCGATCACACAGACATATTTGTATATTTCTCAATCCTGTAGGTCGTATTCTTCTGGACGATTATGATGTTCAGGACATTCGATTGGAATGTTTGAGGAGACATGTTGCACTGGTTTCACAGGATTCAGTAAGTAGATACTTTGGCCAGTTATTTTCAGATACCTCCTTTCCATATTGAATAGGATTTGCTGGTTATTTGTAAGAGCTATATAATTGCATTATACATGATCAGATTTATGTGTAGAAGGTAGAAAATGCCATAGTACTGCTACATTGTGCATAAACAATTATCAGAAATGGTCTAAAATTTGAAAAGTCAAATAAAGAACATCTCAGCACATTACGAACACTAAACTGGATTAGTATCTTTAGAGAAAGCTGCACTCTTTCTCTTTAAGAAAGGGTATTAAGAAGATGCTGGGCATTAGCTAGTAGCTTACTGTTATCGGGAGATTTTTCTATTGACGATGTATACATAATTCACCATGAAGTTCGTGTCATGAAGCACTTAAGTTTCATGCTTTACACCATCTTCTGCAGTTGTTTTCATAATTATTGCACGATGTAAATTTTATGAACCATTGATCTTATATCTGATCAATTGGAAAAAATAAATAAATAAAAGCACAATTCAGCATGTTTTATTTGAGCAGAGCAGAAATTAACTAAACAAACTCATCTAAAGTTTATTCGTTTGCATTAATTCCACCTTGTTTGTCTTCTCTAGATGCTATTTTCCGGAACAGTTGCCGAAAATATTGGCTATAGGGATCCCACCGGAACAGTCGACATGGCACAAATTGAGAATGCTGCTAAGATTGCTAATGCTGATGATTTTATCAAAGATCTTCCAGAAGGCTATGAAACAAATATCGGACAGAGGGGTTCTCTTCTAAGTGGAGGTCAGAAACAGAGGTAAGGAAACATGCCATCTAAATTTCGTGTTTGTCTAATCCTAACTATTAAAGGGATTGTAATCGTAATTGTGTTTTTCAACACAGGCTAGCTATTGCAAGAGCACTCTACCAGAATTCCTCTGTGCTTGTTTTGGACGAAGCAACTTCTGCTTTGGACAGCAGGTCCGAGCTGTTAGTGAGACAAGCATTGGAGCATGTAACGGCCGATCGAACTGTAAGTTTTGTAGATCATGTTTTCTTAAAAAGATTTATCTCCGTCTCATCCTTCTTGCAATCGACATCCTCTGCTTCGATTGTTAAGGTGGCTGTCGGGCTTTCCAAACTAAGCAAATTTCTGATGAAAGCAACATGCAAAATTCGTGCTTATATGGTAGTAACGGGAAGAGAAACTAATTTTCTTAGGTTCTTATCATCGCCCATCGGTTGGAGACGATACTAATGGCGGATAGAGTTGTCATCTTAGAGGGAGGTAATCTAAAAGATGTCCCGAAGTCGGCTCTCTTGGCTCAAGATGGTCGCTCCGCACCACCAGAATTAACTGACCTCATTGTGTGAAAAGTTGTTACGAGTTCAAATGTGAGAATAGCGCCGCTACTTGGTGAAACATAAACGGCTTCAGATAGGTAATGTGGGTGGACCGCACCTGATTTTCCCGACAATTAGTCTGAAGATCCCAAGTGTAAGTTGCTTCGGATGTATGGAATGTATGTGTAAGTTGCTTCGGATGTATGGAATGTATGGATTCTAACAAGCGTGCCGCTCCCTCGGTGCATTTGGGCTTCGGCCGAGCCTGATCTCTCCCAACAGAAAGGGTGCATTTGGGCTTTGGCTGAGCCTGATCTCTCCCAACAAAAAGGAGGCAAAGACGGGGTTTAATAGACTGTTATCAGGAGTCTCTACGGTTTAAGGAAGTCGGCGGCGTTTGCTGAGATGCATCTGAGCTAGTGAGTTCTTTTGGTTGAGACTGCTCAGATTATTTGCATGATGTTGGCGCCCTGATAATGTATAGCTCGGATTCTTCTCTTTTTTTTTTTTTGCCTTCGTCACTTGATTATTAAAGAGATGTATACAATGTTCAAATTTTCCGTGGATCTAGTGAGCACTTCGCTATTTGTACCTTTTTCTTCATTTTAGTTCTCTTCCTATCTTACTTTCGCCTCTTCTCTGCTACTCAGATGCGCCTTCTATCAATTTTACAATTTGTACGCTTTCTATCAATTTTACAACTTGTAATGTTATTGTGGTGATGAATAATGACTCAACTATTAGTGCCTGCCCCAAATGATTTATCAACTTTTTGTTTAAGTATGCATTCATAATAAAGAGATGCAAGATAATTAAAAGGATCTATTCTACACCAAGAAAGTTACATATTTGAATACAAACCAACCGCCCACTGTTACCACACACAATTATTTATTGAAGTTTAAAAAAGATGGAGTTAAAATACACGCTTCTGAACGAAATAGTCGAATAGATTAGACTAGTGGATTACCACCCGTCAAAACTGAAAACTTTCTATTTTGGTTAAAAAAAACGAGACATACCGAAAAGAGAGACTTACCAAATTAGAAGGGCTCCGCAGAAGCCCAATAAAGATCATCTATGGGCCGTTACAGGCACATCGGGCAGCTTCAGGCCCAATAAAACCAAATTCGCTATTTCAAAAAAAATAAAAAATAAAAGAGAGGTATTAGTCAAAAAAAACAAAAGAAAAGTAATAGGGTCCAGCTCAAAACAAGTCATCATTCAGGGGGTCTGATGACATTTTGATCCTCCATATATCAGCTTCTATACAACAGGCATTAGTAAATTGGTTATCCTGTACACTAGATTTTCACCTTTTCAAAAACCATTCTACATTTTTTTAAAAGTAACAACATCAGGTGCTTTAAGCCTAGAATAAACAAAGCACAAATGCTAGTAGGAGAATCAAAACCTAATGAAGGGCAAAATCTAAAACACTTACCTTTTGTCTCTAGTAAAGGTTTTGTCTTTCCCTGTGAAGATCTTGATGGTTCAGTGATGCTTCATCTGAGGTACTCCACTACGTTTTTGGCGACCTCTTCGAGGAACGAAACAAAGCCCGACGACAAGCCGGGTAGTAAGGACCCATCAACATCCTGTTCCTCTATGAGGTAGTTCTCGAAAGCCGTTGCATCGTCGTGCCCTCCGCGGATGAATGTAAGCTTCGGTGTGACACTCCTCTCTTGCTTTAACCTATTAGTCGTTCTTCGCAAAAGACCTGCAGTGGTACAGTATCTTAGTACATAGCTAATGAGTTCCCTCCTCCTTTTATGTCTTGATTTACCCCTTTAAAGTGCAATTTATTTGAAGTCATCAAATTCATTGGGAAAGTAGGTTTTGTATTATAAATGCTTTTAAAGAAAGGCACTTTTTAAGTACAAGGGTAGGTGTTAAATCCTGTTTTTGAAGAGGACATTCAGTTTTCGGGTTTTGTAGGTATAAATTTGTAGATATATAATTTTGTATGACTATATTGATGAACATCTCTTAGTTTTATATGCTATTTGAACCATAATGAGAGAAAATAAGAAGAAAAAAAACGAAGCGAACCAGAGAAAGAGCTACTTACAATCATGAGGAGGGGGAAAAGGAAGAGAAGTATCAGCCGTGGGCGAGTAATATATGATAAGATCTGTAAATGCATCGAGAAAGAATATTGGGCTCCCGCTAGTTAAAAGAGCAGCACGGCTCAGTGAGTGTCGCGGGTATGCTTGTTCATCAGGGGAAGCATATGAAGTTAGAACTGGGTATATAGCTCGCTGAAGTGAAGAAGGCTCCAATGCACTGCACATGAATAATTCAATTTTAGAGAAAAATGAAGGCTATAATCTCCACAACTGAGTTTACTAGAGAAAAATATAATAACAAGCTGAGTGCGAATAGTTGCAGGATGTAAGAACTAGTCGAACTAACTATTTTAACATTCTTTATAGCTGAGATTCATTTCATATTTACAAATACTCGTAATGAGTTGCAACAAAAGAGAAGCCACTTAGATGCAACAATAGCATATGCCGTGATATCAAAATACTAAGCATGACTACCTTAAAGAATAAAAACCTATAATTGTTCGAAATACTTCAGTAACATGAAATCTAGTGTCGCATCTGTTCTTCCAAGTAAATAGCAGCTAGTCAAAACAATTTAAAAATGGAACACATGAGATGATGTGGTGTTTTGCAATATGGTCTGGTGCATATCTGTTTCCAGAATAGCTCAATCGACATACGAAGTTAGTGACAAACTCACAGATTTGAGAACATTAGAATAATTACCTGAATAGACATTGCAAAAATATTCGGTAATCGGGATGAACACCTTCTTCGTGAGGGCGAAGAAGAGGATTCCGCAGCAAAGCAAATATTAGCCGTGGTATAGGCTGTAGCTGTGGGCATTGCGAGAAGGCGACATCAACTCGGGAAACTGTAGTTGTGTTTCCGCCGTCAAACTGAACAATTTTACATGCATCATTGTACTGAGCTGTCAGAATGACAAGCCAATCATGGAGCAGTAATCTCCCCTCTCTCACTCCTTGCACCAATGAAGCTGAAATAACCTGGAAAATATAAAGGGTAAAAGAAAAGCTGTAGCAAATTCTGTAAAGAAAACTTTAGTAGTGTTACAAAATGCAGTGAACTAATTTCAGTAAAACTGCAGTTTCAATAGGCATATACGAAAGTTCAGATTTTGTGGGGTGCATACTAGGAAGTATGATTTTGCAGGGGTATAGATAGATCAAAAAAGCACCTATCAAATATAGAAAGATAATACCTTGTGAACAAGGATAGAAGAAACAACTTCAGGATCAACACTGTTGTAAAGATCAACCACACTTAAAGCTACACTGTATTGTAATGTTCGAATCCTTAATCGCCTCTGCAGGGAGTACCTGGGCCTGCGTATGGATGAAAAGTTTTAGTAGTAGTAGAAGAATATTGGATGATTGAGTGTAAAATATTAGCAGTATTATACATGTCGAAGGAATAAGCATGCCTTGTCAGGGAGTAAGACCCTGCACCCCCCACACCAAAACTCCATAAAGTGGGGAAAAAAGGGAAACATAACAACAATCATAGCAACAAAAAGTAATGGAAAAGAAAAACAATGGACTAGAATGGTTTTAAGACTTCAAACCATATTTTGTTCATTTCAAATATAACAACTTGTCAACATGCAAGCCTTTCTGCGAAAACATCGGACGGCTAGACTTGGGTAAACATACCTGGTATCACCGTTTGACCCAGCATTGCCAGTCTCCTCATAAGGCACCATAGTAGTATATTGAAATGCAATTTGGAGCACAGGAGATACTGAGGGCCTGCAAGAGTACGGTTAAAAAAGGAAAAGGAAAAGAAAACATGAAAAAAATATAATATCAATATCTCAATCAGAAGTTAACTTCAGCAAATAATCAATATATTACTGATTTCACACTCAGTCCAAAGGACATCGACAAACTGACAAATAAACCTAAGTCTAGACTCTGGAAGTTGAACGAAGATCTAGGTTGTGTGGTTTAGCAAATTAAGTGCTCCTTCAAAGGAGAAAAAAAAGAGTGAGCCTATGACACAATCCTACTTTAGTGAGATTCATTTAGTTAGGTCTACGGAAGTCAAACTAAGTTTGAAGTCAAAATCTGAATCTAGGTTGAGTCAAACTTAACAGTTGATTAACTTTCCTATTGCTTCTTTGTTAATTATGCAGCCAATAATTGAGCAACAAAGAAATACATCAAGTAATACTTTCAGAAGTTATGTTAATGCGAATATATGTTACCTTGAAAAGCCGGTGTTGCTTTCAAACTCAAAGTCATATGCGTAGGTAGCAAAAGAATCACAGCAAATGATGTGTTGAACATTTTCATACTGAGGATCAGGAAAGAAATGACCATACTGCCAAAGATCATTGAGCACATATTAACAGCAAGTTTAAACAACTTAAGTTAAATGTATTGAACAAAATCAAATGCTAAAATTATCCATATTGAGCTCATACAGCATTAGCAGGTTTGAAATTGGAAGATGTTCTTAATCGCAGTACACAGCCAAAAGCATACGGACGGCTCAACATCCTGTATCTGTTGAAAATATTTGACCAAAAAGTCAACTGACTTGAACCATGGTATCAGGTACAATTTCATGGACACCCATAAGTAATTTCAAAATTGAACATTGTACAAACTTACATATCCTGAGGAAGTGTTGAATCATCTGTACTTGAATAAAGAAACAAAGACCCACCACTCTCAATACTTAGAAATTTTAGGGACGCCAGATCTGTGTATTCATTTGTTATAGCAAATATGTCCACACAAACACCTGCTTGAACAGCGATAGCTGCCTGTGATATGCCAATCAATTATAATTTCACAAAGTCTTCATTTTTCATAAATGTTTGCCAAAAAATTTCCAGCAAACTAACCAGGTCTTTATAGAATGGTGTCTGCTCAGGAAGCAATGCACGATCAGCATCCTCACCTTTACTAGCATACTGTTCCCCATATCTTCTTGTATCTAATTGCCCAGCTCCATAATCAGGTGGCCCAGACAAAAAGGCAAAAACCCTAGCTGCGCATACAAAATATAAAGATAGGACATTTGTCTTAGTGTTTAAGACCTAAAAACTAAAGCCAGAGATTGTAAAGGGCACAATAATATATATTGATCACGTGATATTATCACTGAGCTGAGGTAAAAATGTACAGAAAACCTCTCGACTAAGGGCCATTTGAGATAGATTCCTTTTTACGTTTTGGTTAACAATCCTTCAACTTTCATTTATTTTGATTTAAGCCATCTTCCATCAATTAAATTGGGGATTGTATTAAATTTAGTGGCGGGCTCTATTTCCAAATGACCTACACTTCAGGGGGTCTCCATGCAATTTTTTTTTTTCTAACTTTACCATGAATAACCAAAATAAAATTTGTGATATTGGATTCATACTTTGCCATACCCAAAGCAAATGTCTTTCCATATTCTGAGCTCAGGTAACTAACAAGAGCACTCATTGCTGCTCCAAAACCACGACCTCCAAGAAATACACCATCCATCCCTTGCCCTGCAGCTGTGGTTCTCTCCCAAGAAGTCGTGGGCTTCAATGTTTCAAGTGCTGCAGCAATACGATCCTTACAACTTTCGACCTATTCACAAGTAAATCCACCACATGAATTTCAATAAAAAAATTACCCAAGAGGGGAAAAAAAAGGGAAAAGGAAAAGTGCCACTATGAAGTATTAATAAAATTTACAGGTGCAACAGATGAAGAGGTGTTAGTAATTTTAGTGCTTGTTTTGCCTAGCCTCCAGAGCAGCTTCTCTATGACAAATAGCATAAGTTAAAGGAGTCTTTTGGTCAACATTTAGCATGGAGCTTTTCACATATTGTTAGCTAAAAGCAGTTTTTGGGCCCTAAAAGCTCAACCTCCAGTTTGAAGCTTCTGTTTCTATTGAAGCAAGCAGTAGAAAATTTTAAAAATAGTTATTAATGCTTCTCCAAAAACCTCAAACAAAACATTTGTAGAATCTCAAGACGGCCCAAACAAGCCATCTACAAGCCGCTGCACTTACTAACGTACAGGAGACAAGAAGGAAAGCAGAGGCATGGCATCTTCAAGGTCAACTGGTAATCCACCATCTGAATCAGGAGGGATGAAGACATGTTTTACAACTGGTATTGGCCCTTGAACATCATATAGCCCTATCTTGTAGCTAAATGTAACAAGCCCAAACAATGATCCCGGTGCCAAAGCTGCACATAAATTGTAAACTCAGTATGGAAAAAAAAAAGAAAAAAAAAGAAAGAAGCTTAACAGAGCTCAACTTCTTTGGTTTAGTTGTCCTATGAAATCTGTAGGATTTACCACATTCTTGGCACCTCACCTTCAAGAGCTGCTAGAAGAGCACTTTTGATAAGCTCTAAAAACTCTTCCGAGGCTGTAGTAAAATACAAGATATCAATAGTATCAGAAACCATGCACCTCAGAAAGTAGAATATAAAACTGATCCTTTTCTCTTCTATTTTCCCTACTGTTTTTGAAAAATAGACTCCTCATTATCATGCTATTTCATTAAATCATGGAGATATTTCCATACCCTACCTTATCCTCAACTAAACACTACCTAAAACACACACACACTTATCATTTCATAGCACAAAAATGCAGGCGAAGTATGGAGAGATCAACATAATAATAGAATTCTAGATCAAAGCAACTTATTACTAACATGTTGATGATATATTAGATCACTTAATTAGGAACATAAGAAACTCCATAAAAAATCAACAAATCCTTAAAAAAATTCCAAGGAATCAACAGCTAAAGATCTTACACGACAAATCCACCGCTGCAACATACACCGGTCGAGCTCCGATCCCCTCGTTCTCAGATACTTCCACTGCAAAGCACCAACACACGGGTCAAATCGTTGCAATTCAACACCAGCATTTCCGCTACAAAGCGCCAACACATCCACATCAGATCATTAAGATTCAACAATAGGGATCCCAAAACACCCTAGAAACCTCGTCGAGAACCTTGATTCCTCGGATTGCTCTCTCTCTCTCTCACCTGGGATCTCGAGATCGATGAAGGAGGAGCACATTTCGGGGCACGATTGAGCCTGGGAGTAGCGATCGATCGAGGGCGCGGAGAGGCCGTTGAGGGCGCCGCACAGGGCGCAGGTCCACGACCACTGGTCGAGCTCGCAGTAGGTGTTGAAGTAGCCGTAGCAGTTGTCGCAGCGGGGGAGGAGGTGTCCCTCAGCGCCGCCGCGGAGCGGCGCTTGGCCGATCTCGTCGGCGGCGGCGAGCGGCGTCACGGCGACGCCCCACGGCACCCCACACGCCTCCTGGAGCTCCGGGTCCCACGGGAACCGGGAGAGGCTCGCGCGCACCGCCATGGACGGGGGCGGTGAGAGCTTCGACGACGACGACGACGACGACGACGAAGAGAGTGGGGAAGTGAGAAGTGATTAGAGAGAACCAGGTTCCCGTTTATTAAAATGGAACAAAAATTTTATGGGGATTATTATCATTATGTGGATCCGCACGAATCTCAAAGCATGGGCACCGCACCCATAAAATTGTTGCTACGTTTAATAGGCTTTTTTGGGCCTATTGAAAAATGGGATGGAGAGCCCAAATTGGGCCAGGCCCCAGTATTTGTAATAGAGGGGCATTTTCGTAATTTTGATAACCTTTCCGAGAGCGGCAAAAATTGTGTCGAGCTCCTCCTCCCCGTTTCTAGGGTTTTGTTTCCTCGTCGTCAACTAAGAAAAGAAAAAAAGCTTCGGCTCGCGATTTAAAACCCTCTTCGAGAAGTAGAAGCTCTTTAAATATTTATCCCTGTGAGTTGTTTTTCTCCTCTTCTTCTTCTTTTTCTTCGTTTAGATCTATGAAATGCTCTATTTTTTTGGTGATATGCTCTTTTTATCATTATTTTTTGGTGGATTTTTGTAATTAAATAGAATATTTTACTGCAATTTCCTCTTTATTTAGGTTTTGTGAATAAGGAAGCTTAGTATATGTTCAGATCTAGGCTTTGGTTGTGTTCAATCCATTTATTCTCATTTCATTTTTCTTAATATAGGCCATTTTGGAATAGGCCCCTCAACTTTACTTCTTTTTTATATATATATAATTTGATACTCTCTCAATTTTTTTTAAAAGTTTTAATCCAGTTTCTAATATACTTCCCATCTTTTCCTTGCAGGATGTCAATGGAGGAGGATGCAAATGTAAGTCTAAATATTAGCTGAATTTTTTTTTTCATTTTTCAGGTTTTTTTTAAGTATTTTAATTCATTATTAAATGTTATCTCTGCATTTAGACATTATTTTCCTTTTGGATATTTAGGTTAATTTAGATTTAGCTAAAACTTCACAGGTTTAGACAATTCGAAATACGTTGGGAGCAGATTCTAGATCTTATGATGCATTTTGTAGTGGCTCAGATGAGCCTGATTACATCTATGGATTTTGATAAATACAAGAAAATAATTTGCAAAAGGAAAATAATTTGCAAATAGATATTACAATCCTACAACTTTTACATGGCTCACCTATTGTTTCCCTGAAAAAAAAAATTAAGTGGTAAGCTCTAGTTTTAGCTGATATAAGCAATAATATTATGTTCTCGAACTGTTTAAGAGCAACGAAAGAGTTAAAGGTTTACGCTAGTAACACTATAGCTTGTATCATATGCTCAACGGGGTAAAATTAGATTACTATATGCCCAGCGATGTTTAAGAATGACAAGGTTTAGACGAGAGATTTGGTATAGTTGTTAAGCATGTTGACACTGATATGCGGGCATGCTTGCGATCTATCTATATATATTCTCATTTCCTAGTCTGGCATCTTATCTGCGACAGGGGAAGAAAGAGGAAGAGGAGTTCAACACCGGCCCGCTGTCAGTTTTAATGATGAGCGTCAAAAATAATACACAGGTAACTAGCGTTACAATTTATTCTTAGTTCTCCTATATGCTGGTTCACTTTTGTCGTCAAAAGAAAATATGATATCATTTATTGAATAGATCTATTTTTCTCCGTAGAAAGAAAATCTTTGTGTCAATTGTCTAATGGATTAGACCGTTCTCTGTAACCCTAGGTGTTGATCAACTGTCGGAACAACAAGAAGCTACTTGGTCGTGTGAGGGCCTTTGATCGTCACTGTAACATGGTTCTCGAGAATGTCAGGGAGATGTGGACGGAGGTATTTCTAAGCTTATTAAAGTCTATTTCTTTACATTTATATTTATAATTTATAATTCTTCTAATAATTAATGAGCTGCATCTAAAACTTGCAGATACCAAAAACAGGTAAAGGCAAGAAGAAGGCGCTGCCGGTGAACAAGGACCGATTCATCAGCAAGATGTTCCTCCGCGGGGATTCTGTTATAATTGTTCTGAGGAACCCTAAATGAGTCGATGCGTTCGCTGAACCTGAATATAAGGGACCTAGTGATATTTAGCATCTAACATGTCTACAGTAAATGTTTAATTAGGGGGAGAAAAACCTTAGGAGCTTGGTTGTTTTTGCTATCATTTCATGTATTAACTGTATCTTTTGGTTACTGTTTGTTAAATTTACTCATGGAAAACTGCACTGATGGTTCTTCTAATTGGTGTGGTGGTTTATTGATTCTAGTTAATTGATGTTTGTGGAATCAAAATAATCAAATCTCTCTCTTTCTCTCTCTCTCTCTCTCTCTCTCTAATGTTATTTGTTGTATATGTTGTATAAATCATTCGCATCTCTATTACCATAACACAGGCACAAAAAAAAATTCTGTGCTCTTTCGATGCGAGTTTCTTCCAATTTCTTCCAATTTTTGTGTACACATACTAGTTATTTTCTTTCAATCGACACTTGAAAATCCACCACAATGGAATAATAAGATCTTTCACTTCATCATAATCTCTTCTAAACTTTATCAATGGAGATAAAAAAACAGGAACACCTGCTTTAAATAAATTCCATGAAAGAAAAGAGCAACACTAGGATTAAACAAAAGTGATTAAATACATACAACAGAGATAGCCCACACTAGGATAGATATTAGATGAACCCAAATTCATTGCCTATCACTAATTAGAAGTTGAACTAATTAAATGAACAACAACAAAACTGATAAAGTACATACAACAGAAACAAACAAACAAGAGGGGTGGATAGTAGATCAACCCCCATCACTAAATTGAGTGCAAAATAAGCAAAAAACGAAAGAATAAAATTAAGATCACAGTGATATGTCCCATAAATTGGACTAATTCCTCAAGAACAAATGGGGCAGTGAATCAAACCATTCTCATTACACTCCCCACACTTCACCATCTTCTTCTCCTCCCCATCCAACACCTTACAACTCCCATTGCAATCCACACACATCACAAACCTCACCTCCCCACACCCCTCACACCACACTCTTGCCCTAGGCATCCCTTGCAGCAAAATTCCCAATTTGCCCTCCTCTTCTAGCTTCAAAACCTCTTCTTTCCCTCCAACTAACCTCCCCTTCACAAACAGCAGAGGAACTCTTACTTCCCTTTTCTCCATCAGTAGCCTGAGCTCCTCTCTATATCCGGAGTCCATCGAGATGTCCCGCTCTACGATTTGCACATCGTGGCCCTCGATCATCGATCGGACGGCGTTGCAGTCCTCGAACGTCTTTCGTATCCCCCTCAGTGTGGTTGTGTATAGTACCACCGCGCTTTCGCCGCCCTGCGGGCACTTCTCTTCGAAGGTGCGAAGCAATGTGTCGGAATTTAAAAAGTGCTTTCGGGTTCTGGGCTCGGAAGCTACCATCTTTTTAATCTGTTCTCTCTCTTCAAAGAGCTCTTTCTCGATGGAAGCGAGAAGCTCCGGATCGAACAAAGGGCTTAAGCTTCTTCTCGACGAAGAAACAACCGAATCCGTCCCCGATTTCTTTACCTTGGCACTCAATGGGGTGCTCTTCTTCGCAACTGCCGAATTGGGTACAACACATTTCGAATTATCCGACGAACTAAACAACGGTCGTAACGCCCGATTCGAATCAAAATCGGAACTTTTCGAACTCGCCTCTCGCGGGCTGTTCTCTTTTCCCCTTATCTTCCTCTTGTGCTTCTTCGGCGAAGCCATTGCGTTCGCCGGAGACCAAATCTGAACCGAAAGATACGATCTAGCGGGTTTTTTAACCGGAGACCAAATCGGGGTCTCGTCTTCGAGATCCTCCATTAGTTCCCACGCATTGATGATCTCCGGAGCTTCGTCCTTCGGAAGCTTCTTCTTCGACTGTGGGAGAATAACAACATGAGGAGACCTCTTCTCCTGCTCCTTCTCTTCTTCCTCCGGCTTCGGATTGAGATCGAGAACTCCGTAAGTGCTCGAAGTGAGCGAGACGAAGTGGGTTCGGCAATCGGAGGCGGCGATTCGCCTATCGAAATCGTCGGTGGTGGAGAGCAATTTGGAAGAGATGCAACCCATAAAGTATGATAATGTTTTTTCTCTCTTTGTGTATGTTTTCTCTTTGTTTTGATGTGGAGGGTGTTGAAGGGTTTTTTTTTTTTTTTTTTTCTTTTGTGTTTGAATTGTAACGGTCATGGGTTGACCGTTGGTGTGTTTTTATTGGGTTCGTAATAATGCGCCCCTCCAACGGTCGGAAAAAAATGGCTCCGACAAAAGATGGTTGGGTGTTCGCAGAGCCCAAAGTGGCCCTGCTCATCCATGCATGTAAATGTAGCTCGTTGTGAGACGTGTTTAAGGGTTTTGATCTTTTTAAGAAATATTTATTAGATTTTTAATTTGTTTAAAAGAGATTTTTTTAAATGTTTTGCAATAAAAGTAGCGCACTTTGTGCTTTTCTTATAGTCATTAAATATTAGATTTGGGCAGTTTAAATGTGAGAGAAAATTTCAAATATTTAATATCTAAGAGAAAAGCATTCAAAAATTAAAATATTTTAATTAAAAACTATTTAGATATAGTAGAACATATCTAATAAATCATATTTAGATTTTAAGTTGTCTATTTAAGATCGCACTCTGCAGACCACAGTTTCATGCAAGATTTTTTCAATTATTGGGCCTAAGCACTAAGAAGTTTGGTCCGTGGGCCAACTCATTTACATCCCTTAGTATCGGCCACAACTTCAGCTTTTTTTTGGATTGCAGAGAGATTGCGTTACGTACGGTAAAATAATACGATAAAAAAATATTCAATTATTTTGTTGTATATTGCAATGTATTGGTTTTCGATATATTTTCTGTGGTGTCACCAGAAAATAGAGAAGTATTTGGCTGATAACTTCAGTTAGCTCTCAATACCAATCAAACCCTTCGTTTAGTCAATACTTTGAGAAGGTTCTAATCGAATTTGAGTAACTAACTCTTAAGTAGTAGGTATGATCCAAATGGAGCCTTCTTTGCTTTTGACCACTGAGTGTTGATTAATTTGAGTAACCAATCACCATAGCCTAATTATTCTTTAGTGTGTAGTAAACTAATGATGCTTCAACAACCACTATGTAGTGGTTGTTTAATTACTTGGACGGCTATTCATAAGTTCTGATGTTCGACCTCTCCAATATAATTTTTTTCACAAATTTAAAAAAAGGGTCAGAGACGACTGCGAAATAGTTGATGTGCTAGGATTGTTCGATATAAGTTAATTTGCGTGCAATATATCAATATATCAGTACATCAATAATCAATAAAGAATTAATAACAGTACGGTTATAACAGTGTGTGTACAATTTGGACCTGGGTAATCTAGGTTGGTAAATGACATGACGGTTCAACCAATAGGAAGCGATTAATTAGTAAAAGCATTGTTCATTCGTTTGAATATATAGATGCCTCAACTACATGCACGAGACTATTTGCCAAAAATGCTTAGTAGCATGGAATTGCATGCTACTGCTGAAAAAAAAAAAAAAAAAATCCTCGATTTACATTCCTTAGAGAGATGTATATCTTATATTCATTACATTCAAAAAAATTATAATTTTTTTTAGAGTCTTAGGATTAAAAATTTGATATAAAATTTTAAAATTTGATAATAGATAGGCTATATTAATATTTTATTAAAATATATGAAAATAAACTTTGCTTGTTGAATAGACACAAAAAGACAGAGCTTGTGTAGATGCTTGTTTTATTCCATATATAACACTCAAATTATCAATGCCGTCGCCATTCAAACGACGGCGCCTCTCAAGTATCAACTATCAACTGCAGAGAAATTAAGAAGAGTTTGACGAAAAAATGCCCCATAACCATGGGCTATCCACTGTTAATATAGGTACTTCTTTTACCATTAATTTATATAATTTTATACTACACTAAGAATTTTTAATTTTATTGTTACCCAATATTCTATACAGAATTAAGAAAATTAAAAGTTAATATAGAAGCAGAATAAAGTAGCACAAAAATCGAAATTATTCAACTCACCAGGTTAATGTAAGGGAAACGAATTTGAGGAATCAGATGAAGGACATAGTAATAAATTATTCATTCATTTTAACGGTGCATCTCACTTTTTTCCAAAATGATTAATTAATAATTATGAAAAAAATTTCGATCGAACGGCTGTTGATCAATAGCATATTACATCAGACGGGCCGGGCCCCACCACGGATGACGTCAAACCAACTGGAATCACGACCGTCGACAGCCCCCTGGAAATGCGGGCGCGAAAATTGATGCGCGGGGAAAAATGCATCGCAAGCACACCCAATTAACAGGAAAAAGGTTGCTTCTGATGTACATTACGGGTTCGATATTACGGTGCATTTTTTTATCGTAAACCCAGCGTACCACGTCACCCGCAGTATGGAAAAAAGTATTGTTTTTGTTTTGGTAAACCTGGTCCACGCAACGTGATGCTAATAAGTTTATCCCCAACGTGGCCAAACTATGGTCCTTTTTCCAAATTTTTTTTTTCCAAATAATAATATAAATAAATAAATAAAACCTCGCTTACTCAAATTTCCAATTTTGCCCCTCTCCATTTCCCTCCCTTTAAATGACCCTACTCTTCTTCTTCTTCCTCCCACGCGTTGATACTTCGTAGTATTTATACTCGCTCTCTCTCTCTCTCTCTCTCTCTCTCTCTCTCTCTCTCTCTCTCTCTCTAAAACTACTTTCTCTCTCTAGCTCGTGCGAGATTATGCTACGTAGCGACCTCGAGACCCCATCCAACAATGGCGATGGCGCACTCGAAACCCTAGCGGCGGCGGAGGAGGAGGAGGAGGAGGATGAATCGGATCCGGAGATGCCCCCGGAGTCGTTCCGGATCGGGATCGGGGAGGAGTTCGATTGGGCGGAGCTCAACGCCGTGCTCGATCGCGAGGATTCCACCAGGGGGAGCGCGAATCCCAAATCGCAGCAGCAGCAGCAGCAGCAGCACCACCACGCAAACCCTAGCAAGCCCCGATCCGACGACTCCCAGAGGTTCTCCGGGATCATCGTCCTCCCCGGGGCGATCCCGATCTCCGGCGCCTACCTCGGCCGGAGCGCGCGCCGCGCGAGGAGGAAGAAGATGGCGGGAAACGGTGGCGGCGGGAAAGGGGGGCGGGGGGCGGTGCCGGAGACGGATCCGGGGTCGCCGAAGGTGTCGTGCGCTGGGAAGGTGATGTCGCAGCGGGACCGGCCCCGGAACCCTAGGATTCTCCGGCGATCGCCGGAGGATGAGGAGAGCGAGGACGAGGAAGAGAGGGGAGGGCGACGAGGGAGCTTCGTAGCGGCGGCGCTCCGCCTCTTCTGCGGCGGCGGCGGGGCGTCGCCGTCGGAGAATATTCCGGCGATGGGAGGGACGAAGCGGTTCGCGCCGGGGAGGAGAGGGGAGCGCTCCTACGGCGGGGACGCGGACGGTGGGATGTACTGCCACGTGGCGCTCTCTCGGCCGCTGGATCGGGAGATTGTGGCGGGTAACGCGTCGGTGGGGTCATTCGAAGAGATGGGAGTGGGACGACGAGACCGGGATTGAGGAAAATTTGTTGGGTTTTGGTATGGGTTTGAAAATGATCGGGAAAAGGACAAAAATGTCTCCATATTTACTATTTTACCTCGCCACACCACTCTGTGTATCATCATACTACATATTCCTATGTCTTTTATATTATTATTATTATTATCACTCAGTCCTGTAAATAATAAGGTAAATACATAATAATGAATTTCCATTGTTTTTTCATAAGGATTTTTAATCCATTTTTAGCTTTATTTTTTTTTATTTTAGATAAAATTGGTTAATGCCTTAAGTTTCTCCGTATATTATGCTATATTTTATGTCGCAAAGATACAAAAATAATTAGGTGGGAAGAATGGTAGGTTGCTATCTAACCAAAAAATGTCATAAACAAATTAGTTTCAAATGTTTGTTGGTCTCATTATAGAATCAAAGTACTGTGTTGAACTAATTGAACCACCATCTTCTTTTAATATATCTTTGCTGATATTGAAATATGACCCAAACAAGTACAAAAAAAAACCTAATTAAGTTATTTTAGGTCCCACAATTGAGCCAGAACCACTCTTGTTATTTAATTACCCTTTTCAACTTCAAGAGCACACTCCTCTCAACTGTAAATCAATGTGGTGATCATATCCTTGAAAAATTAATTTGATCTATAAATGCTATATAGGCACTGGAATTATAAATCAATTATGTACGAAATGGTTAGCTAGATTTGTAAGCTATATCTATAGAATTTCATGCAAATTTTAAATTTGTAAGCAGGTTTTGGATGTTGTGACAATTTACAAGCAGTATTTGAAAGATAGAGGGGGAAAGAAAAAAATAATCTGAAAACTGTATAAACAGTCTATAAGAAGTTAAGAATACAGTTCATTCTAATAAGTCCATTGCTAAATTTGGAGCTTTGGTTTGTAAAAAACAATGCTAATATATTGATTATTTATATACATAGATGTAAATTTTTTAACAAAAGTGGTGGGTCCATAGCTCAGTGGTAGAGCATTTGACTGCAGATCAAGAGGTCACCGGTTCGAACCCGGTTGGGCCCTTTTAATTTTTGTTTTTTCTTATTATTTTTATTTTATTTTATATATACTCAAAAGAGCTTTATTCAAACATAGACCTTTTCTTTTCTCAGATTCAAACCAAGTAAAAAAAGAAAAAGAAAAAAAGATACAAGATATGTATTTATAGTCACCACATCACAAGATGTAGTTTCTGCACACAGTACACATGAATTTCAGATCTTTGATGATCAATATAGTTAACGCCGCACATGATCATGCATTTTTAGCTTGAATTACCATTCATCATAGAATCGAAAATGGCGCTATTTATGTTTGCTTCGAGACGTACACATCGTAAAGCTCCACCGATCTCCCGTTCAACGGCTGGATTGGCCTCGAGTTGTTCTTGTACTCCTTACTCAGAGGAGCTCTCAGAGCATCTGCTTGTTCCTTGGTTATCTCTCTCACCTATGAATAAGTTAGTGCAAATATATACCGAATCACGCAATCATTAAACGAAATGTATATTCATGCTTGCATTTGAAAGCCTCGGCTATTCGCATTTTCACCTTCGGTACGGGAATGAATGTAAATAAATACAGTTTTGAAGGGTACAGTGTGTAGAATTGCAATTACACACTTGTACATGGTTCAAAACTATGTACAATTTAAAGAGTACACAATTGTACATAGTCCAAAACTATATGTAGAATAATAAATCATGATCATCTAGTAGAGGAGATGTTAATTTTAGAAAATGGGACATTGAGTGGTAATTTAAAAATTGCAAAAAGAGAAAACACACTCCTATTTTGTGAAAATTTTCTAAATGTTCACTATGTTCATAAATTACCTTGCCAAGGATGATCCAAATGACATTCTCAGTGCATGGAGGAGTGGTGAAGGATCCGACATATCGGAAATACTTGTGAGCGCGGCGTTTAAAGGCCTTTGTTCTCACGACACCAACCGGAATTTGGGCTTCGTCGTCTCCTCTTCGCGCTTCCTTATTTAATTCCGCTAACTTATCCTTTATCTGTGAATGATCATTCATAAAACCAAATCACGCGGTTCGATACATTCACTTATGATTGAAAGAAAATGTTATGTAGAGGTACATACATGTTTACCTGAAAAAGAAAGGGATCAGGATGGCCATATTTATATAAGATTGCGATAACAGTAATATTACCATCATCACTCTTGTGTACCATGTGGATCTCCATTGGAAACCTGTTCAATTTAATAACATATTGAAGCCCCAAATCACTAACTTTTCATGTTTAATATTGGTTAACAGATCATTTTCTCCTTTTTTTTTTTTTTTTTCGTATCAGTACTGATCAATATTTCGAGTTAAAACTATAAAATTAAGTACTAAACACATACCTCTCACCATTAATAGTGTGCTCAGAAGGTGAGTGCCAATGCATTTGTTTCAGCCAATACTTTTTTCCATCTACAATCACATTTCCAACCGCGTCGTCGAATTTAAGCTACAAGATAAAACCACAAATTTGGTGTACATATATAGCTCATTTTATTTTTTTTGAGGAAAAAGTAGCGAGCTACCCGCTTCATTCATTGATACGATGAATTAGGCTACAGGGGTAAGGCAACAAAAGGCCTCGTCAATGGCGGTAATGAAAAAAAAAAAAAAAACCACTAATGCTGTTTGGCTGGACGAATTTGCCTCCACAGGATCGTGAGCTGCTTGATTAAGTAAACTGCTCTCATAGGGTTGTAATGCACTTTATACCATAGACTAATTTTGAAGCCTCAAACATGTGCACAAGATGTTGGACATAAAGCCGTTCACTTCGAAAAAGTATTTTATCAAAATTTCTTCAATAGATTCTCTTTGCAATAGAAGTAGGATTACTAAGAAGCTCTCTTTTTTTCTTTTTTTTTTTCTTCTGTATCTAGTTCTTCGGATAGCAAAAGCATCAACTTTTTGCGTTTGCCAAAAGCAGAAATAGAAGTGATTATTACTGAAAGCAGAAGTAGAAGCAGAAGTAATTAAGGTCATACACTTACAAACTCAAAAACTAATAAAAAAGTTTGTTCTATATATTCATTGTTAGTTAACTAACCTCAATGTTGAAACCATTATCAACTAGAGTGGCATTAGACGCAGCATAATCCCTTTTGAGAGGTCGCAACTTTGGATTAAATACGGCGCCGTTTTTTATGATGTTGATGGGCGATTGCCGAGTTCCTTTGGAGCACAATGCGAATTGTGGGCTTAAGCTCCCCCATCTATAAGGACCATTTGCTCCGCTATATCCAAATTTCACTAATATTGCTGAGAAATAACAGGTCAAAAATATAGGAGAGTTATAGTTTTATTGGTAAATGAAATGCCATTTACTAGAAAAATGGAAACAAGAGAGATTAGAAGAATATAATTATGAGCCTAAAAATGCCAAAAAAGAAAAATACATACCATTGGCGTTTGCAATGGCTACAAGAAGGGTTAATGTCACCAAAGAAGAAGAAATGGTTGCATTTAGTTGAGCCATTCTCTCTCTCTCTCTCTCTCTCTCTCTCTCTCTCTCTCTCTATGCATATACATTTATACACAGTATCATTATTTGGAAAAACTTCAAATAACACCCCAGTAGTTTCGCATTTTCTCACTTTAGTACCTTGTGGTTTCGTTTTTCTCTTTTTGTTGTTCCTTTCGTTAATTTTTTTGTTAAATCATATAGAAAAAACTTCAGATAACCGATCTCTGATTTATCGGATATTTACTTTAGTACCTTGTGGTTTTAACTTTCTCACTGATTTAACGAAAAAATTAACAAAAGGAACAACAAAAAGAGAAAATCGAAACCACATGGTATTAAAGTGATATACTTTAAACAACATGATACTAAAGTGAGAAAGTACGAAAGTACAGGGGTGGTATTTAAAGTTTATCCTTGTTTTTTTTATGTGCATGTGGAATGCGCAGAAGAGGCACAATGGAAAAAGGTGGCAGCTTGTGATAGTGCAGTGTGCCATTGTCCTACAACCTCATCTCTCACTTTACCTTTTCTTTTTTTCTTTTTTTTCTTCTTCTTATTATGGGTTTAAGGACTAGTTGACTAGTAATGCTAAACTTATGGGGTGAAATCGCATTCATATATAATAGGTAATTGTCTTAATTATCTTGGTAATTCTGAGTCAATTGGCTACTTGTATACTATGATCTCTCTCTCTCTCTATCTCTCTTCTAAAAAATAAAAAAAGAAAGGACGTAACCCAAGGCTGGGAGTTGGGAGATGACGTAACCCAAGTCTGGGATAGGTGGATGGTCAAGAAAGGACTGCAAAATGAAAGTAATAATTTACCAGAATTGGTCGCTTGCTGGTGGATCATTTGGAAGGCCAGGAATGACCTAATTTTTGGAAACATACAACTAGACCCAGTTCTAGTTGTACTTAGGCTTAAACTGCTACTAAAATCTTGGGACCTCTTTCACTGACCGAAGTAGTAACTAGTTCCTCCGATGATGGTTTTTTTTTTTTTTTTTTTTTTTTTTTTTTTTTTTTTTTTTTCCGAGGCCCTGGGTGCCTCAGCCCTGTAGCCTAGTTCATCCTATCAATGAATGAAGCAGGTAGCGTGCTACCTTTTCTCAAAAAAAAAAAGAAAAAAAAAAAAAGATTAAGTCTCTCTCAATGGCCACAAAAACTTTAACTCATTTAAGCACTTATCTCTCTCTCTCTCTCCTCCAAATTCAAAGGATATTTTGAGTGTTAAATCAACTTGGAGATATACTGGGCCTGTCCAATTATTCACCAAAAAAGTTTTATTCCTTGAGCAAATTAAAGCAAGAGGAGAAAGGAACATAAATTGATTCCACCCATCCAAAGTTGCAGATACTGTGGATTTTATCACTTTCCCGTACATGATTGATTTGTAATTGGAGCTCAAATGGTCCAACTAAAGCTCAACTTGTTACATACCATACCCTATCACATGCATTGTGTATAGGCCCACATCTCTACAACTCCTAGTAAATGGCATGCACTGTATAGAAGGAATCACTTTGTCATGTCCCATCACAAAATCAAAGTTTTCATTATTTCAATCTAAAATTACAATACTATTCTTAATGCAATCTCTTTGTACTAATATATATTTATGGAATTGGTTTGTTGTCAATTTTATAAAGAATAATTATTATAGAGAAAAGTTTAAGCCTGTTTTAGGCCTAGCTAGTGATGCAATGTTATTAGTATAATTGCATAATGCTATCGTGTATTTTAATGGTTTGGACCAAACAGGGTACTACTGAGAGAGGCGCATAACGCAAACGTAAAAGTTGAGGCCAAACGTGGCCTTATTCTCGCAACCCATTCATCTTGGATTGGACTCATATTTTTTTTTCAATGAGTGAACTTAGAAGTAAAAATCGGACCAAACAGAGCAACAAAGAAGTATTCGCCTATTCGGGCTTATAAATTTGGGCTGTGCCAGTTTCGAGAAATAGGGCCCAGCAAAATTCTTCGGATCAATCCGTTTGAATCGCTTTAATCGGGCCAAGTATCTTAAAAAGGCTTACTTGGGCTAGGCCTATCTTTCAATTGGGCCCATCACCATTTTATATTGGGCCTAATGGGCCTCTTGTACTATGCAAATCTAATGGCCCACATTTTATGATGGATTGTTAAAGAGAATGCGATAAAGTCGGTGATGCATTACTGGAATGTCGGAATTCGGCGCCGACTTTGCACTTTATACACTGTAAAAGTTCTTTTTTCAGTTTTTCTTTCTTTATGTTTTTTTTTTATTTTTCCTGTTTCTATTATTTGCTAGCTATTTCCTGTCTGGTTGAGCGACGTGATTAAGCGACAAAGATTTGTGCGAAGGAATGACTTACCGTGGAACCAGTATAAGAGACTGTTCAGCATTACCGTTGCTTCTACATACAACAATACTGTTTAATTTAGACAGTTTGACAAAGGTACTAAGATTTGTATTTTTTTCTTAATGCTAGAAGCTTGTTTCAACGTAATCTACTATCGCTTGAAATAATGAATACTTTTGTTGCAAAATATACGACTCCTGTTTTTACCAAACAGATAAGCTGTTTCATAAGTCAGACCAAAGACAAGACACCTGTGTTTTTCGAGAAGCCTAAGTGTCACCACTCGACCCTTGACTTAAGCAATTCGTTATCTGCTGCCACAGCTAGAGATGATCAAAAGTGCTTTTGGGTAGGCATGTCTCCAATGAAGGCCAAAAGGAGTTAAAAAGGCCAAGCAAAGCATGAGCAATGCGCATGCTTGTGTGGGGGTTGCTTTACTACTTTATAGACTAGACCAAGATTAAGACATACATACATTAATTGTAATGCTTTTGGGTCTTCTAATGCAACCCCCAAGTTACTCATTGTAAGTCCAATCAACGTCTCGGATCACGAGCACAAATTTATTCGTGTTTTCAATAAATATATATTACTGCATCAGCGATCGTTTAGAAGACCTTTTGATGTAACCGTAGCTGCAATATCTCTGCAAGGCAAGCAAGCCTCTAGAGTCTTAATCAGGCGGTGCCGCCCCACCACGACCGCCGAACAGCCATTGACGAGGCGCCGCGTGGTCTCCTAGTAGTCTCACTATAGGGCCAAGGAATTAAGTGAGCCAAAGCCTGAATTCCTATAAAAGAGAGTAATAAGTTTAAATAAGTTAATTAATCTTTTGTTAGGGCTTGTTTGGTATTTAGACCTATGTAACGTTGGTAGGCAAAATAGAGTTGGATATATTTCTTTTTTCTGATAGTCTGTAGGAAATATATCATAACCAACTCACTGTAATACGCAGAATATATATAGTATTATATATAGAAATAAATAAGATATTTTTTTTTATCGTCTATCCATAATTTCAAACGAAGTCTTAGTGAGCAACCAAAAAGAAAAAAAGAAGAAAAAAAGAAGAAAAGAGAAAATTAAACCAAAAAATAGAAACACACGTTATGCCGAAGTCATGGAACTTGTCATGACTCTCCTTCCGTTCTCTTTAAGTAAAGAGAAAGAGAAAGACTGCAAAACTATGGAGTGAACAGACGATCATGAGATTCAGATAATATCTTATTTGCCCCTCAAGATTTTGTATGCCTCTGATTCACTTTTGTTATAAATCTGTCACTGACTATTGTCTGATTTGTCTCTAAAACAGTGTCGATTTTTTCCCAATATGATCCCGCACTTGAGAATTTATTGAAATTTTTTTTGGATACTAGAAGGGTGGATTTGAAAACTTAGGTATATTTGAAAGATGAATATATTTGAGAAGTATACAAGAAATTGCCGCCATGAAATTTATATATAGTGACTGATTAGTATTACATTAAGCAATAATGACTGTTTACTATCAACTTGATATTTTGATAATATAGTATCAAAGTCAGTTCTAAACTCTTCCTATTCCAAGAGGTTTTGAGCTCGATCGATTCTTCATCTGATATCCAACATACACATGAGCGGAGGTGTTGATGCAAATTCTGAATCGTTTTCTACTAGATCGATATTTTGTGCATCATTAATAACCAAATATATTAGTATTATGAATGGCATGTAAAGATTAATTTTAGCCATTCTCTATGACCCTATACATTTAAACTAGAAAATGTTTAGTTTAGTCTTAATTAGCAACATATATATATAATATTAAAGTAAACAACAAGAAAGAGAGAAAGCTATGTGTGTGGAGTATGATCAATTGAGAAATCGTTATCTGTCCCCATTAAATAAGAAGCTCTTCACTGAGTGCGTGCGTGTTGAGACACATTTGCTCAAATTCTCTTTTAAAAGCCATAAATTAATCTCCCCTGTCCCCTGTGGGCCACCTCAAATATCTCATGCCACCCACCCCCAAACACTTTTTTTATATCTAACCCCCTCTAACTTGTTCGTAATTCTCGATCTGCCCCTTAAAGATATTTGAATAATTATCTATTAAGAGTTTACACGTGAATAACAGTTTCAAGTAGAATCTTATTTGCCCTTAAGTTAAGGGCAAAAGAGGTATTTTAAAATTTTTTTTAACTCAGGTTGAAATTTAACCGGGGTTTAATCTGAGATAACTTAACGGGTGCTAACAGAGAATTTTTGAATAACGGAGAACTATACGAGTGGTATATTTGAAACAAAAAAAAAGTAGGAATAAATTAAATATTTTAGAAGTTTTCAGGGACATATTAGATATTATCCCAAAAAAAATATATCATATGCTTAGTCGGACTGGAGTTTCTGCAAAAGTAGTACTAAATAAATATATTCGAAGAAGCTTCTACCACACATCGATTTTCTTAAAACCGGGTAACATTTTTCCGTTGTAGCTAAAAACAAACGTTTTAAATTGGATTTTAGCAGCTAGAATCAATTCCTGATCCAATAGATACAATTTATAGCTATTAAGTTTATAAACAGTATGTGATCGTACGAAGTTGTGGACTCTTTACTGTATCTAATTTTTTTTTTTTTTTCCCCTCTTCCGAGGCCTCGTTGCTTCACCTTGTTGCTTAATTGACCTTCCTACTGAATGAAGCGGTAGCATGCTACTTTTACCTCAAAAAAAAAAAAGTTTATAAACAGTGACCGACCGTCCCTAGCGCAAGTAGCAAAGGAAATGGTTGGTACCCGAGATTCTGAGTTCGAATCCTAGTTGATTCACATTTTCAGTCAAATTTATTTCTATACGAAATAAACGAAGCGGATAGCGTACTACCTTTCTCTTAAAAAAAAAAAAAGTTTATAAACAGTGCTTAAAACTCTATGAATTAAGCAGATCACTTGGGAGTTAGCATCTGTGCTGAAGCATCAACACTGGCAATCTTTGTCGGTCAAACCAAAATGGCATAATCCATGTAATGTTGGGCTGTTCCTCTCAGCTCTTCCTATTCATCCCACTGAAAGCAAAAGCACAAAAAAGCACTTCATAATGGAGCACTTTTTTCACTATTGTCTCATTTCCTTTTTGACAAGAAAAATGATATATATTACAGAACTAGCAAATTCAGTTAGCGCATACTGACCAGATTCAATAAATTTATTAGTTAATATCAACATCAATTTTATTAATAACGTCACCGTTTGACGAACAAGGTTTTTTTCAAAAAAAGTTCATATCGTTTATTTGAAAGATAGGAAAATAATAATGCCTCTTTTATTTTGTTGGCACCCAATGATCAAATATTGCTTTATTCACTTTTTTTTTTTTTTTTTGTGTGACCAACTCTTAATTCTTTCTCTATTATAGATTATAGATTTTATGGGCCCCCAATTTTTGCTACATTGAGCTTATATTATTAACCAAGTTTGGCCCAAACTAACCCATCTAAAGATTCTAAACCACTCAATCACAAACAAAAACTAGGTTGGTGGGACCTAAGTTGGATATTTTTGTCAATGGCATTTTTGATATTTTTACCAATATTAGGCCCCTTTTTCTCTCCTCTTCTTTTAAATAGCAACCCCTCCCTCCACCCCCCACACTTCAAACTCACAAACTAATAATACCTTCGATTTCCCTCTCCTTCATTTAAACAAAAGATTACATGGGGAATTGCTTTGCTCTTGAGGAGAGAGAAGTGATCAAAATCATGAGAGTGGATGGCAAAATCCTTCAATATAGACCACCCATGAAGGTTCACCAAGCACTAGAAGAGTTTCCGAGCCACGCGATCTCTGATTCGTTCTCCACCGTGCGTTATCTCAACCCGTCAACCAATATGAGAGGCGGGCGACTGTACTATCTTCTACCTTTGAAGAAAACGCCAATAACTGAAGCTGTATACGAAGACGGTGTGATCAGAATCAAATTAGTTATTACTAAGCAGGCATTAAAAGATATGCTAAGTAAAGAGATTATATCTCTCGACGATGTTATCTCTCTTTGCCAAAGAGAATCACGAGAGACCGCCAAGAACGACGAAAAAGGCTGCGCGGGGTGGCAACCAGCTCTCAAAAGCATACCAGAAGGGAATAATCTCTTTTAAGTCCTTGATATATGTTTGTGAAAAGAAATTAAAGAGATTGTACAATTTATAGTCCATCTACTACATAGAGATGTAGCTAGATTTAAGGTTATTTCTCTTAAAGTTTATTGTGTAAAAGAAATATTATAGAGATCTAGCATATTATTGTTCTTATGTTAAAGCTTTCGTGCATGAGATATTAATAATGTTTACTTAGTCCTTTTATTAACTGTGATCTGTTAAAGTGGTGCACATATATGGTTACGTTTACAAAAGAATTAATGTTATGTAACTTGCTGAGTTGTGAGCGCACATACATTTCTTTTATGACTAGGTTTTTGTGATTCTCTTGGTTAGGATTAAAACCAATTTCATGCGTAACTCCTTTTGATAGGGACTGATTAATTTTTTATAGAGATAGTACAAGCAACATGGTCAAGTTGTGGTTGTCCTTAATCCATACGCAGCTAATCCATTCTCTAACTAAATTTTGCTAAGATCAATTAACTCCACGTAGCCTTGAGCGAAAAAACACATTAAGAAGTATGATAAGGACATGCTTTAGACAAAACATTACGACATGTTTGGTGCGATTGGAGCCTCTACAAAAGTATTTATTGTTAACATCGAAATTATCCATTTGATTAGAAATAATTTAGAAATTTAGTAGTACTGGTCTCTCATGTTCAAGGTGCATGGAAACAACGTAAATTATGTCACATGTACTGATAGAAAAGATTACCGAAAAGAAACGAACACAAATTTATATCTTTGAATGGTGAATTTGACGATTGAACCCGTGTAGTACTCATAAAACTAGAGGGTTAGAACTGGCTCTGGTGCTACGAATGGAAACAGTTCAAAATCGATCTTAACACGCTAAATCTAGCAGCACTACTTGAAAAGAATATAAAGAGGCCAATAAACTTTTCATTAAGAGTGTGTTTGGTTGGTCGTAAAATGTACCGAAAATTACTTTTCGGCTTGAAATTTTATTTTCTATGTGTTTGTTTTGTCGTAAAAAGTTTTTTCGAAAAACTATTTTTCAGATTTGAGAAAAATGGAGTATTTTTGTTTTCCGCCGGTTTTTGATAGAAAATGAAAACTCAACCTGTGTAAAACTTATTTCATTCATTTTTCTCCACCGGATCAAATAAATGTTGGTTTTTTTTTTCTTTTCAACCAAACAAATGTTGATGAAATTTTTTTTTTTTTCTACAAACCAAACACTACAAAACGTAAAAAAAAAAAAATCACTGAAATTTTTTTCCATGAAAAACTATTTTTTATGATTTTACGTACAACCAAATACCGCCTAAGTAACAGTTTTCCACAGAAACAAAAGAAAAAGCTCCAAATATAATTCTCTATTTTTGGGCTTAGAAACCAATTCCACCTTTCGTCGTGCAAAAATTCTACGCTTTTGTTCTTTAATTGTCCCATATATAGCTGCTACTTACTAAAAACCGTTCTAAAAGTTAGGCCAAATAAACATTCAATAAATGTCAAAAGAATGAGCGAAATATACAAGACGTGTGTTGAAAGACGAAAATGAAAATAATAATTATCTATGTGAGATCATTTTCACCCTAAATTAGGAGATAACACATAGTAATTATTATGAGATTAATATTTGAGGAAAGGCCCATAATTACAAGGTACTGTTTAGATATTTTCTAAAACTAGTGTTTCTAGAAATTTCTACACCATGATGATCACCAAATATTATTTTATACAATTTTATGAAGGTTTGGTGCTGTGTCTAATAATGCAGAATTTAAATTTCCTTAGGCTTCTGGAAAGGTTCATGCATGGCTTCGAGAAGGACTCGCTTAAGAAGCTACTGAGATGTGATGTGTATCTAGCTATTACGCAAGCATATATGACCAAATCAAATGCAATTGAAGCAGATAAAATCAGATAATTGTGCACAATAATTGCCACAATATTTACATTTCAAAAATTATATATATATATATAAAATCTTTATTGAGTCTTCATTATCTTGTCTCTTTATATCTCTTCATAATAAGGTAATCGCGCAATATAAACGATTGCGAGTTAGATCGCAGATGACAAAGAATCAATGATGAATAGTTTTACGAGTTAAAAGAAAAACTGTTAACAAGAGAAAAAATAGCATACCCAAAACAAATGAACTTCCAATAGCAGCTACTGCAATCTTGCAGCTTAGAGATACAGATCATAGTACTGTTTTTGACAAGCCACAAGGCACAAGAAGTGAAAACCAAATTTGCATATCATTTCCATTGTGATTGATGTTCAGTTACAGTAACAACAACAGGGGAGTGTACACCAATAGTACTTACTTACAAGTTACAGCATTATACATTCATGTAAATTAATAATAGTAAATTGATAGTAGCTATTTCAGCATGAGAATATATCAACATTAATCTATATTGAATTATTATTCCTTTTAAGTAAATATGTTGATGGCCACACATCAGAGAGGTCTACTCTGCTTTCCTCTCAACTTCTAATGCTATTTCATTGCGCCGTGTAAAAGGAAGTGTAAATGGGGGATTAAACTGCAATTCAGGAAAACCCAAAATCAGGACCATTCATGTTGGAGCTTTAGAACTTAGAAATAACAAGTTGCTCGAGTCCTACCTGTGCAACTTCTACCAATGCATCCTCTTTCACTCGAAATTGAGCATCGCTACGTAGAGCATTGCGTAGCTTGGCTTCTCTCCTCTTAACATCTTCATCTGTAACAAAACCTGTATCAAATGGCAAAAGTTTAGTAGACATTGCGTGGACCAGAAGATTGCCTGTAGATGTACCGAAAAATTCTAATCATAAGGTTTAATTTGTCACAGTATGAAGAAGGATAATGTGAACACTTTTCTGAAATTAATGGACCTGAAAAGGAGGTGACCGCGACAATTTTTCCTGGCACCTCTTTGATGCTCACAGATGAATCTTTCGGCACTGGCAAGTTAGAGCCATACTTAGATGGCATCACAAACGACATCTGCCACTTGTCCTGCTCAGGTGACTAAATGAAAAGAAGCAGAGAAAATAGTATGATAATTTAGAAAAGGTTATATTTCAGATTGGCAAAAGTTAATATATTTCAAGTCACAACAGATTTAACAGAGAGATATTAGCGATTGAATACTCAAACATACTCGCTTGGTTATAACTGGCGTGGTCATATCCATCTTCTCACCACTAGGCTGAACTTTTCGAGTGTAAACAGGAGTCGTCATTTCCATTTGCTCACTTGCAGTGTTCTAAGAGCAAGGATAGGAAGAATTAGCAGACCACATTGTTGAAAGTGTCCGACAAAATGGGGACCTATTCTTTTTGAATTTTTTTACGAGCAAGAAGTCTCCATGTACCTTACCAAATAAATAAGCAGCCAAGACATTAAAAGATTGAGATGCGCCATTGAAATCAAATCCAGCCTGTCCAGGCATTGTCGTCTCGGCAATAAAATAAGGCTGTACAAGGTCAGAAATGCAAATATAAGCAGAAGTACTATACAGGACAACAGCAACCTTCGACAGAGAGCGTTAACACCATCGTCATCTATGAAAAGGGTTAGTAGTTCCTTATCCTCAGCCACATAGTTCATAAACAATTCAGTACTTAGTCAAACTTCTTTTAGAAATTTACAACTACGTTTTTTTTTTTTTTTTTTTTTTTTTTTTTGAGAGAATATAACTACGTTTGTTTTCACATGAAAACTTAAACACGCCTCCGAACAGGTGCAGAATGAGTTTTGCTTCTTTTTTTTTTAGTGTAAAAAGAATCTTATTCTCTCTTGTGCAATATCTTTGAAGACCATAATAAGAACCCACTAATCGCAACTCGCATCACTTGAAGATGATAATCCGCAGTTTATCGAAGGATGGTCTCCATTGCATTTTCTCCCTTTTTATCAAGAAAAGAGCACAAAAATTTACAATCTATGTCACTAAACTGATAAGTAGCTTCAATAATTCAACTTCCCGAAACATTGCACCAGTGCAAAGCAATAGTTTATTTCTTTAACTAACATACTCCCCCTTACACTCCTGCAATACAATAAAACTACGAATGGCGAAAATTTTGATCCCAAAGTTTAGTTTACTGAGTAGTTACACATAACAATCAAATATGTATGAGGATTAGTTCTTTTGCATTCATAATTATGCAAATAAAATAGCTCAAAACATCACCATATTAAATTATATGTTTTACTCCGATTAACAGAAGGCACCGAAATGAATTAGCAGTACCTCTACTTCTCTAATCTCGTAGTAATCCGTCCGCTTTATAACCCGGAATTTGACCGTTTCCAGATCAGGAACTTAAAATAAGTAAATAACCAAATAAATAAACAAATAAGTAGATAAATAATCAAATTAATCACCGAAAATTAGTTTTAAAAAACAGTTAATTTCACTACAAATTATTATCCAACTATGGTAGAACAAGTACCCGACATTAGGGCTTCTTCTAGATTCCGAGCTTCGTCTCTTCGTGGGAAGGCGTATTTCGCAGTTTCCACCACCAAATCCCCCAAAACTGCTACCAAAAAATATATATATATAAAATAAAAATGTATAGAAACCCCTGAGCTTTATTATACTACAGTTAAAAATTTTGTTAGCTATTAATTAACAAAAAAATACATGAATTAATTAGAAAATTTGAGAAAATGCACATTTATTTGAAAGTATATTATATTTGAGGGGTTCTCTGATCATCTCATATATTGAAAAAAAAAGAAAAAAAAAATCAAATTCGATCTGAGGAGATAATCACCACGGCGATCGATTTATCGACTACAAAGTGATCTAATCATTCGGATTAAATTCGATGGACACGTACTTCGCTGAGATGCTGCGGCGGATTGGGCGGCGAGGGCTAGGACGAGGGAGATGCGGGTCTCCGCCGCCGATCGGCTCCTCGGCGCGGCGGCGCCGCCCCTCTCCGCCGCCGCGGGTCTCGCCGGAGACCTCCGTGGTGACTCGGCGATCGGAGATCGGGCCATGAACGAAGGGAGTTGAGGGATCGAGCACGGTTTCCACACGAGCGCCATTTCCAGTTTCCTCCGCTACGCGGTCACTACAGTGAGAGTATGGTGCGGCCGCGTGGGGACGATAATTTTCCTTTTTCTTTTTTCTTTTTCCTATAATTTCCGAAAATCATGAAAAATTATATTCTGAACAAAAAAAATAAAATAAATAGTTTCTCTATAAATTCTGTTTTCTAAAAAATAAAAAATTTAGAATCTAATTTTTTAGAATAATTTTTTTTTTCTGAAATCACACAAACTAACAATATTTTTCCAATCAAAAAATTACTTTCTTAGATTTTTTTTTATTCCAGAGAATCAAAGGAAGAAAGAAAGAGCATTATGTGTACAAACTTTAATTTTAGAACGAAGAGAGTACATAGGAGAAGAAAAAAATTACGTACATTTTAAAGCATTTGTAGAGATTCACAAGTAAAATATTTATTATTAATAATATTATATTTTTTTTTGTTGAAAATTATGTGTAATACGTATTTTTTATTTATCAAGTTATTTCTTTTTGATATATTCTCATCCATAACAAGGCATGTGGACTTAAGTCCTTTTTGCTCATGTGTGTGGTTAGCAATTTGTATGTTTTTTTTTTTTTTTTTTTTTTTTTTTCTTTTTTCCTGTAGTAAAATATCTGGAAAGCATTACTGCTCTTTTAGGGGGAAAAAACACAATAAAAACAACCAAAAAAACAAATAAAAATAAATTAAAAAACAAATGAAAATAAAATAAAAAAGATTTAATTCATTTTGGGCCGCAAGGTCGTGAATGGTTTTGGGCCTGCAATGGGGCCCAGCCCATTTAAGGGTTTGACCCAATTATGCAGCTGTAGACCACGCGAAAGCTTCTCGGCCACGAAGTGAGGGAGCTTCATCCTCATTCCTCTCACCCACCCCTCCTCTCTTCCCCTGTGGCTCTACCCACGCTCTTCAATGGCCATCGACGGAGCCTAAAACCCTAACCCTAATCCCCATGGCCTCACTGTCCACCTCCCTCTCCGCGACCTCGCGAAGCATCCACCGCCACCTCCTATCCACTCCCCCCTCCAAACCCTCGCTCCTCCTCCTCCGCTCCCCTCGCCATGGCCTCTTCGTCTCCCCTCTCCCCCTCTCCCTCCACTCCGCGAACCCTAAGTTCGCCGCGAAAGTCCCCGCCATTAGGGCCAGCTTCGACCTAACGGCCGGGGCCAAGCCCGGGAGCTCCGTGGAGACCGACAAGCTCCCTTCCCACGTGCGGAAGCAGGCGATAGAGGCCGTGGACGCGTGCGGCGGGAGGGTCACGATCGGAGACGTCGCGAGCCGCGCGGGGCTCAAGCTCGCCGAGGCCGAGAGAGCTCTCCAGGCGCTCGCCGCTGATACGGGTGGATTTTTGGAGGTTTTGTTCTATAATCCACTCTTAAACCCTAGCTTTCTTAAGTGAATTGTACTATATTTTGCTTCATTTTACGTTCATAGAGTAAATTAAGTAGGGAAATGAAGTAGGGAATCAACAATAAGCTTTGAGAGTAATGCTCCGTAGATGACTAAGCGTGGTTAGGAATGTATAATTTTCGAATCACCTATTTTAAAATATACTCTTTTATGTTTGATTCTGTAGTGTTCTTATATCAGCATTAAAATAATCAATTTTAAGTCTTTCCTTGATAGGTGTCAGAGGAAGGCGACGTTTTATACGCATTCCCGAAGGATTATCGCACTAAGCTTGCTGCAAAATCTTTTAGGATGAAAGTCGAGCCTTTTCTGGACAAACTTAAGGTATTACAAAGCACACACAATGCTAGTTTTCTGTCTCGAGCAATTCGGCTTTCATCTTTTAAATATCACATTTAATTTGATTGAATTTCAACTGTTCCCACAGGCAGCAGGTGCATATTTGATCAGGGTTTCCTTTGGAACAGCACTTATTGCCTCGATAATTCTTGTGTATACAACAATAATTGTTCTTATTTCGAGTCAAGGGTATGCTACGGCGTTACAAATTCTATGTTATCTTTGTAAGCATTTCGGTGGTGTTAGTTTATTCTACCAAGAGTAATTATCCCTGATAAAGCAAGTACAAGTTGAAGCATTAGAGTGAATTGGTTGCCTTTTTCCAGATTCTGTTCTAAACAACCAAGTTTATTTTTGTCGAATGACACCTTTATCTTAATTCAGAGTCAGGTGAATGACTGTAGAAGTTAACTTATTTATGTAGAAGTTTTCATTTAATTAAGTTGCATTTAACTCATTAAGCATCCACTCCAGAGACATTTCTTTTGATCTTTTGGTGTCTGCTGTGTACTTTAAATATAGATATTTGCTGCATTCTTTTGTTGCTTGCAGTGATAGAGGTTCTTCTGTTAACAGTGATGATGATAATCGTGGAAGGCGACGAGGAAGATCTTATGACTCCAATATGACTGTTTTCTTTCGGCCGTCTGATTTATTTTGGTAAAATCTTATTTGATCTTGTGAAGCATTTCTTTACTATTTCATTTCGAGGGAATTCCTACTTTCTTGAAAGGATGATTATCTTGTAGTTTTCTTACATCAATTCTCAGAGTCTGGATGCATATATTTTTATCCTAATGTGGCATCCATGGCTGGCATTCTTTGTAGGTATTGGGATGTGAACTACTATAGGAGGCGACAGATGAGCACAGATGATGGAATGAACTTCATTGAATCTGTAATTAAAAAGGGTTTGACTTATTGTTCATTTACATTGCGTCTCATAGGTACTTTTGGCTGCAATGGAACTTATATATATGCTGCATCATTTTGCAGGTGTTTTCATTTGTCTTTGGTGATGGGGATCCAAATCAAGGACTGGAAGAAGAGAGGTGGAAGATGGTATTACTCTTTCATTATTTGTTGTTTGCTACTTGTCAAGTACATCAACATTTTTGTTTTTTTAGTTTCTGTTGTGACATTTTGTTACGATATATTTAGTATCTTATGGTATATTAGGATACTGTATATTATTATCATATATAGAGTAGGATTATATGGTATGTAATCCTAGTTGTAGTATTACTATAGTAGGCAATGTTACTATAGTAGACCTATCTCTTGTACTATATATTTTCATCAATTCAACCCAAGAGGGTATGCTCTTTTGCCCTTCTTTCATGGTATCAGAGCGGGAACCCTAATTTAGGGATATTGATCCACAGCTATCATCCACAACAAGTCTCACCTTCTTCCATAGGTGTTCTTTTCCTTTTGGTGTTCTATCTCCTCTTATCATTGGACTTCTATCTCTCCGCTACAGTACTGCTACAGTATCTGCGCTACAGTATTACTACAGTACTCGCGCTACAGTACTGCTACAGTACTCGCGCTACAGTACTGCTACAGTCGCGCGCTACAGTACTGCTACAGTACGCGCGCTACAGTACGCGCGCTACAGTAATTTCAGCCTCTTTGTGATTCCTCTTTGCTCTTCGGGTGCCGCTCGGACTATCCTCGTACCGCTCGCTGGTTGCTCGTGTCGCTCGGTCCTTTCCCTGGTGCGGCCGTTCTTATTTGGTGCTAAGTGGTTCCTCTCTTGTGCGCTGGGTACAACTAGTTTGGTAGAAACCAGGTTCTTCCTTTTTCTCATCCGCTACATTCCGATTTATCTTTCTTTCATATCTAGTGGTGGATCCTTCTATTTTGGTAGCAAATATGTCTTCTTCTACCTCAAATTTGCCAGTTGTTAACATCAAAACTCTTTCACAAAGCCTTTGTCACCTTCTCGATTTTCGGCTTTGCGGCTCAATCTTCGCATCCGGCCAGTGGATGCTTAGCTTGCGGGGGGATGTTACGATATATTTAGTATATGTTACGATATATTTAGTATCTTATGGTATATTAGGATACTGTATATTATTATCATATATAGAGTAGGATTATATGGTATGTAATCCTAGTTGTAGTATTACTATAGTAGGCAATGTTACTATAGTAGACCTATCTCTTGTACTATATATTTTCATCAATTCAACCCAAGAGGGTATGCTCTTTTGCCCTTCTTTCACATTTAACACTTATAAATGGAGCTATCCAACTTTTCACCACAAATATCGTAAGATATTTTATTTCTTTCTTTACTAATTTCAGGTTGCTGATGCTTGACTACATTGTGTCAGCAAATGTTTCTTCTATATCTATATAATACATCCTTGCTAGCTGCAAATGATATGAGAACCTTTCTGCTTATCACTATGATGCAAAAATCAATTACTTAACTTTCAGTCTCTTCTTTCTGTGCAGATTGGGCAGTACATTGCTTCTAATGGCGGCGTTGTTACTGCAGAAGAATTGGCACCATATCTTGATGTATCACCTACTGAAAAAACAGAGGTATATTCATTTATCTTTGATGTCTTTTTTGAAAGAAGAAAGTGTTTGTATATATTCTTTCCTACGTCCTTTGTTAGTTACTATTCTCAACAGTGTGAAATGAGGTGCCAATACATAGATGATATGCTGTCATGATTGGAAAAATAGATGTTGTCATCCTTTTTGGCTCTAATCTCTCATTCTGATGCCTCTTGGTTACAGAGAATTTAATCTATAAAACCGGCCAAACATAGTTGATGCGTCTTGTTATTACATCTCGCCTTCTCAGTTGTGTCTATAATGTGGCTATCTTAAATTTTCAGATAAAACTTAGGGCTTGTTTGTCTCGCCTAGTTTAGACTCTGGAATGATTCCGATGGTTGTTGCTTGTTTTACAGGAATCAATTTTGATTCCTATTCCACTATGGACTAGGAATGACTCAATCCATTTATGGTCCAATCCGGCTTTAAATTTTGGATTGGCCCATTTCAGAGTAAACCACTCAAAGCCCTCTGCCACAAACACCTCCCCCTCCCCTTCCTTCAGCACTCTCCTCTCTCTTAACCAAAACCTCTCTCCAAATCCTAGGTGTCCGAATTGTCAATTTCGATTTCCATTCGAGTAATGAACCAAACATTTTTGGATGATTTGTTATTCCATTTTTCATTCCAATGCAGTCCAACTCCATTTCTCATTCCCGTCCCAATCATAAACCAAACATGCCCTTAAACTCTGTTATAGGTTACAGTTATGGTGATAATGAAGAGAAAGGATTTTATTTGACCTTTTTCCTCTTCATCTCATTTAGGTTCTTTAATAGTTTGAGTGTTTATACTATAGAGGGCAATAGTACATTTTCTTTTTCATCTGTTGTGAGCAATTTACCTTTGCTATTTCTAGTACTACTGGCTGGTGGCTGCTGTTGTATCAGCCATTGGTCGGTGCGTAGAGGAGTAGATGCAACGAACTGCTGTTATTCTGCACTTACATTAACTAACAATTTAAGGGTCGTGCTTTGGCTTTTATTGAAGCATTAGTGAAATGCATCCAAGTCCTTAAGTGGCTCATTAAATCTTGTTAGATATGGTGACAGGATGACGAATCATTTATCCTACCTGTGCTCTTGCGATTCGAGGGCCATCCAGAAGTTGATGATCAGGTTTTGTACAATTTCTCCTTCATCTTTTTTTTTTCTTCTTAATTGTGTTTTCTCTGTGGGGAGACCGATCAGTTATCGATTGGTAAAGTGACTACAGCTTGTCACTTGTCAAGAGATGACTACAGCTTACTTCCTTTCCTGAAAATGATTTATTGTAATAAATCCTCTTGCCATTGTCTGGTGACATGGTTGTAATGTTTAGAATTTTCTCCACAGTGAATATGGATACATATGTATCTTTTAGGACTCGTGTTTGATTCAGCAAATGCTTATGAAACTATTCAACTCCTTTTCCCCACTAAAAAAAAAAATGATTTGGATATCTCTGTCGTGATATCATTCTCTTCTGCTTACATTTAAGTGGTCAGTGGAGATGTTAATAATTTAAACAATTTTTTATGTCCTTTATTAATTTCATGGCTGATTAAAGTTGTTGTTTGTCCGACTTTGAGCATCTTTTTTGCATTTCTAAGGACAACACTATGTTCATGGACACATGTTTTGGCTTTTTTTTGTGTGTGTGTGTTGTTTGCAATATACATCCGCTTTCTTTGCATTTAGAGTTCAAAGATTCAGTATAAAATTTTAGTAAGGCCTGCTGAATCCTCAATTGGGTGTTTAATCCAGTTTAGTCCTCTTGATTGTCACCTTTTGTTTCAAGGATTCTGCTTTATAATGTGTTTGCTACATTTCTCCAGGGTAACATTCTCTATCGGTTTCCATCACTGCAACGAACTGCATCAGCCGGAAGGGTTGGTAGAAAAGAATATGTTGGTAAAAGGTGGACTGAGCTAATTAATGGGATTGATAAATATTTTAAGGAGAAGAACTGGCGGTTCAGGTCAGTATTTTCAAATAAAAGTCGCTTCATCTCTTGCACTTATCGAGTTAAATTAAATACAAGACCCCCCTTTTTTTTTTTTCCTTTGTTGATAAATTCAAGATGCTTAGCCTTTGAAGTGTTAATGCTGTCCTGAATAATTTCTTAATGGCATAGTGATGTATTAGCACTTATAAGTTACAATTAGTGAGGATATTCTTTGTTGGTGCAAGTTATTTAATGGATAATTCACACCGGCCAAAGTAATTTCTGTTTGTGAAGTTATTGCTTTACTCTAGCAGATGATGTTCATAAATCCTCTTATTCCCGAAGCATTTTCTTGCAGTAAGACAAGTACGTCTGAGAGAGCAATGGTTGTTGGTTTGGGAGCACTCAATCTTTTCGGAGTTGTTGTTCTGGGAAGCATGCTGAAGTACCAATACTAGCACTCCCTTTTCTCACTAATTTCCCTTTCTGGTCCCATTTATTTCATTTAATTTTGCCACTTGATTTTGACATGCAGGGAAATGACATTTACACCTGGCGGTCTCGTCTCATTTGTTGCTCAGCTATTTCCTCTACTTCAGGTGATATTTCTAATTTTATTGGTTCTAGTTCGGATCATACTGGAGATTTTTTTATTTTTTTTTTCCCCGGTTCGGTTGGGGGGGTAGGGGGGGGGGGTCTCCCTCTTTTGTAATTTTTCGGAGCTCTCTCTCTCTCTCTCTCTCTCTCTCTCTCTCTCCCTCTCTCTCTCATGTATCTTCATTTGGTGTGAACAGCCCTTTGACCAACATGGTTTTAGCTTGAAATACATGCGATATTGCTGTTCTATCAACGGATGCTCTATTTAGCTCGTTGTTAACTCAGGATTACCATTTCCAGATATATGCTGCTTCCTTTTTCGCAATCCCTCTCTTCAGATGGGTTCTACTTCTTACGACAAATGCCGAAATCACAAAGAGGAACCAGGCTAGGCTCGAAAGAGCTCGTCAACTTGAGTTGCCGGAGCCATCTCTAAGAAGGAAGGTATTAAAAAAATTTAAATGCTGCAATCAGTCTATTTTGTCTTATGATATGCTTTAAAAAAGTAGGACCTGAGCAGTCTTGTGTGTTGCCCTTTTCATGCGTTAGATTCAAACTGATTAAAGTTTGCTATGCCTATTGCTATGATAATATTATGATACTCTTTATTTATCAAGTTATTTTTATGTGTGTTTCTGAACTCTAATGAAGCTTGAGATTGTTATGGTGCTTTTAAGTTGTCTGCAGGGAATTTGCATGGTTAAAGTAGAATCTACTTGTTTATGTATCCTGTGCGTGTTTTTGCTCACTTTGCTGCTTTCTTTTTTCTTTTATCTTTTTTTTTTGCCTTCTCACACCAGTTGTTGAGTGCTCGAGACATGGCACAGAAAAAAGTGATAAGCCCTGAGGAGATTGTCTACAGCACACAGAAGGATATCTTGGATCAAGACTATGAGGGCAGAGAGTGGGATAGGCGATTTAGGGAACTCGAGTCAGAATAAGGGAATAAACAAATGCCTAACCTGCCAAATTCTGCTGATTTGTATCACTTAGCTGACGGATTAAATTGTAATTATCTGTCCTCACAAGAAAGAGAGGACCATCAGTCGATTTTGCAATCCGATGCCTCCAGTTCGAAGACTTGTGCTTTTTCGCTAGCTACTGCTGTTGTGAAAACCACAAGCCAAAAGCTTAAAGAATGACATGTTCACTGTCGCCTGAAGCCACGCAGGCGTGGTTAATGTGATTGTGTACAGGACGGCGTTTATGTTTCTATCTATTTTTCATTTCGACGTGCTGAAGATGTTGTAACTCGTGACTTCATAATGTCGAACTGGTGAATAATATTTAAATCTGTACAGTAGAAGAGTTTATTGTTGGCTACACCGTTACGATGGAGAAATTCTAAATTCTATAGTGAGCAGTTGACCTGTAGCTTCTCGGCATCTCTTCGATTGGTGCATGCTGAATTAAGCTGTTGTTTGGGTTGTATGTGGCTTATTTTTCCCAGCAAGTTGCATTTGGATTTCATATCTGATCCTACTTCCGTGCCCCGCCTCTGTGTTTTAAAAATGTCCGCTTCACTCCTTTTCTATCTCCATGGGTTGTTTTCTTTTTGGTTTGAGAAATGACATTGCAAATCAATAAGAAATAGCCAATGCGTGTATGATTATATACATAACTAATCTTGTGGAACTAGGTTCTGCATTGGCATACCATGATCTAGAAAATGTACATCAAAGCAATTCCACAGGCACCTTAATAACAACTAATTAACAAATTCCACATTACTCCTCCCCCTCCCTCCTCAATTTTTTTACATTAACAAATGAACGAACGATCATTATTCAGTAGAGCTCGGCTTCCTTGTGGGTGAGGATGACGCAATCGGAGGTGGGGTAAGCGACGCAGGTGAGCACGTACCCTTTGGCGATCTGCGCCTCGTCGAGGAACGTCCCATCCGACTGGTCCACGGATCCCGAGACGACGACCCCCGCGCACGTCGAGCACGCCCCGGCGCGGCACGAGTAGGGCAGCACCTCCCACCCCGCCGACTCGGCCGAGTCGATTATGTACGCGTCGTCGGGCGCCTCGAACTCGGTCTCCTCCCCTCCGGGCCCGATCAGCTTCACTCTGTACGTCGTCGCCGCCGCCATCGCCCTGAAGCTGCTGCTGCGCGCTCTGGGGATCGGAGCGCGCGGGATGCTTCGGATCGAGCTCGGGGACGACGGCAATGGCTTCTTTAAGGTGGTGGTGGTGGTGCGCCTGATTGTTGGCATGAGCGAGAGCGTTGTTGTAGTCGACATTGAAGTAATTTTGGGATGAGAGAGAGAGAGAGAGAGGGAGAGAAATATCGAACGTACGAAGAACAACGGAGAGATTTTTTTTTGTTGGGGGGGGGGGGGCGCCGAGAGAGAGAAAGGAGATAAGAGCTCTTACGATTCCTTTTTTGCTGTCGAACCCCTGCATAGGGGATGACGTGGCCATCTTTTATTGGTTGATGTCAGGGTTGTTCGGTGGAAGCTTAATACGGTCCACAGCAATGATTTGGTCCGTGGAGAAGCCCAACTATCAGGCCCGTATTGTAGGCCCACAGGGTAAACTCGAATCTTTATTGGGTTCGACCCGTTACTGGCCCATTTAGGCTACGATAGAGTCCAAAACGTACGTCTAAAAGATGGGACCCACCTTGATGCCAGGATCCGGTACGGTGGACGCTATCTGTCGAGTGTCCGAGTCCAAATGGTCTGGATCCCCAGAACCCTGTGCGTATCAATTCACTGCAACCTGGCACGTGGCAACTTCTTGTTGGTTGTCTTAAGCTGCAAATTCTCTTCGGAGCTTGGAACACATCCAAATCCCATTAGTTTTATTATTATTTTAAAATTTTCCAGTAATTGAGATGCACATCATTTAACCAAGTTGGCTAGCCAAGTGCTTAAGTCATACTAATCTATCATACTTATATATATCAGACTCTGTTACTGAAAGCGGGTGTACCAGGGCGCCGTTCGACCCGTCTTCGTTGTCGGGTTTCGGGTCGTGTTTGGCGAAAGCGAAAGCGCGAGGGTGGGTACAGTACGGGGGGGTTTAAGCTAAGCACCCGAACCAATCGCATAAACCCCGCAACGATAAGGGCTCTCACCCTATTTTTCCTTTTTTTCCTCGTCTCCTCCTCCTTTTCTCCTACCCCATTTTCCCTTTTTTTTTTTCTTTTTTTTCCACCATTTTCCCCACAACAAATTACTTTCCCTCCGATTCAAGGTCCTCTTCATTATCGCTTTATCCCTTTTCCGATTTTTCTATTTATTTATATTTGTATTTTAGTTGTCGATTCTTAGTTTCTTTTGTAATTGCTTTGGAAGAAATGTTCTAAACGAAGTTTGGTTCTTCAACTTTTGATTTAATTAGGAATTTTAATTCATTTGTGCTTAACCAAATCATGTAATTTAATCAAGCATTTTCTCTCTCTCTCTCTTTTTTTTTGGGGTCCCAATATGTAGGTACTTCTGTTAGATGGAACTAGAAGCAATTCAACGTAGAAATTTCAGCTACTGAGATCTCAGTGTTTTTTTTTTTTGTGTGTGTAATTCACCAAAAATGGCTACAAATATTCAATGTTTCACCCAATTCAACCACTTCCTTGGATCTGGAGGGAATTGGATTTGTAGAAATAGCTCATCCGTAACCCTAATCGAAGGCGGGAATTGCCGGGCTATTGCGCCGCACTATCCTCGCATTCGATGCTCGTCGGGCTCTCACAACATCAACTCATTTCACAACAAGGACCCCTTCTTAAACCTCCACCCCGAAGTATCGTTGCTCCGAGGCGAGCAGGGCGAGAAGATGTTCAATCCTCGGAAGGATAGCTCGGTAAATAATCCGGCCGAGAGTGTAAGGGATTCGTCCGAGAATGGCGACTACAATGAGGCCAAGATAAAAGTTATCGGTGTCGGAGGCGGGGGGTCGAATGCGGTGAATAGGATGATTGAGAGCGCCATGAAGGGCGTGGAGTTTTGGATAGTGAATACGGATATCCAGGCGATGAAGATGTCCCCTGTGTATGCCGAGCACCGATTGCAAATAGGGCAGGAGCTGACTAGAGGTCTTGGGGCCGGGGGGAACCCGGATATCGGCATGAATGCCGCTAAGGAAAGCAAGCAGGCGATCGAGGAGGCTGTTTGTGGTGCCGATATGGTCTTTGTGACGGTAAATTCATTACTCTTCGATGTCTATATGAAAACGTAGTTTTACTTATGATGTTCGTCGTTAGTTATTTATCACTGAGATTATTCTTCGTTGCTGTTGTCTGTAATATCATTTGTATCTGTTGACATAGTGATGTTTATCATTATTAGCATTGTTATCGATATACCATTTCTGATAACAATGTACGGCTATTTCTGACGGTATTACTATTTCCAATACTACTATTACCTCAAGATAACATGATGTTTCCAAAAGCTGCTGCTTTATGGAGTGGAGAAACAATTCTAGAAGCGAGGCCAATAAGGCCCTAACTCATCTCATTTTGATTAGAATAATCAATTCTGACAACCTTATTGTTTTATTCGTTATTTGAATTGTGATGGCTTCGCAGTCTGGAATGGGTGGAGGAACTGGAACCGGCGGTGCTCCTGTAATTGCTGGAATTGCCAAGTCTCTAGGAATACTGACTGTGGGTATTGTCACAACACCATTCTCATTCGAGGGCCGAAGAAGGGCGGTTCAGGCGCAGGAAGGGATAGCTGCTTTGCGAAATAGCGTCGACACACTCATTATCATCCCTAATGACAAGCTGTTGACAGCTGTCTCTCCTAATACTCCTGTTACAGAAGCATTTAACATGGCCGATGACATTCTTCGACAGGGCGTTCGTGGCATCTCTGATATAATCACGGTATCATATGTCGAATCACTGCCCCTAATGTGTCCATTTAACTAATTTTTTTTATACTAGCGATTTAGTTTATCTAGAGTTGTAAACATACATGTCTAATCATTTAAACATACATGTCTAATCATTTATTTGCAGTCCATAAAGTAACTTTGCGGGCGTTAGTTAGTGGTTTTCATTGTTTGCAGGTACCTGGTTTGGTTAATGTTGACTTTGCTGATGTGCGAGCCATCATGGAAAATGCAGGTTCTTCTTTAATGGGTATTGGAACTGCGACAGGTACCTCAATAATGCATAAAACTTTTTTCTTTTTATGGGTTTTTGTTAGAAGAATAATACTTGAGTACCAACTTATTTGAGAATGTGGTGATTTGCTAATCCTTGAGTATTGCCAATTTCAACTTTTGCCTGCTAATATATGCCTGTTTTGTAAACACAAACCCACTATGAAGTAAATGAACACGGACGTGTTACGCAAGTTAATAGACAGGTTTGTTGCTTAAGATACATAAAAGGGATTCACTGTTACTGCTCTGAAGATAGATAATTGTGCTATCAATCATCTTTCTTTATCATTAGCCATGAAAAGGAAAACAAAGTTTGGTAGCCTATGTATTGCCTACCAAAGTGTATAACAACATAATTCTAGTATTATGTCGTGTAGCTTGCTATAAAGTTCACCTCTGCTGAATAAACAGAATATTATTTAGAGGTGCATTCCACTAGAGATTAATGTAGTACCTAAACATAACTCTGCAGGTAAGACAAGGGCAAGAGATGCTGCGTTAAATGCCATCCAGTCGCCTTTACTGGATATTGGAATTGAAAGAGCTACAGGAATTGTGTGGAACATTACTGGAGGTAGTGACTTGACTTTGTATGAGGTATGCTGCATTTGTTGCTTCGCTCTCCTGTATACAAAATGTTCTTATTGCAATGCTTTATATCTCTTCTAATTCGCTCTGGTAGGATACTAATGATGGTTTGTGCATAGTTTCCATTGAAATAGAGACATCATTTTATGAGATGTATCACAATATGCATAACAAGCAGATTAGAGAGCCGTTTTTGTATCTTCTTGATCTTTTTCTCTCCTCCTCCTCGTTAGTGCTTATATTATCATCTGTAGAAATTTGAATAGTCTTGTGAAAAAAAAAAAATTTGTGCATGTTAAGGGGAGATATGAGAAAATGCATAGCGATTTATGGTTTTTTTTCCCCTTGAAAAAGGGGGAAAAAAATAATTGGCATCTTCCTTTGGCTTCGGTGGACAAAGAAATGAGAACAATAATCTAAATAACCTTCCATTCCTACAAAACATGTAACAAAGTGCCCTTGTTTTGATATTGCTGTTCTGTTTCTCCAGTGTTTGAATTTGTGGTCTGTAACTTCCTAATAACAGTTTTTTTTTCCCCTTTTTCCTGGGCCTATGGAAAACACTTCTGTTAGCATACTTTCTTGTTTATATGGTTGTGTAATTCCTCTATTTCTTGATTATTTTCAGGTAAATGCTGCAGCAGAAATAATTTATGACCTCGTCGATCCAAGTGCTAATCTAATATTTGGAGCTGTGATCGACCCATCGCTCAGTGGTCAAGTAAGTTGACAATCTCCTAAGTTATACTGCGCTTTTTTGGGAACTGCAACGAACTTTATCACTACATGGGAGAAAGGCCTTACAGTATCAATTTGGAGTAGGATATAAATTTAGGAACCTAATTGAAAGTATAACAATGTAAAATATCACTGTTCACCGAGTATAGCGGTAGGATAATAACTTGACTATTCATCTCAATGCAGGTGAGCATAACTCTCATTGCTACCGGCTTCAAACGCCAAGACGAATCGGAAGGCCGAACTACAAAGGTATATATGCCTTCGCTTATTGTCTCTGCTAACTAACTGAATCTTAGCATCAGTCCTGTTTAGTAAATCACTTCTCTTAACAAACGGCTCGCAGGGAGATAACATCGGGATAAACCGGCGGCCATCTTCATCTTCCACTGAAGAGAACTTTGTGGAGATCCCCGAGTTTCTGCGGCGAAAGGGACCTTCTCGCTTTCCACGAGTTTGATAGGTTTATGTTCTTGTATGTATTTGTTTCTTCTTGTTCTGTCCCAGCTCTTGTAATACTTTATAATCTTCTTTCATACCTTCCCCTGTAATTTTTCCTTTTTTTAATCCGTATAAAATAGACACAGTGCTTGTTGTCGAGGTTATGAACAAGTTTGACTACCACTAAGCTGTTTCTGATGCAGTTGTTTCTGATGATGGAGCATTCTGTGGATGAAAATGATTATTCCAACCAGTCATGTAGCTTTCATTTCGCATCGCATTCAACTAAAATTGCATACATTGTAGAGATTTCTTTTCTATGACATATCGCATGATTAACCTTGTGAATTAATTAGTTCATACTTGCATCATGGCACGTTATTCTTGTATGTATTGATGTATATATAAGGCCTAAGGTTTTGATTGATTTATAAACGTTATATAACTTGCCATGATCTGCCAGCACATTAATAATATTATTAGTATCTGTATTAAGCGGCGAATTGCACGCCTCTGTAATTCGTCAATGCAGGATGATCTTGTTATATTTATCATTAAATTGTTCATCATGACTTTAATATATGCTGTAGCTTAGTGCGACAATGTAGGTTGATCTTGTCGTTTATTATTAAATTGTTCATAATGACTCTACTATATTCGATTATTATATTCCATCGCTAATGTACACAGATTTGGTGACACTGACTTATTGGCTGTGACTTCCAAAGTGGAGTAGAATATTTTGTTTTTTTTTCTTCAGAAAAGGTAGTATGCTACCGCTTCATTTATAAAGAAGATGAATTAAGTTACAAACTGAAGCATCTAGACTTCTGAAGGGGTGGAAAAAAAAAAAAATCCTATCTTAACATGCCCCTCGAAACGATTGGATCTCTGTCAGTAATGAATTCGCCGAACGTTTGCACTTGTGAAAAATTCTTCTATTACGTTCCAGGCAGACTACACACCACCTCGTGGAGTAGAATATTTTGATTATTCAAAAAAAATAATTTTAACAACAATAAAGGCAGTGTCAGGTTGCTGACGTGTAGTCGTTCACAACAATTATTGCCTGGTCTGTGGCCGGTCTATTAAACTCCACATGCTATAAATTCAAACTACTTATTAAAATACTATCATAACTATTAAAGAAAAGCTTTAAATCATTACATATGAGTTAAATCATTACATATGAGTTATAACACCTAAAAATGTGCCTAAACAAGGTATAATTTTTTATATCTTTAATATATCGAACAGTAATTGTTTTAGCACAGTTAAAAATTTGTATTTAAAATTTAAAGCATGCGGTGTCACTTTCATATTTTGTGCCATCCTACGTAAATTCCACCAATGACAGTGGGCCTTGCGCAAATACGAAGGCGAATATCCTCTACGTGATATGATGTACGTTAATTAATGCTATAATATAATATCCTTCTTACCTTCTCTCGACCAATTTAATTTTTAAAATTTAATAAGCAAAACTAACCAATGACATTTCCGGAAAATTGGTGTCGTACCAATTTGCTACAACCCGATTTGCAGCGAACGTGCGAAACCGTCAAGCAAGTGGCGGGGGCGGGCCCTGAGAGCGGTGGGCCCGAGTCCAAACTCCAAACTGCCTATAAATATCCAACCCTTCCTCACTCTCCCCACTCATTTTTCCGTTTTTGTTGTGCTGTGGAGCGAGCGCGCGACGACGATGGCTCTCGCTATTCGCTTGTTCCTCTTCTCCTCCCCTCGCTCTCTCTCCTCCTCCGCTTCCACTTCGCTCCTCCCTCTCCCCCGCTCCCCCACTCCCCACCTAGGGTTAGGGCTTCTCCGCTCCCGTTCCGATCGCCTCGATCTCCCCGACGCCTCCCTCTTCTTCCACGGATCAATCTCCCATGGCGGCGGACCACTCCCTCGGAAGATCCGCTGGTAAGTGATCGTGCTCCACTTGTTACGTTCATGAGCTCAGATTTGTGTTTCTACGGTTACTTCTCAGGCATTTTGTGATCGAATGAGGTGTTGATTGCTTCGTTCTCTCTGGTTTCTTTACTTCCTTGCTCTTTGACGTATGGAGACTCTTCGATCGGTGGTTCTGATTCTATTCTTGTTCGATTGGGTTATTGATCGCTTAGAATGAGTTTTCTTATCTCGTTACTGTGGAGTTAGGCCTTTTCATGTCCTTTGGCATGCTTCTTCGTTACTAATTGTGCACTTGTCACCCGAAGGTCGTCCCGATTTGAAGAATTTATTTGATTATATTGATTTTATCTCTTGATTGTTACGGTTGAAGGTTTTCGGAGATGTTTACATTCTTTGTTTCATCGAGAACTTCTGTTTGTGTGTGAGAGATTTCTCTAGCTGGTTGAGATAGCGTTTCGTGGACGATCGGAGTGCTATATTGTATTTTATGTGTTAATTATTGCATATATTGCATGTCGGCAGTTCAATTAGTGTTCCTGACTATATCTTGAGAGACTAATGCAGGATTGGTCCTCAATTTTCTGGCAATTCAGCAGAAACATTGGGATCTTCCTCCACGGTATGCAATGGATCGTCAGTAATATCTGTTGTTTGTTTGTCGGAGCAATTTATTTCCTCATGGTTAGATTAGTTGAACTACTAGATCATAATTATCATCTTAGCTATTTTTTTTCCTACTATATAGGATCAGCTAGAGAAGAACAACTCAAAGTTGAACGTTCTATAGAAGAGTTGCTTGATTTACACTATTCGATCAACCTGTTTTTGACCCTATAGGAAATTGTATGCTGCTTTAGTTTTTGAATTTTATCATATATCCAAGGGATAACTTCAAATATCACCCCTGTGGTTTCGTGCTTTCTCACTTTAGTGCCCTATGGTTTAAAACGTATCACTTTAGTACCCTGTGGTTTGGTTATTCTCTTTTTGTTATCTTTTCGTTAATTTTTTCGTTAAATTAATGAGAAAGTTATAACTACAGGATAGTAAAGTGAATATTCGATAAACCATAGGTGGGATATTTGAAGTTTTTCTGTATAATTTAACGAAAAAATTAACGAAAAGATAACAAAAAAAGAGAATAACCAAACCACAGGGTACTAAAGTGATACGTTTTAAACCACAGGGCACTAAAGTGAGAAAGCACGAAACCACAGGGGTGGTATTTGAAGTTATCCCTATATCCAAAGACAGCCTATGGTGTCACTGTTTGAATTTGCACAATTAATATTCCTAAGCAACTAAAGAAGATCTGAAACACATACTAACAATTGAAACACGTGATTGTATGATAAGTATCACTTCCAATGCCCGGTGATGTTCATGTAAGTGTTTATTTAGTACTGACTGGATATATTACCGATTGGATAGCCATAGAGATGATAGTAAGTTATGGATTGATCTTGTATTTGCTGTTTATACTTGCAGAGAAATCATTAGTTGAAATCTAGAGATAACTCTGAGAAAACTTGTGAAGCGAATAGTTCAGTTGGTTTTAATGGTTAAACAGAACCAGTTCTAGTTAGTAACGCTTGCTTGTATGTCCTCACTTTATCTAGCCATTTTGTTTGAATTCTGCAGCATCCTTTAGTAGTAGTAGTTCGGATTTTTATATGGAAAGGGTAAAATGATTCCTGTTTTCTAATGTTACATTCTCTCAGGAATCTGACGAGGAGACTGATTCAGTTCCACTGCCGATAGTTTTGATCGATCAAGATTCAGATCCTGATGCAACAATCGTTCAGCTTAGTTTTGGGGACCGTCTAGGGGCACTACTCGATACGGTGAAGTTACTCTTTGTCATTTGTTTCTAGCTGAAGATACTTGATACGGTGAAGTTACTCTTTGTCATTTGTTTCTAGCTGAAGATACTTGATACGGTGAAGTTACTCTTTGTCATTTTTCTCTAGCTGAAGCGATACCAGTTTGTTGGGTTATTTTTCTTCAACTGCATCCCAAATATTTGTCCTACTACAGAACGAAAATATGTATTATTATCCATTTGACATTAGAAGAATCTTTTGTAGCATATTTAGGAAATGCAACTTCTGAATACCTTTTTTCAGTCTTCAATATATTGTTGTTCAATTGATTTAGACAATGTGAAAGTCTTAGATCTTGGTTCCCTGGTCTCCAGATGAAAGCACTCACAGACCTGGGCCTTCATGTGACCAAGGGATCTGTGACAACTAATGAATTTGTTGTGCAGACAAAGTTTTTTATCACGCGGATGTGAGTCTTTATATTTTTTTTTGCTTTTTTCCGTTAACTGTATCTTAATAATGCTTATTCTTCATTTGAAATGATCTAAAGAAAGTTGGATCTGTTGTATCTTTATTAGTTTGCTTTGTATATACCGTTTGATTTCTTAAAATTCATGTGGTGAGTGTGCCTAGAATCGTCAGTGTAAAAGAGTTCTTACTACACTCATAAAATGGCTGTGTAATGTGGATGTAATCTTTAATGTTATATCCCATAGGATTATTACTTTAGAGAATCTGAATATAAGTTTGTCAATGTTCCAGGGGGCGAAAGATTGTAGATCCTGACATATTGGAAAGAATTCGGCTTACCATAATCAGCAACCTGCTGAAGTATCATCCAGTAAGCTTTTTAGTGCCGCTGCTGGTTCTTTGAAAAGCTATATATAGGTTGTATTACTTTTAATTGTCTGTATTTTCATGTATCTGCAGGAATCCAGTGAGAAGTTGGCAATGGGTGAAATATTCGGAATAAAGCCTCCAGAGAAGGTAATTAGTACTAATAATTCAACGTTCCTCTCAGTTTCGTAAGTTTAACTATATTGATGGAAAGCAGCTATTATGTCTGTGAGACTGTATCCTATGTTCAGGAGTCTTGTTCTGTTCTAGCTTTAAGCAAAAATAGATGATTATTACTTCGTCTCTTGTTCACTAGGAATCAGAAAAACTGAGAGTTAATATTGGGTAATGATTTCTGGACATCTGGCCCTAAAATTGTATGTTTTCATGATATTATCTTTTAATCTCTTGATTGGCAGCTTGATGTTGAACTTGCAACACACATGCATCTGGAAGATGATGGACCCAAAAGAAGGTTTGTTACATTTCACACTTCTGTTCTTTTAGCTATGCATTTATGATCATAAAGTCTAATATGGGTACATACACCACTATATTTAGTTGTTTGATAATGAGCTATGACCAGAAGTTCTGATTACTTTCATATGAACTATTTCAAATTTCCTTTCACTTCTTTAGCCATAAGTTGTCATGGTAGTCATCTGAATCTGCTCTAAGGTTGGAATGCCATTCTGTACCAGCAACCGGTTATGTTAGTAAAGATAGATCCTTTAGATAACATCACGGGCATTTAGTTCTACATACCTGCAGATTTCAGTGTGTATCTTGTCAAGCTATTTCATATTCACTTATAGCATATTTCTCGACTGCTCTATCACACTATGTCATGTGTCATTTACTCGGGCGGTCGTTAATGTTTGAAGTCATAAAAATAGGGAACCGTATGGACGCCTAAATTAAACATGAAAACAGAGAGCGAATGTCAAATTCATACTTAGGTTTTGTAATGTATAGCATTTACAGTGAGGAAAAAGCTGGTCAAGGCAACTTTGAAACGCAGAAAGTCATGTGTTTTCTTTTTTTTTTCATAGACCAAAGGAAGTAACTATTTTGCTTTGCATGTATTCTCCAGCTTGCTTTACATTGAGACAGCTGATCGACCTGGACTACTGCTGGAGATCATCAGAGTTATAACAGATGTAAATTTAGATGTGGAATCAGCTGAAATAGACACTGAAGTATGTTTGCTTCTAATTTCTCTGTTCGAAAACAAGGATCTTCCACAAGCATTTTTTGTCATTCTTAATTATTGTAATTTGCAGGGTCTCATAGCTAAGGAGAAGTTCCATGTGAGCTACAGAGGTGCGGCACTGAACGACTCCTTATCTCAGGTCAGGTTATCTTATCTTATAACTAGTTCTTTCAACTTAGTTTTTACAGGGAATTATTATAGGGTATCCAATATGAGAGAGTTGGTGTTGCTAGGATTACTGTAGACTATCTAAAACATCTCTTAAGTTTGATCAAGAAGTGGACAATTTGAGCTTTACATTTGTTTTTTTTTTTTTCCTTGGCATAATTTTAACGGGTTTGTGTTGTCTCAGCTGCTGATTAATTCTCTCCGCTATTACCTCCGAAGGCCTGAAACGGATGAAGGCAGCTACTGACACAGTACCTCAGCAATTCAGTAACACAATGGAAGGATCCAAGAATTTTACGCAGGTCAACTTCCATTCTTCCCTTAAAGAAACTGATTTCTGTAACTCCTCACCACGTACCTCACCTTCTTAATTTTTACAACATGTGTTCGATTCGGATTCTGATCTTACCTAGTAACTCTCAATTGTTGGACATAGCTTACACTGATTTAGGAGCGAGCTGAAAGGCTTTTGCCATTGGCTGCTTCTGGATATAACAATTGTTACATTTCAGTTCAATTGTTGGTAAATGATGGGCCTTAGTTTTAATTTGCCTCCATTTTAAGTATTGTTCGTAAATCTTAGCAAACAGAATGTTAGAGTAGCCTCTTCTGTTTGTTGGAGTTGGGTGGGCCATCGGCAAAATGGAAACCTTAACCTCTGCATTCCCTGCGTAGAATATGGAGTGGGCACTTGTGCCTATTTGAATTTGTTGAGCTATTAGGCCAGATACTGCCTAAGATCTGTTCCTAGAGGAAACCCAAGTTAGTGCTAGAGCCAATCGGTTGCCAATCTCTGATTCATGCCTACAGTTATTGATCTAAGATTTATAGTGTGTTGATTGAGAAAGAGTATAAGAGTTTCTATAGCTATAACCTGTTACTTTTGTTAGAATTCTGTTTTTTGCTTGTGTAGTTTTGTATATTCCCAGGAGGTAGTCCAAGTGAAGATATAGGGAGCGCTTTATCAACCTGTTGTTTAATAATTAATTAAATGCGAAGTCCAAAGGAAAAGAACCTTCTAACTTTCATAAATAACAAAGACTTCATTTTTTTAATCCTTAGTTATAAGCAGGTAGAAACAGAATATTATACAATGATATTTTGCTTGGCGAGAAACATGAAATAGGGGCTAACTGTGACCACAACTTCAGAATCATATCTGTTTAGTAATTGCATCAAACTCTTCTAGCTTAGTTATTAGGAGTAGAGTAGAATAGAGCGTAGAGCATCTCATTCCAAGCATCTGGGACTCCCGGCAAGCACCAGTGGCAACAATCAGAAACTGGGAGTTGGGTATTGGTATGCTGCTCTTGCCCGCCATGAGCCCTTGTGGCGTAGATTGAAGGGTGACCGTCCTGACGGAGAGCCGCCATGCTCGTGATTTCTTGGAGGTACACTGGAAAGCTCATCTTCTTCAACACTTCCCTCAGCACCACCAGCAGCCCCGGAACACGCGGGCTGTAGCCCAAGTACGACAGGGGTTCCCTCTGCTTATAGCATTGCCACCCGTTTACCCTATTTAACCCAGCCACCCCATTAATGACTTTAGTTACTACTCAATAGTCGATCAGATTCATATGACGAGTGTTTGTACCTGTTGTGGCGCGGCGACGAGCTTCGGAAGATGACCGTAGCTCTTTGAGGGTCTAAATTCAGGTCCACCCACTTAGCCCAAGTTGTTAGACCCTTCTCATACGCAACCATAGGGTTCAAATTTGTGAATATCCTCCCCCCTTCCTCGTAAAAATCCCACCTTCCAAAGCCCAGAAAATTTACTGTTGTGTTATTTTGTTATTCATTATCTACGGCCTCCTTCATTGATAGATCCATCAAGGAAAACGGAAAAGAAAATAGAAAATAATAATAATAAATTAGGTGAGACTAGAAATCTTATTACGAGCTCCATTTTCCGGAGTGAGTCCACCAGTGAGCAGAATCGAACACAAGGACATCGACCCCACGCCAGTGCTTCGCGTTCTCTTCAATGCAATCCAAGCACAAGCCTCTCTTGTTCTCCTCTTCTTCCTTCAATTCGACTAAAAGAGGAGCCCATGAGAACTCAATTGACGCCTCAAAATCCTGCAATCAACCCACACATCATTTGTTACCTCTGTTTCGAGATGTAATGCTAGAGCGAGCTAGTAGTAAAATTATACCTTAGCATGGAATGCTATAGTAGATGGGCCATTGGAAGAAACCAATTTTCTTTCATTGGGTATTACTGCTTCTACTAAGCAAACAAGGGATTCCCATTGATTCCTCATTATAGAATCCCCCACCAGCATCACCCTCTTCCTTCTGATTCTGTTGAGGAAATCCAATGCATTGAACCTAAAGATACGCACCGCTTTGGTTAGCCGACTCGCACCACATGATTTTGAGCTTCCTAGGCACTAACAAGAAGTCCTATTAAAATAGAACTATTTGAGAAAACAGTAATACTTTCTTTTTTTGTTATTTTTTTAAAGATCTCCCCAACGGCTTCACGTTGCTATAAAAAATAAAAGAATTTATTAGAGCTTCTGCTTTTAAAATTCAGAAGCTTATTTTTTACCCTCAACTGCCGCCAAAAGTTCAAGACTTTTTTTAACAATAAAGTTGTTAATATACAGAATCACTCTATGTTTCCATAGTAAAAATTATTTACATAATTATAAAAATTTTATATACTAAATACTTCAGAGAGAAGTTGTTCTAGAAACTAGGCCAAATAGTTCCGCCATCGTGGAACTATGTTTACCTCGGAAGAGAGCAGTGCTGTGGCTTCCACCGCCACCTCTGGTAGTCGGAATCCGGCCGGCCATTGAGCTGACAGCTGAATTCAGTACTAAGGTAGGGGCAGCTGGCTTCATAGAGAGGATACGACGCATCGAACACCCACTCACCAATCGACAGATCGCAGTCAGTCGCAAATGGCGGCCGGTTCTGATTAATCTTTTCAACCGCGTCCTCTTTCTCTCCTCCCCACCTGAAATTGTCCGTGGTGAAGTGATCAGATAGAGAAGCTCTGACCATTGTGAAGAACACATTGGTGAGGCATAAGAAGAAGAATAGTGATGTTGGGTGGAGGTTTGATTCTCTAGCCATTAACTGGCAGTGGATTGAATTAGGTGGATGTGGGGTGTACAAGTGAACCTTGTTTAGATGAATTTTAAGCTTGTTTTATATAGTTGGAGGATGCATGGTTACTGCTTTAGATATTGTAGTGCTTTTGTTCATTGTAGCTGATGAGGCGCCATAACTTGCGGGGAGACGTGGAGTTTTTCTTTTTGCTCATCCCCGTGATGCAAAGGCATTGAGATGTCTTGTTTTCTTATTGAGTGTGTTGGCCACGAGCACACCAACATGGTTGTGTAGAGAGAGACACACAGAGAGAGAGAGAGAGAGAGAGAGAGAGAGAGAGAGAGAGGAGAAGCACTTTTTGTTGGGTATAGAGAATTTTTCTGTACCCATGATCAATCATTGTTTACTAAATATTTGCAGTCCTAGAAAACGTTCTGGTAGAACAAAACAGTACGAATCTGATCAACTTTACCATATGAACACTAAGCATTGTTTATCCCTGATTCCTAGAACAGCTTCCCTATTGGAAACTTGCAACCCATGTACCGAGAAAACAATACCAAAATTTATTCTCTGATAAAATTTTCAAATAAAATAAATGTATTTGTTATAAGGGGTTAAATGAAATGTTGAATTTAAGCAATGATTTACTGCAATTTTTTCCTGGCTCCTGAGTTTTTGCGCACTCTCGAATCACAAACTAGCCCATTTCCTCCTCCTTCCAACGTCAGAAACCCCTCTCTCTCTCTCTCTCTCTCTCTCTCTCTCTCTCTCTCTCTCTCTCTCTCTCTCTCTCTCTCCCTTCTTTTGAACTCTTGATAATGTACTTAGTCGTCTGATTAAATGCCATATTGATCAAAAATTAAGATATCTAGAATTACAAACAACGAACTCACAATTCATAAATCTTATTTGCTTAATAAATATGCTTGCGAATAACAGTCAAATCAAGCGCTTGGACACAAATTTAAATTTTAAGCATCTGAGGGCTCCTCTCCAAGAAAAAGTGCCTTGAGGATCTTATCAGTCCATTCTTCGATTAACATGAACAAATGCCCGCCTTCGCTGTTCTCGTGATATCGTATCCACGGCAGCTTCTTCGATATGTAGCGCTGCAGCTCGACCGGTATCATCCTATCTTCTCGCCCTTGCCATATGTGAACAGATCCCTCGTTGTTCGGAAATGGGTTGGTTATATTCATCGGGTCGAACTCCCATGTGCCAAATGCTATCAGAAAGTCTCGGTGGATCGATTCGTATTCGCCTTGTTGTCTCGCTTTGTTCTGGAACAAAAACATGGTAATTTGCAACTGTCATTCATCTCTCTGTCTCAAGGAAATGTTAGTTTGCATTTATACGAGTGTCGCAACATTTAGGTGACTAAGACCTTTAGTTCAAGTAATCATACCTCGGTGGCGAGCATTGGCATCGTCATTATCTTCTGAAAGATCTCCTTATCTTGCTTGCTGAATATGTCAGGGTGCATTGTGGCTGAAGCTGATGCGGGAAACCACTTTTGGGTCATCCACCAATGCAAAAGGAAAGGTATGTGATGTGCAACCCATAGAGTCCTCTGTTCTTGCGCAAGTATTTTGCTGAAACCCTCTTTAGCTAGCTCGGTAGGGAAAGATGGCCACCAGTAGTTGATCACTGGTACCACCAGTGCTGCTCCAGCAAGCCTACATTCCAAATGTTCGCGAGTTTAAACTCGATCTCTCTAACATGTTTTCTAGGAGAGAAGATGTTCGAACTTTTAAAATTAAAAGTTCTTCCATCAGGTTACATGGCAGCAGAAACAGAAGCAGCTTCAAATTAGAATAAAAGTTTCTAGCTTCTATGGCATTTCCGTCAGTTCTTTTGAACGAACTTCCGTTTGAATACATCGGCACGCAAACTGAAACATCTTAGCCGCCATAGGAAATTCTAAATTTACTTTCTTAACCCAAAAGCTTATTTCAACGTACTACCATAGAACAATAGAAAAAGAACTCTCGACGTCTTATTTTACCAAATTTCTAGGTATTGCTTTTTGAAGCAGAGAAGCTTTTCTCATTTTCAGTATGAGAAATAAGTTTCTTTTTCGAGAGATGGAAAATAGTGAGTTATAAGATACAAGCTGTTGTTTCTCACCGGAGTTTTTAAGCTATTAAGCCTATAAAAATTTTTAAATACAAAAATATACCTCTAAAATTTTTATTTGTAAAACTAGACCTCTAAAAGCGGTGAATGATCATTCACCGCTTTTAAATACGGTGAATCATTCACCGCCTTTACCCTAATTTAATCTTTTCACTATCCAAACTTCAAAAGATATATGGTATTAAATACTAAAAATAGTTATTATTTTTTAAAGAAAGCGGTGAATGATTTACCGCATTTAGAAAGCGGTAATTCATTTACCGCATATACCTAGTTTTATAAATAATTTTTTTAGAAGACTATTTTTGTAATTATAATATTTCTTAAGTCTATTAATAAAAAAAATTCTTTCTCACCTGTGAGGTATGTAATTTAAGCACCCCCACACTGGGTGACCTCCCATGGACACTCCCATCACATGGAACTTGGACCCAATTTCCAGTTGATCCGCGAGCTCTTCTATATCCATAGCATCACTCCTCACACTTCGCTTCGGATTCGGATCACTCTCCCCATATCCTGGTCTATCAAATTGAAGAAAATATATCCCCAGATCCTCCACAAGCTTCTGTAAAACACAACAATGTTCTAATGTTAGTTAGTAGAGAAAACAATTAAAGCCTTAACAAAATAATTAAGAACTTCAAAAAAAGAAGAGATCTCGAATTTTTACTTGAGATGCAGGTATAAGAATGTCTTTGGTAGCATCAAGTCCATGAACAACTATGAGTTTAAACTTGGCTTTCTCCTTGGGCACTCCTGCTTCTTTGTAAGCTAGGTATCTTCCATCTTTGAGCCTGATCCTGGGGGATCTAACAGGGGGGCCGTTTTGCGAACCGCATAGTTTCGGAGGGGGAGGTCGCAAAATCGCGTGATAACCCCATGCTAGTGAAAGGATCAGCAGGGCCAACAGTATTCCTGGGAATTGCATAGTCTCTCAATCTAAGTTAATTTTGAGTTGATATTACTTGTTAGGATCTGTAGTTCTTTATACATGCATTATTGGTAGCAGGTACTTCAGTAGTTCTCTATACATGGATTATTGGTAGCAGGTAGTGCTACTACTTTTGTTTTTTGCTTTTCGGTTGGGGCCATCTCTTTCGAGGTTTTCTTATTACGGATGCAAATAGGGCGGATCTGGGGCGAGAGGGTCACCCACCTCCCGTCGTCTCTTTATTTTTTTGGCGAGCTGGAATGAATTTTGGGTGGATTTGATTCCACCATATTTTTTTTGTTTTAACTTATCGTTTCACTCGAATTGGTTGGAGCGGAAGCGAATTTTTGGCGGATCAGAATGGAGCGAAGAAAGAAACGGATCTCCTGCTTCCTGCTCTATTTCTTAGCAGATCGTGGCGGATTTGGAACAAATTATTTATTTCTTATTTTTGGCTCCTATGTTTCGCCCTATTCAGAACGGATCGCGATAGAATCTCCATCAACCCGGATACATTTGCATCCCTATTTCAGATATAGTGTTTGGTTCCACAATTTATATTTCGGGAATAGTGAAAAATATCTCAATGAATAATATCCTTACAATTGCTATCTTCAGAATAAAGAGACTTTTTTTTTTTGTTCAGAGAAAGATAGCAAGCTATTTGTTTCGTTTATTTTTTATAAATTAACTTAGCTAAAAAATATAAAGTAACTAGACTTTCAATTTAAAATCTCAAATACTGTTCATTAAATTCTTAACCAACGGCGCTAGATACAGTTGGTGTCGAGGCTTATTTTTTCTATCCAATTCTCAGCGGAGGTAGCTCGTGACTAGAAATAAACTTAGCTAAAAATGTGTATCAATTAGGATTCGAACTTGGGACCTCGAGTACCAACCATCAAATTCTTTGCCACTTGCGCTAGAAACAGTCAGTTAACTTACTAAGAGTTATGGTCTCATACAGTCGTGCTAGTGCATCAATTACTTTTCAACTTACTAGGAGTTAGGTGGAGATGGAAACTAAGGACTTGGAAAGAGAGAGCGGAGAAAATGTCAAAATTACTTAATAAATTGGCAATTCAATGAGGTTCCTTTTCCAATTGATTAAGTCTTTTGATATTGTCCAAGGTACTTGTCATTTTCAATTCATAGTTCTCTTCTGTAAGGAGATGCCTATTGCCCAACAACCAGGAGTTGAATTTTTTATTTTTTTCATGTGTCATTATTCTGAAGAACACCTTTTCTAGCACGTTATCTTCGGTTGAAGTCAATATAAGGCAGTGCAATTTAAAATTCATTAACTATTACATACAATAAATATTTTCTATCTATTTTTACCAGAATATGCTAAGCTTTTGTAAACAACTATGCTTGGTTTCAGAATAAATATTCTTGGCATAGCTAGATATTCTAGGAGAGGTAAAAATAAGTGTAAAATTGTATTTGGTCTAAAATTCTTGTATTCTTGGGAATAATTAAAATTATATTTGGTATTTATTTCTAGGACAGTGGCATTAATAAAAAAAATTATGTAGTTAATAAACGATTGAAGACAATATATTTTAGCACGATATATATTTAATATATTTGTTACTTTATATAATATTACATATTATTATATTATATGGTGTATTACATGATGATATATCATATAAAAATCATAATATAATATAATATAATAATAGTAGCAGCTGTAGTTGTACTAATAGTAGTAGTAGTAATAATAGTAATAATAATAATAATAATATTATTATTATTATATATACTATAACAATATTTTTATATTACTTTAATTTGTTTTTAATAAGGTAAGTATAAATATAAGAATAGTCCTATTTCTTTAAAAGAAGGAATATTACCTAGAAATGGTACCGATTTGACCGGAATAGCTATTATGGCTATATTTTTACAGTGTTTAGCATAATTGCGGGGATAACTTTTGTTATTTTCGGTTTGTTCCGAAACCAAACATAGCTTGTGAGTTCATAAAAAAATTATGTAATTTAATTTAATCGGTGTAATGATCTAGGCTACTATCAATAGCAGATGAATAGTATTTACTATCAACTTTTAACTTTTAGATCAAATATTATTTCACCTGCCACTACTAAACCTAAGGCATTCGAGGGCCAAAAAGTAAATAGTAAACACTATTTCTTTACTATCAAAAATATTCTTGCTTCGCCCTAAATCACATCGGAATCTTGAATAGTTTCGCGGGTGAAATATTACTCTTCTGAGGGTGTATATACATAGGACATCTTGAGTTGGAAGAGCTGAACCATACATATTTCAATCCAAATCAATCCATTATGGTACAATGTGTCTTGAGATCAATATAGTATATGACATAATAATTAAAGCTGAAATAAAACTCACACAAAATCCAGTGGCCCAAGGCATAAATAGGGGTATTCATTAGTACATAACTAGTTAAACTAGTAAAAAACAGTGATCATAATAATCAGCCTATAACTGTATCCAATGAAAACTGAAACATTAACAGTTTATGAATCTCCCAGCAGTAGTGATTTCACAATAGTATCAGCCATTCCATCTGCAAAAGGGAAGAAATGGCCGGCCTCGGGAAGCTCGTGGTAGCGAATCCAGGGGAGCTTCTGCGCGATGTTACTCGCGAGGGCGACCGGCACGATCCGATCCTGAGCGCCATGCCACAGATGTACCGATCCGTTGTTCTCGTGAAACGGATTGTTCAGGCTCATCGGGCTGAATTCCCAGCTTCCGAAGCTGATCATCAGGTCACGGTGAACGGACTCGAATTCTCCTTGTTGCCTTACTTGTGCCTGGAGGAAAACAAATAGTCATTAAATCACATTTATGGATCAAATGATGATGATTAATTAAAACATAGGATTCTGAAGAATTCGTAACCATGATAAATTTTTCAGACATAAATGGTCTACCTACAAATTTTGTGATGAGTTTTAGGGAATAAACAGTAGATATTGGAACCTTTTAGTCTCTCATCTCTATGGTTCACAGATATTGTTGTTCTAGTACAGTTTCTTTTCAATCACATTCAATTAGAGTAACAAAGTTAAAAAAAAAAAAATTTACAGAGCAACCATTATATAGGAACTTATCATACCGCGTAGGTTGATCTAGCGGCGAATTTGGGCATGAGCTTCATGTCTTCGCTAGAGAAAATATCGAAACGAAGAGATATAACACTCGAACACGGAAACCTTTTTTGGGTGTTCCACCAATACGTCAACCAAGGAGCGTAATGAGCGACTCGAACCGCCCATTGATCTTGCACAAGTTGTTTTGCGTAAGCGTCCTTCGATACATCGCGCGGATAACCGTCCCACCAGTAGTTGGCTACAGGTGCAAGAAGTGCTGCTCCAGCAAGCCTGTCACATTTTCGAATTCAGCATTCGAAAGAGAAGTAAATCATGCATGATATTGCGTTCGGAACAGAGAGAATGGAGAAGAATCTTAACCCTGATATTTGACCTTGATCCTAGTTTCATCCGCGACATACGACCATGATTTTAGCATCATTCTCAAAGTTTCAATTTTTACACAATCAAGTCATGTGTCGTTTCTCAGCGGCACATTCTCAAAGTCTCAAGGTCGCGCAAAACAAATGTCAGGTACTAAATTGTCGCAACTGGAACTATAAGGGTGAAATTGAAATCCAAGTCAAACTGTATAAAAGATTTAAGTTTTGTGATAAACCTTGAACCATTATAGCTTGATGCTTCTGATTAGGACAAACATGAATGCAGAGTCATGAGTAAAGAGAGTACGAAAAACAAATCATACCTATGGGGGATGTATCTAAGACAACTCCAAACAAGTTCTCCTCCCATAGAGAAACCGATAACATGGAATTTGGATCCTAGCTTCAATTGATCGGCAAGTTCGTCGATATCCGTAGCCGCGCTTTCCACTGTTTTTGCTGGGTGTGGATCACTCTCGCCGTACCCCGGTCTATCAAAGGAGACCAAGTAAATTCCCTGTTCTTCAATAAGTTCCTGAAAAGACCAGTTCTCGGTAAACTTAGTTGCCAATTAAAAGACACAATTAGTATACACAAAGAAAGATACAGAAACATAAACATTACTTGGGAAATGCGGAGCGCATCGTATCGGCAAGAGTCGAAGCCGTGGACATAGATGATCTTGTGTTTTGCCTCTTCTTTTTGGACTCCATGTTCCATGTAGGCTAAGTGCCTACCATCTTTGAGCTTGATCCTGGTTGATGTAACTGGGGGGCCATTTGTAGACCCACAAACACTTGGTGGGGGAGGTTGAATCCATTGATGTAACAGTGAAACTAAACCCACCATCAAAACAAGTAAAATTCTCTTATACACCCCTGCAAATATAACTGTAAACTTAGAAGAGGAGCAACCTGATAATAAGTTAACATTAAGTGAGAAGCTTCACTACGTTAAGGCTCATGAAATCTTTTGCTGTAAACAACCAGAAACATATGAATAATCAGCATACAAAAGCAAAAGAATTCACATTTATACTACTACACTGTTTATTAAATTTTAATGCTTTACAGTCAAATTTATTAGCGTAATCACCATGCCTTGCCAGAAAAGTCTCTATTATTATTGTTAAATCAAACAAGAAATCAAAGACTCATGCAACAAATGTGACAAAAAAAACAAAAATTGTCGTGGGACGCAGAATCGCACTTCGTGTTGTTCTGAAGGCGCTTTGATTCTCTTCGACGCAGTAAAACTAATCGATCGTTGCGATTGGATCTTATACTTGGTCAATAATTTTAGTATTAATCCACCGCATCGCGTGAGGAAGGGGTCATATTTGTGGAAAGATGAATTAGAGGACAAGAACTCGGACGAATTAGCAGGCAAAACCGCATGAAAGAAAAGTGGTTTTTGTTTAAAAATTACTCTGATGGAGAATATTTTTCCCTCTTACAAACTTATGCTAGTTTACTTATGCTGACTATTCTTTAATTATTTTTTTACTTATGCTGACTACACTTATGCTAGTTATCTTTGGTAAAATAGTTACACCATTTCACTCATGAACTAACCACCCTTGTAAATTCCGGTTCCGCGCAAATAAAAGCTTGCATATGAACATGTTAATCAGTTGTAGAACGTATAAATAATGGCAATGATATTGATAGTGCGACTTTTGTTAGCAAATATACTTTAATCAAGATCATTTATAGTAAATATATAGTGACTAGATTCGATAAATCTGAGGCATTAAAAATATCAATTGAAGAGTAAATGATCAAACACAAATCAATGTTATAGCGAATAAGATGCATCAACTTTCATTGACCGAAACATGTTTTTTTTTGTTTTGAGAGAGAAAAGTAGAATGCTATCTGTTTCGTTTATTTCTTTTAGAAAATAAACTTAGCTAGAAATGTGAATCAACCAGGATTCGAACTTGTGATCTCAAGCTCTTTGCCACTTGCGCTAGGAACGGTCGGTATCGACCGAAACATGTTGATCAACAAAGATCACACTCGACGCACCCGTTAAAGGAGAATTTTATCACATAAAAAGGGTTCCACAAAGAGAGAGAGAGAGAGAGAGAGAGAGAGAGAGAGAGAGAGAGAGAGAGAGAGAGAGAGAGAGAGAGAGAGAGAGAGTCTCACCATAGAGTGGGGAGTTGGAAGAGGAGTGAAATGGTTTTCTCGTGGCCACTGCCATGTTCTTCTTTCTTCTTCTTTTTGTTTTTGTTTTTGTTGGGTTGGCTTTCCTAGCAAGTTCTGTAATACATGTTGTGGATATATATAGAAGATACGAGCGAGGAGGGAAAAATCAATGTTCAATGGCGGGATATACAAAGTGTCCTACTACTGATCTTCTAGAACGTGAGGTTTCAACTTAAAATTAAAATTTTTTTAAAAAAAAAAACCCCAAGAATGGGGATTTATTCCGCGGACTCCTTGGTAGGTATGGGTGCCTGAATGTATCGGGCTAAGTTGGCTTTGTTGTTGTAATCTTACTGGTTTACTCAAAATAAAAAATAAAAAAATTGAGAGGAGACATGGAGAGAAAAATATATTTTTTTAAAAAAATTTCTATTCTATTTTCTCAATCCGAACGGCCATTAAATTAAAGAAACTCTCAATTTGATTTAGGTAAAACAACTCAATCAAAATTATTATCTAAAGTTGGGGCGTATTTCAAAACGTGGCCTCCAAATACTTTTACCGTTTCAAAGTAGGTTGTAGTTGAGAGGGTCTACGTACTTTTTTTATAAAAAAAATCCATAACAAGAAAATAGACCCTACTCTTTTTTTTTTTTTTAACACCGTAACATGAAAATAAAATAAAAAATTACGAGGATTGGTGCGCGCGCACACACGCACAAACGGGAACGCCGTATTTCGCTGGTGTACTCATCAACTATTAATCTGGATTTTGGGTTCGGAATCATGAATGGGCCGTTATTAGACCGATTAGGACGTGGTCCACTGCGTGGGCCCAGATTGTGGTGGACCCGGTGCATGGACTTGACCCGTATCGCACCCTCTTACCCCAGCTTATGTGGGGCCAACGTGTCTACGATACGCTCCAAGCGAAACAACGCGGGGCCCGTACAAATTGTCGAAAGTGAAAACTTTCTATTTTAGGTTAAAAAACGAGACATACCAAAAATAGACCTATCAAATTAGTGGGTTGGGTTTAAAAACCATAAAATATAACCCGGCCCAATAAGCCCAATAGGATGTTGTACACGATGTGGCCCAACGAAACGCCCCAAGCTTAGTGGCATGGACTTGTTTTAGGTACTTTCGTTTTTAACCAAAAATAGAAACTTTCCACTTTTTTCTTCATTTTATTTTATTTTTTTAACACCGAGTAACCCAATTAGTTCCAGTAATGGGCTATGTATTATAATTTTTTGTTTTTTTTTTGTTTTTGTTTTTTTTTAAAGGATGGAAACATTGGAGCCGCTGGTCACTTGCCAATGCCCAAGTCTACAAGGCACCAAACATTTGGGAACTCTCTCTTTTGACTTTTTCTTCCCTTTTTTTTTTTTACTTTGGTTGGGAATTTCAATTAACTGGATTTTTATATGTCGATTATTTTGATTCATATCAAATGTTTAGATTTCGTAGCTCTCCACCAACATCTAAATTACTAAACTATTTTGTTGAAAAGTGATTGTTTGCGTCGATTGAAACTTTCAAAGCATACGTAGGGATCCCAAAGCGACACAAAAAAAGCACCACCAACCACTCTTTTTTTTTTTTTTTTGAGAGAAAGGTAGCACGCTACCCGCTTCGTTTACTTTAGAAATAAACTTAGCAAGAAATGTGAATCAACTAGGATTCGAACTCGGGACCTCGGGTACCAACCACCAAGCCCTTTGCCACTTGCGCTAGGACGGTCGGTCACCAACCACTCTTGATACTCTCTTTTATGAGCTTCTCTTTTCTTTCAATTTTTTATAAGTTGGGGGTCAAATTTGGCTCAGGAAGAAGAGAATGGAGCCAGTTAGGGCCTTTGCTGGTGTTAATAGATTTTGACAGGTGTTTTTTTTTTAAGGCCTTCTAGAGAGTCAAAACTAGTGGCTACACATACAGACAAAAAAAAAAAAAACATAACAATTCTTAAGAATCAATTCTTAAGAACTGTGCTTGCATCATAAAATGTACTTCCTTGTGTGAAACGAAAAAGATCCCCCTGATGCAGCATCAAAATTCCTGAACAGAATAGCATGTCAGCAGAAACGCCACAACATCCTGATGGATTTTCTGAGTATTTAGATGATTCTAAATTCCGAAAAAGTTGAGTTTCTTGTAATTGGTAGTAGTTACCAACCGAGAATAGCTTTGACCATTTGTTACACTCTTGCGTCAGTTCAAGAGAGAGACCAAAAATTAAGGAGACAAAAGAAAGAACCTGCTACAAGTTCTTACTGATTCAATTTATCGGAATTCAGAGAAAATGGAATACTCTTCATCTTTTAAAGAGGTGAAAGCAACATACGCTTCAATTTAGTCTATATTCAGAGTTTTAAGAGTAAAAGAAATGTACCCAGTACATCATTACACTGTGGCTCCATTGTGATATCTGCGTTGTCACTTTCGCACACCAAGCTTTAAGAGATACGACTCGGGGCGAAAAAGCTTCTTATCGAGACATCAGCATGTAGGACTTTGCGCGAATCGGCTGCATAGATAATAGAAGAGTAATCGTGCGATAGAAGAAGGATCATGAGATCTTATAAATGGTCGGATTAGCTTCTGTTTTACCAACTGGGTAGTTGAGGACTCTTATGCTTGTTTGGCTTCATTGAGCTGTTGATCTTTCTGAAGCCACCAATTTACCAAAAAAGAGTCGATAATGATCTGCATGACAATTACAGGCAGGGTTATCCACAGGTTCAAATGAGAAAAAGAAAAGAAGAGGAAAAGGGAGATGATTAAGAACTGCGGAGGGGGAATTGGGTCATGCCAAGTTTCATCACCTGGTTAATGTGAGAAGCAACACATGGGAGAATTAACAGTCCAGATTCACCAAGTGCTCCTCCAAGCTGCTCCACAACAGCGACCATTACAGGCAGTGTTTTCTACATGAAATAAGAAGAAGAAAAAAAGCGCCAATCACGTTAAGCGGGAAGAAGCATTCTCTTTTTACGTTCACTTAATGAATTTTCTAATGTTTTCAAATTCTTGAAATTAAACAGGAATGTATAGAAGTCACGTACATACGAACATACATACAGCAGAGACTTCTACAGTAGAATGAAACCAAATAACGAACAAATTTACCAACCTTCTTGTGAAAGTTAATAAAGAAAGTGGGACAAAAGGGTGAATGGCTATTTTTGACCTATTTAATAGGATTACATCACAAGAGCCTTCCAGGTACACCAACAATCTTCAAGCAAAAGTTAAAATCTTTTATCATTCTTAGAAAAACATAAAACATTTGTCAAAAGTGCCACTCACCCAACAACTCTGTGGACACCTAAAGTGGTGATAGTCTGTCACACATTAATTTTATGATAGCAAAATTCTACAACTTAAAAATATTTTCTATCATAGAATTAGCAAGGATAACACTGTATGATGCCAACTAAATAGCCAAGTCAACATACTATTTGATTTCTATGCATATACAATAATGGCAATGTTGATAGTTAGGATACACAGAAAAATGATAATTACTGACCTGACTAGCAACTACTATGACAGCACGAGCATTTTCTTTCTTTGCATAAACTGATTCTCTACCTCCAGAGACTAGCGATAGTACCTGCACTGCTATGGCATTCACAGCCAACAGAACAAGATGTAGAAATCTTGTAGCAAGAAAACAGGTACATAGACAGTTAGTACAGTATCATCGCATTATTGGAATAAATGAAGCAAGCTATAACAATCTTTCAATCTCCTAGCAGTGTAAATTCTTGGCGGTTGAAGAAGAGACAGAAATTTGGGTAGCAACTACATACATTCCCATAGCAATAGCAACAGCAAAAGCTTGTGGCTTAACCGTTAAGAAAAGTGATCTTGATCTGCTTACTTGTATCCATGGAACCTGTAGTTCAACAAATAAAATATTCTGAATAAGTGAGAAAATCAGGGTTGAAGAAGAAGAATACTTGAGCAATGCATGCTACTATGCTGATACATGCCCAGATATCAAGTACGATTTATCGAGTACTACAAGTACGCGAGAAGCAATGCCTTCTATCGTAATTCAAAACAGGGATCTGCAGACATCAAATTACTAATTACTGTTCACTATAGGACCAGTTTGATATTTGGCATTACACCTCCACCCTTAGCATAAGCTTGGAAGCTAAGGACACTTACCTGGAAACTTGAATTAATCTTTATATAAGTAAAGAATTATATTATTGGTAATTATATGCTAGTTGTCTTTTAGCTGTGAGGACATTCTGTTCAATAAGTTCCACCAAAATGCTTGTTATCTTCGATAGTCATATAACTCCATTTCGGGGACCCAGTATTCCCTGCCTACTACTTGTCCTAACTGTTCTACACTGTTGAATTCCTTCAAATAGAGGCTGAATATTAATAGAAGTATAATACATGAATCCTGACCATCTAAGAAAGACCTAGATGATCGATCCAAACCAAAAGGCCAAAAACTTAAGTCTGCAGAAGGAAACATTTACATGATAGATAAAGCATATGTCATTGCACACCAACTTGTGAATGCACTTAAACTTGATACTTCAAACAGTAAATGAAAACAAATAGTGAGCCTCATCCAAATGTGGTCATGTATGATACTAGAGAAAAGCAGAATCAATTCATACTAGGCTAAGCAGTATGGCGCTTATCATCGAAAAAGCACGCCGGTTTTGATCAGCGAACTCTGCTACACCTGCCAACGCAACCGTTAAAGCTAAATAAATAGGCACAACTCAATAGAGTTAGTTGTTTCAGAAGCTGGTGTTAAAGTGAATGAGAAGGATAAGAGCAAATGCAATCCATATACGAACACAATTAGCTCCGTGTACTTTCAAGTTAACAAAGACATATGAATCTAGAGGCAAAAGATGGTAACCTTCCATTCCTTTTGCAAATTATAATCGTTGAAGTAAAAATTGCACATTATCCGCCAAGCTTAGTTTCTTTTTTTTTTAATATAGAAAATCTTTGATATCTGAAGGATGTCCTACTCCAATCCTCAATGCACAGGAGCCAAAGAGGCCAACTATAAATAGCATTTACTCTTTTAATCGAAATAATTGCTACACCATCACGTATTACTAACCTCTAAAATATAAAAGATATATTAGATTCACTATACTGTATACAATCTAATTAGCTCAGATACAAATATGATTCTTCAGCCGTCATGCTTGTACAAGCACCCATTGAAATAAACCCTAATAAAAACCTACAGGTATATACACGTATGCATTCTTTTTATGGAAAAACAGGACAAAGCACTTTGAAAGTTTACATGAATTCCAGAATAAATACATTAGTCAAGACTATAAATCATCGTCTATAAACAATGAGAATTAAATAATACTTTCAATTCCGTTATTCATGCCTACATATTTTGCTGAACTACCATGGATGTATCCATGTATGGATGAACATACCTGTATACATATATATCTCACATATACAGGAAAATCTTTGCTTTTGCTTTGGTCATAGTTAAATGCCCTAAGCCACAAGGGATAACTATATATATGCTTCTAAAGAATTGATCACCTTAAGGGAGGGGCTAGTTACAAAAGGTTAAAATGATTTGTGTATCAGTAGATACTATAATATATGAAATTGCAATCAACTATGTTGGATACCAAAACTTTTGCTTACGTTAGAATGGTTAACAGATTCATTTGCTGCTTTTACTTGTTGATCTACACAGATGCTAGCAAAGTCTTGAAGATCTGAAAAAATGCCATTATATACTTGAAAAGACAATGACTAGCCGTAATTATGTTTCTAGCACAATGTTTGTACAAAGTGCTAGTGAGTGCATCAACAAGCCTAACATAACATATTTTTGATAACTGTAACAAATCCAAATCAATTCTAGACAAACTGAACAGGACTGACCTTTTAAGGTTTCTCGAACAATCTGTAAGAAAAAAAAAGCATATGTAAGTTCTTCCAGCTAACCAGCATACAGGGAACTCAATAAATTTACTAAAACCAATCAAAATAAATATACGCTGAAATGACAAAGGTGCTAAAAAAAGAAACAGGAGCTGGAGTATTCAACTGGTAACTAACTCTCCTTGTGATTTCCGAGTAGCTATCGTTTTCTCAGAATGCACTTTATTAATTGTTTGATGGTTCTTGATAAGGTAACGCAAAAGCTATATCCATCAGTCAAACATAATATAAAAGAAAAAATAAGAAGCCATTTCCAAGTTGAACCTCTTGTCCGTCATACTGTTAACAAACCATGCATACCAGTTTCTGTTTGATGTTGACAAGGTTGTTACAGGTTAAATAAAGGAATAACAAATCATGAGGTTTTATGATATGACAGGGCCAATCAAATGTTTCATCTTATTCCACGTAAGTCCTTATATGCTTACATGAGATCCTTCAGTAGTACTTTCAAAGACGCTCAGTATACTCCAGACAATTAGGAACAAAAATTCATGAATGAAACAAAATGGTATCAACGTGTCAACGTGTTTGCATAAGGAAAACAAATATACTTCCTTCCCTAAGAACCTTTCAAATGACAGCTGATATATGATAGCTCGCATTCAACAAACCAACCTTCGAGTTGCGGTCAGGAACCCGAACAATCAATGAAAAAATTTAGGAATGTCTCCATGATAGCTATTTTTGACACTTACAAAAGACATCCTACCCCACTTCCTCTTATCTGGGTACATTCAATTAAAGGAAAATAACTTTTCATTTTTTTAATAAAAGCTCCAGCAGCAATAGCTTCTTTGACCTTTTGATAAAACTACAAAATCCTAACACAAATTTGCCATTCACCTAATTACAACACATCATACAGCCAGTATTCTGATGGTTTCATAAGAGAGACTGGAAGGACAAAGCTGGGCACAATGTTATCACCGCAAACAAGTGAAATAAATATCATTTGTAAGTTTAGGAACAATTAACTTAAAGAAAAAAAAAATGCTTGAAAGTCCAAAAAGAAAGGCTAGTCCAGCCTACACCTTTCCTAGAATGAGGGGGATCAGAAGAGTGTTGACGAGACTCTTAAATAGTGGCATTGTAGGCACGGACACCCCAGCTCCAGCACCAACGAACATTGAGAGGGAAAGCGGCACCTAAAATACAAAAGATAAGCACTAAGACTACCTTCAATATATGATCACTTAAACACTGATCAGAACTTTTGAGTTGACTAGAAAGTTTAACAAATCTAACATAAGCAAAGTCATTACTTATAAGACTAATGTAATGTATTAGAATCCAAGCAGTCATTAGTATGGGTTATCTAACCTATTCAGTACATGTTAACTCTGACCTAATCACTATAGCATGTTAGCCTTCTATAACTAATGTGCAACGCCAATAGTTATTTGGCACCATTAGTAGACAATCTCCAGAAAGCAGCGTAAATATTCATAACATTTTATTCAACCGAGTCTTCGTCTTTTGTGTTCAATGCATTTTTATTCAACTGAGTCTTCATCAAGGACAGTGACAACAATGGTAATAAAAGCACTTACTGTTGTACAGTAATTTTTAAAATTATTGCAAAAACAATTTTACTTTCTAGTTTCTACAAAGAGAAGTTTGACTTACAATCATAATCCCCAACAAGTTGGATATAACAGTCATTGCAAGAGCAAGAGCAGAATTACCCCGAGCAAGCTGCATTTTTTGGTGATAAATTTGCTCTCAGAGACACCGAGTAATAAGAAGCAGAAAACTGTAACAGACTGAAGGGAAAATATACGAGCTTACCATTGTTAAGGCGACTCCACTTGATAATGTTGTTGGCATACAGCAAAAGATAGCAACCCCTGTACCAAATCACTCCTCTATCAAGTCATCTAAGATGCAAAATACCAGCTAGCGAGATGACAAAACCAAGAAAAAAGAGTGAATTTCGAAGAGTATACTTTATTTATTGACAGCATACCGGTGACGAATTCATGAGGTACCAACTGAATTTGCAAGATTATCCTTGAGAAAAAAGGAGTTAACAGTAGAATTGAACCCTACAAGGACAAATAGAATTATAAACAGCAGGAGTCAACCATAGGTGAAACAAGATTTTCTTTGCATATTCCTAGCTACTATGAAAATGGTCAGGCTAATGAGCATTACAATGCAGTAAGTACAACAAGATGTAAGTACAAGTGTGTGTTGGAAATGGCAGAACAAATAAGGAAATGCCTATCAAGAAGAGCAATTAAACACCAAAATCAGTAGCCATCACAAGACATAAATTAACTGTTAAATTATATGAAACATCCGTTAGTCTTGCAAAGATTAAGCCGCTAGAGAACGGTATTTTTAATAATTATATTCAGCACTCCTCCTCACGTCTGGGCTCGACACATTTAATAAGTCCAAGACGTGGACTTGAATAAAATGGGAGATAATTAATAATGCTAGAAACTTGGCGGGACTCGAACTCAGAACCTGCTGCTCCAATACCATATTAAATTATATGAAACAACCGTTAGTCTCTAAAAGCTTAAACAACTAGAGAAACGGTGTTTCTAATAATTATATTCAACATTAACAAAAGACAGTACTTTCAGATGGAAAGACATAAGTTACTTTGTCAGTAGAATACAAACTTGAGATCATACAAGCCCAAAGAGTCCTGCAGGCCAGGCTTCGATAGCTGCACCAAATTCTGCAGTTCGCAACATGAGCCCTAAATTTTGAAGAAGATAATCAACGCATGATTTCGAGGACAAGATTTTAACAGGTGAAGAGGAGGGGAAAGAAATATTTGAATCATGTCACGGATTTCCGCACCTGATAGAAAGAAAATCCCAATGGTGCTGAATTTTGACAGAGAGTATTTGTGAGCAAGACAACCAAGTGTTGGGTTTGCTAGTCCAAAAATTATTCCTCCCACAAGAGCTTGACAAGAAAACGGAAAGGTAAACTTTTCAGAGTTCAGAAATGCATGGTTCTGAAGAAACTCATTACTAAACAACAAAATAAGCAAACAATGATCCAAAAAAGAAAAACAAGAAAATCAATGATGAAAGTCATTACTATACAACAAAATAAGCAAACAATGATCCAAAACAAAAACAAAAAAAGAAGAAGAAGAAAAACAAAGATTACAAGAGGACATTATGTTCTTCAGTGCAAATATAGAAAAAGAAATGGAGATATATATGCATAAACTGGTCAAGGTGACATAAAATTTGGTCAGTAAGGAAACCTATGCTTGTTCATACAGGACATGTAGTATACCGCAATGGGTAACCTAATATTAAGTTTTGTCCTTGTTTAAGTTTCAGAATAACTAGACATAAATGGGAAGAAAATCGGAACGTCCATTCATGGTTTACATTTCTATTTATAACAAAACATTGAATTCTACTTCAATCAGAATACAATTTGTATCCTAGAAAAAATGCAAATTGTGCCTTTGCACAAGAGGAATAACTTAGAAAGCCCATTGCCAAGTAAATTATATTCAAGCACTACAAAGAAAACATAAAATGTGACCGTCAGTTGGAATAAAACAATATTTTGCAACGAGAAAAAGAAACTAGAGCCCATATGTTGATTAAGGGGGAAAAACATAAAAAAATTTAAGTTGTAAAGTAATAAGAATAAAGACAGCAAAGGATGAAACTGGACTACCACAAAAAATTGAGTGAATATAAGAGAACTGAGTTGGCTGACAATATCTACCTAGAGGAAGGAAATTGCTTGATACAAAATTCAATATTGATCTTCCCCAATCAAAGACCTTCAGAGTTTCTGAGGCCTCAGGCTGATTATTTCCACTATCATATACCTGAAAAATTGGAGTAATACGTTATAGAAAGCATTGGACGTGCACGTAGTATAAAACACATAAAAGAGTAATAACTACTCCGACAAAATGTGTAACATACAAAAGCACATCTTGCAGACGACCACAAGTATACAATCAAATATGGCAATGAACATGCAAAATGGTTGTATTAAAAAAGTAATACCCAACTACCTAGTGATATTTAAGTTCAAATCGCCCAAAATCCTGCAACCGATATGGATAGTTTGTGAAACAAATAACACTCAATCACACTTCCTGTATGATCCCAACAACACATACTAAAAGCGAGTCCAAACCCTAATTATATCCCCATATTCTATGGAGATGCAATGCCTACGCAGCAACATTGTGAAGATCACTAAACCTAAAAAAACTCCTGATTAAGATCACAAATGCAACAGGAAAAAAAAAATGAATACTAAGATCTCCGATTCCCAACGAAGAGCTGCACACTAGCATCGAGCTTCACCACAATGACGCAATAGAGTTATGTAGATAAAACCCTTAATCGTTCAAATTTCGGGCAAAATTGTGCCGCTAAAACAACAAATCTCAACAACAAGCAAAATAAGACGAAGCGTGTGAATCGAAATGATCATGAACGGGTGGAATTATCGTATAGAGGAAGCGCCTACCCGATCGGATCCTCCTGCGGCCATTAAAGGCCGCAGAAGCAGGAGGTGTTCTCCGCGGAGCGGTGGAGGAGCAACGGGGACGAGGAACTTGGTGGAGAACCCGAGGCGGCTTCCCAGAAGAGGAGGTGGAGTTCGCCGGAGAACGCCATGGACGGCGGCGTGGGGAGGTTTTGAGATTAGGGCGTGGAGGGTTACGGCGACCATGGCGGAGCTGGGCGGAGGTGAAGGGGGAGCGGGAGGAGGAGGAGGAACAATGAGCACCATCGATTTGGGCAACGTACCGGTCTATGTAAATGGGCCGGTCATGGGCCCAATTTCCCAGTGTGAGAGAGGCTTACTGGGCCGGATTACGGGCCCAACTATATTGGGCCGGGCCGTTTCGACCGAGAGACATGATCGGAGAGGCGCCGCGGCGATTCCTCGGTGCGGAAGATCTCGTCCGCCCAATCCCGAGCGCCTCACACGCGGACGGCTAGGATCAGCTCAAGGCCTCGCCAAAGGGCGCCGCGATTGTCCCCATCGGTAATCTGAAAAGGTGAAAGAATGTGCAGAGACCCCCTCAACTATATTCCATTTTGAAATTGGTCCCAGTTTTATTTTCTTTTTGTCGACATTTCAATAAAGTTATTATTAACTAACAGAACTGTTAATTTTAATCATCAAAATAATTAATAAATCTGCTAATTTTAACAAAATCCCTAAAGTAAACAAAATTTGGCAGGATAAGAGAAAAAAAAAATTTAATACTTAAGAACCTGCTTCAAAATCGCCTATAGTTTAAGGGGTTCTCAGTACTTTTTTTAAACCCATATAAAAAATAACAGCATGGTTTGGAGCCAACACCTGTGCTGCTCCTCAAACGCGGTAATTTCTCATTCATCATTCCAATGCACAACGTGTCATACGAAGAGCAAAGGTGAAAACACTTGTGTGCAAATGGCGAGGACACGCATAATCCCCCCATACAGGTGTCTCTGTAGGGTTTAATTATTTATATATATAGTAGCAGAGTAGGGTAGTGGATAAAACCTGATGTTCTTATTCTGTTTTTTTGGGTATCATCTGTAAGTGCTTCTGTAGTTGAGCTCAGTGGGGAAGTGATTTTGCTGTGAAATCGTGAAGCTCACCATGAAGGTGTGTGCACTTTTGTTACTTCAAATAGTTTGTTGGTATTGTTGTTGCTTTGATATTACTAGGATTTAAGCATTTGGGTACTGTTAAAAAGATGATTTTGTTGTTACAAACTTGGCAAAGCAGCTACTGGTGATGGTTTAAGATGGGTAGTAGAGTTATGATGATTATGAAAAATACACTTCTGTTTTTGTGTTTCTATGTATTCTTAACAAATATTTACATGTATGTGTGTAACTGCTCATGTAATTGTAGGTTCATGAGACAAGATCACACGCCCACGCTTCTGCAGAGGAAGAAGGGAAGATGGGAACGCGGAGGCAGAAGGCGGAGAGTAGAGGGCAAGACGAGTCCTCGAAGAAGAGGCCCAAAGTGAGCAACGGCGAGAACGGCGACGCCAACGCGAAGTCGGTAGCCGCGATCACGCTGGAGTTTGATGAGTTCTGCAAGGCTACAAGAGAGCACCTCTCGATCGAGGAGATGCGCCTCATTCTCGAGGCCAATGCCCAAGATCCTTCCGGATCAGACGATGCCGTAGTCCCGAGATGGTATTTCTTAGCAATTTAGCTTGAACAGATGACCGAATTCGATTGAATACTACTCAAATTGTCTTATTTAAATAGTTGGTTACAAATTTAGTAGTTCAATCTAGCCCTCAAAATCTCAATTGGTAGTCCACAGAGTTTTGAGTTGATTTTGATTTTATCCTAAAAGCTTTGATTTTAGCAATTTACTGCGTAAATGAGGCTCTCATGCTGTTGACTGTTGTGGGTGGAGCGTGGCTCACCACAAGGTCGGTTTAGGCTAGCGAGACGAGTCTCACATCGCCTGATACTTGTGAGTCTGAGCCTGACGTCCTGGCTTAAAGGGAAGGGAGATTGTGAGACCCCAGGTAGTCCTATATATAAGATATAATAGGGCTAAACTCTTAACCCGGCTTAAGCATTTTTAGGCGGTGGCTAAATCCAAAAGCTTAAGAGAGTTAAGCGTACTAGGACGGGAGTAGTTTTAGAATTGGTAACCCCCGGGAAGTTGGGGCGTATTGATCGCACTTAGCGCAGTTAAGGGCTTGATGCTTGATACCTGAGGTCCCAAGCTCGAAGAGTAGTTACTTCATGAGTTTATTTGTAAAAAATGAACGAAGCAGACTACTCCCTATTAGGGAGTAGTAGAATGCTACAGTTAAAAGATTTAAGAGTTTAAGACTGAATTGAAATCAAGGAGTACGTCGTAGTTAGCCTAGAATTAAATCATTCGGCTTAGTGTTGATTATTGTTATACTTGTTACAATTGAAAGTACGAGGGCCGCATTGAAAACTAGTGTTGATACTGTTTTTATCCTTGTAGCCAGGATATGGTGCTTATAATTGGCATTAAAGTTTATATTTGTTTTGGTTCTTGATAGCCAAGATATGATGTTCTATGGACCTCTAGAGCGTTGCCCAACGTGCGGAGGCCAGCTTGAGTATACCGGGAAAAACTACAGATGCAAAGGAATATACAGTGAGTGGACTAGTTGCCCATATACAACAACAAACCCTCCTAGGAAGGGCGATCGCATTAAGATCCCCGAGGATATCGGCGATGAAACAGTTAACGAGGTGTGTTTTTCTACTATATGAAGTTATGTGCATTGTATGTGTATGAAGAGTTGGCTTATGAGATTGGCATTGTTTTGAATATCAAGTGGGTTAGGAACCAAGAATCGAGATCTTATCCACCGCGGGAGTTGCCTTCGGCGGACAAGCCATTCTCGGGCATGATGATCTCTTTATCGGGGAGGCTTTCTCAAACACATGTAATAACTTGAGACGATTTTCTCGTCAATGTTGCAACCGGCTTTCTACGGTTGATTTACTGTCAATTTTGTTTTATTTAGCAAGCATGGAGGGAGGAAATCGAAAAGCATGGAGGAAAAGTTTCTAATAGTGTTATAGGTAGGGGGAAGATGCCGTATTATTTGTTTGTTTCTTAAATACGGCATTTATGATAATCCACAAGGTAATATATAGATGTGGCCTATCATTGCAGGTGTTGCTTGTCTTGTTGTTTCCGCTGCTGAACGTGAGAGAGGCGGTTCGACAAAAGTTGCAGATGCTATGTATGACCTCTTCTTTGTTACCCTTTTTTTTCTTTGGTGGAAATTTTCAAAATTGTTATTATATTTGCGATTGTTGTTGAATCAAACTATCGTACTGATGATAAAAAGAAACCATATAATGAATTTACATTCACATTTGGATCCTTTCGTGTCACATTCAAATGCCTGGCAACAGTGTGTTCAGAGCTGCTTGTGGATTAAGGCTTAACTCCATGCTGTTTCAATCTTCGTACTCGCTGTTTATTGATCTTGTTAATATGATAATTAGGGAGGGGAACATCCCCGTTGTAAGCGAGGCTTGGCTTATTGATAGTATCCAAAACCAAGAAGCTCAACTGTTGGACGCATACGATGTTGTCTCCGATCTTGCCCCAGAGGGCAGAGGAATTCCACAGGACAAGCAAGACCCGAGCGAGGAGGCTTTCGAGTCTCTCACAGCAGAGGTTTTGTCCTAGCTCAGCTATTAATACACTTCTCTAAATTTGTTTCGTGATTATTTATTCACAAGAGAATTTGTGCAGGTTAAACTTTACGGCAAAAGAGCAGTTTACAAGGACTCCATGCTGGATAAGGAGGGCGGGCGAATCTTCGAGAAGGACGGGATTATCTACAATTGTGCATTCTCTCTTTGTGATCAAGGGAACGCAGTAAACGAGTATGTCATTGTTAAAATTTGATTTTTGAACTGTTCATTTTGGCCTATATATGGGATTGTATTTATATCTGTTTACTTCCCATGCTGCAGATATTGCGTGATGCAGCTGATCATGGTGCCTGAGAACCACCTGCATTTATATTACAAGAAGGGTCGAGTTGGGGATGATCCGAGAGCAGAGGAGAGAGTTGAGGATTTTGAGGATCGCGTGGGTGATGCGATTAAGGAGTTCGTTCGACTTTTCGAAGAACTTACTGGGAATGAATTTGAACCGTGGGAGCGAGAGAAGAAGTTCGAGAAGAAAGCTATCAAATTTTACCCCGTGGACATGGTGAATGATATTCACTGTTCCCTTATTGTTTTTGATAGTTCACCACAAAATTCTAGTTAATATTCGTCGAACTTTGATGACCTATCATTAATCATTCAATTATGAGTAGGATGATGGAGTTGAAGTGCGATACGGCGGCCTAGCTCCACGCCAGTTGGGAGCGGCATCTGTTCATTGCAAGCTCGAACCTTTGGTCGCAAATTTTATGAAGATTTTATGTAGCCAAGAGATTTACAGGCATGTAATATGAAACCTAAATTTCTATTTTATGTAGTCCTATGACAGCTTAAGGTAGTTTGATTTTTTTTTTCTTTTTTTTAAATTTTTACTTTTGGGTGTAGGTATGCTTTGATGGAAATGGGTTATGATGTACCCGACCTTCCCGTCGGGATGTTAACTGATCTCCATCTGAAGAGATGTTAGTAATTCATAACTAGCTCATTAAAAGATGAACTGTATTGCCTTATCTATTTGCTAAAGGCTTTCTACTGGATCAGGTGAAGAAGTGCTTCTGAAGTTCAGAGATGATCTGAAATCGGCTCCTGAAAACATCTCAGAGCGCAACATTGTAAGGTTGGACGATAGCAATCGGTGGTTCACTTTAATGCACTCTACCCGGCCATTCACCATCAAAAACTACCAAGAACTCGCTGATCATGTATACAATTATCCAATCTCTCTAATAGAATTTTCTCATGGGTATACTTCAAAATTACTTCTACTGTCGTTGTAGGTGGCCGCAGGGTTGGAAGCAACTAGGGACATAAATGTTGCATCGCGGCTTATCGGAGACATGACCGGTGCTACTGTCGATGATCCACTTTCTGATCGGTACGAGAAGTTGAACTGCTTGATTACTCCTGTGGGTAAGGAGTCTGATGACTATAAGATGATCGTGAATTACCTCGAGAAAACCTACGAGCCCGTCGCAGTTGCTGATGCGGTATAGTTTAAGACTAATTGCATGCACATTTTCATTTGAGGGCGCAAAATGTTAGTTTTACTTCAGGTAACAGAGTCATGAATATTATTCCTATTCTTTCATGCAGAGTTATGGTGCATCAGTGCAGAACATATATGCTATAGAGTCAAGTGCTTGTCCTTCTTATGATGAGATAAAGAAACTACCAAATAAAGTTCTCCTGTGGTGTGGTAGGCATTAATCCACCTGTTTTAGTACATGATTCTTTTTTTTTCTTTTTTTTTTCTTTTTTGTTATCTCTGTTTCCAGTAACTAAGTAGGACCTCTTTGTATATTATTTGATAGGTACTAGGAGTTCAAACTTGTTAAGGCACCTGCACAAAGGGTTCCAACCTGCAATATGCTCAATTCCTGTGCCTGGTTACATGGTAAAAAGTTTTCCCTCGACAAAATTAATTGTAAACCATAGTTTCTAAAATGTTTCATTCTTTTTCCTTCTTTTCTAGTTTGGGAAAGCTATAGTTTGCTCGGATGCAGCGGCCGAGGCGGCGCGGTATGGGTTCACAGCGGTCGATCGGCCAGAAGGCTTCTTGATCCTAGCGGTTGCTTCTCTGGGAGAACAAGTCACTGAGATATCTGGCATACCTGAGGTATCATAACTAGCAAAGCCCCAGGAATCTTAAATGTTGTTTATTAGATTGTTATGGTTTTCTCTTGTGGTTCTCAACAGGATACAAAGTCCTTAGAGGAGAAAAAGATCGGTGTCAAGGCGTTGGGGAAGAAAAAGCCTGATGAATCAGAGCATTTCACTTGGAAGGATGGTATCAAGGTGCCCTGTGGACGATTGGTTCCGTCGGAGAACAAGGATAGCCCACTCGAGTACAACGAGTATGCGGTCTACGACCCGAAACAGGTAAATGCTACTTCTCTTTCTACAGTTTTCTTTTTATGTAAGCCTTTGTGTTATAGATGATAGACCCTTTCGACAACTCCTAGGAAATCACCAACATTACTAAGTTTCACATAATCGCAAGTGTTGAATTTGATGCGCCTTGATTTACAGATAGATGATGTCAGAAAGTCATAAAATTTAGTTTTTAGAAGCTTCGTCGGATATTGTCGATAATAATTTGATTGTATAACTACATGGATCATCGATCTTATAATCGAAATTGAAAGTGAATACATATTACGAATAAGAGACATCTAAGCTGGCTCTGCAGTTTGTGGTGGTGTTTAAAGTGATTAAAATGAAAGCTAGGAAGAGGGTACTAACTGATCATCCTTCTCTTCTCTTAAGAAATCCTTGGTCTTGGACTTCACTAGTTATATAGTGTTTCATTTCTTAGTACTAATGTTTATTTTTTCAAATATCATTTTTTCTACAGGTTAGTATCAGGTTTCTGGTGGAAGTGAGGTATGAAGAGCAGAATATGGAGATGGACACAGCTGAACCAGATGAAGTAAGGATGACCTAATCTCGAGTTTTTTTCGCTGCATGGGTAGTAGACTAGTAGTGCTGTGTTTTTTTGAGGCCCTTTTGAGGGGGTACTAAAATGTGGTTTGGGGTTGTTGTTTCCCCAAAAACATTACCTTTTTCGGGTATGTGAAGTATCTGTTTATGTTATGTATATATGTTCACAGCTAACAGTAAAACACTGATGTTTAGTTTTGGAGTTGAATTTTGGATTTTCATCTGTTTTGTTTTAAGAGCTGCTTTGGAGCTCATTTGGTATTGTTATTGGTGTCGAGGAGTATCTTATTAGTTACAAATTTAGATTATTTGCTCAAAAAATTGCTTTTTGAAAGTAGCTGAAATCGATTAGCAAGATGCAGTAGTACATAAACATTGACAAGTTAATCTATATAGTGCCTTGCTTTCCTATTTCTCATTTCTAGTCCTGGGTAAACAAAAAAGGAGTGTTACAGTGACATCATAGTTAGCAGTAACTAATCCCCTAGATGATCAACTATTGCCCCAAGTTGAACCAAACCTAACCTAGCACATAGATATTAAACCTCATATATATAGATGATACCAACTGCACCTACTCGCTGAATTGCTGCTCATTAGAGCTCACCATGAGTGCAATTGGAGCTCTTCTTAAGTTGCAGCGGTGCCGACGAAGTCGCATCGCTGTCGGGGATCGCTGCGTGGTTGTTCGGAGCAGTGGCTGCGGTGGTGTTCGACTTCGACGTCGCGAGCTTCTGCTTGAGATGGGAGAGGAGAGCTTGGTTTTCTTGGCTCAACAGCTGGGCCTTCTTCCTCAGCCTCTCATTCTCCTTCATTATGTAGTAGTTCTCCAAATACAGCTTTGTGTTAAGCCTCTCCATTCTTGTATATTTATTATGTTGACCTTTTGCTCAACTTAGACAAAGTAATAGTAAAGTATGTATACACCAACTGCAACCAATAGAATTGAAGTTGTAAGAATAAGATGAAAGAATATAATGTATATAAATATATATTGGTGGAATAATCAATCCCAATGTTGTCTCCAGAAAGAGAAAGTACAGGGCACTCATGCAACCTGATTAGAGACATGCAATGAACACAAAAAAAACAAGATCCACAAATGAACCTTCTAAAGCAAAAGAAAACTACATAGTAGGCATATATAGTGCCAATTATTCACTATCAAATTATCCCAATTATCCTAAGAAATAAAATTAAGGATGTGTAACACTACAATGAATTAGATACCATTTCTCTAATTACCAGAAATTAGTGTAGAAATTTCTAAGTAACTAGACCCACCACCCTTCCCCACCATGGCATTAACAATACGAAATGTGAAACGTGACAACATGGTTGAGGATTTAGATAAAAGAAAAACAAGTACCAAGTACATTTCCTTAACAATGTAAAGTGATCCATTAAGAACACATGATAAAGTAAAGTAATCACCTCTTATATATGGATTAATGGCCTCAAAATTGGATTAGAAAATATGAGAGGAGCGAGCGAATGAGAAGGGGAGGAGTAGTGTGGTGGGACAAAGCTTTTGGTTTGGTAGTATTTATAGGGCCAAAGATGAGGGGGGTGGAGTACATTGTGAAAAACAAATGCCTCTCTCTATACACTCTATCACACATAGTACATGCATGGGTCATCGGTGTATCTGTACGTCTCACATACACCGCACATATTTTAAAGATAAAATAAAAAAAGCATGTCACCTTAATACCAAAAAAGAGTAGAGTATAAACATAATAACTAAATATCTAAAATTTATAATTTTTATATATATATAAATAATTAAACTCTAAATTTGAAACCTCTTATAGGAAAAATTGTGAGAGTGTGATGCGCGATGCACCGGGTGCATGCAACAAATTAAGTTTAGCTAATGATGAGGTGGGGATCCGGGGGCATTTTAGTAATTTTACGACGGGGCCAATCAAAATGATAATGGGGGGCTTCGGTCGGCCCAAGATTCGCAATGATGGCCTTCTTCGGCCGCTTCCATCATCATTCCTCATCGATGCTCTTTTGTTTTTTTCTTTTTTGCTTTTTTTTTTCTTTTTTTTTTACCCCTAATTTATTATTACCCATTTAATTATTTCCTCTCATTTAATAGATCATCATAATGTAGTTTTCCTTTTTCTTTTTCTTTTCCTTTTTTTTTTATTACTACATACTGTCTTGTTTCTTTTTAACATAGGGTTAGATTAGCCAAAGATATATGATTTATTCTTTATTCTCTTTCGGCTCAAAATGGTAATCAAATTCAAACGCAGATTTGATTTGTCATATTAATTTCGGTGAGTTTGAATAGAAAAAATAATTAATTTTTCGCCTTGTATAAGTGGTGTCAGATGTAAAAAAAAAAAATTAGAGTGTACAAGCAGCAGGGCTCTATACTCATAATAGTTAGATTTAATAAATTTATTAGACGATGAAATTTTTTTGTCTTAATTTAAGAAGTGTTTCAATAATCAGATATCTAGGAAAGACCAAAAAGAAAAAAGAAAAAAAAACAAGAGAAAAATTATAAAGGGTGAGAGATGGTTGTGATCTTGCCCTTTGCTTTTTGTCATCATTAGTAATTTTCCCCCTAATACTCCAATAATCCCATGCCATGCTCTTTTTAAAACCTTATTGAATTACCACTTTATTGGTTACTACGCATGGTAATATAAAACTCGATGTTAAAGCAACATTATTATTCTTAAAAATTTGCTTAGGTTGGATCACATAACTAAACCAAGGTATATTTGATCTAGTGTATGAGAGAATTGTAAATGTAACACTAACACTTTATTGCTAATGTAGATAAAGTGTAAAAGGGTGAGGGATGGGCTAAAGCCAACATATCTTGGACAAACTACTTGGGCATTGCGTCTAAAATGATGGTGTTCACTATGTCACCCACTAGTGTAAATACAAATGAACATATTTTTGGAGAGGATTCAAATTCTTAGGTTAGATTGGTAGAAAAAAAAAATTAAGTAGTTTAGCTAGCTGGACACCAAATGATTGAAAGAAATTTAGAACTTAGGGAACTTAAAGGTTGATTTTCTTTAGTACCATTTACTCTAATTCTAGTAGTTAAATTTTTTATTTAGATGATATATTTATTGAACCTAAGGAAAACAAAAAAAACATTTGTTACAAGGCCGCCTATTAAGAGACAACCTCCACACATGGCAGAAGATCATTATCTGAACTAAGTATGAGCAAAGAACGCATATCAACTGCTCTAGATAGTAATGATAATAACAATACAATGTTATTGTGAGAAACCTTTCTCTTCTAACTTCCAACATTAAGAAAGAAAGGGTATTTTGGCACTTTAGTCATCAGAAGAGACAGCTTTTTCCATTTGTTTTTTGCTTCCAATGCAGGGGCATAGATTTGGCAATGTGACAAGGACGGGAATAAGCTATTTTGAGATGAGAATGAGGGAAGGTGACCCTTTCTAAATATGGCATTGTTGCTTAATACAGAAAAAACAAATAAGACTCCCAAATTGTCCTTCTGATAGCCTAGAATCTGCATAAACAACTTAAAAGAGGATAGGGTGTTATTTTTCAGAAAAGATACTCATTAGTAGAAAGGCTTTGGAAGAAGAACATAATCTTTATGGTCTCTCAGAGATAGGATTGCATTGCCAGAATCTTGCAGGGGCATTGAGTTCACAGGGTTTATAAATGCCTTCACATGGTGCACAGTTAGTTGCACATACATATGGTAAAAATGTTGGAAGTTTAACTAGATCTTTAGACCATTTGAAAATAACTAGTAACTAAACCATATTATCATCTGCCATCCATTATATCTTATACTTGTAATTGTATTATCCATAGTATAAATAAAGGTAGGATTGAATGAGAAGAGCAAAAGAGATCGAAGTATGAGACGAAGCGTAAGTTCGACATAATGATCCATCTGAGTTGCAGCCACCATGATGATCACTTGGGTGTTTAATGGAGATGGAGAGAGATAATGTGGAAGAAGAGCAAGTGAAATCATGGGAGAGGCAGAGTACACATTGGTGGGAGGTGGATAAAGGTTAGTAAAGAGTATGAAAAGCTTCTGAAGAACAGTAGTAGCCACAACACTTATGAACAGAGTCAAAAATGAATTGGGCCTAGTTAAGACCAGGTAGAAATAGATTTTGTTGAAAGGAAACCCTCACTTCTGTCGACTGAAAAGAAGTCTGAATCACCGAGTAATTAATATGATTTTCAATTCAATTGATTAAAATAACTCGCATCAAACCAAAAAAAAGTTCCACCAGTGTCAATGAAAAGAAGTTTAGCAACCAATTTCGAATGGGCCTATTCGGCGGTTGAGGAATAGAGTCATGAAAATCTCAATAAGATCAAAGAAGTTAATGGATAGACCATGCTCTCTCTAGTTATCAACAATTCTTAGAAGAGGCCACTTTTAACAGCAAACAATTGAGGAAAAAATAATTGTTTCAGGGAAGATTACAATCTAGATGATGTCTTGAAACATTGGAACGATCTTCTAAAAGTAGAAATGCAGATGGTTTTGAAGTATCATTATTACAAACAGTCTGTATTTCGTTTCCAAAAAGGGGGGCAAAAAAAAAAAGGGCTTTGGTGCTTCATCTGGCTTGAGGATGGCCAGCAATATAGTCGATGAGCTGAGCGGTTGTCGAAAATTTCTCTGCCTCACTGTTTGGAATTTCAACTGCAAATTCCTCTTCGACCGCCGCTATGACTTCCGCATTATCGAGCATGTCCAAGTTCAGATCAGTCTTAAAGCTCGCAGCTGAGCTCACCTGATAGCCACAAGTTGAACAGCTTAAATATCTGTTTCATCTTACTAACTAGTGCAATATAGATATGATACTTGGTGTTTATGATAGCTTCTAGGCTCTAGTAACATAGTTTTCTACATGTATTGCACATTTTCATCTCACAGGTCTAACTTCCTACACTTTCTCAGCAATACATCAGCTTGCAACTCGCATTATCATATATATGAAGAAATCGTATGTAATGAATGATAATGTGATTAGAACAGGATAACTGGCTTTAGCTACAAGTTACTTCAAGGAACTTATTCCTAGTAGCCAGATCGAGCACTCTGAAGCCCATGAACTCTTCGATATAAAAAAGGAAAAAAGATCGGATAATTCTATGAGGTAAGCCCAATTCCATTTAGCTCCATGTGGTTTGGACTAAAACAAACGCTATAGCATTCTTTGTCGCTGCAGTCGACTGTTAGATGCCTTTCGATGTAAGAAAATTTCGAGCATGTGACAGCCACATAAGTCATTAGAAACATTGTAAATAAGATTTATCTACTAAACTTTTTTAATTCCACCTATTTACTATATTTTAGTGAGCACATTTCTTTCACATATCCAATATATGAGCATACGAATGGTAAAAGTCCTAACAGGCAACAAAACAGTTACATGAGCGCACGAAAGTGTCACATCCAAAACAGGGGTGGTAGAATGCATAATATACCACAAGGGGGTATTTAAAATTCTCCCTAAAATCTGGAAAAGCAGAAGTATGAAATATATCAATCTCAAGCTGCAATAGAAACAGAGAAGGAAAAGTTGTAGGATACAATGATCTAATCTCAAGTAAAAATTAAGCGAACTCTTGATCAACCTCAGAGCAAAACCATCACCTCCTTTGATGTTCTAGTAACGCTGCATATCAAATATTCTTTTTCTACTCCACTAATTCTAGACCCTTGAGTTATTATAAGGTTGGAAAGCTCTCAAATATTAAATTATTAGCTAAACAACTCGAAGCAGAAGCACTTATGTTTATGTTCCAGGAGTAATTACTTCATCACTCCCTACTGTAAGATTCATAATCAATTCTATTAACTCAATTCCGGGTTCACACCTAATCTAATTCTTGTGTGAAATATGGAGGACTTTATAGAAACTCGCTGCTTTTGAGGCTGTTTTTGAACACCGAACTTGCTAACACGATAACAAATTATAGGAACTTGCTCCAATTCAACTAAGAGCATGTTTGACATTGCTTCTAATTATCTGCTTTTAGCAGTAGTCTCTAGAAGAGTGTTTGGTAAAGAGAAAAATCTGCAGCTTCTGCTGCAGCAAGAAGCGAAGATAAATATACTAATATGGTGCTTTTCCGAACAGCAGAACTTAAAAATCAGCACACGCCAATCACTCCTAGGAGCGATCGTGCGAATGCTAGAAGTCAAATTCGAGATTAAAAAAACAACAGCTCCCAACGATATCGCAATAAACGCCATTACGATCATCAAATCAGTGATTAGGGCAAACAATCAGAGGCAATCCCCAAGATAGAGATTAGAGAAGGGAATCGATGGGGGGAGAGATCAAACCTTGGCGGGATCGACGAAGGGGATGGATCTGAGGAGGCCGAGGACTCGATCGGCGACCTCGTGCTTGTCGAGGGCGGGGCTCGCCGCGGCGGCGGCGGGCTGAGCGAAAGCCCTAGACCCCGCGGCGTAGAGGAGGCCTCCTCTTCCACCTCCATGGGCGGAGATCGGAGAGGAAGAGGACGACGATCTCAGGAGACGGATCGCGTTCCGAGTCGCCTGCATCGTACCCTAACACCACGACCTCTGAGAGAGAGAGAGAGAGAGAGAGAGAGAGAGAGGGGGGGAGGAGGAAGAAGAGGATCGGGGTGTAGAGAGAGAGAGAGAGAGAGAGAGAGAGAGAGAGAGAGGGAGGTTGGCTTGATCGGTGATATCTCACCGTCCAGGATTTTGTGAGCGGATGCGTGGAGTTGGTCGAATCATAGCCGTTGAGAGAAGCGGACATTGTCCTTCAAGAAATGGACGGTGAGGATCGCATCTGATCAGCTCGAGTTGACTCGTTCGAAACTGATCGAGCAGAGTCACAGCTCGTACGGTCCCATCTCAAATCTAGAATCTTCCATGTCTCAGTTAATAGCACTGTTGTTGTCATGCACTAATCAAATTTTTCTTTTTCTTTAGTTTAGGATAATCAGTTTTTGGTTTTATGATTAAAATATTCTAAGTAATGCAAGTGCACTCTCACCACATGGACTCAACATTCGTATATTACAAACAACCATCGATAAACAGTTTCCACAGTTGTATACGTACAGTTCTAGGAATGTAAAGCTTTCAAAGGGTGAATATAAAGCATTCTTTTAGCAACAATGGAACTGCGGAGTCATGTAGCAAAAGAGCAAACTTGTCCTCAAGCAACAAGAGAGAATCAGGTAGATAATAGGTTATGAACTAAAAAAGAACCTTAACATCTATACATCTCAGAAACAATAGCTGGACATAGGTTGGGAAATAAGAAACACTTTTCTTATTTCTTCCGAGTAAAATGAAACAAGAAACATGAAGATGTTGGAAATTTGGCAGATGTCCTACTCTGTACCCATGAAAATAAAACAGAGAACTTTTAGCTAATTAAGCTATAAAGCAACACACACACACACACACACACACACACACACACAAAATAACATTACAATCAACAGGGCACAAGGATTTCAATCCTGGTTGAAATGATTAATTTTCATTTTTAATCTCCAACACTATATCATCTAAAATTTCATATATAGTACATCATTTGGCACTATCAGCAAGGATACATAATTAGGACCTTGCTTGAAAGAGATCCTACAACAACTTGCCTTCTCAGTTATAACACTAGTGTCTAGTGCAATTATCACTTTGCCTACTCTTCAAACTTACCCTCCAAACTCAGAAAAGAAGTTTGTCAAAGCCAAACCTCTTATGCTGCTTAGGTCTTTCACTTCTCTTAAAACCATTCAAACAGGAAAAATCCATCAGAAATAAAACTGCAGAACAGATTTTGATAATATGTTTAATGCACAAATAATTGGAACATACACAGATGAGACAAGAAAAGTTGGTAGTTACATTCATCATAACACGATAAACATACACATATGTTGGACAAAGATTGTTATCGCAAAACCGGTAATATTTCCAAAACAGATAAAAGCCATCAGCTTCTTCGAATTCAAACCGCATAAGAAATTTTGATGATAATTGTTACTTCCGATTCTACGTTAATTAAGCGTGCAAAACGGGAGTCGACCAGCAGTTCATAAAGCAGAGATCAAAAAACAAGAAAGACTCCATTGCTGTATGGTAGTTGGCTGTTGCTGCTTTAGATACAATCTTAATGGTTACAAAGCAACAAGATAACTCATTTCGATGCCTTGGACAGTAACTTAGTAGTTGGAGAATGTTGATCCTAATTTGCAGAAACAAACAAAGGCATAGTTTCCTCACATTCTACTCAAAGAAAACAAAAAAGGACAGGGGGCTTCACACTGCAATCTTCTAGCAGTAAAAGTAAAATAATCCAAGCTCTAAGAAACAACATGCAATAACAAAAATCTCACACTGTGAAAATAAAAAGCTATTGGACTAAGTACGAAGAGTACTACACTTGTCACATCATCCAGTAGCCTCTCCCTTCCTAATAATTAACAAGGGTACTTGCTATAAATTTACCTGGATTAAAAACAAGGACAAAATGCAGTAACATAAAGCCAGTAAACTTAGTAAAGATTATTCCATTGTGACAATTCTGAAAGTAATTCCTCATTTTTAACAAGGATACTGTAATAAGAAACAAGAAACACCACACTATGTTGTACCATTCCAATCTAGCAGAATATTGCCCCTTATCCCAATTGAATCATTGATGCATTATCTCAAAATCTTACAAAAATTTGTGCAATAATTACAGAACTACATTGCCAAAATAAGCAGATTCCTACAGAAATTAAGTCCTCCCCAGTCCCCACCCAGCAAAAATGTCTTTTTTTTTAAAAAAAAATCTTTCCTCTCTCTCCCTGTTCGTATCTCCTATCCTCCTGTAACTCAAAAACACAAAAAGAAAACAAGAAAAAATAATAATAAAACAAAAAGCTCTAATTTGAAGAGGAGGCTAAGCCTAAGCCATAGAAAACGATGGGAGGGATCTTAGAGTTGGAATCGTTGAGGAAGGGTATGACCTGGGGGCGCTCGACGAGGTCTCTGTAGAAGTCGTACTCGGCCTCGTAGTCGTGGAGATCGAGCTCCGATTTCTGATTCGTGTGGTAGTGGTGCTTCGCCCCCGCGGGTTTTCCGAACCCAAAAGCGGTCACGCGATCGCACATGCCCAGCGCGAGCACGATGGCCTGGAGCCCCGAGGAGTAGTGGAACATCTTCGCGTCGTGGGACTCGCCCCACTGCAGGGGCGATCGCCCCGACTTCGCCGCGAAGCGCTTCAGGGAGTAGTACTTGGCGACCCGCGAGCAGAGCGCGTCGAGGCGCGGGTCGGTGATGAGGAGCGGGGAGGGGTGGGAGGCGTTGCACACCACGTAGTCGAGGAAATGCTTCGGCTGGCAGATGTAGGCGACGATGGGGACGGCGTCGCCGTAGGGGTGGCAGAAGCACCTCTCGCGGCGGGCGCAGAGGTGGAGGATGTTGCTGTTCACGAACGCGAGCGAGGTCCGGGACCCGACGTCGCGGGCGAAGCCGTGGACGCGCGCGTTGTTGAGCCGGATCACGAGCTCGTGCGCGTCGATGAGCTCGCCGCGGCCCGATCCGAGGAGCACCCCGCTGTTCCCCACCACCGCGCACGACGCGTAGCGCCCGCCGCCGCCGCCGCCGCGGCGGAGGCCGAGGGGATGCTGCACGAGGGTTAGGAGGTCGGGGATCGGAGCCGGCGCGGCGGCGCTGCGGGGGCGGAGGCGGAGCCAGGAGGAGAGGGAGCGGCGGAAGAGGGGGAGCACGGAGCGGTGGTCCGGGGGAGGGGAGAGGGCGCCGATGGGGAAGCGGAGGCGGGCGAGGGAGCGGGAGCGCCCGTCGCCGGAGAGGGGGCCGGGGCGGAGCAGGGAGATCGAGCGGTAGCGGCCGCCGCCGGGGTCGCGGGACTCGAGGCTCGCGGCGAGGAGCTCCTCGGCCTCGCTCCGGAGCTCGGCCTCGCCGGGCTCCGCCGCGGCGAGGCGGAGGAGCGCGTCGCCGGACCCCGACGCTGCGGCGGCGGAGGAGGAGGAGAGCGGAGGGGCGGCGCCGGCGCCGCCGCAGGACACGGCGGCGCGGCAGATGAGTGCGGCGGCGGCGGCGACGAGGAGGAGGAGGAAGGAGAAGAGGAGGCGGAGCGATCCCTTCATCTCCGCCGTTCGATTCCAACAATGGGAGAGTCCCCACGTGCGCATCATATATAATATATTTATATATATATAGAGATATATATAGGGATTTGAGAGAGAGAGAGAGAGAGAGAGTGATTTGGTTGGAATATTTAGGTGGGAGGAGAAATGGGTGTTGTAGCTACTGGGGTGGGTGTTTACTAGTCTGTTTTAAGCATGATTGGGGACTAAATAGTAATTAAAAATAAATTAAGGATTCTGTTTTTGGGATCACTTCGCTCATGTACCCACCACCTCTCCCAAACACACACAACCAAAAACTAACTCTAAAATGGCTAAGGGAGCGTTTGGTTCGACATAAAACGAACAAAAAAATTATTTTCAATATAAAAATATATTTGTTTTGGTTCGACGTAAAAAAAATTTTACGAATTTGAAAAAAAAATAAAATTTTTATTTTCTTCCGTTTTTCGAAGGAAAACAAAAATTCAAACTGTGTAAAAAAATTTCGTTTATTCTTTTCCACCGAACTAAACAAATGTGGTTTTTTTTCAACCAAATAAAAATTGATAAAAAAATTACTTTTTCCGTACAAATTAAACGTTACAAAATGTAACAAAAAATTTTCACCAAAATTGTTTTCATAAAAAATTATTTTTACGATCTTACATTGAATCAAATGGACCCTAAAATTAAATCACCGAAAGTACACAATACGATCAAATTTCTGACCTTCCAACACCATACACATCAGCTGGACCACGGGTTGAACGGTATCGTAATCAAGAAGATTATTTTTATATTTTATTTAGGTGGAGTAGGTTTGGACTTTGAAGATGAGTTAGTGAGTCCTTCTTTTGATCTGGCCTTCCCCAGGAGAATTTGCCCTGATGCAATTTTTTTTGAGAAAAAGGTAGCACGCTACCCGTTTCATTCATTGGATTGATGAATTAGGCTACAGGGGTGAGGATCCTGATGCAGTTTTTAGTCAATAGTTCTATGATGGATTCATTTTCCTTTATTTTTTGCTTCATATTTCATCTGCATGTTTGATCTTTAATTTAATTTTATAGTTGCTTCTTTTTTATTGGAATTATGATATGCAATTTTGTTAACGTGAAAATTATTTAAAAGTTACTGATGAAAATTTGTTTGATGAAAATCCCGAGGCAGGTCATTAACTATGTGACTTAATAATGAGCCAAGGAGTTGACTTGTTGACCATTTAATAACCTTCTCATCATTGAGTACGATGCTTTATAAAATGACCCCTCTATGTACTATAATATTCTGATACAAAAATGAGTAAATGAACCCTTTTGTATTATAATAATATAATACTCTGGTGATTTATTTGAAGCATGGATCACCAACCCCTACCTATTTGAGCTCATAGGGTAAGCATTAGTGGATTTGGTTCGATTTTACAAATTCTCTTTTTTAATATCAAATCAAACCGAATCGCAATAAATTAAAATGAAACTAATTTAGTTTAGCTCGGTTTGATTATCGAGTTTGAATAGGAAACTACATTAAGACTAATGTAAATCAAAATCGGTTTGCGAATGAAGTGTTTTCAAAGAATTGTATTTCAGTATGATCAATGCATTGGATGAAATGTCTAAAAATGTACGACTCTCAACTTCAGCTAAATATTTATGAAATATTTTTCCTTTCTTACAAATTTTTATATATGTAAATTTCGTATTTTTTATTAATTTTTTTATTATTTTATTCATGAATTTAGCACTTATTTCTCGTCTATTATATAGGGTTTAACCTTACAATACATTTAAACATGAGCTTTACTTATAATAAACTAAAGGTTCCTTTTTTTATTTTGTTGTAAAAAAATTAAAATCTCCCAAAAGCTTATCATTGTGATGCTACAGCAAACTCAGTTAAAATATATTTTAGTACATAATCCGTAAATAATAAAAATATACGGGATATTGTAGTAATCCTATTTGCGGAAAGGGTACTCCAAAATATATGCTCCAAAAATGTACACAAACGCAAGCACGTTGCTTAAAGCAGCCGCATATTTCGAATTCCCATCCCTACGCATAATTCCTTCGCGTGTGTGTGTATATGTATCCCTTAGCTCGCTTATTATGCGACAAGCGTCCACAATATTGTTTATGCGGTCGCCTCCTCGGCGAATGAGGTGAGGTGATGACGAGCACGAGGAGCATTGCTATGCAGGGGAGCTGCGCTCTGTTCGCTGTTGTGTTATTATGCTTCGGTGTGTGCACCGGAGAGTTCGTGCGACCGCCTCCAGGGAGGATCCTCCTCATCCCGCATAATAAATCCGCATCGCACCCTCAACAAGTGAAATTTTCTTTTCTTATTAATTATTCTCCTTTTTTTTCATTCCTGTGAGCCGCGAAATGTGCTTGATTGTTTACAGTGTCAAAATTTGTTCTGACATGACCCGATCTGACTTATTTGTACACTTCGAATTACACCGGTTACTTGTTAATAAAATTGTTATTCTTTTTTCAGATCCATATATCGGTGGTGGGGGACGACTGCATGAGGATTTCATGGGTGACCGACGACAAGCACGCGCCTTCGCTGGTCGAGTACGGAAAGGTTTCGGGCATGTACGACATGTCGGCCACCGGGGAGCACACTTCATATCGATACTTCTTGTACGACTCTGGCAAGATTCATCACGTCACGATCGGACCCCTGGAGCCCGATGCGGTCTATTACTACCGATGCGGTGGAGTCGGCGATGAGTTTAGCTTCAAAACCGCTCCACCTGCTCTCCCAATTGAGTTCGTCGTTATAGGTTAACTGCTTGACATAACCCTATTTAATTGGCTAAATCTCCATTCGTATTCGAGTTTTTCATTGTTTATACCCCTTAGATAAAGGATTTTTACATATTTGCTGATAAAATTCAAAATTACATACCTATGCCCTCAAGTTCAAAAATTTTCATTGATAAATCTAAGGAAGTTAGCTCCTTTGTTATAACCTTTTAGAATAATAAATCAAAGTTGTAGAGTAATTCTTACAATAACATGTACACTTCTGTTTTCAGGACGAGCTAACACGTTAAAAACTTAAAATTAAAACTATAACGGTAAAACACGAATGAAGTGAAGGACATACTAACAAAATAGCTTTAAAAGCCTAGTCGAATTGTCTGAAAAAAATAGGCCTCTCTGATAGAGAGATTTCTCACAGGAGATCTTGGACAGACAGAATGGACAGCATCAACGCTATCTAACATCGCGAAATCACCCTACGACGTGCTCCTCCTCCCCGGAGACCTCTCCTATGCCGATGGACAGCAGCCACTGTGGGACTCCTTCGCCCGCCTTGTCTCCCCCCTCGCCCGCTCTCGCCCCTGGATGGTCGCCACGGGCAACCACGATGTTGAATCCTCCCTCCCTCCCCTCTCCCCCGCCAACATGCAGCAGCAACGCTCGAATCTTAAAGCAGTAATGAACTGCGACCCCTTCCTCGCGTACAATGCTCGGTGGCGCATGCCTGGCGAGGAGAGCGGGTCCCACTCCAACCTCTTCTACTCATTCCACGTGGCGGGCGGGGCCGTCCACGTCATCGTGCTGGGCTCGTACGCGGAATTCAGGCCGGGCTCGGCCCAATACGAGTGGTTGGTGGGAGACCTCGAGAGAGTCGATAGGGGTGTGACCAAGTGGGTTGTTGTGGTGCTGCACGCTCCGTGGTATAGCACCAACTTGGCACACCAAGGAGAGGGGGAGAGCATGCGAAGCGCCATGGAGCACGTGTTATATAATGCTAGTGTCGATGTGGTCATCGCGGGGCACGTGCATGCTTACGAGCGCTTTGTGAGTTAGAAATAATTTTTAGAATTAATATTTATAATTATTTTGTATATTCTTGTTGATTTTCCATTAGTAATTGTTGAAATTGGTGTTTATTTCATGATTTTTGATGTGATTTTTTAGGTAAATTTACATAACAGTAATATATATATATATATTTTGGGCAGAGGAGGATTTATGACAATAAACCTAACCCCTGTGGTCCTGTCTACATAACCATTGGTGATGGAGGGAACAGAGAAGGGCTCGCATTTGAGTAAGTGCTTGATCATGCAATGAGATTTGAGGGTACTTATCTAAGGGTGACATTATTAATAATTATTATCTGTTTATCCTTCAACATTTTACTTTCTAATATGAAATTCTAACATGGTTGATTTGCTTTTGGTGATCCAACTAAAAATGAAGCTTCCAAAAGGACCACAAGTTTGCGCACCTCTCGTCGTTCCGCGAGGCGAGTTTCGGGCATGGTCGGTTGAAGGTAATCAACGAAACCACAGCTCACTGGTCGTGGCACCGGAACGAGGACTCGGACTCGACCATTCGCGACGAATTGTGGTTGGAGAGCTTAAGTTCGTCCGATGCATGTCGAGTCGATGTAAAATCTGTACCACCAGTTTCTGCACACACCGAGCTATAGAATCAATATGGTGGAGTGATTTGAACAAGAGAGAATCTAATTACACGCATTTGTTGATAAAATTGTAGGATTTAGTGGGGCAATGATCATTCTTGTCATTAGATTTCGAATCTACTTTGCCCCGACTAAAGCTAATGTAGAAACACTTCACGAATCATTCAAAAGATTTATGCTGCAACGGCAGCGCAAGTTCCAAATAGATATGATTTTAGATCTCTTCAACCTTATTCTTGCTTTCCGATGTAAGAATACTCACCGTGAGTAGAGAAGTTATTGTAAAAGCTAGCTGAAGCAGCAATTCTAACATCACCGACTCTTTTTCATCCTACTAAACGTAAAAATAATCACACATTGAATAGAATAGAATCCATTTGAATCTGAGTAGTACAATGATAATTAAGAAACATCTAAATCAAATAAACGTGATCAACCCACTTAAGAGTTAAGACCGATTCTTCCTCTAACATGTGAAACCAATTACCACAACCCACATTGGCTCCTCCAACCACCACCATATAACCGAGTAGTTACGTAACTACTCACCAACAATAATTATTTATTATATTATTAACACCATCACCATGTCGTTGTGCTTATCCGCGAATCTGGCCAATCCTACCCGTCCAATTCCAGCGCATCACAATGGACCATGTCCTCGTGTCAACGTGTTTACGTACCCGTTTGGTTACACCAAACAACCATATATAGTAATAATATATAATAATAAAAGTAATAAAACTAATTTTTTTTTTGTTAATTACGAAATTTAATAACATCTAAACTGCGACTAATAGAGTAATAAATTTTATTTTTTAAATTTGTGGCGTTACATTTGCGTGAACAAACCATTCAGCTTGCGAAATAAAATACAGTAACCACAATAACAATAATAATATCACTTAACAAACCACAGCCACCTAATTTACGCGTGGGCCCTTGTACAACAACGGCGACCAATCACGTCCCGCCACGTAGGAGGAGAGCTCTAGATCCTCGGGAGCTTATCGGCCTTGACGAGGGGGTTGGCACGTGCGAGGGCGGCGCGCCCCGCGGCCTTGTAGTCGAACCCGCACGTGTGGCGCTCCGGGTGGCGGTGGGCCCCGCAGAAGGTGGACCCGCACCGGCACGCGAACCCGGTCAGCCCGACCCGCCTCCGGCACGCCGCGCACCGGTTCGGCCGGACCGGCCCGGCCCGGTCCGGTTCGACTCCGATCCCGACCCCGACCGAACCGGAACCGGACCCGGACGCGGCTTCGGCTGAGGAGGAGGAGGAGGAAGAGGACGACGATGGTGGTGTTGATGAAGAGGGGGAGGAAGGGCACGGGGAAGGGGAAGGGGAAGGGGAAGGGGAAGGGGAAGGGGAAGCAGGGGAGGTTAGGGTTAGGGTTAGGGTTTGGTCGAGGGAGGGGTGGAGGTCGCCGTAGCACTTGGAGCAGAGGTTGAGGGTGGCGGGGCTCCCGAAGACGCCGCAGTTGTTCGCGCAGAGCCGGTGCCCTTCTTGCAACCGATGCTCCTCCGCCATCTCCTTAAGCTCGGTAGATCGATGGATCTCTTGTAGAAATATAAGATCGGATCTGAAATCGGAGAGGAATTTGATGAGTTTATGCTAAAAAATTAGAGAAATTTTGCGGGATTTATCTCCGTGAATAGATAAATCCTTCTCCCGATCTACGCGAAGAAGCAACGAATCAGAATAGTGATTAGGAAGCGTACACGCCACGGAATGAGAATTAATCACTCCATCAGATCGCGCGCAAAATTCGTAAAAAAAAGAAGAAGTAAAAAACTGCTAAAAAAAGGAGAAAATAATAGATCTAACCTTGAGGAGGTCGAAGATCTGTTGAATCGCCGAAGATCGAAAACAACAACAAGAAGAACAAATCGATCGCTTCGGAGGAGGGATACGAGATGGGATTTGGAAAGAGGGGGGCGTCGTGGGTGGAGAGATATAAAGGGGAAAAGCACGAGAGAAGGGGAGAGAGAGAGAGGAATTAATTAACGACGCGGAGGAGAGGAGTTAGAGAGAGAAATGGGTGGGCGAAGATTTTTTTTTATTATTATTCGCTTATAATTTTGTTCTTTTTATTTGTTTTATTATTTCTTTTTGGAGAGAGAGAGAGAGAGAGGGGAAGGAAAAGGCGAATTGATCCACGCAAGCGGGCAAAACCACCCACGGTATTGATTTTCCGAAGATTCCAGGTGTCTCACCTTTTCCTTAAATTTAGATTAATAATAATAATTTTTATTTTGGTCACTATTTTTTTTAAAAAAATTTTAAATTTTCATATTTACACTAAAGATTGATTTAATACACTAGTATAAAGAACTAGACTACTATACTATTAATAGCACCAAGTTATTGGTGCTATTAAGTTTTCGACTCTTGGATTAAAAAATATGCGGTTAGGATGATAGTGGTTCTCTTGGGTTGAGTGGGTGGTTGGTTAAATAGTATGATCTAACGGGTGGAAATAGTCAAAATGATAAATCTAACGGCAAAAAATTTGATAGCACCAAGTATATGGTGCTATTAATAGCATAGTAGCCGAACTTCTAGTATAAATATCTTTAACAATTTTCGTAAATCAAACAAAAGAAAAGTCAATAATAATATAAACAAGATAATTCATTAAAATAATTAATTATTTATATTGTATTATTTAATTTTTATAGTTTGAATGGTAATTCATAATTGCATGAAAGTTCAAAAATATTATATTTTCTTGCCGTCTAAATTATTTTTTTTTTGCCATTTAGTTCAACGTCCTAAAAACCAAGTGAAAAAACAAAATAAAATTTTATGGAAAGCTGTTTAATGATAGTCATAATAACATATAACGACTTTGCATTCAACGTTTCAATTATAAAATAAAAAAAAGACAAGATATGTCTCTTAATTTTCTTAGTTTTGTTAAATACTTATAATTTAGAATCACTGTAAATTTAGACATCTAGAATCAGTTGGAAGTTTCCAAAAATAATAAGGAAAAGTAGTTTGAGCTTTTATTCTCCCTCTTCCATCATCAAAAGACAATTTTAAATTAAAATAAAACAAGTTTAATTGCGAAATTGTTTAAATTGCTTTCATTAGCTTATCGTTCATAATTCCTTCATTTACATTCTCAATAATTATTATTATTATTATTATTATTTATGACGAGATGATGATGTCAATAATATCTAAGAAACCACTAACGACGCTCATTTTCAAAACAACTAATGAAATACTAACATTATAATGTTTGCTTTTGATGAATTGCTTTTATAATAATGTAGAATTGTTGCTTAGACGGCGGCTTTCCGCGTCAGAAAAATATTAAAACAAATAATTGAACGCTTTTCGCAGTTTATTATTTTGTTTCAAAATTAGCACTTTGTTTTTTAAATTATGAAAGTCAACAAATAGAAAACTACAAATCACAAAATTAAAGAAAAATTATATTTTCAAAAATTATTATTAAAAATTTTCTATATGTCTCACTGTTATTTTTCAGTAGAAAAATAGCTAATGAGAAATAAGATCAACCTGCACATAGTTTTAAATTTCTAAAGATTGGGCATGAGAGAAACTATTGGAATCAATCAGAAATTGAAACAAAAAAAGAAAAAAAAAAGAAAAGAAATTGCTTCAACCACCACCAATTGGCATTATTTGAATGGATGGGAAAGGGGAGATGTATTCTATTTCTATATAGTTTTTTAACCCTACGTACTACATGTTAGGTTCCTATATGTTCTTGGTCACATTTCTTTCACTTTTTAAATTTCTAATGTTCCTTCAACTTTAAGGATAAGGTTTTATACATAGTGGGAATAGGACCTGGATAATTGCTTCCATGAATGAGGCATATATATATATATATATATATATATATATATATATATATATATATATATATATAGAATGAGGCTACTATACTATCTATAGTACCGGGGCTCCGGTACTATAGTTGCTTTTTCGATCTTAGGGTGTTCAAATCAACGATCCACACCGTTGAAACTGATCTAGGGTATGTGAAATTCTTAGAAATAAAATTTTAGTTTTTATCGATATCGTTTACTTAGTAAATAAATCATGTCAAAATGAACGGTGAAAATTGAATAATTCTTAAAATTTGAGTATATGAGTTTCGAATTCAAAATCAAGGATGTTGACCTTCATCTATATAGTTTAAAGTATTTTCTATCAAAATTTGAATAAATTTAGATTCTTCTCCACCGTTAAACTACAAACTCGCCATAATAACCATTGAAATTTGACAATTTTGAAACGGTTTGATCACAAAGTAAACTACGTCGAAAAATTACAAAATTTTATTCCTAAGAAATTCAAATATCCTAGATCAGTTTCAACGGTGTGGATCGTTGATTTGAACATCCTAAGATCGAAAAAGCAACTATAGTACCGGAGCCCCGGTACTATAGATAGTATAGGAGACTAGCTCTATATATATATATATATAAGAAAAAGGGGCTCATGACATGATTTTCCTTATAATAATTACAAATTTGATGGCTCAAATAATGAAACCCAATTTTAATGTCCAAGTACTTAGAATATCTAGTTGTTGGTTTGAGTAGAAGCAATGGTAAGCTACTTGTTTAGGCAACTATTATGTTTAACATACAATTCCGCTGATTATTAGGCTCTTGATGCGCATAATTATGCAAAATAAACATTTTACTCAGAAATTAATTAATTATTTTCCGACTACACCTACATATTCAACCCCAGTGTATTCTCATACGCATCAACTACCATCATTCCATGCACACAAATTAACCATCTAATTAATCAACATAGTAGTTAATTAAAATTACCAAACTAAGCATGCAATTAAACGCCATAAAATGCAACCATATATACTGATACCTCAATTCATATAATACCACATGACATAAATTAGCACATAGTAATCGGAGGTTATATAGTTAACCTTCCCTCTTAATTATAATATATTATATATCTTCGTAACTCCTTTAATAAGAGTTTTACTCACTCTCTCTCACACACACTCTCTCTATATATATATTACTAGTGTCGGATCCGCGCCGCAGGTAGATATTTTTTTTTGATTAAACAGGGATAAACCCTATTTAAACAGAAAATACAAGTAGTACTATCTATATTTCAGCCAATTAAAATATATAATTATTAAAATTTTTACGTGCTGCAGAGGAGGACCCCACGGCCCTGGGGCCCACTTTTACGGTGCATGTTCGCATACTCCTTCCCTGCCGACGCGCCCGCACGGAAGCGGGAGACGGCGCAATCGGCGGCGAAGAGGCCCGACGCCGTGAACTCACGGTCGCCGCCCAACACGGGCATCGCCGCCCCCACCTTCGCCCTGCTCGTATAATTCTTTCTATACGTGCGCCCCAAGACGCCGTCGACCTCCTCCGTTAAGTCGTAGAACTTGAACGCCACGTCGAGGTGCGCGAAGCAGTTATCCGCCGTTATGTCGTAACGGTGCACCCGCGACTCCTCGTCCGTGATGGGGACCACCGCGACGGAGACGGCGCACTTCCCGCGCAGTTCGACGGTGACGGCGTTGGCGGCGCGCGTGCGCGTGACGGACACGTGCGGGGAGGCCCAGGTGGCGCCTTCGCGAGGCGGGAGGGGGATGGGGGTGCCGTCGAGGGCGAGGGCGAGGGCGAGGCGGTCGATGTTGTCGTCCCAAGCGGCGGTGGGTTTGGCGGCGACGAAGAGGGCGTGGGGATCGGGGGAGCCGCCGAAGAGGACGGCGAGGGACTGCACGCACGTGAAGTCGCGGGCCATGCCGCGCCCGCGCTTGCCGATGAAGTGCGCGTTGATGTGGAGCTCAGGGTCGGTCACCAGGCAGAAGTTGCGGTCGCGCCGCCCGTGGAAGTAGAACGTCACGCCATCGCCCCCCACGAACCGCGGGTCCTAGCACACCGCCCCCCGACGGTAGCGGTCTGCATGCGGACGGAGGAAAACAAATTTTACGATCTTCTAACAAAAAAAAATATTCTGCTGCTTGCTTGGCAGAATACTTCCAACTTCAGCTCAGAGAGTTCGAGTATGGGCTTACTTACTGCACACAGGTCGACAGAGGGTGCAATCCATCAAGCAGCTGGTGGGGCACGCCGATGAGCACAGCATCGACACCATGAAGCATGCCGGGTACTGCCGGAGCGTGCACCGAACACTCCTCGGCCTCGGAATTTGCGCCGCGCCATTCTCGGCTCTCAGAACCACACAAAGAAGCAGAAGCAGAAGCAGAAGCAGAAGCAGAGCGTACATTATTACTCTCATACTCTTATCCATCTACCTCCTAATTAAGCCTTGTATATGTACTCTCTCCAGTTTCTGCAGATGATATTATTTGTTTGATAAAATCACTACTTAGTAGTAGTATTTATAGTAGCTGCGGTTCATGGCGCGACACATTATCCATGCAAAGTGAGAAATTCCTCATCTCTTGCGGCATAACGGTTATTAATAATTCCCGCAGACCGTTCCTAGCGCAAGTGGCAAAGGGCTTAGTGATTGATACCCGAGGTCCCGAGTTCGAATACTAGTTGATTCACATTTCCAGCTAAATTTATTTCTAAAAAAAATGAACGAAGCGGGTAGCGTGTTATCTTTCTCTCAAAAAATAAATAAATAAATAAATAAATAATTTCCTGTAGATAATTTGAGTTAACTAATAATTAATCATCTAATGAGTTGAAACATCCTCGTGAAGGAAATCAATTAATTAATTAATAAATAAAAAATGGTCTTCTTGCTTGTGTTTGGGTTCGTGCATGGCGTGGGCTCAAGTCATGTTTTTTTTTTTTTTTTTCGGAAGTTAGGATCATGTGTTTTGTGTGCGGGAGAAAAGGGGAGTTCACATGTTATTTTTACTCTCTCTCGGAGCTTTTTTAATTTCGTTTTAGATTATGTTTTGGTTAGTGATTAACTAAAGGGAAAATTATGAGCAATAAATAGTGAAACAACAAAAAGTGATCTCTCTCGAAAATAATAAGAACTATATTGAATGCCTTTTATGCAATGTTGCCAAAAAAAATTTAAAAAATTCAAAACAGAAGTATGAACTTTCAATTCGGTTCACATCAACCACCAAATTCAAAATGGTGAAGCGTATCTACGTATATTTTTCGCCTCAACTCCCGGATCCTTAATGGGCCGGCGTAATTCTACTCTCTAAACGGGCCGTATTCATAATCGGCCGCCCCGGCCCACAAACGAAAACCCTAACCAGGCACTCCTCGCCCCGAACCCTATAAATGCCATCGCCCACGGCCTATTCCCAAACCCTAACTGCGCCGTTGCTATCGTCTCCCTCTCCGTTGATTCCTCGCTCTCTTTCTCTCCGGCGCTCCTCTCTTCTCGATTCTCTTAGCAGGTTCAGTTTCGACCATTACTCGCTTTACTCTTCTTTTTTTCCGTTCTCTACTTCTCTGTTTTGGTAGATCTAATCAGTTTTTTTTTGCTTTTTTGTTTAATCCTTAAGTTTCTAGGGTTTGTCAACTGCAATCTTAGTTTCCTTGTTTTATTAGATCTTTTTGTTGTTTTTTCGCATACTACGCGGGAAAGCTGCTCTTTGGCTATTTTTTGCTGGTGTTATTGGGAAATTTGAGGGATTAAACTGTTTAGGTGAGGAGTTTTGGGACGAAGTCGAAATTTTGAGGTGTTATTGAAACTATCCATACATTTTAGTAGCCTATTATTTGTGTAAAAATCTTTTGCGTTAGATATTTGGTAAGAGGGTATGCTGTATGTGTGATGGTTAATCTTACTGAAAAAGTGCATATGAAAGTTCTTAATTGAGTTAAATTATTATGTAAGTGTAAATTAGTTAGATTACAGGAGTTATCAAAGGAGAGGGGATTAAATATTTGGATTTAAGATTCGAATGATTTGAGTCTCTGACTGTATTTAGTTGTATACTACTTATTCTAGTTCTATATATTATATTATGTAGAGCATTAGATTGAATTAATCATTCTAAAAATTAACATGGGGGGAAACACTTTCAAATATTCGTGCCAATTTTGAATCATCACGACGAGGGTTCTGGGTGCAAATGATATGCTGGACCAACATAGATTTACACCATTTTTTAGTAAGCTTGAAATATTAAGGACATTTATAAGCTGTGCAATCAATTTTGCAAGGTGTCACAAGCACTTGTACATTCCAATATGACAAAAAGGGATAATTTGTTGCTGTTTGTTGACTGGCATTAGTTTTCTTTAACTGTTTCAACACTTTGGTTTTCAGTTTTTCTTCCTTCCCTAATCTTTTTGCCTTTTTTTTTGATATTTTGAATAAATCTTCAATGGCAACTTTTACTGTTCTGTTGTATGACTAGCCCTTGATCCCATTATTTTGCATCCAAGATATATTTAAGCCCAAGATATTTTTTTTTTGGCCTCCCATTAGGATGAAGTTCATCGCCGCCTATCTGCTTGCTGTTTTGAGCGGTAACACCAGCCCTTCTGCTGAGGATCTTAAGTGTATTCTGGAATCAGGTATTTTAAGTATCTTTCTCCCTTTGAATTGTATCATTTGTGACCGTACAAAGAATTTAACAGAACATATACATGTAACATGTGTTTTGTTTTGTTCATTTATTAACCATGGTGGGTGAAAGGTAGTTTATTTTCCTTCACTAAACTATGTGAAAAATTTAACAAAGATTTATTTCTGTGTATTTTGTCGAGTATGCTAGTCCTTCCGTGGTACTATTCATTCCCTTAAGATCTGCAATCTATTCATTTATTTATCTTATTGCTGTGGATATCCATAGAACTGAAACTGAGAATGTACAGTTGCAGCGAAACAGTATGATCTTTGACCTTTGACCTTTGACTCTTAGAGATGGGATAAAATTGTTGTCTTTAGTAAGATCGTTACATGCATCTATATATGTTGCGTACTTATGCGTTAGAACAACAAGTATGGGGCATTATGAAGTGCTCGAGTCAGAAGATCTAGTCTTGTTTTGACAGTCTTATTGATACCTTCACTGCAGTTTTTTTCTGCCTACTTCGATGATACACGGTAGAAAGTTTTATCTGGTACTATTCCTCTTTAAAAGCTAATTGTTTTATTTTTATTTTTTTTTGTGGGGAAAACCAGTTGGAGCTGAAATCGATGATGATAGGATTGAGTACCTTCTTTCCCAAGTGAAAGGTAAGGACATAACTGAGCTTATTGCTGCTGGGAGGGAGAAGTTCGCCTCTGTGCCTTCTGGTGGTGGTGCTGCCGTAGCAGTGGCTGCCACTGGGGGTGGCGGCGGTGGTGGTGCTGCAGCTCCGGCGGCAGCTGAGCCCAAGAAGGAAGAGAAAGTGGAGGAGAAGGAAGAATCGGACGACGATATGGGTTTCAGTTTGTTCGATTAAGTCTTTCGCCAATTTGGTTTTATCTGCAAGATGTTAGAAACATTCTACTACTCTAGAGATTTAGTTTTATTCCCTGGTTCAATTCTGCTGAAACATTGAGACATTATTTTGGCACTATGTTTTGCACTGTAGTGAGTGGGCATGTAGGTTCTTATTTTCTGCGTGCTGTTGGATGAGAATTTTCGATTATGCAAGTATGAATATGTTTTACTATCTATTGCTTGTTCTTGTTCTGCGGTTGTTCTTGTGTTAACATTGTAAACTAGGAATGAAAGTTTGTACCCTTCTAATCCAATTTCATTTTGTTACCTGATGCGAAACTTAAAAGATGAAGGATCAGACTGAAATGTGGCTAAGATATTTGGGATTTGAAGTGCAGTGTTACCCTGAGTTCTGTTAGCAGAGGAAGCAGTGTTACTGGGAGTTTAAAATGCAGTGCTCAGATTGTTCAGAATTAGAACTCGACTTTGTTTTTTGGTTCTTTGCATATTGAAACAATTTTGTTTCAATAATTACACTGGCTTTCCTGGTTCAAAGTTAGATGTACTCGGTTAATGTAAAGATAATGGTGAAACATATGGAAATTTCGGATCCATATCCTTAGATAAAGGATTAACGAAAAGCTCGCTTTCATGGTTTGCACCAAGTAAAGATTTAGTTGAATTTAAGTTGAATAGAGCTCCACTTACGGTGAATATGATTGAAGTGTAAATTCTCAAATTGGATTGGATTGCATTGAATATTTTGTTTCTTGTTTTCTGTTTTATCTTTAATCATGTAAGTTAGAAATAAAACTTAAAAAAGCACATTTTTGAATAAACAATTTCATATATTTTTTATCAAATAATATTTTTAATGCTTGGAAAGCGAAAATCACATAATATCTGATCCTAAGTTTTCCAATTTGCTAAACACAAAATTACTGAATAAGAGTATCTACTTTTGAAACTGTGAGAGTACCAAATTTAACTTCTTATTTTTTATCTATCGAATGTGAAGTTTGGTTTGATTTTCGCTTTTCTTTAAAAAGAAAAAGAAAAAGAAAAGGGAGGGTTCCAATTCTGACTAATTATATATTGGGCACCCAACAAACAAGTGGACCCTTTTACGGCCCATTGGGCCTTTTTTAAAATTTTAAATATTTTTGTAATGGCCCATATCGGTCGCTTGGTCAACTCCCCCGACACCCCGCAGAGAAAACGACGCTGCAACTAACTCCGCTGTCCGAAGATTAAACCCAAAAAAAAAAAAAAAAAAACACACGCACACACTTCTCGGTTTCCATTTTTCCAAATCACTCCGAAGAGTAGCAACATTAATACGACAATTAATCCCCGGGCAACACCCCCTCCTCATTCAACGCGCTCGGTCTCTCTCACCCCCTTTTTCCCATCACCTCTCTCTCTCACCTCTCCCTCTCTCTCTCTTATGAGCCTCTGGTGACATTTCTCTTTCCCTTTTTTTCCTTTTTTTCCTTTTTTTTCCTCTTCCCTCTCACTTTCTCCCCCCCTCACCAACTCCCCATACTCCACAAGCAGGAGCGACTCCTCAGTCGTCGTCGTTAATGGCGGGGTCCCGCTCCTTGCGCGGCGGATCCTCCTCCTCGTCGTCGTCGTCGCGCATCCGCCGCATAAAGAAGACGTGCAACAACCTGAAGATCACGGTGCTCTGCGGCTTCGTCACCGTCCTCGTCCTCCGCGGCACCATCGGCGTCAACCTCGGCGCCCCCCCGCAACCCGACGACGACGCCGCCGCCCACGACGCCCGCGTCGTCGAGGACATCGACCGCATCCTCCGCGAGATCCGCTCCGACGAAGAAGACGACGACGACGACGATCGTCGTGCTTCCCTCGCCAACTCCACTTCCCTCGCGAACTCCACTTCCGCCGCCATTGCCGGCAACTACACCCTCGGCCCGAAGATCTCCGACTGGGACGCCCGGCGCCGGCTCTGGCTCCGCCGGAACCCTGGCTTCCCCTCCCGGACCCCCGCCGGAAACCCTCGGATCCTCCTCGTCACCGGATCCCCGCCCAACCCCTGCGACAACCCCCTCGGCGATCACTACCTCCTCAAGGCGACGAAGAACAAGATCGACTACTGCCGCCTCCACGGCATCGAGATCGTGTACAACATGGCGCATCTGGACCGGGAGCTCGCCGGGTACTGGGCCAAGCTCCCGCTGATTCGCCGGCTCATGCTGTCGCACCCGGAGGTGGAGTGGATCTGGTGGTTGGACAGCGACGCGCTCTTCACCGACATGGCGTTCGAGATCCCGCTCTCGCGCTACGACGCCCACAACCTCGTCATCCACGGCTACCCCGATCTCCTCTTCGATCAGCATTCCTGGATCGCGCTCAACACCGGGAGCTTCCTCTTCCGCAATTGCCAGTGGTCGCTGGATCTCCTCGACGCCTGGGCGCCGATGGGACCGAAGGGCCCCGTCCGCGACGAGGCCGGCAGGATCCTCACTGCCAATTTGAAAGGCCGGCCGGCGTTCGAGGCCGACGATCAATCGGCCCTCATTTACCTGCTGCTCACGCAGAAGGAGAAGTGGGTCGACAAGGTCTTCATCGAGAATTCGTACTATCTCCATGGCTTCTGGGCCGGCCTGGTCGATAAGTATGAAGAGATGATGGAGAAGCACCACCCGGGGCTCGGGGATGAGAGGTGGCCCTTCGTGACCCACTTCGTCGGGTGCAAGCCCTGCGGTAGCTACGGCGATTATCCGGTGGAGAGGTGCCTCAATAGCATGGAGAGGGCGTTTAATTTCGCCGATAATCAGGTGCTTCGGCTCTACGGGTTCGCTCACAAGGGACTATTGAGCCCTAAGATCAAGAGGATCAGGAACCAGACCACAAAGCCTTTGGTGGTGAAGGAGAGCTTGAATCTCGAAGCAAAAATATCCACTCGTTGATTTCTGCTTTTGCTGGAGGTAAGAAGGTTTATGGGTATCTGTTGTAAGATTGGAAGGAATTTAGTTAAATTAATTGAGGCTTGACGGTTCAATGCATTAGATCTATACCTCTGCTTCTTAAGGATGGCATTTACGCTTAGCAAGTTTTTCTCTAAGATGTAGGGTTTTCTCTTTCAGAAGGGAATCAAAGTAGAACGAGAAGGATATCTTGTTGTGTTATCACTGAATGGTGTACTATATGTATGTTGATTCTTTTGATCACTCAGCATGAAATAATGAAAGCAGAATTTAAAACATGTTAAGTTCTTGTCCATTTAAAGATAGATAGTACTGACTTGTGACAGAGCTACCTTTTGTTGGTGAAGATTTATGATTAATAGAGAAATTACTCCTTTGCATTTATACACTATCAGCATTTTATTGTTGACTCTTCTGGTGCTCCATTGCAAGTTTAGTAGGGTCTGTAAATTAAGCTGAGAAATCTTATCTATTTGAATTATTCTCATCAAAGGCCTTTTCATGATTATCCTATTGCTGGGATATTTGAGATTAATTAACCGCACACTTCTACTTTTCTATGTTGCAATGGAAAACTAAAATGTCGCTAAGCTCTGCATATCTAGCATGCTATACTCAGATTTAGATGAACGAAGGAGAGTAGACTTGTTTGTACTACATGCCTGGCTAGTTGTCACATTAGTATTTCTACATCTAAGTCCCTCTCATGTCGTTTAGACATTAAATCTGGAGACTAGTTGTTGCTATGCTCCTTTATCTGTTCTGCTCTGGCTTGGTTTGTTGTATGCTTAGAAATTCATGATGAAAGAATCCCAAGTCAAACTATAAATAGATGCACTGTTGGAGCAGGACCATCTGCCCATTTTATAAATGACATCACTAAGACTTCTTAACTTTTAAATCATGTAAACATGTTTTAAATGCATCCAAAGCCGGGCAATATATTACATATGTTGTGTACGACAATACAAGCAAATTAAGAAATGCTTAATCATAATGGAGGGGTAGCTCCATATAGTTAGAGTTTTGGTTGCAAATTAAAAACCGTTAGAACCATGTTTCAGATACGACTCGTGGTGTCTTTAGATGATCATCATTTTTGGCAGTTAGGATGAATAACATAGCACTTATGATTTGCTGCATCAGTCTTTTATTCTTTTTCCCCTTCTTCCTCAACTTTACATTCTGCTAGATATCCTTCTTTTCAAGGTAAAAAAGAGAAACTTCTTTCGGAAAAACGATAATTGTCCTTTTGACTTCGTCACTGAGAGTAGTAGCCTCTCCAAATCTGCTTTCCAGCTTATGCCTCCACTGAAAAGTTCAACGAAAGAAAAAAAAAAGGGTATTTTTTCTGACTAGTTCTGAAGATGTGCCCTTTTGGAGTTTCCTTTGTTCCTCTGGAATTCCTTCTGCATTCCTTTCTCCTTTCCCCTCCTTTACTTCACCCCATTGTAACTGCAACTTCGTCTCATTTAATTGTAAGATCAGTGATGTCTTATTTGATGAGCAGTGTGGGATATTCACTTAGTGATCTTACAATGTCTCTTCCTCTCTACCTCTACCAATCTGACCAGGCAAGAACACTAGAGGAGGATTTGTGGTGTTTTCTAGTGTCTGAGGTAGATTAAACGCAGTCCAAAACTCTTCCAGGCAGACTTTTCCTCTCTTTTTTAAGCTTTCCTGTGCAGCTAGATATTGTCTGGATAATCTTGGTATAGTCTTCTTATTTATCAATGGTTAATGATTCTTTAATTGAAAGAATCATGGTCCCATGATTCCCATCAAGAGAAAATAACCGAAATTTGGCTTCATATTGATACAATTATACTTTGGAAATATCAGGTTAGTTGGCTAGATTAGTAGGAGCTTCATTTTCTGGGCGATCTCATACTTTTTCTAGATATGACGTACAATATATACATGCATGAGATTTTTTACTCTATGCACCTTATCAATCTATTAGTCCTCAGTTACGTTTTTGGATAGTAAAAGATTTATTTAGTTTCAGATTTACGTTCAAATTTGGTTTTCTTTTGTATATTCAGTTCTAGTGCCAATTTAATAATTAAAATCAGCCATTAGCTATATTATGTGATTGTAGATAATCTTGTGCATTTGTAACTATGCTTGAAGTCTTTAGACTCCAGAAACCTGTCTCTAAGTGCCGATTTACGGCTAGCTTCCTGGAAAATCTCTCAATTCTTTTTGGCCCTGTTTAGATGCTGGATTGAGTTCTTACAGCTGAGTAGTTTGACTTTTAAGAGGTGGTTGAGCCTTACTATTTCCAGCTTTCTAGGGTGTCAGTTTCTCTCTCTCTCTCTCTCTCTCTCTCTCTCTGTGTGTGTGTGTGTGAACAATTGATTCTTAATACTGGTTGAACCTTCTTATGCCCATTATCAACCATCATCTACAATCTTGATTTTTTAGACAAATTGTGAAAAATATATCCAAGTCAAGATCATAGTTACCAGTATGGATCCTTCTAAAAGATCCTAGTATTAGTCTTTCAGCAGGAAATGTTACTGTCCAAATGCTTTTGAAAGTATTCTACGCTGTCTCCTACCCTCACTGTGCGTCTAACTCTCTGTGTACGCTGGCAATCAGATGCATGTGCACATGCTCACACGTACACATGTATGTTTGTATGTGTTTGTTGTCTAATCACTTTTCACATTTTCTTGTCACCTCAGGTGCCAAACTTCCGTCGTCCGATTCTGAAATGAATGCCACTCTTAATAGAGTTCCTTCTGTGTTTCACCGAGTTTATTACCCTGACCAAAATAGAATTGATGGAGGTAATCCTTGCTTCTTGCAACACCTATGCTTGAATTTTTTCTGCTGATTTTTCTGTTCCCAACATATGCGGCATGGTCACCCGTAAAGCTTCTTTGTACACTTCAATACCTTTGTTTTAGCAAATGGAAACGCGATGATTTTGTGTATGGAGAAGTGAATGGGGACGAAATCACGTGTTATTTCGTTGTATTATCCTTTTTTTTATTTTGCCTAAAGAATATAGCAAACATGTGGATTCCTGCTTATGCTTGCTTGTAGTATGCAGATGTCTTCAATTTTCTTATTCCTTCATGACTAATTGTTAGTAATTTCTACAAATTCTTTGTATACAGAAATCGGAAAAGTAAGTCTTTGTTCTGGTCCTTGTGTTGTTAGTCATTTGTTCACTTTTCAAATTTTACTCAAAAAAATATTATGATCTTGATGAAATTTCAATTTCAAGTGGAGTAAACCAAGTCTTTCGCCGAGTAAAATTATTCTTCCATGATCTTCGTTTTTGGTTTACTTTTTCATATCTTGAATACAACTAGGTATGATCAAACAAAATGATAATGTGATGTGAAGTTTCGGAGGCTGTCTTAGTCTTGGTTTTTGTATTCTAATCTAATGTTATCATTATCTTTTGTAAACTGATGTGATAGACCAATTGTTTCAAAGGGGTTATGTCAAGAGTAATAATCTTAACTGAAATTGGTGCCTAAGAGCCTCTTTTGTTCGTCCATTTACCATTTTGTTACTTTATCTTGTACTCGCTTAATTTGATTTCAGTGTTGTTATTAAATATAGGACTAAAAGAACAAGGATGGTAATGTTTTGAAATATCAGATCTCTGTAGCCTCTTGTTGCAAACTTATGACCACAATGTTAACATAAAGTTCATGTGTTTGTCAACATATCGACAATTTACAAGGGTGATATTTTGAAAGACTCTTTTAAGTATTTTTCTGATCAAACCCAATCATTGAATACAATGTAAACTATGTGTTAACACTAATTGTTTTTTTCTCTATCACGTCTATTCTTCACTGTAGATGAGGTTCCCTCTCCAACAACCGTTTAAATTACAATTGTCCTACATTGATGCACAAACAAATATTTTAGTGGAATGATTTGTTGCTTCTATGTAGCTTTCTATTGTTTTAGGTAAGGAACTTAGTAGAGCTTAAACATTTAAAAAAATACTAGGTTGGAGGAAACTGCTTTTTACCGGCCCAAAATACTAAAATTCAGTTATTATTACTAGTACGTTCGTCGCTTATAAATCCATCACACTCTTTCACATTATCCGATGTGGGACTATTGAAGTGTCACATACTTTCCTCGTTTAGATCCTGACGTCCTTGTTAGCCCGGCCCAATCCCAGATTCTCGTTTAGGTCCTAACGTCCTTGTTAGCCCGGCCCAATTACACACATAATTTCAGATTCACTTGGCGATGTGAGATCCATATCACACTGCCGGCTTCCGGTTGGTTATCAGGCTCTGATACTAAATATAACAACCCGATCCGCTAGCAATAATAATTTGTTGGGCCTAAACCATCAACCCAAAATGTTTAAGCCCGATTAGTATTATTAGTGTATTCGTCGCTTATAAACTTATCACACTCTTCCATATTATCCGATATGGAACTATTGAAGTGTCACATATAATATCCACTCATGAAGTGTACTGCAAATATTGGACTCAGGGACTGCAAATATGTTGATACGCAGATACATCATACATCGCGTGCTGATTAGTCTTTATAGTATAAAGTAAGTATATGAGTAGTTATTGGGGATATCATAAAAGGAAAGTAAAATGTTTTTCTTTGTGAGTTGCTTTTTATGGAAATTAACTTCTTTGGATTGAGGAAATTGAAGTTCGATTGACATCAAAGGTCACAGTTCATTTTTGGATAGAAACATCATTACCCTCACAAATCACCAGAATCAGCATCAAAGTTTTTTGATGCGGTATCAAAGACATGATTGCAAATTTTGTAATCTTATTTTTTATCTGATTTTGGAAGCGGATATAGCATTACTTAGATATTAATTCTCATCATCGTTACTTTATTCTCCTGTTCCAACTTTACAAAAAATAAACTTAAATTATGAGAATAGTAGAAATCATTAAAAAAAAATAAAGAATAGGGAAAAAAATATGAGACAGGAATAGTGAGATTGGCGAAGCTATCCTTATCAAAGGGAGAAAAGCACATGGTATTTTCCCCCACCTCTTCGTAATGATGTGGGCCGTACGAATTTCTTGTGTGTTAATAATTATTGGAAGGTTGTTAGCTTTAGGGGCCACAAAGTCACAATTGCCTCGTACAAATAGACCCCCTCCTTTCCCCGAATTTACGACAAAACCCCTGCGGCTTAATTGAAAAGGGTATAAGTTAAAAAGCAATACTACACATACATCTCAAAAAGATGTATGATGTAAATTCTATCCATCTAATAGATGTGATATTTTTACTAATCATACCAAGTTGTTAGTGAGTAACATCTCACCCATTGAATATGTGAGGTATAAGATGTACATCCCTTTTAAGATGTATAAGTAATTTTTTTCTAAATTAAATTATGAGATTAGACATTTTTCTTATTATAGGAGGCTCGCGGTCGTAGGAAGACACGACCGCGCCTGCCCTAGAGAGAGAGAGAGAGAGTAAGGGGTGGTAGGAAGAAGGAAAAAAGTACCTTCTCCCGTCGCTATCTTCGCCACACTCGTCTTCACTGGAAGATTCTTCACAATTTTTTGGTTGGAGGGAAAGAGAGGAAGAAGCAGAAAGAGCAAAAAAATAGATGAAAAAAATATTTTTTTAGCTTTCAGAAATAGAAGAAAGAGAGCGCCTCACGCCTCGGAAAGTGGAGAATATGATCCACAATTATATTTTTTATCTTACATTTTTAGTGCACTGTAATTTATGAATTTTTTTCTGCGCTGATTCAAATAACCATATTTTAGAGCTCATTCCAAAGGACAGTAAATATTGTTATTTGTGGTATCCGTTGCATTATTGCTGATTGAAATAGTAACTAACTAAGTAATTAATTTGCGAGGATAAAATAACATGCCAAGCTAATTTTTTTATCTTTCTAGACAACTGAAGCAGCTGCTGGAACCATACACATTTAACAGTTTCGAACCCTCTACTAAAACTGTAGCAATATTTTAGTAAGTAGACGTGTAATTTATCTCTTTAAAAAAAGACCTGATAAGCTTTTTGATTTGAAAATAAATTTTGGTTTTTTTTTTTGTTTAAAAGATTTGAAAGCTTTTGGAGGGAAAGAAAGATCCAAGGAGATTGAGCTCCCCAATGTGGTGACAGTGTGGGGTGCTGTCACTCTTTCTCTTTTCAATGCAGGGAGTGTACTGCATAGCTGCATGCTGCGATGAGAGAGAGAGAGAGAGAGAGAGAGAGAGAGTATTGTGTGTGTGTGTTTTACGGATTTTGATTCCATCCACATTGAAAGAATCGCCACGTTGTTTAATGATCTAATAAATGTTGGCTCCAAAGTTCATTTATAGCAACCATTTTTACTCGTGGTCTCTCCTCCTAATTGGCTCTAGATTTTGGGGCCCACCCAGGAATTAAGGTTTGAGGGGCCGAGATTTAGATTTAGGGCCTGTTTGGCAACCGTAGGAATTTAAAATAGAGTTTTATATTTTGCTGTAATAGATTGGTACAAAAACTTCAAAACTCTATAATTTTTTACTCCGTTTTTTATTGTTTGGTTCAAGTCCGGAAAAAAATAATTTGATGTAAAAAAAATAAATTTTTGGTGTTTGGTGGAGGGCGGAGGGCGGCTGTGGAGGACGGCGGCGGCAGCGCCGGCGGTGGGGGCGGCGGAGGGCCGCGGCAACGACAGAGGAGGGGGGGGCGGCGGTGGTGTTGGAGGCGGAGGGCGGTGCGGCTAAGGGCGGAGGGCGCAGGGCAGCGGCAGAGGGCGGCGATGGCGGTGGAGGGCGGCGGCAGCAACGGAGGAGGGCGGCGGCGGAGGGCGGTGGCGGCTGAGGGCCGAGGGCAGCGGCTGAGGGCGGCGATGGCGGCGGTGGCGGCGGAGGAGGGCAACGGCGGCGGGGGCGGCGGAGGGCCGCGGCAACGACAGAGGGGGGGGGGGGGGCGGCGGCAGTGTTGGAGGCGGAGGGCGGTGCGGCTAAGAGCGGAGGGCGGAGGGCGGAGGGCAGCGGCAGAGGGCGGCGATGGCGGTGGAGGGCGGTGGCAGCAACGGAGGAGGGGGCGGCGGCGGAGGGCGGTGGCGGCTGAGGGCCGAGGGCAGCGGCTGAGGGCGGCGGTGGCGGCGGTGGCGGCGGTGGCGGCGGAGGAGGGCAACGGCGGCGGAGGGCGGCGGTGGCGGCGGTGGCGGCGGAGGGCGGTGGGACAGCGGCGAAGTCGAGGAGAAGGAGGTGGTGGAAGATGTAGGGGGCAAGAAGAAAGAGGTGCAATGAGTTCTCTGGAAAAAAAAAAAAAAGTGGTTTGTGCTCTTTTTTTTTTTCCTCCAGAAAAACTCCGTTTTGAGTCTATTACTCTGTTTTTTCTACAATTCCAAAAGTCATCCAAACAGGATCATTGTAATATTTCAAGAGTTGTAAAGAATACACTGTAAGTTGGACTATTACTCTGTTTTAGGGAGTATCCAAACAGGCCCTTAGTAGAAAAAAATTCCACCTCGGATATTAAGAAAAAGAGTTTGTTAAATTTACTGGACATCTATTGCTAGCGACGGCAGTAAAAATGTGCTCGAGGAAAAGAAAAACTATAAGAACTGAAGACAAAGGGTGGTGATGTTCGGACAAAGATTGGGACATGAGTATTATTAAAAAAAAATCCAATTTAGTCCCCCTAAAACTAAAATTTGTAATATTTTAATTTTTACTATAAAGGACTTATATATAATTTTTAAAAGTTGAGAGTAGTCATGGCCACTGTGAGCCTCACTATGGCTCTGTCCCCGGGCCCACCAAAACTCAATTGTGGTGTGTTGTTTTTCTTTTTTTTTACAACTATATATAAATATAAGATGAGTTTATTTTATTTTATTTTATTCGGATTTAGGAATTTGATTCTGTTAGTCTGAAGTCCTAATTTCTGAACTTAAACTCAAATTCAAGACGAAAACGTACTCATTCTTTAATTTGGTAGTTATGGTGTGCGGCCATTAATAATTCTGCAAATATCTTTTTTGGTTATTCAAAATATTATGTTGTACAAGCTGGAGTTGCCTAAAATACTTGTATACAAAGTGTTATTTAAGTACGATAAATCAGTTGTGTAGAGAATCTCACTGGAGAAAATAATAATAATAAATAAAAGTAAAAAAAATAAGATTTGTGTGTAGGGGCAAAAAAAAAAAAAAAAAAAAAAAAAAAAAAAAAACTGGGCCTAAGAAACAGAAGAGGCCCAGTGAGTGGCACACGCGTAAATAGTTGGAACCTCGGCCCCTTTTAACCCACCAACCATATACAGCTGTAGGCAGGGGGACCCCACGTGGGGGCCCACGTTGACGTGGGGCCCAAAAAAATAATTAAGATGACGATATTTTTGTGAGTGCGAGTGTTTTGTGGGCCCCTCGCCACGTCATCCTCTTCCTTCACCGCCACCTCTCCTTTTATATATATTTTTTATTTTTTTTAATTCGAAACTTTGGCCCTTTATTTATTTTTTTTTGCTTTTCTTTTTTATGATATTTATTTATTATTTATTATGAATAAAATATTTATCAGCTCGTTGAGCGAAGTGCAGTGTCTCTCTGCCGCTTTTCCCCCTCTCCTCCCTCCTCCTCCCTCCTCTCCCCCAAAACCCTAACCCTAACTCTAATCGGCCCCTCCGCCGAGCTCCGCCATTGCCGATCCACGACCCATCGCCATCGCCCACAAGCGGAGCTCTCGAATCGCTTCTTCTTTCGTGGTAATGCCTCTTTTTTGCCTATTTTCTCTATGGATCTCGATTAGGTTTTGCTTCGTAGTTGTCGAAGGGGCCCTCGTGCTTTTTTCTGCTGTAGCTTTCTCCTTTCCCTCGCATTAATGTGTTGGATAAGAGGCGAAAAGGTGATCTAGTATCTTGTTTGGTTCTCGATTTGTTCTTCCGCATTTTAGAATTACTTTTATTTCGTGTAAATTTACGAATCGGATTCTAAATGCAGCATTGGTATCCAGTTCATGGTCTGCGGACAAAGGAATTTGGTTCCTCGCACATAAATCTTATAGAACGCATAGTGCGGATTTACTCTATAGTGTACAGATTCACGAATTTGATGGGTTATGTTACGTCTTCAAGTTTGATGATTCCTTTACAGGAACTGGTGTCTAATTCGATCTATGATAACCGAACTATCATCTGAATACTCATTGGGACATTATCTGATCGTGGCTGCTCCCAGCCCGTTCTTGAAGTTAGTTTGTAAGAGGTTGTTTTGGTTGATTAGTTCTATGTGAAATATTTTCACTCATCAAAGATCGTAGAAGTGCTTTGACTTGTAAGTTGAGATTTTTATGGAATTAAGGGATCGGATTTTTGGGAAAGATGGGAATTATTTACTAGCAGTTTTGAAATCATGCACTAATTGATAGGAAGTCATGCACTAGTTGGGTTCATTTCAGCATTTTGTTTCTCATTTTGTATGGCCCCATACCGCCCAGTAGAGAACTTTCTAATTTTCTTATTACATGTCGTTATCAAGTATAGCTTATATTAAGATTTCCTGAGTCTTTAAGTTTCTGATGCTATCATGATGGCTAGAATTTGATTATGTGGATGCTTCTGTCTCTAATCATGAATTGGGTCATTTTCTAGGATAATGGTGCATAGAATCTGGATAAGTTGCTGTCTACTTCTCTCAAATCCAAGATTCATTATGCTTAGATAATGAAGCCCGCAAATTTCGAGTGTACTGTTTCTGAAATTATCACATGGCTTCCATGAAGACAGTATGGTCAGGGGTTTTGTAGAAATTTTGCTGTCAGAGTAATTAGTTTAGGTGGCTGTTTGCTTCATTGCTGAAAATGGGATCTTCTGGCTGTACTTCTGAAATCGTTGAATTAAAAGAAGAAATGAATGAAGTTCGTCCTACTGGATCTGTTCCACTGCGTGTGAAGGTGAAGAGAGAGGACAAAGATGGTAAATCTCATGATTATCCTTTAGAAGATGACCTTGATCAGCTTCTCAAAGCAATCGATGTTAGAACGTCGTCCAGGGTCTTTCCATCTCAGTCGGGTTCTGACTTACTGCATAAGAATTCCCATAAAAGGTTTGTTAAAGTCGGGACATCTCAAGCATCAGGAATTGGGATATCTGAATCTGTTACCCTTAAACAGGCACTAAGAAGATTATGCATTTCTCAGGCTTCTGAGATGGCTGCTGTGAAGAGATTGTCAAAGCCAATTGGAGTATCCAGAGTTTCAGAAGCTGGATTGATTAAAAAGCTCTATGCAACTGTGGTGGTCCAATCCAGCGACGGGCTAGATGAGGAAAAAGGTAATTTGTTAGAAATATCCATCATGCCTGAAAAGGCTACAGATGATTCAACTAGTCAGAATGCTTCGACGCGCGATCAATCTTCTACCACCGATAAGGGCACAAAAATCAGGATCCAAGATGTGATTAGGCATGACCAGGCAGAACTTAGTACGAGCCCAAAAGCTGCTTTAGAAGCAGATAAAAAGGGAAAAGCAGTTTCTAAAGCTTCTGTTGTTAGTTCTCAGGCAGGTGCTGGCCCAGTCAAGGCTATAGCAAGTCCACGCCTGGTCAAGCCAGTATTTTGGAACAAATCCTGCATCAAAAAGCAAGTGAAACCAGAACCATCTTCAGTATCTAGCTCAAGCATACATGTTGAAACCAAGAAATTTGATTCTCTTTCTAATAAATGTAAACTGCGCCATCAGAAAGAACCCATTCCCCCATCATCAAGCAGTGAGAAGTCTGTTGGTTCTACACTTATAGAAAGTACAAATTTTGTCACAAATGTGAGTGAATGCTCGAGAATAAGGGAAAAAGGGGAATGTTCCCAAAGTTCTAAAAGCAGCATCGGTGATTATAGCAGCAGCACAAGCTTCAGTGATGACAGCCACTGTGGTTTTAGTGGTAACAGTAATAAGCCTCACATGTCAAAGGATGTGAGATGGGTAGCTATTCGGCGAGTTGTAATGCGACAAGGAAGCTTAGGGTTGGATAATTTTGAGCTTATTAAAAGGTTAGGTTCTGGAGATATTGGGACTGTGTATTTGGCTGAGTTGATTGGTTCGGACTGCTTATTTGCGCTGAAAATCATGGATATTGAGTTCCTAATTAGCAGGAAAAAGATGATGAGGGCCCAAACTGAGAGAGATATATTGCAGATGCTTGATCATCCATTTCTTCCGGCACTTTATGCCTATTTTACAACGGACAATCTCTCATGCTTAGTTATGGAGTACTGTCCAAAGGGTGACCTCCATGTCCTTCGACAGAAACAACCTACGAGAAGTTTCAGTGAACCAGCTGCTAGGTATGTACTATCGTGATTAAATAATCCTTGCTGCACTATCGTGATTAAATAATCTTTGCTGCATGTGCTATCCTTGAGTTCAGAGTGGTGCCTTTATTTCTTCCTGTGTCTTTTTACTTTGTTTGGGAACGTTTACTTTTTTCTTTTTGTGTGCGTATGTGCGTGTTTATGCATGCATTCATGCGTGTGTGTGTCTGTGTGTTTTGAAAGAACCTCCTGACGGTAACTAAGACATTTGGATCCATAGTAGTCCTGCAAGAGTTTCATACTGCAGCATCTGGATGTAGCAAAATACAAGAAGGAACACACAAGAAGAAAACATTAAAAATGAACCGGAATCTAGATGCAGTTGAACAGACCCACCTGACGAGTCAATATGTTTTCCAATAGCTACCTGGTGAACCGTCTAATTGATTTTTCTACAAAGTATTTATACTTATTGTTATACAGTTGTCTGGACATTCATTTACAGATTTAACATTGCATTATCTAAAATTTTTGCATCTCCATGTGGGTAACAAAGATCCGGTTTGGACTAAAATATAATCTGACTTTTACTGGATTTCTAGGAACTATACCGAAATTTTAATTTCATCTTCTTATTATTGTGCTCATTATGCTGCCTTGTAAAGTTGCTAAACTCACCTCAAGTCACCCTTTTGTAGGTTCTATGTCGCGGAAGTTCTCCTAGCTTTGGAGTATTTACACATGTTAGGGGTGATATACCGTGACCTAAAGCCAGAAAATGTGCTTGTTCGCGAAGACGGTCACATAATGCTTTCGGACTTCGATCTCTCTCTCCGGTGCTCTGTGAGTCCCACACTCCTGAGATCCTCATCTCTAGTCAGAGAAGAGGACCTCTCCAGACAACTCTCTGGACCCTGTGCGGACAAAAGCTGCATGGATCCCCTGTGCATCCAACCCTCTTGGCCCCAGGTCTCTTGCTTCACTCCTCGTCTAGCGTCTTCTTCCGCTCCATCCAAAAGCCGTAAACCAAAACCTGGTCTAAACAACCAGGCAAGCTCTTTCCCACAGCTTGTTGTTGAACCCACCGACGCACGGTCCAATTCCTTTGTCGGGACCCATGAGTATTTAGCCCCCGAGATTATAAGAGGTGATGGCCATGGAAGTGCTGTAGATTGGTGGACGTTTGGGATATTCCTTTATGAATTACTATACGGAAAGACGCCTTTTAAGGGACGGGATAACGAAGAAACACTGTCCAACGCAGTTTCACAGAGTTTGAGATTTCCTGAAAACTCAAATGTTAGTTTTCATGCGAGAGATTTGATTAGAGGATTGCTGGTGAAGGAGCCAGAGAATAGGCTAGGAACAGTAAAAGGGGCGGCCGAGATTAAGCAGCATCCGTTTTTTGAGGGTTTGAACTGGGCGTTGATACGGTGTGCCGCACCGCCCGAGACACCGAGAAGCTGCGACGTGGCGGCTCCTGTAATGATCCGTAAGAAGAAGCCAGGTAAGTGTTTGGCCTTTGGGAGTAATGAGGATGTGGAGTTTGAGCTTTTCTAGCGTAGAAAAAGAATAGTAATACTAGCACTATGACAATATCTTGTTCGTGGACCTATTGTTGTCCTTGTGCGGATCTTGTTGCTGTAGTCGGTAGATCACGTTGTAAATGTTGATTCTTGTAATGCATCAAGCGCTCTCTCGTCCTCATTAATTAATAGCATGAATGTGGTGTTTTCGGTCCCGGAGGGGCTCACGGTTTGAGTTGTAGATGGCGGCTAAGCTCCTGATTCTTAATAGTATTGGGGGAAAAGAAAAAAAAAAAAAGGATATGGTTTAAAACAAGTGATAGCAATAAGTCAAGATGGAGTCTGGTGGGGTGGGTTTTCTTTTAAACTTTTGTTGCTTCATTGTTCTTTTGGAAAGAAGTTTCTTGTGTCAAGTACATTTATGTATATTCTCTTTGATCAGTCTCTCTGGTTCGACTGAACTTTGTTCTTTCCTTGCTCCACCAACTAGTATGTTCCAATTAGTACTTGGGTTGCCGCATTTGGTGAAATTTCTTCTTATAAGGAGATTAGTTATTCCTTGGATTAACCCGAGAAATCTAGGCACAGGTTGGATGTTGAAAATAAATATAAATTTAGTATTATTCACCAACTGGATCTGAATCTGATCATGTCTATCGATAAAATTTTGCCACATTTCATGCTTGATGCTTCCCATCTTTAAATTTTCAATCCATTTTTAAAATGGTACTTAAAAATCCAGAAGGAAGTGTAAATCACGGGATTATTAAGGTTTGCAAAGAGATTGAAGATTTAAAATTTTTTAAAAATATATTATAAACTTTATTATACACAAGAGTAATTTTACTATAATTAAAGGGTCTTAACTGCTTTTTGACCAAGAAAGCTACAGATTTTACTAATAATAATTAATATAAACAGTCAAATTTAATAATCTCTTCTAAAATCACTCAAAATTTAAAAAATGAAGACTTGAAGAGGTGTCAAAAGAAAAAAGACAAAATAAATAAATTGGGAAGTTTAAGTACATTTTTACCATTTATGACAGAAATTTCAACCCGCGCTGCACTCCATCCGGCGTAAGCTCTGGATTCCATTTTGCGAGAAACTGAAAATTTCTATTTTAGGTTAAAAACGAGAGCGTCCAAAAACAGACTTATCGAAGACTCGGGTTTGGACCGGGCCCAATAATACCCGCCCGAATATTTCTGGGCCTCAAACATCCAAAAGTCCACTAAGACTCCACATTTCTTGGGCCACTGCACAAACGGGCCTAACAAGCTAACCCGTATGTTAATGGGCTGTATACATCAGGGCTGCAATTAGGCCCATTTAGCCATAGCGCTGAGATCGAGTTGGGCTTTGTCCGAGCCCAACCTTGTCATTCACAACTCTACTTTTGGATACTCTCGTTTTTAACCTAAAATGGAAAGTTTTCGGTTTCACGCGACTCTTTATTATATATGAAGCGTCTCTTCCCCAGGTGAAAACAGGTGCATAGTATTGAAATGTGTACCATATTATTATTCCTAATGGAAACTATCCCATCGTTTATCTTGCATTATGTTTATATATTCTGAGTCATTTCTAACTTATTCCCTCGATAGTCCTAAATTGCTTGATGAGGATCATGGAAAGTTATCAGCAGCTGCAGCTGTACAAGTTTGAGACTATATATGTTCTCAACTCGAAACAAAACTGCTTTCATTCTTTAAATTAAAAAACCACGGTGAAGTCCCACCGTCTTTTAATTGCATCACAGCAGTGAAGTTTTAAAAGCACTCTTAGATTTCTCGGCAACTCCAAATATCAAAGTGATTGCATTTGAAGATACGCATATACTGAAACTAGTTCCTACTGTAATAAATAGTCACATCCATCAACAGAGGAATCTATAACTGAAAGTTCGACAGAGTCTGATCGTTTACTTATACAGATATTACCGAGAACAGTTCGGCCAATTATAAATTCTACAACACCAAAACCAAAAGACCTAAGTGCGAAAAAAATGCACATATACATGATCAAATACCATTACATATGATATTACATATATTTACAATAAAGCCTTTTCCTGAAAACTCATGGCATCTTGTGAACTCAAAAAATCTGTAATTAAAAGGTATACATCAACTTACACTATATAGGTCTTCTTCAACACTTTCCTTCCCCGTTTTTTCCGAGGGCTGCTATCGGCCATGATGTTCAAGGCATTAACGATCTCCGCGTCTTCTTCGTTCCACAGATTTTTTGCAGCCTCCGGCTTTTCCAGCAGCAATTTTGCTACAAGGAATCCGGCTATAGACCAAGTTTGGTATAGCCGAGCTTGCTTTCCAATGAAACGAGCTCGCTTTGAGTCGTAATATTCGGGCCATCCATCGGCTGCTATTCGCTTCTCAGCAACCTCTACAGCTTTGGCAGCAATCTCTGGCCTATTCATTTTTATGCACGCAACTGCTAGCTGCAATTTGAAAGAAAGAGATCAGAAGTTTTGAATTATTACAATTATTTAACAAGAAAGGGGCTTTACCTACAAGAGCAATCATGGTCGTGGAAAAGTAGAATCAAAGATCTATTATCACTTTACCTATCGGAGGGAAAAAAAAGAAAAAAAGCTTTCAACGAATTCCCTTTTATCCAGGTATAAAAGAATCAGCCCATACCCCACAGAACATACCCAAGTTGTCCCAAGCTATCATACACTCATTAATCCGACCAAAATCAAGTGCAGACTGGTTAGATACTAGTACTATAAATTTAAAATTAAAGCATACTGCATAGAAAGTAAACATGAAAGTGTACAATGAGATTTTGGAAGTTGTGTATATGTTTTAGGAGTTTCTGGCATGAAGAGCTGGAAAACCTACCAGAGAAACTAGGATAACTGAACAAGATAAAAAAAGCTAAAGAATCATGATTGTACAGTAGGTACAATTTTTTGACCAACACATGGATTCCTGAAGCAAACGGCTTGGAGATAATAGGTGAATTGCAGTATGTATAAAAATGCAACATAATCACATGCCACAGCATAAGGACAAATTTGAAACCAATCAATGCCAACAACAAACTAAACATGCAAAAAAATGATAGATTTCAATAGAGAGAAGGAACAGCCCACCTGCCACAGTAATGTTGGCCACGAGCCTCCATTGTGGTATGACCAAGGCCTGCATCAATAGCAAACATAGCAAATATAACAAGATAATAAGGGCAAAAGAGAAAAAGTAAGGACAAAAACTGTTAAGAAATTACGTATTTTTGGGATCGCTGCCGGTGATGATTCGCCATTCCTGGCCCTCAAGAGTAGGATAACATATCTTAAATGGCATATCAGCCACTAAATCAGACCACTTAGCCTCTATCAGATCCAATATGGCATGTGATTGGTGTGTTGTGGCTAAGCTGCTCACTATAGACCACAGATTCCCCAAAGAAAAGAAACGGAAATCCATGTGGGCGGGTTGCAAATTCCCAATGAGGTAGCCACCCTTACTGGGCATCCACTCCACTAGCCATGGAGAGACCTGATCCGGGTAAATGTTGAATTTGTTGACAGCGTCATAAGAATATTCCTCTGTTTTATATCGGTATATCTCATTGAGTTTTTTCATGTCGACCCAGTAATACTCCCTAATGTGAAAGGATAGTGCTATCAGCCTATTATTTAATGCCCGAATAAGATCTGCCGATCCATCCTCAGGTGTCAGCATTTCACGGGCAGATAGGAGAGCTGAATAAAATAGTGCCTGCAGATAACCATAATCATCAAGGGGAGGAAAAAGTTATATGGTTCTATCAATAAGAAAGCTTTCTCTCCACTAGAAAGAAATTATGCATATCACAATGGTTTATAGATATCCGGATTACTATTTCATAATGATTAACTGTTTTGAAAGATGATTTGCAAGTAAGATGTAATTGAACTCATATAATAAAGCTCGTAAAATAATTGGAAGAATCCAGAGACTTTGGAGCAGACATGCTAGTGGCCCAATGCAAGCAAGTAACACCACTTGCAAAAATTTGGAAGAAAGGGAAAAATAGGTGGACTGTTTTCTAGACATGAAAGTTTAAAAAAAAAAAAGAAAAAGAAAAAGAAAAAGAAAATTGTCTCTGATTGATCGAAATGATACTTATAGTTCCGCTTAAATTTGTTGTATGCTGAAGATAATACTGATGTAATGCAAAATGTAAGGACTAATAGACAATCCAGCATAATCATATACATCCACATAGGATAACTTTTTGTACCAGCACCCAAAAAAAAAAGTAACATCAAATGGTCGAGTTTGTGCACCAAATTGTAGCTACCTCCTTAGTCAAAACAAAGAAATTTTGGGGTTATTTTAGCATATGCTACTGATGGATCTTTCAAGAATCTTAACTACTCTAAATCAAATAGTATGTCCTAATGGTGAATAAATTATTCTTTCACAGGACTTTAATTCTCATGCCACCATGCAATAAAAAAAAATAAAAAAAAATAAAAAAAAGTAAGAGCAAGCAATGTATTTTACACTCTGCACATGTTATCCAGTATCATGACAAACATTACTTCTTATGAAGCTATATGATGCGATTGTGAACAACTTTTTGTGAGATTATGATAGAACATCTCAATAAGTTACTAGAGTCTTGTGCTCTAATGCAATCTAGACCATAAGAAAGGGAAAAAATACAAAATACAAAAATTTTTGTCAAATTCACCTGAATTTCTAGCGGGTGGCCATGAATTCCCATACGGCGATCAATCATACACGAGCCGTCCGTTACCAGTAATGTAGGGAACATATCAAAGCCATCAGCAAGACAAAGCTTCAGGATCATTTTGATTCCAGTCTGGACATCAATTCTCTCCTGAACTGACAAATCCCCAGAGCATTTTCCATATGCTCTGAGCAATATAATCCACCATAATCCTATTGAAATTCAAGGTTTTCAGCGGACACGCAAAAATCATGAAAAAAGAGAGCACATATTGAGAAAAGGATAAAATCAATGAATTCCCTACATAATCCTAATATTATGATTTGGGATTGTCACTTAGACAGCGCCCAAACTTTTCACCTCTAGTCCCTGAACTTTCTCAGATATTGCAATTCCATCCCTAACCGTCCAAACAATCTAAGTATTCTCCTGCAAAAGGATCATCTTACCCCTGCTCTAAAAAAAAAATTCGTTATTTCACGTACTATCAAACAGCTTTAAAAAGGCCACTTTATAGGAACAAATTGCGTTTTCAGATTTTCCTTTTAGTAGCCAGGGATGAAATTGCAGCATGTCCAAAATCTCAGGACAAGTGCTTAAATGAAAAGTTTAGGGATAAAATTGCAACTTATAGATAGTACAGGCCTACAAGGACCATCTAGACAGTTTACACTAGAAAAATTTAGCACATTTTAAAAGATAATTCAGGACAATCATCTTCTCTGCTAATAATATGACCTGAATCAACAGGTGCTACACGTCCTATTGCAGCCTCTCCGAAATCAGGGTCCAAAACCTCCTCAGTTGCAGACTCATCACCATCTAGTGGAACCGTCCGCACCTTAAAGCTGGCAGGCATAAGCCCCTGCCCTGGACTGTGGCAATCCATTGTTTTCTCCCAGCTCTACAAAGTGAAAACATAGCCCGGCTGATATTAACTGTAGGAATTAAACATAAAAAAGTCTGGCTTTTAACAACACTAAACTATTTTATGTGCAGAGCTGCTACGCAAACACTTGTCCTCAGAAAATCTTACTCTGTCAAGCTAAAAAGACAGAAAATTAGATGCTTCGAAATCTGGTTCGTCATGCTCAATTTTGAAGAAGGTGATGACAAAAGATCAGGGAAATTAACTTAGTAACCCATTGAAAGTAAATAATTAGATTTACCTGACTCTGCAGCGATTGATTGCTGGAGATATTGAGATAAGTCAAGGCATGCTTAAAAAGAAATATATTCGGGAGTGATTGTAGGAATTGAAGTTACTAGTATGCCACTAAAGTGATTAAACAATGGCTAGAAAATTCAACATACCAATAACCCTGTCTCTAAAAGGAGAATTACGTGATTTCTTAAAATGCTGCCTCCAATACTAACGATCGATGACTTCCCAAATAAATAAGATAAAGAAACTGTATAATTGCTATCAGTCACGACACAAACATATATTTTAACTGCATCAATTTAGTAGCACAAAAAGGAAGCCGTAAGAATATTACCTGAAGTTGAAGAGTGTGAAGAATGAAGTTGCGAACGATATCGTACTCTCCCTTCAAAAGGAACGCGATCCCGGAAGGTATAAAGTCACGAATGAATACCTGATCGTAGTTCAACATATTGCTATCTGAAGGGTCCTTTGCAGCAATTGTTCCCACCGGACTGCCACAATAAAAAACCATGGAATCCTGTAAAAGGCGCCAAGCTTCGTCCTCAACAGAGTTTCCCCTTTTTTTCGGCGATGCACTATTAGCTGCTCCAACAGGGGTAGATTTATCGTCACTACTTTCAATAACTCCATTTTCAAGACCAATAGCTTTTTGGCCATTCACGTCACCGAGAACCTGGCTTGCTTTACTCACTGCATCTTTTACCCAAGTTCCATTTGTCCCATTTCCATCCTCATTAGTTATTTCCACTATTTTCTCGATTTGCTGACATTGAGTCGTTACAAACTGCAATCTACGGCAGGCGGTCCCACATAGCCTCGGGAAATTTTGGTGTGTTTTGGAATTAGAAGACGCTGTTAAATACAAAGGAGCTCTCTTTCTCCTAACAGTTCGATTAATTTTTAATGGAGAAAGGAAGGGCAAAGTGTTCGGCGAAAGAGGACAACAAGAGTGACCCGGTATTGCCCCGGACATAACGAGAAGAGATGCAGCTTCTAAGATTCCCATATTCATAGATCTCAGAGTATCACAGTGAATGTTCCTTGTTGCTGTGTAAAGCTATGTAGAAGCTATACTGCATACGCTATCTATAACACTGGAGAAACAGGAAGATAAAGCAGCAATAACATACAGTAAGAATAAGCGATAGATCATTTAAATACAAGTAACAAATTGTGCTCATTAATCGCTTTCCATTACTCTAAAACTGAACAATAACATCTCGTTTACAAATTTAAAGATCCAGAAACACGTACTTCCACCAGCTGAGTACGACCAAAACTAGTTCATCGAGCGCCAGATCAAATCAAAACCAAAAGCACGAATCAATTAGAACAAACAAAGATCCACAAACATGCGCAAACCAAAAACTCGAGGAAACACGAATCAGAATCGCCAGATCCAAAAAAGCGCTCGCAAACATGTCCCAATCACATCTACACGAACAACACCACTAAATTAAACGAATTCGAGAGCAAAATCTCACCTCGCGCCGCCTGGATCTCACGGGAACCAAATCCAAATAGAATAATTTGATCCGAGAGAGATGAATTAAGCAAAGAGGTCGGAGAAACGGCGATGCCCTAAATTTATTAAGAAAATAATAAGAAAATAATTTATCGTTTCCTTATTCGCTCCCACAAACGCAGAGAAGGCGACGAAAGAGGAAACCTCAACGAGTTTTGCGCTCTACGCAAATGCGCTTTTTTATCCGCAGATAAATAAAAAGCGTATTTTATAATTTTATTGGGCCCGACCCTACTTAATCGGATCCTTGGATCACGGGGTTTTTTGTAATTAACTATTTTCGTGATTTCTAGTTTAAATTAATTAAATTTTTAGTTGATCTTAATAATAAACTGTAATGAGGCTAAGTTTAGGAGTTATTTAGTTTGTCCAAAAAGCGTGGAACTTTTTTTTTCAACAAAAGAGTGTTTTACGGGAAAAAAATTATTTCAATTTTTCGTCCACTTGGTTTCAAAAAAAATTAATTTTTTTAAATTTTATTTTTCAAGTTTTATGACAAATCAATATTTTTGTTTTCTAAATTTTTTTAGAAAAATAAAAATGCTAATTTTTCATAAAATTTGAAAAAAAAATCATAAAAGCTAATTTTTTTTAAAACTAAATAGGTAGAAAACTAAAAAAAAAAGGTTTTAAAAAATATTTTTTTGCTTTTTTGAGAACCAAACAGTCCTTTAGAAAAAGAGGGGAAAAAACTTCTGTTGTTAGCCCATTTCTAGGTAAATCTCTCCATCAAAAAAATAAATAATATATTTAAACAAAATAAAAAAATTCTGTTTTTTGTTAACTATGTCTATAGTTTTTTTAGTTAATTATTTATTGATAATTATTGAGTGATCATGGGTTAGCTGAGTGACACCAAGCCTAAATTTGGCTCATATGGTACATGAGCTTAAACATGGGCTCGCACAATTAGTTTATGAAATGAGGCAAGTATGTATATTCATTAACATTTTCACACTTAATTAAACCATATGAACAGTAATGATATGCCCCACATATATTATTTAATCAAAAAAAATTGAAAAAGAAAATTGGCATGCCCCACATATTGTTTAAAGAATTAATTATTTTGATCCAATTTCTACTCCCGTCTATTTTTAATTATTATTGCTACACACATTATACCTCGCTAGTTTAGGTAGAAATATTATTACTCAAGTAGTAAAATTGGATTTGTTGATATTAGTAAAGTTTATTTTAACATTAACAAATAAAGTTGTTCGCTATGATTATTATTAATTAACTATGGTTCTATTCAAATGTATGAATATCTTATTAGATATTTTTTTTTCATATTATTTAAGAAGTATATAGGTAGATAAGAAATATGATGAAATGTCTTAAATAGATGTTACATTAGTTTTCAAGTCATTTTTTCAGAAATAAGATAAATTAAAATTTTAACTTCAAATCACATTAAGATAATAATAATAATAAATTATGTAACTCGTTATCGGATAATTTATTCTGATATTGAAACAAGACTTAAATTTAAATTTTTTCAGAAAAAATAAATATGTTATTATTAACGCATAAAAACACTCTCATTCGTCCGTTTTGGATAAACGGGTCATAATCACGTGATCCACACCTGTATATGGATCATGGAAATACAACGTGGTCACGACTCTATTGCTTAAAGAAAAAACACTCTTATCTTATTATTTCCAACAAATGCGACGTGTTCAGTTGACACCCTATCAAATTTCAACTACTGTGTTACTTTCGAGACGTGTCGAGAAGTAGCAAGTGACACTTTTTTGTAACTTTTTTTTATTTTTCATATTTTGAGTATAAGACTATGTGTGGAGGCTATAGGTTGTGTTTCGCTTTCTTTATCTCTTTTCGCTGGATTGTGACAACATTGCACAGGGAACTTGTGTGATTGTGAAATGTGGATGAGATGCTGCTTCACTTGTTGCGAACAAATGGTAGCTAAAATTATAACTCGGTTGGATCTCAGATGCCCCCATTTGTTTAAAATACTGTGTATGTATATGTATCATCGAGAATAGGATTTGACATAATAATAGAGAGAGAGAGAGAGAGAGAGGCGAGAGTTTAACGGCTCAAAAGTTTCAGCGTTCACAATGAATAAGTACGAGTTCAAAAAATATGGAGGGGCGTTACGAATTTAATTTTATTCAATTTTATCCTCTAGTTTAGAATTTGATAAATTCTATTCTAACATAATTTGTTGATCTCGCAGAATTCAGTAATCTGTATCGGCATACCAACATGGCTTAATTCTTAGGCGGTGCAGAGCGTGCGTGCGTTGGGCAAGACCTGATTTTGAGCTCGGTTAGTTTTGCTCGTCTTAAAAGTTTATACTCGTTTCGACGCTCGAGACGCATCGAACATCGAAAATTAATGGTAATAATAATAAAGTCGAGCTTAGCTTGGCGGGCCTTAAAATTTGAGGCTAGGCCTGTCTAGTGAACCTGGTCGTCCTAACCCGACCTCCGAACATTGAAACTGGGCGTGTTATACCAAACTTGTAGCTTCTCATTCTTGATTTCTTTTTTCTTTTTCTGTAAATTTTCATGTTTTGGTATGCTTTTGGAGTGCTGATTATAATTTTACTGCTTTAATACTTGCATCAGCAATGAGAAAAAAAAAGATAAGATAAGATAACGCAAGGGAAGTGAATTTGGCACGTTAGAACTAGGGGTGCAAATGAGCCGAACACGAGCGAGCGCGGCCTTGCTCGTTTTCGGCTTGTATTAGATTCGAGCAAAATTCGAGCCTGCTCGAATTCGAGCCGGCTCGAAATAGCTTTTTTTTCTTATTTTTTTCTTTTTCGAGCTAGTTACGAGCCATGTTCAAATTTAGCTCGAAATTGTTTGATTCCGAGCCGGCTCCTTTATAGCTCGAAATTCTTATTTTTTCTTCTTTATTTTTATTTTTAATTTCAAAATATTTATGAATATTTGTTAATATTACACTATATAATTTAACCACAAAAAAATTTAGCTCGTTTTATATTTGAAATTAATTTCGAACGAGCTATTTTCGAGCCTATTTCGAATCGAACACGAGCCGGCTCGCGAGCGGCGAGCCAGACTTGCGGTCCTAGTTAGAACATCATATAGGCTTCTGTAAACTGGGCCTCTAGTTGGAGCACATATATATATGGGCTTGGGCCTATGTTTCGTTGATTAGCTAACAGGCTTAGGCCTAAAATTACCAGGCCTTACTCGGGCTTCGCCTGAGCCTTTGAGTGCTTTGGACGATGTTTGATTTTTAATTTAATTTAATTTAATTTAATTTAATTATTTCCTTTTTTGCTTATTCATTTGGGTGTCAGTGGTTGGTTAGTGGGTTAACAATCATCAGAGTCATTTAATTTAATAACATATAATTTGGTAAAGCTATCAAAGAACTAGCCTGCGCTGTGATTTATTTTGAAATAATTATAAACTTTTGAAGATTATGATTTAATTGCATGACATTTAAACTAATTTGATTTTATGAAATTTAATGGCTCTCCGTTACATAATTTGGGTAAGGTGTTCACTTTAATCGGACTGTAATCATATAATTCAGAAAAATTCCATTAAAAAGTATAAATTATTAATTATCTCAAAACCAATCATAATTTGCATTTGTTCTATAAAATTTTACCTATTCACTTATATATAAAAAACAATATCATATAATATTATATTTAATAGCATCATTCCTTGAAAATTAAAATAGAAACACAGATACTGATGTACTTTGGGAGCACCGCAACTAAACTTAAATATAATAATTATATATAAGAGAGATATATTAGAATTCCAGGTATATTCCAGATGTTAATGATTTAGCTTTGAAGTCAACACTGAGATCTAAACTCTTATTAGTACAGCAATTTATTATCTTTTCTTCGGAACCTCTATTATTATAATACTCCACTGCCATTAATTAATTCTCTAGCTATCGTAATAATAATAATAATATAATAATAATAATATTAGTACTTTACGGAACGGCGAAGCTTACGTGGCACCGCCAAAGCAGAAGATGAGAGTTTCACGTGACGCAGCAGGTATTACCGTCTTATCACCGTCCATTCTTCAACATATGATCTTAACCGTCAGTCCCCGTGCTCCGCAGCTACTTATTTGCTCGAGATATTATTTCGTGCACCTGGTCCATAAAATTTTAAAGTTACTTAGAACTTTACGTATTTTTTTATATTTGAATATATAATTTTAATCTGGTCTTCAAATATATATTCAAATATACTTAGAACTTTACGTATTTCTTTAAAATAATAGTTACAACCGTCACCAAAACAATATTTATATTTGAATTTAAAGTATAAGAGTGAGTATATTTGAATACATAATTCTAATCTGGTCTTCAATCTCAAATATATCAGTCTGAAAATTAAATTTTGATTTATTATATATATTATACTGCATGGCAAAGTTTTATATACTAAAAATTATAAACTTTAATACTTAATTTCTTTTCAATTAGATAAAATATATTGTTGGCTTTGAAAATTGTTTGATACCTGCTTAATAATATTTTTTAACGTTCGTTATTATTTTTTTTATATATATGTAGGTCTTTTGAATATTGTTATTTATTATATTTATCGTTTTAACACTTTAATTTAAAACATTAAAAATTGAGTGTGGCGTACGAGATGTATGAATACACCCGGTTCAGGCAGGTTCTTGCCAGCTAGCAAAGCGGGCGATGGCATATTCGTGATTAACGCGGAAAGTAAGACGCCTTTTTGAAAAGCCCAACGCAAAATATCCTTCGAATCTGCTCCTCACGCTAATCTCCCTCCCCCCTCGCCCACCATTCTGTTTCTGCTCTCCCTCTTCTGGTGCAATACGACGCCGTGCGTGGGCCCCACTCGCTCTCTCCATGCACCTCTCACCCCACACGTATCACACCCCGACCCCACCGCTCACACTCCTCGCGCATTGTGTGACCCCTCGCTCTCTCTCTCTCTCTCTCTCTCTCTAATAACTCGAATACACTGGCGCGCGCACTCTCTCTATTAGATCGAGAACGAGAACACTCCCTCTCGATATCGCACTCGTCTCTTCTCCTCTCCTCTCCTCTCCTCCGTCTAAAACCCTAGGGATCGGAGGAGGCCGAGGTCGCCGCGATCTCCATCAATGTCGTTTGCGCTCTCCGGGATCCGCTTCCCCGCCGCCGTGCGAGGCACGGGGCTCGCAGCTCGATCCGGCGCCAATGGCGATCGGAGGAGCGGGGTCGATCTCTCGCTGATGCTGCTGAGGAAGGAGACTTTTAAACCGCGTAAGCTCTCTCACTCCGCGCCTCCTTCGTGATCGCGCTGTGGCTTCTCCTCTCCATTCTCTTTTGAAGGATCGGGAGGCGAATGCTTTATCTTAGCACGATCCTCTTAAGCGAGAGTGTTGTTTTTGGTCGTGATTTTGCTATTCGTCGTTCTCTTCCTCTCTCTATAGGTCCTGATTTATGATTATGATGATCTCCTTTGAACGCAAATTGTTGTGCTTAGATTTTGTAGTGCGAGATGTCGATATGACAGTACAGAGTGGAAAGTGGTTGAAGAAGATGAAGAGAATTGTGGCGGTGGATTTGGTTGTGTTTCGTTTCTTCAGGTTTTGCTTTAGAAAATTCAGAGAAGCCCTGTTTTCTGTGTTGGCAATTTGAAATTTTGAACGCAGGGACGCTTTGTTGTTGTGAAGATAGGAGGTCGTGCAATGGTGAATTTGGTTGCTTGAGAACTCCTTACTGTCGAGGCTTGATTGAGCTGAGTTGCCTCCGCAAAGCCATAATGTTACAGTTATGCTGCCAAATTAAAATGCTATAGCAGAAATGTGGTCATTTTTCCTTTAGCTGGAGAGTGAATCCAAATATAGACTAACCTGTGTCCCTTTTGAGAACACCCATATCTCAATTAATTCGTTTGTAGATGCACTTCTGTAATTCTGTTTGCATACATTCCTATCGCGATGTTCGTCCATACGAGCTTAAAGTTTCCAATTGTTTGCTGCTTGTTTGTCCTTTCTTTAGGGAGCATTCTTGGTGGAAGTTCTATTGATTGCCCTTCTTCATCTGTGACTGTTGCTGCATCTGGAAAGGTGCTGATTCCGGGCGGGCAAAGTGACGGCTTATCATCTTCTGCAGATTCAATTGCAGATGAACAAGCATCCGATGATTTGCAGGTACTAGCTAGCAATGTAACTATATTTGTTTTGTTTTTCTGATTTTATGAAGGGCAGGTCTTGCCTAGTTAACTAGCTTACAGGTGACTCTGTTATTCTTTTCAGATATCATTCCAAAGTACTATACATCTATCCTTTCCTCATATAGCTTCTCAGAGGCTTTTAACCGTCAAGAAATTTGTGTCCTCTCACGCAAGCGTGTTTTTGTTTTATGATGTCCTTTCCCATGACTGGCTTCTATTTGTTGCTTAGGTATCACAGGAGGAATCTGTTGGCACTGTAGAAGTCATGCATGAGGGAAGCATGAAGGAAGGAGGCAAAGAGAATGCTACTTCTCAGGCCAAGAACAGTGTTGAGGTAGTAGAGGAGAAGCCAAGATCTATTCCACCACCCGGTAACGGACAAAGAATCTATGATATCGATCCATGTCTGCAAGGTCACCATGCACATCTTAATTATCGGTAGGTTGCTTGTTGCTCAAATGTTTTTGATACAACATCCTATTCCTGCGTGATAAAGAGATTCTCAAAATATGTGGAATAAATTGCTTGAAGTAAAGAGAGCTAAAAGGTAGTGCTTGATGAGTGCAAAATAAGAACCAACTAAAGTAATATTGGGACTCCTGCTCCCATGTACCAAAGTACATAAGTTCATCAAAGTAAGCAAAGCCACAAACTAACTAGGAAAGTTGAAGTTTAAAAATTAAAAAAATTGAAGATAGACGCTTGTACAAGCACAAAAATGTAAGAGATCTTTCTTTGTAAATAATATAGATCTTAGGATGAAATTAGTTGTAAGAATCGTACAGTATATTACTTGATGTAACGTAGCCGAGTGATTGTATAATGTATAGAGGTAAGTTTGAGTAATATACTTTAAGGCCATAAAATTGTATGTTCCCCAATTTGTGTTGTATGAAGAGATAAATTTGCTCAAACATATAAAGAGCAGACTAGCTTGTTTTCTATTTCCCCAATTAATACTCTTCTCTTTCATTAGCACGTTTTACATTGTTAAGAAAATTTAATATCAATTGTATGTTTACTGGTTACAAACAGATACAGTCAATACAGGAAACTGCGTGCGCTCATTGATCAATATGAAGGTGGCTTGGAAGTTTTTTCTCGTGGTTATGAAAATTTTGGTTTTCACCGCAGGTTAGCTTTCTTTTCTTTCTCTGCATTGCGACATGTCATTTAATCTTCCTTTTGAATAAGTTGCTGTAATCCATGAACCTGTTCTTAGGTTCTCATCACCAATAGTAGTAGAATCTATTGTTGAAAGACAGTTTGTAGCCTGTTCTTTATCTCTATCAATAGACATATTTGGTGGACATGATAAGAATCTCATAGATTCAGCACCCGTCGTTCAGTTTTATGAAGAACTGATCCATTGCGGAAAATAATATGCATGCTTTCTTGCATACCCTGACCGCACACGTCCATGTTACTTTTTAATTTGTCAATTTTATTCTATAATTGATCATAGATAAAACAGATAAGAGTTTCCTGCAAGGAAACTATGAAGAAGCATTAGCTAATTTTTTAACATCCAAATTTTCTTGCCTCAATGTGTTGTACTGAATTGCATGATATTGGTTTTTTTGTTGCTAATTCCTTATTATACATTATCTAATCATCTTTCTTTTTTTATTAGATTTTAGCCATCAGGCATGATGATTTCGTTTATTATTAGTAACAATGAATTCTTGGAATACACCATATAAAATGTTTAGTAGTTGTTTGATGCTTGTAAGAAGTATGTAACTCCAATTATTTTACTTGTTATTTTTTCCCCAGTGCGGATGGTATTGTGTATCGAGAATGGGCTCCTGGAGCAAAGGTGTGTTCTTTTCATAATACACTGATAAAGATTGGTTGGATGACTTATATATGACCTCTCATTTCTGCAGTTTACTTTCTTATTGTAGCTTGAATAGGTTGTTTTAACTCTATCTTTTCATGCCTCATGATGTTTATATTACAATGAACTATATGTTGCCTTAGATTTCCTACATAAGCCAGCTGCTTGGACTAACCATTTTATTCTGTTTTCAGTCTGCAGCATTAATAGGAGATTTTAACAACTGGAATCCAAATGCAGATGTTATGACCCGAGTACGTTGTTTTTTAGCTTGGATGTATTTGTCTATGCTTTCTTTATGTCAGCTGTAGATTAATCTGTTACTTGACTTGTTTTACTGAACTTATCCACTGTAAATAGGTTTTCAGTTCTTGCTTATATGGCTGCAGCCACTGCATTTTTCTGTATATTGACTAGTCCGAGAAAATAAAATTTCTAAGACGACCTTCAGAAACTGTAAAATGTGCAAATATAAACCTTCAAAAAGCTCTGAAGGTGCTTATTTTCTCATCTGGAGCATTGAAGTTACTTATACCTTGATAATTGGATGTCATTCTCTAAAAATAAAGTATTTTTCGTCTTTTCTGTAACTCGCATTGCTGATTAACTTGCATCGCATCAGCATCTTCTAATACCTAATAATTATTATTTTCAGAATGAGTTTGGTGTATGGGAGATTTTTCTGCCTAGCAATGCAGATGGCTCGCCACCTATTCCTCATGGCTCGCGTGTAAAGGTACTTTCTCTCATGGAATTTAAATTATTTGCAGTGATTAGCAAACACCATGAAGCACACAGTTGTGTTGGCAATCACGTGTACTTTATTTATTGAAACCATAAAAAATGTGTTTTTATTTATTGGCATATATTGCAGATATTCTAACCCATGTATAACTCTCACTTAGATACACATGGATACTCCATCTGGTGTCAAAGATTCAATTCCTGCATGGATAAAGTTTTCTGTACAGGCCCCAGGTGAAATACCGTATAATGGGATTTATTATGATCCTCCTGAGGAGGTAATCTTACTATATCTTCCCTGCATTTTTTAAGGAAAAAAAAAATGATGATGTGATTGCGCATTAGTATTGTTACTATAGGTTAATACATATTCATTTTTTGCTACGTTACATCTCTCTTCCAAATGTAAACTTGTGCTAAGGTGTTTTGGTTGATTCTGCAGGAAAAGTATGTATTTCAACACCCTCAACCCAAGGCTCCAAAATCATTGCGAATTTATGAATCACACGTTGGAATGAGTAGTCCGGTATTGCAGTCTTTCCTTTCAATTCTCAATGATAATTTGCAGAAATCATTTCCTCCTTTGTTGAGAACTGTGATGATTTTACTTGTTTTAGTCCTTCTGTGCTTCTTTACACTGTTTGAAAGGCTACATAAATGAATCATAAAGTTCTACCTGTGTTATTTTACTATGTCTTCTAATAGTGCTAACTTGAGAGAATTTTGTTGATTCAAACTTGTTTCTCCTCTATCTACTTCTTCTCCTTCATTGTCTTATTTTGCACAAATAAAATACAACCCAAGGATTTAAGTACTATCGGACGTCATCGTGCGAAAAACTTGCTGACACGGTATGACACGATGCATGTCATACTGTGCCGATGCATGCCGCTCATAGAAAATACATGTGTACTGACACAATGACATGAAATATTTATTTTCTTTGGCATCAATATATTCTAATTGCTTATTATATATCTTTATCAAATCTTTTGCAATTTATTGAGATAACAACTTGCTAATTTTTTTAAAAAAGAGGGTTTTGAGCCATGCCATCTGCATAGGGGCTATATCGTGTCGATATCTTGTCGACATGGTACGGCACGATGGCACGGCCCGTGGCAATGGGCACTTGAATCCTTGATACAAATGTTGCCAAAGTTAGCTAAACAAATCTAATTATGCAAATTCCTTGTTTTGTTCCTAATACTATTTTCCTATAACATGATTACATGTCTAAATTGCAGGAGTTGTCTTTACCGCTCGTTATGTGTTTACTGCTAGTTATCTAATCTATAATCTAAATTGCAGGAGCCCAAGATCAACACATATGCTAGCTTTAGGGATGATGTACTACCTCGAATTAAAAAGCTTGGATACAATGCTGTACAGATAATGGCAATTCAAGAGCATTCATACTATGCGAGCTTTGGGTAATTTCAGTTCTCCGTCTTTCTTTTGTTGTTGTGTTGTTTCTTTGGCTTTTGGATTGATGCTTAAATGCAGAAGACAGTAATTATGACATCTTCTCATGTTTAAGTTGGTCTATAACTGCAATTTCATGGGCGGAACTCGATCGTCTTCCTTTTTAGTTTTCTCCCTGGATCCTCTTTCAGTTTGATTACCCTGGATAGATGCACTTAGTTTTTGGCAAATATTTAGCTAGTTTGCCCTGGGTAAAATGTCGGCCTTATACTTCTTGTCGATTAATTTCTATGGATACCGGAGAATCTGCTCATGTTTTGTCTGGTTGTCAGACATGGGAATCATATGCTAATAAAATTCCATTAAATGTCTTTTTGACCTATTTCAGTGGCATAAGATAGGATAGCTATTTGATTGTCTAACTCTAAATTGGTAAAATTTCTATCCTTTGTAGTATTTCCACATTATAATTCGGGCAATGAATATTTTTTTTCGACTGTATAGCAAAGCAGAAAACAGCCCATTCAGACGTACTTCATCACCCAGATTAACTTTAAATGAATGAAACTGAATTTTGTAGTGTTTCTCTCCTTGGCAATATTTTTGTCTTTCCTGAATGATGTAAATGTTGGGTTGTTGGTTTCAAAATTTCTTTTCACTTTTGGCATACCCTATATTTGATTCTTTCTTCATTTTTTCTAAAGATGTCCACAATTTGATTTATATTTGCAGGTATCATGTTACTAATTTTTTTGCACCAAGTAGTCGATTTGGAACTCCAGATGATCTCAAGTCCTTGATCGACAAAGCTCATGAGCTGGGTCTACTTGTTCTCATGGATATTGTCCACAGGTTGAAAATTAAGATTCTTGAAGCTGAATCATTTCTATGCGTATACACTAATGATAGCATTGAATCTCACCTTTGGCCTTCTGTTCTCTGCATGCAGTCATGCATCAAACAATGTCCTAGATGGCCTAAATCAGTTTGATGGAACAGATACTCATTACTTCCACTCCGGTTCACGTGGTTATCATTGGATGTGGGATTCTCGCCTTTTTAACTACGGAAGTTGGGAGGTAATGAACAAATTTACATTTTCTTGGCTAGGTATCTCAATTCATTTTGGTCATTTCTTCTGTTGTGTATCTGCTAATCTATTCCCTCCTTTGTATAGGTATTAAGATTTTTACTTTCAAATGCAAGATGGTGGCTCGAGGAGTATAAGTTTGATGGCTTCCGTTTTGATGGTGTGACATCAATGATGTATACTCACCATGGCTTACAAGTAAGGGAGAGCCTCTACTGCTTGATTCTTTTGAGCCCTTCTTGGTTTGGTGGTGATAATTACAGTATGTCTGTATATGCTTTATTAAGAGAACCAGCCACCAGTAGGATTGTACTTGCCTAAGTAAAACTATACATGCTATACAATTACTAGGTTTTCTGATCACACAATATATAGTTTAAGCATTCCGGTAGGCCAAATGGAACGGCCTCATCATGCTGCAAAAAGGATTTAATTACACAGATTTGGCTGTTGGCAGTTGCCACCACCAAACATGTACATGAGACAGATGCCTGTGTTGGACATTTAGAATGAGCTAATTTATTCCCCTTATCTGCTTTCTTCCAGATGTCGTTCACTGGGAACTACAATGAATACTTTGGTTTTGCCACCGATGTAGATGCAGTTGTCTATTTGATGCTGGTGAATGATCTTATTCATGGACTTTATCCTGAGGCTGTGTCTATTGGTGAAGATGTAAGTGCCAAAAAAAAATGGAGTGATTATTACACCTCTATTTTTATCATGTATCAAATCTTTGCTATTGCATGAACTTGCTCTTGTAATTGTTACACTGTGTTACCATTTTTATAGGTTAGTGGAATGCCAACATTTTGCATTCCTGTTCAAGATGGTGGTGTAGGTTTTAACTATCGCCTTCACATGGCTGTAGCTGACAAGTGGATTGAACTTCTTCAGTAAGTACTTGAAATATCTAACCTTACTGGTTCAGAGCTTTGCTATCGTTCGCTTTTGTTGGCTTTGATGGAGAAATATACAAGAATGGAAAGACACATGCCTATAGTATCTATTTATTCTTTTTTTATTGAAAAGCTTATCATAGGGACTTAAAAGATCATCATGGTGTTCCATAGAAAAGAAAGAATCATATTTATTCTTACCAAAATGCTTTCTCCCTGAAATAGTTAGCTATGAAAAATTCTTTTGTACAGTCACCAGGTTGAAAATTTCTTTATTCAGGAAGGCTTATAAGTGATATTCAAACCTCTTTCTCTTAATGTTTGGCACAGATTGACGGACGAAGATTGGAAAATGGGCGACATTGTCCACACACTTACAAACAGGCGGTGGTCAGAGAAATGTGTTGTTTATGCTGAAAGTCATGATCAAGCTCTAGTTGGCGACAAGACAATTGCATTCTGGCTTATGGACAAGGTGTTTAAATTTCTGTTTTATATTTTCAAAAATTTAATCTTCTACAGCAATATATGATGTGCAAATTGCAGGTGCCTTGAAGGGGTCTCTTGTTGCTACTTGATGAAAATGCTACATAACTGACTGCTGACAACTTATAGTTTCATTTAGGACTTTAGTGTCACTTACTATTCAGGTTAATTATAATTGTTTGTTTTTAAGAAACTTCTCTTTCCTTTCTTCTAACTCCCTCTAAGAGGTTTGAGTAGGTTTCTTTTACTTTTTATTTTTGAAATCATACTATTATGTTTCCCACTTCTTTCTTGATGTAGTTCTTTTTCTTTGAAAGTTGGTGATTAAAGCAGGTTGTCTCATTTATTAAAGCTTTTGTTACTCTTGCAGGACATGTATGATTTCATGGCTCTGGAAAGAACGTCAACTCCACGTATTGATCGTGGAATTGCTTTACATAAAATGATTAGACTAATAACTATGGCTTTGGGTGGAGAAGGATATCTGAATTTTATGGGAAATGAGTTTGGGCATCCAGGTTAATAAATTTATTTTATTCATCGGATATGTGAACTCTATATCAATCGTGTGATTATCTTCAATAAGCATCTTACAGATTAAAGAATTTTATTGATTTATTCAATTCTTTGTCGTTGTTTTCCTGTCTGACAGAATGGATAGACTTTCCTAGAGGCGTACAGCATCTTCCCAATGGCTCAGTGATACCGGGGAACAATGATAGTTTTGATAAATGCCGTCGTCGATTTGATCTTGTAAAGTTTGAACTGCAACTCCTTTAAAAAAAAAGCTTGAACTGCAACCTACTTTTCTGACTATAATAGTGACAAGTAACATTAGAGCAAAAAGATGAAACACAGTATTATTGAATGGAATATTAGTGTCATCTGATGTTCTCTACAACTTCATAGCACCGGCCACGTTAGTATTACCGGTTGTAAAATCTTTGTGAAAATCACTTGTCCAAGTTTAGCGTAGTTTTTGTGCAACACACACACACGCTGACCAAAAGAAAAAGAAACACTTTACTATGAAATCCGAGAAGAAAGTTATAGTGGGCTAGATTTTATGTTCCTTGTAAGTTATAAAATTTGAACTAAAGGTTACTGTGTCTTCTTTTGACTAGGGTAGAAGATAACTAGTCAGGTTCATTTTAGTTTTTCTTAGCTGTCTTTTTCTTTAACAATTCTCCTATGCTTGTGAAAATAATTATCTTGCTTAGTGGCTTTTTTAGTGGATGGAAGTTTTACCTTTGAGCATGTGCTTCTTATCCAAACTAACAGCAGTTATATCCCATTTTTAATTTTAATTAATTATGCAGGGTGATGCAAATTTTCTTAGATATCGTGGAATGCAAGAATTCGATCAGGCAATGCAACATCTTGAGGAAAAATATGGAGTATGTATTGCTTTTTATTGTACATATGTTACCTATGGATGCTAGAGCTTGATCAGGCTTTAGTGCTTTTGCTCTTTTACTTACTAGGGAATTTGTTCATTTGCACTGCTGCAATTTTTCTTTTTTCTTGAATGATCTGCTGCAAATTTTAAGTGCTTTTAATGTCGTCCTAAGTTATCTGGTCTGGATATGCAATGTGGATGCTAAGTGTTGGAAAGGACCATGTAATTGCAGTTCATGACTTCGGAGCACCAGTATATATCGCGGAAAGATGAAGGCGATAGGATCATTATCTTTGAGCGGGGAGATTTGGTCTTTGTTTTCAATTTCCATTGGAGCAATAGTTATTTTGACTACCGAGTTGGTTGCTCAAAGCCTGGAAAATACAAGGTATGCATCTTTCTCCAGTTTTTTGCAAGTCAAGTTTGATTTTCTAATAAATAGAAAGGTCTTGCATCCGTAACTTTTGTATTTCCTTATCACAGTAGCAAACTCATAATTACAATATGAAATTTACATGTTTAACATGATTTATTTTAATAATTTACTTGCATTTTCCACCAGTGTCTAGTTTTCTTATCACTTTCATTTGAGTTGGGGATATAGAGTTTGAGTAGGGTTAACATGTTCGTGAAATAAGTCTGACTGTTTCTGTTATTCTTTTAGGTAAAGAGTAAAACTGTAAATAATCTAGTATTTGGATGTATTACTATTTACTACTAACAAAATCCCATTATTGAAGTACCAATTCTTAGGATTAGAGCAACGTTAACTCCTCCATACCCACCCCATTAACATGATCCTTTCCTGTTTGTACTACAATGCTAATCAAATCTGGAAATGTGGTGCTATGGTTTTACGTTAAACCTCTATTCTCCGTATGTTAGTAAACTTTCTACTCAATGTTAGCAGAACTTAATGCACTATTTTCTTTTCTTATTTAAGGTGGTTCTTGACTCCGATGATAAGTTATTTGGTGGATTCGGTCGCATTGATCACAATGCCGATTACTTCAGCAGTGTAAGGCTCTGATAACATAGCCGACCATTCCTTTTTGTGAACTATGTATTTTACTTCATACGAGCAAAAGAAATAACATCTGATCTTTCGACGCTTCACAGGAAGGAACCTATGACAACAGGCCTCGGTCATTCTCTGTGTACGCTCCCAGCAGAACTGCTGTAGTATATGCTCTTTCAGAGGATTGAATTAAGAACACAAGGATAAATCATATGGTTTATCTCAAAGTGCCTGTGGGTTTGACAGAGTACACACCTTGGGTGATCCATTTGAGGTATTTCTACAATGTAAGGTACAGCATCATCTAGTACTCGGCTCTTTCTGGCGAGACATAATCCGTGTACATATTAAAATCTTTAAGCTCTAATCGAAGGTACTGTAATAAAAATTAGCTCATTCAGCAGCTGATAGATATTTGTCCAATGCTTTTCAGTTATGAAGTTTTTCCCCCTGTTCATATATTTGTTTTAGTTGTAGTATTTTTTTATATAACCTATGTTGAACCATTAAAGATCCGCGGTCACAGTATTTCTCTCCACTGTAACAAAATACTATACATTAACAGGCACCAGAAGTTAACTAACCGGTAGCTGCTTATTCTCAGATTAGCATTCCCAGCATCAGAGTTTTGCAACAATGATTGAGTATGATAATTTTATTATGCATGATCACGTGGCTTACTTAGATGTGTGTACTTAAAATTGTTTGTTCTTTATGAGGGAGTTCCTTTCATAGTATTGTTTTAGTAAGCTGCCTATGTACAATTCTGTCGTGGGAGCTAATTGCTCGTGCCGTAGCCCTCAACCACCGAGCATCTTTTTGGACTAAGCTCGTCATTTGCTGTTACTGCTCCTCCTCCAGAGGACGTGTGTTTGATGTTAAATCTTAAGACGCGAGAACGATTTCTGGAACACCGCATCTTTCCTGAAAGTAAGGAGGATCGGTTTTCAAGACAAATCAAGGTATATTGGTAATAAAATGTCTTTGACAAGTCCCTGCAGTCGTAGGAACACAAAAATCTATAGATCTATTTAGGGGAATTTTTTAACCCCATGGTCATGTTTGCAATTTTCTCACAACTCCTTTTAGCCTAAGATTATTATATATGAGATAGAACAGGTTACATGTATGAAAGATATCGTAAGTGCTAGGAGACACCTCTCTAATAAGATGAGAGGAATCTAATTTGAGTGTATTAGTGGCCCGACCATTCTAAATAGCTAGTGGCTGGTAATAATGTTCCGCCTAAGTTTCTTCATCAAAATCACTTTCAACACTAGTTACCACCACTAATTAATTATTTGGGTGGCAATGATTGCTACGGCAGGTGACCATACAGATGCCCTTACATTAGGGTTAGGCAAATAATCTTTTGCCGTTGATGCGTGATTTATTTAACTGTTGGGATCTGAGAATTGGAACCTCCAGCTTCCTGTAGATGGAATATTGTTCTTTTTGTCCAGTTTCATGGTTTGGATGAAACCTTCTCTAGCTAAAATAGCTACCCTATTTGAATTTAGGAGTGTCCTTGTCAAATGCCCATTATTGTCCTGATTTAGTACTATTTAATAAAGAGCGACGTAACCTATGCATCCTATAACCAGGATGTAAACTTTACACCATAGCTGTCTTATGGTTCTTAATGCACTCATCTTACCAATTTTTTTTTAAAAAAAACTTAAGTTCATCAGAAGTTTATCTAGTCTTAGATCAAGGATGTAAGATATACACTTCCTATAAGGATTGTAGCAAATTTGCTTGCTCCATTGGGATTTTTTTGAAATAATGAAGTCAAATACGCCTTTTCCCAGCATTGCTACTTAATCGATGGGCTTTTGCTTGCAGGGGCATCTCCAACCTCCAAGTCACCGACATTACTTCCAATCGAAATGGTGATGTTATTATCAATTGAGCTAATTGTAATATTAATACATAAATTCATTGAATTTGATTATTATTTATTAATTAATAATTTTGATCTGATTTAATAAATCTGGTCTGCATCTATAAAAAATGAATCTATTAATATAACATTCCTAATCTAAAGAAAATGAATCTATTAATTGATATCAATCACATTCCTAATCATCAGTTGGGATTCCAAATTCAGAACTCACACAAACATCTAAAATAACCGAGTCTCTCTATTCTATAATAATAATAATAATAATAATAAAAATACAAATACGAAACAAATACCTGCAAAATTAGGATAATCTAATCTACTGTTCATCACCAACAGAGACTTAAAAAGTATCCCGCACTGTGCGTAATATCTTTATCTTCAGCTCCCCCACTTATAAGCATGACTCCGCCCACTATGAAAGCGGTTTGAATCTTAAACTCTTCATCTTCGTCTCCTGCGACCCCCACCCACCACGCAAAATTACCTGAAAAGGAAAATCAATCCCTCCATTTCGAGATCACTTTCACCCCTTTACTTGCCGGTGAGGAAAAATATTAAAAAAAAGGTAAAAAAAATAATTAATCAAAAGTGAAAAAGGAAGGAGCGCATTAAAAGATCACCTTAAAATACTCGTTACATCACAGAGAGTAAAACAACGGTGAGGATTCCGAAATCAGGGCCCCCTCCATCACCCATTCACCCCTACCCTTACCCCCGCGCTCGCTCGTTCTCTCTCTCTCTCTCTCTCTCTCTCTCTTCGTCTCTATCCACTGTTGGGGAATTGGGATCGGGACCTTCCGGTTTTAATTCTCGCCCAGTCCGATCGTCTATCGCGCTCAATTAGGGTTTCGTTTCTTCAGCAAGGCGCCGGAGGCCATGGGCGGCTTCGGAGGTGAGCTTCGGAGGGTTTTGTTGCTCCTCTTTGGGTTGCTTTGACGAGGAGGAGGAGGAGGAGGAGTAGTACTATTACTAAGGGAGGAAGGAGAGGAGAGGAGGGGGGAGAAGATGATATCGGGGGGGATAAATCTGGTGATGACGGTGATAGGGTTCGCGGTGAGCACCATGTTCATAGTGTTCGTGTGCACAAGACTCATCTGCGCCCGAATCCAACTCAGGGCCTCACGGAGATCCTTCCCCACCGCATCTAGATCCGAACTAAGCATCGTCAGTTCCCTCTCTTCTGTAAATATTTAAGCTTATTTTGATTCCTTTCGGTTGGGTTGCTGAAGGGTTTCTGTTGATCTATGAAGCAATCTCACTATTTTACTGTATATATCTGATCGTACTAGCTTGTTCTAAAAGCTTTTCATACTAATACCAGAGACTAGGGTTAGCATAAGCATTACCTGTTCTTATGTTGCTGCTGCTGCTTCAAAATTCTTCTTTTTTTTTTGAACTGAGACCTCTTCAACTACAGACCGTTTTGAAATAGGCCTAGTTAGTTGAGTTGAAAATTTTGGTAAATTTTATGGCTCTATCATCTATTAGTAATTAATTATTCCAACTTTATTTGCTAAAAAGTGATTAAAGCTATTAGTTTGATAGAATCACTGGCAAATTTGATGAAGTCCCCAATTTATTTGACTAAATCATACAAAAAAAAAAAAAAAAGAGTTAAGGTAATGTCAGTAAAAAATGTATATATTGAAGTTGAGGGAGCCAGTTTAAAATGGATGATAGTTGAGGGTCTCAATACATTTTTACCCTTTTCTTTAGCTTGAATGTTGATTTGAGATTATGCTTAATTTCTTTAAGTCATGATGAACCATCTCTTGTGAATCAGATGGAGCGTGGGATCCATGGTCTGGAACCTGTAGTAGTAGCTAGCTTTCCAACTAAGAATTTTGGTGATGGATATTCTCAATCTGAGCAAGATACACAGTAAGTTCATTTTCTTAAGCTCATCTCTTCACTGCTCCGTTATGCAAACATCTCAGAATCATGGATGCTCCCTATACCATCTATCAAGTTTCTTCCTTTTATTTTCATGTGTATGCCTTTTCATTCTAGTTATATTGAAATAGAGGCTTATACCATGTTGTAGCTCATTTTCGGTAGGTTGCGACAAATTCTACAGTCAACTTCAGTAGTAACCTGGTAATCTTGTAACATTAAGTTTTATGTAACATTTAGGATACTTCTCTCAATGCAATTTAGGTTTGAATTTTGATCAAAAGGATCCATCAAGTTCCTGTTAGGAATTTCTAAGGGAAGTGTTTTTCAATAATCTATTTTAATATAATCGCCTCAAAACAGGTTCTACCTACTTCGGTGCGAGATATTAACTGATCACATATATTCTTCGCTTTTTGTCTGTTGCATCTGCCCATTTGAAAATGCAGTTTTATTCTTGATTATGTATACTAACTTTCATTGCAAATAGGGCAAAATTTTACAAGTTAAAGGTTTTGTCCTTGGATAACGCGAGTATCAGATTGGACTTTAGTTGGATCATTTTGGAAGACAAAATGGTTATTACGTATCAATTCTTATATAGAGCTACTAAAAGTATAATCTAAGATTAACTGAGAATTGTTTTCGGTAGTTAGAGTCTGGGAAGTTTACATGCAGATCTAAATACAGTCCTATGCAGACCTGATTTGGAAGCCCATTCTTTCCTGATCTAAAAAGATCCTTGAAAGATTCTAAATGTTGCTGTATTGTCAGCTGATATCCGGCTGATTTTTTTCGTATTTTAGAATGTAGAAGATTTGTGCTATGAATCAAAAAAGTGTCGAATCGGTTATTTTTTAAGGGAAAGATGAGGTACAGATTTGTTTATTTAGTCCTGGTATTTATTATTTATCTTCGTTTTCCACTCCCCTTCTATTTTTATTATCAAATTCCTTTGCTTATTCTGTATTATTAACAATTATTTATCCCATGTTTTGTTTTGATTTTTTCTTGATCGAAAAACAGATTTTGATTTCATTGTTTTACATTCCATGCTTTGTTATGTTCAGTCTGCAACAAGACTTCTATTTGTATCAGGTTTATTCCAGTAATTCAGTTGTGGCTGCTAATGTGGCCTGCAGTTTGAGTAACTGGTTTATCACGTGGTCATTGTCTGTTGGGGAAATACTCAGTCTATGCTGTATTGTTATTTGCTCTGGATTGCAGTGAATTGTTGGCTTGGTTAATTTTTCTATGTAATCAGTATTGCCATTTTGAAGGGTGGTGTATGCAAGAACTGATTAATGAACAATTATATGTGACCGCATCATATGCTTCTTAAATGATGAACATAAATCTGTCTTGTAAGTTAATCTAGAGGCAGTAAAAATTATTGTAGGATTGTATATCCAGTAGTGTTGGGATAGCTTATCGCATGGTGCTGTTGCTAAGAAGAATTATTGTATCCTGAATTCTTCTGATTCTTTGTTTCTTTTTTAAACGATGAAGTATTTAGGGTGGCAACTTTGGTTTCGTTACGTGCATATTGTCCACAGGAGTCTCTCCTGTAATAGCATGTCATTCTTAGTCACTTTCATTTTAGATTTTAACTATGCGCTTCAATTGCCTGCAATTCGTCTTCAGTTTTATGCAATTATATGCCAATAGTAGATTTTCTTATGATTTTTTTTTTTTATCTCATTTCCTTCTGTTTCCTCTTGTTATTCACCATCTTTTCATGCTCTCTCCTACTTATAAATTGCTTAACATTGTGGCCATTAGTAAATATAATCCGCAAGCCTAACGAATGAAATTCTCCTTGGCAGATGCACAGTCTGTCTCTCAGAATATCAAGAGAAAGATGTTCTTCGATTGCTTCCCTATTGTGGGCATACATTCCACGCGAACTGCATAGATATATGGTTAAAGCAACACTCTACCTGTCCCGTATGCAGAGTTTCCTTGCGGGACTCGCCCGATAGGAAGCGATCGATGCGTCCTCTCCATAGCGCGGCCATCAGATCCTCCTACTCCCCCACTTCATTCGTGCCCAGCTCTTTTCAAATTGCTGGGCCGGGCCGTTCAGTGGATATTAATAGAATTGAAGCCACTTTAGAGCCCAATACAGCTATTGATATAGCCGGGGAACATGCTTCTACTTTGGGGGAGGTTAACTGCTCTAGTAAAAGTGCGTTTGGCTATGATATAGAGGCAAAGCACGTGGAGAGCCCATCATATTCTTAGCAGCTATTCAGCATTCAATGAAGTAGAAATTGGCTGCTGCAGATTGCTTTGTGTGATCAGAAGAACAGGAATTTTTAGAAGCTAACACTGATTTTACAAATTCTACTGTCGAGGCAAGAGTGAGATTAATGTTTGCTTTCTTGTGGGGTTAGATGTACATATTAAAAATTGTTTTGAGTTTTTTTTCCTTTCAAGTTAAATTACTATTGAGTTATTGAAAGTGTCATTTTCTTGTGGCTTATTGGCAAACATGTAGTTGAGAAATCTAATTACCGTAGGTAGATCTTATTTGAAATGCCTATGCTCTGGACCATTGAGTTGATCTTTGTAATTGGAAATATTTTTTCTGATTTTAGGGTGGGGACAGGAGCCTGTTTATTAATTTGCCGGTCAAAGGGTGACACTCATATTGTCTTGCTGAAATTCAGTATCGCAGAGAATTTGCAACAATATTCCAAATAGCGTCGACTGGTACTTTTCTTAATCCCAGCTTGTTTAGAGGTTTTTACTGGTAATGGAGGTCTCACCTTCTTTGTACTAATGCCCTATGTGTTGGCATGTTGCATCCTCATTTCTCTTCTAAAGTGTTATGGCTAATGCTCCCTACAGAAAGATGAGTTGCGAATTGTCGCCGACTTAATTGCATGAGCTGACTATGCCTTCTAAGTAGTTGATAAGTACCATCCTTTACTTTTCTCTGTAAGTGGGCCTTTAGTTTGGTCCATCATTGATGGGCATTCATGTGCTTATGTTTCCAATTAGGTGCCCTTGTCCTCCTGTAGCTAATCACCAATACCTAACAGTTATGGAACCCCCTCTGTGATTATGGTTTCCTCTCTCTAGTGTTTCAGTTCAGTGGCAAATATACTGTTGTTCTTTCTTTTTTCTTTTCCCCCTGCAGTGCTCCAGTTAGAATAGAAGTTACTTTACTATTGCATATGTTCTATCGAAAGGTGATATTAAGAGCCTACTTTCTGTTGATAAATGTTTAAATGATGGGGTTGATATTGTAGGAATTTTTTGGGGCCAATTTGTTCAGAGAGCTAAGAAATCATAGGATATTATCTCTCTGCAGGTGTCGAGTAAACTCAGTAAACTGGGAAAGCTAATACCCATGTAAGATCAAATAATTCAAATAATATATTTGTTAGCTACGCTGGATAGAGCCAACCTACTGTATGAAACATCTTTTTCTTTGTCTTGTGATTCATTAATTGTGGTCCAAATTCTCTAAACTTCATCATGCTATATCATTATTTAGAAAAGTTCCATTGCATGCACATGCCCCTTTCCAATGCAGATTGCATTGATCAACGGGAGAAAGAAAATTTCAAACTAGTGAAATCACTTCAGCAGTTAATTCCAATATATTAAAAACACACAGAACAGAGAGGTTCTCTTTTTTTTCTTTTTTCTTTTTTTCAAAAAAAAAAGCATTTCATGCGGAACTGCTTTATGCTTTAGACATCGAGTTGTTGACTTAAACACACATACACACACACACACACACAGAGAAGAAATCACAAATTTAAAAACAAAAAAGCAACAATTAATCACACGCACTCGCCGATCCATTCTTCAGTCCACCTATATATCATGCATGCATCGACTTCTTACTAGCATAGCGTCGTCGCCTAATATATAAATATATAAATATATAAATATATAAATATATAAATATATATATATCATTATTATTATTATTATTTTTCCTTGTAACATTCTTTTAATTAATTTTAATAAGAGAAACGAAGGAACGAACGAGCGTCGCAGATATGCATGCATGCGGCGGTGAAGGGTGGCTAGCTAGTAGTAGCTCCTGGGCTTGACCATGGCGAGGAGCGGCTGGTTCATGACGACGGTGAACTCGACCTTGTCCTTGAAGTCGATGGGCGGCTGCGCGGGGTGGGCGTGCCACTCGAAGGCCTGCACCATCCTCGCCACCATGAGCGCGATGTGCGTCGTCCCCATCCCCAGCCCGGGGCAGATCCTCCGCCCCGCCCCGAACGGGATCATCCGAATCCCCGACGACCCCGTCATGTCCCCGCTCTCCCCGCCCGTCAGGAACCGCTCCGGGTCGAACTCGCTCGGCCGCTCCCACAGCTTCGGGTCCTCCGATATCGCCGGGAAGAAGATCTCCAGGTTGGCGTCGGGGGGCACGTCGTAGCACCCCAGCTGGGCGAGCTCGACGGCGGCGTGGGTCAGGGAGAAGTAGGTCGGCGGGTGCTTGCGCAGCAGCTCCTTCACGAAGGCCTGCAGGTACGGCATGCCCTCCGTGTCCCGCTCGTCCACGGGCCGCTGCCCGCCCACGCGCTCCGCCACCTCCGCCTGCAGCCGCGCCTGGATCTCCGGGTTGTCGATGATGCGCGCCGCCGCCCACTCGATGGCCGTGGCCGTCGTGTCCGTGCCCCCGTTGATGAACTCCGAGCACAGCGTCACCACCTCCTCCTCCGTCGGCGGCCCCTCGCGCCCCTCCACCCGCAGCTCCAGCAGCGAGTCCAGGTACGAGAACGCCGCCGTCCCCGCCCCCGCCCCCGCGTCCTCGCACTTGCCCGCCGCCCTCTCGCGGAGCGCCGCGCGCCGCCGCTCGATCAGCGGCCTCAGCGTCGCCACCTGCTCGCGCCGCACCGCCAGCACCTGTTGTGCCGTGCATGCCCAGCCGAATATAAATATTAGAAGCACGTACCCTTCTCTCTCTCTCTCTACGTACCTATTCTACTCTACTCTACTCTACTCTACGCGTTCATACGCGTTCATCGGTATATATAAATATATAACTGAAGCATGCATGCAGTTTTAGAGAATAACGGAGGGAGGGTACGTACCTTGGCCTGGTGGCGGGCGTACAAGGGGCGGAGGAAGGGGAGGTAGTCGTCCATGCGGGCGCCGACGGAGAGGAGCACGCGCTTCATGACGGCGTCGACGCGCAGGACGTGGTCCTCGTCCAGGTCCAGCAGCCCGAAGGTCATGGCCAGCAGGATGCAGAACACCGCGAAGCGCGCGTTCCGGAGCACCCACACCGACGCCCCGTCCGCCGACGCCGCCGCCTCCGCGCGCATGCGCTCCACGAAGCGGTCCATGGCCCGGTTCCGCGCGGGCCGGAACTCGCGCAGCCGCGACGTCGACAGCATCCCCGACACCATGTTGCGCCGCAGCGACCGCCACTCCGCCCCGTACACCGCCGAGTTCACCGTGAACTTGTTCGAGCTGAAGATGTTGCGCGTCGTGTTCTCCGCGGGCCGGCTCGCGAACTGGGTCCCCTTCGTGATCAGCGCCTCGTGCACCAGCTCGCCGCTGCTCACCACGATCAGCGTGCGCACCCCCATGCGCAGCGTCAGGATGGGCCCGTACGTGCGCCGCAGGTCCCGTATGTAGTGTATGAACAGCTTCCCCGAAAATGCCACCTACGTATGCGTGTGCATATATACACATATATATATATGTACGTGCGCACTTATGCATATGAGAATAAAAACATCCAATTCAATTTTTTATATGAATATGGAGAGGTTTCTCTTTCTCACCTGGAAGAGGTTGCCGACGATGGGCCAACCGGGCGGGCCGGGAGGGAGGTTGAGGCCCTTGTAGCGGCGGTTGTACCGGACGATCCATACGGTCAGGAGGGACAGCAATGTCGCGAAGAGGAGCGTGAAAATAACTTGGATAGGGGAAGTCGCGGCGGCGGCGGCGGTAATGGAAAGGACGGAATTAGCCATGGTGTGGTATGGTGCGGCGTGGTGGTGGTGAGAGGAAAGAGGAGGTGGTGAGAGGAAAGAGGAGGAGAAGGGACTGGAATGGCTGGTGCAGAGAGAGAGGGAGAGAGTTGTGGACTTGTAGTAAGTAGTAGTGAAGGGGGAGGGGGGGTAGGGCATGCATGAACATGTGTGTGTGGGTGTGACAAATAAATAAGAAAGCGGGGCTGGAAAAAACGGTTGGGAGGGGGAGGATTAAATTCGGGGTCGCCAGCTGCTACCGGCCTCCGACAGTCCGAGGGTGAAGGGCGGGGAGTGTAAAAATATTGTATCAACAGTAACAGTAACAGTAAACAGTACAATAATGAATGACCAACACAAACAGCTACAGAGACCGGCTCAACAACTACTTTAAAGAAATTTAAGGAAAAATTAAGAGTACATTTTAGAGAACCCACAGCAGTACTTACAACGAAATATTATTATGATCGACTTTATTAGACCCCACTTATTGCTAACTACAAGTGTCTACTGCTGGATCTGTGCCCTATCTTGATCTTCTTAATTTCTATATATATTTTTTAAAATGAATGATTTTTATAAATCTACTTATTTGTTCATGATTCACTAAGTTATTCATGAGCAGAAAAAAAATGCAATCGACGGTAGTGACGCGCGTCAAGAAAAAAGTGAGATACAAAAATTAAATAAATAAATAGAAATATATATCTTACACTCTCTGGATCCAAGAGTTTATAAAATTTCTTGAAACCTCTTGGATTTAGTATTTGAAAAAAGAAAAAAAAAAAAAAGCACGAGACGTGAATATATGTTAGCCTTTTAAATATTTGAATGTAAGATTTATCCATGTATAACATAGATGTACAAATATCATTGCTAAAAAAATAATTGTGGCCCGAAGCATTTATGATGTAGTAGTCCTTTTTAGTTCGAGAATTTAATAGACCCAACGTTCTTCTAGAAAGGAAGAACGAACACCTCCAGCTTGCACAGAATAATAATCCGCGCAAGGAGGCGTCCTTACTCCTCAAGGACGATTTAATAACTACACTCTAGTGACTAAGCCTTTTAGTTTTTTTTTTTTTTTTTTTTTTTTTTTTTTTTTTTTTTTTTTTCTCACCACTAATTGATGCTCTAAGAGTTGGGATGCACATGCATTAGATATTTTTCTACATATGGAACGATATCATTTTCCATCCATCTTATAGCGGAATGCATCTGGTCATTTATCTGCTGTCTGATCTAACAGGTGAAATACATTTTGCCATCTGATCAATAGTCGGACAATCTCGCATAGAGAAAAAATTTGCGTACAAAATTAGTTGTACATAATGCGTACGTGCTCTTAAGGAGTTATTATTACTGTATAAACTTTAAAGTGCGTACCCGATAAGGAAATGCTAAATACTAGATTTCTTATCATTCGCAGTCCAGTCTCAGTTAGTTCTACGGTGCTGCAGCTGGCGCATGTCCTACGATAGCATAATTACCTTGATTAGCAGCCGCAGTTCCAGCCATTTATTAATGGTAAAAATGTGTGGACACCCCTCGACTATATAGCGTTTTAACGTACACCCCTAGTTAAACAAATTTTTTTTTTTTTTTTTTATGTCTATCACATTGTCTTTTATTGGCTACATAAACTCCTCACTTTTGTACGTATCATTTTAAGCTCGGTTGACTTAATCGGCACTCACCTAGCGGCCTACATGTGGACAAAAGTAGAAGATCTCTACGTCGAAGTAATGATGATTGAATGAAAAAATTAATAAGGGTCTCCATCAAAGTAATTTTTCACGGAAACTAAATAAACATATAGGAAAAATATGTTGTAGCTGAATATTTTAGCCACTTTTAATGGTGTTCTATAAGAAGATAAAGGGAGTAGATGGGATAAATGAGACCTTAAATTGCGCATCTAATTGCACCACCCCACATGACCATATTGAAGTAAAAGACACAAATTGTTGGCCCCATTCATCCATTAAATCAATTTCCCCTTAGAAAACCAGTACCTGTTGCTTCTTTTCCTTTATTTTCAGAGGAGGTGCACATCATCATCATGTACCATACACTAATGAGAGTGAAGTTCGAAGGAGGAGGATACATACTAATAGGGCTGGCAATCCAGCTCGCCGTTCGCGAGCCAGCTCGTGTTCGGCTCGAAATGAGCTCGAGATCGGCTCGCTCGTTTAGTAAACGAGCCGAACACGAGCTGGATTTTCCAGCTCGTTTAATAAACGAGCCGAACACGAGCTAGGGTCAGCTCGCTCGTGTTCGGCTCGATAACAGCTCGATTACATTTATTTTATATTAATATAATATTTATATATATTATATTTATATATATAATTATATAATTATATTTGTATCTAAATATATAATACAAATTATTATTTTTTAAAAAATTTAGCCCAACTTAAAAACAAAGCCCAGCTTATTTATAAAAAGATCCATTTAAGTTTAAAATTTCAACCGTTGGATCAAAATCTAATAGTTAATATTACAATAACTTTTTAACTTTTTCTCCTCCTAATCTAACCCTAATTTCTCTTTTCTTTTTTCAGAATTCATCGAGACACCCTCACACCCACAGGCCGCGGCCACCTCTCTGAGTCGTCCGTCTCTGAGCTCTCTCTTTCTCTCTCTCTCTCTCTCTCTCTACACCCGAAGGTCCCGCCGTCCCGAACTCCCGATTCCGAAGAGGCGAAGAGCCGAAGACCCTCCCGAGTCCCCGACGGGCCGAAGAGGCGGAGACCCCCCCCCCCGACAACGCTCTTCAATCTTCACCGTTCGCACACCCCCGGTAGGCCGGTAGCGCACTCTTCGCCGTTCGTATATTCCGATGGAATTTCGGCAGCGGCGGTTCCAACTTCGTTCTTTAATCGAGCTAACGAGCTAACGAGCTGGCTCGAATAAATTACGAGCCGAGCACGAGCTGGACTTTTCGAGCTCGTCACGAGCTCGAGCCGAACACGAGCCGACCTTGAACACTCTCGAGCCGATCTCGAGCTGGGCCTGGCTCGCTCGAGATCGGCTCGTTGACAGCCCTACATACTAATTACTGTAGAAAGGAAAGTGCAATGTCACATCCACAACATTTTTGCTGTTTTGCATTTTGTTGATCAGATAATATTCATAGATACGTAACCACACACATCTCTTGGTAGTTTTGACATTTATGTGACAATTTTTTTTAAAAAAAAATCTACTTAGAATCATGATCTTGTTCTCTGCTTCCATCATTTAAACTTTCCGTATCTCACAATCGCTCGTCTGGGTAGTCAAATCTAACACCACAACAGTTCAATACTAATGATTTGACAAAGTAAAGTTATATCACTGTAGTCATCTTAAATAGGAGCATATCAGATTATTTATATTACATCCACCTGAGTTTCTATCAATAATAACTAGATAATATTTACTATCTACTTTCTAACATTTAGATTAATACTATTCTATCTACCTACTAAACCCTAGTCATTCAAGAGCTAAGAAGTCAATAATACACACTAGTGCTACTCTTTTGCTTTTAATAACATTCTTGCTCCACTCTAATTATATCTAGTCATATTTAATAAATTAGTACATGGGAAAAAGAATATGGGTATGCGACATTATATTAACACTTCTCATATTGCTAATTACGATAAATACATACATCAAATCAAGTTACTGTGTATTATCGTAAAGTGATTTGTGCACAGTAAAAATAGATCTTTTTATTGGATTCATTTCCTGTTACCTATGCCCCATGCCATAAGGCGAGGCCCAGCGTAGTTAAAGCCATTACAGCAACTTATAGGCCGATCGAGTCATTGAGGCCACGTAGGGCCCGTGTTGTTCAAGCAATAACCATAATAGAATTAGTTAACTGGGGTCTCTCGTATATTATATATGTACCATCATTGAAGAGGTTAGATGGATGTGGGTGTGAGAATTAAATTTAGTTACTATAAATTCCGAGAGAGGAGGGTGGTGGAAATCCGTAGGAGAGCAGGCACCTACCTTTTCTTCTTCTTCTTCTTCTTTTCTTTTCTTTTTTTTCCCTCTGACAGCAGGTGAATGGAATGGAAAGTTCCCAGGTTCCATCTCCTCCTAGTCATCTGTCAGCTCAGTCTTCGCCAGCTGTCGGCCAGTCTTCTGTATCTGTGGGTAGCCGTCTGTTCCACCGGTTTGTAATATTCTAGAAATATTTTTGCACTTCGCATTTAGAACGCTAACTCGTGTACTGTTGGTGCAGCTTGAGTTAGGAGCCTGCGAAGAACTTGTGTATTCTTATGAATGGCGTACTCGTTCACATTTTAATACGGGAATAGTGAAAGACGTTAACTCATTTAATGTCCGCTAAATACAATATTATTTAAGATTATCATGATCACTTACCCACATTCTTCTCTATTTTTCAACCAACGGCACGCAATGACGGCCCTGCCAACGTGAATAATTAGTAGTTTACGACGCGTTTGACTTTAAGCTCAGGTTCGTAAAATTTTGCTTGGCGCCTCGACGACTTATGGATGATTAAGTACCAAGTTAAATATCTTTTATTAAAGAATTTCTGAAATATTGCAAATTGGTAATCTGAGCAGCAGCACAGTAATAAACAGTATCACTCTTTCCAAAACTTAAAAGAAAAAGAAAAAGGAAACTAACAAAACCGCTTGGCCCAATACGAAATTGGCCAAGGGACTCGATTAAGGCCGTATGGGCCTAAAACCGGCCCGGAATTAATCTTCCCTCGATGGGTTTTCTCAGAGCCCGGCCTTCTTGTTGACAAGTCGATTTTTGGTACGTCTCAGTTTTTTACCCGAAATGGAAAGTTTCTGTTTCGGGAGGTAAATAATCATATAACCAAGCTTCTTCGACGCACGTTACATGGGCCTGGTTACGGCCCAGATAATTAAAGCAGTGTTTCTTCAGAGGACCGTTCAAATCGTAGGCCCGATATTTTACAGAGGGCCATATTGGGCCTTAATCTCCGAAATTATTATTATAAGAGGCATTAGAGGACCATTACTGACCCCACAGCATCACAACAACAGCTAAAACTTGAAAAGACTTCTTAAGTAAGGTCATTAAAATAGAACAGATACAAGCAGATACCATACAATTGACGTTCCAACACAAGTGGGAAAACTCCTCAATCCGAAAACAGAGATACAAAACAACTTCAGTGGATCCCAGAAAAACCTGCTATATACCTTCCACTTATTAGTCCTCAGATAACTTTCTGAAGAACGACGGACCCCCCCTAAATTAAGCATAGCTAAAAGCGAGATTCGACCTTTATTCTTTCTGTTCCTCTGATACTAACTAATAGCAAAATATAACTTTTTAAGTAGAGCTACAAAGCAAAAACACAAAACTAATAAATGTAACCCTTTTCGTGAAGACTCTCAGATGCACCCTCCGTAGCGGCGTCTCCCTTGTATGCCCCGAGGGTGGCTACCGAATTCGCTTTGCACCTGGAAAGAAAAACGGCCCTCGCCTTCTCCACGTTCTCCTTCTTCCCTGCCCAAATGTTAAGCGCACTCCGCTGCAATGCGCGGCCAAATGAGAAAGAGAGAGTCCACGGCTTCTTGCCCTTCAGCTTGTTCATCGCATTCAAGTTCAAAGTTGCTTCCTCCTCGCTCTGACCGCCGGAGAGGAAAACAACGCCCGGAACCGCCGGTGGGACGGTCCTCAAAAGAGTGCGCACCGTGTATTCACCCACCACCTCCGGTGCAACCTTCTTCGCATCCGATCCGGGAGTAACCATGTTGGGCTTCAACAGAGACCCCTCTAGAAGAACATGGTGATCGTTGAGCGCCTTGTAACATGCCGCGAATACCCGTTCGGAAACTTCGGCACAGCGGTTAATGTCATGCGTCCCATCGATAAGGATCTCAGGCTCCACAACCGGAACCAGCCCGTTCTCCTGGCAGATGATCGCGTACCGGGCCAGGCCGTTAGCATTCTCATTGATCGCCAGCTGGGATGGTTCGGTAGGGCCGATCTTCAGCACGGCTCGCCACTTGGCAAAACGGGCCCCAACCTCGTAGAACTTGGCGCAGCGCTTGCCGAGGTCGTCGTGGCCTTGGGTGGTGGTCTCACCGTTGGTCCCTGCCAGGTCGACAGTACCCTTGTCGACCTTGATGCCAGGAAGGACCCCACCCTCCTTGAGGACTTGGACAAATGGCTTTCCATCAGCAGTCTTCTGGAAGAGGGTCTCCTCAAAGAAGATGACACCGCTTAGGTACTGAAGAGCGCCGCGCGTGCAGAAGAGGAGTTCGCGCAGGGCCCGTCGGTTCTCCTCAGTGCTCTCCACATTGATGCCGGCAAGGCGTTTGCCGATTGTCCCAGTGGACTCATCAGCTGCCAGGATTCCCTTACCAGGGGTGGCAAGGTAAGCAGCATTGGCAATGAGTTCATCTGCAAAATGAGAAAAGAGGTGAGGGAATGATCTTACAACTTCCACATTAAAGCGCAAAGCAAACACTGTACGGACATGGGACTTGAGAGCAATTTGATAATTAAGAGACTAACAACACAGTTATATGATATTGCAGAGGGACCACACCAACAGGACACTTCAAAATAAAGTGCCAAGCCAAGGGCCACGCTGCATATAGCATTGAGAAAATTTCCAGAAAACGCTGAAATTTCAAAGGAAACTGCTCAACATAAAAGAACATAGACATTGAAGTTCGAACTGAGCAGGCACAATGAATATCTTAAAGGAGTCTTTGAGTTTACTGAAGCATGAGTCAACCTCATCGCACCATGAAGCTTAGCCACATGAATCATCAAATTCAAGGGCTCTTACTTTGCAAGTTAAAAGCTGCTGGAGGCCCAAAGTTTATATAAGCGAAGTTTGAACACACAGGTGAACTTATACATGTTTCTATAACAAAACACTTGAACTGGCCAAAAACAGATGCTTTCGAAACAGCAGAGAGAATGCTGAGCAACACTAGTTATGTAAGATTTGATGCAATCGAGAAGAGGGAAAGATTCAAATTACCTATAATGGGCATCTAGTAAGGAAGAGGGAAACGGGGGGGAAATTTTTTTTACTGTAGTAGAATCTAACCGGCCTCTACACGAGTACATTGTACTTGCACGAGGTGGCTGGCTCGACCAAGTTTCTAGATTGTTCATATTTGCAGTCTGCAGAGCTAAATCAAGTAGTTCATACAAAAGATCTAAATAAACTCCAATCAAAGTCTCAACCAGGGAACGGATTATCCTGATTTGATGCGTAGCGTATACACACGGATTTTTAACGAAAGAGATACCGTCATATTTTTTTTTCACTGGATGTCTACATAAACAAGTATCTTTGTGGGCATAGAATTGACCCCGTTATTATTCTACATCATTGCATTAGTGATGCAATTTTGAATAATGGTCCTGTGAATATCATATAGATAATGACATATTTTATTCCGACTTCTGAGAAACAATTGTTTCTGCAAAAGCCATGCTTTCGCACAAACCTTATCACATAACATACTTTCATTCAAATGTATTAACCGTGAACAACAATATACATAATATCTAATGAACCAAAAATGGCATAACAAGGGATGCCAAAGGCGAATCATTTTACAGATGTTATTATAATTTGTTTCAAGGAAATATGGCGTAAGCGTGCCCTTAATCTACCATACTGCACCAACTGCCTTCACAAACTATAGAACCATAAAGTAAATGCATAAAAAAAGTTAACAGTTATTGGATTCATACTCATTCATGATATCTGAGTATAAGGTCATGTAAGACATCAGCAAATATTTAAACTCATTATTTGCAACCCTAACAGTAAGTTGATAATTGTAATAACCACTAAACTCAAGCCCAAAAGATAGGAGAGCACAAGACAAGATCACTCGACCACCTCGACAATCTCATTTCATTCAAGCAAGGCCGCAGCATAACAAAAAGAACAGTAAAAGGTCTTGAGAAAGGCATAACTGTGGATCGTAAGCGCTAACCAACTATCCCAAAAGCACGTGCTGATAGGAAGGGCGCACCCATCGCACTTAAGGGCTCAGCCATAGCGCTCGCGGGCTTCGACCTGACTCAACCCATCTAGACGTTGGGACTATTGTTGGGCCTCTTACCGTTAGGTCTCTTGTGAACCACACCCCCACTCAACTTATTAGGCTCACCCAACTCAACTTATTTGTCTCCTGGGCCTATTGTCACGGGGCAGGAAGTTGGACCTATTTTAGCCCAATAATAAATAGCCAACAATCGCCCCCCAACACCTGCACCGTTAATGCAGCATGTGGGAATCGAACCCGCGCCACTAGCTCTGATACCACTTGTGGATCGTAAGCGCTAACCAACTATCCCAAAAGCACGTGCTGATAGGAATGGCGCACCCATCGCACTTAAGGGCTCAGCCATAGTACTCGCGGGGTTCGACCTGACTCAACCCACCTGAACGTTGGGTCTATTGTTGGGCCTCTTGCCGTTAGGTCTCTTGTGGACAACACCCCCACTCAACTTATTAGGCTCACCCAACTCAACTTATTTGTCTCCTGGGCCTATTGTCACGGGGCAGAAAGTTTGGGCAGAAAGTTTGACCTATTTTAGCCCGATAATAAATAGCCAACAATAATGAGAAGAAGATCATACCCCAAAAAAAAGGAAGTTGAGACATGAATAGCTGAGCTATTTAATTCTATGAACGCCAAAAGGGGGACCATGATCAAATAGACTTGCTTTACAGGCGAACTATAGATTAAAACAACTAAAATATCAGAAAATATCGAAGCTCAAATCAACATGCTAAAGCAATCAGCATGGAGAAAAGGAGTACACAAGGAAGCATCAAACAAAAGATCAATACTACGCGGTTCCAATAAGCGCTTTTAATTCATCATCATCATCATCTTGATAAGCAACGATTCCATAAAAATGTAAGAAGAAGCGGGGAATTGAATTACCGTGATATTTTCCGCAGTAGGCCGACATAGTAATTCAGCTTCTTCGCTGCTGCTCTTGCTCTTCTACTTCCTCTCCTACTTAAGCAGAGGAGTAAGGCGACGGATGTTGTTTAATTTATATTTATATTTTATGCCGGGGAAAGTGTTGGGCTTGGAAAAGACGAAAGAAACTTCGGGAAAAAACGACATTTGGCACCCTTTTTCCTCCTGGTGGGCTGGGCCTCTAAACGAACCGCCTCTTTTCGCCACTTTTATAAATGGGCCGAATGGGCCGAAGCGATTACGTGTGCAAATTTGGGACTTAGCCGCCACGTATCACATGAATTGTTGTGCTCTCTCTTCTCCACGTTAACCTAAAGCGAGTTTTATAGTAAGATAATAATAATAATAACAATAATAATAATAATAATAAGTTTCCGCCACCTAAAAGCGATTCCAAACGGCGCCTACTGATAGATATTGAGGTTGAGACTTTTTAAGAGTTTATTGAGCCAAAAGGAGTTGGTGTATAGTGAAAAGCATAAATAAATAATATGCCATTACTTAACAATACAATCTGCAAGGTATATTAAAATAAATAGAATTATATTCTGCGCGTAATTCCAAACAGAGAAAACCTTCATATTTAGACAAGAGCTCTCAAAGTGGGCTCTGCTTCACCTTGTTGGTGGGCTGAGGCCTACTTCGTTGATGCTGTCGAGTCAGATATCATGGGCCTGCACCACCCGTGGCCCTATAAATCACTCCGAAGACCAATTCAACAATAGTAATATTTATATATTATGACTCACCGCGCCCATGAGGTCGACACTCTTCATAAACTACTATATGATGATGATGATAATAAAATCTCTGTCATGTACACGTACATAATTTTTAGGACCGACTAGAACATACTTTTTGTGACATCAAAAATTGTATTTTGATCGAAGATTTATTTCCTACTCTAAAGTGACTGCTTGATGAGAAAATGGACGGTTTCTGCGTGGAAGTTTAAAATTTTCTGAAAGCGATGCTTTACTGAAAGATTTGGCCCATTAGACGTGTTGTACTCGTACTTCGCTCACTCTCAGAAAAAAAGGAGAAGCGAAAGCGTATGTTTTAATCTCACAAGCAGGTTACGTTGCTGTCGAGAGTTTTAAGAAAAAATGCCGCATCCTACTAAGCAGCTGCCTCATTCGAATCAAAACATACGCGTCACCAACAAGTACAGAGGTGGACTCTCGCGTCTTTGCCGAACAACACTTGGTCGTGGCCGGCGCAACGATGATACACGCATCCTTGATTGTCCATTTAGTCCTTCGGATTAAGAAAGCAACATTTTTCCGAAAAAAAAAAAAAAAAAAAAACTTACTTGCTAATCGGAATCAGCTCACCTGACATTGTTGCATTAGCTCGAACTCTGATAATATTTGTTACTGATCCTGAAGTGGTTTGGTTCGTCTTAGATGCTGTATGGGCTTAATCGATCATCTCGCAGCTTATTTAGGTTCGTTTTAACGATACAATTTTCGCTGTCAAAACTCTATTCTCATCTTACGTTAGTCCCCTCTCATCCATATTACTAGTCTGCAAAGCATGAAGTGACATGTGTTTGGTGGATCTGACAAGACCAGAAATCGCTAGAAGCACTGAATATGGCAGATGTCATTCAAACAGTCACTCGGTTGTTAACTAGATGCCTAACTTGTAACAAAGAATCAATTATTAATAACGATGCATAAAAGCGTTTCAGCTGAGAGGTCACCTTTGTTTTATGAGCATTACTATACCAAATCACCAACTAACACGTTTTTACAATTTTATACAACTATGTTGATATAGAAAATTAATGTGGATAGAGAATCTAATGAACTACTACATTATCTTGTGACTTTGTTTAAACTAATATCGTTCTTTACTTGATCTGGTTTACTTCCAAATCGCATGCTTATTTTCGGGCAGTTTAGACTTTTATCATTCTTACTCGATGCTCTGTTGGCTCCTGTATTGTCCTGCTGCAACCATAAGAAATAAGAAGATAATAATTGTATCGTTGAGGTTAGGAATCAGTCAAAATAAGCATCTATTATAGATCAATCCATGAAGAGTCTAGTACCAATCAATCAAATGCTGATAATAAATGTGATAACGTTATACAGCATGAGGTCTCAGTATCAACCAAACCTTTTTTTTTCAAAAGTAGTATCCATAATCAAATCTCAATCCTCATCCTATCAGCTCAATAATAAGATCAGATGGATTCTGCTCACAGAGAAGAGATTCTCAACCGGCAAAATTTCTTCAATGAAGATGTTTCAAGCAGTCTAGGTTCTTGAAGGCCACTTCAACTGGGCCGTGAATTGTCGGAACAAACTCTCCAAGAAAAATGTTTATTATTGAGAAAGTTTATGAAACAACTTTCTAGTTTCAGTTCAGCTGATTTTTTTTTTTTTTTTTTCCTGAGAGAAAGATAGCATGCTATCTGCTTCGTTTATTTCTTTTAGAAATAAACTTAGCTAGAAATGTGAATCAACTAGAATTCGAATTTGAAACCTCGGATACCAACTACCAAGCTATTTGCCACTTGCGCTAGGGACGGTCTATTCAGCTGATATAGTTAGCCAAAGCAACTTTAGGAAAGAATAAACAGAAGATCTTAAAAAAAAGAAAAAAGAAAAAAGGTGAATAAAACCGTCAATCACTGCTGTCTCTGTAATGTGAATTTTCATGTGAGATCAACCTCTCTAATGAAATTTGAGAAACCACTAAGAATTCACAGAGAACCATCGAGGAATGTGAGATAAAAGAGCTTAGGACAGAAACCTTGGGAGCTTCGATCAAGAAAAGAAGGAGAAATCGCCTTGCTTTTTTACGAATTATATGACTACAAGCCATAAAAAAAGCCCAGATAAGGGGAAAACATAAGAGTAAAGCTCTCACAAATAACTAACAACAATCGAAAAAACACCAAAAGATAGATCAAAAGCGGAAGAAAACATGATTGCGGATCCTGATCTTCCTTTCTCATTTGAATTGGCCAATTTATTAGAAACTATGAGACCATGTGCATTTCAGAAAGGAACAGAGCCAACAATCTTTTTAGCTCAAGTAGAAAAAGCATATAGACACAAGAAGTGAAAAAAGAAAAAAAGAAAGGGATGAAAAGAAAACTTATTCATCCTACCATTCACAATTCTGCAGCTGAGATCAACTGGCATCCTCTCTGTTCTCCCTCTTTCTCTATCTAATTATTGTATCCTAGTAACTAACCATCTTAAAAGAATTCCATACTTAATAAGAAAGGTTAAAAAAAAGAGAGACGGAAGAAAAGGAAAATGCAAATCCTTCAAGTAGGGTTCTTGAATGCTTGGATGAGCAGAGAGAAACCGGCGGCACCCCGCTGCTCCTCGGCGACCATCTCCTCCTCGAGCCAGAGGCGGCTCTCGAGGGCGGTGCGCGCGCGGAACATGAACACGGCGTACCCGGCGGGGCTGCTGAACCACCAGTCGTGCACGTCCCACATCATGTCCACCGGCGCCCCGTCCACGAATATCGTCTGGTTCCCCCGGAAGTTCCACCGCAGCCGCCGCACGTGCACCACCCGCTTCCGGTCCACGCACACCGCCAGCTCCGACGCATCATCGCCGCCGCCGCCGCCGCCGCCGCAGCGGATTGTGATCTCGTGCTCCCGGCCGCCCTGGCGGAACCGCGCCTTCGTGGAGTAGAACGCGTGCGCCAGCAGCACCTGCTCTTTCCGGCTCAGCAAGGAGGATTCGGCGGCGGGGACGCCGTCGAACTTCTTAACGTCGCCGAGCGAGAGGGCGAGCTCGCCGTCGACGGAGACGGAGAGGTAGAAGTTGGCGACCGGCTCGGGACCGGACGCGTACTTGGCAGCGGAGACGTCCCAGGAGAGGGAGACGGAGGCGGCTCGGGAGGTGGCGAAGGAGCGAGAGCCCTTCTTCTTGCGGAGGAGGTGGCACGTCATGGGGGAGGAGGAGGAGGAGGAGGAGGAGGAGGAGGAGTGGTCGACGCCGACGGAGAGGGCGGGGCCCACGTGGCTCCTGGACCAGGAGACGCGGATGAGCAGCTCCCGGGGGGCGGGAGAGGAGACGAGGCGCGCGCGGTAGAGAGCGGTGACGGCGCTCGGAGCGGCGCGGGAGTCGGGCGCGCCCGCTCCGAGGAGAGGGGAGGAGACGCTGCCGCCGCCGGAGCACGACACGTCGGAGACGCGCACCGCGTGCTCGCCGAAGCACGACGCCAAGTCCTTCATCGACGACGCCGCCACGAGGAGGCGGCGGCTGCTGCTGCTGCTGCTGCTGGACAGATGCTGCTGCTTCTTGCTCACCACCATTTTGTCCGCTCTCATCATCATCACTATTATCATTACCACACACACATAATTAATTGTCTTAATTGTCTTAACTGGGGATGATCGGTTGCCTTGTTCCTGTCTTCATTCCCCTCCCAACGCCAACACTGTTGGCACCTAAAGAAGAGGCCGGCCTTAATTAATTGGTATCCGGAGATATACTCTCTCGCTACCTCCTTATTAAGAGTTGAGAGAGAGGTATTGACCGACTCCAATGGCTTTTGAAAAAAAAAGAAAAAGAAAAACAAAAAGAAGAGGAAGCGTTATGCGTTGTTTACAAGTAAGCATGCGAGTCGGGTACTAAAATAATTGCATACAATAATTAATTATTTATTATGAGGAGGTGTAGTGGGCGGGGGGGGAAAAAGAAGAAGAAGAAGAAGAAGAAGAAGAAGAAGACGAAGAGGAGGAAGAGCAGGAACAGGAGGAGGGAGGAGCAGCTAATTAAGTGCTGATCAGCTGATGCGGGTGAATGGAGTGTACTACGGGATGGGGATCGGGAGAGGGAGAGGGAGGGTCGGTGGGCCCACACAGATTAAAAACCGGGAGCAGACCCACCAACTCCCACCCAACAACCCAACGCACAAGGGCAGACGAATTATGTGAAGCTTTTCCGAACCTCCATCTCCATTTCTCAATAAAGGGCTCTTTTGTCCACACATTGACATCCCTGCACTGCCAAAATAGAAAAATACTATAAATATTATATTATATCCCTCTCGAGAAAAAATTGGTATTTGCCTGCACAACTCTGAACCTTACTAATTTTTGCGCGTGGGTGTACGTGTGCGCGCGCCATACCAAATGCATTTATGCAATAGCTATTGGCTTATTTGTTTTTTTATGCATGAATGTCTTGCCTAGTATTTGTATATGCAACCACTATTATCATCTCGCAGGCAGAACGCATGATTTTGAAAATTATGATTGGTTGGATCTTACGACAAACTGAAACAAAACTCATATGTTGCAACTCTAGAAAAAAAATACAAAAAAAAACAAACAAATCTCAGGCACAATAGCACGAGTCATATCACGCGATAACTTATTCAATCATCCAAACTGGCCCTAGAGGTAGCACACACATAAATACGTGCAAATAAACAAAGTTTTCCAAAAGCGCACACACATAAATACGACTTTTGCAGAGATACTTCCACAATTTGACATAGTACTTCCACAATTTGACATACTCAAGAGGACTAGAGATGCCATAACAAACCTTTCTAATAAAGTGTGTGGGTCATATTACTCGCAGCGGTACCAGCTCACTAGTCTCTGCTCCACATAAATACAGTTGTTTCTCCTAACGAAAGAAGTAGTTCAATCAGAAGATTCTTTGGCTGCATTTGGAGGTATATAGCTTCAAAAGCTGCAACTGTTGCATCTCGGCATTGCAAGGATATTCAGCACATTCTATTTAAGAGCCCAAATAATGCACAGTGAGATTCTGTGTTGTTAAATAAACTTTTCCCCACTTGATGAAATAAACTTTTCGCAACAACCCAAAAGAAATATATAATTATTTCCAAGTGCATTGGTCTTTGTCGCTCTGCATCGAAATCCTAAATGAGACGTTTAAGATGGCAACATAGTTTTCAAGGCCAGGGCAATTATTGAGAGATGCGACATGCAGCATCAAGAGTAATTGAAACAAAGCCCATTGGCCGGGGTCACGCTGTCATTACCGGGCTGTTATTGTACAGATTAATGAAATATCCACTCCCTGGAGTAGGTAGAAATAAAATTTGAACGCTATATTATCAAAAAGAGATGCACAAATTACGAAGTGTTAGGCCCTGCACACCGCCCAAAAAATGATCAGCCGAATCTGAATTTTAATCTCATCTACTTTAAGCAGTAGGGTTGGGCTCCGTCCACTACCACATGGTATAGAAATTTTTTAGTTCCTCACAGGAGATGAAGCAGCCTAATTTGTTGCATCAACCATCTGAGTTCGTACATAGAAGTATATAATTTATAGAGAGAAAGGTTACAATGTGCGGGAAAAGGAATCACAAAACTTAAAAGGGAACTTAAAAAATAAAGCACTTGATCCCAGAAGCATCGAGCATAACCAGCTCTTGACTGACTAATAGGCACATTTTGTAAAATAACATCAAAAAAGGAGATCATTCTTACTGTCATTTTTTTTGCTTTTCCACTGTCACATAACAGAGCGATGCTCTTGTACACCCAAAAAGTGAGCGTAAATCTTACACCCTTTCATCTAAGAGCCAATATTTTACACTTGTCTTATCAATCTCTTTTTTTAGTATTACAAATCCAAAAGGATTGTTTAAACCTTTTGATTGAGGGTGTAAGATGTACAGTCACTTTTTGAATGTACAGGTAGCATATCTCCACATAAAAAACTTCTTCCCATATAGAAGTTCTTCCTATATACAAGTTATTAGGGAAAACAAAAGGCACTACTAGCATCTGAAGATTTCCTACTCTGTATCCTAGAAGGGATCAAATGATTCAAATTGCTGAGATTTCATCGACTATCATCAGCGCAATTGTTAAACGGTTATTATAAATATGTATCTAATAGCAGTCAGACAGAAAAGTGAAATTTCCAAGTAATTCTTTGAAAGCATGAAGAAAATGAAAGTGTGAAAAACCATAGCATACACTAGAGCATAAAGTGTGACTTAGATTTTTAAGGTTTAAACCGAAAAGAATGTGTCATTCAACTCCAACTTACTGTTTTCAATGTGTTGAGCAGCGCTATTTTCTTTAACACAATAACACAACCAGAATATAAAATAAAAACCCTAATATTTTTTATCTCAAGAGCTAACTCCCAATTTTTTTTTCAGAATAAATGAAGGCAAGAAGGAGGCATCAACTTTATTTAATGGTAGGACCGCAGGAGGTTAGTTAGGATTAAAGAACTCTCATGTAACATGGATCTCTTTTGTTGTGATGTTCATAGCCTCCTTGTTGCAAAAACTCTACCAATATAAGTTCTTTAGTGTCACAAGAATTCATTTTTCAAAGACTTAACTTTCTCTTCATGTACCACGCCCTAACACCACAGTTCATACCCTTTGATTTAGTATTCAAATAGAAATACCCAAATGAATTAAGTAGTTTATAATTGGGAAAAGCTGTACTAGAATTATGTTGTACTAAATGTTGCCAAGCTAATGCTTCACTTTAATAATAGCAATATGTACCTTAAGCCCTACACTTTGCTCCTACTTTGTCTCTTTCCCCTCTTCCAAAGCCCAAACCTGCACTAGAATTAGGTAGAGTTAGATGTTGCCAAAGCCAATTCTTTTTTTAAAAAATCAATATTCGTATTTATAGTATACACATTTAACATGCACTTGCTCCCATTTATCTATTCCTTCTTCTTCCAAAGCATTGACTAACAAGAAAATTCTAATAAATTTGGCTACTAGCTAGTCATATCCTAGCAAACAAACCACGTTGATCCCCTCCTGACATCTTAGTGTTGCTCAAAAGATCAATCTAATAGGAAACTGTAAAGAAATAGCCTTAAAAGCTGCACTCAGGTGCATGAAGGAGATTGGATGAATCATGCCACATGCACTATCGGAAAAGGTTACAAAGAGACAACAGGCAGGAATTTACATCATAAGTGTGGATGTAGAAATTGAACCCAGAACCTGTTGAAACTGAGGGAGCTGAGGAGTTAGGACTTTGCTCTGATACCACATTACCAAAAAGATCCACTTACAGGAAGCAGCCTAGGAATAGTTTTACGGTTGGATGCTGTGTCAATAGCTAAATTTCTGATCAACCAGACATCACTTTCCATGATTCCTCATTCCAGATCTTTGATTTAAGAAAGCTTAATCAGTTACATTGCAACAACCAAATGCATGTGCAACCCATCACGACCTCAAGAGAAAACTATACAGGCTCAAGGGTAGTAGCATATATTTAACTCCTGGCCCACTAATTTAACTGATTAAATAAAGAAACAACAATAATTTACTTGCAACCAATTCCACACCCACAACTCAAAAAAAGCTATAGTCAATAGTCAATTTGTTCTACCTGCTAAAGCGATCCAAAGGAGAGAGAGCGCCATTTGTTGTGTGACACGTTATTCTCAAACCCTTCCTCTTATGCCTAGTGAATGATTGCGATGCGGTTTTCAAGTCTACTTTCAGAAAATGACAAGCAACCAGAAGAACTATAACCTTGAATTCCTCCTAGTAAGACAGAACAGACAAAGTATATGATTAACTGCCAAAGCTATTAAAATGAGAGAAGATAAATACTTAAAAGCAGAGAATTAACTGCATTTTTCTCCAGCAAACTTGAGCACTTAATTATGGGAAGACTAAAGCAGGCTGAAAGCCAATGCAAGGTTTCTGAAGGTTGGTAAACATCTCAATATGCAATGAGCAAGGAACCACATTTTTTTAGTTCCTGCTTACTAAGGAAATAAGGTATCAATAAAGTGAACCTACACAAACCAACCTGAAATAGGCTAGGAGGCCAGAGTTGAGTTATGATCCATCTAACTAGAGAATTTGACATGTAACTTAAGTTTGAAGCAACTGATTTTGGTAGGAGAAAGTTAAACCACGTAACCATTATCACAGGCCCATGAAAAGTTGACAACTCTTGAATTATTTCAACTTGCCAAAGTTCATGTCCCGTGTTGATCAAAGAAGTTTTTTTTTCCACAGAACTATAGCCTGCTTGGGAAGCACGGGTCAAGTAAATTAGGATTTAAGCTGCAAAAACAATTTTGCAATTTTCACCACGCACTTCAATCCATGTAGATTGGTTTTCTGAAGCTATCTTTGGATGGATAAATAAAAAAAAGGTCCAAAAATACACTCTTAGTGGAGGTAAACTATATAGAAGGAAACAAAGCGAATTGAATATACATATGTCATGCTCAAATTTTGCATGCATGTATCACATAAAAATTGTATATGTACGTCACAGAAATGTCATCAGACATAAAAAGTAGTGGATAGCCTATCAATCAAAACAACCCATAGTAATCAAGCTTTTTTTAAAATGATAAATTGAAACACGATCCAACAAGGCTGGATATGCTGAGTTGGTGCAATCAGTCAACCACCTGTCAAGCAAGCGACAATGCTGCACTAATACAAAAATTATGTACTCCAAGAAAGAATATTTACAGAATTACATTTTTGAATGACACAATTTAGCCAAAAATGTAAGAAGAATATGTAAGAAGAAAACCTCACATTATTCAGGTTCTTACCATCTCCCACACTATGCGGTGCATGTCTTGCAGGCATCACTCAGTGTGCCAACAAGGATTATCACTGTGAAACCTTGAAGCATGATTTGCCACATAAACTGCATTGTTCATCTAGTAGTTGGAAATTAATTTGTTCTTGATTCATATCTTGAACTTGTGAGCTGGAGTACTAGAACAGGATCCCCTAGTCTTCAGTCCAAAGAAGCCTAAACGGTCGAGGAAAAGCCACTATAATTAGTCATACAGGGGTATTTGTAGTTTTGCACCCATTGCAACTTTTTTGTCCAGTCACATCCTTTATGAGGAACTGAAAAAATGATTCACACGGCTGAAGCAATCACTAGAGAACTTTTCCTATTATTGTTGTTGCCGTATCTAACTCCCAAGTAAACTAGGTCCTTCCCTCCACACAATATAAGCTATTGTATAGCACTACAGCAACAAGTCGTAAATAGGGGAAACTATTGAAAACTATTACATTGTAATGTCGTAGAGATCAATCATTAGCTAGCCCCCTCTTATATATTTACTTTACGGACCAAAAATGTAGAAAGAATTTTCGTTTTAGCGGAAGGAATGGATATTGTAAAATGCTAGAATTAGGGTGACTTGATGATAAAGACCATATTAGTAGCCCCGCAAAAGTGTAGGGACTAACTATTAAACTTGTGCTACTTACCGTAGTGAAAACAAACACATGATGAACAAGAAGAAAGTTCACTTATCCAGCTTAATTTTTATTGCGACTTTGGCTTATAGACTATCTATGCAGCTACTTACATGATTTGCATATAATTTGAGAACAACATTTAGTTGGTAGGCTAAGTCCAAGTCACTCAACCCACAAGATATAAAGATGATGCAGAGCGGGTGTAGGGAAACCACTTTCACGATGCTATAACAGTGATGCGTAAGCAAAATTGGTAAAAACAACATGAATATGCAATATTGACTTGTCTAAATGGAACCTAATGGACCTTATATGAAATTTCACATGAATGCAGTGAAATCAGGACTTGATTCTTAGTTCCACATCTAAAGTGGCAAGTTAAACAATAGCAAATACAGCACGAGGAAATTTACACCATCTTAGCATCATTTTGGACGAACAGAATACAATTCCTGAATAGACAATTGAAGTACAGAAGGGGCACTTCTCCAATCTCATTAGATTACAAACTCAGAACACGATTATTCTCTGCAAATTGCTATACCAAGCGAAACTACAGATGGCAATAAAATGAAATTACAACTAATTTCAGCATTTTCCGCCATCCGACAAGCACCCTTGCTTCCTTCCGATCCTCTAAAAATGAGGAAATCTTTTCCGACTCCATTTTGCAACCAACTATTTAACCATTGCAAAATTCTAGTGATATGTAGCATGTAGCATGTACTCATAAGTGCACATGCATAAGAAATAGGTCTCCAATACGCAACGGAGCGCGCATGCATACTCTTCATAGAGAAGAACCTATCAGGCGGTATCAGAATAGGCAATTGAAGTGCGCGCTAAGTACCGAAAAGTTCATCTACAGACTATAGATTCAATAAATACAAGTATAGAACTAATCTTCACTGCAGATCTAACTGAGCACTTCATTATGATAAATTGATAATGCACTTTCTATGGATCTCAAAGAGATGAACTGAAATCTACGTAGCAATATTTGCTCTTGTGAATAGCTAAAGAGCTCTGTTAATAATGTCAATTTCCCAGCTTTACCTTAAACACTCGTACAACATCACAAATTAAAAGAAACAACCCCGAGATGAAACTAAATTATGTTGGGTTTAGAAATTCCGAAGTTGAAAATGCACAAAAGTTACAAATGGTTACTGTGACGTAAATGCTCCGGTTGTTGTACTTCGACCACCTATGCTCAATATACTCTTATTACTCCCCTAAATCTGACAAGAACATTAATTGTACTTCAAAAAAACACAAAAAAACCAAATCATATACCTTCGAATTAGGGTTTTTCTCCACCCGAAGTGATTCCCGAGGTTGGGCGAATAGATAGATCATAGAACCCTAACTTAAAAACCTTACTGCCCCTCCCACCAAAAAAAAAAAAAAAAAAAAAAATCTCGGATATATTAATCTCTGCATCCGTGCATTGGTACCGTAATGAACGAATTTACGCCGCCGATCCGTTTCTCTCCAGGGCCCATAGAAGACGACCATGAGCGGTCCACCAAAATTAAGTCCAATTAAAAACTCGAAGACCAAAAAACAATAAAAAATAAAAAATAAAACGAGTGAAAGAGAATTAATAATTCAAACAAAAGAGATGTGCAACGAAAAACGAAAATAAAAGTATATCAATCATCAATTTTTGTTTTTATCTCATGTCCTTACAAAAGGAACAGCTCGCGTATAACACAGTAGCAGCTTAGTCCAAGGCCTGTTTTCTTGGGGGCCCCAAAACAGGCCCATCAAAAAACACAACACTCCACTACCCACAAGGCCCATGTCACCCAGCTGGGCTAGGTATGGTCACCGTTCTGGTGACATTACCTCCCCACCGTTCGTTCGTCTCCCGTGCGGCTCCAACCAATGGGGAGTTGGAGTTGTTGCTGTTGTTGTGTTGTTCGTAGATCGTAGGTCGTAACTAACTCTTAAGAATGGGGGGGCGAGGAGGAGGATGAGGAGGCGAGCTCGATCTCGATGGACTTGAAGGAGGCTTTGCCCAGATCCTTGTAGGGCCGCGGCGCGAGCCCCTCCCCGTCGACCCCGATCGCCCTCCTCCTCCCCCACACTTTGTACGCCCCGAACCCCGCCGCGGCCACCAATAGGAGGCTCCCCACCACCAAAAGCGCCACCTTCGCCCTCCTCCTCCCCTTACTACCCTCATCCCCATTGCTCCCTCCGCCTCCGCCTCCGCCTCCGCCTCCGCCGTTGGACCTCACCTTGAAGTAGCCCACGTGCCACTCGTCCCCTTGCAGGAGCAGCTGCACGGGGTAGTCCACCTGGTAGCAGGCGTTGGTGGCGTTGCTGTAGATGGCGCCCCAGCAGCTGCAGTTGCGCGCGCACGACCCCTCGCACTCGTCCACCGACCCCGCCGCGCGCGGGCTCATGATCTCCTTGTTCCCCAGGTCCACCCGGCTCCGCCTCAGCACCGTGAACTCCGTTCCTCCCCCGCCGCTCCCGCTCCCGCTCCCGCAGAAGTCCCCCGTGGGCGTCGCCAGGCACCCGTCCGTTCCGTTCGCGAGGCACGTGCACTGGTGGGCCCCGGCCCCGGCCCCGGGCCTGCACACGCTGTAGGCGCCGCACGTGGTGGGGATCTCGCAGGCGTCGGCGATGGCCGTGTACTCGCCCACCCACCCCGTCCCGCTCCAGTAGTAGGCGTGCAGGTTGGCGTCGTCCTCCAGCGTCAGGCGCCGGAACTGCTCCGTCATGTTGCGGTTGAACGTGTTGAACGCGACCACGTCCACGGGGTCGGAGCCGTTCTGGTACATGCCCAGGAACCCGTCCGGGTCCACCCGCATGTACAGCGGCGCTCCCCCGGGCTCCACCTGCGCCCTGGCCTCCAGCGCCGTGTGCCGCCAGTACATCGTGGTCGCGCCGCCGCTGACGAAGTACAGCCCGATGTAGTTGGTCCCCAGGCGCATGCTCAACCGCCGGCCCGGCGAGAACAGGCTCATGCCGGACGTGAAGTTCTGGTTCTGCACGACGGTGTCGGCCGGAAAGTCGAAGCTCCGCCAGGCGACGTCGGCGCCGCCGCCGTCCTTCCGGATCTGGAGGTCGGAGGAGGCGAGGATGACGACGCGGTCGCCGCCGACGCCCGAGGAGGAGGACCAGAGGAGGAGGCCGGAGTCGGGGTGGGCGAGCAGGAGGGAGCCGTTGAAGGAGAGGGAGACGGGGGAGGACCAGAGGGCGGGCCGGGCCGGCGTGGCGCGCCAGACGGGGAACGACGAGGGCAGGTGGAGCACCGCGAGGTCGAGGAGGGAGGACCCCACGCGGAGGAACCCCAGGTAGAAGGTGCCGCTCGGGTCGGACAGGATCGGCTGGAACGGCGCGTCCGTCGGGGAGTGGGTCGCCGTGAAGCCTCTCTCCATCTCCTGCGCCACCGTCGAGTCCCCGCTCCCCACCCCGACCACAACTGATAACATCAATACGCCCAACATAGCCCTCATGCTTGTCATCGCGATCCACCGAACTACGTACCTTAGATAGACAGACTTAATAGAGGGAGAGGCGCGGGGGAGGGGGGGAAAGAAGGGGGATCACTGATCAGAGGCAGGCAACAAGGAGTATTAATGCTTTTTCCTTCGCATAGACATTTGGATTTGGATTAGAAGACATATATATGATAAACTTATTATCAGGTTTTATGGATGGGAGATTTGGAGGTACCGCGCCGGAAGATGAATGAATGTATTGACTGGGCGTTCGGGAATAGGAAAATGGGTCAGTAGAGAGTGGAGAACTGGAGATTGAGAATATTTTGATATACGAGCATGATGCCTCATGCATCTGTCTTCCACTCTACCAAATATGTTTTTAACTTGAACTTAGTAGCAGTTGAGATTAATGTGGTCCATTCCTCCACGGACGGACGTGGGAGATGGAACACACTAGTATGTTCTCACCATCCATAGATTTATTTTATTTTTTATTTTTTCCCTTCTCAGTCTCCTCATATTCCTCTTTTTTAATATTTAAAAATTTAGAAATCATCTAAATTTTGTGATTGGTTTGATGATGTAGTAGATTCTTTTCTACTTTTTTTATGTATAAGTGGTTTTTTTTTAAAAAGACTTCCTTTTATTTTTCTGAAAAGGAAAGTGGGCCCAGATCAGTGCGGGTCTGTACATCATCTTCTCACATAATTTGGTATCTTATTGTTGTCTATAAATAATAAATTACATGAAAAAAGCCAATGAAAGTACAGATATTTCACACGCTTCTACAGTGCCGAGATATGTAGAACCCACCTTGTGGGACCCACGTGTCAACCTAACTTCAGTAAAACGTTCAAAATTGGTTGACGCGAGGAATTAGGCGGTCGAGTTTTATTAAACAATCGGATTAGAATAGCAGGATTATAATAGTAGAATAATGCTGTCCCACTGTAAGTCACTATAAAGTTTTGATCCAATAGCAGTTAAGTTGGTGTAGTTTAAACTTACCGGAATAGTTTAATAATAATTTTGATATAAAAGTCTCTTATGTACGGCGGTAACAAGCTGATTATAGTACGAGGCTTCATATTAGAAAAGATCAAACAAAAAAAATATTATAATAATTTAACATTAAACAGTTTGTAAAGATTAAAAAAATTACTAGATAGTAATTTGTGATCAATATGTAAAAAAATACTAGATAGTAATTTGTGATCAATATGTCTTTAGCCTCAGATGAAATCGACTTTTTCGAACAATTAATTGCTCTATCCTAAGTAGAGAAAGTTTACTATGTAATATATATATTACATAATCTATATCTAGTCAATTATAATTTTTTAAAAAATAATATATAATAAAAATATTTTATAAATTATGATAAAATAAGTGAATTTTATAAAAATAATTTGATTCGTTTGAGATAGTAATATGATTGTTATATTCTGAACTTTTTTTTTCCCTCAGTAACAATCTTAAATTTCACCGCTACACCAATTCATTTCATGTCAATCAACATCCATCACAGGGCGCAGAGTCGATATAATAATCCTATTACAAAGTCAAAGCTAGCATGCTAAAAGAAGCTGCAAGGGGGCCCCTTTTTCCGAAAAAAAAGAAAGAAGCAAGTGGACTCCCCTGCATTTCAGTATCCTGCTAATTATTACTTTAAAAATATATATATAACATGTATTCTATGAAATTTTCTACCGTGATTATCTAGGAAAATGCTTGGCTTATCTACTTGATTTTTTGGATAAACTTCAAAAAAAATAAAATCAGTGATTTAATTAGCTCACTTTTACTTTTTCACTTTTTAATTAAAAAAATTACACTTAACTATTCTATAAGTTTATCTATATTTTTATCCAAAAATATACTATTAAATGGGATAGAAAGTAAATTTTTTTTACAATCATATAATAATTAAATATAACTTTTTAAACCACATAATAATAAAGTGAAAATAAGCTAAATCACAAATTAGTTAAGTATAATTTTTTGAATCACATGATGGCACAATTAATATGAGCTAAACTACATAAGGGCAATCTGAAGTTTACCGTAATTTTCAAAATTTATCCTACATTTAAATTTATTATAATATTTTTTCAAAATCAATTTTGATTTATTCTTACAGTTAAGTTATGTATATCTAGTGTTGTTAGCTCTTTATTCATCTTCATCAAAAGAAAGGGAGAAAATATATATTATCCTAAAGCAACTAGGTGGGTATATAATAATAATAATAATTAAAATTAAAGAAAAACCTGACGCTAATTAATTAGCTATATATGTTGTCCGATTAATTACGGCACGAGCCGCACGAGTCCAATTCAAAATACGGAGAAAGGGGGGGGATGTCTTATATATACTGTTTGCGCATGAAAAGGAAAGCTAAGGATGGGCCAATGAATGAAATTTGACTAGCCATTAAATTATATAAATATTTAGGTTAATACGTCACCATGCTTGTCATCGTATTAACTTATTAGAGCGTTGCAGCTCGTGCCAAACCCACTTGGCCATTTAAAATTTGGAGGTGCTCAGAGTAATTATATGTTTTTTTGCATAAAATATAATATTGGAGCCAGATCGAAATTTTGTTTAGTTTAAAAGATCTCGAATTTTATTTGATATCTAACGTGTGCTTGAGATGAAATATTAAGATTAGTTTATAATTGTTTTCTAGTAAATTAATCGTTTGGATAATATATGGTATTTTAAATTATTGAAAAATATTGATTTTATAATATTGCACTAATACACTGCCAAAAGTTTGTTGTGGAAGTTTTGGTTAAGCCAACTTGCAGCATGCTGGTGGGTCACCTGGAAGACTAGAAACGGAGTAATTTTTCAAAAGGCTCAGCCGGACCCTTTTCTTGCTGTCGATAAGATCAATCTGATGACGAGCTTTTGGGTTCAGACCCTCTCAGTACATCATTAGTTTTTTTTTTTTTTTTTTTTTTTTTTTTTTTTTTTTTTTTTTTTTTTTTTTTTTTTTTTTTTTTTCGTCGATCGTTCACCATCACCGAGGCCTTGGCTGCCTCACCCCTGTAGCTTAGTTCATTCCTTTAATGAATGAAGCGGGTAGCGCGCTACCTTTATCTCAAAAAAAAAGTTTGTTGTGGGGTTTGGCGAAGAGGAGAGGGACCGCCGCATTTGACTTTTGCAGTTTCTCTCTTGCCTCTTTTTTTTTTTTCTTTTTTTTTTCTTTTTTTTTTCGGCCTTTTTAAAGGCATTGAAAGAAAGTCAGGTTGTGAGCGGCCACCCAACTGGCCCTTTGCTGGTTTTAAAAGATCGAGCAAATCTTCTAGAGGAGGCCATAGAGTCCTCACATTTTACTAGAATATTTTATTATTTGATTCTTCCTAATTTTGCTAGTTTATTTTATTGAATAACAATAATGATTCAATACTGACCGTTCCTAGCGCAAGTGGCAAAGGGCTTGGTGGTTGGTACCCGAGGTCCCGAGTTCGAATCCTAGTTGATTCACATTTCTAGCTAAGTTTATTTCTATAAGAAATAAACGAAGCAGGTAGCGTGCTATTTTACCGACGTGGCAAAAGACTGATAGTTGATAACCGAGGTTCTAAGTACAAATTTATTTTAGTTGAGTTCTTTAAAAAAAAAAAACAACAAAAAAGGAGCTTTACATTTAAAAGAGGGGCATTTTTTTGAAATAAATAAACTTTTGTAAATTCTAGTTGGATTACAATAATGGATCTTCTTTTTGATAAAACAATACAATGAGAACCTCCTAACTACCGAGAATCCTCCATTAGAGAATATACAGTACAACCAACTTCTTAATTAGTATAAATGAGTTGGATCGTTGGAAGTATTTTCTCAGTATAAAATTTAAGAATATGTCATCAACAAATCATTATTTATTGAAGTAAATAAGATTTCTTGAATCTCGTTAAATTTGCTTTGCTATCTCATTTAGTTAGGTTAGTCGTCGTTCAGAAAGCTATCTCCAGCAAGTATGTGAAATAATAATTTAGTAAAGAAATCTAAAATTGTCGTTGCCAAACTAAAAACTCAAGCGCACGACGCTGACATTTTAATTTAGTTTTCAAATGATCGAATTGGGCGAGTTTGCTTTCCTCGGGGAGTTATTTGGGCACCAGCCAATCTAAAAGGAGCGATCAAGGTCACCGGGTCCATCCATAAAAATATATCCACCATTTGGAGTTGACTTGATCCAAATCTAATGGAAAAGAAATAAAATAAATAATGCAAGGAAGAAAAGTCAATGGCAAAAGAAAACTGGTGAAAACGCAGAATAGGGTGGTGGGATGTGATGGGCTCGCATTAAATGACCACTTGGTACTTAGATTTGCATCCAATAATAAATAATTGTGCCCAACATTGTGCATGCAATACAGATACGGAAACTTTAGTTGTTTCTATATTTGTACCATTATAAAGTCCAAATCATGTGCAACTCTGAGGCGTTGACCTCGCGGAGTTGAGTTATAGTACTAATGCTCTAAAACGAAGAGCAAAAGATACATTTATTTTTATAGTTAGTTATTAATTAGCTTAACTAACACGAACCGTATGTATGTCAACTGTACGTGGGAGGAATGGCCCTCGGACGTGGCAAAGATTTCGAAAGGGCACGGTTGACTTGGTTCATTTTCAATAATATACTAATTCGAACTTGGTATCTGAATACAAATTATGCAATATATAAGAAGTGGAAATTTTAAGGGTAAAAGGCGATGGCAATGCTTGACCCCCTAATGAAATGTGTGTGGCCTCCACAACTCAATTAGCTAGCTGTGATCGATTAATTTTCTTAAATGCAGGGATGAGCGTATTGATGGGATAGTTGTGATTATTTTTTAATAAGTGTAGTTATAAGGCGAGTGTTGCTATTAGTATTCCAAAATGCTACTTTCTACAAGCTATTCGTGATATGCTGACCGGCTAATATATTACGTACAGATTAATTCTTGCGGTATATATATCGGAATATCATAAGAACAATAGTTTGCTTACACTAAGAATTTTCGTATAATATAAAGATATGCTATTTTACTATCTCAACATGAAGGGTTGCATTAGTTTTGTGGACATATATGGTCGTCAAATTATTACTTATGAGATAACTGATAGACTCCTTGACTCAAGATCCCCTTATCAAACCAACATAACGAATCCTAAATACGGCCGCGGCACTTATATGACTAGCGAAGGCATCACGGCCCGACCTTGGAGGCCTTGCGTGCAATCTTTTAACCAGTGTTGGAATATGTTGAACATTTTCTGTAAGGCCGTGTGTGTGTCGGACCGACCATGTATCTTTAGCATCCGAGATATAACATCCTGCTGATGCAGAAGTTTCTACGTATCTGCGCTGCAATGCTTTTGGCTTGAAAGCTGTGTTCCAGATGCCTGTGCTTCTGTGCTTGCGTTTGGGCATAGCGCACCATCTGCAATAAGCTGAGCCAAAGGGGCACTATTAAGTTGTATTCGAGCTAATTGAATAGAAGGAGAGTTTGATTTTGTGGGCCTGTATTCTTCTCCAAGTTGGGCCGTGCACGGAGGATTGGCTCTCTCTGTGCTTGAGCTCAGGTTCCAGGCCCATAATATGGCCTTCTACTGAAATAAGCCAGGCCAACTTTGAAAAGCAAGTCGAATCTGGTGAAAAAAGGCCTTTCAATTCGCCCAGGCAATTTAAGAAGGCCCACATCTGTCGAGACTGCTTCTAACTTCTGAAGAGTTGCGTTTCGTCAAACTATTTATGTATAAATTAATTAAAATTTATTTATTATTATTATAAATTACTTCTACATTAAAAAAAAAACTATTTTGGGGGGAATAGCCGTAAAATAATTTTTTTTTTAATAAATTAAAATATATAAATAACACACTTTCCACTTTCCAGTGCAAAGGCGCACCAAGCACCGGGAAAGGGAAAAATAAAACTTCCACCCAACTCTCACCGCCGCGCACTTTGCGCAATTTTTATGGGGCTTTTTTTTTTTTTTTTTTTACTTTTTTGAGAGAAAGATAGACCCGCTTCGTTTATTTTATTTAAAAATAAACTTAGCTTGAAATATGAATTAATTAGAATTCGAATTCGGGACTTCGGTTACTAACTATGAAGTCCTTTGCCACTTGCGCCAGGGACGGCCGGTTATCGAACCCTCTTTTATTATCCCTCCGCCGGTGGGTCACCTTCTTCTCCACTCCTCACCACCCCAAACTCCCAAAGCAAGCATCAGTTCTACTTACAGTTGACCTCCAGAAGCGCTTCTTCCTACGCTCCACCCCCAAATCCCAATCCCCACACACACACACCACACACCACACACCACACACACGCTCACGTGGCCGAGCTTCCCTACAGGTAATAATTGTTATTAATAATAATAATTAGGGGATGCCTCTTTAGTGTTCTGTTTCCTCTTTTCTCGCCCTAATCCTCGCCAATGGAAATGGCGGGGAGGCGATCGGGCTACACCCTCCTCTCCCGGTTCCCCGACGACCCCCCGCCGCCGCCGCCGCCTCCTCTCGAGCGGACCCGATCCAAGGGGGCGGCGATGCCGGCGCCGGCGCCGCCGCCTCTTCCACCTCCGCCGCCGCCCTCCGCCGGCTCCACGATCGACTGGCTCCAGCCGCAGTCCAGCGGGAGCAGCTTCGGGGAGAGCTCCGTCTCCGGCGACTGCTACCCCGCTCCCACCCTCTCCTCCGTCGTCACCGGCGACGGGCGAGCGGGGAAGGAGGGGGAGGCGGCGGCGGCGGCCCCCGCGGCGTCGGCGGCGGCGCCCAAGAGCTGGGCGCAGCAGGCGGAGGAGACGTACCAGCTCCAGCTCGCGCTGGCCCTCCGCCTCTGCTCGGAGGCGGCTTGCGCGACGGATCCCAATTTCTTGGACGCCGGCGATCAGATCGTAGGGTTGCAGCCGCTTGCCTCCGCTGAATCCCTCTCGCATCGCTTCTGGGTACGGTTCTACGCGTCTTCTTCGCTTTCAAATTGTCCATCATTATGACTCTACCATTTTCGACATCACTGTGCTCGCTCTAGTATCACTCGTTCTATTTCAAATTTGATGCGTAGTGCTGAAATGTTACATTAGTAAACTGCTGCTTATCTGCATCTGAGAAACTTAAAAAATTAATGTACTTGTTCGGTAGGGAATTTTTACAAGTAGGTTGAAACTAGTGTGTATATATATTACATAATTTTGTCCTTGTCATTTCTACTAGGTAAATGGCTGCTTGTCGTACTATGATAAGGTTCCGGATGGATTTTACCTGATTCAAGGAATGGATCCATTTGTATGGGCCTTATGCAACGACGTGCAAGATGGGAATCGAATTCCTTCGATTGAGTCGCTAAAAGCTATTCGACCCGGTGACACGTCTATTGAAGTGGTTGTGATTGACAAAATGGGCGACTTTGATTTGAGGATGCTACAAAATATGGCAGTTGACATTTCGTCTAGTCGGCCCTTGTCAAAGGACGTTGTTGATCTGCTTGCCAGAATTGTATGCACTCGCTTGGGGTGAGTTACCTGAGATATTCATGACTTACTGTATAGAAATAACTCCATTGCTTTCAGTAACTGATCCCGCTTATTACAAAGGGGTGTAGCTTCTAGCGAAGAACACAAATTGCTCCCTCGCTGGAAAGAGTCCAATGAGATTCTCAAGGCTAGTTCAGCTTCTGTTGTGCTTCCTATTGGAAAGTTATCTGTCGGTCTATGTAGGCACCGAGCCTTGCTATTCAAGGTGAATTTATGCTGCTCTTGTAGAAAGTACTTATTTGTTACCATATGCTAAGCACAGTGTAGTGAGAGAATGTACTTAATTTCCGTTGTTAGTTAGCTTTAGCAGATAACTAAATAGACAAAGATTTAAAACAGTCCTACATGATTTCATAAGTACCCCTCTGTCTATCTTATGTTTTGGAAGAGTTACTTGTCGTACATGTATATTTTACAATTTTTTAATTTCCTTTCGATTTCATCGATAAATATTAGGGTAATTTTTAATTTAATTACTTACAAGTCTTGTATAAACTATTATACTTTTCATGAAAAAAGATGACCTTTAGATTTACAAGATTGTTTACATGGCTTTTTTTTTCTTCTTTTTCCTCTTTATTTAATTTTAGACTCTAGCAGACTCGATAAATCTACCATGTCGAGTCGCAAGGGGCTGCAGATACTGCAAAAGTGATGATGCTGCCTCTTGTCTGGTGCGCTTTGACCTCGAAAGGTTTGTCTTTTGGATGAATTGAGCATTTGCTATACATAGTATATAATTGTAAATAATGCAGCCCAAACAACTGAGAAAGAATTAGAAACTTTATGTGCGATATGCTCACACTTTTCTATAAAGTAACTAATTGACCTATGAAATGGTGTTTTATTAATTCTTAACTGAATGACATTTCTCTTTCAGCATAAGAGCTTTGGGTACCCTCCATCAAACTAATAAGATGAAACCAGGATTCCATGTCATGGTCATGAATGTTGAAGCACATAATAGATATTTACCATAAAGGAAAGCAAGAAACATACCTTTTTTTTAATTTCTTTTTTTTTTTTTTGCAGGGAGTACTTGATTGATTTGATTGGGAATCCTGGATCCTTGTGTGAACCTGACTCCCTCTTGAATGGTCTCTCTTCCATTCTGATTTCTTCACCTCTTCGTCCTCCAAAACACAAAGCAGTTGGCATTACTGATAACTTTAGATCTTTGGCCGCACAATATTTCCTGGATTGTCAATCACTTAATGCTATGTTTAGTGATGCATCAACAGGTGAATTCTGTTTCTATCTCATTCTCTTCACATATCTGATTATGTTTTTACAGTTCAGTGTGTAATTTATGTTCTCGATATAACGAACATGGAAATTGACATGGATCTGTTATAATCATTTTTTTTTTTTGGAGGGGGAGGGGTAAGGGGTGTGCAAGCATGGGTTATACTTTTCTTGGCTGATCTGGTTCAAGTTTGGATTTAGTCCTTTTGTTCTAGCCACCCACCAAAATCAACTTTAATAAGTGCTCATCTTTATTGTTGTAGGGCTAACTGAATTGTTTGGGACAATGTTTGCACGAATATTCTAATGTTCCCTTAAGTCTGTGTGAGATAGTTTCTGTTAGCTTTAATAAGCACTATTATATTATTTTCTGAAGACTTGCAGCAAATATTTTCTCCTATTTTTGGAAACTTAATTTATTGGGTACTATTGCCATTAACGTACAAGCCATCGATTGTTATACCAACTTTCTTTTTGGGAAGACTAATCAACCTGAATGATGAAAGCTGTGTCTTAAAATTAACATGAACTGCATATCTAATGATTGCAGCAACAGTTGTTGGTCAGGAAGACACTATGCGCTCATTTCTCGATCCAAACTCATTTTCACATGCAATCAACAGTGATACTGAAGCAACTCATCCTCGTAATCAGAGGATTGCTCAGCCCAATGGACAACATGGAGATTTGCAGCCCAAGAAATTGTATAATTCTTCTCAGAATATTGTTAGCTCAGAACAGATAGCACAGGATCAGCCCCATGCAAATGTTATGAATGTTTCACCAATTCTGCCATTTAAGGATATCAAGGCTGATAAGAATACCAATTTTGATGTCCGCGAGGAGAATCAGTTCCGCCAATGCAGTGCCCTTAATGATATATCTCTTGCTGTGGATGATTTGATGATTCCCTGGAGTGAACTTGTTTTAAAGGAAAAAATTGGTGCAGGTATCTGTCTACATAAATCTAGTTATGTTTTGAATGTTTCTGCCTATCATTTAGCAGACAAGGCTTATGAAGCTATCAGAAGTTAGTCATATCTCATGCATGATACTGGATACTTTTTGATACTTCTTTTCAAATTAAATATCTGTGCAAAGTACTAACCAAGAAACTTTCAGGTTCCTTTGGAACTGTCCATCGTGCTGATTGGAATGGCTCGGTATGTCTTATGTTAATGTTTGCTCTTTTATTCCATCCACTTATAACATTTTAGTCGTCCCAGATATGTTATAGTTGAAACGGACTCACACTTTTTTACTTGGAATGATCAGGATTATTGTGGTTACTTACATATTAGGTTCATGGCTACTGTTTGAAAGTACTCGATGTGTATTCATACTACTATTAGGGCATGTTTGGTTCATGATTGGAATAGGAATGGGAAATGGAATTAGATTGCTTTGGAATGGAAAATGGAATGACGAATCATCCAAAACTGTTTGGTTCATTATTGGAATGGAAATCGGAATGAGAATCTAGGATTTTGAGCGAGGGTTTTGATTAAGAGAGAAGAGAGTGATGAAGGGGGGGGGGGGACTTTGGAATGGGCCAATCCAGAATTCAAAGCCGGATTGGGCAATAAATGGATTTGACCATTCCCATTCCAGAGTGGAATAGGAATCGGAACCCGATTCCTGTAAAACAAACAACAACTAACGGAATCAATGAATTCCATTCCGATTTCATAGTTTAAAATAGGTGAACCAAACATGCCCTTAGTGTCACTTGGGGAACGTGTTCAATTAGAGCTAACTGGATTTCTATGTCAAAACAATGCAAGAAAAACAAAAATAAAACAACCAGATGAGCTTTTAAAAACCGAGTTACTTTTCACTTGAACATGATCCAAAACTATGTAGTCAAAATTCCCACCAGTTGCTCTGTAAAATATTCTGACTAATACACTCTTGACAAAATTAGTTTCTTGAATTTCTCATTCCTTTTTCTTGCCTCATACTTTGTTGCGTATCAATTTTGTACTCTCGATTTCTTGGTTAGTGTTGCCGAAAACTATAATAAACACAAGCTGTGTTCAGTTGGATCCTAAAAATCACTTGAAGTGCTTGTATGAACCTTGAAATTTCCACTCTTTCTTCTTTCGTTGAACAACTTTCAAAATTGCCGACCTTTACGTGAGATTGCATGAAACTTGAACGAGTTTTTTTTTTTTTTTTTTTTGCTTTTATAATGCCAATTCATGACTATCAGGATGTAGCTGTCAAAATTCTCATGGAGCAAGACCTCCACCCAGAGCGCCTGAAAGAGTTTCTAAGAGAGGTATGACAGACAAATCTTTCTTCAAACAAGTTTAGCCGCCTATTATTAATTTATTATCATCTTCCAATTCATACTATTTAGTGTTAATAAACCTTAAATAAACTCATGCTCAGGCATCATGCCAACTTGAGAAGTTGATTTAATCTTTTGGCTGAGCTCTCTAAATAGCCTATTGATGCATGATTCCATGTTATTGAAGAACAGTCATCAACCTCTTGGATTGCTTGATGGGCTTATATCGTTAAGCATGTTAAAATATTATGTAGATACTGTAATTTTTTTTAATCATTTAGTATGCCTTTTGGAGGTGGCCTTGTGCCATAACCTTTTACATACTAGGGGAGGGGTGTGGGACTGTTACTATTAATGCCACATATTAATTGATAAAATCTGTGAACCTTATAGATAAGTTCTTTTTTCTTTTCTTTTTTTCAATACTAGATGCGTAGGATTAATTCTTTTAATATAATTATGTCTTTTTGTTTCTGCCATCATATATTTAGCATTAAAATTGAATTATCAGTTCTTTGTTACTGCTATCTTCTGCCTCCAATGCCAAAATCATTGTGGGAATGTCTTATGCCAGCCCTTTCTGTGGCAGCACATAGTTAGAGTGGTTATTTATACCTTTATATAATTAGAAGTACGAGATTATTTAGTTTTCTTAATTGAGAGTCAGTTAGTCAATTTTGTACAGTGCACACTAGTGAATTTTTTGCAACGTAGTTTTATCCCATGGTTTCATATTTCATACCATTTACTGGATTCTTGTGTTTTCTTATTGATTTAATAGTTGGTCAAGTGTTGTCTGCCTTTGGTAGGTTGCAATAATGAAGAGTTTGCGACATCCAAATATTGTTCTTCTGATGGGTGCTGTTACTCAGCCTCCTAACCTTTCCATTGTTACAGAATATTTATCCAGGTAGTATCCTTTTTCTTTTCTTTTTTCTTTTTTTTCCCCCTATTTTTCCTATGCTTTGTGTATATCATCTTAGATGATAATCCTTTACTGTTTTAATTGCAGAGGAAGCTTATATAGGCTACTACATAAGCCTGGGGCAAAAGAAACTCTAGATGAGAAGCGCCGTTTAAGTATGGCTTTTGATGTGGTATACCTCTTAACTATATTTTCCTCCCTCTAATATGGTTCTTTTAATAGTGTGGAAAGGTTGGTCTGAGATCGTGCCAAAAATAAGTAGTGTCAATTGAAATTGAATGGGTTCTCTAAGGGTGACAAATTCTCGTCAATTTTCTGACTGACCATGTTTGTTTTATGCAGGCAAAGGGAATGAATTATCTTCATAAGCGAAATCCTCCAATTGTTCATCGAGATTTAAAATCTCCAAATCTATTGGTCGACAAAAAATATACTGTGAAAGTAAGATGCTACCATTGTCTGGATATATTAGTATATATTACTAGTCTCTGTTGCCACCAGTTTCTTAGCAGCTACTAAATTTACTTCAATTTTCGCCAGTTTTTTTCTATGCGTTTGCATCAGCAATGGTTTAGACAACCAAATTTTAGTGTATTGATAGTTACTTTATGCTTACCAATCTTCTAAAGCTTTATATTAGACCTTCTTCATTCAGTTTCCAACATGACTGGACTGGCTTTTTCACTTTTACATCCGTGACTTGCATCTAAGCTAGTAGCTGCTTTGTGCCAGGTTTGCGACTTTGGCCTCTCCAGGTTGAAGGCAAACACATTTTTATCTTCCAAGACTGCAGCAGGGACTGTAAGTACTGTATTCTAGTTGTCCATTTTTAAGTGTTATTGCTTCTTTACTTAGTACATTAACGATAATACTTTGGTTTAATGCTGTGACTTGCTAACGTTTCTAGCCTGAGTGGATGGCACCAGAAGTTCTACGTGATGAACCATCAAACGAGAAGTCTGATGTCTACAGCTTCAGTGTTATCTTGTGGGAGCTTATGACCTTACAACAGCCCTGGAGTAATTTAAATCCCGCTCAGGTTTGCACGCTCTCTCTCTCTCTCTTCAATGAGTCTTCAACTTAAGCTTATGTCATGCCTTGCCTCATCATGCAAATAGTATGGGGCCCTTTTGTTAAAAAAAATCTTGATACCATATGAAGTATAACAAAAATAGTTACATGAAATGATTGAAATCTGTTGCATCAGTTGGGCAACTGATGAAATCAAGATGGCGGTTAGTTTAGTATGAGATCTCTTCTACATACTACATGATACTAAATTACAGGGTGTTTCTTAAATGAGAAAATTACAAGGCGTTTCTTCTATGACTTTGACTAAATTTTTTTATTTTAGTACTGAAAAGAAGCTGGAAGAATATATTAATATTCTCATACACTAAACCTTCTCGCCTGTTAATGTAGCTTGATGATGTTTCCTCGTTCAGGTGGTAGCAGCTGTTGGTTTTAAGGGGAGAAGGCTTGATATTCCAAGCAATGTAGATCCACAGGTGGCTGCAATAATTCAGTCCTGTTGGGCCAAGTATGTACAAACAAATTCTCCACTTATTGTAATTCTCTTTTGCTATCTATTCTATCATGTTTTCTTATGGTCAAATATTTATCCTCCAGAGAGCCATGGAAACGGCCTTCTTTTTCCAGTATCATGAAATCGCTGAAGCCGCTAATCAAGACCTCAACACCTCACCCGGCTCAGGCAGAAAGTTAGCAGTTTATTCATTTGGCTCCCTCTCGCCAAACTAATTTGAAGGCGCAGGGTTACAAAGGTGACTTCTTGCCATCCGGAGTCCTATAACAAATCGCGATGAATAACGACTAGTTATATTGTCGACTAGTCCAATCTAGAAAGTTCACTTCATGTTACTGTCTGTCCAGTGACAAATTTTCCTGGGGAATCACCATAAGAAGTGAAAATAGCATGTCATGTGTACATACAGTGATGTTACTAATATATCACTTCTGATCCAAAAATGCGTGTGTTTCATTTTATATTGGGTTTATTAGCACTCATACCCCCCCTGCTGGTTGGGGATGCAGGGATTTATACGTTAATGCTGATGCAAGCTGCATAACGAATCATCCGAACATTAAGTCAAGTAGTATTTAGTGTCTGATGTAGAGCTACAGTAATAAGCACAGTTATGCTGTAATTAATTCGGAGGACGATGTAGCATTTTAACAGTAGATTGTCAGTAATCTTTGATGGTTTGTTCCATAGTGTAGTAAAGTGCTATACATGAACAATGTTTGTATCAGCGAAAAGAAGAGCAGACCGACTTAGATTGTTCTTGAACAATGAAAGAAGAGTAGTTTTATGCTAAATCAATGGTTCTAAATGCCTGTAGGTACTCGTTCTAAGCATGCTACAAGTCATGAAAGAGACGTAAAACTTATTAGCATGGCCAGTTCTCATCGTGCTGCATGCATGCCTTTTTGTGTATTTGAGTTGATTCTGTTTAAGTACTTCGTCGGGGTCAGCAAAAAGCTGGATAGGGTTGTATCGGGCTGGGCCGAAGGGTTGAGAGTCGAATTAAGCCTGGCCCAAAACGCTCTGCCTACCATTTTACCCCCCTCTCATCCTACAAACTTTGGGACCCAATATTATAATACGGAATGGGAGCGGTAGCAAAAATTGGGTCCGAGGCCCAAGTCCGTCTTTCCTTTCTTACTCGGCCCACTTGACCCACCTGGACTTGCTCCAGGCGCTGGCGCGCTGCAGCTATTCATTCCCGCCTCAAATCCTTGTTCCCAAATTTCTCTTCCCTCCATCCTCCTCGACCTCGAGGGAGTTCGAATTTCGCTAGCGTTCCGAGAGAGAGAGAGAGAGAGAGAGAGAGAGAGAGCGATCACCTTCTTCTTCTACTTCGCCACCATCGATCGATCCATTGGTGGCGAGCGTTGAGGAGGAGGACTCCATGAAAATGTAGCTTACTGAGCTCGCTTTCAATTCAAAGCTCGTCATCACTATGCTCGCCATCAACGCCGGTGATAATATGCTGTTCGCTGATGCGATTGCCGCCACCACCGTATGTAGTGACATTTCTTCAGGTGACTCATCTTCTCTTATCTGGTTTCGACCATTGCGCTTTGGGATGTTGTTTTGCGAAGAGATTCACGATCCACAACAAAGCGGAAGGGTATTAGAATGATTGTTGCGCGGCGATTTTCTAATCTAATTCACTCTGTTTTCTTTTATGCTAGTTGCTAGTTAGGCAATTGCCACTTTAAATTTGAGTTCCTAAGTTTGATCTATGGGGCGGAATGTTATCGGAATAGAATCTTAATTGCATAGTTTGGATGTTGTGCCTTAATGGTCTTCCATCTATTGATTCTCCAGTATACAAATATCAATGGCGATGACAATCAGTTATGTCTGTAGCATGAATGTGATTGTGCTGTAATTAAGAGGGTTTTTTTTTTTCTTCTCCTTTTTTTATGTTTTAATTCTTGCTGAATGCCGCATTATTGTGTTCCATGTATGATATAGATATCCCATTAAAAATGAAAAATGTTGCGTACAAATGTCTAATATCTACTATCTGACTACTGCTTATGCTCTATCTATCTTTTCCTTTGTTTGCATGGTACAGAGGGTAGGCTCAGCCTTTTTTAATCCTTCCTATTTTGTTTCTTGTCAAGTCTCTACCCTGTTCAAGTATTTTAGTTACCTGAACCATCTGGATAGGGATGGTGATGGTGGAAGCGTATATAGCAGAGTTGTTCGAAGTTACTCGAATAGTGCGCGCAAAGTGTAACAGGAGAGGAACAATTGAGAATTGGGACGCTGTCATGTACAGTGAATCGGTATGCTTTAAGAGTAAGACACATGACTTTGGCATTAAAAGGAGAAGTGAAAGCTAAACCACAGCAAACTGCGAGCTGATTTACTTCCTTATCAGTCCTTTTTTTTTTGTGTTAATTTAACAAATAGAATTTTGAAGCTACTCTAGTGGTTCAAGTTTTTAAATCCAACTCTAAAATAGTTACATTCTTTGTCATTAGTGCTTGAAGTAGCTTGATACTTTTCTGAATATTCCTGTGTGAGTACCTAAAGAAAATAACAACTTTAACTTCTTTGCTTGTCTCTTTTGTTTTGCTCGATAAGGTGACTTGTTGATACTAAAAGGGAAAATCTCTTTGCTAGGTTTTGACAGTACTATAGTCTGTCTTAGAAGCAGATGCCTTCTCTGAAGCAGATATCATTGATTGTGGTTTGCTGCAGAATTATGCAACATGTGATGCCTTAACAGAAAGTACTGTTGTGCATAAAACAGGAGGAACCAATCATCCGTCGGAGAATTCATATTCCCGATCACAAGTGTTCGAAATAAAAATTGCGAAGCTTGTTGCTGATTTTTGTCACTGCTCTTAGTTTTGATGATGGTTTCTTCCCTGTTCCCAGTGTCAGGTGTGGGCGATTCCTGGTGACACTCACTATCTATTTGCCTTTTTACCTATTTTGCTTTCTTAATGCTTTCACTCAATCTACAGCTTCTACCATAAAAGAGAACAGGAACTAAGGGCATGACTTCTACTTGGAGCTTCACCAGATTTGTCATTTCATCAATGCTTAGAGAGGTAACTTTTTTGCTTTAAGATGTGTTTGGTATCTTTCCTTTTCAATCTTTGTCTATCATGTCTATGCAACTGTTTTTTAGATCATGCCCTGTTCATTTTTCTACACTTGTTAATTATGCCATTCGTCATCCCTCGAATTTTAATTGTTCTTATTTAGTTCCAGTTAGTAAAGTGCCTGTTTATTCTGTCCACTATTCTCCCTCCTGAACTTAATATAGGTTCGAGCTTGTTCAGGGTCTACTGGTCTAGGTTGGCGCAACTTGGTTCGGACTAGTCTGAGCTTGCGCATAAGGTTCTCAGCTGCAGTTGGGACGGAACCTGGGCTGGCCTGGCCCTGCACAGCCCGTTGACCCGTACGCACATGTGGGAGTCACTGCATGTAAAGTTACACAAATGTTTATATGTGTAGCTTTGACTTTAGATGCTTTTGGTAGTATAAAGAGAATACAATTGTCCTAGTAGATGGCATAATTATTGGCCTCACTAGCGACTGCGAGTGGCTTACAAATGGTTGGGGCCCATTTGAATCCTCTTAAGTTAGGAATTTAGCATTATGAGTGCAGTAGCTCCAGCTGTGCTGAAAGTAAACATGCACATGGTTATAGGAAATTTGGAATCTAAAGGCGCTTTGAAGGAGGAAGAGCCTTTTGGCCGTGCATATTTGTTTGTTTGTTTTCTTTTGGGAGAAAATTTAGAAGGAAAACCTTCTACTAGCTGTATCATTAGAAAAATGAAGTGGACTACAGCTTAAGACAACAGGGTCTCATGATAAAGAATTGGCCGTGCATTTTGTTTGTCGCCTTTCGTGTGGTGATTAGCTTCTGTTCTTCTTCAGTGTAATAATCCTAGTTTGCTTCTCTTTCTTTTCTCTGAGATTTCTTGCCCAGGAAGAGCTAGAGAAATTGATGGTTTGCTACTATTTCTATTCTTAGAGAGTTAGGTTAATCTTGGTCTAATCATCGTTACGAGCTAATATTTGATATCTCTAATTGTTAGTTCTCGTAGCTTCTGTTATCAGTGTTTACCCGTGAGGTCTCTCGGAATGAATTAATGTGGGGTAGGTAATTGTGGGAGGAAGTTGGCAGCTTTGACTCCAGGAGAAAATCATGAGATAGGCTTTTTTGTTGGATGAGCTTTAGGTCAGTTGGATGTGAGACATGCATGCCGAGTGAGGCTTCCTAGGCTGGTAAAAAGGCCAATTTTGACCTATGGAAACTGCCTACCCTACTTCCGTACTTCCCATATAGTTGTCATGCCATGAACCTTTTGGGGGGGGGATAGGCCTCTTTTAAGAATTTCATTTAACGAGTTGTTTTGCTTTATTTCTGCTTATACTTTCCCTCGTAGTTTCTAATAGTGCATTTGGTAATGGTACAAGTTTGAAGCTTCGGTTATAATAAGAAGTGAAATATGAGCCCCAAAAATACAAGTCTTAGTTAAGTTAGGTACATGTAATTCTAAGGCAGAAAAAAACCATTAGAGATACTTCTTTTATAAACTAATAATGTTGCTTAAACAATTCTGCATTAAATAATACTACATCTTACAGCAAATTCAAACGGACTCTAATTGGAACAATAATGTGTGGATTGAGCCCTTCAAGGACCAAAGATATATTAATCCTGTTTTATGCGTGTTGATAGGAATATTACCGAGTTGTTTTCTATTAGATAGATTTAACTTTTTTTTTGGGGGAAAAAAACCTTGGTTGCTTATATGTTCTTAGGTAGTAAAAGGGTGCTAGTGCTACGTGAAGTACTATGGCCAACAATGGTAGCCTGACTTTCCCTCGTGCACATCTTTTAGGGCCACTCAGTGGGTAAAAAGTATGTGTAGTGGAGCCAAGTGATTCAAATGTCGGCTCAAAGTTAGATGCAAACATATGGACATGCATGGAGGAAAATAATACTTCCCATACTATGATGACTCTGATGGTGTTTCTTTAATTACATCTTGGCTACTGACGATCTTCTGACACTGCTTCGTAACACCACCCCTCATAAACTACTCAGTTCGCACTTAGCCACCCAACAACTATAGCTACTGCTATTTAGCTAACTTAAAACTATTACAGAGTTTGGCGACTTAAAACTATTACAGAGTTAGGTGAGATACACTTGATTAAGATCATTTAGGATGATTGGATCCCCCCTTGGTAGTGTTTTTCTCCCTACGGCTTGTGGTGGCGTTGAGTGTAGATGTAGTCGAGATGGGCCTCCGAGATCACCCTCCTCTTCAGGCATTCCTCATTTCCATCCTCACACTCCTCCATTCCCATCAGCTGCCACGAATTAGCAAAAGGAGAACCAAAAAATATAAATTAAAAAAAACCCTTCATTGAAGACCTTGGAAGCTTATTAAAGAGGAGAAAGATGAACTTGTCGAGCTTATAATATGGTTGTGCGCGCAACAGTATATGCTGGTAACATGGGTCAGAAGAAATATTTTGAGTCCCTACTTACATCCCAAGTGTCCTCTCTTTCCTGCTCTCCGACTTGACTCGCTTGCGAGAAGCCGGCGACTTTATCAGAGTCTCTCCCTGAGAGCAAGAGAAAGCATAAGCGAGCTAGATTAGCAATAAGCTCGTGGGGCATAATGCAGAAGCTGATGAGTTATAGTTTTTAGAAGGACTTTTAGACTATCACCTGGTTGCGTCGGTGGGAGGAGACGAGAGGCCGTTGAAGTGCGGAGGAAGAGGAAGATAATTACTAGGAGGAGAAGAGGAGTTCTAAGGACCCAGAGCGAGTGGTCAGAGCTATGCTTCATGTTTGCGTTCCAGCTACAGGGAGGAAAGGAGGAGCGTGCATTAAGGGAGGGGGCGGGGGAAGCAAACTAAGTGGAGATGAGTGCTGTAGGAGGTGGGAAGATATTAGAAATATATATATATATATATATATATATAGAAAAATAAAAGGCATGCGCACTTGAGGAGCTCACATGAGATGATGAGAAGCCCAAAGCAAGGCACACGGCACAAGCGGTTACCTGCACCCCTTCTCTGCTCCATCTGTGTGCTCTGTACCGTGGGGACCACTCTCCACTCACTGCTAAAACGCTCCCACATGCATGCTCATCTAGCTTTATATGTTTTCTAGCTTAACCACACCCAAATTAACCCCATTGCAAACACGATCTACATGAACATGCACACACATAAATTAACCATGCGGGGGGGAGAGAGAGAGAGAGAGAGAGAGAGAGAGAGAGAGGGGGAGGAGTTTTACATTCAGTGTGAATAGGACGGCAAACAGTACAGGCACCACAAGTGTGCAAGGAAGGAGGAACAAGTGACAGTTGGTGTGGAGAAGTTATTCCGTGCACCTGGTGTATCCGTGTGTCTCGAGCATCACACATCATATTCGCGGTCATTGTTTTCAAATAAAAATTTAGTTGTATAAATATAATTTACAACATTTAAAGTATCTGCGTACAAACAATCATAAGCTTTAGAAAATCTATCGCGCAGGTATCACCTGGTCTCGAATGTTAACGGTATGGAAAGAGACGCCGTTTGATTCATGAAAACTATGTGTCAAAATTTATCTGGATCGAGGTAGGAATTTAGGAGGGTGAATGTAGGGGGTGCGCGGATACACTGGTCTAGACAATAGTTTATAGTTGGGGTGGGTCCCAGGTTCCGGCAGATGGAAGTGATGATAATGTTAGGTGGCAGAGTTTTGGTTGTCGTTTTGAGCTCTATGATAGAGCGATGGTCCGGAGAGGGTAATGGAGAAAGGGATTTTGTTTTCTTTTGGCTTTTGGACATAAATGCTAGCAAGTCAACGGCTGGACTGTAATGTCAGCTGCCTAAACAGCTAATGACTTGTTCGCACGCTTCAGGAAAAATAGGTGAGTAAGGTAGTAGTAAAAGAAAGAAATTACATCACCAAACATTTTAGGATGCATGAGTTCCGAGACGGAAAAAGCCATAGAAATCTTTTCCTGATCACAATGGAAGGAGATTAATCTTTACCTGCTAAAGAATCTTGCAAGCTGACAGTCGTCTTAGAAAAATTATGTAGAGTCGACGTGACTGTATACATCTTTTTGTACGTTTTGTTTTTAACTAACTCGTGTAATTGTTGCGTTAACGAAAGTAATATATCAAATTAAGAAGCATCTAACCAGATCATGCAAGATTTCTGACTGAGACGGTTATGCCTAAAAGATATATTCAGCACCATCATTAGCAGCTTTGTTTCGTGAAGCTTTACCTTATCAATCTTCCAATTGGTATTGCTTATCCTCTTCTTCACCGAGAAGCCATTAGTGATTCGGCTTGATCTCTAGCTTATGATAATATATTCATCTTATCTTTTTTTTTTCCACGCGTAGGCGACCAATCTTAAATGTGTATTACGTTTTTTGTTTCGGATAATGAGGATTGCGTAATAAAGACAATCTTCTAAAGTAAGATCATGAGAGAATTATATATGTTGTGCTCGGGGGAAGAAGGAACAATTGATGCTCAAGTGGGCTGAGCATATATGTACGAGGGGATATGCTGCTTAGTTTTTTATTCAGCGTATCAAAATTCACTAAGAAGGATCGAATCACTTAGCCATGGATAAGGCTTTCATCTTAACTTTGATGATTAACTGAGGACGTGTTTTATTATCCTTCTCGTTTCAGTGTTTTCTTTTTTCTGGTGAAATATGGCCCAGTCATCAAATACTAACATACGTGTCGACATTAGCTTAAGATGAACTTACAATAAAATCATATAAATAGCACAGTTGCATCCAACTTTGAACTCGGCCATTTAATGGAAAGACAATGTTGGCTAATAGTTGGAATATTCTCTAGGACATTGTCTGCTTCGCATCTGTACTACGTAATGATAATGATAATGGAAATGCCTTTTTTAAAGGGAAAATAAGGTAATATGAACTGTTATCACGGACTATTAAGTTGCGTTTGTTGTCCCATTGTGGTCCCTTACTATATTCGAAAATGCAACGTCTTCCGGGGGTGCTATTTCTTGCGTTTATATATATATATATATATATTATAAAAAAAAGTAAGTTGAACGTATGGTCCTCAAACTCTGAGGCTAGTGACGTTTTAGTCTTCAAACTTTGATTTGCTATAATTTTTTAACTTAAATTTTTAAAATTATTATAATTAAATTCTACAATCTGATATAATTAATTAATTGTTGCTGCATTGTTGATGTAAAAGAGATGTGGCGTTTGAATTTTTGACGCATCAGTACTATTACATTAGCAATATATCAATATTTTGTTAATGCAATATATCAATATTTTGTTAATGAAATTAGGTTATAGGGATTGACTGTAACAATTTTGAAAGTTCGAATTAAAAATTAAATTAAAATTTGAGGACCAAAATTTCACCCTCATTATAGTTAGTTTATTAAATTAGGTTATAGAACTTGATTGTAACAATTTTAAAAGTTCAAATTGAAAATCACAATAAATAAAATTTTGAGGACTAAAATGTCACCATCCTTATTGTTTGAGGACCAAACGTGCAATTTATCCCCCCAAAAAAGCGGACTTCTGTTGGGCTGCTGATGAGCCTGGTGTGGGCCAGAGCCCAAAGAAAAGGGCTTTAGTCAGAGAAGACCAGGCCGGGAACAGAGGCCACTTAGCAATTTTAAGACATCAGTTAGATTAGTGTATACTCATTTTCTTTGGGGCTAAGAATTTCTCTTTGTCAAATGAATTATCTCCAGGTATTTAGCCTCGTTTGGTTCGGGAATAAGTTGGGAATAGCCCCTTATCCCTTCCTTTATACCCAAACGCAAATTTCGCATCCGAGAATAGTAGTTCTCGGGTACTTGTAATAAGCTGGTATAACTATCTCTACTTATACCCTCGTTTTTTATATATAATTATTCATAATTTTTCTTATTCTATATTATCTATCCAAACGCTATTTTTTTTTTATCTTCGAAAATAATTTAATTTTTATCCAAACACTATTTTTCTTCACACTTGTATCTATCCCTAGAATAATTAGTTCTTGCTTATACTCGAACCAAACGAAAGTACATGGAAATCCATCACGGTCAAATGGATTATCTCCTGTTTTCTACAATAATAAAAGTTAAGAGTGGATATGGATATTACAGTTAATTATTAATTATAACTAAAGTCAATTCAGTTTTCAGAGAGCTGGACATACCCACGTACGTAGTGCAACCCATCACTCGCGGTATTTCATTGATGGATCATAGGGGGATCATGTTTCAGTGTCATGCTTTGGAAACTGGCCTGCTGAAACTCTCAGCAGCAGCATTAGGTTACTATGCAATTTGTGGGAAATCGAATGCTTCGCACAAGTTAATTTTCTTTTATAACCTGAAGCTGAGTTTTGTCAGCTGTAGGCAAGCGTTGCATCTTGTAGTCCCAAGCAATGCCTGATCTTTTAGTCCCCACTGGACCAATGTCCGAATCCCTCCGCCGGAGTTCTTTTAGTTTTACGGAAGGTGAAAATCAAGTCGACCCAGATTTCGGATGAATTAGAATTTAGATTAATTTTTTTTTTTCCGTTGCTTGATACTATAGTTGCGGAACTGGAGTTTTTCTAGTTCGACTGTTTGTTTGGTAGAAAGTGAGTGATATAAATTTTTTTAATATTTTAATATTTTTTATTTCTTTTTCACAATTAACTTCGGTCTGGTCCGGAATGAGTCGAATTCAATTATGATATTTTAAAAAATTTAGATTTTGACCGAAATAAAGTAAAGATGAGCTAAACGAAGAAAGTGAATATTTAAGATGGAAAAGTATTTCTTCCTCTTTGCTTTGCGTAAAAATAAATACACCCTTGGGATGGAGCCCTTCAGCAAGGGTTATCTGGATTGAGAGCGCCTATTCTAGGTGCTCCGCAAGTTGGAACAAAAGTTCTGAGTCCCACTTCCGAAGACAAGTCAATGTAAATGACTACCCAACTAATATCGAAGTTAATGACGGCAACCTACCCCAGAATATGTATAAATGAAAAGTGTTGAGGAGCTTACATGTGAAAAAAATAAAAAATAAAAATAAAAATAAAAAATGAAAGAGAAATGCGTTGGACCACTATTTAACAAATAAACCAAATAATAATTAAGTAGCTCGGGTAATCATCTACCATAATTTCTCACTCTCTTACATCTTATCAAAGGGCTGCTGATGACGGGGGACTGTTCGTCTTGGCCCAACTTCATGTTCTGATCATCATCTGCTGAGCCGACCCATAATCAATAATAATAATAATAATAATAATAATAATCGGGATTTAAAAATAGGTAAGGTATACCCACCAAACCCACCCGAAAGAAAATAATAATACTAAGGATAATAATGTAACAATCACCATAACAAAGTTACAAAAGAACTATTTTCTTTTTCTTTTTCTTTTTTTTTTTATAAAAAAAGTGGTAAACTAGGCCTTCAACAATCCAACAACACCGGCGCGGACCGGCGGTTGTGGCGTTGCTTTCACGACGACGAGCCCGCCGGAGAGGAAGAGGAAGACGAAGACGAAGAAGAGGAGGACGAAGAAGAGGAGGAGGAAGCGCCTCCGGCTCCGGCTCCGCCTCCGCCGCTCCAGGGGGTCATGTCCATGGGGTAGCTCCCGAGGACGCGGAGGAAGGAGGTGAACTCCTGGATCTCGGCGAGGGCGTTCTGGGCCCGGGGCTCGGCCATGGAGGCCTCGAAGTCGACGTAGAACATGTACTCGAAGTGCTTGGCGGTGCCGACGTTGGCGTCGTCGACGAGGCGGATGGGGCGGTGGCGGTGGGGGCGGCTCTCGATCTTGGTGAGGCTGATGTTGCGGAAGGCGAAGGCGGAGAGCACCTTGAAGAGGACGGAGGTGCCCTCGCGGTCGTGGGCGAAGACGATGCTGGTCTTGAAGGGGCGGTCGGTGCGGGGGATGATGGGCTCGCGCGCCAGCATCACGAAGCGCGTCACGTTGCCGGCGTCGTCCTGGATGCCGTCGGCCAGCACCTGCATCCCGTACAGCTCGGCGGCGCGGGCCGACGCGATGGCCGCCGTGTCGCGGAGCCCGTTGGCGGCCACGTACTCGGCGGCCCCGGCCGTGTCGTCGAAGGCCTCGCGGGCCACGTTCAGGCCCAGCGCCGTCAGCGTGAGCTCGCACTGCGCCAGCGCCTGCGGGTGGCTGATCACGCGCGTCAGGCACTCCTTGCGCACCCCGGGCAGGGCCAGCAGGCAGTGGTGCACCGGCAGCTGCACCTCCCCCACGATGTGCAGCCGGTGCCGCAGCAGCAGGTCGTAGTTGCGGTGGATGCTGCCCCCCAGCGAGTTCTCCACGGGGAGCACCGCGCGGTCCGCGATCCACAGCTCCACCGCCTGGAACGCCACCTCGAACTGGTCGCACGGGATCGCCTCGCAGTTCGGGTACGCCTTCCCCGCCGCCGCCTCGCTGTACGCCCCCGGCACCCCCTGGTACGCCACGCGCAGCTGCGACCCGTGCATCGGCGCCGGCGACAGGTCCGCGATCGACAGCGGCCGGGGCAGGTTCTCCACCGGCACCAGGTACCCACCCGACCCCGACCCCATGTGCCCGTTCACCGCCAGCTTCGTCTCCTCGCCCCCGCCCCCGCCCCCGCCCGTGGCGGCGGCGGCGGCGGGCTTGTCTTCGTTGGTGGGGGAGTGGGCGGCGACCTTGCTGGAGAGGATGGCGCAGGAGCTCTGCCACTCGGCGCGGCCGCTGTGGAGGAAGTGCGCGGAGGCGGAGGCGGAGGCGGAGGCGGAGGCGGAGGCGGAGGAGGAGGAGGCGTCGGGGCGGTGGATGGCTCGGATGAGGAGAGATCGGGGTGGGAAAGTAGGGTTGGATCTGGGGGCGATTCCGAAGAGCAGCTTGTGACGGTCGAGGGATGGTTGGATGCTCGCCGTCGCCGCCATGGGGATCTACGATTCCGATCCGATCTGGTGGTATATCTTTCGCCCTATCTATAACCAAAACTTCCTTTTTTCTTCCCCGATTGAGGTTTGGTTTGGTTTGGTTTGGTTGGTAGCTTTGGGGCCGAATTGGTAGAGAGAGCTTCGGAAAGCTGGGAGGAGAGAGAGGGAGGAGAGAGATTAATATACGAGGGAGGAGGGAGGAGGGAGAAGGGAGGAGGGAGGAAGGAGGATGGAGAGGTGGTGTTTGGTAGGGATTTTGGGGAGGGGAGGGGAGAGGGATGGGACAGGGAAAAGGGTGAAAAGGGGTGAAAAGGGTGTTTGGTGTTTGGTGTGGTCAAATAAGTCGCCACCTACCACCGCCTCCGAGTTGCATCGACGCGCTTCACCCTCCACACTTTGATCCTTCTCCAGCAAAATTCCCCGCAGAAACCCAAACACCATTCTCTTAATTTTATCTTTTTAACTAATTTTTTTAATCTTATTTTAGTAATCATAAATTAAAAAATTTCTTAATAAATTCATTAATTATTATGATTACTTTAATAGTTGTAGTATATCTTTTTTTTTGGTTAAAACATAAGAATGTAGTAATTAATAACTAATAATAGAACTGCTAAAGATTTAACTAAAGAATTATAAATTAATGAGCTAACTATGAGAAGCAAAGAAAGTTCACGGCCTACTTAAAAAAAAAAGAAATGCTATTTGCACGCTATAAAGTTGATGTAAATTTTACATTAAATTTATCTAACAGTTTAGATAACTCTTTTAAATCTTTAGTATTAAAAAATAGAGATGCGATAAAAATAGTGTGAAAAAATAAATTTTTTAAATAGAAAGAGTGTAAAATTTACGGCTATTTTTGAATATACATATAGTAATGCTTTTTTTAAAAATGGCTTATGTTAGGAGTGTCAGTACATTTTTGTTAATTTTTATGCTACTACTATATATTTTACCCTTCCTGCTTCGGACTGTTCGAGCTTCTCATCATAAGTATTTGAAGATTAGTGCTTTAATTAGGAGAAAAGTAAACGAAGGCTTCAGTTAAATATACCGTATTTCCACCAACACATGAAACAAGAGTTCCACTGATATGTACCTAATCAGATCAACCTTAGAATTTATATAATCCTCCATGCTGAGGCAATTTCTATTATTTTATTCAACTCTAACTATGGTGGATCTGCAGAGTGCAAGTTGTCACGTTCTTTCACAATGCGCCTTCTTTCTTTTGTTTTGGGGCGACGAACGTACGTGGTAAGGCCTGGTCACAACGGCGAAACGTGGCACGTCTTTTTGTATCTCGCTTTCGTTCACCATACGTCTGCCACGTGTCACCTTCTCTCCGGGCCGATCTGTTGTTTGCTGCACAATGCAGAACACTCGATCCGAGAATGGTAAGTTTATGCACTTATATTTATATATATATATAAAATTCGGGCTGTGGTGCTCTTAAAAGCACAAAGTGTTTGTTGCTTGTCAGTTTTCCGTCGTTAGATACACCCTTTGACTATTTTCATTTCTTAGATTATATTATTCAAGAAATCACTCATTCAACCTTAGAGAATCACTATCATTCTAACTCTATATTCCTTAATTTTAAAATCTATAAGCACCAATGACTGTACTTTTAAAAGCATAGAAGCTCAATTCTCTCTCTCTCTATACATATAATTGGGCTAGAATGTTTGTAATAGTATTAAGGTCATTTTACTATTAAATTTATAATTTTTTGATGAAAATTTATAAAATTGGAACAGTAATGGTTTTATATAAGAGTTTAGTGGGTGGTTGGTAGAATAGTATGATCTAGACGGTGAAATTAATAAAAGTATATATCTAATAGTAGAAAACTTAATACCAACAAGTGTTTGATGCTATTAAAAATATCTCAGTCGAACTCTCTCTCTCTCTATATATATATATTAAAAGAAAAACGTTATAAAATTTTATTTATTTATCAGTATATAAGGATACAAAGTAGAAAGTATAGGAAGACAAAAAAAATGTTGTTGACAAAAAGCAATTGAGCTAGATATTTAAGAAAGATACCCGGCTTCATTAATTCCAAGTAAGACTCTAATGAAAATATGATAAATTGAGATAGATATTTAGGAAGGAAAGCCAACGGTCTAGAAGCTAACCGACCAATAGACATGAGAATCACGTTATTACAAACAATTCCAAAGCTTGAAAGAGCGGCGAGTTGTGCGGAGAGGTTGGTTTGCAAGGGTCATGGAGCTTCATCGGAAGAAAAGTACCGTAACAAATGGCACAGAAAGTAGAGACATACCAAATTCACCTTGATTCACTGATCCCGAAGGGTCGCAAAAAGGGACGGTAATAGAGTAGAAAGGATGCGATAAAAGAACAAAAGGGACAGAGGAGGAGGAGGAATGTCCCTTTCTAGGCTTAGCCGTGGCTGCCGAAAAAGGGGCGGAAGAGGGGAAGAAAGGAAGACATGAGTGGGAGGTTCTAGAGACAAAATTTAGCATATCTTAAAAAAAAAAAAAAATACTGAATCTGAAAAGTTTAATTTCAAGAGTAATCAATTACCTTTTTTCTCGAAAAGGCCCATTAACTTGGCTAGTATCTATTAAATTTCAAGAATTCACTTTTATGCTTCTTCAATTCTCAGGTGTGCATTTGCTTCTCCCTAAAGGGATAACTATTTTACTGATGTATCTTAATTTCTATTTTATTAGTTTCATGTTCCATTGTATTCTTTGAGACCAAATATTCGTTGAAAATGTGCTGGGTCTGGGTTCAGCAGTGCACCAACCACGGAGATCAGCGGCCCTGCTGAGATCAATCATAAATAACACTTTGAATGGTATCATGTCGTGGAGCACAATTCCTGCGTGTAGCCGCCACGATGGACCAAAATTGGCACTCGTACCACCTTCTTCCCCGTTGACTCTGCATTTCATGGTATAAATTTAAACCTCATTTGGTACAGATTACGGCTTTTCAATTTGTCGACTGAAACTCTATGTTGCATGGGTTCAGTTCAGGTTTAGGGGTCAAGTTTTAGATTTTCTAGGAATAGCATAAAAGTGATAAGCTTTTATCACTCCATTGTTCTTTTGAAAAGGATTATTTTAGAAGATAAGAGAACAATCAGAAAAATGGAGAAGTCCATTATATGGTGCATTCAATTGTATAGAATTTTTAAGGAAAATCTATTGATCGATTTGTAAGAAACCGATGTCCACTTCTAGTTTTTATATAGAGCACATTTGATAAGTTAGATTTCAATTTTAAAACTTTTATCATTACATTTTTAGAGGTGTGGATTATACGATGTATATTTATACACCTCGAATTCTCTTCCTATAGTAGGCCTTGTGAATGAAGTATAATATTTCCTGTAACAAGGGCCCGGGCTCTAGGTTAGATCACTCGATGTCTTAATCGAAATCTAACTGATTGAGATTACTTGATCTCCGGTACAGCTATCGTTTTCCTAGTCTGTGTTGTTCGTGGCTTGCTAACGGTGGCAAAGTGCGTAAGCATAGTATCAAGTGTAATGTCTAGTTAATGGGACACGAAGCTTAAACCTTGGATTCTTCATAGTGACTTCTTGAAATCATTAGTCCCTCTTGCGGATGGAATGAGACAATTAGGGCTTACAACTTCGGTTCCAGTTAATTCACCCAATATAAAGCAAACATCCAGGGGTTGAACAACTTGCCTAATCTGCACAATTAGGTAAGTGGCTGAATTCTAGCTGTGCACTTTTCCTTTCACATGCACGTCATCTTCGATACCAGCTGAAATCATGATGACTAAGCTCGCTAGGATCTTAATAAGGTCTCAAATTTAGAGTTTCCCTGGGCCTAAAACACAAACTCTAGCGCAGGGCTTCATGAGTCTGTTCGCCCAATTAGACATGGGCTTATGTTGTTTAGGTTAGGGTATCGGAGGAGAAAAGGGAGACTGGAACTATAGCGACACAAGGCTCAACCCAACTCCTCTGTTTGATAGTCGGCCTTGTTGAGATAGATTTTAGTCCAGACTTGTGGGCTCAAGTTTCTGTTGTTCTATATCTTATTCTCCACGGACAATGATTCTTAAGAGCGGCAATTTCGTCTGCTTATTGGGCACTAATTTTCTGTGCAAAAAGGCAAACTCTGCGGGATGCATCCAAATCATTAGATTGGTTGACTCTTAGCGCAGTTTAGGTATAACTTGTTGACTGATGACAAATTCACGTTTTATTCAGAAAATTTTTGCACATAAAGCTGTAGACAACACAGCAAGCCCTCTCTGAGAGTGCGTTTAACTAACTATCATTTTCCTTGCATTAAGTTTGGCCACGTGGCCCGTCGAAAAGGAAGGATGTACATCAGACCTTCCTCATATCTTACGCTGCTTTCCACATCCATCATAAACAAACATAGGTGACAAAGGATCTGATGAGTGGCATATAAGGTTTCAAGATTCGAAACCTAATTGCTTTACATTTTTAGCTAAATTTATTTATAAAAAAAGATTGAAGTTATATTCCTTTCAAAAAAAAAAAAAAACAAAGCATCCGTTCTAAACGCATGGAGCAAGGAACTTGCTCTTGTTAGCTGCGTTATATATGTGAACAAAATTTGTATATATTGTTTGCGCCACGTCAATCCAAGTGCCCTGTCTCCTGCCTGGGTCGAAACTTTGACTAAACCAGACTCTTCGGATACCCCCAAAGCAATCACTCCATCCATCACCTAAATTAAGAAGCCGATGATCAGATGGCCTCGTTGCTTGCGCGTTACGAAACGTGATGAGTAAGGGCGCATCCTCCCTCTCATTTCATGGGGAAAAAAAAGAAGAAAAAGGAACATAGCTCGTAACGGTGAAAAAGGTCTGCAAATTATTGCAGAGTGATTAAAAGAGGGACAGCGCAGGTTTTCAGGAGGAATAACTTATTTGTTGCCCGCACAGGTGGTTGTCCTTCGAGTGATAACTCCTTAGCAACGCGTCGCTCAATGGCTAAATGCTTTTCCAAATACGGGCAAAACTCGGTTGAGACGGGTCTCAGCCGGTCTGAGTAATAAAGAGTCTTGAGGTCTTTTTTGAATCTGTCGTACATCGTGCCTCGAGATTCGGACCGTGTGCTTTTAAGAGGAAGATGTGGACCGGTGTGAGGGTCTCGGCAGAATTGGCTCAGCAAAATTGGCTGCGTTATACCTAACTCTAGAAGTTTTTAAGCCCTCTCGCTCACCTCCCTTGCAGACCCATATGTGGCTTCTAAGATGCTGTTGCGTGTCACCCGATCGGGGCAGCTGATGCTTAATCAGCGTTCTCTGGGTCTTGGGTTGCGTCGCATTGTTTTCTTCGCCAACCCCCGACTTTCCAGGCCCTCCATGCGTAGCATTGGATACAGTCCCAATGCCCAATCAATCAAATCTATAATAATATTTAGTCATTCCCCACGAGGCTTCCGCTTCTAAACATGCACCGTTCTTTGCCTACTCCACTTTGCTTACAGAGAGAGAGAGAGAGCTGCTTAGGTAGTAGTAAATTCTGAGCCGATTATGGCTCCGGCAAACTCCACCACGGCCACCACCACCACGAGTCACTCGAAAAGCCTCCGCCGAGGACAAGAAGAGAAGTGCTTGGCTAATAGTAAATTCCGGCAACTGAGGCCGGCGTCCTTCCACGGGCGGGGGACGGAGCACTGCGGCCACGTTCGACGGCCCAAGACCCAGCCGGACCTGCTTGAGGGACGGAGAAGGGGCGCATCTTCTGGAGAGGGGGTCCGCGGTAGTATATATTCTGAGGCCATGAGGAGAGTGCCGGCGAAGGTGCTGGTGAACGTGACCGTGCTGCGCAGTCCCGGGCCGGTGCAGGTGTTGGCGTCGATGGAGTGGAGCGTTGCGGATTTAGTGGCGGCCGCAGTGCAGCTCTACGTTAAAGAAGGTAGGCAGCCTCCGCCGCCCACGACGGCGCCCTCTGCCTTCAGCCTCCACTACTCCCAGTTTAGCCTGGAACGTAAGCCCAGCAACCTCAAACTCTAACGCACTAACCTCCCGATCTAATATAAATAATACTTTTAATTTATTTTCTCCTAATTAAGCTTAAATTTGTACCACATATTTTAGGTTTGGATCCAAAGGAGAAACTGATAGAATTGGGCTCCCGGAACTTCTTCCTCTGCCCCAACTCCGCCCCTGCAGCTTCATCAGATGCTACAGGCGCTTTCTCCTCTGCTTCGTCTTCTTTCCCTTCATCGTTATCATCCTCGTCGTCGACTTCATCTTCTTCCTCTTCATGCTCAAGGGAAGCTTCAGAGAAGGCCTCTAAGATTGGCATGACTTGGCTTAAGTTCATAGATTTCTTGCTGTAGGCTAATTGATCTTCTTGTTTGTATCTATACATGATTAGCTATCGCACTAGGTATACTATTTGCGAGGTTTTGACGCGAAGTATACATGGAGCCTTCTATACCACGCAGAAGGGATCATCATCTCGTTAGGATGTGAATTGTAGTTGTTGCTGTGTTGTACATAAACATATTTTGTACATATATATTCGCCGGTTGGGTGTACTAGAGTCGAATCAATAATAAACTCTGAGCTGATAACAAAATAACAGAGTAGCTTATTCCCTGCGTCGTGCAGATACTGTGAATCTCTCAATACGCCAATGAGATGGCTTGAGTCTATGGTCATAAATAACTGATTAATCGCGTTTCCTTTTCTAATTATTCATCGTAAACTACAAATAGCCGTACATGGTAAGTGGATAAGAGATGCCAGTAGGATTTTAAATTTGTAATTAAATGTGAACCCCAGAATTCAGACAGCTGGTTTGCCCGAGAGGTTAAGGGGGAAGACTTAAGATCTTCTGCACATAAGTGCGCATGGGTTCGAACCCCATAGCCAGCACAACTGTGGTTGGTAATTGTTTTTAATTTTTAAACCGTCATTGTCTTTTTTTGTCAGTCATTCTCGTAGGTTCCATTGGTTCATATATTGAATTAATTGTAAACTCATTAGTTATATATATGGGAAAGAGTATCAAATGATTTGAAAGAATTTCTTTCAAATCATTTGACATTCAACAAATCTTTTTTAATTTTTAGCCACCTGTCATTGTCATTTTTCTCTGCCATACTAGTAGGTTCCATTGGAACATTGGTTCATTTTTATTGAATTGTAAACTCACTGGCAGTAGGTACGTGAAAGAATTACAAGTGATTTTGACATTCAACAAATCTTCAATAATCAATAATAATAATAATAATAATAATAATAATTAAAAAGGAAGGGAGAGTCCCCATCTAATGGGAGGATGCTTGGAGGGTAACCTTTGGAAGAATAAAATAACCCAGAAATGTATAGTTGACCTGACTATAGATACGAACCAAGAGGCGTTTAGGCAGGTTAAGCGGCTCACCACCCCCGTCGCTCTTAAAAGCGATTGGGATATTCAATCTCTTCCTCAAATTTATATTTCGTCAGATTCATAGCTTTTCGTTTTCGTAAACTCGAAAATTTTGATTTTTATATTTAATGCCTCTATAAATAAATAAAGCTTTATACACCTGCTGCAGGCAGTTGTCGTATCTCTGCATAACGCCACCTGGCAAATTACGCCATCCGCCCGTCCGAGTTGCATTGCGTCTATAATATAATAATAATAATAGTTTTTTTTAAAATAAAATAAAAAATAAAGGGGAAAAAATCGCATCGGAGGCTCCGTCCCCTTCCGGGTATCTCGTCCGCTAAAAGATGACACACAAATAAATAAATATATGGCGTAGTTTCTTTCCTCCGTTATCGCCAACAACGTACATACTAGGCAGGCTATTCCTCTCTCTTCCTCCTCCTCCTCCTCCTCCTCCATCAGACTGTCCACACAATAAGCCAGTGAGAGTGAATCGCCCATCCCGAGGAAGCGCACTCACCAATCACCATGGCCGCCGCCGCCGCGAAGCTCCTCGCCCCCGCCTCCCTCTCCCTCTCCCTCTCCGCACTCGCCCCCTCCCCTCGCCTCCTCTCCGTCTCCGCCTCCGCCTCCGCCCGCTCTCCGCTTCGCCTCGCCCTCCGCTCCTCCCCCGCCGCGTTCCGCCGCGTGGTGGCGGCGTCGTCCTCCGCCTCCGCCTCCGCCCCTGCCGCGGCCCGTACGATCTCCGTGGGCGACCGGGTCCCCGACGCCACCCTCTCCTACTTCGGCGGCGACGGGGAGCTGCAGACGGTGAGCGTGGCGGAGCTGACGAGGGGCAAGAAGGCGGTGCTCTTCGCCGTGCCCGGCGCCTTCACCCCGACCTGCTCCCAGAAGCACCTGCCCGGGTTCGTCGAGAAGGCCGGGGAGCTCCGCGCCCGCGGCGTCGACGCCATCGCCTGCGTCTCCGTCAACGACGCCTTCGTCATGCGCGCCTGGAAGGAGAGCCTCAGCGTCCCCGACGGCCAGGTCCTGCTCCTCTCCGACGGCAACGGCGACTTCACCCGCGCCCTCGGCGTCGAGCTCGACCTCACCGACAAGCCCGTCGGCCTCGGCGTCCGCTCCCGCCGCTACTCCATGCTCGTCGACGACGGCGTCGTCAAGGTCCTCAACCTCGAGGAGGGAGGCGCCTTCACCACCAGCAGCGCCGAGGAGATTCTCAAGGCCCTCTAGACCTCTCTCTATATGTATGTAAACTAAGCCTCCATAGGTGCTCCCCTTTCCCCTTTTTGGTCCTCCTCCTCCTCCTCCTCCTCCTCCTCCTTTTCGTTGCTTCAGGTCGGTGGCGGTGGCGGTGGTTTTGCTTCTGTTTTCCAGGCAAACACTCGCTCTTTTTTTCTTCTCATAATTCCGGGGCTTTTGATAATTAATGTAGAACTCGAACTACTTTTCTGTCTTGATAAAGTTTATCTGAGCTGACCTTTTATCATGGTGACATTCTCGTGGCGGATGAGAGCTCCTTTTTGCTTCATTTTACCATCTGTTTGTTGAAATGCCAAACAGGAATTTAGAGGCCCTTATTAGTTGCAGCAGAATTGAGGGAAACCTGCCAGTGCAATGTAGGACCGGCAGAATATAGCATAAGATATATAGGTGCTGCGGGCATCGCAAATAACCGGCTGAATTGGCAAATCCTTCTCTATGTGTTTTTGTTTTCTATGAGGATTAATTGTCGGAAAGGATTCTTTTCTTTACATGGTTTTTATCTGTAGTTGATAGTCCAACTAATTCACATGAAAATTAATGACTCTTGAAGGAATCATACTCTCTTCAACGGTGGAATCGCTGCAGGCAAAGATTTTTCTAGACATGAACCAGACGATGCCCCTTTGAGTTAGACTCGATGCTGCCATGTTCTTAACTGTTTGGTTATAAATACTAGATAGATTAAGGTAAAGTAGTCTACTTAGATTTTTTTTTATTTTTTAAAGTAGGTTGAAAAATTTTAATTGGTTTTATAGGCTTTTGTAAGGGAATGAAAGAGATGGTACTCTTGATGCTTGGATAAATAAGATGAGAGGAGTTAGACAGGGAAAAAGGATGTTGGATTTTGAACCTAGAGAAGGAAGAAAAGAAACTTTCAGACGTTCATTTGGATTGCATGGATAAATGAGATAGATTCTGGAAACAGGGACCTAACTAATAAAGAGAGGAAATGTGACATTGAATCGAATTTATACGACATATTAAATCAAGTTGGCACAGAGATTGAGTGGGATGTGACTGAAGCAAGTCGATACGCAAATCAATTTTCTTTCACAAAACTGCAAATGTTAGGAAGAGAAGGAATCTAATTCTTCATTTACTACTGGACATTTGGATAGCGAGGAAGGGAAATTAATTTAGGTAGGCAATGAATTATGATAAACTAGTTTCTCTGGAACATAGTTAAGTTACACTGGATAATGGGCAAAGCTCATTGAGTTGCCCTTATACGATAATTGAATAAAATAAGCATGCTTATTTTGAATGACAAATGATAATGCCACCTGAGCTTATGATTTTCTAGAACTTTTGTTGCTATTTCTCATGTTGATCTAAAGTTGATTCAATGAAGTTGCCGGAATAGATTATGAACGGAAAGATAAAATTTAGGATCCAAAACTATGCTTTTAGTCAGCAATGTTGCGAAGAGAACAAGGAGGTAGAAGGCTGAAGAATTCAGACCTACTAGCTTGACCGTTAAGATTATTAAAATTGTTTCAGTGGGCAGGTTGCGGCAGATTGTAGATGAACTGGTTGATGGATCCGAAAGTGTCTTTTTCCATAATTTAATTTTCTTTGATTTCCTAGTATATGCACATCAAATTTCTACACAAAATAGAGAGGAAGGTCTGTTTTTGAAGTTTATGGGCTGTTATTGAGATGTAAATGAAATCAATAGGTTTTGGAGATGAAGTACTTGGATTATTCATAATAATGTTTTTTGTCTGCAGCATCGGGCAGTGAGAAAGGTCTATTGTGAGAAAGGTCTATTAATATACAGAAGAAATAAATATTAGTGATGAGTAGATTGTTTTGAGATTAGTTAATCTTATGGCCTTGAACATATATTGTAGAAGCTGATGCTCTGAAAGGCAAAATTATGCAGACATTGTGAAAGGGGCATTTTCAGAAATATTATCTGTTGGCATTGTCAAATTTTAATGCGCTGATAATATTATTTTGCTTACAAAGCATATAGAAAGGAGGTAACACTGCTCAAACTTAAAAAATGAGATAAATTGTCCCATTTTTCATTTGGAAGATGGAAATTCCACCCAATAGAAGCATTGTTTTGATTGTTATATTAATAATAGAAATCTAAATAGAGATGATTGAGGAGAAAAGGAAAATGGGTTGGAGATTCTTTTACTGTTGTCCTTTTCTTGTGGCCCCCTTTTTTTTCTTGTTCAGCTCCCAAATAACTGCCAGTTTGTTCAGATTCGAGCTAGCATATACAACCGTGGTATTATGTTGACCTTAGACTAAGACATTTCTCAGGAACATGCATTACATATCATAAAAGTCAGCAGTGGTTGCTTCAGTTCTTCCTGAAAATGAAATGCTGATTTGGATGTGATCACAGCAATCTCGGCTGATTTTTGTTGGGCTCACGAGTGTTTTCTCCATTTCTTCATGCACCAATGTATCCCTATGAATATGATGGAGAATATGCTATCGAATATGCTGCTATAGATGCTGCAAAACTTGTTGCCTCTGTTGTCACTGTACCGCAGAAGGCGTGCTAGTCTACTCGTGTTTTGTTGAAATGTGTATTCACTGAAATTTAAATTCAGTTTTCAGATTTTCCATTGCTTGGTTAACCTTGATTTTTCCTCCTCTTTGGGATAGAATATCTAGATGTGTGTTCACTGATTTATATTTTCGTATTCAGTTTGTGTGCTTGGATAAATTCATGTTTATCTTCTTCTTTTTTTTTATCAAAAATAAGATATTGAGAGCGAAGGAATGTATAACATGTGGAGTGAAGAAATTTACAACATGTCTAGTTTAACTCTTCTGGTTGGCCCTGTGGAGAGGCAAACTACATATTTCTCTGCTGTTGAGTCGCTTTAAGGAAGGAAGGTTGAAGACTTAGAATGCTTCTCCTCATCCCCTCATGTTAGTCAAAGAGAGCTTGTCTCTGCAGTTGCCTCTGCTTTGTCTGAGTTCAATTACCTATCGCCTTTGCAGTTGTTGAGAGCGAACTTTGATGTGTCTCTTAACTGAATGCACAAGGAATTCATCGGTTCATCTTTGTACAAAAAGATTCTCTGTTGTGAAATCGAAATTATTGGCGCTTATGTTTTTCGGCAGTCTGAGAGGAAAGAAAGCTTTCATCAAGCATCCACTTCAGTTGGTGACAAGTGTGTGATCAAACTGGCCAAGTATATTAAGTAGACATTCAACTCGAGATGGGCAACAGTTTCTACTGCCGACGAGAAATAATCCCGTAATCAGATTGGCATTATCTGACTTGAAAAAGTTTAGCTCATGCACGATCTGCAACTAGGTAAAGTAATCGATTGCGGCCACTGCTCGACTGTGGCTAAGATTTTATTAAATTTAGCAATAATTTTGTTGAATCTTAGCTATTTTGAACACTTTTCAGCTAAGAATACCGCGCTGTTTTCTGAATCTCAATTTAATTTAGATAAATAACTCGAAATATGAAATATTAATATAGAAAAAGTGAAGGGTCTGTTTCAACAAAGGGCTGTAGTTAAGGGGTCTTTCATGCCTCCTCTTTTCTTTTTTCCGTCCAGAATTCTAGATGCTTATGAACAAAAGAAAAAAAATACTAAGTTTACAACCAAACAAGGATTACGACGATTACAACCATCATTTAAAGGTTGTAATCCCCTCTCTTGGGGTCTAAAAAAAATTCAAATTAGATTTTAATGATTAAAAAAAAACGATCTGATAAGTGAGCAATAAGTAATATTTGGATAGACTAGTTGTAAGGTTTACAAGTAAAAGTTGGTTGTAGATCTAGCATTGCACCGAGCAAGAATCCTTTAGACCTACTTAATTTTGTAATTTGCTTAATTCCAATTCTCGTATCTGATCTCTCTCTCTGTGTGTGTGTGTGTGTGTGTGTGTGATCGTACCCGCCACCACAGCCCACTCTCCTCCTGCCAATTCGTGTCGAGGGAGGTGTAGAATTGAGGGTTAAAAAAAAAAACAAAGAAAAAAAAGAGAGAAGAGGGTTTTTTTGGTGAGTTAACTTTTTGGTACAATGGAAAAATAAAAACTAGTGGACTACTCCGCAAAACGGCCCAAGCATTTCGCGACGAGACCCGAGCCTAAGCAGAGGTACTTAACATAATAGTGATATTTTTTTTAAAAAAAACCAAAAATTTGTTTCCCTTTATTCCTTCTTCTCGTCTTCCCTTCGTTCTCGGCAAAAGGGGGCGGCGGATCTGATCATCAGGAGTCAAAGAAGGTGACGCCCTCCCCAGCATCAATCTTCCCCGCCTTCCTCTTCTTTCTCGTAAGACCCTCCCTCTCTCTTTCTGCTCTGCAACTCAATTTGCTGTTTCGATTGTCTCTTTGTTTGATGTCTCTTAATTCTCGGAATACTTGAGTGTGGTGTCAGCGAATGCTTAATTGCGTATATCATATATCTTTTCCTTCCCTCGAGTTCGTCGGATTCGTTTTTAACCCTTTGGATCTAGTTTGATTTAGCAAGTAAACGCTTATTAAAAGGTGCTAATATTATTATTAAAGGTAATAACTCGAGGCTCCCTTTGAATCCTTTTTTTTAATTTTTTTTTTATTTCACTCATGAACCAAGATTTATGCAAATCGGTTAATTCGATGCGTACTAGATCTAGTTCCAAGTTCTCTTCCTCCTTTTTCTGGCCCCAGTAGTTCCAGATCTGGATGGTTGTACTGGTGTTAGATTGTTGGGTGATAGAAAACTCGCGAGCCTGCCTCTTTTCCTATGTAGTATCACCACCTATTATAGTTGAAGATTGTCCGTATTATTACTGTAGGTTTCTTTTATTAGATGATGCCATATGAAGCGAAATATCATTCAATAATTGATGCTAGTGCCGAGCACTTTTGTTGATGCCTAAAGATGACCTTCATGTTTCCAAGGTGAATACATATGGTCGATCACTTGGGCCCGTCAAGTTACTGAATGACCTCCATGCGTCCCAAGTACAAAAGTATGCGACATTTTCCAGCAATTGGAGAGAGCTCCCGGTGCCAATTCTCCAGCCAATAGATCATACTTGCATCCAAGCAACAAGCCACTTTTCCTGCTAACGAGAGATGACTAAAGGGGCCTACTATAACAAGTTCATGATGCCTCATATCCTCTTTTTTTTTTTCTTTTTCTTTTTTTTGCATTAGGGCCAAAGTGAAACTTCCATAGGAATTTGCAGACCAATAGTTTCATATACGCTGTACTTTTTATTGTTTTCGATAAGTCATGGCCTTTCTCCTCTCCTTAGAGTGCATTTGTACTAGAATCACTTTGCATTCCCAACAGACGCCTTGAGATTATTATAATCACTTAGCATCTACTTCCTGGCGATGAAAATTGACCTGGAGAAATATTTAACCTATGAAATCAAGAAAAGTCCGGTGAAAAGGAAGGGTTTATTACACAAAAGCACAGATGATTATGATAATGACTCAGTATTGATACTTGCAGATATTTTATATTAGCAGATGAAGTTTTTTTTATTCTATTGCTTTTATTAAAGTTAACGGAAATGATGAAGTATCACCTATAGCTCCTACTTCCCTTTGTGTATTTGCTTCGTGCTAATTCCTTGTTTTCATGTTTCAAGTTTCTCCAAGAAGCCTTCTCTTGTCTACATGCTCTCAGCTTTTACAAATTAAGTTCAGTCTGTTGATTTTTGCAAACTTCTGTGAATGCTAGCAGTCTGACTATGCTTACCATTGAATCTAGCAAGAAAGGATTCCTTCATTGCAGGGATGCTTACTTCTGTATATAATATTGTAGTACTCTTTGTTCTCTGTGTTAACAATGAATTATCTTCAACAGAAAGCTTCTTGGTGCGTGATTTACAGTTAATGAAACTAGAAAGAATTTGCTAGTGGCAAGTCCACTGTTTGCCTGTCTTTTCATTGAAAATGTAGAAAAATCGATGTAAAAACTTGATATATTCCCAAAGCATTATAGGATTAGAACTAAAGCATCTGATCTTTTTCGAAACTGCTATTAAGCGTTGTTGTGCAAGAGAAGTGGATAGATAGTCACTGTGGAACCCTCATGTTGCACACTTCTGTAACGTTGTTGCTTAGTGTGGCTGTTTAGTTTTGCCCTCTGCTACCATCTGCTAGATTTGACTCATGAAAATAGCCTCTCAACTTGAGGGATAAGCCTACGTATGTCTTACCATCCGTAAACTGTATTGGTGAAACATCATGTATTTGGATAGCCGAAATAGAAACTATTAAACATAATATGTATGAAATTTTGAGCATGTTGCGCAGGAGATTCATCTTGTGTTAAAGGGTAACTAAGTCACAACTTCTAGCTTTACTAGATATCATTGATACTACTACCTCTACCTCGTAACAACTGATCCTTTGCACTCTTCGACAGTTACCAAGACAGGTGCATCGAATGGCAAGAATCAAGCCACAAGCCTTGCTTGCACAAAGCAAAAAGAAGAAGGGCCCGACTCAAATCAGTATCACTACTATCATCACTTGCATCCTTACTGCCTTCCTGATTATTTTCGCTCTCTATGCCGCTTACAAGCGCTGGAACAATGTGCCGGCATTTGCTACGGAGAATTAAATTCAAACACGTCATGGGCTGTGTTATTGTATGACCTGTTCTAAGTATTGGCCGAGTATTTTTGCGATGATGTTTTCAGAGATTTGGATTAAGAGATGTTGTAATTTTCATCTCACAGTTGTATCATTATACCACCTGGGAAATTGTAGCCTTATATTAGTTCTGCTGTAGTTGTCGACTCGTTTTGTTTCAGCACTTGAGATTGGAATTGGTTTTCTTGATGTGTGTACATTCATTTGAATTTTTCTCTATGTAGTGCTGTTCGTTGCCGCTGCTGCCGCTTTGTAGCAATCATTATGCTTGTGTTCTTGGAATTGGAGTAAGGTCTTGGAATTAGTTATCTGTAGTTAAATGGTTTTCTTGCTGCCTTGGTTTACAATGGTTTTTGTTTGAGAAGATGCCGAATATCTCTTTGCTATCTCATAACAAGTTGTACCCTGTTGCTATGTTCTGCTGCATCCCCCCCATGAGCTCTAGTAACAAGTGCAGCTTTATAAGTTACTTGGAGTGGGAAAGTCATGGTTGATGCACGCACGTAATTGAGACACAGCTTTTGCATGACGGGCAACTATTTGGTCTTCTTCTTAATGCCTGTGAGGTTGTAATAGTCTATGGTTTATTGGCGTGAGGATAAGATTATTGGTTATTTTAAAGCTTGGCTTTTTTAGTACATTTTTAATATTGATTCACTTGAAACTCTCTAATAAAGCAAAGATTTTTGAGTATGCTATGTTAAACAAACAGGCCTCCTCGATCAACAATTAAATTAGCATCTTGGAACTATTGGAGCAATAGGTCAAAAGCAGCCAACAAAACATGATTTTTGGTTTCAAGTTATCATTTGAAATGCTCATGCATCGATCTTAACTTATCGTTTGAAATCCAATTGAATACATGATCAAATTCAATCTAGATATGTTTGAATTTTCTTTTTTAATTATTACTCCCGAGATTTTCTATTTCGTGATTAATCCAGATTTTTTTAAAGAAAAAAACTCGTGCATGTTAAACCAAAAAAAGAAAAAAAATGCTGTTAAACCAAAAAAAAAGAGAACAGAGAAAAAAGAACGTGAGATTAAGCTGATGGATTTCTCTGTTTTTTTTTTTCCTCTCTCAAAAATAATAACCGTACATAGATTTCTCCGTTAAGCTATGTTATATCCACATTTTTCGGTTTCTTTCCATTTTCGGTAGTGTTCGTGATACTTTTCATTTTTGATTACTCAGAGAAAGACAATTGCAGGTAAATATCAGAAAAAAAAAAAGAAGCACAGTCGATACATTTGTGGACTTAAAAAGCCCCGCTATATATTTTCTCAAAAAAAAAAGGCCCCGCTATATAATGCAATGCGTTTTTTCGGTTTCTTTCCATTTTGGTAGTGTTCCCGAGAGTTACCATTTGCGGACTTATCCAAAAAGGGAAGGTCTCGAGCTATTACCGAAAAAAAAGGAAAGGAACCGGTTCGGGCGCGCGCTGAACCGGCACCTATATAGGCCGAACCGGCCGAACCCCTTTCGGCCTAGGGTTTGTTTGGTTTAGTCAAATGAGAGACTAATCAAACGATTGGGGGAGCGGTCGAAGTCGAACGAGGCCGCAGCCGAGTCATGGCCACCGCTCGGATCCTCCGCCGTTCCTTCTCCGCTCGTCGTCCAACCCCTCCTCCGCCGCCGCTCCTGGCGCTGCGCTCCGCCGTGAGCTCGGCGTCGGCGTCGGGTCCTCCTCCTCGGGCGGCGCCGCCGCAGCAGCACGAGTTCTCGAAGGCGTGCGCGTCCCTGGGGAGTTGGGAGCCCGCGACGGAGCCTCGGGAGGCGGAGGCGCGGCTGGGGCGGCTGCGGCGGGACTACGCGCGGGAGGTGAAGCAGCTGCGCAGGGAGTACGCGTACGAGGTGGAGCTGCAGCGCGTCGAGCGGGCGCGCAGGGACGAGGCCCGCCGCGAGGCCGCCAGGCTCGCCAACGAGCAGCGGAAGGCCGCCAAGGCCGCCGCCGCCCAGACCCGCGCCGCCGAGCGCAGGGCCTTCGAGGAGGACTTCCGCCAAACCCTCGTAATCTACATCTCCTCTCTCTCCTTTCCTCTCCTCTCCTCTCCTCTCCTCTCCTCTCCTATCCCCCGCGAAGTTATCATCTTTCTTTCTTCTTACTTTTACTGATGTTGATGCCCTCATTGCGCTCGCACGTAACCCTCGCTCAGCGGTCCGATCTAGGGGTTTTGTCGATGCTCGGTCGATCTGCCGGTGTTCCAACTTAAATCAGAGAACTTCATTGAGTAGTTTATGATTAATTTTGTTCCGTTGCACATATGATTGAGCTCCGGTACGTCCCCCAACATCTAACTTGAAGATCAACACCGGGTGTGCGCTGTGATGTGGAATTTTTTATCACCTAGTGTGAGAAATCGTTTGATTTGGATGCCATTTGACTGAACATCAGGTGTAGTGTGCCAAAAAGTATGGATAGATGTACTAGTCAGGTGCAGGATTTTGCTAAGGTTCATGCTTTAGAATGATCAAAACTTATGAACCTTTTCGAATGGTATACAGCATAACGATCTACGCTGAGTTATGCGACAATTGAAGAGCATAGGGTTTTAAATCAGTCAAATGAGCCAGCACACTATAATTGTTTGGAAAGGCTCACGGCATCATGATCGTGCCTGATTTCCACAACTGAACCGACTTTAATCCTTTGTATGGAACAGTCCTCTAATGATCTGATAATTACACTCCAAATTATACAGTTGCATCGAAAAGAAATTAGTTCAATATGAGTTGTACATTCACTTGATATTCTCTGATTTACACAATCGTCTGTAACAGTTAAAAGAAAGAGCTGAGAAACTGGAAAGTTGGAGGGCAAAAGAGAAATCAAGGGAAGAAAAGAAGGCCGCAAAGAAAGATCTTCTACGCCAACAGAGTTCCATGTGGGTTTCAGAGGAGAACTTGGACAAGAGAATATTGGAGGCTATCGTTGATGCAACCCCTCTTTAATTTGATACAAGAAGTTAATAAGATGCTGAGCAAGTTTGCTGCTCTTATCAAACTTCGAAGCACAGTGGTCTTCTTAGTTCTTAGTTCTTGTAACAAACAGAACCTTCTCTCAGCTTGTTATGTTCTTTGATTTTCCAGTATAACAAACTGTTTGAATCTTTAAAAGATAGTTGTGATAAAGAATTTTTTTCAAGTTTGTTATTTTCTGGAGGGCATGTTTTTGTTGCTTTTTTATACTAAACCCTATATATATATATATGTGACTAGGGCAATTGAGCTTTGCTTGCTCCTCTCGTGGGCGCTTAGTCGTTTCTATTAAACTTTTTGGTTGCAAAGAACTAGCAAAAGAAGAGTAAAAATTTCTCTCTTTGGTAAAGCTGGAGGTAAGATGATTATGGTAAGTTCCTTGAACGTCTGAGCAGCGGCAGAACCGCCATCATGAATGTTTAGTCATAGGTAATGGCTTGGCATCACGAGGTTCCCTTTCGTTGTAGTTATAGGTGGCTGGGTAGAGGATATCCTTATCCTAAGTACATTTGTTTTGGAAAAATCATGTGCAGGTACCAAGCAATTCATGCAGTCAAACAGTTAGTTGGCTTTCTAAAAGGAAAAACCGGTGTTAGTTTATAGCAGACTAGCAGTTTAAACGATACTACTTGAAACATTTTTTTTCCCCAATAAGGTCACAGAACTTACCTAAAAGAAAAAGAGTGTCATGCTAAATTCATCTGTATACAACCTATCCCAGGTAACGTCAAAACACTCCTTAGCAATCATTTACCACAAAATAACAATATAATTAACAAGATATATTACAAATCCAATTTTACAAGCAATATGCCGTTTCCCGATTGAGGCCTGAGCACGGAGCTGAGGCGGCCTGACCATCCATCTGGTAGTTATAATTATACAGTGCTTGATCAAGCATCACGCTGCCATCGCTGCCTGCCCTTCAGACGCAAATGGCATGCTGCAGGCTGCAGCTACTTCAAACTGCAGCTACAGAGGCTACATGGAAATGCCATCTGAAGATTAAATACAACAAAGGTTCTCCAATATGGGGCCAATTGGCTGACATGAAAAGGATCAGCTTATCCTCCCGGATTGGTCAACCAGAGTTCCAACTTGGTCCCCACAAAGTGCCCTAGATATGTTCCCTTGCTCTAGTAGATTAAACAAAACAACTGCAGGCCAAAATTTTACAACGGATGAAAGACTTGCGAGTGCAGAAACTTATATACCAATCAACTTCAACCAAACCGAAAGTTCGCCAAAGAGGAATTTGTCAACAGTGAGAGGAAGAGAACAGGAATCTAACCTGGTATGTCGTTCTCCTCACAAAAGGTAATTGCTGTCATGTCCATTGCAGTAAAGCCTCTTGAGACCAACTCTCTGTACGAGATATGTTCAAATGGTACATTATTGCCATTTCTGGGATGGCAACCATACAAACCATCTCCAGTAGTTCCTTTAAGGATGGCGTCCGCATTAACTGCCCAAGATTAAGTGGCTTTTTAGATGATTGAGGTTTTACTCGAAGATGAGTATGGAAATTAGCAATGTAACGACCAAAGTGGAAAAGAATCAGAAAAATGAAAATAAGGCCCTAGAGGAAGGAGGGGCTTTTGTTGATCAGTAAAAATGTCATACTTTCAGATGCTCTCAGGGCAGCTGCTGTGTCAGTTGTAAAAAGTGGGTTCCCGATCCCTGCACCAATTCCGCCAAATATAACGACTCTTCCTTTTTCTAGATGACGCATAGCCCGCCGACTTACATATGGTTCTGCAATTTCTGGCATTGTTAACGCAGTCTGCACGCGTGTCTCTACGCCAATTTTCTCCAAGGAAGCTTGCAGCAATACAGCGTTCATTACTGATGCCATCATACTGCCAAATCTCGCGTGTTAAAAGAAAAGGTGAACTATCTTATAGAAATAAACACTCTATCATATCTTGTCATAGCGCACTTGAAACAGAAGTTACATGTAGTAAATCATCATAATCTTTTTAATCTTACTTATCGCTAGACAAGAGAGTAGGAACCTATAATGAATTATTGTATTCAAAGAAAACTATATGCAAAGATAAAGAAAGCTACTGGTAAATGTCGGTCGGTAAAAGTTTTCATCTTCACATAGAGGTCATCTTCAAATATGTAAGAGGTCAGATGCCCAGTGCTGAGTCCTCAATGCTTCAAAACTACAGATTCACTAACCCACAAATCATAGGAGAAGAATGAAGAAACGTGTACAAAAAAGCTGCTGTAGTTCTACACAAGCATGAATATCAATATGGGAGGGAAAAGAAAATAAGATTATTTTAACTAGTTCTGAGTCAGAAATGCCAATAATATCACGAACTGCTACTGTTGTAACTGAACAAATCTTGTTTGTTTAGGGTCCCACCTGGACACTTTCATCAAAGTTAAGATGGTTGCTTTAATTTTGTGAGTAACAATTAGCAAGGTGATAAATTACAGTGAGCGCAACATTGGCAGGCCCTCTTGCCAAAGCTTGAGTAATTCTCTACTTTATATACAAAGATATCTTGCTTTAAAATTATACCACATGGCTCAAAGCCATGCAATGAACACTACTATAGTGTAATGATAAATATTGATATATTACATTATGTACTAATGGTTAGTCTAGGAATTTCTTTAGAGTTACTGGAATAATACATGGATTCATTAGACTGCATTATTTCTACCATGAGAATTTTCCAAGTTCATGACTCAATATTACATTAACATAAGACCTAATTTTTAAGACTGGTGTAATAAGTAATAACACACGCTAACAAACATATAGTTGGATGATAAACAAGAACTACCGGTCTACATTAGCATTTCTCAGTAAACCAGTTACCTTATTTGGTATGTTGTAGCCCGATCAATGCCAGCTGTAGCTACCCAACTGTCACCACAAAAGATATTTCGCCCTCCAACAACAACTGCCACCTGATAACACGACAAGCAAGAAAAAAAATTTAGAATCTTGACTTTCTTGAGATCATAATCCAAAATTGATATTATATTTCCTCTCAAGAAGACCAGAGAGTACTTGTACACCAAGACGGTTCGCCATTTGAATTTCTCTTGATATCAGCATGATCACCTGAGAAGAAAGAAGCGAAGCATATCAAGTTGGGGATAATCGGGGCAGTGGTTATAGAACTGTAGTAGCCAAAAAGAGGACGTACTGAGAAAAATACATAACAAATAGAATAACTTCATAATTCACCTTAGGGTCAACATTATGTGGAGCAGCTCCAGCTAATGAAGCACCACTGATTTTCAAAACCACCCTTTTCCATCTTGGATTTGAGAGACTATTCATTTTCGAGTTATTTGGAACGTTAACAGGACCAGATGCAGCACCGTGATACCTGCACATGCAGTTAACATCATACTGTCACTGCTAAGCATATCATGGTTTTAAAATTTGTAGTACTAGACGAGCGGAACTGTGTATAACCCAATGCATAAGAGTTGGCTAGGCTCCAAGGGTGGCCAAGAGGTTGAAAAAGCCTCAATATTTTATTTTAAAGGCTAAAAAGTGAATAAAATATGAGAAAAAAGGCCTAAACAACTTCGTAGGATGCACAGGCTATTATAGTTTGATTAAGAATATCATAATTCATGGTGATCCATCAAATTGGTAACAGACAGATATTATTCAAAATTTTGCTTCATCTCTCATAAGCGGAATTTGAAGCAAAGAAGCGAACTGCCTAAGAAGGTACTAAAGCAATAAATGCATAATAATTGTTTTAAAAAAAATCTTGTAGAGCTAGGTAACACAAATAATTCTATAATAAAAGATATTTAATAAAACGAAACATTTGCGTTCATTTTCCAACACATTATCTTCAATTGGTGCTGCTTTAAACAGTAAACATATTTCCTAGATATGAATGCACACATTTTTTATTTTAAAAGAAGTAATAAATGAGATAAGGCTGCTATGCAGAAAACCCCCTGAAAGATAGTTTTCACTTTGCTCCCTGAAATATCACGAATTCTGCAGAATCCTCTTTTCCCTCCACCTGCTCTACATATTCTTGGGAGCAAAGTGGGAATTGCAACTTTTCCAGGAGGGTTTTTTTTTCTTCTTTTCTTTTCCTTTAGTTTGAGGATACCATTCACATCCATACAAACTCAATTCAATGCTCGTAGAAACAAGAATACCCAAGGAACTACTCGTAGAAACAAGAATACCCAAGGAACTATCTTTCCCGTCTTTATCACTACTACTAAATTAGGAAAAGATGAATTGGTGCATAGAATGATCACCGTAAAGGAGATTTTTGGAATCCCATATTTGCCTGATAATACAAGAACACTATACACTCTAACTGATCTATCTTCAAACTGCAAACAATCTGGCACGTTCATTGAATTGTTACAGGAGAGATCTCATACAGTTACATGCAACAATAAGCTACTAACTTCTACATTTCTCAGCAAACAGAATTTACAACCTCGAATGTCCTTTGCACCAAGAAAACTCACCAGTTGTCCCACTCCAACATTCACTTCCTATAGCCTCAACTTCATCTGAGTCTCTCAGATACAGAAAATTAATCACAAGGCCTACTTCACTAGACAAACATTAGATGAGAATGAACCCCCCAAAAAAATTATGTTGCTAAAATTTGAACCATTTTCGATAGGTAGCAGATAAGAAAGTGAAAGTAAGTTGCTCTTTCTGATTAGTTGGCATAGATCAGAGTCACATAATAGGCCCAAGTGTTGCTATTTAACTTTAGTTTTATACACATAATATAATAATGAAGAAAAAGGATAGAGCATTTAATACTAAAAAAGAAACATAGATGACAGATATTAAATAATATAAAGGGAAGAGGAAATAGAAAATCGAGATGACTAACATAATAAGTAATACCAGATAGACCTAAAAAGGTCAAAGTCAACCTACTGAAACAGAAGTTCTTATTAAAAATCCACAATGTACATTAAAAGCCAATAGCCCATCCTCACTATAATGAATAATGGCCTACACTTTTCCAAGTAATCATATAACTTGTAAAAGTTTTATTGGAAGAAAATTTGTGAGGCTGAAATGCTGTTATCAATTATAGCAGAACTCCAGCGACATAATAACAATAAACAACTAATAAACTAGTTAATAGAGATGGTGAATAAAAGAGGAAATAAATAGAATAAAGGAAGAAAAGGGATAGGAGACTATAATAAGATAAGAGAGAGGGCCTCTTAGGGGAATAAGGCCAACAAGCCTAAGAGTCTAAGACAATTATTCTTTTCCATATCAAAGTCCATCATGAGCATCACAATCACGTACTAATCACTATTTCTCCTAGAAAATAATTCAAATTACATAAAATTATTGTATATCAAGCCCTATCTGTTAATTTACAGTTTCTATGTCTTAAAATTCTTATTCTTGTTTGGAAGGTCAATCCATTTAATGCGAGCTTTAAACTCTCAGGCACCCTTTTATTGTAATCTCAACAACATATGTCTTATATGGTAAGATTCGTTATTTTGGAATTGAACTTTAGCTCTCATTCTAACATTACATAATACACTATAATCAAGGATTGTTGTACCACTCGACACAGTGGGCATGTGTTGACAGTGCCGAGTGTTATGCCATGACAGGTAGAACCACACTTAAATACAATAAAAAATAGTACAAAAGGAACAAAATATTCCTAAATAATAGATAATGCAAACGTGTGAAACTAGACCAAAGAAAGCTAAATCCAAACTCAACAAAATTGAAGCCAACAACTTGGTTAGGATCCAAGGACTGTCATGAAGTGAGTGCCACCCCCATGTTGGCACGTGGCACAGGGTCTGTGCCGCCTCATATGGAGGTGTGCTGCAATATATTGAATTTTGCCAAGTCAAAATTGTATGTTCCAGTTTGCTGTCAGATTACATATATATTTTGAAGTTTTTTCTTGAAGTTAAAATACACTCGCAAAATCCTAGTACTATTTTAAGATCTCTCCATCCCGTCCCTTCATCCTTCGGCGGGAGAGCAACTTAGAAAACCTACCAAGAGGAAGATATGAGAACAAAACGGTTTGTCTTCTTACTTTGTTCTTGTTAGTGAAATAATATTAGGCTTTCTTTTAGATCTAGAGAGATTTGGAGCCTTTTTTTTATGTGTAGGAATCAAGAATCTTGTAGATCTAAGCATTTTCAGCCATCATTTTTTTGGGCAAGATTTCACAATTTTCTTTCATTTTTTTTAGAAAAACTTTTTTAGAAAATAAAACTTAGAAAAGAAGTTTTGTTTACTTAAGATATTAGTATATCATATAGTAAAGGCATTTTGGATATCTCCATGGAGATTCATGAAGTATCTATCATTTTTTTCACTACTCACTTTTTTGTTTCTTCCAACTTTCATTTTGATTTTTTTGAAAAATCTGAAAACTAAAGTTACAGTGAAGCCTTTTTTACTTGAGGTATTAGATGATCTTGTAGAACTACTAATAGTTGGATCCAATACTTAGCTCCATAATATAATTGGACCAGGTTTTGGTGCAAACATTACAAACTTGGATATTTCTTCCAATTCTTTTGCAATTCTTGCATAGCCAACACATCAATCTTGTGTAAGAGGAGACTGATGTATTACTAAATGATGCGATGTGTTTGCTACAATTTCATCGTCATGCATGTTACTTATATGAAATGTTTAAGAGCATATTTTGGGTTATTAACATGTGTATGTCTCTATCATCTATTCATATTTCTTGCTAAACTTCGTGAGAGATTAACCATTTAGGCCATTTTTATAGCCACTAGAACCACTAAAACACTTTAGGAAGCCTTTTTCTACATGTGAAAGGATTAAAATAAAACATGTGAACAAGTGCCAATGAGCCAATTGCATGCCGCTGGCACGGAGAGGCGTGTAGACACTGGAATGTCCCGTGTCAGCGTGTTGCGCGGTGCCGGTGGCACACTGACATGCCCATGACATTGGCACAACAATCCTTGTTAGGATCGGACAGCATAAAATGTAATCATAGTAGATTTTAATAAAATTATATCATGTTTAGATAGAATTCATACCAAATTTGGAAGGAATCATATTATGCTTTAGTACTATCATACAAAATTGATATAAAACCATACTAAACTTAAATAGTTTACAATTAGATTTAACGAGATTCACCTAGATCTAGACAAAATTCTAGTAAGTCAGTGGAATCAAGTGAAGTCTACACAGTCATATCTAGTTGGATATGTTCTTTATTTAGCTCCTTACAAAGCACATGAAGATAAAATTGTACAAAACCTTTATTACAAAAAGAACACGAATCCCATAATTAATAAAACTCTATTCTAACTTGACCGGAAGTAACCACTATGGGCAAGATCAGGTTGCATAATAGGCATAATTTCAATGATACTTCCCCACCAGGGCTAGTACCTATATTATTCTACTTGAATTTTCAATTACGTGGTCATTGTATATAACCTCATAAAATTTCTCTCATTGCACCAATGAAATGAGGACCTAATATAACCAATCAGGCCTCAGATAAATCACTAGTTGGAATCTACAGATAACAGGTTCTCTTATACACATAATATCTATCTTTGCATTTTCTTTAGAGATCCTTTATCCATTACAATTTCCTATTTACACCATACAGATTGCGCACGTGCAATGCGGCTCCTTGACAGTCCATATATGACAATTGCCTTCTATAATTGTCTATGACTATACTTTCAATGAATACTCCTTTGATCTACTTACCCTTCCAACATTACTTGGTTTGATCCAATGTTCAAAATATATATATCTCAGTTTCAGTTTTAATCCTTGCACCTGGGGTATTTGTTTTGAGTTTTTGAATTTTGGATGGAACATCTCTAAACTTGTCAAAAGATCGAAGCAAATATAGAAAATCATTTTGATCATACAAAGAACTAATTTTCATAGCATTTCAATATATTTAAGTAAAAATCTGAGCTACTTTTATGCAGAAATCATGACTTGAAATTATCAAAGAGATAAAAAAATTACATATCAATCATTTATAAGTTAGATTTGATCCTAAAAATTAGTTTTCACACACTTCGTCCAATGTTCTAAAGCTAAGCCATCCACATGCTGTTCTTATCGAAACTGAGAACTTCAATTCTCAAGGTGATTTAATGCTGTTATACCCCATTGGCACCAAACGAGGATGTGGTTTTAGAGTTTCAGCCCAACCTCCATACTGAAGCTCCTCCCTTGAGCTGTTGAAGTTATAGGATTTAAACACCTAATTTTCCTTTGCCTATAATCTTAAAAAGCTAAAATTATTACTCTCTCCGTTTCCTTAGTTAGGATAGGTCCCACACTCCCACATGCAAACTTACTTTAGTTTCTCATAGTCAACTCGAGTAATAGTCAATATAAAGATTGAATAACTATTCCAATGATCCTGTGCCCCAGCGCTTCCTTTTTACTTTCACAAGGATGCAATCTTGAGGCCTTCATTCTTTCGAACATTTCATAACAATGTAAGCATGAATTTTTGGAACTTCTATAGTTTAACTATCTCATATGGTTTGTGATCAACCAAACCAATTACTGATGGCACATTGGAAGCAGAATCATGCACACTCTAAGGGCGACGAAACTGAGAATAGCAGATAGGGTAATGGAAAGAAGAAAAGAAGAGTGCAATGAATGGAGAACGATAAACCTTTTGATCTGCTGCCTCGAAGTGGAGGTGGAGCTAACAGGAACAAGGGACTTGTCATCATCGGGTCCGGCTTTTGAGGAGGATGACGAATTGCCGATGATGTGCTCCATCTTCTTGAACCAGGGCCAATGGCTGACTGCGAGTCCGCCGCTGCTGAGGCGCTGACACTCCACCTTGTAGCGCTTCTTGAGATTGTCGATCTTGTTCTTGCACTGCTCCACACTCTTCCCGGCCTTCTGCCCGTCGCAGCGATCGCTGACGATGGTGGCCACGTCCTCCCAATCCCTACCCCGCAGGTTACCCCGGTTCAACTGCTCGAATCTCTCCGTATACGCATCGAGGAGGCTGTCAATGGCAGTGTCGCTCCACTCCTCGCGGTCCTTGCGGTAGTCGCCGGAGGACGACATCGGCCTCGTCTTCTTGGCGGCGCCGCTGCCGTAGCAGTAGGGGGACTCGCCATCGCTCGGATCGTCGGGGTTTCTGCGCTTGGGATCGGGCCGGGGCGCACCGGGAGGATGAGGATGGTGCTGCTGCTGCTGAGGACGGTGTTGTTGGTGCGAGGAGGATGCGCGAGGCTTGCGATCGGGATTACCGTCGTTGTTGCCGCCGTTGGCGGGAGAGGGGTCGGCGGCGACGTCGTCGTCATCGTCGTCGTGATCGTCGTGGGCGAAGGGATTGGCGTCGGCGGAGAAGCAGTGGTGCTGCGGGTGCGAGGCGACGTCGTGGAAGGGAGGGGCGGGGCACTTGGAGGCGTCCGCCTGGGCGAAGGCCTCGCCGTAGTCCTCCTCCTCGTCGCCTACAGCCCCCTTTTTGGGGCTGGCGATGGCGTTGAGAGCAGCGTGGGTTCGGGAACGGAGGGGCAGCGCCGCCGCCGCAGCCGCCGCCGCCGCCTTCGCTATGTAGCGGTGGGCGAAGGGGACGGCGGCGGCGGCGGCGGCTTGCTGATGCTGGTGCTGGTGCTGGTGCTGGGGCTGGGACTGGGCGTCGTCTCCGAGAAGGGCGAAGTCATCGTCGCAGGAGGCCATGGTCGGGGTGGCGAAGGGGGGGGTAAGAAAGGGTTAGGGATCCGAACCTGGCGGAGCGGGGAGACAGAGACGGGACGGGAGACAGACGACGTTAGCGGGCGGCGGCAGCTTCGTCCGGCAAAGCCCACCTAAAATGGGTAACGGTGGGAGCCTACCGTGACCTACTGCTTACGGGGCCGTGACGAGATTATGACGGCTCCGTCAAGTTATAAAGGCACGCGTTTCTGACGCCTGGGCCCCATCACGAGAAATCATGGCCTGGTATCGGTCCACCACGTAATACATGAACCAGCCCTTGTGTTACTGTGTATAATTGAAATCTTACGTGCCATTGTTTGTTTCTTTTCTTAATTTAATTTTACTTATTTTTCATTTTTTATTTTTTTTATTATTGGGAGAAAGATCTTACGGACTGATGGTATATTGTAGAATTAGAGGTGACGAGCCCCAAAACGATTTTAAAGTTTTTAATCTTGAGCACCGCATCATCGAACTAGGCTTTAGAAATTGTTCGGCCCCAAGGTCCGCACCTCACTTCAGGGCCCTTTGTTATTGTCTTGGTTCTCAAAAGCCCAGTAACGCAATTTTACAATGTTGGAGCGCAGTAGAGCGGCCTGCTACGCAGCGGGCCGCTTTAGAGCTAACAGGCCCCTAAAAAGTATCACATATTTACAACGAGTGAATGGGATTGGACCTGACTCGGATCTTTTTTTTTGTACTAGTGCTGTATTTAGAAAGCCAAAACCAAGCTCGATGGTCCTCGACCATTGTCTTCTCGTTTCCGTATTGAGTTTGAGCTGCCGGAAAATCAGGACCGCTGGGCCAACCAATATCTTGATAGCGTACACCTGCAAAGCATATGTCATACGGACTGCATTATGGAATATCAGCATATTAAGTGGTGGTGGTTGTGGGATTTTGATTCTAGTTCGATATGAACTTTTGCTTGTTGAGAGTTGAATTGAAAATTTTGGGCCTGTGTAATGAAACCCAAAATTTCGCTAACCTCAAAACTGACGGGAAGGATAGTGCCGCATGCCCAGGTTGTAGCGAAATCTCATACATAATTAGCTTGCAGAGAATTGGTCCCTCGAAGTTTCTGTGGGAAGGGGAGCAGTCGTTTGTGCCCACGGATCTAATTCCCATTGATAAGACCGTGACTAGTGGAGCACGAATCACGCCACAGCCCCTTCCTTCCACGCCTCTTTTGTTCCTCCTCCATTGCTTTCATTACCTCTAGAAGCACGCGTGGTCCCAACCAACCCGAGTTTTAAAAAATCGTTAGCGTGTAAAAGCTCGATCCCTGTGTATTTGGTTAGTTTAAAATGTGTTTCCTTCTCCTCAAAAGAATTATTTAGCTGTTTTATGTCATAGTCGGGCCCAATGGCCATTGGGCGCGCATGTTCTGGGCCTTGCAAACCAGTCTCGCGTCCTACAAATATTTCTTTTTGAGACAGTACCGTCACACAAATAGCAACCAAATTGAGTTTGTCGGATTGACCGTACATAAATAACAAGGGGAAAACTTTCCAATCAAAATCAATAATAAATGTCGAAACATCACGTAATCAGCAAAATACAATAATTTTTGAAAAGTTTGAAGAGCCGACGGCGTAATATCTGAATAGTAGAGGGACTATCCCATACATTTTACCAGCGACCCCGCGCGCCGCTTTCCCTCTGATTCTTCTGGACGCATCGTTCTTCTTAATTCCTAGTCGACCGAGAGCTCGTTCTATTTTGTTGTGCCGCCTCCCGCTCTCCTACCTCCTGGCTCCTTTTCTGCTCTGAGAGCAGAGAGGTGTTTTTTATAAGACCATCATCCAGCTTCCTCCTCTGCGTCCGTAGCATACGCACCGCACCTACTACGCACAGAGAGATCCCTCCTCTCGCTCCTCCTCTCTCGATTGCTACTGAAGATATGCATTCGACGCACCTGCTGCTCGAAGAACCCATCAGGATGGTCTCCATCCTCGAGCCTTCCAAGCCCGTGCGTCTTCTCTTGCCCTTCTCTCTCTTTCCCCCTCCTCCACTGTGTGCCCGTTTCGTTTTCTTTTTCTTTCTTCCTCTTACGGCTATGTGATGCTTTTAGCTTATATATATATATATATATATATATATATATATATATATATATATATATATATATATATATATATATATATAATTATATGTTATTGGTCTCTCTTTACTGACCGTGTGTGTGTGATCGAACGGATCGCCTACAGAGCTTCTTCCCTGCGATGACGAAGATCGTAGGGACGCTGGGCCCCAGGTCGCGCTCCGTCGAGATTATCTCTGCCTGCCTCAAGGCCGGCATGTCCGGTATCCTCGCTACTGCTCTCTTTTTCTTATCATTCATATGCTTCTTCTGTTGCAGCTTTATCTACGTATTCCAGTATTTCCTTTTAAAATAAAATATGCCTGTATTAGTTCAATTTAAATCGTGTTCATGAGATGCACCCATGATGCATTGGGTATAATCGCTCTGTTGATTTTCTCTGTCAGTGGCACGCTTTGATTTCTCGTGGGGGGGCATGGATTATCACCAGGAAACTCTTGAATATCTGAAACTCGCTATCAAGAGCACCAAAAAGCTGTGCGCTGTGAGTACTTGGTCCACTTGCTCACATCGAAATTTGTAAATATTGGGGGGGAAAAAGAATATCATTGGCTTGATCCTCCAAAATTAGAAATACGCGAGGCTGTTCTCTTCCTCCCTTTCACAGCTTTCATTCTATTGCAATAATATTTCATCCTCTGTGAGCTACTCTAGTAAATGCTAAACATAGCCGAGTTACATAATTGCGTGCTTGTTCAAGGTCATGCTAGATACTGTGGGTCCAGAGTTGCAAGTTGTCAACAAGAGCGAAAATGCAATTTCGCTCGAGGAGAATGCATTTGTTGTCTTGACTCCAGATCAGGGACAAGAAGCATCATCAAAGTTGTTGCCCATCAATTTTACTGGACTAGCAAAGGCAAGCAATTTTCACTTCCTAGTCTACCTTTTGTGGTCATGCCGCCTTCGCTTTACTGTTAAGGCTCAACTTGTTAAATGGCTACTGAGATCTCATTTTTCCTGTCTCAATTCTGCCATTGATCTGTCTCTCAACCACTTGATGAGAATCGGATTATCTTGTTTATTTTCTGTGGGGCATCTACTTATGCTGTTCGCTGGATCTCAGCTTGCTCTCATGTTTCTTTGCCACTCAATCTTTACTAATTCATATGTTTACGCATTTTTACATTCCAAGTTTTATTCTGATCAACACATTTAGGTGTTTTTTATGTCGAACTTTCCAAAAGATATTCATATATTTACTAGTTTTACATTCTTATTGGCAAAGTTGTTTTAATGGTTTCAGTGTAAACACATCTTGCTTGTAGATAAATTGAATTAGTGAACCTGGTTCGTAAGTGTTGTCACGCAGTAAGCAATGTCAACATGGGATATCAGGAAAATTTAATACAAAATAATAAATGTCAATTTGCTTTTCAGTTATTTCAACATGAGTTTTCTTATTCAATTTTAGCTGTTTGCAGGCAGTAAAGCCAGGAGACACGATATTCATTGGGCAATACTTGTTCACTGGCAGTGAAACTACTTCCGTTTGGTTGGAGGTATGGTGGCCAGTAGACTTAGCTGGTCAGATTCTTTTTCTTTTTTTATTTTATATTTTTCAAGAATATGGATCTAGGACCCCAAATAATCCCTGCAAGCACGGCCAATGTGACCTGGAACGGGATATAGTGTGGTGCGTGGTACTGTTACGGGAATGTAGACCTCTAGTTTCTTAGGAATGCGGTACGATGGGGTTAGGATTAGTCAGAATATTATGCTGAAATTTTGCTCTTTTAGAACGCCAATACAGATCGACATATATAAAATAGTCAATAACTTACCTTTGTTACCATATAGTCTTTTCTTTCATTAAGGTCGGATACTTCTAATAAAGACCGGCTCAACTTTTTTCCATACGAGTATGACTCTTTTGTATTATTTTATCTAGTGAATACATTTCTTTCTTTTGCGATCTAGATCGAGAACACACCCTGAATCGGTATGTGCGATCCGGATCGCAGTTTGGAGGGGGGTCTGCTCTGCAATCCCGGCAACTCTGAGCAGTACTCATACCCTTGACTTCTCGGGCGAGTGTATGGGATACTAAACACAAGGGCAGAGTCCGGTGTGATCGGATTTTGTAGTAGACTAGTAGAGCATCTAAGTTTAGCTGACTCTATATTGATTACTTGGTTGATGGCATGCAAAGTGATCAATTCTCCATATGTTTTTTTTGTTCTCTATTAATGAAAGTCTGATTGAAGTGATGTAGTTTGCACACGCACAGCATGATTTGGAAGAGTTGGAGGATTAATAGGTGCTTTTATTTATGAAACTTATGTGTTGCAATGTTGTGGTATGTATTCATCTTTGGTCTGATATCTGATATCTGATTAGAACAATGGAGCTCAATATTGCAGGTATCCGAATTGAATGGTGATGATGTGATTTGCATGATTAAGAACACAGCGACTCTCACTGGATCTCTCTTTACGCTCCATGCTTCTCAAATCCACATTGACTTGCCTACACTTTCTGATGCTGACAAAGACGTAAGGATGTTTTGTTGGAAAAATTTCTATACTTTTTTATCTCCCGCTGCTGTCTTTGAACATGACATCTACTTCTACCTGATACTTTTGTATTGTTCCCCTTTATGCTGCTGTTGAGCAACTCCTTTAGTTTTCTTTTATTTCCACTATCTTGTTCCATATTTACTAATATAATCACATAATGCTGCTTTATTTCCTACTATACAGTTTGGTTTTCCTTCTTGGCCATGGGCTTGCTTTAATGGTTCTGTATTGATTCCTAGTTTCTGCACTATCTACTATTTGGAAATATCACAAGAATAAGTAGTTTTCCACCTATTGTTGACTCTCTTCTTTTTTTTCCCCTCCCTAAGCATGGAAATTGGTACACACAAACAGGTTTTTTCTAATGTATCTTGCCTATGTTGGTATCTAGATGCTTTTTCAAACTTAATAGCATAACTTTCTGATGCAAATTGGAATGTTGACAACATTTTAAGTCATCAGCAAATGGGGTGTTCGAAATAAGATTGACTTTCTTTCATTATCTTACACAAGGCATGCAGAAGATGTTCGACAGGTAAGGACAACTAGCTTTTAATTTACTTTCCTTTTTCTCTTGCAGGTACAGTGTATGGGGAGAGCGCATGGAGTTGAAAAATAGCTTGGGCCAGTTTACTCTTTGGATCTATTTTGCTTGCTTTCAAACTTTCCAATGTGCTGCTGGCTGTAACCAATAAAAATGCTGTTATTGTGGTATAGGCACGAGAGTTCCTCTCAAATTTGGGTGACCTAAAGCAAACTCAGATATTTGCAAAAGTTGAAAACATAGAAGTAAGTAAAAAAGCAATTTGTACCTTGTTAGAGACAGTTCTATTTGACTATTCGATTGCCAAGTTCCTAATTAATCCACATTTCTATACTTCTGCAGGGTTTGACTCATTTTGATGAGATTCTTCAAGAAGCAGATGGCATTATCCTTTCACGAGGGAATCTGGGGATTGACCTCCCTCCAGAGAAGGTTGAAAATTTGGGGTTTCTCTTGTTTGTATTAATAGTGGTCATATATTCCTCTTGTTCTGTTGCTCAAATAGATGAATTTCATTTCACCGTATGCATGCTTGCAGGTGTTTTTATTTCAAAAGGCTGCTCTTCATAAGTGTAACATGGCTGGAAAGCCTGCTGTGATTACTCGGGTTGTGGACAGTATGACTGACAACCTTAGACCTACTCGTGCAGAGGCAACAGACGTTGCTAATGCAGTACTTGATGGTATATAGTGTTTTTACTCTCATGTTTTGGTCTATTGTTCAAATTTATAATATTTTATTTCATTACCCGATTTTCAAGTATCATCATGATGCAGGTAGTGATGCAATCCTTTTAGGTGCTGAGACTCTTCGGGGATTATACCCTGTTGAAACTATTTCAACTGTGGGTAAAATTTGTGCAGAAGTGAGTCTCTTATTACGACAGTCTTACAATGTTTTATAAATGTATTTCTATGGTCGAGTAGCAAGGAAAAGATATTGAACAAAATTGTGGAACCTTCTTCTTCTTCTTCTTTTTTGAGAAAAATGTAGTATGCTACCTGCTTCATTCAATAAGAAAATGAATTTAGCTACAAAATACGGAAGCAGCTAAGGCCTCAATAAGAGCAAGAAACACACACACACACACACACACACACACACACACACACACACAAAGGAAGACCGGGAAGAGAATAAAATACTTTCCAGCAAAAAACAACTTGACACCTCCCTACAGTTAAGGTCATCCTTTACCCCTGTTCTCCCAGTCCGTCAAAAGGTTTATGATCTCCTCCTGAACACGATAAATATTCCTCCTCTTTCCCTGAAAAATAATACAATTCCTTTCTAACCATATTACCCACCATGAGGCCGTTAGCTTACAAAGTTCTTGCTTTCTTCTTCGATTGTTTGACACATTCATGAATGTCTCCCATAAGTCCCTTGCCGAAGTTGACATTGGAGCGCATTCTGAATTAGAGATCATCTGAGAGAATATTTTTAGTATAGACACAGGTCGAAAAAAGGTGTTCATTAGTTTCCGGTTCGGCTTCACATAAAACGCATCGTTGGTCCTCATCCCACCCCCTTTTCAATAAATTGTCAACTGTAAGAACTCTCTTTCTTAGGAGTAGCCAAATAAAAATATGTATTTTAACAGGAATTTTTAGTTTCCAGATCTATGGAGCAACATAAACAAACTGTTGGTGGAACCTTCATGGAGGGGACCGGCATAAGTCCAATCATAAACAAATTCTGTTAGTGCAAAAACTAGTTTGGCAGAGGCTTCATTATTTATTAATAAACTAGTTTGGCAGGGTAATTTTACCCTTCTCATTGAGGACTAATATGCACGTGGTGGCATGCGTTGTTGCCATGTGTTCATTCTTGCCATTTTCTCTGCATAATGTTGGTAATTCTTTGTCGAAATTGTATTCGTGCAGGCAGAGAAGGTTTTCAACCAGGATTTGTACTTTAAGAAAACTGTGAAATATGTTGGGGAGCCCATGTCCCACTTGGAGTCCATTGCTTCCTCTGCTGTATGCCCTTTTATTCCCTTTTTCATTCTGAACCAAGTTTTCACTAGTCTATAAATGAAAGTTCTTTCATCTTTATATATATTGTAGTTATGTAACTTAAAATTCTAGAAAATATTCATTGTAAAGTCATTTTTGTTTGTCTATCGGATAGGTACGTGCTGCTATTAAAGTAAAGGCCTCTGTCATTATTGTGTTCACTTCTTCAGGAAGGACTGCAAGGTACGGTTACAGGAATATATGCAGGCTACAGAAGTACTCTCCATCCTTTACGGACACGGATAGTTATTGCATTCTTCATTGATTCTAGGATGTCTCTCATGAGTCATGATATCGTATGTGATGCAGATTGATTGCCAAGTACAGGCCTACCATGCCGGTATTATCTGTCGTCATCCCTCGGCTCAAAACAAACCAGCTTCGCTGGAGTTTCACTGGTGCTTTTGAAGTAAGTGTTTTGCCTTTTCTATTCCCCTACCTTTTCATACTTTAATATGGTTTATTATTTAAAAGTTGCATTCAAGCCTGGTAACAATATGATCTGGCTTCACTTTGAATCCCAGATATTATAGCTGATTGACTTAGGATTGCAGAGCCAAATACAGAATAGTATATCCCCTTGTGTGGAACAGAATGTGATATTCATTAAAAGGAAAAAAAGCTGAACAGGATACGTTATCATTTATCCAGCTTTGCATGCCTGAGATATTGTTCTAATGCCTATCTGGTTAACTTGGGTCCATTATAGTTGATTCTTCCTCGTGTCCTTGGAATGCGCTCAAAACTTAGGAAGACATTGTTCTCCTCCTACTGGAATGGTTTACCATAATCATGTGATGGGCCATTACTAGGAGAGATGATGAAGTCTTGGGCCTGTGCCAACATAGTTGCAAGTTCAAGTTTTGGGGGCAGCCACTTTATATGACAACCCTAAAGGTTAGGACGTAGGACTGGCTGTTTTTAGGAGCTCGTTTTGGTGGGACCGTAACTTGGTAACCCTCTTGTTTAAGTATGTCTATAGGAGCGTTTTGTTTGTGGTAGTCACCGGTGTATTGGTCCTCCACTGTATCACCCGTTCTTTTGATGCTTATTACTTCATTGTTTTTTACTAATTGTCTTCAACAGAATGAAGATTGATGGGAAAATATTTAATGTGCAGGCAAGGCAATCCCTCATTGTTAGAGGCCTCTTTCCCATGCTTGCTGATCCTCGTCATCCTGTAAGTCATTTCTTCTTTTCATAGGCATTCACATGTGTAAATATGGACACATAGGCACATAGTCACACATGCACAAAAGATTAAGGGAAACTTGGGTTATTCACAGAAAGGTATAGATGCATCACATCGGAGGCCTTAATTGATGCTTCTAAGGTTACTAAAACTGTCGGAATTTAATACCACGGATGGACAAACTGATCCTCACTGGGGATGCTGATTCTTACATCATAATGGCACAGTCCTTTTACCTACTGCTAGTCCTTCCAGTAGAACAGGGTGAAGCTTGTTTGACCACTATCTTGGTTGAGTTTCCTTCTAACTGTTCTATTATCCCTTTAGAGTAAAGAATGCATTGATGCTTATAGTTGTAACCTGATATGGACAAACATGTTATGGACTTCATCGCTGCAATGTAATATAGTTTGGCTAGAAATGACAGGTAATGCAAAGTAGTAATAAACGTGCTTGCACCAGCTAAGAATGGGTTACGGTGCTCGGTTCAATGTTGAAGTCGAGATCAATAATTTTGTTACTTGTACGCATAAATTCTGTGCCAATCAGTGTTCTCATTTAAGATTTTTTTCTGGGTTGTGCAGGCCGAGTCTACAAGTGCAACCAATGAATCAGTTCTGAAGGTTGCTCTTGATCATGGTAAGGAATCTGGGGTGGTTAAGTCACATGACCGTGTTGTTGTCTGCCAGAAGGTTGGGGATGCTTCTGTGGTGAAGATTATCGAGTTAGAGGACTGATTAGGTGCTATACATGCTTAGAGTTGTATCTTCAAGATCTGGAATACTCTCCGTGCGGCGTCGAAGCTCATTTTGCTCCTAAATATTTAATATTTAATATTTATTTAGTGCATGCTGATGATTTTGTAGCTGTGGTATTGTAGACAACTGCTCACAAATTTTGTGACTGGCTGATGATTTTTGCCATATTAAAGTTTTCTGGTTCTGTTTTCCCCCGACGATAGCATAATTAGGCTCCAAATAGTTCCATCTCGATCTTAATATTATTTTTTTTATTTGCTTAACTAAACACTATTTTGTTACAAATAAAGCTAGAGTAGTAACCACACTAATAGATTACTAGGGGTATTGCCGGACCTCATCTCTACCACACAGTCGGCGTTTTTAAAAAGAAAATTCTTGGGGATTTAAAGAGGGCGGTCGAGAGGGTTGGGATTAAATTAGACTTTGAGAAGGCTTACGACAAAGTGGACTGGTCATTTCTGAGTAAGGTTCTAGGGTGGATGGACTTTAACGATAAATGGTGCGGATGGGTTAGCGAGTGTGTTTCTAACGCTAAAATCGCCGTCCTCGTTAATGGAGTAGCTTCTAGTTGGATCAAAACTAAAAGAGGTGTGCGACAAGGTGATCCTCTATCTCCTTATCTTTTTCTTCTTGTGGTCGAGTGCCTCGCCAGGATGACCGAAAGGGCTGAGGAGTCTAACCTTCTCAAAGGAATTGGGCCCACTTCAGATAACTCTGTATCACTAATACAGTATGCTGATGATACTTTTTTCTTTTGCGAGGCGAGAAAAAGATATATGCATAATCTTAAATTCATGTGGAATCTTTTTGAGTGGGCTTCCGGAATCAAGATTAACAAAGCAAAGTCGGAGGTATTCTATATGGGGAGTAAAAATAGAAAAGAAATTAGACTTGCCGATATCTTGCAGTGCAAAGTTGGGCATTTGCTTACTAAGTATCTAGGCATACCCTTAACTTTCAGAGCACTTAAAAAAGAAGACTGGATAGGTGTTCTCAATAATTTCCAAAGGAGGATCGACGGGTGGCAGGCCAAACTCCTCTCTAGAGGTGGGAGACTAACGCTGGTCAATTCAATTCTCTCTAATCTGCCGATGAACTTCTTCTCTATTTTCAAAGCTCCGAAATGGGTACTAAAACGTATGGAGGCGTTGCGAAGGGACTTCTTCTGGAAGGGTCGGGCGGGCTATTCAGGGGAAGGCTATATGGTTGCCTGAAAAAATATCTGTATGAGTAGGACAGTAGGGGGCTTAGGTGTTAAGGATTTGGCTACCATGAATGATGCGCTCCTAACTAAATGGTGGTGGCGTTTCCTCATTGAACGTGATCTACTTTGGATCCAGCTGATCAGGAGGCTATTTTATAACCGTAGGCGCCCATTACTCGAAGGTAGGTCTTTTCGACCGGCCTCACATTGGTGGAAAAATGTGCTTAAACTGAAGAAAATTTTCAAGAGTGGAGTGTATTATGGCTTAGGGGACGGTCGTCTCATCGATTTTTGGTCAGATAGATGGTGTGGTGACATGCCCCTGAAGTCGTACTACCCAGATATCTTTGCAACTGTTGACCTTAAAGAGGTCCAAGTATGTGATTGTTACTTTACCTCGGGATGGAGGTGGAGAAAGATTCTGAGAGGAGCGAAACGTAACTTATACTATAATGAGCAGAGTATTAGGGATCTGAAGAACACCCTCACTAATCTTCGTATTGAGAATCAACCTGACGTTATCCGTTGGAGGTGGGATCCAGGCGATAGATTCACAACTAAATTAGTGTATTCGACTATCAGGTGCGAGGGTGTCAAGGATGCTGCAATGCGTGCCACCTGGAGACTGAAAACTCCAACTAAAGTTAAAATTTTTCTATGGCTAGCACTTAAAAAGAGACTACCTACAGTGGACAATCTCCTCAAAAAGGGGTGGTCAGGATCTAACGAATGCATTTTGTGTGGTGCGTAGCTCGAGATTGTAGATCACCTGCTAGTGGGGTGTGTTGTTAGTAAGTTTCTTCTTTTCTCGCACCTTGGGGAGTGCCTTGTCTACCCTTTTATTGAAGATATCAACAGCGTCCGGGAGCGGCTGCTAGTGAGGCGTCCGCAGAGCGACGCTATGAAGGTTTTGACACTGGTCGCGGCCATTTGGTGGATGATCTGGCGCGATAGAAATAATGTCATTTTCAGAAACCTACCCACTAATGTTTCTCGAGCAGCTCATCATATTGGTGTGTTGGCAAAAGAGTGGGCTGAGTCCTGTAGAGCTGGGTGACGTCTGTTTTTGGGTTACGAGCTTATCTCGACATTTTCGTTGATTTTTCTTACTTTTTTTTCCGAATCTTCGTCGTTGTGCTTTTCCGTCCTTCTGAGGTCCTGACTGCCTCACTCTATGTAGCTAAATTTATTTGCTTATTGAATGAAGCAAGTAGCGTGCTATCTTTTTCTCAAAAAAATAAATAAAGCTAGAGTAGTGAAGATGAAGTGACTACCCAGTCTACCTGTGAACTTCTTTTGAGCTGTGGCTATCATCTTTAATTAGTCGTCTTTCCATTGATTCCCCGAGGCGAACTATTTTGATATTTTCAAGAAATAACGCATGTCCATATCAACAGGGTGTGACAATGAGTTACTAAATGTCACTATTTAGGAGTTCCTAGGTTGGATGTAATTATAAATATAATATAATTAAAAATACATATAGTTGAAAATACAATATTTATAATTATTCATAATTTATTTTGTTGAATGTAGTAGAGAACGCTAAAATTATATAACTTGTTTGAGTATGTGCGGTTGAGAAGTATATTTATAAAAATTTGGTAAAATCGTGCAAAATTTATTTGAATTACGAACCATTTTGAATTGATTATCTAATCTTTTAAATTTTTTATTTTATTACTCGACTTTTTAATTTATTTAATTTGACCCAGCCAACGGCACTTTGATTTTAAAATTTAACCAAATTATTTATTTTAATGAATTTATTGTTGCGAGAATTGTATGAAGTATACTTATAAATCTGTAAAGATAAACGGCACATTTAAATTTTAAAGTCAGTGTATCGTTGATTAATTCAAATTAAATAAATTAAAGGATTGGATAAGAAAATTAAAATTTTGAAAGATCACACCACCAACTCAAAATATTCCATAATTAGATAAGTTTAGTACATTTTTACCAAAAATGAAATAGTCATCTGTGGTATAACATATCTACAATTTACTGTCATGTGGTTCAAACCACAGTATTTTACTCTCCAGCTTAAGGCTTTCATAAATAACGACGACAATTTTAAAAAATAATAAAATATTATATTTTATATAATATAGGATGACAAAGTTTAAATCACCGTATTGTAAACTAGTGTTATGTTTTACAATGCCATAGCTTGTGTAGCACTCGATTAACTTCTACAGATTAGAATTCTATAGATAGCTTTGTGAAGTTTTATACAAAAAGATGAAACAACATTTAAAGTTTTTAGAGTTCTTCTCAACATATAATTTACCATTCGAACTTTAAAATACTAAACTTTATCCAATATGCGGATGACACTCTCTTCTTTTGTGAAGCAAAATTTTTTTTTGAAAAATATTCGATTTATTTGGGGTCTATTTGAGTAGGCTTCAGGAGTAAAGGTGAATAAAGAAAAAACAGAATTATTTTATATGGAAGCTACGTTCGGAAAAGATATTGGACTTGCCAAATATTTAGAGTGCAATTTGAGAAATCTTCCAACCAAATATTTAGGATTACCACTGTCCTCCAAAGTTCTACGCAAAGAGGATTGAATAGGAATCATCGATAAAATCCGAAGAAGAATAGATGGTTGGCAAGCTAAATTACTATCAAAAAGGGTAGACTAACTTTGGTGAATTCGGTGCTTACCAATTTACCTCTGCATTTTTTCTCAATTTTCAAGGCCCCGAAATGGGTTATTAGAAGGATTGAGGCACTAAGGCGAGATTTTTTCTGGAGAGGGAGAATAGGTGACAAGGGTGGTGCTTGTATGGTAGCATGAAATTGTGTATGTAGGGATAAAAGGGAAGGAGGTCTTGGGGTGAAGGATCTCAACTTGATGAATGATGCGCTACTTTCGAAATGGTGGTGGCGTTATTTCTCTGAGCAGGGGCTACAGTGGAGCATTCTTATAAGAACTTTATATTACAAGAGGAGAAAACCTTTAAGTGAAGGAAGGACTTTTCGACCTGCTTCACAATGGTGGAAGAGTGTACTTTCTACTAAAAATATCTTTAAAAGTGGCACTTGCTTTGATCTCGGCGATGGGCGGTGTATTGACTTTTGGTCTGATAGGTAGTGTGGTGACGTTTCCCTGAAGACACTTTTTTTATATATTTATGAGAAAATAGTTAGGAAGGGACTTTTAATCAAGGAGTGTCGATCCCTTCAAGGTTGGAGATGGAGAAAAATCCTACGAGGAGCTGGGGTCAGGATGTCGAGGAGTGACTGCAGAATCAGAGAATTCAAGAAATTTCTTTCAAGTTTTCATGTATCAGACAGGCCTGGTGAAATTAGATGGAGATGGAATGCAGGAAGGTGTTTTACCGTTAAGTCAATTTATTTGCTGATTCGAGACGGGAGGGTTCGAGATTTTATTTCGTTGAAAATTTGGGAGTTAAAAATATCATCTAAAGTTAGAATTTTTATTTGGTTAGTACTCAAGAAACGCCTACCTACGGCTGACAACTTACTCAAAAGAGGATGGTCCGGAAATCTACAGTGCGTGATGTGCGGCAACGATGTAGAGACTGTTGATCATCTGCTTGTCGGATGCGTAATCAGTAGATTTTTTATATTTAACATCCTAGAAGGTAGACACTTCCCGGAGCCTGAGATGGAGGTCAGGAGTGTCTGGGAGCTGCTAGCTGGAGAGCACCGACTAAGGGCAGCAGCGAAGGATCTAACCAGGGTCGTAACCTGCTGGTGGATGATTTGGCAAGAAAAAAATAATATAAATTTTAGGAACCAATCATTTGACCCTTTTGAGATTATTAGACGAATCCGAGACGTGAGCAGGGAATGGACTGAGTCTTGCAGTTCTTAGTGACTTGGCTTTGAGTCTGGAGTAAAATTTCTTTTTTTTCTAAGAGTTTTTAATTTTGGTTTTATTTATCTTTTTTGTTCGGGTTGCCTTCATTTTTTTCCGAGGCCGTGTTGCCTCAACTCTTGTAGCTAAATTCATTTGCTAAATAATGAAGCAGGTAGCGTGCTACCTCTTTCTCAAAAAAAAAAAAAAAGCCTTTAAAATAATTTGGTTGGAATTAATCATAAAATTGTTAGTTCCATTAATTTGGTTAGATGTTCGCTAGTTACATGGTGAAATAAAAAGTGAGTTGACCGCTCTTGTCAATTCATGTGTTTAGCTAGTAGCTATTTTTTTAGTTTTTGACGTAGAAAATAAATTAGGTAAAAAAATATGGAACTTTTCTAAACTACGGACAATTTAAATTTGAATATTGAAATTTTTAAATTTAAATTTTATTATTTAATTTTTTAACTTGTTTGATTTGAAACCGTCAACAATACTAAAATTAAAATACCGTTAACTGATTCAAATCAAGGCTAGATAGTAAATTTGAAATTTTAAAATGTTTGATAATGAAATTCAAATTGCTCATAGTAAGGGTCACTTCCATATGTTTTCGTTTTTACCTATAAATTATAATATTTTTATAATTCAGATGGCAAATTGCAAATACGATAAAATTTAGATAAAGAAGAGAGAACAACAAGCCCAAACAAAGAAAATGAAAGGGTTGCTTAAGGTCTTATACCATATATTGGATTGTAATATTTCAACTTCACTGTCTAAAGACCGACTTCTTTTCCGTTATTATTATTATTATTTTTTTAACACTAAAAATGACTTCGCATAACACCCCGAAAAGATTAAAAAAAAAGAAAAAAAGAAAAAAAGAAAAAAGAGAGAAGGGAATCTTGTCATTCGTTGTTAGCGAGAGGTTTCCATAATACAAGCGCACACAAAGAAGCTGCGGGGCTGGTTTTCGTTTGTTTCATTTCAAGTAGGCCTGATACCGCTGGCCCGCTGGCTGCTGCATGGTTGATGTTGTTGATTTTGGTGAGGAATTGCAGTCACTGCATTGGCTTGCTGAAGCTTTGGAGTACTACTCTACTCTTGCTGGTTGTGGTGGTTGAGGAAGTGATGGTGGTCGGTGGAGGAGGCGGCCGCACCATGGCCTCCGGCGGAGAGTAGTTCGAGCTCCTTCTGGCGGAGGAGGAGAAGCATGCGGTCGTTATCGAGGCGGAGGCGGTCGTTGTCGAGCTTCATGCGCTCCATCTCGCGCTCCTTGTTGGTGCTGAAGCGCAGCCACTTGAAGCGCTGCCGCTCCAGCTGGAACGCCCGGCACTGATACCCCACCCGCTGCTCCTCCAGCTCCGCCGCTCTCCTCCTCACCCACTGCATCATCGCCCCCCCTCCTCCTCCTTCCCCGCCCGCCGCCGGCGCCGGCGCCATGCCCATCAGCTCGCTCCGCAGCTCCTGAAGCCGGGCGGACGCCGTCGTCGACGGCGGCGACGACTGCAGCGACAGCGACAGCCGGGGCGTTCTCTTCTGCCTCTTCGACGCCGTCGCGAATGCCTTCATGACCTCGACGTCTCCGTCCCGGTCCTCCTCGTTCCTCTCGTCCTCCAGCCGGTCGTCGTCCTCCAGCCGGTCGTCGTCCGCCAGCTGGTCGTCGTCGTCGTCGTCATCGTCGTCGGCGTCCTCGTTATTGCTCCTATCCTCGTCGGCCTCGTCGTCCTCATCCTCGTCCTCCTCGGCGGGCCGATGATGACGACCATCGTTCGCTCCCGCCGCGGCGGCCTTGACGATCGCCTCCTCCTCTCGGCTTGCGCCGGGGCCGGCCGGGTGGTGGAAGCAGCTGGTCTGCCGATCCGACAGCTGCGGAAGGCTAGGCATCCGGGATGGCTGCGCTGCTGGTGGACCGGCTGCGCAGGAGGGGTTCGCGCTTCCGGCGTTGTGATAGGCGCACATCTCCGGGAAGAAGAGGTGCTTGGAGCTGAGGAGCTTGCGGGCCTCCTCCCTGGCCTTTGGGGGGAGGTGGTCCATGGCGTCGAGGAGGGACGGGTTCTCCACCACCCGGCACGCCGTCCCCTTCCCCAGCAGATCGATCACCCTCTTGTACCGCTTGTTCAGGTCGTTGAACTTGTCCTCGCACTGCTGCGGCGACACGCAGAACCCCTTCTCCATCATCGCCCTCGACACCGACTTCCACTTCCCCTTCTTCTGCTGCTGCTGCGACGCCGAGGCCGAGGCCGAGGCCGAGGCCGCACCGCCTCCTCTGCTGTTCGCTCCCCTGGAGGAGGAGGACGAGGAGGCGGGGGGTAATTGGATACTATTATGGTCGCCTTCCCCTCCTCCGTCGTCCCCAACGCTGTACACGACCGAGATGAGGAGGCGGACCATGCTGTCGGTCCACTTCATCCTCGTCCAGGGGCACGGCGATTGGGACGTCAGCGACGCGCCCCCCCGCTTCGCCGCCCCATGATCGCCAGCACCGTCGCCCTCTCGAAACCCGGGGTCGCCCTCCGGGGAGTGCTGCGCCTGCTGCTGTCTCCCCCGGACGCCGTAGCTCGCGTAGGAGGAATGATGTCCGGGTAGCTGGTTTTGGGGCTGCTGGAAGGGCGACATGTACTGCTGCTGCTGCTGCTGCTGCTGAGGGTGTGGGTTTAGTAGGGGCATCTCCAGCCCCAGCATTCCTGCTGCCCCTCCTATGCTCCTCGGGAGAATCCCTCCACCGCCCATGCCGTGATGATCACCTCCTGCCTCCATGCGCTTTCAATTAATCAATCAACCAACCAACCGGTAGTTCACTCACTCATTTCTCTGTTTGATTAAGCACGCGCGCGCCGTCGGATAGCTCGATTCTTATGCTTCTTCGGCATATCACCGCTTCCTCTCTTCGTCCTTTGTCAGCAGAGTAACGATTATAGTCGAGTACCGAAACCCGAGGGTGGGGTGGGGTGGGGTGGGGAAGGACCTGCGGCGTGGAATAGACTTGTGGGTGCCGCCGGTATTAGGAGGTTGGTAGATCAGTAACAGCAGGCTGGTTGGGCGGTTTCCCATTTTTTAAGTTTTGATCGATTCTCTATGGAGACAGAGAGAGCGCGCGCGCAGGGTGTTTGGGTAACTTGGATTGGGCCCTCGGCATTGCAAATACAGCTGCTAGGATTTGCCCATGGTTTTGGATGCCGAATCCGGTAGTCAGAAGTCCACAGATTTGAGCAAATAAAGTGATCTAACGGGTACTAGTCACTGTTCCTTCCCTTTTCCTTTTTTAATCAACCCTATCCTTCTGTATGTGTTATACATAATAAGCTCCCTAAATATTCCAAATCACACAAGTCGATTTAGATTTATCCACGTAGCATACTTAATTCTTTCATATTTAGTAATAGTTGAGCTACAGTATTATCAACAACATCAAGTCTTTAATTCATTTTCAGTCAACATAATTAAATATACTTTTGGATATTTGAACATCAAAGAAACCTAATTCTCTATTTCCTAAAATCATTACCTAATTCATGAACAACTAAAATTAAACAATCTTTTAAAAATCAAAGATCCGAATATTAGATTTCAGCTTTGAAGTTGTAAATCTTGTTCTAGACCGTTTAAAATATATATATATATATATATATATATATATATATATATATATATATATATATATATATATATATATATATATGATTGTATATGGCTTCCTACAAAGATATCAAATAACAAATATATTCATACAAAACTTAACTTATCAAATTTATCCCTCCAAATATTCTTCCGTCTACAAATATATTCTTTTGTAATCAAAATTTAGATAACTATGAGTTATAAAAACTAACAACATTTAATTAAGGAGTATCGTTTTATCCTATATGTATATAATTTGTATTTTAATGTTGAATCTCATCATCTTTCTCACTCTCCTTTTTATTCATGGCAACAGCAAGACATACGGCGGCGAGTACATCGAAGGTGAACCCGTCGGTCGCGGCCAAAATGAGGTATGTGGCGGCGAAGGCGAGGAGAAAGGAAAAGAATGATTTTTGGCACCTACCGTTAAAAAACTAACGGCAAATCAAATGTAGGAACATACATAAACGAATCAGAAATTTTTGAAAGATATATTTACAAACCAAAATTTTTTTGAAAGAATAAATCTGATTATTTAAGTTTTGTAAGAATTTATCTACTTGATTACTCAATAAGCGGTGTTATTAGAAAATTACAAAATTTGGTGTGTACCCTAAACCCTAAAAACTATAATTACTGGAAATTTGTAAGCTCCGATACCCAACCCTCATAGATAATCAGAATAAGCCTTTTTGACGGTATTTAATTATTTGTATAATTAATGCAATATCATCTCACGCATTCCTACAATATAGGAGGTGGCTCCCTCAACCTTTGTAAAATTTGCTAGTTCCGCACTTTGAAGAGAAAGCACGTCTTAAAGGGCAAGGGATGATCCACTGGACTATGGTCGATGTATCAATGGAACATTGCTACCCTCAACCCCCCCAACCATATCACCCTGCTAGATATTTGATAGAGCTTGAATGTGCATATTTTGGAGGATTAAACAACATGAAAGCAAAGGTGGCCTAACTAAAAAAACAAAGGAGGTTGGACAAAATTACTACAATTTATATTATTTTACACGAACTTGTAAGATTAGTCAATCACTTTGTGAATAATAGACAGTTCCAATATTCTATCCAGGCCATGCCTTCTTAGAGAGCGTAAAACTAGCAGGAAAGCAAACAACTCAGTAAATTGATAGAGAAGTCAATGTAATAGTAACACTACACTGTGACAAGTAAACAACCAAAATATCCAAAATTAATAACGAGATCACCGAACGCATACATACACAAAAGATAAAGAAACTGATGGTAACAAGGTTTAAGAGCGTCATGCATACAAAAATAACTGTACAAAAATAACTGCAAAAATGTGTTTCTTTGAATTACCAAACAACCATATTGATGAAAAAAGAAGAGAAGTGCATTTTTCAATATTGGTATCAAGTAGGGAGGAGAAATTCAGGGCAGGGTTTCAATCTGAATGTGGAGTGAGAAGTTAACCTGACATGATATTTGAAGACCAACATCGATAACCCGAAAAGAATTGAAGTTAATCTCACACGTGTGAAACATTACCTTAGGTATCAAATTAACTGATCAAATGAAAATTTTGACAAAATACCATGAAGGGAAAAAAAAAGTTTCAACCTGAAATTAAATAACAAAATAAACCGAAGACGAAATGAAAATTGTTGCAGCTGTATATTACGTAGGTGATGTATACAAGAAAGAAAGGTCACTAAAGCACGTATATAAATAGCATTCTAACTGAATTGTTTATATATATATATATATATATAGAGAGAGAGAGAGAGAGTCCGGCTACTATACTCTTATAATTAACCGTACAAAATTTTGTAAGTGAGTAAATAACCCTGTCAAAAAATATTTGACAACACAAGCCTCGTTACGCCACCTGTGCGCCACGCTAGAATTTTTTTTTAGAAGCGATAAATCATTCACCGTCTTAAAGAAAATGACGAAGGATTCACCTCCTTCATAATACCTTACTAAGACGGTGAATCGTTCACGTCATTAGCAAGTTTTCTCCACCCACCCTGGCTAAGGCATAAACCATATAAACCATAAAAAGATGATGAAAAATTCACTGTCTTTATTAGACAGTGAATCGTTCACCGTCTTTTGAAGGATTCACCGCTTTTATTAGGTAACAGTCCCCGACTTGTCTTCCCTAAAGCCCCCGCACTACATCTCTATCTCTCTCTCTCTCTCTCTCTCTCTCTCTCCCTTGAAGACAAAGGACGTCTTAAAGGGCGAGGATATTTCGCGCAAAATCTCGTTTGGCAAGAAATTAGTTGGGCTCAATCTTTAGATACATTAGTTTGACTTAGGGTTGTTCTTATGAACTTGAGGAGCTTGTCAGGATCCTCTAACTATCACATTTTACTTTCTTTTCGCAAACGTATATTTTCTAATTTAATTTTTTTCAACAAAATTTTCTAGCTACACAATTACCTCAGAATATTTCTGACCTAAACCTCAGCACCGTGAGAATGCAGATTGTTTTATTTTTTTCCCTTTTGTTTCTCTCCCGCTTGCTTTAGTCATCCCCATTCTCTAACATTAGCTCAAACATTAGCTCACACCCAATCTAAAAGCTAAGCTGTCATATGGCAGAAATCATGAAATTATACACATGTTTGGAATCTAATATATATCTAATATAAAACCAATATACTTAATACAGCCACACAATGTCTCATGCATATATGGCGGATGCAGCAAACAGAGGATGAGCCACCCATCTCATCATACTAGCAAAATGAACTGACCGCGCATTCTAACGCATATATTCATTAAACTTACTGAAAGCTTGACTTTTAGAAGAGCAAAATGAAATAAACAGATAGCGAATTATAATTAATAACATAGCCAGTAGATATTTTCATCATACTGACTGAAAAATAGATGATTAAGAGAGCAAACAAAACTGAATAGCGAGATACGATTCAGCAATATACATCGTATACTTCATCAAAATAAGTAGTGGAGGTTTATGAGAACAAACAGAACTAAACGGCAAGATATGATTCAATACATGTGCTGAATATATTTCATCCAATAAACTGAAAATTTTACGTTTATTGAGAGCAGAATGAGCTAATTGGACAAGAAAGTATAATTCATCACATAACTAGTCAACAAACTAACTCATAATTTGGAGTTCACGAGAGAAAACAGAACAATTTAGAGAGCAAAATATGATTCAACATGAACAGCATATATATTATTCAAAACCTACATATTAATCAAATTGATAAGTATTAGTGCCAGGGGATCAATATGGGCCAATTAGATCACAAGAAATGATCCAACACTAACCAGTATATACTCGTGACGCTAATCGATGATTACAGTTTTGTGCGAGCAAACTGAAATATCAGGCATAAAAAGTATGTTTGCCACATCTTGCATGATAATTAGATGAGGACTTATTCATAAGTGGCACCTTATGAATACAAGGCGACTGCGAGTAAAGATCCTCGCCTCCATGCCTATATTACCAGGACCCCCCCAGCCTCATACTTTTGCTATTATAAATAAACAGCAATTGCAGTCTTGCAACCAAGTCAAACATCGTGTCAAAAATAATTAGTATCTAAGACGACAAAGAACAAAGCAGATAGCATGATATGATCCGGCACATATACAATACATATATTCATCAAACTAACTAAATTGGAGTTTTAGGAGAGCAAAATGAACTGAATGGACATCAAATTAGTAATTCATCACATAAATTTTCTCAACCTAAAAACAACTTAGCAGTTTAAGAGAACAACTTGAACTGAGCAGCAAGATATGATTCAATGACATACAGCATATATCTTCAGCAAACTGAATATTAGAGCTTTACGAGAGCAAAATGAACAAACTAGACAGCAAGATATGATTCGATTAGCACACATAGAACATATATTATCATCATGTAGCTGAAAAAACAAGAGGCTTTTGAGAGGAAACTGAACTAACTGGGGTGCAAGATATGATCCAGCATGTATACAACACATATACCATCGAAGTAATCGAAAATATATTTTTTGGGGAGCAAAATGAACTAGAAAAAGGCCTACATATCACATAGAAAATAGAATCATGAAACCATATAAATTGTCCCTTAAAAACGGACCATTAAAAAAAATGCCCTGTTTCAAATCAATTGCAACTTATGTCCTATTTCAAATCAATTGGGAAATATGGCCAAACTCAAAAGCATTGACCACAAAGTTTCTTAGACTTGTCGTGTACCAAGAAGAATTATTTTACAACAGGTCAGCATACTGTCCTATATAGATGAATGGCACACCAAATTCATGAAAAGCCCCATATCCTGTGAATTTAAGTTATCTAGTTCCCATGCATTCATGGGAAGAAACAAGGAGAGCCAAAAGATAGAATATTATTTGTTATTGGTAACTAAGCCTACAAATGAAAGATACAATGAGGCAAACAAAACTAGCAAGACAGCAAAATAAGATTTAGCAAATAAGCAGGATATTGGCTCATCAATCGAATTCCAAAATGATGTCTAAGATGGCAAAATGAACTAGCAGGGCAGCAAAACAAAATTCAACAAATATAATTATCAAACTAACTCCAAAATAGCAGTATATGATGACAAACATAACTAATAGGACAGCTAATTGTAATTCAGAAAATAACCAGGATACATTCTCATCAATATAACTCCAAAAATGGATATGTAGGATGGCAAACTTAACTAGCGACTGTATAACAAGATTCAGTGAAGTAACCGTCATATGAGTAGAATTAGCTTAGATTTAACATGCCTCGTATTTGTATGGTGGATGCAGCAAACGTAATCTGTGCCGCCGCCCTTCCCAAATTTACTAGGTCCCTTTTTGTAGGTTCTACAATTTTGAAATCATAACTATGCTTCATAGTACTATATTTGTGGTTTCTAGCAGCTCATTGGCTCAGAATGGAGATTCATCCATTCTTGGCAAACGCAGAGGAAATAGTCCATTCCTCCATGCCAGCATAAGGGCCTTATGAGAAGGCGGCTGCAAGGAGATATTTCCTTGCATTGCCACAAGGGCTTCGTCTCAAATATAGCACCAATAAATTAACCATTATATTGACCATCAAATACCAACTAAATACCAATAGTATATGAGATACGATAAACCAAATTGACCATCAAATGCTACAGAAAAGACCAAAAAATAATCACCAAACTAATCATCAACTTAAGCACCAAATTGACTATAAAAATTCAAACTTAAAATTCCAACTTCAAACTTAAAATTTAAATTCATAGATGAAATTACAAACTCTAATACAAATTTAAATTCACAATCTGACAATAAAATTTGATATCGAATTTGAATTAAAATTTAAACTCATAATTTGAACTCAAAATGAACGATTGATATCAAAATTCAAATTACATTCAATATAAATTCGGAGAAAATTAAATTAAGGACAGAAACTTAAATTGAAATTTAATGTTCACTAAACATATGAAATTTTATTAGAATTTGAATTTAAATCTGGATCCGCAATCTGAATATTAATTGAAATTAAAATTCACAATTCAAATTTGAAGATTGTGGTTGAATTCAAAAACTCAACTTTAAGTTCAAGTCAAAACATGTCCCAAATGTAGCATTAATTTTCGGGGGATTCAATTCCGTTCAAAATTGCATTTCGACTCCTATCCTCCGCTATTGATCACCAAGTGCTACTAACTTTAAATAACTATAAACTGTTCTTAATTAATGTGGTATGTATTTTCTTTATATACTAACTAGCTCACAAATTAGCTAGTTAATTGATTAATTAATCAACCATTTAAGTAGCTTTTTGATCAAATCATTTATTACCCTTAGTTAAATAGCTAACTAAGTATTTAACTATTTAATGTGCTTAATCACTTTTTAATATTTATATTCGTTAACTAATTAATGTCTGTACTAGTTAACTAATTAACTTATTAACTAATTACGTAACTGATTTACAAATTAAGTAATTAACATATATAACTAATTTTTTCCTAGTTAATTAATCATTAGCATCCTACACTGCTTTTTTTTTTTTAAAGAATCTAACGTTATTTATAGTTAATTAAGTGATTAATTATTAAACTATCATTTGATTAATGATGTAATGCTAGCTAGTCAGATAAATGGTTATAATTTTAAAATTATAACTAGCAACCATTCCCGCGAACCATCCTAGCTCTAAATCAATTTTCAAGCAATTTTCCGGTAAGGTTGTTCTAGGCTTCTAGCATATGCAAAAATTTGCTTAATATAGTACTCACTACATACAAAATCAAGATCTTCCAAGTTTAGCAAAAATTCAAATCTAGCATCTCTAATACATCTACGGAACAAAAGCTTAGATCATAGAATCTTTAGTCCATTAAGCAGTTCAATTTGTTCAATAGTAAGGATCTCTGATCAACACCAGTTACACTATAATATCAATTTCTTTCATGCAACCGCATTCCATTCTTAACGCCAATATGTAATACTTGTTCTCCTATATCAAAATCCACAAGGGTTGAACTCGCACATCCTTCACACAACAAGAAACAAGATGATATTATCTCAAATTCATAAATAACACTAAAAATTACAATTTTTTTAGGACTTTTTTATAAAATAACCTTTTAAAATTTTGTAATTTGCGAAATAACCTTGCCAAATTTGTATTTGACAAACTAACCTCCTAAAGACGGTGAATCATTCACCGCATACAAAATATTTCGTAGGCCTATTAAAGACGGTAAATGATTCACCGTTTTTTATACTTATCCATTCGCCAACTACTTTTCTCTTCCCTCTCCTCCTCTATGAACTCCTTCTAAAGGCGGTGAATTATTCACCGTCTTTAGAAGTGCTGAAATTTTTTTCGAATACGGTGAACGATTCACCGCATTTAGAGAGTTAGTTTGCCAAATAAAAATTTGATAGAGTTATTTCACAAATTGTAAAATTTTAGAGAGCTATTTTATGAAAAAGTCCATTTTTTTATCTCTGAGAAACACTTGACTTAACATGCAACATTATTGAAAAATATCTTACATTTAAGGAACACCAAAATCCAATATTACTACAAAAAACCATTCAAAGAAAGCCCACATCGTTCATAATAAAATAGAGTAGGGTAACGATATAATCTATTACATACAGTTTTTAAACATGACAATAGTCCTCCCTAGTGTAAACAGAAAAAGCTACTGAACTCTTACAAGTCAATGTCCTCTATAGTGAAATTGATATTAGTAAATCTTGATATTAGTAAATGATTCTTTGTAAAACCTCAAACGTGACATATAACACAATAAATCTAAGGGTGATGAATCCACCCTACCTCCCTTGTACAACTAAAATTAACTTCATATAACGCTGCCTCAAAAAAGACAAACAATAACAATCTTTCTATGACAGGTATACCGACATTTCACCCCTGAAGGGAATCCCAATTTGACATTTTTAGTGTCCACATATCTTAGAAAGTAACAACTATTAGTTTTTTCCAAAAAAAAAAATCTCCTATAGCTTCTCCATTTATAATTGCATATCCAAATTCACACTTTTGAATTTCACAAACTTAAAGGATCATCACTCAGAAAGAATCCGGAAGAGCTTTGCAGTTTCACATTCTTAGACTCCACCTATTTTGAAAACTAATAACTGACTACTTTTCTATTAAATCCCCACGCAGCTTACCTTTGCATGATAAAGAAAAAGCTCCAATTGAAGTTTTTGCTCAAAAAGATCATAAGTTCCTAACCAAAGCAAAAGCTCCAAATTTTTCTTTCTATAATGTTCTGGTAGAGGTTCCTGTAGCTGAAAGCAAAGGTAGAATTTAGGTCTCACACTATGCCAAATGGGAACTAGACCAAATGGGAACTAGACCAGCCTTTCTCGATGTAGCAAACAATGCCATAAAAGACACTGCAAAAACGGACTGGATCAAATCGGTACTTAGTATCCGTTTGGCCTAGCTTCTGCTTTGACTTTCAGAAGCAGCAACCAATAAATATTTGACAACTGAAAAAGTTTGGAGCACTTGCTATGCTTGAAAGTTGTATTCACAGCAGAAAATACGCATTGGAGGTTTTAACAAGAAATGAGGAAGAGTTTTAAGAAGAAAGCAGTTAGTACTTCTACAAATATCACTGCTCATTTTTACTTGTACTGTTAATGGTCAATATGATCCCTTTCATCATCTCTTCTTAACATAAGCCAAGCTGTGAGTCACAGGATAAAATTAGAGAGAATGTGCAGGTGGTCGTAGCAAGTAGCGGTGGAAGAATGAATAGATGCATGAGTTGAAAAGATAACTAGCAATTAAAAAGGAACACTACTTGCCAATTACAGGCTGTCGGAAGTGATTTTTGTAAACTTAAGTCGAAGTTTGCAAATTAGGTTGCTTTAAACATCAATTGATCTAAAATTTATGAATCATCCTTTAAGTATTCTTCAAATGTTCAATCTGGCGGATTTCAATCAGTCAAAGACTCGTTTATTTTGAAGAAAAATGAAAAAAATTATCATCAACATCCAAATAAAAAACTCCTTAATCTGTTGAAAGCAATCAGCTTCTTGAACATGCAAATGAGGTTCCTGTAAACAACAATCGACCTAAAATTCATGAAATCCTTTTAAGCTTTGTTTTCAAATGTTCAATCTAACAAATTTTCAATCAATCACCAACATCAAGTACATGGAATAACATCATAGGTCACCTCCTCACCCTAAAGTAAATTCAATACTCAAATAAATGGGGTCTTCACTAGTCATGTCGTAAAACTCAATATCACGCAATTGTAGCATAACATAATCTACATTCAAGCAATCACATCCAAATTAAATTCCTGTAAACATCAATTAGCCATGAAATCATGAATTGACATCAAAACCTCCTTACTGGTGTAAACATGTAATATTATTACCACATCTTTGCACTAGATGTAATTTGTTGTTCAACCAAGCAATTTCAGTCAATCTAATAGCTCATTTTCGAAAGAAAAAAATTTATCATCAGCATCATGTATATAGAAACACATGGCACAATTCAAATTAACTTCACATGAAACCTCCTCAGAAATAACTAGCAATAACAATCTTTCTTCAATCAGGCGTATAGTCATTTCATCCTCGAATATTATCCCAATTCAACATTTTTAGTGTCCTCGTATCTGCGAAGGTAACAAGTCATATCTTTTTATGACAAGATTCCTCAATAGCTTCCCTATTTATAGTTACATATCCGTATTCACTATTGAACTTCACAAATCAGAGGTAGTCATCACTCAAAAAGAATCGTGAAGAGCATCCTTGTTTCACATTTTTAGACTCCGGTATCTTAGAAACTGGCCGCTAACTACTTTCCTATTAAAATCTCCAGGCAATTTTTCTTTGTAGAAAAAATAAAAGACTCCAAATTGAAGTTTCTGCTCTGAAGGATCATAAGCTCCGATCGACAGCCAAAAATCCAAAGTTTTCCTTTCTAAACACCTCTTGTAGCTAAAAGCATAAGTAAAATTTAAGTCTCACACTACGCCAAATAGGCACTAGACCAACCTTCACCAATGTGAAAAACAACGCCATAAACAACATTGCAAAAATGGACCGAATAAAATTGGCACTTAGTACCCATTCAGCCTAGCTATTGCTTCAACTTTCACCTGGAGAGACCTACACTAAAACATTCGACAAACAAAACAGGTTGGAGCTTTTGCTATGTTTGAAAGTGGTGATGTGCTTACCAACCTGAAAAGCAGAAAATACACTGAGGAGGGTTTTAACCAAAAATGAGGAGGTTTTAATAGGAAAGCACTTAGTGCTTATCCAAATACTACCGCTCAACAGCACTTAAATAAAATGCGCTACAACTTATAACCGGGGTAAAAGGACCCAATGTTTCTCGCCATCCCTCTAGTCCCATAAGATCGAATTTTCATCCTTCAAACCCAAATAAATTCCATCCTCATATTTCTGATATCAAAGCGGTTAAATTTTCCACAGTTTCGATTCATTTGTGTTAAACTCGTTTCAACTATTAAATTTCACACAAACCTACATAGGAAATTACCTCCTCCTTCTCCACTCCTGACTCTATCGCTAACCACTTATTTTCCTTCTACCACAGCACCTTAGGAGTCGCGCTGACACCTACTGCGACAGTCAATCTCTCCTCACTTTACGGTGCAGATAATGTGAATCTTTCTAGTTTACACTCTCCCTTCACAGTTGAAGAAGTAAAATCGGCCATTTTCTCTTGTGCACCGGAAAAGGCGCCGGGTCCGGATGGCTTCCCGATGCTCTTCTACCAAAAATTCTGGAACTTACTTAAGGCGGACATTATGGATCTATTTGAGAGTTTCTACAATGGAATTTCGGACCTGACCGAGCTGAATAAAAGCTGGATCTGTCCGATTCCGAAGAAAAAAGAAATTTTTACCGCAAGAGATCTCCGTCCTATTAGTCTGGTCCACAGCTTGCCCAAACTCATTTCAAAGGTGCTCGCGACCAGACTTCAAGGCCATATGAACCAACTTGTTAATCCTTATCAAGGGGCTTTCATCAAGGGTCGTTGCATCCTCGACATCTTTCTTTCGGCCCACGTACTCACCCATCACCTACACTCCTCTAAACAACAGGCGGTTCTCTTCAAGATTGATTTTGATCGCGCCTTCGACCATATTAACTGGCACTTTCTTATGGAACTGCTTCATGTAAGAGGTTTTGGCGACCGCTGGATTCACTGGATCTCTTCCTTATTGCAGTCTTCGTCCTCTGCGGTGCTGCTTAATGGCGTGGCAGGCACGACATTCTCTTGCAGACGTGGACTCCGACAGGGAGATCCACTTTCCCCTCTCCTCTTCATCTTATGTGTTGATGTGCTTTTTAGAATGATCCACTTAGCTTCTTCCTCGCAGTATCTTCCGCCTATGGGAATTGGCGATGTCAAGCTCCACACCCTGCAATTCGCGGACGATATGCTTTTGTTCTTCGACGGCTCTTGCAGGTCAGCCGCGACTATTAAACTCATCCTTGACGCCTTTTCTGAAAACTCCGATCTCAAGATTAATTTTCAGAAAAGTGCCATCATTCCTATTAACTTGCAAATTGATCAAGCTTCTGCTCTGGCAAACATCTTCGGATGCTCCACACATGGCTTTCCTTTTATCTACTTGGGCCTGCCACTATCTCCGAAAAAAATTTGCAAGGTTGACTACATCCCTCTGATCGAAAAACTGGATAATCGCTTAGCTGGTTGGAAGGGTCTCCTTCTGTCGAGAGGTGGTCGACTCGTCCTGCTCAACTCGACTCTCTCTAGTATTCCAACCTTTTTTTGTTCAGCTTTTGCCTTACCAGCTTGGGTTATTAAAGCTGTGGATAAAATTCGCCGAGGTTTCTTCTGGAAAGGCAAGAAACTTGAGAATGGTTTCCACTGTCTTGTCAAATGGGAAGAAGTGTGCCGCCCAAAAGGAAGTGGAGGAATTGGGATCCGCAAGTTACATTCGATGAACGCCGCCCTTTTGATGAAGACTCTCTGGAAATTTCACAATTCTCGTTCTCTACCCTGGGTGCAACTTCTAACTCAGAAACACTATCGGCGCCTAGCACCTTCTCTTGGTGACCCGAGGCCAGCGGGTTGCTGTCCCATCTGGCGTGATATTCTCAGCGTCACAGCGCCCTTTCTCACTTCTGTTGATTTCCAACTGGGTAACGGCTCTGTGACTTTGTTCTGGAATGCACGTTGGTGTGGGAACCTCGCCCCTAGAAGCCGCTTTCCCAATCTCTACGCCGCGGCGAAGCATAAGCATCTTTCAGTCGCAAACTGGTATCTTCGCTTTGCTACTCGTGCCAATATGGGCTATACTGCCCCCCTTGCTCTAATGGAACAGGTTGAGCTCCAGCACCTCACTATCTTGATTCGGTCTACACTACTTTCGGATGGCTCCGACGACGCTCCTTCTTGGCGCTGGACCAACTCTGGTGCGTTCTCGGTCCGAAGCGCCTATGACTTTTTGATTTATGACGGAGTTACCAATTCAAAATTCGCTTTCCTCTGGAATATTAAGATTCCGCTCAGAATCAAGCTATTCTTGTGGCTTGCTGCGCGACATAGACTTCCCACTGTCGACTTTCTTACAAAGAAAGGTTGGCACGGCCCATCGATTTGCGTTCTCTGCTATTCTGATGCAGAGACACTGGACCATTTGCTCTTCCACTGCTCCTTTGCAAGATCCCTCTGGACCTGGCTGCTCGGTTTCTCCGCCGGGGCACAACTGCTGCTTGCTGGTACTCCGGGGGAATTAAGCACTAGCTGGAGTAATGCTAGAAAGAAGTTTTCTGGGCACACAAAGGCTTATTTCGACCTGATTGTCTCAGCTTGTTGCTGGGAACTTTGGAATGAGAGGAACAAGCGAATATTCGACAACCATCTCAGGCAACGTGAAGTTCTGGGGCGGAATGTTCTCTCTACGGTGGGATTGTGGAAAACGGCGCTGGGGAATTAACATTAACATTATCAATACTACTGCTACTGCTTCTGCTAAGGCTGCTGATGATACTACTGCTGATGGGACCACCACCTGCCTTGATGCTTCTCATCTTCCTTCTCTTTGCTCTGTTTTGATACTGTGTTTTGTGATTTTGTTCTGTTACTACCACTTATGCTCTAATCGCTACTGTCTCTACTCTCTTAAATAGGGTATATCCCTGTTTAATCAAAAAAAATACTCGATTCGTAAACCTCTCATCCTCATATAGTCAATTGATTATCCCAAAGATTCCTCTAAACATTAATTGAAGTAGAATTCATGAATCAACTTCTATATATTCTTCATAACAAAAACGCATATAATAAGTTTCGCAATAGAAATTTGCACGAAATGTTATAACAAAATATCAATTGATTCAATGTATGGTTTAACATTTAGAATTTGATGGATGAAATAATTTCTATAATTCAACTTGAAAAGAAAAATTTATCATCAGCATCACATATATGGAATCACATTGTAGGTCAACTTCCAATCGCGAAGTAAACTTCATCCTCAAATTCAATTAGTCAAAATCCTAAATAATTAGGAGAATATATTCATTGAAAGAAATCTTTTATTACGTCATCAATCCTAGACCTCATGATCATGCTTTTGGTTTGTTAGAGTGAAATATACAATAATTTTCTTAGCGCAAATTTTCAGTACACCAAATTTACTATTTAACCTAATAGATTTCAATTAATCAAAAAAAGTTCATAGCTTTATTTAAAAAGAAAAATTTACCACCAACAATGAGTACATAGTACCACATCATTGATCACACGCACACCCCAAAATAAGTTTCATCCTCTAATGCAATTAATCAAACTCGTCACTCATTAGGTGAAAATATTTGTTGTAAGCAATTAATTATTTTCATCAATTCCAAAAAATCCTGATAATTTGCATACCAGCAATAAAATTATTAAGCATCCAAATCAGGATCCTCCAATCATCAATCGACCGAAATTTCCTTCACAAGCTTCTAAATATTCTCACTAATATAATGAATATACAAACTTTCTTGATACAAATTTGCACAAATGTTACGCCACAATTTCAATTGATCAAATTTATTAATTACTATCAAAATTACTATATTTTCTTCTATCCTAGACTCGAGAACATGCTCACATGCTTTATATATTCACTAATCAAGTTATCGAACATCCGAACCACATTCTTCCAAACATAAGATCAATTTTTCATCCTCAAAACCAAAAATAAAACTCCATCCCCAAAATTTCCAACACCAGCCATATATTAATTTACGATAATTTAATAAATAACTTGAACCACCGGTCCTAAGACTTCTAATTTAGTCCTCAAATTTTTAAATTAAATATTTAAAGCTACATGCACAAAAGTTTAAAAATACTAAAGTATATTATCTTGGTTGACACCCTCTTTAATTAACCCAGTTTTACTCAATACAAAATAGTTTAAACTATCAAATTTAATAAAAGTATAAATTATAAAGTATATTTAACTAAAAGCACACAATTTGAAAAGATAAACAAGGCCTGCCGGACCAGACCTTGTTTGGGCCGGGGTTGGATATCCGAAATAGGACTTTTTAGTGCAGGGTCTAAAATACTTTTGGGTCCTTTCAGGCTTACCTAATTCGTAGAGCCTAAAATGTTGCGTTTTTGTAGCGTGCGGATAGTTGTTGGACTATTCAAATTAAGTACATGATGTTTTATGTGACACCCCAAGGATTTTGAATAGTCCTATGTATAAGATATAATAGGGCTAAACCTCTTAACCCAGCTATAACATTTTGAGCGATGGCTAGGCCCAAGAGGTTAAGATGGTTAAGCGTGCTAAGAGTTGAGAAATTCTAAGATAGGTGACCCCCCAGGAAGTGGGGCGTCACACTTCAGGCCTGATTTGACTAAAAATATGATTTAATCTCATAGATAGGACCCAACATATCTAAGAAGGTTGATTACAAAATTTAGAGCGCCAACGGAATTTGTTGGAGGAATTGGACCGAAGTGCGATCCGTTACTACCAACCTAGCCAAAAGGCCAAAACCAGGCCACTAAATTTTATTTTGCCAAAGCCCGTTTCTCGATCGATCTCTAATGAATTTAACTACATCGCCTGGCCTGTCAACCCTTACCCCAAAAAAAGGCTTTTGGAAGAAGAAATATATCAATGCTAATAACATGTTGTCAGAAAATAGCATGTATTGGGCTTTATAAGCCCAAAGATTAGCGAGAGCAATTGAATCAAGCTTTTGAGGCTCCTGCTACGATAATCATTAAATTTGGTAGAAAATTTTTGATCAGCTTATGCGGAAAGGAAATGCCAAATTTGCATTGCGGAATATTACCACAGAAGCTCCACATCTGGAGCTTTTGTTGTGCGTTGGAAAAATAATCAATGAGTAGAGCTAACTGTGTAGGCAAGAAGTAATTCAGTACATACTCATGAAACTAACTAACAATAAGAGGTTTGGGAAAGCAAATGAAATAACAGGCTACAAAATTTTGATGACCACATATATATACATAATATATATAAGTAGATATAGTATATATATATACGTATGTACATATGTATGTATGTATGTATATATATATATATATGCACACACATACATATATACATACGTAAATATGTATATATGTGGATATATATCTACATATATATATATATATATATAGATATATATGTATATATATATTCAAATTCCAAGCTCATGATCCATTACATCTTGATAGTTTTTGTATTTCTGAATTACTTTTGATGACGTGAGTATGATGAATGTAGGTTTTAAGTATTCTTATAAATTGCATAATTTAAGTAGCAGAGGTGGCTCTTTGAGCATCTTTTAACCATATCCAACCTTATATCACCATATATCTTTCTTTTAGATGCATCAAAAATATGTGGTAGCTTCACACACTTACCGGACGGCCGGGGTGGTAGCTCTTTCCTACATGTGGCGGTAGTTTTCACACTCCCTTTGGGATGTAACTCTTTCCGCATCTTTTAACCATATCCAACCTTATATCACCATATATCTTTTTTTAAATTTTAGATGCATCAAAAAACATGTGGTGCTTCACACACTTACCGGACGACCGGGGTGGTAGCTCTTTCCTACATGTGGCGTTAGTTTTCACACTCCCTTTGGGATGTAACTCTTTCCGCATCTTTTTATACATATAACACTTTATTTTTCATAATCACTCTCCCCCTAAATGTGCAATCCCTAATTAAAAAGTTATAAACCAAATTTATGTCATATAGTTAATTTTCACTTATTATCTTCAATAGCACACAACCAAGATACTATAATTACCTAGAGATTACTACGAGATTAACGAAATCTGATAAAGACAATAAATAAGTATAAATTATATCTCAACACTCAGTCCAAAATGACAACTAAAATAAAATTAATTGTGAATTAAAACAAGTGAAGCTGTCATCGTGCTTAAAATACTAATTATTATTGTAATAAAAAAAACAAATATGGCAACCAAATCTAAAATCAAAAACAAGTATTGCAACGATTAAGAAGATAAGATAATTAATCAATGCACTATTAAGACCCCCGAGAATAATTTCTAATCCATACTTGAAAAATTAAAACGTTTAGTATCAAATTCCGTATCAAATTCCATATACTTTTACATTCCACATATCCTAGAAACTATACATTAACTGCTTTTCTGTTAAAAATCTCCAAGAAAGTTTCCTCTATAGAAGAAACAAAAGCTCCAAATTAAAGTTTCTGCTCGAAAGGATCATAAGCTCCAAACTACAGCAAAAGATCCAAACTTTTTCTTTTAAAATGCTTTAATAGAGGTTCTCGTAGCTGAAAGCATAGGCAAAATTTAAGCCTCACACTACACCAAATGGACACTAGACCAACTTTCACCGATCTAGAAAACAATGCCTTGACTGACATTGCAAAAACGGACCGAATCAAATCAGCAATTAGTACCCATTCAGTCTAGCTTTTGCTTCAACTCTCATCTACAACAACCTACACTACTTAATTTATCAATTGAAAAAGGTTGGAGCTTTTGCAATGTTCGGAAGTTGCAATGTGTCTGCGAGCCTCAAAAGAAGAAAATATTCTTAGAAGGGTTTTAATGGAAATGAAGGGAGTTTTAAATGCTTCTCCAAATAGTACCGCACGACAACACTTCAACAAAATGCACTACACCTTGTAATCAGAATGAAAGGACAATAATCAGGAACACCATGGTTAAATAATCTATACTTCAAATTCATTTGTGTTAAATCCATTTCAAATATTAAATTCCGTGAACAGAAATACTAATCCTCGTGCATTAATTCAACATCCGAAAGGTTCTTCTAAACATCGATTGAAGTAGAATTCATAGATCAGCTTCTACATATAAACCCTAATATCATAAAAATATTCTCAACACAAATTTGCACGGAATATTATGACAGAATATCAACTGCTTCAATGCATGGTTCGACACACATATTTGGGTCAATCAAATAACCCTATAGTTCAACTCGAAAAGAAAATTGATTATCGACATCATGTACATGATATCACATTGTGGGTCACCTACCTATCCCAAAGTAAATTTCATCCTCAAATTCAATTGATCAAAGTCCTCAATAGTTAAGTGAAAATATGTATTGAAAGCAATTTTTCATTATCTCAATTGTCCTAGAACTCAAGATCGTGCTTTTGGATGATAATGTAATTACATATCGGCAATCAAATTCTTGAACATATGAACTAGGCTCCTCTAAAAAAGTAATTGGCCCAATCAACTTTCAGATATTCTTCCTAGTGTAAAATATATAATAATTTTGTTAGAAACATTTTGCCGTCAATCAAATTTACTATTCAACCTATTCAGTTAAGGAACAAAAAGAGTACAGCTTCATTTAGAGGGAAAATTTTATCACCAACATTAAGTATATAGTACCACATCACTAATCACCCACACACCCTAAAGTTTCATCCTCAAATTCAATTGATCAAACACCTCACTAGTTAAATGGAAATATTCCTTGTAAGCAACTATTTGTTTTCTCAATTTCAGAATTATTTAGTATGCGTTCCTTGCATAACATCATTTACATACCAACAATAATATTCTTAACCATCGAAATTAGGTTCCTCTAAACATCAATTGACCAAAACACCCTGAATCGGCTTCTAAATATTACGCCACAATCTCAATTGATTAAATTCATTAATCATTCTACTAGATTTTAATCAAATTTATAGTATTTTCTTATGTCGTAGATTCGAGAACATGCGTTTATGGTTTACATAATTTACATACCACCAATCAAGTTCTTGAACATCCAAATCATGTTCCTCTAGACACGAACAATTTTTCATCCTCGAAACCAAAAATAAATCCCGTCCCCAAATATTTTCGCTAAGAGTTGTTAAATTTGTCATACTTCTAATTTCGTTATGTTAAACCCATTTCAAATATAAAATTTCATACATACACCTACATAGGAAATTATATTAAAAATCCTCTAAATTAAATTACTCAATACTTGAAACTCATCGTCCTCGTTACAAGAGTATTCAAGTAATACATCTTGATTGATTCAGCTATACAGGGTCAAGTAAGTGAAAAACTTTATACGACAACAGGTCTTTTCTCATTTCTCTATGTACCGTACGCCACCCTCTAAATGTACCTTCTACTTAAAAGATAAAAGCTTCATATTCATGATGTGTAGCATGGTTTCCGTGACACATATTGAAGCCATTTAAATCAACTTTTAATTACTTATCTACTATAGTCATTATATCTTACTTGTGCCTAAGTTAGCGAAAAGTAAAGCTCAATCATTACAAATTGGCACTTTCCATTTTAGAAAGACATGCAAATCTAAGATCTTTAGCGCATCTACAATATAAGTACTCCAGCCACAATCATCTTTAAAAGCTCCTAAATTAAAATGAACACATATAATTACTCCATTACCATAATAAAACTGCAATCAAACTAGAGGGGCAAAAAACAGTGCCTTCGATGAGGCTTCCCCATGGTTTAAAGAGCTTGCCTTACGCTGCGTGGAGCCGGGGTATCGTCGGCACCAATCTGTGCTCCGAACCGAGTCCCCACGTCCGCTTTTATCCGCCCACTGCCCTCTCCAGGAAAGATCGATAGGCCGGGGCACCTGTTTGGGTAGGAGATGGGGCCTCTTTTGTCCCCGGCGGTAAATCAAATCTCGAACCGAATAAAAGCCCCCGCCAGAAAAAATAAGCGACTGTACCTAAGGAAAGCAGATGGAGGGAAAATTGATTTATTGAATCTACTTAGTACTTCAGATAAAGTGGTAGTGCTCTAAAGTCTAATCCGAACATAGTTAGCTAACAGCTTCACATTAATAAAACATACAGGACTCGCACTTTGTGAAAGATGTATTACTAACAATTCAAATAATTTTTGATAAAGTGCTATGTCAATATAAAAGTCTTGCCACAAAATAACCGTGCATTTCTTCTATATAATTTTCTAGTTTATTCATAATGTTAATATGCTAATGAAACACCATTTTGATACGCAACTCAAAACTATGTACGAAATCCCCATAGCGTTACAACATAAACATATCGTGCATAATTAACTGCAAACATGTATTCTAATAACCTAACATTTTATGTCATACAGTTAAAGAATCATGCCTTTAAGCGTATCGAAGCAAGTAAAAAATATTGTAGCTTCCTATTCTAATAAAAATATCATAATCTATCGGCCGACATACTTTTCATTCCTAGTCAGAAGTTTTCTTGCAGTAGCGAAACAAATTTTCAAGGAAACGGAATCCTCTGGTAGAACCATAAATAGAAATATGAACAGTGTTGGAACCAACATAGTAATCGGCGGTACTCTCTTCCGTGAATAGCATTCACGTCATTGACCTAACTATCAAACTTCACAATTTCCTTGTTATTAAGGCTACATATCTGCTAAAGGGTATAAAAAGAGTTAAAGCGGCACGAGTAGAGAAAAATAAATACAGTTGGACCCTGAAACTATAATAGGGAACGCCGCGTAAACTAACATACAATAAACTCAAAAACAGCAACAAGAACTAGACCTTTTAACCCCAACTATAGCCATAGCATAATAATCAGTCGTAACATTAAACTGCCCTTAGCTTATTCCAAACAACAGAAGAAAATGTCCGACACAAGATGCCGGTTGCTTGCACAGACGAATTTTTGGAAGATAAACAAGTTCGGATGCATGTTTTTTCATCTTCATAACACCTTTTTACGTGCTCGGTTGTAACCGACTAGATCTTGTACGGATGCTAGAATTCAATTTAAATACAGTTTCAGGATTAATTAACCAAAAGAAAATAGAAATAAACATAGGGAAAGCGACATTATCTCTATCCAAAAGAAAGTCGCGACCCACTTTAAACTACCGACCCACTTTAAACTATGTTGCCAGCTAGTAGTAGATCAAGGACCTGCTTAAATATATATTCAAACAGCAAACATACCATTATTGCGGAAATCACATAAATATTGTACAACACCATTACAGATCTGCAACTGCTCTTGCACATTTAAACTTCTTTATTTATTTTTTTCAGTTTTCATGAGGAAAGTGGGTATGAACACTAATCAACTTGACTTCTTGACATTTTTTTTATATTTTCTTCGGTTTGTACGGATAAGAGCATAACAGAAAAGTGAAAGATACAACAAACAAAGAAAGAAAAAAGAGGTTAATATCACCTGTCGCAGAGTGTGATCCTTTGGGAGAAAGCTTCCGATAGTCTTCCCAACACCTCGCAAGCGGAGAAGCGAATGAGCCGGTGTTGTTTTCAGAGCAATACTCAACCTGCATCGTGATGCCACGGCACAAGGCCAGCGGGAAATTAGGGAGACAGTAGGCAGAGATCCGGATCGGATCCGTACGAGTCACACAATACTTACCGCCGGAAGGGCATCGAAGAAATTTCTGTATAGGGTATCCAGCTGGCGGGTATTGTACTCGGCAGGGGTACAGACGGCCGCCGGGTTGATCGTCCGTGCTACAAAACGAGAGAGGTTAGGAATGGAAACGGATGATTCCCTTCTGCTAAACCCTTAGGAATCCATCGAAACAAAGGAATAGATACTAGGAACAAAGAAGTTTTTTTTTTTTGTTTTTTTTTTTGGTGTGGGGTGGGGTTGTTTTGTCAGTGTGGTGGGGTTGGGCAGCACGACCAACAAGGATTCAACATACGATAAAATCCAAATCCTAAGTCCAAATGCAGTAAAACTTTATCCAACTCACCAGCAGGGGCTCAAGAACAATCCCACCAAATTTCAGCCAAAACAGAGTTCGAATCGATCTCCAAAAAGCCTTAGCAATGATTCGGACCCAACTTCTGGATCCTCCAAAACTGCATCCAGAAGTTCCAGCAACTAAGTAAATAACACTTCTAGCATAATTACTGGAATACCCACAAGTCTAGCCCAGGGAATAGTGTCACATACCTCCCAAATACAGTAATGGATCAATCCAAATCTTCTCCAAAGCTACTAACAAAAATCTGAATTCAAAAATCCAAGAAATCCATCAAGGATCCACAATTTCAGCACTTAAGCTTAATTCTCAAACTCTGAGCTAGTACTCACCTTTGAATTCACAATCTAGATGGAAAGAACCTCCAAACCAGCAAGGGATGAGGGAAAACCAATCCTCACTTCAAAAATCCAGCTCCAAAGAGATTTGGATCCATAAGATCAAAGGAAAAACCCAAATTTCAGTTCAAGAACACAAGAGGTCCAGTAAAACAGCAACTGCAGCGTACATACCTGTCCAAAATGCTCTTGGAAGGATCTCACACTTCCTCTACGAGTCCACAATCCAACAAACCAAGTTTCGTGGGATTTGGACACTCCTACACAGCACACAAGCAGAAACACCACAGGTCGACGCTGCTGTTCTGCAGGAATCCAAAGCCTCCAATGGGGAAAAGATGAACTTGGGAGATTTGAGGGGCTAATCTGCAATTATCCAGGGCTCACCATGAGAGGGGGGTAAAAGTGCTTCAGGGGGGTTCACCCTCATCTATTTAGAGCTGAAGAAAGGGATACAAACGCCTCAAGAACACATGATGCTAACCTGCACCACTGAAAATCCAACATTCGGGCGCCCAGAATGCAAGAACCGGGCGCCCACTTCCTCCAGCCAGTACTGACCAGCACCTCGGAATCTCCGCCTCACGGTCTGATGTGCCCTAACGTGGTCCGGTGGAACTCACCTACCACCTCACACGTGTCAAAAGGATCGATACACACGAGGTAACATTCGGACTCACTTTCCGGGCACCCTATAACTGGATCCGAAATGACTTAGCGATTCAAAGAACAAGCACTCAACATCTGGGCGCCCAAAACCTAACTTCCGGGCGCCCTAAAGTTCCAAACGTCCAAAACTTCAGTTTTGGCTTATTTCAGTGCTCCGAGTCCTTTTTTCGCGTCTATTTTGCGCAAAAACGACTCCGACTTGTCTCGACCTCTCCAGAAGTGTCGAACGGTCTAGGATACTGCAGTCATTTCGTCAGTTAGGCCCCAGGGTTACTACAAAAATAGATCATTTATATAGGTTGCATCCTTTCATGTTTAAATTTAACATGTAAATGTAATATGTATGGTTAATTGTGAACTAACCTTTGCTTGAGTTGCTTTCTTTAGACCTGGTGGGTCGAGCTTCTCTCTTGGGTGGCCTTACCCACTGGGAACTATGTTTATAGTTCTCACCCCACATTTTTCAGGTCCTTCCGCTAGCGGCGCGGCGGAGAGAGGCAAGGGCGTAGCTTGAATAGTTAGCGGCCTCCCATTTTGGTTCATGTATAGATGTACCCCAAGTCTTGGACAGAAATAGTATAGGAGTTGAAAATCAAATGTAAATTCTATAGTTTTGGACTTTGTTGAATGGAATTGATGTAATGAAAGAATAGTGAAAAATTTGGCATGCAAATGTGCAAATGTGATGTAATGGAAGTAGTTACTTCTTATTGTGATGCTTCCCTTGTGCAACTCATGTACTCGGTTCCTAGTTGGAACATCGTATTGATGCTTGTGTTGTGACGCCTTGGGCGGATAGGGGAGACTCTGTTCGTTCGGCGGGTCTGGCGCACGCGCCCGTGCGGGTTGTCCTCTCACCTAGTTGGTGTTAAGGCACGGCGGGGCGTGACAGATTAAGGTGGTATCAGAGAATAGAAACGGTCTAGGTGGACCTATGAGAACCCTAGGATGGAAAAGACCCTAGGAGTGTAAGCTCGTGAGTGACGAGACCTTTGTTGGTGGCGAAAGATGAATCGATTGGGTCAAGTTGTATGTGCCTCTAATTGAGTGTTAGAGGTCAATTCAAGGTGTGTCTTATTCTTCACCGAGGGTGTTCATGTTGGTGGCCGACAACATGAAACGAAGTGAGGGGAATAGGAGCCCTTGCGTAACTTTCGCCTAGATTGAGTTCACGTTGATTTTTGTGAAATGCTATGTTATGAATGACCTTGAATGTCATGTATTGATCAAGGTCGTTATGCTTTCAGGAAGCAATGGTGCGTGAAAAGCCTCCGACTAGGGCTAGGCTCGAGGAGTCGAGCACGGCCCCCGAGCAACTCGGGGAGGGCGAGGACGTGAGTCTTCGCGAGCAATTGACTGAATTGATGGGTATGGTTCAGCGGCAGGCTGAAACCATGCAATGTCAAGAGGAGCAGATCAAGAAGCTCCAGGAATCGATGGCGCAGCAAGCGGCTTCGGCTAGTGAGGAACAACAGCGGGCACCCCCGGCTCCCATTTCGGGTGCAGCGGAGGGGGTGGCAGCGGCGCCGGCTATGGTGCAGCCCGCACCACCGACTGTGGCTGCAGAGTTGGGTGCTGTTATGCCCGATCCCGCTGAGGTGGATGCGGAGAGGGAGCGCGCACTCGCGACCCTCATGACGTTCAAGAAGTTCAACCCGCCTATCTTCGACGGGGAGAATGTGGATCCATGGGTCGTGGAGACATGGATCGATTCAATGGAGACACTCTTCGACGACCTGTATACCTTGGAGAGGGATAAAGTCCACCTTGCCGCTCATTGTTTGGAGCGATCAGCGAAGGTGTGGTGGAAGGGGATCAGGCGGGACCGACCCTCTAGCCTTCCGCCACCGACGTGGGACGAGTTTTGAGGTTTGGTGTTCTCCGCCTACTTCCCCAATAGTGAGAAGAGGAAACTTCAGGAAAGGTTCCGAAAACTGAAGCAAGGAAGCCGCACCGTGCGGGAATACGAGAGGGAATTCTCGTATATTATCAACTGTGTTCCACACGTCGTTCGCGGGGAGTTGGATAAGGTCGATTGTTTCGTTCGAGGGCTTCGACCGGAGATCTTTAGGGCGGTCCACGCCTTTAAGTTACAAACCTTTGCGGAGGTTTTGGACCGGGCCTTATAGGTGGAACACGGTAATGTCGTGGCTCGCGAGGAGCGCGAGTTGTTTGAAAAAGAAAAGGACAAGGGAAAGAAGCGTCCTTCAAGTGGCTCGGGCGGTCAGCCGAGTTCTAAACGACCCCCGAAGCACCCGCGGTCACAAGCCCGATCTCGAGGGTCTCGGCCAAACCGACCGTTGGGCCGGTGCCCGATTTGTAGCAGCCCCCACAAGCCGAATCAATGTGAATACCGTGAGGGTCTGTGCTTCAAGTGCGGCCAGCCGGGGCACATGCGAGTGGATTGTCCACAGAGAGATGAACACGCGCCGTCGATGGCGTTGACGTTTTCATTACCGAGACAGCTTGCGGGCATCCCACCCGCGGCGATGTCTGCTGGCCGTGCGCCACCGCCGAGACCAGTTGAGGGACAGCGACCAGCGCCAAGCGGCCGCTTGTTTGCCTCACAAGTGGAGGAGCCTACTGCCTCGGAGGACATCGTGGCAGGTATTGTACTAGTAAATGGTATTTGATGCAGAGCCTTATTTGATACTGGAGCATCGCATTCATTCATTAGTAGATCCTACGGCTTTGCAGTGGCGTTTAACATAATGCAGCTTGGGAAGAAAAATTGTCCAGTAAATGGTAAGCTGTGTGTTCATTAGGTATTGTACTGCTGCTACGCATGAAATAAAAATTGTAGAAGCCACGCATGCAAAGACTGTGCAAGTGCCAGAACATACCTTTTGTGTGCACCTGGCATGTTTAAATTGTCCAGTGAAGATTGGAAACTGGATTATGCCAGCTGATTTGCTGGTGTTGAATCGAATGAATGAGTATGACTTAATCCTAGGAATGGATTGGCTCTCTAAGTATTACGCTACTATTGAATGTGAGAGCCGTGTGGTGATGTTTCGAGAACCGGGTCATGAGGAACTTGTGTACCGTGGGTGTAAGAGTTCGCTCTTCGCCACTATGGTGTCCACGTCGCAAGCAAGAAAGTTAATTGCTAGTGGTTGTGTAGCTTACTTGGCGACGGTGATAGATGACCAAAGGAAAGTTTCGGGACTTGAGGACATCCCCGTGGTCCAAGAGTTTTCGGATGTATTTCCGGCGGAGTTACCCGGAATACCACCGGATCGGGAGGTTGAGTTTGTGAAAGACCTACTCCCGGGGACAACACCGGTTTCTAAGGCTCCGTATAGAATGGCACCGGCGGAGCTAAAGGAATTGAAAGCACAACTACAAGATTTGTTGGACAAGGGTTTCATAAAGCCGAGTGTGTCACTTTGGGGAGCCCCTGTCCTATTTGTGCGTAAAAAGGACGGTTCGTTACGGTTATGTATAGATTACCGTGAGCTGAATAAAGTGACCGTCAAGAATAAATACCCGTTACCCCATATCGATGACTTGTTTGATCAATTGCAAGGGTCTCGGGTGTACTCGAAGATAGATTTGCAATCGGGATATCATCAATTGAAGATCAAACCGGAGGATGTGCATAAGACCGCGTTTAGGACGCGGTATGGACACTACAAATTCACGGTTATGCCTTTTGGGCTTACGAATGCCCTGACGACGTTCATGGATTTGATGAACCGTGTGTTTAAGCCACTAATGGATCAATTTGTGGTAGTGTTCATCGATGACATACTTGTGTATTCTCGGAGCGATGAGGAACATAAAGAGCATCTAAGGATTGTGCTTCAAGTTCTTCGGGAGAGCAAGTTATTCGCGAAATTGAAGAAATACGAATTTTGGATTCGCGAAGTCGCTTTCTTGGGTCATGTTATTTTCGAGAGTGGAGTATCGGTGGACCCTAAGAAAGTGGAGATGATTCAAGATTGGCCTCGACCGACTAATGTCACCGAGGTGCGAAGCTTCCTTGGTCTTGCGGCGTACTATCGACGGTTTGTGGAAGGATTTTTGAAAATCTCCGGTCCACTAACCCGGCTTACCCGTAAGGGAGCCAAGTACATTTGGAGCGAGGAATGCCACCAAAGCTTTAAGGAGCTAAAGGAAAGGTTGACTTCGGCTCCGGTTCTCGCCTTGCCGATTGCGGGGAGAACTATGTGGTGTATAGTGATGCGTCACGGCATGGTCTTGGGTGTGTGCTTATGCAAAAGGGGCAAGTGATAGCTTATGCCTCTCGTCAGCTGAAGAGTTATGAACAGAATTATCCCACCCATGATTTAGAGCTTGCCGCGATGGTCTTCGCGCTAAAGTTGTGGAGACACTACTTGTATGGAGAGCATTGTGAGGTGTACACGGATCACAAAAGTTTAAAGTACTTATTCACTCAGAAGGAGTTGAATTTGAGGCAGCGCAGATGGTTGGAATTGTTAAAGGATTACGATCTCACCATCTTGTACCACCCGGGTAGAGCCAATGTGGTGGCCGATGCGCTCAGTCGGAAGTCCGTGGAGAACCTCGCAATGGCAATGACGGTACAGCCACAACTAATTAAGGAAATGTGGCGGTTTGACCTGGAGGTCGTGACTCCGGACGTCCCTACTACACTTATGAGCCTCGAGATTCGGCCGACCTTGTTGGAGCGAATAAAGGGAAAGCAATCCTCAGATTCGGAACTCCAAAGGGTGCGGAGTAATATCGAGGGCGGGCGTGCCGATGACTTCCATTTGGACTCGGAGGGCACAATTTGATTTCAGAATCGTTTGTGTGTACCTAAGGACGAGGACATTCGTGGGAAGATTTTGAAAGAAGCTCAAACTTCTCCCTATGCGATTCATCCGGGCGGCACTAAAATGTATAAAGATCTCAAAATGCATTATTGGTGGCCGGGGATGAAGCTTGATGTTGGGCGCTTCGTGGCACGATGTTTAGTATGCCAACAGGTGAAGGCCGAACGTCGCTTTCTAGCAGGAAAATTATAGAGTTTGCCCATTCCGGTTTGGAAGTGGGAAGACATAGCGATGGATTTTGTTGTGGGCTTACCTCGGTCGCAGGGTGGCCATGATGCAATTTGGGTGGTAGTAGACCGTTTGACCAAATCGGCTCACTTTTTGCCGATCCACACCACTTGGTCGGGGGACAAGCTTGCACAAGTCTATTTGGATGAGATTGTGCGTTTGCACGGGGTCCCGACATCAATAATCTCGGATCGAGATCCCCGTTTCACATCGTATTTTTGGAAAAGCTTGCAAGAAGCTTTGGGTACACGACTCGATTTTAGCACGGCATTTCATCCTCCGACTGATGGTCAATCGAAAAGGATAATTCAGATTTTGGAGGATATGCTTCGAGCGTGCGTGTTGGACTTCAAGGGTGCTTGGCCTACGTTTGTGCCGATGGCTGAGTTTTCCTATAATAATAGTTATCAATCTAGCCTCGGCATGGCACCCTTTGAAGCGTTGTATGGAAGGAAATGCCGATCTCCAATATATTGGGGTGAAGTCGGCGAGAGACGGGTCTTAGGACCGGATGTGTTACGTGAAGCGGAGGAAAAAGTCCGCTTAGTACGTGAACGCGTGAAGGCGGCGCAATCGAGACAAAAGACCTATGCCGACAAGCGCCAGCGAGAATTAAAATTTGCGGTAGGGGACCACGTCTTTTTGAAGGTTTCACCTACGAGAGGGGTGAAGCGCTTCGGTGTTCGGGGTAAATTGAGTCCCTGGTATATTGGACCTTATGTGGTTTTGGAGCGTGTGGGAACTTTGGCATATCGGCTAGCATTGCCGCCGAAGCTTGCGGGAGTACACAATGTGTTACATGTATCGACACTCCGCAAGTATGTGCATGACCCAACGCATGTTCTCGAGTATGTGCCAATGGAACTTCAAGAGGATATTGTAAGATAGGGGGTGCCCTAGGATCTATCTAGAGTATATCTATCACCTAGAGGGGGGTGAATAGGTGTAACAACATAAAACACAAATCTCAATGCTGTAAAGTAATGCGGAAAATAAAATTAGCACACTGAGATTTACGTGGGAAACTCCACTTTGGAGAAAAACCCACGGGACCAACACGCGAAAAAACAATCCACTAAGAATAAAAGATTACAAGGTGATTACCGACTCCACGGACTTAACCTCTCCTTTATCTTCTCTGGATCTCGCGCACACCACGGCTGTCCACGCGTCACGTCTGAATCCACAGACGCCACGCCTCGAATCCACGAGACGCCTCACTTCGAATCCACGAAGCCTTCACGATCTGAATCCACGAATCGCCTTGTACACGTCGAATCCACGACGCCAATAGGAACAGGAACTCAGGTTTATACTGGTTATTCCTTGCTTAGAATTTCATTAAGAACCAGAAGAAAAAGTTCTAAGCAAGAGGGAGATCAATTCGACATATGAAATAGAAATTACAACTATCTCGAATTGATCTCGGAGGCTATTTTGTGGAAAAAGGTTTAGAACGAAAATCCTAGCCTCTAGGGTTTCTCTTTCACGAATTCTGAGTTGTTCAAAGGTTAAGAGAACCCCCATAGGTTATTTATAGGTGTTGGAATCAAATAGAGTCGGATTAGATCAAAACATACCAAAACTGGCACTGTATACCGGTATACATGGAATCAGTACCGGTACTAGATTACACATACCGGTATACAATCCAGAAAACAGTATTTTCAACAACGGTTTTGAGGAACACCAAATTGTATTCCGGAATACACTTGCATACCGGTATACAGTATCTCATACCGGTATGTGACTCCGGAATTCCAATAAAAAGAGTTTTAACAAAGAATCAAAAGTTCCTAAAAACTCATTTAATCCGATTATAAACATACACATGATTCCAATACCATAATTAACTATGAATCACCATATAAAAAATAAAACTTACCTTCACGTCGTGATTCAACATGTGAGTCGATGGTTGTCTATGCTTGAAGTCTCGGATTCTTCAACATGTTCATGAAGCACTCGACCTTCAAGACTCCGACTCAACAACTCACGAAATATGCCAATACAAAATCCGTAACAATCTCCCCCTTTGGCAATTTCGTGACAAAACCTAAAATGCAAGTTCTACCCGAACCAAAATAAAAGAAATTCATTGCCATCACCACAACAATGAACTTCATGCGTGTATGATCCAAAACATAAAAACAAAATTACAAATGGTTCAACCTCCTAAGACAAACTCTATGACTTAGGACTTGGAGTCTTGAAGTCTTAAAAGAAATCCTGCAAAAACAACTTCAGACACACATAGGTAGAAACAAGCAAGTTAAGTTAGTAAAATGTTATGTCATCATCTTTTAAGTTAGTAAAATGTTATGTCATCATCTTTTCCCCCTTTAGTCATCTCTCCCCCTCAATATAGTTCTCTCCCCCTAACTATAGTTCTCTATAACGCTCTCCCTTAGTATGATCCTCTCCCCCTTTTTGTCAAAAATTGCCAATCAAAAATAGAAAAAGAGAACAATAGCAATAACTAAGCAAGTAGAGTTAGTCCATAGTTACAAGTCCAAAATAGAGAGAAAATAACGAAAACAAGCAGATAACTAAGACAAACATGAAATAGTGGAAAAGTGAAAACAAGATAAGAGATAGAAAACATCACTCTCCATCATCACTATGATCATCATCGTCGTCTCCTTCACCCTCAGTGCCCGGAAGATGCTGCTCATAAGAAGAAGGGGCAGGTGGATGTGAAGTACTAGGACCTGCACCACCGGCAACGTCATCATGACGACAACTAAGAATCTCTAGAATCTTCTTCACGCCATCCTCGACATTCTTAAGTCTGTCCTCCAGTGCTCTAAAGCCTCGTTCAACCTGCTTCTTGAAAGATCGTAATTCATGACGAAGAGAGACCTCGGTAGCTGCTCCCCATGAGCTAGATGACCCACCACGCTCAACAGGACGGGCTGCAGTACTCGGAGTAGTCGTAGAATATCCTTTAACCTGTTGAAACGTCTTCAAAGTACTGACTGACTTAGCCAAGGTAACTCCATCAATAGGTCCTAACCCATAGTCATACTTGTTGCAAGACGTATCTACTCCATGTGCTTCTAGAATACGTGTGATCAATATAGGAAACGGAAGAAGCTCACGACGTCCGGAAGCATGAATGATAGTAGCCATACGCTGCCACATCAGAAAAGGAATGTTGATGTTGAGTCCCAGTGCATACTCCGGATGACCAAGTAAAAAGAGAAGCACTAAACGGTCCCACCGGATGCGCTTTGTGCCAACCGTTGGCACAATGTTGTAGCAGACTATCAACGCAAGAATGTGATATTCGGGCTTCAATTCTCGTGATTCAACAAACAAACGGTTTGTATAAACGCCCGGTTTGCATAAAGCATCTGTCATGATCTCCCAATGTGACGACGGTTGAATATGCCCTTGAGTATATGATAACCCCGTGGTGCTCACATTTAAACCAAAGATCTCTCCAATAGTGTGAGGAGTGACCACCACGCGTATACCTCGAACCATAGTCTCAAACTGATAATGTCCGGTCTCAGAATCTTCATGCGTAACGTGCCCGTGAAGATAAAAATCTTGAATCAATTCCACGCAAAAGGGGGCACGAATAGGAATGCGACCGACAGGTTCGATCGGAGCTCGTTGAAGTAGGTGAGCGAAGTCTGGAACTTCACGTGACAACTCACCGAAATTCAAATTACGCTCCGCATGGCAAGCCTTGCTTGCATAAGCCTTTTGCCGAGTAGAGGAAACAGCTTCAGTATCTGCTCCTCGTTTGGTGCGTCGTTCCGTTGCACTCGGTTCGCGAATAACCGGACCACCGGTGCTCCGACGAGGTGGAGAAGAAGCTCTCCCCCTACGAGTAGAGCCCTCAGGAGCTTTACCCTTGCCGCGATCAGTTTGCTCTTCGGGAGCATACTCCGAGCCCTCCGACTCGGTGCTCGATGAGTCCTCCTCGACATGTGTCCTCTTGGTGACACGTTGTTTGCCACGACCACGACCACGACCACCACCAGCAGCCATCATCATCACAAGAACAAGAACAATGGAGAATGCCATTTTTTCCTATGCAACAAAGCACACAGAAAAATGAAGATCAAGATCACATTGTTATGGAACATCTAATGAGTGTACCAATCACTAAGACATGCATCAAAACATCATATCCATAAGTTTCATGAGATTCCATTCATCAACAAAAATATTCTAGCAAAAAAACCTAAAAATACCCCAAAACATGCCTTAGAACAAAGATCAAAGATAAATAACATGTTATTCTCGGATCCAAGTGTATTAAAACAAAGCTTGCATGTATCTAAAACCATTTCAAGCATAAACCCTCAAGAAATTTCAGTAAAAACGGAGATCGATCGTCAACCCAACAAAAACATGTAAAAATGGTTAAAAACTAGGGTTTCGAGAATGCAAGAAGATAAACTTACAAATCCAAGGTGAAAAACACAGATCTGGAGGAGAATCACGTCAGGGAACTCTTAGAGAGAGAAAGAGAGAGTTTTGAAAAGGATTGAGTGTGTTTTTCAAAAATAGAATACCGGAATATAAGGACATTCCGCAGCCGCATACCGGTATGCGATACCGTATACCGGTATGCAATGTAAATTTTTCGAAAAACAGTTCTCGGTTTAAGAAACAGAAAAATAGTATATACCGGTATTCCTTATACATATACCGGTATACAGAGAGAAAAATACTGTTTGTGCCCTTTTTCATGGAAATTTCACATATAGAATATTCATTCCTTGATAACTTCGCAAAAATTAAACATTTTACTCCAAAATTATCATAATGAACATATAATATTGAAAAATTTCATTGATCATATATAGAACAAAAATAAGTCATCGCAAATAGTCTAAAGACTTAAGATTTATCAAGATGTAACTGGTTTATGAATATGACTTAAGAAATTCATCAAAGAGACAATTGTTTGTCACACACACGTTCGAAAATGAGATAAACTTTAATCACAGGGGGTGGCTCTTTGAGCATCTTACTTGAATGAGGACCACCTTATAGCTCCAAAAGAAATGTAAACAATTTTCCATTGCATGTCTTTGCACATATATATATATTCTTTCTTTCGGATATGCAACTTAATTCATGTGGTAGCTGCACACACTAACCGGACGACCGGGGTGGTAGCTCTTTCCTCCACGTGGTGGTAGTTTTCACACTCCTTTTAAAGGATGTAACTCTTTCCACATCTTACAAGCATATTCGCAATATTCATATAAAAATTCCCCCTTTCATTAACAATCTCTTAGAAGGAAATACATGTGACAAATTTGTGTCCTTAAGAGAATTACTATCCATCAAATTCAACACACACAACCAAGATAGATTAAGCTCCTAAAGATTATCCATGATTACCCAAATTTGATGAATATAAGATAATGAACTCTCACAATATAGTATCTTCAATGATAACAAGAATGAAGTAAAATCTATAATTAACGTGAGATTAACAAGGAGTAAATGAATGTGAATCATGTAGCTTCAAGGCACTAATTAATGTTGAAAGAAACACAAGTCGACACAATTTTAAAGCATTAACTTAACAAAACAAGTACCACAAAGCAATGATCAAATAGGATATGCAGTAAAGTTGGATCAATGCAATGTTTCAAAAAAATATTAATGCTTAAGACAAGGAAAGATATCACCTTTCCGAACCCAAACTTGTCGGATTCTCGGTTGACTTGGTTTATTAGAATTAAGCACCAATTTCTTCGGCTTTGATTCAACCCTTGGTCTCCACATTGAATTTTTCTTTTGTTGTGGCTTGGACATTAGGTTGGTATTCGCACTTCGACTCGTTTGAATTTTCTTTTGATTCCTCGGGAGTTGTCGGATTGTTGATGATGCCATTTTCTTTTCACTTCTTGGACAAAACCTTTTGATGTGTCCTTTAATCCCACATTTATGGCATACATTTTCCTTTAGTTTGGATGGAGTTTTAGATGCTGAAATTCCACCCTTCTTAACATGAGTTCTTTCATATCCAACTCCAATTTTGTCCGTTTGACCAAGTCCTAGCATGTTATCAAGCATCTTTGATCCGGAGGAGAATTTTTGAATATCGGACTTAAGTTGATGGACTTGTTTGGTCAAAACTTGGTTGGAAACAAAAATTTCCTTGTGTTGTAGTTCGAGAAATCCAACCTTTTCTTGAGTTGATTTGATCGATATATTCGCTTGATCTAGCTTCTCTTGGAGGATCTTATTGTTCTTCAAAATATGTTACCTTTCCTCCACAAGAGCTTTAGATGAACCCTTCAAGTTATTATTTTCACTTTCAAGCTCCAACATTCGCCTCCTTAGCTTCTTGTTAAGCTTAGCCATCTTTTTCGATTCAATAAGAAGTTGATTGTAGGCATCGGCTAAACTTTCATCATCCGACTCCCCTTCGCTAGCGCCATTTTCGCTCGACGTTTCATGCACAGAAGGAGAAGCAAAGGGGTTAGCAATAACAGATGATAAACAAAAAACAGAAGGAGAAGAAGAAACATGTGAACATAAAGCAGTAGCATCATTGTTTTCTTCTTCATTAGAACCCGAATCAGTTGAGGTAGAATCATCCCAAGTTTTAGCTTGTAAGGCCTTCTTATCATAGGATTTCTTCGAGGGACAAACTGTGGCGATATGACCATATCCTCGGCATTTGTAGCATCGGATTTCACCTACAAACTCATCCGTTTCTTTAGAAGACTTTCCAAACTTCTTTTCTTTAGAAGATTTAGAATGTGAAGATCCGTTAAAAGAAGGCTTTCGATTTGAGGATGAAGCTTGAATGTTGTGATTCTTCCTAAACTTCCGACGAAACTTCTTAGTAAGAAGTGCCATTTGACGTTCGAAATTTTCAAGAGAAACTTCATCGTCGGATTCGGTATCCTCGTCTTCCTCCTTTGTTGTATTAAGTGCAGCACCTGTACTCTTAGAGAAAGACTTGGAAGAAGATTGATTAGTAGGAAAAGTCATTTCATAAGTTTGTAAAGCGCCTACTAATTCATCAACTTTCATATCATCCGGATGATTGATCGTTTCAATAGCCGCGACTTTAGCCCTAAAACGCTCCGGAAGTGTTCGAAGGATTTTTCTAACGACTTTAGATTCCGGGATTTTCTCTCCCAAGTTAGCACATGTATTAATGACATCTTGAAGTCTAGTAAAATAATCAATAAATGATTCATGCTCCTCCATCCGTATAGAATCAAATTGACTCGTAAGCATTTGAAGCTTTTGTATTTTTACTAGACTTGTACCCTCATGTGTAACTCGAAGAGTATCCCAAATTTCTTTAGCCGTTTCACACGCTGAGACACGTGTAAACTCGGTTTGAGATAAGGCATTAAATAGCGCATTAATACCCTTACCATTAAAAGACGATAAATCAATTTCATCCTTCGACCACTTATTCCGTGGCTTAAGTATAGTCGCGTCATCAACCACTTCGGTTGGATGTTTCCACCCGACTTCAGTGGTTTGCCATACACGCTCATCAATTGCGATGAGGAAGGCTCTCATCCGGACTTTCCAATAGGCATAATTAGTTCCATCAAAAAATGGTGGCCTAAAGATGTTACCTCCTTCACCCATTAAGATAGATAAGGCCTAGATCCCGCTCTGATACCAATTGTAAGATAGGGGGTGCCCTAGGATCTATCTAGAGTATATCTATCACCTGGAGGGGGGTGAATAGGTGTAACAACAAAAAACACAAATCTCAATGCTGTAAAGTAATGCGGAAAATAAAATCAGCACACTGAGATTTACGTGGGAAACTCCACTTTGGAGAAAAACCCACGGGACCAACACGCGAAAACAATCCACTAAGAATAAAAGATTACAAGGTGATTACCCACTCCACGGACTTAACCTCTCATTTATCTTCTCTGGATCTCGCGCACACCACGGCTGTCCACGCCTCACGTCTGAATCCACAGACGCCACGCCTCGAATCCACGAGACGCCTCACTTCGAATCCACGAAGCCTTCACGATCCGAATCCACGAATCGCCTTGTACACGTCGAATCCACGACGCCAATAGGAACAGGAACTCAGGTTTATACTGGTGATTCCTTGCTTAGAATTTCATTAAGAACCAGAAGAAAAAGTTCTAAGCAAGAGGGAGATCAATTCGACATATGAAATAGAAATTACAACTATCTCGAATTGATCTCGGAGGCTATTTTGTGGAAAAAGGTTTAGAACGAAAATCCTAGCCTCTAGGGTTTCTCTTTCACGAATTCTGAGTTGTTCAAAGGTTAAGAGAACCCCCATAGGTTATTTATAGGTGTTGGAATCAAATAGAGTCGGATTAGATCAAAACATACCAAAACTGGCACTGTATACCGGTATACATAAGCTGATACCGGAATGCGATGACGGAAACAGAATTTCACGCAGAGGCATTCCGGTACTAACACTCCAGTACCGGTATACATGGAATCAGTACCGGTACTAGATTACACATACCGGTATACAATCCAGAAAACAGTATTTTCAACAACGGTTTTGAGGAACACCAAATTGTATTCCGGAATACACTTGCATACCGGTATACAGTATCTCATACCGGTATGTGACTCCGGAATTCCAATAAAAAGAGTTTTAACAAAGAATCAAAAGTTCCTAAAAACTCATTTAATCCGATTATAAACATACACATGATTCCAATACCATAATTAACTATGAATCACCATATAAACAATAAAACTTACCTTCACGTCGTGATTCAACATGTGAGTCGATGGTTGTCTATGCTTGAAGTCTCGGATTCTTCAACATGTTCATGAAGCACTCGACCTTCAAGACTCCGACTCAACAACTCACGAAATATGCCAATACAAAATTCGTAACAGATATGACCTACGAGGAGTTCCCCTTGTGTATCTTGGATCACGAGGAGAAAAGGCTACGGAATCGTTCCATTCCGTATGTAAAAGTATATTGGACGAATCACGAGGAGTGTGAAGCGTGAAGCCACTTGGGAATTGGAGAGCTCGATGAGAAGCGTTTTCCTTACCTCCTCACTGAGTTCAGCTGAGGTATGATTTTAGTTTCGCGGCCGAAACTCTTTTAAGGGGGAAGGAATGTAGTACTCTGAATTTCAGTGCGCTATACCGAACTTTACCGAATTGGATGAAGTTCGGAGAAAGCCGACATTGGCTAGTGTGGAATTGGGTTCCGAGGGTTTCGAAACGTTTGGTTGCGAGTTAGAGCCCCGAAAACCAAAAATTAGAATTTTTGGAGAAGTCAAATTGGAGCTGCAATGCTCACGGGGTCCGGACCTGAGAAGCCGGATCCGGACCCGGGCTGGGGCTGCGCGGGGGGTGCGTACGGGTTTCGAACCCAGACATGGGGTCCGAACACGGCCTGCGTAGTCTGCAGGGTGGAAGCTGGCTTCGGATCCGGACCCTGCTCGTGGGATCCGGACCCGGCTGAAGCAAAATGCCCAGTATGGGCAGTTTGGTAATTTCGCGTGGTGGGGAGTTATCTAATGAGGGTTGAAGCCCTCTCCCTCATTTATCTTCATCTTCCTCACTTCCCCTCCCCATCTCCCTCACTTTCTCTCTCTAGAGATCTCTCCAAAGCTTGGAGAAGTGAAGGATTTGACCTTGAGAAAAGCTTCTAAGGTGGATTTGGAGCTTCTTGGTGCAAGAAGAAGCTAGGGAGCTTGGGTGTTGAGGTGTGTTCTTGTGATTTGGGGTTTAAACCTTGGATTTAATCCTTTGTTATGAGGTTTTGGAAACCCTAGGCAATCTTGACACCAAATGGTGTAATATTGGCCGTGAAATCTTGGGTTTGGCTTGCATGCATGCAAACCCTAGGTAAATTTGGAGCTTTTGCCATGGGAGGTTCTAAAAATATTTAGACCTTCGGAATTTGCAATTGAGGCCTTGGAAATCATGTGGGAACACTTGATTTCATGAAACGGAATGATATTAGGGTTCGTAATGAGTAACGAATCATTTTTCTTGTAGAAACTTGGGTTGAAGTAAGAACTCAAGACTTGGTGACCTAGGAGCTCAAAAAACACAATGATTAGGAAGCTCTTGAGGTGGGTTTGTGTTGCACCGAAGTGATTAGGTCACTTCCATGTCTAGGGTAAAATAATCATTATGGTGAATGACATAGTTGTATGAAATCCTAGAATTGTATGGTGCATGTTAGCAAGAATGCTTATTTGAATGAATTGAGCCTTGGGCTTATCATGCATGTAGGTGATTTCAATTCATTTATGATCCTATATATCTTGAATTGTGAAAACATGCAATGTAGAACCTAGTGTTGTTGAATATAGGTTGGAAATGACAATGTAGAACCTAGTGTTGTTGAACATAGGTTGGAACCTAGTGTTGTTGAACATAGGTTGGAAATGACAATGTGGAACCTAGTGTTGTTGAACATAGGTTGAAAATGGCAATATGAACCTAGTGTCATTGAACATAGGTTGGGCTTGGCAATATGAACCTAGTGTTGTTGAACATAGGTTGACAATTGTGACATGATCAATAAACCAAAACGTGACAAGTGCAATGATAGTAAATACTCCATGAAGTTGGAATATTGGGACCAAGATGGGGATAGCGATTCTATTGCCCGGTGCCCAGCATTATGCGGAAATTCCGCAAGTCTCGAAAAATGGGTTGGTGGTCAGCGATTCTGACACACCAATGCCAAGTGTTCGAGATATGGGTTGGTGGACAGCGATTCTGACACCAATGCCAATGGTTCGAGATATGGATTGGTGGACAGCGATTCTGACACCAATGCCAATGGTTCGAGAAATGGGTTGGTGGTCAGCGATTCTGACACCAATGCCAATGGTTCGAGAAATGGGATGGTGGTCAGCGATTTTGACACCAATGCCAATGGTTCGAGAAATGGGTTGGTGGTCAGCGATTCTGACAACAATGCCAATGGTTCGAGATATGGGTTGGTGGTGCAGGGAATCTGACCCCAATGCCAAACTAATGATTTAAATGAAAAGGAACTTGTGTGATGAACCTTGGTGGAAATGAAATAGATCATTTATATAGGTTGCATCCTTTCATGTTTAAATTTAACATGTAAATGTAATATGTATGGTTAATTGTGAACTAACCTTTGCTTGAGTTGCTTTCTTTAGACCTGGTGGGACGAGCTTCTCTCTTGGGTGGCCTTACCCACTGGAAACTATGTTTATAGTTCTCACTCCACATTTTTCAGGTCCTTCGGCTAGCGGCGCGGCAGAGAGAGGCAAGGGCGTAGCTTGAATAGTTAGCGGCCTCCCATTTTGGTTCATGTATAGATGTACCCCAAGTCTTGGACAGAAATAGTATAGCGGTTGAAAATCAAATGTAAATTCCATAGTTTTGGACTTTGTTGAATGGAATTGATATAATGAAAGAATAGTGAAAAATTTGGCATGCAAATGTGCAAATGTGATGTAATAGAAGTAGTTACTTCTTATTGTGATGCTTCCCTTGTGCAACTCATGTACTTGGTTCCTAGTTGGAACATCGTATTGATGCTTGTGTTGTGACGCCTTGGGCGGATAGGAGAGACTATGTTCGTTCAGCGGGTCTGGCGCACGCGCCCGTGCGGGTTGTCCTCTCACCTAGTTGGTGTTAAGGCACGGCGGGGCGTGACATATCACAACTCTACTATAATATGTATAGGAGTACACTACTCATGCCAGATTCAAATGAGACCACATGCTCATAATTTCAATGATGTCATGAATTCATGTTAGAACATCTATTAAGCCCTATAAAGTTATAGGATTATGGGGAATTCACCAATTTCGGTAAGGTCAAACCCACCGAATAGTCACCGAAACCTGATCATTCTTCAATTCAATGTTTTTCCCCGCTTATCTTATGCCCTAAGAAATATTCGCATTGGGTCAGGCCCAACTAAAAAACATCTCGGAAAGTTCCTAAAAAATTTCATGGAAAAAGAGTATAAAATATCTTAGACCAAGAAAACTTTGTCCAAACTCCAAATTAAAGCAATGGGGCTTCAATTCCAACCTATAAGGGTTTCTATACTCATCAATTTCAACTTAAAAATGTTAAAAAATTGCGTGCGATTCGAAAAAGAAAATCAAACAAATTTGATTTTAAAACCTCGAGATCCGATCTCAAAACCATGCAATAAGGATCCCTCATATTGTTCAAGATTAAAGGGAAAGGAAGATCTAATCTTCACCTTTGCGTGGGTCTTCACCGCAATCTGATGGTCGTGGAATTGGTTCTCTTTAAGCCGCACAAGCATCCGGCCTCTACAGGTACTTACACGAGATTGGTGATCTGATCGATGTCCTCACCGGTGCTAGCTCCCTTGTAAAGTACATCTTTCTTGCTAGAAGATAGAAGTGAGAGAAGGAGAGAGATGCCGGCTAGGATTTTCTAAAAACTCAGGTCCTTTATAAAGATAGATATAATCCCTTTTATAATAATATAATTACCATTAAGGATAACAATAAATCTAGATTTATTTTTATCCTTTCCTTAATTGGTTCAATCGATTAAATCCTAATTTAAATCGACTTGAACTCAATCCTAATTTGATCATATCAAATTAATAATGCAACATTTGCATATAAGTCCTCTCATAATTTACTAACTGTTAATAAGTCCTCTCTTGTAACATTTTTACTTTAATACCACTATTTGTAATAATTACAAATTAGTCCAAATATCAACATATTGACAATTAGCTCCTCCGGCGATTCAAAAATCGTGATCTAACTATCCGATCAGTCACAACCTCTTATGTGTGTGACCCCATAGGATCTATTCTATCTGGTAGTGAGATATATCTTGACCACTATCAACAATATCACTGAAACTCCTTTCAGTGGGTTGGAACAATTTCAACTCAGCTCAATGAAAATTATCGATCATCTAATAAATCTCATGAGTCTCATAATCCACTAGTGACTCCTAACAGCATGTAGTGGCATTCCAGTAGAATTGAATACTGAACCGCTTGGTGCAGTTACCGTATGATACAGTCCTTCTATCATGAGTCCCGACTAGACGGAGGTTATGGAATAGCTCGTCAAACCCCATCGTCTATCATATGTCAAATTTATTCAACTCGAGTTTCTAATATCGGAAACACTCTCTGCTATTAACTCTGCCTTGGCCAAGGTCTTCTAAACTCAGTATCATAAATTACATAGGACTAACGCCCCTATCTACCAAGGGAGATAGATTCCATATATGCACATCCTATTTCTATAACGAATTTACTGCAGCCAACATGCACCACAAGGACCCGAATGGTTAGGGACCAAGTTAATTTATGTACAGTCAAACTACAATAACCTCATTGTGAATAGCCGAGGTACCGCAGATCAAAGGACCAGTCACACTACTGCAGCATTGAGTAAGTCACTGACGAGTGAGTAGACATCCAAGTGACTTCTCGCATTGGTCACGCTCGGTACCCTTGTTCTCTAACAACCACCTACACATTCGCTCCAGTGTCTCCACACCGTTGACTCGAGACTCGTCTACCCGAAAGGGAAGCGACCTGTGCACCAACCTTACCGGATCAATCACCGTCCTCGTGATGATCCATTGATCGGGAGCGTTTAGGAATAAACCACCAATGACACTTGTCTCAAATTCTCAACTCTTGAGAATAAGTGTCATCATCTTATTAATTCCTTGGACGATTTATTCATAATATTTAAAATCAAATACGAATTTATATTCTAGAAAGAATACATGTGTCGGCCTGGTTGGCTTCTAGGGCATACATCTAATAAAAAGCCCACATTTGGAAAATTTCCAAATAAACCCTAATTTCTACAAAACTAGAATTTCTATATAAAACCCCTCAACTCAACAAATTAGATATGCAAGAAGGCTCACTAACATCAAATCAAGCTCTAATCCTTAAATTCAAGGGTTGAGGATGAAGTTAGGAAGCTCCAACAACTTTCCTTCCGAGTCCAAGCTCCTTATTTAGCTCTACAAGGTCCTATTCCTAAGGAAAGGGAAGAAGAAACTAGCTAAGTTGAGGAAGAAAGAAGAAAAGAGAGAAAAGAGAGGAGAAAATGGAGAAGAAAGCTCAACCCACCTTTCTCCCTCTTGCTACTCAATTCAGCAGTGAAATGGGGAAGAAGGTTGCTTATATAAGCAGCAAAAATATTCCGAAAGGTCCCAAAAATTAAAAATTACAAACTTGAGTATTGGTACACAAAATAGAGTACCAGTAAACAATTCGAGTGTTCCGGTACCCGAACCTAGTTCTGCAGAACCCGAACATTGGATTCCTCAGCCCTCTATTCTGTTTCGGTACAATCCGTATCAGTACCGGTAGACGCCGAATCAGTACTAGAACCTAGACTGGTTCTGTAAAATTCAAGGGCTATCGAACCCAGTCTTCAACTGAGTTCTGGTACCCACACGCAATACCGATATACAATGCCAAAACTGTAGTTTGTGCAGATTTTGGTCTCCGAAATCTGTTTTCGCATTAATTAAGCCTTGAAAATACTCTCAAACTCTCCAAATTCAGTCAAAACCCTGAGAATAGTACAAAATACTATTTCTCTCACTATGACTCCGCAATTTGCAAAAGTCTAGTGTGCTACATCCTCCCTTCCTAAAAAGGAGTTTTGTCTGCAAAGTTAGAAGTCAAGTACCGCAAACTACCATATGAAAAAGATGAGGATAATGCTCCTGTAGCGAGTTCTCTAATTCCCATGTAGCCTCGCGCTCCTCACGGTTGCTCCAAAGCACCTTCACATAGGGTATCTCGCGATTTCGAAGTTTTTTTTTACTTCATCAGCCAAAATCCTCATTGGATACTCCTCGAAACTTAGATCTTCCCTTAGCTCTAGTGAAGCGAAGTCTACTACATGATACGGGTCGAATACATACTTTCGGAACGTCGAAATATGAAACACATTGTGTTGGCTCGGCGGTAAAGCAAGCCGATACGCCACCGGCTTACACACTCCAAAATCTCAAATGGGCCAATAACTCGAGAACTTAACTTCCCTCGAATACCAAATCTCTTGATTCTCTTAGTCGGTGACACTTTCAAGAGGACACGATCTTCCACTTGAAATTCCAATCCACGCCGACGCTTATCAGCATAACTCTTTTGTCGACTTTGTGCTAAAATCAACCGTTCACGAGTAAGTCGAACCTTGTCCTTGGCTTCTTGAAGTACGTCGGGGCCCAAAACTTGCCTTTCACCCACCTCACTCCAATGTAGAGGTGATCGACACTTCCTCCCATAGAGAGCTTCAAATGGGGCCATCTTAGTACTTGCTTGATAATTATTGTTATAAGCAAACTCCACTATAGGTAAGTGTTGATGCCAACCTCTCTAGAAATTCAAAACACATGCTCGAAGCATGCCCTCTAAAATCTGAATAGTGTGCTCTGATTGCCCATACCTTTGAGGGTGGAAAGCGGTGCTAAAATCCAACTGCATGCCAAGTGCCTCATGAAGACTCCTCCAAAAGTGGGATACAAATCTAGGATCTCAATCCGATACAACAGAAGTAGGCATTCCATGAAGTCGCACAATCTCATTAAGGTACACTTGTGCGGGCTTCTCTCTAGACCAAGTAGTGTGGATAGGAATGAAATGAGCCAATTTTGTCAACATATCCACGATCACCCAAGTAGCATCATTCCCATATTGCGAGCGAGGCAAACCCATAACAAAATCCATGGTGGCTCTCTCCCACTTTCACACGGGAATAGGTAAACTTTGAAACTTGCCCGCAGGAAGTTGATGCTCGGCCTTCACTTGTTGGCATGTCAAACATTGTGCCACAAACTCTCCAATATCTTTCTTTATTTCGGGCCACAAATAGAGCAATCTTAGATCCTAATATATTTTAGTGCCACCTGGATGTAGTGAATAAGGTGCTCGATAAGCCTCATTAAAAATCTCCTCCTTGATCTCAATATCCGTCGGTACACAAAGTCAATTTTGGACCCGAAGTACCTTATGATCATCTGAATGAAATCCACTGGTGCGTCCCTCCTCAATTTTGGATCAAATCCTTTGCAAACTAGAATCTTGAACTTGTCTTTCTTTGATCGTATCCAATAGAGTTGGTTGCACTACCAATGTCATGAACTTCATCGGTATTTTAGGTGCCACAACCTCCAACTCTAACCGTCTCATCTTCGAGAGTTGCAGTGGTTAAGTAGTAAGAAACATTACCAAGTTCTCTACCATTTTGCGGCTTAAGACATCTGCTACAACATTCACTTTCTCAGGGTGGTGAAGAATAGTCAAATCATAATCCTTGAGTAGCTCCAACCATCTTCGCTGTCTTAAGTTCAATAATTTCCGAGTAAAGAGATATTTAAACTCTTATGATCAGTGTATACCTCACAATGCTTGCCATATAAGTAATGTCGCCAACTCCAAATCATGAGTGGGATAGTTCTTCTCATAATCCTTCAGTTGACGAGAGGCATAGGCAATAACCTTCTCGTTCTATATCAAAACACATCCCAAATCACTATGGGGAGCATCGTTATACACAACATAACCAGCTCCCGTAATAGGCAAAGCCAAGATTGGGGCGGTTGTCAACCATTCTTTCAATTCTAAGAAACTTCTCTAACAACGATCATTCCAAACAAATTTGGTTCCTTTATGTGTGAGTCGAGTGAGGGGAGTTGATAACTTAGCAAATCCCTCAACGAACCGCCTATAATAATCAGCTAGACCGCGGAAGCTTTGAATTTCGGTAACATTAGTTGGTCTAGGCTAATCCTTGATTGCCTCAATCTTCTTAGGATCCATAGCTATACCTACTTCCAATACTACGTGTCCTAAGAATGCTACTTCTCGTAGCCAAAACTCACATTTCTTCAATTCGGCGAAGAGTTTTATTTCCCAAAGTACTTGCACTACTTGTGTCTAATGATCTTCATGCTCATCATCACTTCGAGAATAAACCAAAATATCGTCGATAAATACCACGACGAATTTGTCCAAAAAGGGCTTAAAGACACTGTTCATCGAATCCATAAAAGTTGCCAGGGCATTAGTAGGCCCAAACGGCATAACAATGAACTCATAATGTCTATACAGTGTCCGAAAAGCCGTCTTTGGAATATCCTCCGATTTGATCTTGAGCTGGTGATACCCAAATTGCAAATCAATCTTCGAATACACCTTCGATCCTTAGAGCTGATCAATGACAACCCCATTCCCATCCGATGTGGGACTATTGGGGTGTCACACGACCTTTGGAACTATTGCACATGGACTTGATGGGGCCAATTAGGACACAAAGCATAGGCAGAAAACGATACATATTTCTCATGGTTGATGATTAATCTTGCTTTGTTTGGTGTGCAACAAGAGACGAAGATGCCACAACGTTCGCCGAGGTTATGAGGAGTGAATTTGAAATGTCAAAGATGGGCGACTCACTTATTTTCTTGGATTGCAAGTGAAATAGCCAAAAGATAGAATTCATTTGTGCCAATCCAACTATGAAAAAGATTTGGTCAAGAAATTTGTTTAGAAAACTCAAAGGATTTTCTGATTCCTATGGGTACAACTAACAAAGGGCTTCGCGTGAATGCCCAAGGACACAGTATTGATGGAAAACTCTATAGGAACATGATTGGAAGTCTTTCATACTTGACAGCATGCAGACTAGATATGTCATTCAGCATTGGAGTGTGCACGTGTTATCAAGCAAATCCTAAGAAAATCCATCTTTCAAACAACGTGCCTCTTCAGGATTATCCCTATTCACTCTAGAATAGGGATAATCCTAAAACACCTTAAACTCCAGGTACATTATCTATGTGTTTGGAAGCAATTAGAATAGGAATAATCCTGAAAATATCTTAAACTGAAAGTTTTCTAGTTTTTGGATTCAAACCACAAGGGAGGATACGAATCCGGAAAGGGTAATATTTTGACCCGAACAGAGGATCCAAATGCTGGAGGATCTGGATCTCGAATAGCTGATTTGTTGTTTCGCAAGTTGATCCGGACCCTGCCTGAAGGATACGGATCCCGAATGGTCGACTTACTATAGTGTAGAGAGGTTCCGAACCCTAAACAGAGGATCCGGATCTTGAACTCAACACAAATTTCTTAAATTTAGTTTTTCAATCCTTATTTGATTCTAATTGCTTCCAACCTTATAAATAAGATGCAGGGGTCTCTCTAAAATGTAATTAAGATTAGAATAACTTTTGAAGCCCTTGAAACTTATTTTGGTACTTTCTCTCTCTTCTCAAGGACAAGTTTATTCTTTGATTTGATTTTTGAAGCTTTGATCAGATTTTCTCTTAAGAATCAAATTGATATCTGCTTAGAAGACTTTTTCCAAATCTTATGTTTTTCTGAGCATTAAATCACCAACAAATTGATATTTTCTTAGAAGAATTTTTTTTCCAATCTTATGTTAATTGCGCTCTAGATGGAGTGAATGCATGTGGATTCACATGAAGACCGAGGAGAGGCTTCGTGGACTCGAGGCGTGGACACTGCATTGACTCGTAATGTGATAGGTTTTGAGGAGTTAGATCGATCGTGATCTAGCAAGGAGATCCACTACAAGCTCAGGGTAAAGGTTGAGTCGTGGATATAGTGATCAGGCATTTGCACTCCAAAAGCAGGCATCAGTTGCCTCGTCGCAAAGCTGTGATCGTGCGGTCATGAATAAGTAATGAATGAATAAGATGCTCTAGTATCAAAAAGTGTTCTAACTCGAGTGCCAAAGAAGGAGGTTATACCTACAACAACCTACTTCGGTGCATCTCTTTCTTGTTGTGCCATGCTGTAGACTTGCCCACCTGATGTCTGGGGCACCCCCTTATTCTGGTGAGAGACAGAGGGGTACCTAAACGATGTTGCAGCAAATGCAATTCCTAGATTCTAGCGCGGAGCAATAGAGGTGGAAGCGGCACTTTGAGCCATGCTAGCTTCATAGGGACATTCGGCTCATATGCCCCCTCCTGACCACATATGTAGCAGCAATTGTGACGTTGGGGCAAGTGGCCACCGGATGCGCCTTGCCATACATCATGGAGGGTCGGTCACTTGCTGCTGGTTGCCTGATGGTGCGCTTTTGCCAGCTGACTGTGATCATGGGTGCTTGGATGGCCTCTTACTACTTAAAGACAAACCCCCAAACCCTGGATAGGAGTGCTTCTGTAGTACCCCTGGGGCCTAACTGACGAAATGACTGCAGTATCCTAGACTGTTCGACACTTCTGGAGAGGGTCGAGACAAGTCAGAGTCGTTTTGGCGCAAAATAGACGCGAAAACGGACTCGGAGCACCGAAATAAGCCAAAACTGAAGTTTTGGGCGTTTGGTACATTAGGGCGCCCGGAAGTTAGGTTTTGGGCGCCCAGTTGTTGAGTGCTTATTCCTTGATTTGCTAAGTCATTTCGGATCCAGTATTCGGGCACCCGGAAAGTGAGTCCGGAAGTTTACCTCGTGAGTATCGACCCTCTTGACACGTGTGATGTGGTAGGTGGGTTCTGCCGGACCACGTTTGGGCACACCAGACCACGGGCGGAGAGTCCGAAGTGCTGGGCGAGTGCAGGCTGGAAGAACCGGGCGCCCACTTCTTGGGTTTCGGGCGCCCGAATATGGGGAATTCAGCTGAGGGAGAAGTTAGCAGTAGTTGCTCTTGAGGCTTATTGTACCCTAACCCTATGTCTATAAAAGTTTGGGGACGACCCCCCTGAGGCTTTTTCTCCCCTTCTTCACAGTGAGCCCTGGATATTTGCAGTTTAGCCCCTCAAATCTCTCAATTTCCGTCTTTTTCCATTGAAGGACTTGGATCCCTGCAGAACAGCAGCGTCGACCTGTGGTGTTTCTGCTCGTGTACAGTGTAGGAGTGTCCAAATCCCACGAAACTTAGTTTGTTGGATTGTGGACTCGTAGAGGAAGGCGTGAAATCGTTTCAATCACATTTTGGACAGGTATGTACGCTACAGTTGCTATTTTACTGGATCCTTTGTGTTCTTGAGCTGAAATTTGGGTTTTCCTTTGATCTTATGGATCCAAATCTCTTTGGAGCTGGATTTTCGAAGTGAAGAAGGGTTTTCCCTCATCCCTTGCTGGTTTGGAGGTTCTTTCCACCTGAATTAAGAATTCAAAGGTGAGTGTTAGCTCAGATTTTGAGAATTTAGCTTAAGTGCTGAAATTTTGGATCTTTGATGGATTTCTTGGATTTTTGAATCCAGATTTTTGTTAGAAGCTTTGGAGAGGATTTAGATTGTTCCACCATTATATTTGGGAGGTTTGTGACCCTTTTCCCTGGGCTAGATTTGTTGGAAACTCCAGGATTTATGGTAGAAGTGTTTTTACTTAGTTGCTGGAACTTCTGGATGCAGTGCTAGAGGGTCCAGAAGTGGGTCCGAATCAGTGCGTAGGCTTTTTGGAGATCGATTCGAACTCCGTTGTAGCGCACGGAATTTCGGTGCGTCGTAGCGAACTTTGCTAAATTTGATAAAGTTCGATGGAAGCTGATAATGGCTGGTGTGGAATTGGGTTCCGAAGGTTTCGAAACATTGTGGGTGCGAGTGGAAACCCGGAAATCGAAAAATTATGAAAAATGGACCAAGTGGAGCAAAACTGCTCACGGGGTTCGGACCCTGAAAGCTGGGGTCCGGACAATGAAGTCCGCGGGCAGCTACGGTCTGGACCCGGATGTCACGGTCCGGACCCGAGCTGGCTTCCGAGTTGGGGTGCGTACGGGTTCCGGACCCGGACACCAAGGTCCGGACCCGGCCTGCGCGGTGGACTGTCACCTGTGCGGGGTTCGGACCCCATTTGCAAGGTCCGGACCCGGCTGAGGCAGAATGCCCAGTGAGGGGTATTTTGGTAATTCCACAGAGGTGGGCTATGTATTGAGGGCTGAGACCTCTCTCCTCATTACTTCTTCATTTCCTCTCATTCTCTCTCCCTCTCCCTCACTTTCTCTCTCTAGAGATCTCTCCAAGGTTTGGAGAAGTGGAGGATTTGACCTTGGGAAAAGCTTCTAAGGTGGATTTGGAGCTTCTTGGTGCAAGAAGAAGCTTGGGAGCTAGGGCTTTGAGGTGAGTTCTTGTGATTTAGGGTTTAAACCTTGGATTTAATCCTTTAAGATGAGGTTTTTGGGAACCCTAGGCAATCTAAACCACAAAACGTGGAGATTGGCCAAGAGATTTGGAGGTTCCACAATATGCATGCATGTGAAACCTAGGTGAAATGAGGGTTTTTGCCATGGGAGGTTCTAAAAATATTTGGACCTTCGGGAATTACAATTGAGGCATAGGAAATCATGTTAGAACACTTGATTTCAAGTATTGAGTTGAATTAAGGGTTCGTAACGAGTAACGAACCGTTTTCTTGTAGAAGCTTGGGTTGAAGCAAGAACTCAAGGCTTGGACACTTAGGGGCTTGAAGAATACAAGAATTCGAAAGCTCTTGAGGTGGGTTTCTGTTTTACCGAAGTGATTAGGTCACTTCCATGTCTAGGGTAAATATCCATTTAAAGATAAAATGGTATGTGTTGTGAACCCTAGAACTTGCATGTTGGCAAAGATGAAAATCATGATAGGTAGAGCCATGAGCTTCTATTGCATGTTATAGAATTCAAGTATATTTCTATTATCTATACTTGTTGCATGGTTGCATGTATGATTGGAACCTAGTGTTATTGAACATAGGTTGGAACATGAGAATGGAACCTAGTGTTATTGAACATAGGTTGGACATGAGATTGGAACCTAGCGTCATGGAACCTAGGTTGAGAATGAGAAAGTAAACCTAGTGTCATTGAACATAGGTGAGACTTAGTGACTTGAACCTAGGGTCATGAGACTTAGGTTGGCAAGTGTAAAATGTGAACAATGGGATGTGCGACGATGTTGCTATCCCGGGTATGCGACGATTTCGCTACCCGTGTCATGAGTTGGCGGTGTTGAGATGGGATGTGCGACGAGGTTGCTATCCCGGGTATGCGACGACTTCGCTACCCGTGCCATGAGTTGGCGGTGTTGAGATGGGATGTGCGACGAGGTTGCTATCCCGGGTATGCGACGAGTTCGCTACCTGTGCTGTGTGACGGCGGTGTTGAGATGGGATGTGCGACGAGGTTGCTATCCCGGGTATGCGACGAGTTCGCTACCTGTGCCATATGATGGCGGTGATTGATTGGGGTATGCGACGATTTCGCTATCCTGAGTATGTGACGGTTTCGCTACTCGAACTCGGAGGTGACGATTTCACTCCTTGGATGTGGGAACTATTATGGTGAGACGGCGATTCCGAAACCATAAGTTTATGACAAGTAGTTGAACTTGGTCATTGTGAAATATAGGATGAACCTAGGAGAAAATGAAAATTGGACATTTTATTTGGTTGCATCCTTTATGTTTATTTACACGCATGTAAATAATTGTTGCATAGTTATTTGTGATCTAACTTATGCATATGGTGTTTCTTTGGACCTGGTGGGTCGAGCTTCTCTCTTGGGTGGCCTTACCCACTGGGAACTATGTTTATAGTTCTCACCCCACGTTTTTCAAGTCCTTCCGCGAGTGAGGCGGCGGAGCGAGGCAAGGGTTTGGCTCTCTAGATAGCAGCCCTTCCATTTTGGTGATACATAGAGTTGTACCCCTAGTCTTGGACATTGATAGTATAGGGATTTTCATTGATTATATGAAACTTGTATATTCCATAATTTTGGAACATGATGTATGGAATGAAATTGAAAGAAAAGAAAATTTTGGGCATGTATAAATGTGCTAATGTGATTAATAGAAGTAGAACTTCTTTGTGTTGATGCTTTACTTGTGCAACTCTTGTACTCCGTTCCTAGTTGGAACCTTGTGGACATGCTTGTGTTGTGACGCCTTGGGCGGGTAGAAAAGACTCTATCCGTTCGGCGGGTCTGGGGCATGCGCCCGTGCGGTTATCCTTTCCACCTAGTTGGTGTTAAAGATCCGACGGGGCGTGACAGACTGAGGTGGTATCAGAGAGTAGAAACGGTCTAGGTGGACCTAAGAAACCCTAGGATGAAAAAGACCCTAGGAGTGTAGGCTCCTGAGTGACGAGATCTTTGATTGTGGCGAAGATAAGAGATTGGGTTATGTCCTTATACCTCTAGTTGGAAATAGAGGTAGATTCGAGGTGTGTCTTATTCTTCACCAAGTGTGTTCGTGTTTGCGGCCGACAACATGAAACCAAGTGAGGGGAATAAGGACCCTTGTGTGACTTTCGCCTAGATTGGGTTCACGTTATTTTTTTCGTGAAACGTTGTGTTACAAACGACTTTGAATGTCACGAAATGACCAAAGTCGTTGTGTTTTCAGGAGATAATGGTACGTGGACGGCCTCCTACGAGGGCTGGGCTCGGAGGATCGAGCGCGGCTCCCGAACAACTCAGGGAGGGTGAGAACTCGGGTCTTCATAATGAGTTGACCGAGTTGATGGGCGTGGTTCGGCGACAGGCCGAAGCCATGCAGCGACAGGAGGAGCAAATTAAAAAGCTTCAGGACGAGATGGCGCAGCAAGCGGCTGCGATTAGGGAGGAGAGAACGGGAGCGCCTCCGGCCTCTGCTTCGGCACTGGCCGAGGAGGTGACACCGGCGCCGGCTGTGGCACCACCGGCATCACCGATTGTAGTCGGTGGGTCGGATGCTCCTATGCCCGATTCCGCGATGGAGGATGCGGAGTGAGAGCACGCACTTGCGGCTCTCATGAGGTTTAAAAAATTCAACCCGCCTATCTTCAACGGGGAGAACGTGGATCCATAGGACGTGGAAACGTGGATCGATGCTATTGAGACGCTCTTCGAGGATCTCTATACCTTGGAGAGTGACAAAGTGCATCTCGCCGCTCATTGTTTAGAGCGATCGGCGAATGTGTGGTGGAAGGGAGTCCGGTGTGATCGACTCTCTAGCCTTCCGCCACCGACGTGGGAGGAGTTTTGGGGTATGGTGTTCGCCGCCTACTTCCCCGATAGTGAGAAAAGGAAACTCCAAGAAAGGTTCCGTAAGTTGAAGCAAGGGAACCGCACCGTGCGCGAGTACGAGAGGGAGTTCTCGTACATTATTAATTACGTACCGCACGTTGTCCGCGGGGAGTTGGACAAGGTCGATTGCTTCGTGCGCGGGCTTCGACCGGAGATCTTTCTGGCGGTGCACGCCCTCAAGCTACAGACCTTTGCGGAGGTCTTGGACCGTGCTCTTTGGGTGGAGCACGGGAATGCATGTGCGCGCGAGGAGCGCGAGTCTTGGGAAAGAAAGAAGGAGAAGGATAAAGACAAGGGAAAGAAACGACCGGCGGGTGGCTCGGGTGGGCAATCTAGCTCTAAGCGGCCCCCAAAGCACTCGCAGTCGCAGAACCAATCGCGAGGGTCCCGGCGGAATCGACCCTCAACCCAGTGCCCGATTTGTAGCGGCCCCCACAACCCTCAGCAATGTGATTACCGTGAGGGCCGGTGCTACAAGTGCGGACAGCCGGGACATATGCGGTACAATTGTCCGATGGATGATGGCCGGGCACCGTCGTCGGCATCGGCATTTGCATCGCCGAGACAGCTTGCGGGCATCCCACCCGCGGTAATGTCGGCTGGCCGTACACAGCCACCGAGACCAGCCGAGGGCCAGCGACCAGCGCCCAGTGGACGGGTGTTCGCCTCGCAGGTGGAGGAGCCTTCTGCCCAGGAGGATGTCGTGGCAGGTATTGTGTTAATTAAAGGCATTCGATGTAGAGCTTTGTTTGATACTGGTGCATCGCATTCATTCATTGCTCGATCATTTGCTATTGCACATGGAATAGAAATTGTAGAAGCCACGCATGCAAGAACTGTGCAAGTACCTGAACACACCTTTTTTGTACATCACGCGTGTGTAGGTTGTCCAGTGAGGGTTGAAAACTTGATCATGCCAGCTGATTTGCTGGTGTTAAGTCGAATGAATGAGTATGACTTAATCCTAGGAATGGATTGGCTCTCGAAATATCACGCTACTATTGATTGTGAGAGCCGGATAGTGAGGTTTAAAGAACCTGGACACAAAGAGTTTGTGTGCCGTGGTTGCAAGAGTTCGCTCTTTGCGTCAATGGTGTCCACGTCGCAAGCAAGAAAGCTTATTGCTAGTGGATGCATCGCTTACTTAGCGACGGTAGTGGATGACCGAAAGGAAGTGTTGAGACTCGAGGACATTCCTGTGGTCCAAGAGTTTCCGGATGTATTTTCGGCGGAGTTACCCGGAATGCCACCGGACCGGGAAATAGAATTCGTGATCGATTTGCTCCCGGGTACAGCGCCGATTTCTAAGGCCCCGTACAGGATGGCACCCGCGGAACTAAAGGAATTGAAAGCACAATTGCAAGATTTAATGGACAAGGGTTTCGTAAAGCCAAGTGTGTCACCTTGGGGAGCCCCAGTTCTATTTGTGCGGAAAAAGGACGGTTCGCTGCGGTTATGTGTGGATTACCGCGAGTTGAACAAAGTGACCGTCAAGAATAAGTATCCGTTACCCCGAATTGATGACTTATTCGATCAATTGCAAGGGTCTCGAGTGTATTCCAAGATTGATTTGCAATCCGGTTATCACCAATTGAAGATTAAACCGGAGGATGTGCATAAAACCGCGTTTAGGACGCGGTATGGACATTATGAATTTACGGTTATGCCTTTCGGGCTTACCAATGCCCCGGCAGCGTTCATGGATTTAATGAACCGTGTGTTCAAACCACTATTGGATCAATTTGTGGTTGTGTTCATAGATGATATTCTTGTCTACTCTCGGAGTGAAGAGGAACATAATGAGCACCTAAGGATTGTGCTTCAAGTTCTTCGAGAGAACAATTTATTCGCCAAGTTGAAGAAGTGCGAATTTTGGATTCGTGAGGTCGCTTTTTTGGGTCATGTGATCTCCGCGGGAGGAGTATCGGTGGACCCTATGAAATTTGAGGCAATCAAGGATTGGCCACGCCCGACCAATGTCACGAAAATACGAAGCTTTTTGGGTCTTGCGGGGTACTATCGGCGGTTCGTGGAGGGGTTTTCAAAAATCTCCGGTCCACTAACGCGTCTTACCCGCAAGGGGGCCAAATATGTTTGGAGCGAGGAATGCGACCAAAGCTTTAAGAAACTAAAGGAAAGGTTGACATCGGCTCCGGTTCTCGCCTTGCCGATTGCGGGGGAGGGCTTTGTGGTGTATAGCGATGCATCACGGCGTGGTCTTGGGTGTGTGCTTATGCAAAAAGGACAAGTGATAGCATATGCCTCTCGACAGCTGAAGAGCTATGAGCAGAATTACCCCACCCACGACCTAGAGCTTGCGGCAGTGGTCTTCGCACTTAAGTTGTGGAGACACTACTTGTACGGGGAACATTGTGAGGTGTACACGGATCATAAAAGTTTAAAGTATTTATTCACTCAGAAGGAGTTGAATTTGAGGCAGAGGAGATGGTTGGAGTTGATAAAGGATTACGACTTAACCATCTTGTACCACCCTAGTAGAGCCAATGTGGTGGCCGATGCGCTCAGTAGAAAATCCGTGGAAAACTTCGCAATTGATATGACGGGACAAATGCCGTTGATCAAGGAAATGGGCCGGTTTGACTTGGAAGTCGTGGCCCCGGGCGTCCCCGCTAGACTTATGAATCTCGAGTTATGGCCGACCTTGTTGGAGCAAATAAAAGAAAAGCAATCCGGTGATCCGGAACTCCAAAAGGTGCGGAGTGCTATCGAGAGTGGGCGCACCGGTGATTTTCATGTGGACTCGAAGGGCGCCATTCGATTTTGAAATCGATTGTGCATGCCTAAAGTCGAGGACATTCGTAGGGAGATCTTGAAAGAAGCTCACACTTCTCCCTATGCGATTCACCCGGGCGGTACCAAAATGTATAAGGATCTTAAATTGCATTATTGGTGGCCGGGGATGAAACTTGATGTTGGACGCTTCGTGGCACAATGTTTAGTATGCCAACAGGTGAAGGCCGAGCGTCGCTTTCCAACAGGGAAATTGCAAGGGTTACCCATTCCAGTTTGGAAGTGGGAGAACATAGCAATGGACTTCGTTGTGGGCCTACCTCGATCGCAGGGTGGCCACGACGTGATTTGGGTGGTGGTGGATCGTTTGTCAAAGTCGGCACACTTTTTGCCAATCCACACCACTTGGTCGGGGGACAAGTTAGCACAAGTCTACCTGGACGAGATTATGCGGTTGCACGGGATCCCGACCTCGATAGTTTCAGATCGAGATCCCCGTTTTACATCGCATTTTTGGAAAAGCTTACAAGAAGCTTTAGGTACACGGCTCGATTTCAGTTCAGCATTTCATCCTCAAACTGACGGTCAGTCGGAGAGGACAATTCAGATTTTGGAGGATATGCTGCGAGCGTGTGTGTTGGACTTCAAGGGTGCATGGCCTACTCATTTGCCGATGGCTGAATTTGCTTATAATAATAGCTATCAATCTAGCATCGGTATGGCACCGTTTGAGGCCTTGTATGGAAGAAAATGCCGCTCTCCTATCCATTGGAGCGAGGTCGGCGAGAGAAGGGTCTTAGGACCGGATGTGTTGCGTGAAGCGGAGGAAAAGGTCCGCTTAGCACATGAACGGTTATCGACGGCGCAATCCAGACAAAAGAGTTATGCGGATCGGCGTCGACGAGATTTGGAATTCGCGGTAGGAGATCGCGTCTTCTTGAAAGTATCGCCCATGAGAGGGGTAAAGCGATTTGGTGTTCGGGGTAAGTTGAGTCCCCGTTACATCGGACCTTATGAGGTTTTGGAGCGTGTGGGATCCTTGGCATATCGGCTAGCTTTGCCGCCAAAACTTGCGGGGATACACAATGTGTTCCATGTATCGACGCTCCGCTAGTACATGTATGATCCGGCGCACGTCCTCGAGTATGTGCCTATGGAACTTCATGAGGATATGACTTATGAGGAGTTTCCCTTGTGTATCATGGATAGCGAGGTGAAAAGTTTAAGGAACTGTGAAATTCCTTATGTAAAGGTACAATGGAAGAATCACGGTGAGCGAGAAGCTACGTGGGAATTGGAAAGCTCAATGAAGGAGCGGTTTCCTAACCTCTTCGCTGAGTCCAGCTGAGGTATGATTTAGTTTCGCGGTCGAAACTCTCTTTAAGGGGGGAGGAATGTAGCACTCGTAATTTCGGTGCGTCGTAGCGAACTTTGCTAAATTTGATAAAGTTCGATGGAAGCCGATAATGGCTGGTATGGAATTGGGATCCGAAGGTTTCGGAACATTGTGGGTGCGAGTGGAAACCCGGAAATCGAAAAATTATGAAAAAGGGACCAAGTGGAGCAAAACTGCTCACGGGGTCCGGACCCTGGAAGCTGGGGTCCGGACAATGAAGTCCGCGGGCAGCTACGGTCCGGACCCGGATGTCACGGTCCGGACCCGAGCTGGCTTCCGAGTTGGGGTGCGTACGGGTTCCGGACTCGGACACCAAGGTCCGGACCCGGCCTGCGCGGTGGACTGTTACCTGTGCAGGGTCCGGACCCCATTTGCAAGGTCCGGACCCGGCTGAGGCAGAATGCCCAGTGAGGGATATTTTGGTAATTCCACAGAGGAGGGCTATGCATTGAGGGCTGAGACCTCTCTCCTCATTACTTCTTCATTTTCTCTCATTCCCTCTCCCTCTCCCTCTCCCTCACTTTCTCTCTCTAGAGATCTCTCCAAAGTTTGGAGAAGTGGAGGATTTGACCTTGGGAAAAGCTTCTAAGGTGGATTTGGAGCTTCTTGGTGCAAGAAGAAGTTTGGGAGCTAGGGCTTTGAGGTGAGTTTTTGTGATTTAGGGTTTAAACTTTGGATTTAATCCTTTAAGACGAGGTTTTTGGGAACCCTAGGCAATCTAAACCACAAAACGTGGAGATTGGCCAAGAGATTTGGAGGTTCCACATGCATGCATGTGAAACCTAGGTGAAATGAGGGTTTTTGCCATGGGAGGTTCTAAAAATATTTGGACCTTCGGAAATTGCAATTGAGGCATAGGAAATCATGTTAGAACACTTGATTTCAAGTATTGAGTTGAATTAAGGGTTCGTAACGAGTAACGAACCGTTTTCTTGTAGAAGCTTGGGTTGAAGCAAGAACTCAAGGCTTGGACACTTAGGGGCTTGAAGAATACAAGAATTCGGAAGCTCTTGAGGTGGGTTTGTGTTTACCGAAGTGATTAGGTCACTTCTATGTCTAGGGTAAATATCCATTTAAAGATAAAATGGTATGTGTTGTGAACCCTAGAACTTGCATGTAGGCAAAGATGAAAATCATGATAGGTAGAGCCATGAGCTCCTATTGCATGTTATAGAATTCAAGTATATTTCTATTATCTATACTTGTTGCATGGTTGCATGTATGATTGGAACCTAGTGTTATTGAACATAGGTTGGAACATGAGAATGGAACCTAGTGTTATTGAACATAGGTTGGACATGAGATTGGAACCTAGCGTCATGGAACCTAGGTTGAGAATGAGAAAGTAAACCTAGTGTCATTGAACATAGGTGAGACTTAGTGACTTGAACCTAGGGTCATGAGACTTAGGTTGGCAAGTGTAAAATGTGAACAATGGGATGTGCGACGATGTTGCTATCCCGGGTATGCGACGATTTCGCTACCCGTGCCATGAGTTGGCGGTGTTGAGATGGGATGTGCGACGAGGTTGCTATCCCGGGTATGCGACGACTTCGCTACCCGTGCCATGAGTTGGCGGTGTTGAGATGGGATGTGCGACGAGGTTGCTATCCCGGGTATGCGACGAGTTCGCTACCTGTGCCGTGTGACGGCGGTGTTGAGATGGGATGTGCGACGAGGTTGCTATCCCGGGTATGCGACGAGTTCGCTACCTGTGCCATATGATGGCGGTGATTGAATGGGGTATGCGACGATTTCGCTATCCTGAGTATGTGACGGTTTCGCTACTCGAACTCGGAGGTGACGATTTCACTCCTTGAATGTGGGAACTATTATGGTGAGACGGCGATTCCGAAATCATAAGTTTATGACAAGTAGTTGAACTTGGTCATTGTGAAATATAGGATGAACCTAGGAGAAAATGAAAAATGGACATTTTATTTGGTTGCATCCTTTATGTTTATTTACAAGCATGTAAATAATTGTTGCATAGTTATTTGTGATCTAACTTATGCATATGGTGTTTCTTTGGACCTGGTGGGTCGAGCTTCTCTCTTGGGTGGCCTTACCCACTGGGAACTATGTTTATAGTTCTCACCCCACGTTTTTCAGGTCCTTCCGCGAGTGAGGCGGCGGAGCGAGGCACGGGTTTGGCTCTCTAGATAGCAGCCCTTCCATTTTGGTGATACATAGAGTTGTACCCCTAGTCTTGGACATTGATAGTATAGGGGTTTTCATTGATTATATGAAACTTGTATATTCCATAATTTTGGAACATGATGTATGGAATGAAATTGAAAGAAAAAAATTTTTTGGGCATGTATAAATGTGCTAATGTGATGTAATAGAAGTAGAACTTCTTTGTGTTGATGCTTTCCTTGTGCAACTTTTGTACTCCGTTCCTAGTTGGAACCTTGTGGACATGCTTGTGTTGTGACGCCTTGGGCGGGTAGAAGAGACTCTATCCGTTCGGCGGGTTTGGGGCATGCGCCCGTGCGGTTATCCTTTCCATCTAGTTGGTGTTAAAGGTCCGACGGGGCGTGACATCTGTTTTGGCTGAAATTTGGAGGGATTGTTCTTGAGCCCCTGCTGGTGAGTTGGGTAAATTTTCACTGCATTTGGACTTCGGATTGTGATTTTATCGCATGTTGAATCCATATTGGTCGTGCTGCCAGGCTGCAGTTCTAGGCTGATGTTCTGGGCGCCCAGAACTTGAGCAGGGGGATCCGAATCCTATCTTTGGCAGGTTTGAACCCGATTTCTGCTGGTGTTGTTTGGAGGCCTTCCACTCGACTCCTAACCTTTGTTGGATAGCGTTTGAGGTGGGTTGATGTTGCCGAAAGCTTCAGAATTTCTCCTAAGTTGTAGAGAGTACAGCATGTTGTTTTATTATCTGATTGATCATGTTAGTAGCTCGAATTCATGAATTTGCATGTATTTATATGAAATCTGAATTTGGAGCATAAATTAATAATTTATAAACATGCTTTACATGCTGAACTGGGATTTGACTTAGGAGAATACTCGCAAACATACAACCGTCACTTTTCGAAACTATTATCTGATTTAGCTCTAAGAGCCGTTTCTGTTCTTGTATCAGCGCTGTTAGTGCGAGGTGGATACTTAGATTTTTGTAGGACAAGTTTACGCTTGTGCTGAGATGCCGAGCTTAAATATACAGCAGGATTAGGCTGTTTTGTATTACCGGGTGCCGTCGGGGTTGACGGTGGACCCAGATTCTGGTTTTAGTATCTGTTTGTGCTGAGGGCACGTGAGCTTGGAGTCTTTGACCCATTCGACCCTTTTTATTTGATTATAGCCTGCCGGAGCCTGATTGTGCTCGACAGAGATACGCTTATTAACTCGGTTGGGTAGCTCCCCCGAGTGCCGCTCCGGAGTGAGGCCTCTCATGCGTTGATGTCGCTGCCGATTAGTGGTTATGTGTAGTACCCCTGGGGCCTAACTGACGGAATGACTGCAGTATCCTTGACTGTCCGACACTTCTGGAGAAGGTCGAGACAAGTCGGAGTCGTTTCGGCGCCAAATAGACGCGAAAACGGACTCGGAGCACCGAAGTAAGCCAAAACTGAAGTTTTGGGCGTTTGGAGCTTTAGGGCGCCCAGAAGTCGTGTTTTGGGCGCCCAGATGTTGAGTGCTCGTTTTCTGAAACTGCTAAGTCATTTCGGATCCAGGATCGGGCGCCCGGAAAGTGAGTCCGAAAATCTACCTCGTGAGTATCGATCCGTTTGACACGTGTGGGGTGGTAGGTGAGTTCCGCCGGACCAGGATAGGGTGCACCGGACCGCGGGCGGAGAGTCCGAAGTTCTGGACTTGTGCAAGCTGAAGAACCGGGCGCCCACTTCTTGGGTTTCGGGCGCCCGAATGTGGGTTTTCCTGCTGAGGAACAAGTTAGCAGCAGGTTGTTCTTGAGGTCCATTTTACCCTAACCTTTGATCTATAAAAGTTGTGGACGACCCCCCTGAGGTTCTTTTCTCCCCTCTTCATGGTGAACTTGGATTTTGCAAGGAAAGCCCTCCAATTCCTCCCAAATTCCACCTTTCTCCATTGAAGATCTTGGATTTCTACAGAACTGCAACATCGACCTGTGGTGTTCATACTCGTGTGCAGTGTGGGAGTGTCTAAATCCCACGAAACATGATTTGTTGGATAGAGGACTCGTAGAGGAAGACGCGGAATCCTTTCAATCGCAATTTGAACAGGTATGTATGCTACAGTTGCTGTTTTACGGGACCCCTTGTGTTCTTGAGCTGAAACTTGGGTTTTCCTTTGATCTTTTGGATCCAAATCTCTTGGGAGCTGGAATTTCGAAGTGAAGATTGGTCCTTCCTCATTCCTTGCTGGTTTGGAGGTTCCTTCCACCTGAATTGAGGATTTAAAGGTGAGTTATAGCTCAGATTTTGAGTAATTAGCTTAAGTGCTGAATTTTCGGACATTTGATGGATTTCTTGGATTTTTGAATCCAGATTTTTGTGAGGAACCTTGGAGAGGATTTGGGTTGTTCCATCACTGTATTTGAGAGGTTTGTGACCCTTTTCCATGGGCTAGATTCGTTGGAATTCCAGAATTCATGCTAGAAGTGTTATTTGCTTAGTTGCTGGAATTTCTGGATGCATGTGCAGGAGGGTCCAGATGTGGGTCCGAATCAGTGTTTAGGCATTTTGGACATCGAGTCGAGCTTCGTTTTGGCTGAAATTTGGAGGGTTTGTTCTTAAATCCCTGCTGGTGAGTTGGGCAAAGTTTCACTGCATTTGGACTTAGGATTTAGATTTTATCGCATGTGGAATCCATGTTGGTCGTGCTGCCAGGCTGCAGTTCTGGGCTGATGTTCTGGGCGCCCAGAACTTGAGCAGGTGGGTCCGAATCTCGAGGTTGAAGATTTGAGCCCGATTTCAGCCGGTGTTGTTTGGAGGCCTTCCACTCGACTCCTAGCCGTTGTTGGATAGCTTTCGAGGTGGGTTAATGTTACCGAAATCGCCGGATTTCCTCCTAAGTTGTAGAGAGTGCAGCATGTTGTTTTATTATCTGTTCGATCTTGTTAGTCGCTCGAATTCATGAATTTGCATGTGTTTATATGAAATCTGAATTTGGAGCATAAATTGATAATTTATAGACTTGACTTTACATGCTGAACTGGGAATTGACTTAGGAGAAAACTCACGAACATACAATCGTCACTTTTCGAACTACTATCAGATTTAGCTCTAGGAGCCGTTTCTGTTCTTGTATCACCGCTGTTAGTGCGAGGTGGATACTTAGTTTGTTGTAGGACGAGTTTACGCTCGTGTTGGGATGCCGAGCTTGTATTTACAGCAGGGTTAGGCTGTTTTGTATTACCGGGTGCCGTCGGGGTTGACGGTGGACCCAGATTCTTGTTTTAGCTTCTGTTTGTGCTGAGGGTACGTGAGCTTGGAGTCTTTGACCCATTTGACCCCTTTCTGTTTGATTATAGCCTGCCAGAGCCTGTTTGTGCTCGACAGAGATACGCTTATTAACTCGGTTGGGTAGCTCTCCCGAGTGCCGCTCCGGAGTGAGGCCTCTCTTGCGTTGATGTCGCTGCAGATTAGTTGGATCTGATGCTTGGACCGGCTACCCTTTTTGGTAGTGTGCGGTGTGGCTAGGCAGTTGGCTGGACGAGCCCTTTTGGGCGGTTCCGTTAGATTTGGGTCAGGGGTGACTATTCACTTTGGTGATGCATACTTGAGTATTTGACTTGGATAGTGGTAGGGTAGTGGCATTACAGCTGTAGAGTTTATTCTAGCTTACTTTGTTGTTCTTTACCTACCAGCTATACTGTTAGTCTCGTCGACTTAGTGGGTGGACCGTTGAGGTCGGTAGTGGTACTCACCGAGGACTACTTCTTTTGATAGTAGTTCTCACACCCATTGTTGCCACTTTTTCTTGCAGAGCCTTCGTCTGTTGCGGCTGCTGCTCTTGTCCCTACAGATTGAGGTAAGGGAGTCGCGAGCTAGATCCCTACCATTCCATGTTGTCCCTAGAGGAGGACCCTACTGGAGATAGTTTCTTTTGAGTTGTGCCATGTACATATAGTGTGGACTTGTTCCTGTTTTGGTTTTTGGAGGAACTGTTGTATCTTGGATCCTATATGTACAGGTGGCTTTTGTTCTATTAGTATGTTTTTGTCCGCTCTATATCTCTTGTAGTTGCTTGTATGCTTTGTTTACAGGTTAGCTATCGCTTCGTATACATAGACAGATCTATGTATACGGCGGATCTGTTGGCGAGCCCGGAGAAACGAGTAATCCGGGGCGTGACATTATGATTCTTGGACCGGCTACCTTTTGGTAGTGTGCGGTGGGGCTAGGCTTTTGGCTGGACGAGCCTATTTGGGCGGTTCCGTTAGATTGGGTCAGGGGTGACTATTCACTTTGTGTAGCTTATACTTTGAGAGTATGACTTGGATAGTGGTAGGTTAGTGGCATTTCAGCTGTTGAGTTTATTCCAGCTTACTTTATTGTTTCTTTACCTACCAGCTATACTGTTAGTCTCATAGACTTAGTAGGTGTACTGTTGGGGTCGGTAGCGGTACCCACTGAGGACTACTTCTTTTGATAGTAGTTCTCATACCCTTTGTTGCCACCTTTTCTTGAAGAGCCTTCGTCTGTTGCGGCTGTTGCTTCCGTTCCTGCGGATCGAGGTAAGGGAGTTGCGAGCTAGATCCCTACCTTTCCCTATTTTTTCTAGAGGACGACCCTACTGGAGATAGTTTCTTTTTGAGTTGTGCCATGTACATATAGTGTGGACTATTTGTTCCTTTTGAGGTAGACTTGTACCTATTTTTGGCTTTGGAGGAACTGTTGTATTTTGGATCCTATATGTACAGGTGGCTTTTGTTCTATTTGTATGATCTTATTTCAGCTCTATATCTCTTGTAGTTGCTTGTATGCTTTGTTTACAGGTTAGCTATCGTTTCGTATATATAGAAAATTTTATATATACGGCGGATCTGTTGGCGAGCCCGGGAAAACGAGTAATCCGGGGCGTGACAGATTAAGTTGGTATCAAAGCTTAGGAATAGGTCGTTGGGACTTAGTAAAGCCTAGGCTTTGGCAGACCCTAGGAATGCAAGACGTGAGAGACGTGACTTGCTGCGAAAGTCATCGATTTGACTGTTGAACTCATCCTTAAGTGGAGTGAGTGATCGAAGGCGTGTGTCCTTTCCTGCTGCGAACTTGCGTTGGCTGCAGACGACGTCAAGCAGCGGGGGAAAAGAGGCGACCTTCTAGACTTTCGCTTGATTGGGTCCTGAGTTGTTTGTGTCTTGTGACTGATATGTGTGTTGTGCAGGTGGTCATGACGCCTCCCCGACACCGAGGTCGGCCTTCGACGCGGGCTACCCCCATGCCTTCTGAGGTGCCAGAGCAGGCGAGACCTAGTGCACCCCCTGATTTGGGAGAGCAGTTGGCTGCCTTAGCCGAGACATCTAGGCAGCAGGGTTCACTATTGCGGAGGATGTGTGATACTTTTACCCATCAGTCGAGTGCAGCACCCAGATCGACGGAGTCGCAGGAGCCACCTCCTTTGACTCCAGTGGATGTTCCAGCTACAGCCGCACCCCCATCAGCGGCAGTTCCGGCCGCACCGATTGGCGATACTTCACGGTCAGGTGGACAGATGACGGAGGCCGAGCAGGAGCAGATGACTGAGAGACTGGCTCATTTTTGCCGGTTTGATCCACCCCGCTTTGATGGTAGCCACACCGAGCTATGGGAGGTGGAGGCCTGGGTGGGCGAGATGGAGAAGCTATTCGAGGATCTCTTCATACCAGAGCGGGAGCAGGTTCACTTGGCGGTTCATTGCTTGACGGGTGATGCACACATCTGGTGGAGGAGGACGAGGCAGAGCAGGTCGCTGGATGCGCTGCGTTTGAGTTGGGATGAGTTTTACAGGATGCTGTACGGGTCTTATTTCCCAAACAGCATGAAGCAAAAACTCGAGGATGATCTGAAGAATCTACTTCAGGGAGACCGCACAGTGCAGGAGTATACTCGAGAGTTTACCAGACTCCTGAACTGTGTCCCATTTGCAGCGAGAGATGAGGCTCACAGGGTTTACTTGTTCGAGCGAGGATTGAAACAGGAGATCTTTGTTCTAGTTCAGGCGCAGAGGTTGCAGACCTTGGATGCGTCGATCGAGCAGGCGCTATGGGTCGAGCGAGGAGCCTTGACGGCGAGAGAGCGGGCGGCTACACTAAGTCAAGGTTTGGATAGGAAACGCCCGGCTCCAGACGACGGAGGACAGACCAGCGGCAGACGCCCGCCGAGGCCTCCACGATCACGTTCTCAGGGTCGTGGGTTTTCGGGATGACAGAGGTCTGGTGGATCCCGTCAGCAGGGATGGCAGCAGAGGGGAGCACCGAGATGTGTCATCTGCGGAGGACCACATTGGCCTAGACAGTGCGAGCAGCGAGAGGGCCGATGTTTTGGGTGTGGTCAGTCCGGACATCTGCGGGCAGCTTGTCCCCGAGCAGCGTCGCCAGCGCCATCGATAGCATCAGCACCCCCAGTTTATCAGCAGCCCTTTGGAGCTCCACCGACTCATAGCCAGACGGACCGGACTTCTATACCACGCCTGGGTGAGCGGTGACAGCAGGCGCAGAGCGGCAGTGTCTTTGCGGCTCAACTTGAGGACTCCACGGCAGCAGATCATGTGGTGGCAGGTATCATTTTAATTTCTGGCATTAGAGCTCGTGCATTATTTGATACCGGTGCATCACATTTTTTTATTAGTCGAGCATTTGCATCATTGCATGGGCTAGTGATAGGACCTCTACCTTATGCACGAGTGGTGCAGATTCCCGAGCACGTTTTGCTTGTGGAGGAGTATTGTCGGGCTTGCCCAGTGCAGCTTGGATCTTGGGTGATGCCCGCAGACCTATTGGTCTTGGGGCGATTGCAGGATTTTGATGTGGTGCTCGGCATGGATTGGCTGGCGCGCTATTTCGCGACGATCAACTGCAGCGAGAGGACCGTGACGTTTCGTGAGCGAGGCCAGGAAGAGTTCGTGTATAGTGGCTGCAGGAGCACATTGTTCGCAACGTGGATTTCGTCGGCACGAGCGAGACAGATGATGAGTCGAGGATGTACTGCATTTCTGGCGGCTGTTGTAGAGGTACCTACGGTGGCACCGGAACTTGAGGACATCTCTGTAGTCCGCGAGTTTCCGGACGTGTTTCCCCCTGAGTTGACTGCTACGCCACGGGACAAGGAGGTCGAGTTTGTGATTGACGTAGTTCCAGGAACTGCGCCAATCTCAAAGACACCCTACCGAATGGCACCGGCTGAGCTGAGAGAGCTTAAGGCGTAGCTTCAGGATTTGATGGATAAAGGGTTTGTCAGACCCAGTGTATCGCCTTGGGGAGCGCCGGTGTTATTCGTGAAAAAGAAGGATGGTTCACTTAGACTTTGTGTGGATTATCGAGAGTTGAATAAAGTGACCATCAAGAACAGGTATCCTTTGCCGCGCATTGATGATCTGTTTGATCAGCTGCAAGGATCTTGTGTCTTCTCGAAGATTGATTTGTAGTCCGGTTACCACCAATTGAAGGTAAAGGCCGAGGATATTTCCAAGACGGCTTTTAGGACCCGGTACGGACATTACGAGTTTACGGGCATGCCGTTTGGTTTAACTAATGCCCCTGCCGCATTTATGGATTTGATGAATCGAGTGTTTACGTCGTTCTTGGACCGGTTTGTAGTGGTGTTTATTGATGATATCCTGATCTACTCTCGGAGTGATGCTGAGCATGAGGAGCACTTGAGGATAGTGCTGCAACTTTCGAGGGAAAAGAAGTTGTATTGCAAGTTGAAGAAGTGCGAGTTCTGGCTTCGAGAGGTAGCTTTCTTGGGCTATGTGATTTCAGCCACTGGAGTGGCGGTGGACCCGCAGAAGGTTGATACTGTTTGGGATTGGCCCAGACCGACGACGGTTACCGAGGTGAGGAGTTTTCTCGAGCTGGCTGGATATTACCGTCGGTTTGTGGAAGGCTTTGCGAAGCACTCCACACCCCTCACTCGTCTGACGAGGAAGGGGATTAGATTTGTTTGGAGTGCCGTGTGTCAGCGTAGCTTTGAGGAGCTGAAAGAGAGACTGATGTCTGCTCCCATCCTTACCCTCCCAGTTATGGGGGAAGGATTCGAGATTTATCGTGATGCATCACACAGTGGCTTGGGATGTGTGTTGATGCAGCATGGTAGGGTAATTGCCTATGCCTCCCGGCAATTGAAAGATTACGAGAAAAATTACCCTACGCATGATTTGGAGCTGGCAGCCATGGTGTTTGCACTGAAGCTGTGGCGGCACTACTTGTATGGTGAGCACTGTGAAATTTTTACGGATCATAAAAGTCTCAAGTATCTGTTCACTCAAAAGGAATTGAACCTGAGGCAACGCCGGTGGTTAGAGTTGTTGAAGGATTATGATATTACCATCCAGTATCACCCCGGCAAGGCGAATGTAGTGGCAGATGCGTTGAGCAGGAGATCAGTGCAGAGCCTTAGTATGATGATCACTCAGCAAGCGCCATTACTTGAGGAGTTGAGGCGGCTTGAGCTTGAGGTGGTGTCCCCTGGGGCTACTGCAAGACTTATGTCTTTGGTCTTGCAGCCCACTTTGTTGGATAGGATCCGGGAGAAATAAAGTGGGACCCCTATTTGATGAGGATTTGACATCAGGTTGCCAGTGGGCAAACAAGGGACTTTAGTGTTGACAGTTCGGGAGTACTACGGTATAGGGACCGACTGTGTGTGCCTACGGATTCTGAGATCCGAGAAGAGATTTTGAGAGAGGCTCATTATTCGCCTTATACGGTTCACCCCGGTGGAACCAAGATGTATAAGGATTTAAAGGCACACTACTGGTGGAACGGAATGAAGCGGCATATTGGGAGATTTGTGGCTCAGTGTTTGACTTGTCAACAGGTAAAGGCGGAGCACCGAGTACCTGCTGGCAAGCTTCAGAGTCTCCCAATACCCGAGTGGAAGTGGGACCAGATCGCCATGGACTTTGTCGTGGGATTACCGAGGACGCAGGCTGGTTTCGATGCCATTTGGGTGATAGTGGACAGACTGACCAAGTCTGCCCACTTTTTGCCAGTGCAGTCCAGGGACAGACTTGCTCAATTATATTTGGACGAGATAGTGAGGTTACATGGAGTGCCTATGTCATGCCCCGGGTTACCAACTCCCGGGCACATCAACAGACCCGCCATATACACAGTAATAAAACTGAGCATACGAAGCGAAAACAACAACAACCGCAAAGAGCTAAAGGTATCAACAGAGCTACTATATATAGAGATCAAAATATCACTGTACATACATGCATCATCCATAACCATAATATACATCACTGATAATCTCTAACTCACTGTATGTACAGACTCATAACCATCTACCAAAATGGGGTATACCTCTAGCCAAATATCCGGGGATCAACTCTACCCGACGGTCTCCTTTCCGCGCTCAGTATGCACAACTGGGGAAGAAGACTCTGCAAAATGGTGTCAACAACGGGTGTGAGAACTACTATCAAACAAGTAGTCCTCAGTGGGTACCGCCACCAGCCTCAGCGGTCTGCCCACTAAGTCCTCAATCTCAAGAGATATATATAGAGCAATAAAGGGAGTAGGAGATATACTACCACTACTTGCACAATGCTCAACTGTCAATATAAATATCAATGAACTGAACATATCAAATGAGGACTATCATGAATCCATAATACAATACAATACAATACAATACCTGCGGCCTGATCATGCTCAACACGTAGGGAGCCAGCTAGTACAGGAAACACCCTCTGTCCCTAGCACTCGTACAACCCTCTGTACGAAAAAGACCCAACTCCGGAGCGGTACTCGTGGGAGCGACCCAACCGAGTATAGTATCACAACATGTATCAGCGCCAAGCACCCACAGGTATATGATCGACAGACTGAGTCAAATAAGGAATCACGTGCCCTCGGCACCTCAAAGGATAATCAACAACAAGTATGACCCAATCAATGCTCCAGTGCTCTCAATCAACTCAACTCTACCACAAGGAGGAGGTACAAACAATATAGCACGAGCCACAACATGATCACCTACACTAGTACGTACAACAACTGGTGCAAGGGATATCAACAGAATAGGTGTAGGTCAAATCATGCATCAAGGATATAAGAAAATCATGCATGCTCTTATATATATCATTATCTCACCTAAGATCATATCATGCACATGCAAGCAGTAAATCAGTCTCAACCTAACATGTCATATCTAACATAATCTCAGCATGTCATGCTAACATAATCCCAATAACATCATATCATGCTAACATAATCTAACACTATCACATCATGCTAACATGAGAGTAAACACATAGGAGGAAGTCCACTGAATCAGGCAAACATCAACCCACCTCAGTAGCTAATCCAACCACGGTGGGGAAATAACAATATCCTCAAATCCAACCCTCCAAGATGAACACCAGGCTCCAGCAATACTCTGATCTGAATATATCTCCAAGGGACTGCTAACTCCTACAGAACAACAACAACTCAAATCAACAGAATAGAGGAGAACAAGCTAGATCACAACTAATGCCAACACATGGCCCTTACCCTAGCTTTCTCTCTCTAGAAAGTGGAATCACGAAATGGGAAATGGACTCAAGCAACCAGAGACTCACCTATTTATAGGCTCCCAAAAACTCCACTTTCGGGCGCCCGAATCCCACTTCCGGGCGTCCGGAAATCCAAAATGCCAGATGTCAGCTGGCGGTCAAACGGTCGGCGGTGGTCGGCAGGCGGTGGGGCGGTGCGTCTCCGACGGTCGACACGTGTCCAATGGCACGACACGTGGCTCTCCACGTCATCGGCTCAATCCGGATCCATAGTCCGGGCGTCCGAATCCTGCACCCAACTCCGGAAACATTCGGGCGTCCACTTCCTAAGTTCCGGGCGCCCGGAATCTTCCAAGCCCAGAAACTCCTCGAAATGCCAAGTATTACATTCTTCCCTCCTTTAAATAGTTTCGTCCTCGAAACTAAAGCAAAGCACTCACCTCAAAATGCAAATAAGTGGGGATAAGACTTCTGCATGACAGTCTACAACTCCCAAGTCGCCTCTCTATCATTATGAAAATCCTACTGTACCTTGACATAAGGTATGACTCGATTACGCAATTCCCTCATTTCACGAGCAAGAATTCGTATCGGTCGCTCCTCGTAATGCAAATCCTCCGTCAGCTCCAGTGGAGTAAAATCTATCACATGGGAAGGATCATGCATGTATCTCCTCAGAACAGATACATGAAAGACATCATGCACACCCGCTAATCGAGGCGGAATGGCTAATCGATAAGCCACGGGTCCTACTCTCTCCAAGATCTCAAAAGGACCAATAAATCGCGGACTAAGCTTTCCGCGAATCCCAAATCTCCGTATGCCCTTCGATGATGAGACCTTCAAGAAAACATGATCACCAACTTAAAATTCCAGATCTCGCCTCCGAGTATCGGAGTAACTCTTTTGCCTACTCTGGGCCGTCTCAATATGTCGCCGTATCACTTTAACTTTTTCCTCAGCTTCAAGCAATAGGTCTGGACCCAATGTTTTCCTTTCACCAACATCATCCCAATACAGAGGTGATCGACATTTGCGTCCATACAATGCTTCAAATGGAGCCATCATAATGCTCGCTTGATAGCTATTGTTGTACGCAAACTCTACCAATCTAAGATGTTGATCCCATCCTCCACCAAAATCCAAGACACAAGCTCTCAACATATCCTCAAGTGTCTGAATAGTACGCTCGGACTGACCATCAGTCTGAGGATGAAAAGCAGTGCTAAAATGAAGCTGGGTCCCCAAAGCTGTCTGTAGACTCCTCCAGAAATGAGAGACGAACCTCGGGTCTCTATCAGATACTATTGAGATTGGCACTCCATGCAATCTCAATATCTCATCCATATAAAACTGCGCAAGTCGCTCACGTGACCAAGTAATCTGCATAGGCAGGAAATGAGCAGACTTCGTCAGCCTATCGACAATCACCCATATAGTATCATAGCCGCTCGAAGTCCTCGGCAATCCTACGACGAAATCCATCGTGATGTGATCCCACTTCCACTCAGGTATTGGAAGGCTCTGTAGCTTACCAGCTGGTACTCGATGTTCAGCCTTAACTTGCTGACATGTTAAACATTGAGCCACAGCCCTTCCAATATCCCACTTCATACCATTCCACCAGAAGTGAGTCTTCAGATCCTGGTACATCTTAGTCCCTCCAGGATGTACAGAATAAGGAGAATAATGTGCTTCCTTCAATATCTCCTCTCGAATCTCCAGATCCGCTGGTACATATAGACGTCCTCTATAACGAAGAACTTCAGAATCATCACAAGAAAAATCTTCAAGATCACCATTCCTCAGTTGATCTCGAACTTTCATCAAGTAAGGATCTACACTCTGTTTCTCTCGAATCTTATCCAACAGAGTGGGCTGTATGACCATAGTCATCAGTCTCGCTGTCATCCCATGAGTAACAACTTCAAGAGATAACCTCCGCATCTCCTCTACTAGGACAGGCTGTTGAGTGATACTCATACTCAATGTTGCCACAGCCTTCCTACTCAAGGCATCAGCAACAACATTAGCCTTGCCGGGATGGTATAGAATAGAAATATCATAATCCTTCAGTAGCTCTAACCATCTCCGTTGCCGTAGATTCAACTCCTTCTGTGTAAACAGATACTTGAGGCTCTTGTGATCAGTATAAACTTCACAATGCTCTCTATAGAGATAGTGGCGCCATAACTTCAGAGCAAAGACTACCGCCGCTAACTCCAAATCATGAGTGGGGTAGTTCTTCTCATACACCTTTAGTTGTCTTGAAGCATACGCGATCACTCTACCATGTTGCATCAGCACGCAACCCAAGCCACTCAGTGAAGCATCACTATAGATTACAAATCCTTCACCCATCACTGGCAGTGCAAGAATAGGGGCTGTCATCAACCTCTCCTTAAGCTCATCAAAACATTCTTGGCACTCATCACTCCAAACATACTTAACCCCTTTCCTGGTTAACCGAGTAAGAGGCGTAGAGAGTTTCGCAAAACTCTCCACAAACCGTCGATAATACCCAGCTAAGCCAAGAAAACTCTGCACCTCAGATATGGTCGTCGGTCTAGGCCAGTCTCGAATCGCCTCAATCTTCTTAGGATCAACAGCTACTCCCGAAGCAGAAATCACATGGCCTAAAAAGGCTACTTCTCTCAACCAGAATTCACACTTCTTAAGCTTTGCATACAACTTCTTTTCTCTCAAGAGTTGCAGCACTAATCTCAGATGCTCCTCATGCTCCGCATCATCACGGGAGTAAATCAGAATATCATCAATGAAGACTACCACAAACTTGTCCAAGAAAGACTTAAAGACTCGGTTCATCATATCCATAAATGCAGCAGTTCGTCAAACCAAAAGGCATGACAGTAAACTCATAATGCCCATACCGAGTTCTAAATGCTGTCTTAGAAATATCCTCGACCTTCACCTTCAACTGGTGGTAACCGGACTGAAGATCAATCTTAGAAAAGACACACGCTTCTTATAATTGATCAAATAAATCATCGATACGTGGGAGGGGGTATCTATTCTTGATGGTCACTTTGTTTAATTCCCGATAATCCACAGACAATCTAAGTGAACCATCCTTCTTCTTCACAAACAACACAGGTGCTCCCCAAGGCGACACACTAGGTCTGATAAAACCTTTATCCATAAGATCCTGCAGTTGCGCCTTCAACTCTCTCAATTCAGCTGGTGCCATTCTATAGGGTGTCTTCGAGATTGGTGCGGTTTCTGGTACCACATCAATCACGAATTCAATCTCCCTATCAGGAGGCATCGAGGATAACTCAGAAGGAAATATATCCGAAAACTCACGGATAATAGAAATATCCTCGAGTCCTTGTACAATAGTGGGCACCTCAGTCACTGTTGCAAAATAGGCCATACATCCTCTACTCAACATCTGTCTGGCCTTAGATGATGATATTGTCATAGCGAACAGTGAACTTCTACAGCCTTCAAAAATAAACTCCTCATGTCCAGGCTTACGAAAGATCACCGTCTTGGTTCTACAATCAATCGTAGCAAAGTATCGAGATAACCAATCCATGCCAAGGATTATATCAAAATCCTGCAACTGTCTTAATACCAATAAATCGGCAGGCATGATCCAAGGTCCAACTTGCACAGGACATCCCAAACATCCCTATGTCACCTGCAAGCTATGGTCGGGTACCCGCACCTCCTGTGTCTGGGGTAACGACCCTATCTCTAAACCATGATGCAATGCAAATGCTCTACTAACAAAGAAATGCGATGCACCAGTATCGAATAAAGTACGCGATCTAATGCCACAAATCAAAACAATACCTGCCACCACTCGATCAGCTATCGAGGCGTCCTCAATCTGAGCGGCATAGACTCGGCCGCTCGCCGGTGGCTGGCGTCGATCTGGCTGTCGTGGCATAGAAGATCGATCCTGAGAAAATACCGGGGAGGCTCCAGATATCTACGGTGGGGATAAAGGTACAGACGCCCTAGATGGAGCTGCTACAAGTCTGGGGCAAGTCCTCCTCATATGTCCCAACTGTCCACACTCATAACATCGACCCTCACGTCGATCACAGAGACTAATCACATGAGGTCCTCCACAAATCACACATCGGGGAGATCCCTTCTACTGCTGTCGTTGCTGGCGAAATCCTCCGGACTGCTGGCGACTAGAAGATCCACGTCCCTGGAAACGCGATCGCTGGGGAGGTCTAGGCAGTCGCCTGCTACTTGACTGCCCTCCATCATCAGGTGCCGGGCGCTTCCTCTCCTGACCCTGAGCTGGGTCCACAAGCTGCCCCCTCATCACAAATGTCCCTCGCTCTACCCACATAGACTGCTCAATAGTAGCATCCAAAGTCTGAAGTCTCTGCGAGTGGACAAATGGAAAGATCTCGGGTCTCAAACCCTTCTCATACAGATAAACCTTTTGTATCTCATCTCTCGCAGCTGAGGGAACACAGTTAAGTAGTCTAGTAAACTCCCTCGCATACTCCTGTACTGGACGATTCCCTTGCTTCAGATTCTTCAAATCTCCCTCTATCTTTATTTTCACACTACTGGGAAAATATGCTCCATACATAATCCCCCGAAACTCGCTTCAAGTCATATGTAGAGGATTCAAGGACCTATGATCACAGGTCCTCCTCCACCAGACATGAGCATCACCAGAAAGACAATGCACTGCCATATGCACCTACTCCCGTGCTGGCACAAAGAGATCCTCAAACAACTTCTCCATCTCGCATATCCAAGCTTCCACCACCCATGGTTCTATGCTACTACCATTGAATCGCGGTGGATCGAATCTACAGAAGCGAGCCAATCTATCCGCCATCCGCTCCTGCTCTTCTTCAGAAAGTGCTTGACTAGCCTGAGTACTTCCTTCTCTAGGTTGAGATGTAACTGGAGTGGTCGCCGCCTAAGGTTCCATAGTTCGAGGCGTATTATTCTGCTGCTGGGAGAAAACATCGCACATCTTTTGTAATAGAACACTCTGCTGCCTTCCTACTGCAGCTATGTCTGCTAGCTGTTCCTGCAGAGCGGGCCGTTCACTAGGTCCCGTCTGCTCAGGCATCTCCGAAGGCGTCGGATGCGCTCGTGTCGACGGTCGTCGATGAGGCATAGCAAAAATCCTGCAACAGAATACTCGATTAGGACCACAAAACAATCTCACGACCCAATCTAGCGAAAGTCTAGAAGGACACTTCTTTTCTTCTCAGATTATTATGTCGTCTGCAGCCAACATAATTCATCTGATAAGAGAAGGCGTAATCCCTCAATCACTCTTCCTACACAAGGAAGGATTCAAAACCCAATCTTTGACTTTCGCGACCAATTACGTCTCTCTCGTCATTCTTAGGTCTGTTATCTTAGGTTTTCCTAGGCCCTCTTGACCTATTCCTAAGCTCTGATACCAACTTAGTCTGTCACGCCCCGGGTTACCAACTCCCGGGCACATCAACAGACCCGCCATATACACAGTAATAAAACTGAGCATACGAAGCGAAAACAACAACAACCGCAAAGAGCTTAAGGTATCAACAGAGCTACTGTATATAGAGATCAAAAGATCACAGTACATACATGCATCATCCATAACCATAATATACATCACTGATAATCTCTAACTCACTGTATGTACAGACTCATAACCATCTACCAAAATGGGGTATACCTCTAGCCAAATATCCGGAGATCAACTCTACCCGACGGTCTCCTTTCCGCACTCAGTATGCACAACTGGGGAAGAAGACTCTGCAAAATGGTGTCAACAACGGGTGTGAGAACTACTATCAAACAAGTAGTCCTCAGTGGGTACCGCCACCAGCCTCAGCGGTCTGCCCACTAATTCCTCAATCTCAAGAGATATATATAGAGCAATAAAGGGAGTAGGAGATATACTACCACTACTTGCACAATGCTCAACTGTCAATATAAATATCAATGAACTGAACATATCAAATGAGGACTATCATGAATCCATAATACAATACAATACAACACAATACCTGCGGCTTGATCATGCTCAACACGTAGGGAATCAGCTAGTACAGGAAACACCCTCTGTCCCTAGCACTCGTACAACCCTCTGTACGAAAAAAACCCAACTCCGGAGCGGTACTCGTGGGAGCGACCCAACCGAGTATAGTATCACAACATGTATCAGCGCCAAGCACCCACAGGTATATGATCGACAGACTGAGTCAAATAAGGAATCACGTGCCCTCGGCACCTTAAAGGATAATCAACAACAAGTATGACCCAATCAATGCTCCAGTGCTCTCAATCAACTCAACTCTACCACAAGGAGGAGGTATAAACAATATAGCACGAGCCACAACATGATCACCTACACTAGTACGTACAACAACTGGTACAAGGGATATCAACAGAATAGGTGTAGGTCAAATCATGCATCAAGGATATAAGAAAATCATGCATGCTCTTATATATATCATTATCTCACCTAAGATCATATCATGCACATGCAAGCAGTAAATCAGTCTCAACCTAACATGTCATATCTAACATAATCTCAGCATGTCATGCTAACATAATCCCAATAACATCATATCATGCTAACATAATCCTACACTATCACATCATGCTAACATGAGAGTAAACACATAGGAGGAAGTCCACTGAATCTGGCAAACATCAACCCACCTCAATAGCTAATCCAACCACGGTGGGGAAGTAACAATATCCTCAGATCCAACCCTCCAAGATGAACACCAGGCTCCAGCAATACTCTGATCTGAATATATCTCCAAGGGACTGCTAACTCCAACAGACTGCTAACTCCAACAGAACAACAACAACTCAGATCAACAGAATAGAGGAGAACAAGCTAGATCACAACTAATGCCAACACATGGCCCTTACCCTAGCTTTCTCTCTCTAGAAAGTGGAATCACGAAATGAGAAATGCACTCAAGCAACCAGGGACTCACCTATATATAGGCTCCCAAAAACTCCACTTTCGGGCGCCCGAATCCCACTTCCGGGCGTCCGGAAATCCAAAATGCCAGATGTCAGCTGGCGGTCAAACGGTCGGCGGTGGTCGGCAGGCGGTGGGGCGGTGCATCTTCGACGGTCGACACGTGTCCAACGGCACGACACGTGGCTCTCCACGTCATCGGCTCAATCCGGATCCATAGTCCGGGCGTCCGAATCCTGCACCCAGATCCGAAATCAGGTTAGCCACTTCCGGACCATCCAAAATGTTCACTGGCTCCGGAAACATTCGGGCGTCCACTTCCTAAGTTTCAGGCGCCCGAAATCTTCCAAGCCCAGAAACTCCTCGAAATGCCAAGTATTACAGCCTACCTCGATTGTGTCGGATCGAGACACACGATTCGGTTTAGCACGGCTTTTCATCCGCAGACCGATGGTCAGTCTGAGCGGACCATTCAGACTCTGGAGGACATGCTGAGAGCATGTGTCCTAGACTTTGGTGGAGGGTGCCATCGACACTTAGGACTGGTTGAGTTTGCGTACAACAATAGCTACCAAGCGAGCATCCAGATGGCTCCTTTTGAGGCATTGTATGGACGCAAGTGTCGTTCGCCCTTACATTGGAGTGATGTGGGTGAGAGGAAGACTATGGGTCCTGACATCCTGTTGGATGCGGAAGAAAAGGTCAAGATGGTTCGACGACGTCTTGAGACCGCCCAGAGTCGACAGAGGAGCTATGCGGACACTAGGAGATGAGACTTGGAGTTCCAGATTGGAGATCATGTATTCCTGAAAGTCTCGCCGTCCAGAGGGATTCGCCGTTTTGGAGTTCGTGGAAAGCTTAGTCCACGGTTCATTGGCCCGTTCGAGGTGTTAGAGCGAGTGGGGCTGGTAGCGTATAGGACTGCCCTACCACCGCGACTCTCCGGAGTCCCCAATGTGTTTCATGTCTCGGCCCTGAGGAGATATGTGTTCGACCCCTCCCACGTGATTGACTTCACCCCACTTGAGTTGGCTGAGGACCTGCGTACGAGGAGCGACCGGTGCGGATTCTTGCTCGCGAGACGAAAGAATTGCACAACCGGGGCATACCGTACGTGAAAGTGCAGTGGAGTAATCACGAGGAGCGTGAGGCGACTTGGGAGCCGGAGACGGTGATGTGGGAATCCTATCCCTACTTTTTCGAGCTTTCTACTTGAGGTATGAGTTTAAGTTTCGAGGACGAAACTTCTCGTAGGGGGGAAGGATCTAGTACCCCTGGGGCCTAACTGACGAAATGATTGCAGTATCCTAGACTGTTCGACACTTCTGGAGAGGGTCGAGACAAGTCGGAGTCGTTTTGGCGCAAAATAGACGCGAAAACAGACTCGGAGCACCGAAATAAGCCAAAACTGAAGTTTTGGGCGTTTGGTACATTAGGGCGCCCGGAAGTTAGGTTTTGGGCGCCCAGTTGTTGAGTGCTTATTCCTTGATTTGCTAAGTCATTTCGGATCCAGTATTCGTGTGCCCGGAAAGTGAGTCCGGAAGTTTACCTCGTGAGTATCGACCCTCTTGACACGTGTGATGTGGTAGGTGGGTTCCGCCGGACCATGTTTGGGCACACCAGACCGCGGGCGGAGAGTCCGAAGTGCTGGGAGAGTGCAGGCTGGAAGAACCGGGCGCCCACTTCTTCGGTTTCGGGCGCCCGAATGTGGAGAATTCAGCTGAGGGACAGGTTAGCAGCAGTTGCTCTTGAGGCTCATTGTACCCTAATCCTATGTCTATAAAAGCTTGGGGACGACCCCCCTGAGGCTTTTTCTCCCCTTCTTCACAGTGAGCCCTGGATATTTGCAGTTTAGCCCCTCAAATCTCCCAATTTCCATCTTTTTCCATTGAAGGCCTTGGATCCCTGCAGAACAGCAGCGTCGACCTGTGGTGTTTCTTCTCGTGTGCAGTGTAGGAGTGTCCAAATCCCACGAAACTTGGTTTGTTAGATTGTAGACTCATAGAGGAAGGCGCGGAATCCTTCCAATCACATTTTGGACAGGTATGTATGCTGCAGTTGCTATTTTACTATACCCCTTGTGTTCTTGAGCTGAAATTTGGGTTTTCCTTTGATCTTATGGATCCAAATCTCTTTGGAGCTGGATTTTCGAAGTGAAGATGGGTTTTCCCTCATCCCTTGCTGGTTTGGAGGTTCTTTCCACCTGAATTAAGAATTCAAAGGTGAGTGTTAGCTCAGATTTTGAGAATTTAGCTTAAATGCTGAAATTTTGGATCTTTGATGGATTTCTTGGATTTTTGAATCCAGATTTTTGTTAGAAGCTTTGGAGAGGATTTTGATTGTTCCACCACTGTATTTGGGAGGTTTGTGACCCTTTTCCCTGGGCTAGATTTGTTGGAAACTCCAGGATTTATGCTAGAAGTGTTTTTACTTAGTTGCTGGAACTTCTGGATGCAGTGCTAAAGGGTCCAGAAGTGGGTCCGAATTAGTGCGTAGGCTTTTTGGAGATTGATTCGAACTCTATTTTGGCTGAAATTTGGAGAGATTGTTCTTGAGCCCCTGCTGGTGAGTTGGGTAAATTTTCACTGCATTTGGACTTAGGATTGGGATTTTATCGCATGTTGAATCCATATTGGTCGTGCTGCCAGGCTGCAGTTCTGGGCGCCCAGAACTTGAGTAGGGGGATCCGAATCCTTTCTTTGGCAAGTTTGAACCCGATTTCAGCTGGTGTTGTTTGGAGGCCTTCCACTCGACTCCTAACCTTTGTTGGATAGCGTTTGAGGTGGGTTGATGTTGCCGAAAGCTTCGGAATTCCTTCTAAGTTGTAGAGAGTGCAGCATGTTGTTTTATTATCTGATTGATCATGTTAGTAGCTCGAATTCATGAATTTGCATGTGTTTATATGAAATCTGAATTTAGAGCATAAATTAATAATTTATAAACATGCTTTACATGCTGAACTGGGATTTGACTTAGGAGAAAACTCGCGAACCTACAACCGTCACTTTTCGAAACTATTATCTGATTTAGCTCTAGGAGCCGTTTCTGTTCTTGTATCACCGCTGTTAGTGCGAGGTGGATACTTAGATTGTTGTAGGACGAGTTTACGCTCGTGCTAAGTTGCCGAGCTTATATATACAGCAGGGTTAGGCTGTTTTGTATTACCGGGTGCCGTCGGGGTTGACGGTGGACCCAGATTCTTGTTTTAGTATCTGTTTGTGCTGAGGGCACATTAGCTTGGAGTCTTTGACCCATTCGACCCTTTTTATTTGATTATAGCCTGTCGGAGCCTGATTGTTCTCGACAGAGATACGCTTATTAACTCGGTTGGGTAGCTCCCCCGAGTGCCGCTCCGGAGTGAGGCCTCTCATGCGTTGATGTCGCTGCCGATTAGTGGTTATGATTCTTGGACCGGCTACCTTTTGGTAGTGTGCGGTGTGGTTAGGCTTTTGGCTGGACGAGCCTGTTTGGGCGGTTCCGTTAGATTGGGTCAGGGGTGACTATTCACTTTGTAGCTTATACTTTGAGATTATGACTTGGATAGTGGTAGGGTAGTGGCATTTCAGCTGTTGAGTTTATTCCAGCTTACTTTATTGTTTCTTTACCTACCAGCTATATTGTTAGTCTCGTAGACTTAGTAGGTGTACCGTTGGGGTCGGTAGCGGTACCCACTGAGGACTACTTCTTTTGATAGTAGTTCACACACCCTTTGTTGCCACCTTTTCTTGAAGAGCCTTCGTCTGTTGCGGCTGTTGCTTCCGTTCCTGCGGATCGAGGTAAGGGAGTCGCGAGCTAGATCCCTACCTTTCCCTATTTTTCCTAGAGGAGGACCCTACTGGAGATAGTTTCTTTTTGAGTTGTGCCATGTACATATAGTGTGGACTGATTGTTCCTTTTGAGGTGGACTTGTACCTATTTTTGGCTTTGGAGGAATTGTTGTATTTTGGATCCTATATGTACAGGTGGCTTTTGTTCTATTAGTATGATCTTATTTCAGCTCTATATCTCTTGTAGTTGCTTGTATGCTTTGTTTACAGGTTAGCTATCGCTTCGTACATATAGAAAATTCTATATATACGGCGGATCTGTTGGCGAGCCCGGGAAAACGAGTAATCCGAGGCGTGACAGCTTCCTATTTTCGCCCTTCTCCGACATCTTCCGCTTAGTGCGGGCCTCTACAATGTTGCTTTCAATCATAAAAGCCCGTTCCAAATAGTCATAAAAAATCATGACATCATGGAAGGAAATCAGCCATCGAATATTTGGCCTCAAGCCCTTGGTGAACAGCTTCACTCTGTGCCATTCGTTGTGAACCACAGAGGGAATCAGTCCAACAATGTGAGAGAAGTGTCACTCATATTCCCTCACAGTGCGGTTCCCTTGCTTGATGTAAAGACCGAGAATTTTACTATGCAATTTAACTCTCCGTTGATGATGTTTTTGTGTGTATTTTAATTACATAATCACTCGTCAAGTTTCGGGAGAAAATGATTTAAAATGAAAGAGTTACGCGATTTCGAAAATTCACTCAAGTGAATAGTAACTTTGGTTTTTCGGAGAGGCCGGTGATTAGAGATGGCTTCTGGAGTGTATCGGACTCCGTTCATAGCGGTCCAATAGCTCGTTTTCAACTGTCCGACTATTTTGGACTCGATGCCACTAATAGATTTTGGATTTGATGCACGGTTTTTGAGTAAATTGGATCTGGTTGAAAAATGGACTTTTATTCTTCGTAGTGTTGGCTATGCAAAGCTTACCGTAGCTCCGCTTTGCATGTGAACCCTCGGATAGGGACCTATCATGCGAAAGAAAGTTGGTGTGGATGGACTTAGGCCGCATTTTCGCTAATCGAGGAGATTTGGAAGCGATTGTTGGTTTTTATACACATGATGTATAGATGGATCGGATTGAGAATGAGTTTGTCGCGAATCGGCAGGATAATCGAATGAAACAAAATCATAAGTTCGATAATTCGACAGTGCTGAACACGATGGCGCTACCCATTCGTAGATCCGACGGACGGATCTTCTGGAACTACATGATGTTCGTGATGGGGTCGAAGGTCGCAAAATGGTAATTTTGCAAAAGTCCCAATATTTTATGTATCAATCCGCGTGAAATCGAAAGTATGGGTGCGTTCGCGCGTATTCCACACGCTGTGAGGGACCTAGGATGAAAAGCTAGATTTTTGTGGGCTTTTGTGCAAAAGAGCCAAGGTGTATAAAGGGTGATTTTAGGGTTTGCTTCATGAAACCCTAACCCTAACGCCTCCCCTTCACCCTCAGCCGACCCCTCACCACCTGGCCACACCCTGCGCGCCGCCGTCAGTCGCCGCCGACCGTTCCCTTCAGTCTTGGAGGAGGCCCGCGCCCTCCCCTGACTTCTCCGGCCGCCTCCGTGGCCGGAGGGACTCGCGCAGCCCGAGTTGGGGCAGTGCGGGCTCGGGATGCTCCAGCTCCGCCGCCGCCGCCTCCCGCCGGCAGCCGCGCCCACGCCGGAGTGCCCCCGTCGGCCGCATTCCCCTGCCGTCGCCACGCCGTCGCCGGAGCTTCCATCGACTATTTCCGGCATGCCCTTCCTTTTCCTCGTGCGGTCTAGGGCATCACCGCCCGTCGCCGGCGCTGCACCCCGCCGCCGGTTGTCGCCACGACCGTTCGTCCTCGGCCGCCAGCAACCTCCCACCGCCGGCATACCCGCCGCCGTGGCCGCCGTCGGCCGGAACAGCCTCCCTGCTCTCCTTTCAGTCTGGGCTGAACCTTAGTTTTGGACTGCATCACCGTTTCGACGATCCGGGCCATCTCCGTAGATCCCGCTGGTGAGCACGGCTCTCCAAATGTGCTAACTACGTTCGTGCTCACTTGTCCCGTTGTCAGAAAGGCTCGGAACAGCGAGTTCTCTAATGTCGATCCCGGACCGCCTTACCGGTTGAGGTTCTGGTCGCTCTTGTACGCTCCTCGGCCGTTCGCTGTGCTCCGGACAGTGAGCACGGCCTCTGCCACGTCGAGACCTAGTAGGGTGTGTCTCGGCGGGCCTCCATAATGCTCGGATCGAGGTATCGACCCGTAAACTCTATAAAATGCATGTTTATATGCAATTAGATGAATGATTAGGGACTTTTATGCGATTTCGTCGCTGTGGGCAGCGTGTGCACGCCACACGTGACCTGTAGACTGATTGTCCAAGGTCCACTGTCCTTCGTTTGTCCGAAAATGGGTTTTCGGAGCGTTTCCCGACGAAATTCGTCGGCGGAACGTGGTTTTCGGCTCGGAAATTATCCGACGTGATGTGTGTGACTTGTGGGCTACCGCTAGGCCTTATTGGCTGGTTGTCCTGGCCGTCTCGTGTATTCGGAGAAGCCCGGTGAGCGGTAGTGGGTTCCGGTGTCGAAATCGACACTTTCGGGAACCCGGATCGGAACGATTGTCCGACGATGATCGTTTCGATGTTCGATCTTGTGCTTGCTGCCAAGACACCCAAACGGATGTGTTTTGGGGCAGCAGTTGACTCGTGGAGCGAGTCGGTATCTTTCGGGACTGTTCGTGTGTCCCGGGGACGTTCCGGCGCGATTTTTGGGACTTCCGGTGTTGTTCGGAGATCGGTTTCGGGGAAACCGAGTCTCAGGTTTTGGGGGTTTGTGTGAGATGCGTATATTAAGTCATTTGAGATTTATATCTGACTCGGTGGACCTATCGTAGGTTCGGTTGATCTGCTTCGCGTCCAGGCTCCCGACTAGAGTACGACAGGTGGGTGAGCCTTCGGAGTAGTCGGTATCACTGTTCCCTGTCTCTCCTTTGATATAGCTCTAATGTCGATTCCTTCTTTACAGCATTCGTTCGTACTTACCTTACTTGCATAGTATATTTGTGGTCATGGACATGTAGAGCAGGATTATGCATTGATGATCTGTGGACTTCTTGTCCAGGCAACACATCGACTCTCTTGTCGTGTGTTTCGATCTGATTGATCAGGATTTGGCGTTCATACGCCTCTGTTGTGGCTTCGGCCAGGTACCGGCCTCTTGCCGGCTTTGATTCGATCTGTTTGATCAGGATGCGGCGTGGCGTTCCTTTCGCCTGAGGTATGGCTTCGGCCTGGCACCGGCTTTTTGTCGTCTTTTTATTGAGCATATCGCATGATTAGTCACTGCACAGCGTGTATTCATGACACCAGATCGGTTTGGCCACCGATCAAGGGTGTACTATCCGGATGAGTCGACCTGCGGGCGCATGAGTTAGATCGGGTGCAAGCAAAGTGACAAGCAACGCATGAGGTTTGCGGACCAATAGGGCAACACATGAGGTCTGCGAACCAATAGGGCAAGCACCAGATTGGGTATTTTGGTTTCATTCCATTGAGGCATTTACAGCTTAGTATTTGTACAGTAGCTTTCTATTATATGCTCCTATTCATATCTCTTGCAGCTACTGTAGTTTTATTGATTATCCTCAAACTGTACCTCCTTTGTTTCTCAGTGATTACGACAAGCCCCTGAGGCTCGGTTGTACCCACTGAGAAACCTCGTTGTGGTTTCTCACCCCCCATTTCCCCAGGTGCCACGGGCGAGGAGTCAGTTCACGGTGCGACGTGAGGACGATCTAGCTAGCTGGCATTAGCGGTCCTCCCCCGGTTATTTTTTTTACTTGCTTTAGTTTTAGAAATAAATAGACTGGTTCAGTTTAGATGATCTTTATGAATGTTGAATAATCACAATTTGCATGGATGATGATATCTTGTTATGTACAACTTGGATTTGATTTGGATTATCAGTATTCGACTTGCGTTTTATCGTGTGGGTGTCTACCCTTCATGGTAGCTTGTTTTCAAAATGAAGTTCCGTGTGGGAATAGTTTTAAAAGGTTTTTATGGATTTCTTTTAACGCTTATTAGAATTTGAAAACAAAGCTTTCGAGTGGGAAGCAATTTTTAATAGGATGTTTGTTGTACTGTGCATTGCATCATCCTTCGCTTAAGGAGTGCTTAGAGGCATGTAAGGATAGCTGTATGCAAATATACTCTATGCTTGTATTGTGTGGATTATCGTGAATTTAAGTGTGATTGTGATCCTGTTGTATGTTGTTGGTACGCCGTGCAAATACAGGGGAGACTCTGTCCGTGTAGACAGAGGTGCATGTATTTGTGGCGGGTCTGTTCACTTCGCGGGCTAGGCTTTCAAAAAAAAAAAAAAAATTGACCCGTTTTCCGCATCTAAACTAGCCCGGGGCGTGACAGATTAAGATGGTATCAGAGAATGAACAATCACAACTACATTCACAACCTATCTAACTGAACCACTGGTTAGGATGACCCTAGGAAGACCTAAGGTTTATAAGCACGTGAGAGCACGGGGTTGTGGGATTGAGTCCCGATAAGTTGGTCGAGTTTTATTAACTCGAGGTTTATTATTGTTTCGTTACCCCGTGTTTGTTTTGCAGTTGCGGTGCCGACTTGTGCCTCTACTGGGAGTGGTGGTGGATTACTAGACAGGTATCGAGTGGTAGGGTGATGTGCACCAGGTAAAACCACTCGGGACAGATGTTGATATTGAGGATCCAGGCAGTGGCATCTGCTCGGCCTTAGCTGACGGCTGAGCCGTGATTTCTTGGCCCCACTTTCCATGTAGAGCACGAGGTCCACTGCGGGCATCTCTATAGAGACGACACAATGTGCGGTTACAACCGCGACTATTGATGGAGCTATGTGAGTACAGCTCGAGGATTGAAGTGCAATCGCTTGGGCGACTGCAATGCGGATATTGTTTCCTCAGGCTCTATGAGTATGGCTTTAGTGCCTACTTCTCCCTATTTGGAGCTTATGTACGATTGCAGGCATCTTTGTGGAGATGAAGATTTATGCGGGTTTGACCGCATATATTGCGTGGGCTGCTGGTGTGCGGCCCGAGGTTTGTTCGCCGACCGCTCGTGCGGTTGCGGTATGAGTAGAGTTTTCTTTAGCTTTAGTGGGTATGACCGTGGTGTCTACTTGGTGATAGTTTATGGGGTTTTCCCCTTTCATCTGATAAGTTGTCAGATCGACTCGATCTTTAGATTGGTTGGATGATATCAAGGTTGTTATTGGATTCCTTATTGAGCTTCAGGCAGGGTAATAAATTCTGTGTGAGTATTTATATGATCGCATTTAGCTTATGCAGTTGGCGACTCTATGTCGCGGATAGTTCCTATTCCTGTGGTTGGAGCCATAGAACTCCTAGGGAGTTGGCTCGATGGTTGATCTCGTTCTCGAATATTGACTTCCGTAGTCGATACTTATTAATGTTGTGGTGCACTCTTGTGCAGCATTGTGAGATCGAATGATTTCGTACTGGTGTCACTTCTCCAACATGGCGTTGGAGATGGATCTACGGTACTTCGCCTCCCTTTTGATAAATACGTTGGCTGCAGACAACGTATTGTCAAAAGTTAGGACGGAATGCCCTACCCCTCTTTTGGGAGTATTTGGATTGGGTTAATGTGTTTCCCGTGTAGATAACCTTATGGATGATCTCGAATCGTGGTCATCTCCGACCACGTAGTGTATTCTGGGTTAGCCCTAGGCAAGGTTATGTAAAGTGATGAGTTAACCTCACCAATGGTACGTACTTCGGTGTTGGTCTGGTTGTATACTAGCCAGTAGCCAGGTCTCGCATAGTTAAGGGACGAGTTAGATAATGAACTCTCTGATGCAATCTATATTGCATTGCTAGAAGGTGTAAATTATGCTGGGCACGTGGACCGAGCCTGGCCTTTGGCTCAGAAGTTGATGCATGTGTTTGAGTACAATGTACATGACGTGGTTAAACACGAATTTTATTGGAGTGGATTGCTCTGCTGGTCACTTGATGATTGATGCATCCGAGTCTCGTTGAGACAGGCATCGGATGTCGTATGGAACATTGAATCGCTGGTCCCATGCCGATTTCAGCGACCGGGTTTCGTGGAGACAGATGTTGAGCATCATTGATGATTTGGATTGCTTGTCGCGATTGGCAACCCTGTTACGGACATGCGTGGATTTTTATGTCGAATCGCATGTACCTATAGTTGACTAAATGGTCGAGCTCAATTGATTGAGGTAGCCTTAGACCTTTTGGTCTAGGCGGACGGTTTAGATCTTAGACATAGGAGTGTCGGATACCGCAAGTGGGTATCGATGCTAAAGGTTTGACTTCGATCCATTTGTATTTCAAACTGGTGGGAGACTGTGGTCTCCGAGGTGAGTGTTATTGACGCAAGAGTTAGGACAACGATGCATTTCGCTCATGGCGAACTAATTGACGAAGTGAGCTAATTGAAGTGCGTCGTTTCGGCCTCCGAAAATATACTCCGACTTGTGGTGATGAGAGACTTTCCTGCGTGAACCTATGAGATAGTTGAGTTAACTATTGCTACGTGGACCGGTGTTGGGTGGACCTTGAATTTCTGAGTAGGGAGTTATTGTCCCAGTTTTGGAAGAGTGTACAGTAAGCTTTGGGTACGAAGCTGAACTTCAGTACGGCTTTCTATCCCCAGAGCGACGGACAGTCTGAGCGCGTTATTCAGACTCTTGAGGATATGCTACGTGCATGCGTCCTGGATTATGGTGATGGGTGGTTCAAGTACCTGTCACTGGTGGAGTTCGCCTATAACAACAGTCATCAGGCGAGCATTGGGATGGCACCGTATGAGACTTTATATGGGCGTCGATGTCGGTCCTCTATAAGTTAGGACGACATCGGAGAACGCCGGATGATCGGGCCGGACTTGGTGGTGGATGCAGAGACAAAGATTTGCATTGCTAGAGAGCGATTATTGACTGCACAGAGTCGGCAAAAGAGCTACGCGGACCATCGGCGTCGTGACCTGGAGTTTCAGGTCGGCGAGCATGTTCTGCTCAAGGTTTCACCGTCCAGAGGGATCAAACGGTTCGGTTTGGGGAGCAAGCTTAGCCCGAGATATGTGGGACCGTTTGAGATCTGGGAGCGCGTTGGTCCGATGGCGTACAGATTGGCTCTACCTCCGAGTCTCGCTCAAGTACATGATGTCTTCCACGTGTCCATGCTTCAGAAGTATATTTCTGATCCGTCCCATGTCAGCAGTCCGACGACTATTCAGCTTCGGGAGGATCTGACCTACAATGAGGCTCCGACGCGGATATTGGCACGTGAGGAGAAACAACTGCGGAACCGGAGCATTCCGTATGTTAAAGTTTAATAGGCTAATCATGAGGAGCGCGAAGCGTTATGGGAGCTTGAATCGATTATGCGGGAACGTTATCCACATTTACTTGAGGGTAAATGTATTCAAGTTTCGGGGACGAAACTTCTTTCTAGGGGGGGATGATGTAAAGACCGAGAATTTTACTATGCAATTTAACACTCCGTTGACGATGTTTTTGTGTGTATTTTAATTAAATAATCACTCGTCAAGTTTCGGGAGAAAATGATTTAAAATGAAAGAGTTACGTGATTTCGAAAATTCACTTAAGTGAATAGTAACTTTGGTTTTCCGGAGAGGCCGATGATTAGAGATGGCTTCTGGAGTGTATCGGACTCCGTTCATAGCGGTCCAATAGCTCGTTTTCAACCGTCCGACAATTTTGGACTCGATGCCACTAATAGATTTTGGATTTGATGCACGATTTTTGAGAAAATTGGATCTGGTCGAAAAATGGACTTTTATTCTTCGTAGTGTTGGCTATGCAAAGCTTACCGTAGCTCCGCTTTGCATGTGAACCCTCGGATAGGGACCTATCATGCGAAAGAAAGTTGGTGTGGATGGACTTAGGCCGCATTTTCGCTAATCGAGGAGATTTGGAAGCGATTGTTGGTTTTTATACACAAGATGTAAAGATGGATCGGATTGAGAATGAGTTTGTCGCGAATCGGCAGCCTAATCAAATGAAACAAAATCATAAGTTCGATAATTCGACAGTGCTGAACGCGATGGCGCTACCCGTTCGTAGATCCGACGGACGGATCTTCTGGAACTACATGATGTTCGTGATGGGGTCGAAGGTCGCAAAATGGTAATTTTGCTAAAGTCCCAATATTTTATGTATCAATCCGCGTGAAATCGAAAGTATGGGTGTGTTCGCGCGTATTCCACGCGCTGTGAGGGACCTAGGATGAAAAGCTAGGTTTTGTGGGCTTTTGTGCAAAAGAGCCAAGGTGTATAAAGGGTGATTTTGTAGGGGGAAGTAAATATTTGTCTCTCTTTTTAAATCTTTTAGTAAAACTTAAATCTAAATAATTTTTATTTTAGACAATTAAAATATTGTCTTAAGTAGATTTAAATGAAAACAATTTAATTGCTGTTTTGAAAATCGCAGACTATAATAAAAATGAGGGAAAGAGAATATATGAGGCCTGTGGGTCGAGACGTGCAAATGCACTGTCCTAGAAGCAAGATTGCCCCTCCACGTACGAGGCTGCCGGCAATCTCTCCTAGCGATACAACGACCACTGTCCACCCCGTCGGCACGGCTCCAATTGGCGCAAAACGAACCCAACAGACATTGGGAGATCCAGCAAAAATACGAACAAAGAATGTAAAGTTATATGTGAAACCAAGTGTAAAAGAAGGTGAGGAAAAAGATGAATGAGAGGGTGCAATCTCGGGTTTAGCAAAAAGGGCTCTATATTGAATGCACCTTCACCTCTCTCTCCCGAGGTAAGCTAAAAATAAAATAAAATAAAAGAAATGGTGTAAGAGGACCGGGTTCACGCGCGCCGCCGCCCGCCCCGACCCGGCTCGGCTCGTGCCGTGCGTGCGTGCGTGTGTTTAGTCGAGAGCATAACTCTCATTTTCTCCTAAGTAAATAACTTGAGAAGGAGAGAGTATATAAGGTGCAACAACATCACATTGGTTTCCAATGTGGGACTAAACATCTCTCATGAGGAGACTTGGGCACGGGCTCCCAGGCAAAGCCCATTAAGCATTGGGCTGCCCAGGAAGCCCAAAGGCTGAATTTGAAGTTTTAAAATCACTTAAAATAAATTAAGCCCAACATTCCCCCACATGATTTAAAACTTCAAATAAAGAAAGTAAATAAAACTGAAATACAAAATAACTCAAAAGAATGCTGGATCTCTTATACCACGTATTCGGCGAAGGTACCTTTCGGGTTTGAACCTTCACTTAGTGCTTGTCTATGTACATCCGAGGGCACAATGGTGGACTACGCCTTGAACCAAGGCCGGTAAATCGGATTTCCACAAACCGCACACATGGTACAGCCGTTTAGGTTCTGAGCGGGTGAGCGCTATTACGGCCATGCGCTAGTATCGCTTCATGTGTGTTTTAGGGAACCGCCCTCTTCCCATAGTCGCGGCCTCACGACTCCACACATATAGTAGATCCTCAAAGGGTATCCGCAAGGTCACACCCTGCCTCATGGGTCTCGGAACCATTCAGGGTCAAAGCCCTTCCTATCCACTTGCAGTTATGAGCACTGTCGCCATAGGGATGAGGATACAAAAACAGTGCTCCTCACAGCTACCTGTTCGACTTGTTTCTACCCATTGAACCTGCAACAGGTTGGGTTGCCGTCGCCGGTAACTACTATTGTGGGCTCAGCCCAATCCCCCTCGACGATTCTAGGATCACAGTCCTAGAAAATCCCTTTGTAAGCTGATCAGCTAAATTTCTCGCAGATCTGACAAATTCCAATGCAATTACATTTTCTTTCATATTCTGCCGAATGAATTTATGTCTCACTTTCATGAATCTATTCATCTTAGTCTCCACATTCTCTTGGGCACATTTATCAATAGCAGATCTACAATCACAATGAATACAGACAGGTGTTAAGGGTCGCTCCATTAGTGGCAAATCATAAAGAAACTCTCTAATCCACTTAGCCTCTGCTACAGTGGTATCTAAAGCTATAAGTTCAGATTCCATAGTACACCTAGCAATCAAAGATTGTTTAGTTGACTTCCAAGAGACAGCTGCTCCTCCTAGAAGAAAAACAAATCCAGTAGTCGACTTCACATCAGCTGTATCACTAATCCAATTGGCATCACTATATCCTTCCAACACTGCAGGAAAACCACTGTAATGCAATCCATAAGACACAGTCCCCTTCAGATATCTCAAAACTCTTTCTAAAGCATTCCAATGCTCTCTATTTGGGTTATGGGTATATCTTCTCAATCTGTTCACAGCATAAGCCAAATCAGGTCTAGTGTAATCTACTAGGTATCCTAAGGATCTTATAATCTGAGCATATCTATTTTGACCTATTGGATCTCCTCTATTCTTCTTAAGGTGTACACTAGGATCATAAGGTGTTACTACAGGTCTAACATACAAATATCCAAACTTCTTTAACAACTGTTCACTATAATGTGATTGGCTCATAATAATTTCATTTGATTTTCTAAAGATCTTCATATTAAGAATTACATCTGCTTGCCCAAGATCTTTCATATCAAAATTCTCATTAAGTAATTTCTTTACATCATGTATCACATTCATATTGGTACCAAAAATCAGAATGTCATCAACATACAAACACAAGATTACTATCTGTCCATCATATTCCTTTGAATATACACATTCATCAGACATGTTCACATGAAAGCCATTTGATACAACTAATGAATCAAATTTCAAGTGCCACTGTTTAGGAGCTTGTTTAAGACCATATAGAGATCTAGTCAATTTGCACACTTTGTTTTCATGCCCAGAAACTACAAAACCCTCAGGTTGCTTCATATAGATCTCTTTATCTAAATCACCATTCTGAAAAGCTGTCTTAACATCCATTTGATGGATAATCAAACTATGGACAGAAGCTAAGGCTATCAACACCCTAATAGAAGTAATCCTAGCAACAGGAGCATACACATCAAAGTAATCCACACCAGGCTTCTGTGCAAAGCCCTGTGCTACTAGTCTAGCCTTATACTTATCTACAGATCCATCTGGTCTCAACTTCTTCTTAAAGATCCATCTACAGCCTACAGGCTTACATCCTAGAGGTAAATCAGTCAACTCCCAAGTATGATTTTGTAGAATAGACTGCATCTCAAGATTAATAGCCTCTTTCTAAAATGATGCATCTACAGACTTCATAGCTTGGTCAAAGGTAGATGGAGTATCTTCTACAAGTAGGACACAAAAATCATCTCCAAAAATTTTCTCTACTCTAGGACGCTTACTTCTCCTAGGTTCAACCTCTACTATAGGTTCACTAACTCTAGGTCTGCTAGAGCTACCTATAGGTTCAGCTGGAGTAGGTCTATCTACTCTAATCCTAAAAGGAAAGATATCCTCAAAGTACACTGCATCTCTAGCCTCAAGGATAGTGTTGTTACAAATTTCATTAATTTCAGAATTATCTACCAAAAATCTGTTTGCATTGCTATCCTGTGCATAACCTATAAAAACTGTATCCACAGTCTTAGGTCCTAACTTTCTCTTCTTATTTTCAGGTATCTTAACTTTAGCTAGGCACCCCCACACTTTAAAATAACTCAGATTAGGCTTCCTACCTTTCCAAAGCTCATAAGGAGACACATTAGAATTCTTGTGGGGAATTCTATTTAAAACCACACATGCAGAAATCAAAGCTCCCCCCCACAAGTTCTCGGGTACACCTGAACTAGTAATCATCGAGTTCACCATATTCATCAATGTCCTATTCTTACGTTCAGCAACTCCATTAGATTGAGGTGTGTAACGTGCAGTCACTTGATGTACAATTCCAAATTCTTGATAGAAAGCAGTCATATCATTTGAAGTATATTCACCACCTCGATCAGATCTCAAAATCTTGATTTTCTTGTCTAATTGATTTTCTACCTCAGCTTTATAAATTTTGAATCTGCTTAAAACTTCATCTTTTGTCTTGATCAAATAAACATAACAATATTTTGAATGATCATCTATAAAAGTCACAAAATATTTATTTCCACCTCTACTAGGTCTACTTCCATCACACACATCACTATGCACAAGTTCTAAAAGATCACAATCTCTATCCACTGATTTAAAAGGTTTTCTAGGCTCCTTAGCTTGCACACATATTTCACATCTATGATCAGGCAAATCAGATTTAGGAATCAAATCAAGATAAATTAATCTTTTAACAGTATTATAATTCACATGTCCCAATCTTCCATGCCAAATATTAGTAGAAACAACATTCAAAACAAGTGCACTATCATTAATAGAAGGAGAAGATACAGATAGTTTAAACAAACCATCACACAAAAATCCCTTCCCTACAAAATTCACACCCTTTGTAATAACTACTCTATTACATTCAAAGACTAACTTAAAACCTCGCTGTACTAAAAGAGAACCACAAATCAGATTCTTCCTAATATCGGGAACATGGTGGACTCCGTGCAAGGTTAGGGTCTTCCCAGAGGTCAGCAATAAATCTACTTGACCGGTCCCAAGCACGTGAGAAGAGGCTGCATTCCCCATGTTCACCGATCCTCCACACGAGTCCTGATAGGTGGAAAACCAAGAACTATCAGAGCAAGCATGAACGTTTGCTCCAGTATCTATCCACCAATCAGAGGAACTAAAGGCAAGGTTAACTTCAGGGAAACTAGATCCTAACCTGATAGTGGGATCAGAAGGGTCAGGCCCAGCAGTCAACATATTCATCTGGCGCTCAGGTGGAGCTCCCTTCTTCTTCTTCGGTGCAAAAGGCCGAGACTTGCGGAAATAGCAATTCTTCGCAAAATGATTGGTCTTTCCGCACACAAAGCAACCAGAGTTGCCTCCACTCTCCTCAGGTTTAGGTTTCTTAAAGTTTGGGTTGAACTTTCTATGGTGGAAAGGCTTCTTTTTAAAGTTCCTATGATGTTGAAAGTTTCTACCCTTATTCTTGGGATTCTTTACTAGGTTGGCTTGGGTTGTAGGTTCACTAGGCTTCTTATCCCTAGCTCGGTTCAACTCTTCTATTCTAATAGATCTTAGGACATAATTCAGGGAAAGCTCTCTTTGATTATGATTAAGATCATTTGCATGGTTCGACCAAGCGGGTGGCAATTTATCTATAAGGGTGGCAACTAAAAAGCTCTCATCAAGATCCACACCACTAGATCTGAGTTGCTCAACTATATGCTCAAAATCATGAAGCTGGTCAGACATAGACTTATTATCAACCAACTTAAATTTAATCAAATCTGAAGCTTGGTATCTCTTCTGGGTAGGATCAACTTGACCATACTTATTTTCTAAAGATGTCCAAAGTTCCCTAGCTGTTTTAGAACTACAGTATATGTCATACAGTTTATCAGATAGGGTACTAAGAATCCGATTCAAACAGTTATAGTTGATCATGTTAGGGTCAATAGGAGGTGCAGTTGCGGGTGCAGGTGCAGTAGCAGGAGGAGTGGATCCGGCTTGGGCTTGGCTCCGAGTATACGATCTGTTGACCGCAGGATGGATTGCACCTTCAGGTGCAGTTCCAGTGCTATTCTCGGTAGGATCCGAGATAGCAGATACAAGCCCAAGTGTGGTGAGCCAGAACCTCATTTGATTCTGCCACCTTTTAAAGTTACGACCATCAAAAGTAAAAGGCTTCGCCGAATACGAATTCTCCATCGTAAAATATATGTGGGTAATTAAACTATACTAATGTCACAAGATTGTTCTAAACTTTAGAGAAACAACAGTAAAATATTCTAGGTTATGTTTCGTGACAGTATATTATTTATGGTGGCAACAGTAAAATACTGTAAGATTAATTATCAGTGTAAGAATGACAGTATATATATGTTCAGGATTATAGCAGTATCAACAACATCATATATACTTTATTCTACAGCAGTAATATTATATTTACTGTACTAAAAGAAATAGAGAGAATAAATTAATCTTGCTTCTAGATTGTAGGGGGAAGTAAATATTTGTCTCTCTTTTTAAATCTTTTAGTAAAACTTAAATCTAAATAATTTTTGTTTTAGACAATTAAAAATATTGTCTTAAGTAGATTTAAATGAAAATAATTTAATTGCTGTTTTGAAAATCGCAGACTATAATAAAAATGAGGGAAAGAGAATAGATGAGGCCTGTGGGTCGAGACGTGCAAATGCACTGTCCTAGAAGCAAGATTGCCCCTCCACGTACGAGGCTGCCGGCAATCACTCCTAGCGATACAACGACCACTGTCCACCCCGTCGGCACGGCTCCAAGGTGGCGCAAAACGAACCCAACAGACTTTGGGAGATCCAGCAAAAATACGAACAAAGAATGTAAAGTTATATGTGAAACCAAGTGTAAAATAAGGTGAGGAAAAAGATGAATGAGAGGGTGCAATCTCAGGTTTAGCAAAAAGGGCTCTATATTGAATGCACCTTCACCTCTCTCTATATATAGGAGAGCTCCTGGAATGGTCCAACGGTAGGGAAGATTTGATCAAGATATTGATCCTTCCCGAGGTTGGACCAAATCCAGTCAAGATCCTGCTGGATGCTGGATCCTTCCCAAGACAAGTCACGACAAGCCCAAAATCTGGTAAGGGATATCACCTTTTCCCGAGGTAAGCTAAAAATAAAATAAAATAAAAGAAATGGTGTAAAGGACCAGGTTCACGCGCGCCGCCGCCCGCCCCGACCCTGCTCGTGCTCGTGCTCGTGCTCGTGCGTGTGTTTAGTCGAGAGCATAACTCTCATTTTCTCCCAAGTAAATAACTTGAGAAGGAGAGAGTATATAAGGTGCAACAACATCACATTGGTTTCCAATGTGGGACTAAACATCTCTCATGAGGAGACTTGGGTACGGGCTCCCAGGCAAAGCCCATTAAGCATTGGGCTGCCCAGGAAGCCCAAAGGCTGAATTTGAAGTTTTAAAATCACTTAAAATAAATTAAGCCCAACAGATTTTAGGGTTTGCTTCATGAAACCCTAACCCTAACGCCTCCCCTTCACCCTCAGCCGACCCCTCACCTCCTGGCCGCCCCCTGCGCGCCGCCGTCAGCCGCCGCCGACCCTTCCCTTCAGTCTTGGAGGAGTCCCGCGCCCTCCCCTGACTTTTCCGGCCGCCTCCGTGGCCGGAGGGACTCGCGCAGCCCGAGTTGGGGCAGTGCGGGCTCGGGATGCTCCAGCTCCACCGCCGCCGCCTCCCGCCGGCAGCCGCGCCCACACCGGAGTGCCCTCGTCGGCCGCATCCCCCTGCCGTCGCCACGCCGTCGCCGGAGCTTCCATCGACTATTTCCGGCATGCCCTTCCTTTTCCTTGTGCGGGCTAAAGCATCACCGCCCGTCGCCGGCGCTGCACCCCGCCGCTGGTTGTCGCTACGACCGTTCGTCCCCGGCCGCCAGCAGCCTCCCACCGCCGGCACACCCGCTGCCATGGCCGCCGTCGGCCGGAACAGCCTCCCTGCTCTCGGTTCAGTCTGGGCTGAACCTTAGTTTTGGACTGCATCACCGTTTCGACGATCCGGGCCATCTCCGTCGATCCCGCTGGTGAGCACGGCTCTCCCGACGTGCTGACTACGTTCGTGCTCACTTGTCCCGTTGTCAGAAAGGCTCGGAACAGCGAGTTCTCTAATGTCGATCCCGGACCGCCTTACCGGTTGAGGTTCTGGTCGCTCTTGTACGCTCCTCGGCCGTTCGCTGTGCTCTGGATAGTGAGCACGGCCTCTGCCACGTTGAGACCTAGTAGGGTGTGTCTCGGCGGGCCTCCATAATGCTCGGATCGAGGTATCGGCCCGTAAACTCTGTAAAATGCATGTTTATATGCAATTAGATGAATGATCAGGGACTTTTATGCGATTTTGTCGATGTGGGCAGCGTGTGCACGCCACACGTGACCTGTAGACTGATTGTCCAAGGTCCACTGTCCTTCGTTTGTCCAAAAATGGGTTTTCGGAGCATTTCCCGACGAAATTCGTCGGCGGAACGTGGTTTTCGGCTCGAAAATTATCCGACGCGATGTGTGTTACTTGTGGGCTACCGCTAGGTCTTATTGGCTGGTTGTCCTGGCCGTCTCGTGTATTCAGAGAAGCCCGGTGAGCGGTAGTGGGTTCCGGTGTCGAAATCGACACTTTCGGGAACCCGGATCGGAACGATTGTCCGACGATGATCGTTTCGATGTTCAATCTTGTGCTTGCTGCCAAGACACCCAAACGGATGTGTTTTGGGGCAGCAGTTGACTCGTGGAGCGAGTCGGTATCCTTCGGGACTGTTCGTGTGTCCCGGGGACGTCCCGGTGCGATTTTTGGGACTTCCGGTGTTGTTCGGAGATCGGTTTCGAGGAAACCGAGTCTCGGGTTTTGGGGGTTTGTGTGAGATGCGTATATTAAGTCATTTGAGATTTATATCTGACTCGGTGGACCTATCGTAGGTTCGGTTGATCTTCTTCGCGTCCAGGCTCTAGACGCGAGTACGACATGTGGGTGAGCCTTCGGAGTAGTTGGTATCACTGTTCCCTGTCTATCCTTTGATATAGCTCTACATGTCGATTCCTTCTTTACAGCATTCGTTCGTACTTACCTTACTTGCATAGTATATTTGTGGTCATGGACATGTAGAGCAGGATTATGCATTGATGATCTGTGGACTTCTTGTCCAGGCAACACATGGACTCTCTTGTTGTGTGTTTCGATCTGATTGATCAGGATTTGGCGTTCATACGCCTCTGTGGTGGCTTCGGCCAGGTACCGGCCTCTTGCCGGCTTTGATTCGATCTGTTTGATCAGGATGCGGCGTGGCGTTCCTTTCGCCTGAGATATGGCTTCGGCCTGGCACCGGCTTCTTGTCGGCTTTTTATTGAGCATATCGCATGATTAGTCACTGCACAGCGTGTAAGATAGGGGGTGCCCTAGGATCTATCTAGAGTATATCAATCACCTAGAGGGGGGTGAATAGGTGTATAAACAAAAATCACAAATCTCAATGCGATAAAGTAATGTGAAAAATAAAATCAGCACACCGAGATTTACGTGGGAAACTCCACCTTGGAGAAAAACCCACGGGACCAACACGCGAAAAAATAATCCACTAAGAATAAAAGATTACAAGGTGATTACCGACTCCACGGACTTAACCTCTCTTTTATCTTCTACGGATCTCGCGCACTCCACCGGGTTGTCCACGCCCTACGTTCGAATCCACGAACGCCACGTCTCGAATCCACAAGACGCCCAACTTCGAATCCACGAAGCCTTCAACACGTCGAATCCACGACGCCCACTCGAATCCACGAGCGCACTCCATCCGGAGCAAGAACAATAAAGTTGATGATGGTTTATTGCTTAGAATATCATTAAAAATCTGTGGGAATAATCTCTAAGCAATTCTCAAATTGATTCTAAAAGAATATTAAAAATTATGGCACCATGAATCAATTTGAGAGAAGCTTGATGTAGAAGATGAGGAAAACGGTTACCTACAAGCTTCTAAGGTTTCTCCAAGGTATTCTATATTTCACCCCATTTTAGAGACACCCCCACATCTTAGGTTAGGAGCAATCCAAAATAGATTAGGATTAAAAAACAATTTTTAGAAAGGTTTGGAATAAAACAGATTTCGACTAGAATTGAAAAACTGATTTTAGAAAGGTTTGGAACCAAATTAGGATTGCTAAGATATTTTAAGGAATCTCCTATCTTATTACAGGTTTGGGGGACATTAGAATTAGAGTAGGATTGAGAAAATAACTTTCCAAAATTTCGCGACGGGTCGGGGTCCGGACCTTGGATCGCAGGGTCCGGACCCGGAAACAATTCCGCGTTTCATTGTCCGGACCGCAGCAATCAGGGTCCGGACCCTCTCTGCGAAATAGCCTGAGAGGCGTACGGGATCCGGACCTCAGCCCTCAGGGTCCGGACCCTCCCTGCGTAACAACCAGGGAGGCGTACGGGATCCGGACCTCAGTCCAGGGTCCGGATCCTGGAAGTTGGAAAACTCATTTTTTATAATTTAAAACAATTTTTATCCATTCTAATGTCTTCCAAACACTTGTAAATATTTATAAATCATCATCAAGATTATTTAAACTTACCAAGCATCGTGAATTCAATCGGTGAGTCTTCGTGTCTTCAATCTTCATCTTTTCTTCTTTGAACCTTCAAGACTCCGACTCACTTCACGAAATATGCCAATATAAAATCCGTAACAATCTCCCCCTTTGGCAATTTCGTGACAAAACTCAAAAATACATAAAACACTCACGATGCTCATCTCTCCAAAAATGAAATTCATTGCCATCACCAAAACAATGAACTTCTCGCGTGAAAGATCCAAAATAAACTCAAAATTACAATTTTGTAACTCCTAAAATAAACTCTATGACTTAGACAAACATGGAGTCTTGAAGTCTTGAAAGACCTGCAAAAATTTGCATTCTCCACGAACAAAGTTATTAGAAAAAATATCAAAATCGCTCCCCCTTTGTTCATGCAATCTCTCCCCCTATGTTTATGCGTCTAAGTCATCATTACCTCTCTCCCCCTTTTTGTCAAAAATTGCCAAAAAAAAAACACCAAAAATAGAGAGAAGTTCGAGAGAAATCAATCAAAATACAAGTTTAAAGCTTTTTCAATTTTGAAACCACTTGTGATAAAATTTCAAGCAATGTTAGTGCATGAGAAATATAAATTCACATTGACTTCTTTCAATCCCTATTAATTTCATAAGAATTAAGAATTTTACTACACACTCACCATAATGTAGATAAAATATTACACGATTTCTTAACTCATATAAACTGCAAAATCAAGTCATCAAAAATAATCTAAAGGCTCAAAAGCTATCAAGATGTAAACGGATTATGAAGATGACTTAAGGGATTCATCAAAGAGACAGAAAATTTGTTGCATAAACGTTCAAATTTGAGATAAAATCAATAGCACAGGGGGTGGCTCTTTGAGCATCTTTCATGTAAGTCGACAACCTTATAACTCCGAAAAATAAAATTTGTGACATTTTTCCTTTTGCATGCTTTTGCACTTATATATATATATTTTTTTTTCGGATATGCAATTCAATTCTCATGTGGTAGCTGCACACACTAACCGGACGACCGGGGTGGTAGCTCTTTCCTCCATGTGGTGGTAGTTTTCACACTCCTTTAAGGATGTAACTCTTTCCACATCTTTCAAAGCATATGAGCATTTTATTTTATATAATAATAACTCCCCCTCGCTTATGCAATCTCTTAATTGAAAGAACATGTGACAAATTTTAGTCCATAAGAGAATGACTATTCATCAAATTCAACACACACAACCGAGATAGGTTAAGTGCTTAAAGATCACACATGATTGCCTAAATTTGATGAATATAAGTGCTAAGAATTCTCATAATAAATTATCTTCAAATATAATGAAAATAAAGTAAAACCGATAATTAATATGAGATTAATTAGGAGTGATTGAAAGTGAACCTATTGATGTCCAAAGCACTATTTAATGTTCTAATCATTCAAAGAATCTAAAAATCTTAACAATGAAAGCACCAAAACGTGTAATGCAATAAATAAAAGATATGCAATAGAAACCGATCAAAGCACTACACTAAGTCAAAACAAATTAAGACTTTAGAGAAGGAAAGATATCACCTTTTCGAACCCAAACTTGTCGGATTGTTGGTTGTCTTGGTTTGTTGATGTTAGGCACGGTTTGTTTTGACTTTTGATCAACCTTTGGTCTCACCATCGCATTCCGCTTTGGAGTAGTTGGTTGTTGTGGCTTTGACTTTTGGTTGACCTTGGGTACTCGACCCTTTTGATGTTGCTTTTGAATCCGTGAGGCTTGTCGAGTGTTGAAAGATGTCGATAGATGTTTAGAAGATGCCACTTGAGTTTTCTTTTTAAGGCATGTCTTCTTGATAGGTCCTTTCTTTCCGCATCTATGGCATACTTTCTCTATTACACTTGTTGAGACTTTGGGAATAGAATTTTTTACCTTCTCAACAAATGTCCGCTCATATCCAAGTCCAAGTTTGCTTGTTTGACCCAATCCGAGCATATCATCAAGTTTCTTTGAACCGGAGGAGAATTTTTGTATGTCGGACTTGAGTTGATGGACTTGTTTGGTCAAAACCTGGTTGGATGTGTGAACTTCTTTGTATTGTTGCTCTAGAAAACCAACCTTTTCTTGATGTGATTTGATCGTTATCTCCGATTGGTTGAGCTTCTCTTGGAGGATTTTGTTGTTCTTCAATATGTTTTTCCTTTCCTCCTCAAGAGCTTTATTTGAAGTACTCAATGTCTTTTTGTCATCCTCAAGCTCCAAAAGTCGCTTCCTCAACTTCTTGTTGTGCTTAGCCATCTTCTTTGATTCAATTAGTAGTTGATTGTATGCCTCGGCTAAGTCATCATCATCCGACTCCCCCTCACTTGTGCCATTGTCGCTCGATGTATCATGCACAGAGGAAGAATCAAAGGGGTTAGAAATAATAGATGATAAACAAAAAGTAGAAGGAGAAGGAGAAACGTGTGAAGAAAAGGCAATTGCATCATTGGTTTCTTCTTCACTAGAACTTGAATCATTGGTACTAGAATCATCCCAAGTTCTAGCTTGTAAGGCCTTCTTATTGTAGGATTTCTTAGAGGGACAATCCGTGGCGATATGACCATAGCCTCGGCATTTGTAACACCGGATTTCCCCTACAAACTCATCATTTTCTTTAGAAGACTTTCCAAGCTTCTTCTCTTTAGAGGATTTAAAATGTGACGATCCGTTAGAAGAAGGCTTTCGGTTGGAGGATGAAGCTTGAATGTTTTGGTTCTTCCTAAACTTCTGACGAAACTTCTTAGTAAGAAGTGCCATTTGACGTTCAAACTTTTCAAGAAAAACTTCATCGTCGGATTCGGTATCCTCGTCTTCCTCCTTTGTTGAATTAAGCGCAACACCTGTACTTTTAGAGAAAGACTTGGAAGAAGATTGATTAGTAGGAAAAGTCATTTCATAAGTTTGTAAGGCGCCTACTAATTCATCAACTTTCATATCATCCAGATGATTGATCGTTTCAATAGCCGCGACTTTCGCCCTAAAGCGCTCCGGAAGTGTTCGAAGGATTTTTCTAACAACCTTAGATTCGGGGATCTTCTCTCCCAAGTTAGCACACGTATTAATGATATCTTGGAGTCTAGTAAAATACTCAATAAAAGATTCATGCTCCTCCATTCGAATAGAATCAAATTGACTCGTAAGCATCTAGAGCTTTTGAACTTTTACTAGACTTGTACCCTCATGTGTAACTTGTAGGGTATCCCAAATCTCTTTTGCCGTTTCACACGCCGAGACGCGTGAAAACTCGGTTTGAGTTAGGGCATTAAATAAAGCATTTATTCCCTTACCATTAAAAGAGGATAAATCAATTTCATCCTTCGACCACTTATTCCGTGGCTTAGGTACAGTTGCGTTATTAACCACTTCGGTTAGATGTTTCCATCCAAGTTCAATGGTTTGCCATACTCGCTCATCAATTGCGATGAGGAAGGCTCTCATCCGGACTTTCCAATAAGCATAGTTGGTTCCATCAAATAAAGGTGGCCTAAATATATTACCTCCTTCACCCATTATGAAAGATAAAGCCTAGATCCCGCTCTGATACCAATTGTAAGATAGGGGGTGCCCTAGGATCTATCTAGAGTATATCAATCACCTAGAGGGGGGTGAATAGGTGTATAACAAAAATCACAAATCTCAATGCGATAAAGTAATGCGAAAAATAAAATCAGCACACCGAGATTTACGTGGGAAACTCCACCTTGGAGAAAATCCCACGGGACCAACACGCGAAAAAACAATCCACTAAGAATAAAAGATTACAAGGTGATTACCGACTCCACGGACTTAACCTCTCTTTTATCTTCTACGGATCTCGCGCACTCCACCGGGTTGTCCACGCCCTACGTTCGAATCCACGAACGCCACGTCTCGAATCCACAAGACGCCCAACTTCGAATCCACGAAGCCTTCAACACGTCGAATCCACGAAGCCTTCAACACGTCGAATCCACGACGCCCACTCGAATCCACGAGCGCACTCCGTCCGGAGCAAGAACAATAAAGTTGATGATGGTTTATTGCTTAGAATATCATTAAAAATCTGTGGGAATAATCTCTAAGCAATTCTCAAATTGATTCTAAAAGAATATTAAAAATTAGGACACCATTAAAAATTTGAGAGAAGCTTGATGTAGAAGATGAGGAAAACGGTTACCTACAAGCTTCTAGGGTTTCTCCAAGGTATTCTATATTTCACCCCATTTTAGAGACACCCCCACATCTTATTTATAGGTTAGAAGCAATCCAAAATAGATTAGGATTAAAAAACAATTTTTAGAAAGGTTTGGAAGAAAACCGATTTCGACTAGGATTGAAAAACTGATTTTAGAAAGGTTTGGAACCAAATTAGGATTGCTAAGATATTTTAAGGAATCTCCTATCTTATTTACAGGTTTTGGGGACATTAGAATTAGAGTAGGATTGAAAAAAATAACTTTCCAAAACTTCGCGACGGGTCGGGGTCCGGACCTTGGATCGCAGGGTCCGGACCCGGAAACAATTCCGCGTTTCATTGTCCAGACCGCAGCAATCAGGGTCCGGACCCTCTCTGCGAAATAGCCTGAGAGGCGTACGGGATCCGGACCTCAGCCCTCAGGGTCCGGACCCTCCCTGCGTAACAACCAGGGAGGCGTACGGGATCCGGACCTCAGTCCAGGGTCCGGATCTTGGAAGTTGGAAAACTCATTTTTTATAATTTAAAACAATTTTTATCCATTCTAATGTCTTCCAAACACTTGTAAATATTTATAAATCATCATCAAGATTATTTAAACTTACCAAGCATTGTGAATTCAATCGGTGAGTCTTCGTGTCTTCAATCTTCATCTTTTCTTCTTTGAACCTTCAAGACTCCGACTCACTTCACGAAATATGCCAATATAAAATTCGTAACACAACGTGTATTCATGACACCAGATCAGTTTGGCCACCGATCAAGGGTGTACTATCCGGATGAGTCGACCTGCGGGCGCATGAGTTAGATCGGGTGCAAGCAAAGTGACAAGCAACGCATGAGGTTTGCGGACCAATAGGGCACGCATGAGGTCTGCGGACCAATAGGGCAACGCATGAGGTCTGCGAACCAATAGGGTAAGCACCAGATTAGGTATTTTGGTTTCATTCCATTGAGGCATTTACAGCTTAGTATTTGTACAGTAGCTTTCTATTATATGCTCCTATTCATATCTCTTGCAGCTACTGTAGTTTTATTGATTATCCTCGTACTGTACCTCCTTTGTTTCTCAGTGATTACGACAAGCCCCTGAGGCTCGGTTGTACCCACTGAGAAACCTCGTTGTGGTTTCTCACCCCCTATTTCCCCAGGTGGCACGGGCAAGGAGTCAGTTCACGGTGCGACGTGTGGACGATCTAGCTAGCTGGCATTAGCGGTCCTCCCCCGGTTATTTCTTTTACTTGCTTTAGTTTTAGAAATAAATAGACTTGTTCAGTTTAGATGATCTTTATGAATGTTGAATAATCACAATTTGCATGGATGATGATATCTTGTTATGTACAACTTGGATTTGATTTGGATTATCAGTATTCGACTTGCGTTTTATCGTGTGGGTGTCTACCCTTCGTGGTAGCTTGTTTTTAAAATGAAGTTCCGTGTGGGAATAGTTTTAAAAGGTTTTTATGGATTTCTTTTAACGCTTATTAGAATTTGAAAACAAAGCTTTCGAGTGGGAAGCAATTTTTAATAGGATGTTTGTTGTACTGTGCATTGCATCATCCTTCGCTTAAGGAATGCTTAGAGGCATGTAAGGATAGCTGTATGCAAATATACTCTATGCTTGTATTGTGTGGATTATCGTGAATTTAAGTGTGATTGTGATCCTGTTGTATGTTGTTGGTACGCCGTGCAAATACAGGGGAGACTCTGTCCGTGTAGACAGAGGTGCCTGTATTTGTGGCGGGTCTGTTCACTTTGCGGGCTAGTCTTTCAAAAAAAAAAAAAAATTTGACCCGTTTTCCGCATCTAAACTAGCCCGGGGCGTGACACTTGATCCGCTCAAACTCCTACCCTAAGTTTTGTTTGGTGCTCTCTTTGAAGTAGCGGCCAAAGAGCACATCCCTAAACTCTTTCCAAGACGAAAGGAATGTATTGTAGCTATCGTCTAGAAGGCACGACCACCATCTGTAGGCCTCACCCTCCAAGAAGTGGGTGGCCAAGGGAACCTTGGTCCTATTTGGCCTAGCTATGGGAAGTAGTGCTGTTGAAAAAGTACTTTGGGAAATAACGTGGTGCCGTTAAAAAAACTATAGAGTTTTTTGTTGTTTTTGTTAAAAGTACTATTTATTATAGAAAGCTGTTGGGCAAAAAATATAATGTACCAACTTTTAGCCAAATTGAAAAAATGCAGATTAAAGTCAAACTAGACATTACTAAAATGGGTTTGGAGAAACTTAGGCTGAGTTTGAATTGAATTATAATCAATTCGAATCAAAATGGAGTTCCGAAAGAAGTTGGAACTTGAGTTCCAAGCTTTTAGAATGCTTGAAATAGGATTTCGGGCGCCTGAAACTATTTTGATGCCTCGATTAAGGACCTAGAACAAGTCGATGCTCTCCTCGAAAGTTGGGCTCATGGGAGGGTCAGCTTTCGGGCATTTAAATGGACCTATGGGCGACCAAAACCCTTTCATATGCTTCCAGAGGGCATCTACCGAGAACTTAGGTGTGCGAAGGATTAAACACTCTGTTGTTCGAATGTTCCTGTGGGCGCCTGGAACACCTTCCGAACAACTCTCCTGGGCATCCGAATACCTTTCGGACGCTCAACCCGAGAGGATTGGTCACAGGCTTATTAAATAAATAGGCACCCGGTCTCCTCTGTGGGCACCCGAAAGTTAGGGCGGGTGCTAGAAACTTGGCGCATATGTAGTAGTTGGTTTAATCACAAATACAAATTAGTGGGGTGCTTAGTTCCAAGTGTAATACTTATATATAAACCCTTTTACAGCAAAATCCCTCTCCTACACCCTTAATTTATCTTTCACTCTTTCATTTTTTTCTCTCTAAAAGAGAGAAAATCTAGTCATTGTGGCCACCTGTCGGATGCTACGACACGATCTGCCGGACTAAACCGGTCAATGCGACCACCTGGTCCTTGAGCTATAGGAAGTGATCAGCATCCCTTGTCTTCCTGGCTCTAGGGCACTAACCGCCCCTGTTCCTAGTAGGTGATCTTTTGCATGGCATATTCTAATATGTAAAGTAGGGTTACAGTCAAGTTAGGAATATAATCGAATAGACTCGACACACTAAGACTCGGTTCCAAACCAACCCCGCACTCTTACATGCCTAGATGCTTTAGTTCATCCTATGAGTGGATCAAAACCGTGATTGATTTGTGGTTGAGCTGCTTTGATCTCATCTTAATCTTTCACACCTCGGGAGCCACAAAATGGTTGATTTTTGGTTGAAAACTGCTCTAATACTATCCTAATCTGTCACTTCCTGGGGCACTTTTTTGTAAGGCCTTTTATGTTTAAGCTAGAGTTTATCGAAAATATGTGTAAATTTGTTTTGAACCTAGGAGCCTACTCGATGTGCACAGACCCGCCACATTGGTAGTCTCCTCTGTGCAAACGGATAAAGCCTCGTCTGTACATGCACGATGTAGGAGCATGGTTTACAATAATCAACTACACAACCAACCACAACATCAACAACCACAAGATTTTCTCCCTCCTCCTCTAATCCTTACACCCGAGGGAGGTTGAAGAAGAACTGTCACCAGCAGTCCACCCTGCGGGCTCCTCCTAGGTCCGACGACCTCTCCCCGGCCACAGCCGGTGCTGCCGTGCTGCCATCTTCAACTTATGGCCAGCCTACAACGGCTTCAGGTTGATCTTCGCCGCGAGATCCGGTACGGCCACACTGGAACTCCTCGGCGCCCCAGCTTCCCTCCAGCGACCCTCTGGCAAGCCACCAGCACCACATTGACGCCCCTCAGCCATCGGCTTGACCCGGGCAAGATTCCATCCGATCCTGCCCTAGTTTGGCCGTGGGGCCTCGAGCGTTGCCGCCACCACCTCCAGTTGTCGCGACCACCCCTGCTGGTCCTCTCTAACCAGCCTCGACCTCCCCCGAGCGGAGCTCATCGCTGTTGACTGCCGGAGCTTCAGTAGTGGAGATCGAGCTCTAAATCCTTTCAGCTTGGTTTCTTGGAGCTCGACGGTCCAGTTCCAGCCCGTCTGTACGTCAACAATCTCCGAAGAGGTGAACACGATCCTTTTTACATCCTATAGATGGTGGAGCTCACTTTAGTTTGGGTTTAATGAGCCTCGATTGTCAGGTTGGGATCGGTCGGCTCCGGAAAGCCTTAATACTCAGTTCGGGTTGCTTTTCTGTACTCGTCAAGCATCGTGCGTACCCCAGAAACTGAGCATCAACTCTAGAACATCGAGACCATCGAACCTACACCCTCGGTTTAATTTTGAATCTCGGAATCATCAGTAACGGGCTCGAAACTACTTTCTATGTTGTAAATATTGCAAATATTATATAGTTACGGTGTTTAATTGCAATTGAGGCATGTGGGCTGTCTCGAACAGCATGAACCCACTGGCGATGGCCTACAGACTGGTTGTCCAAGGTTGTTATACAATTGCGCAGTGTAAATAGGCTTCCAGTGCGGTTCCGGCAAAATCGCCGAGTGGAAAACTATATCTCGGTTCAGGATTCATGTTCGGTTGATATGAATGCCCGAGGCCTATCCTAGAGCCTTGTTGACTATTATTATGATATTTTTAGTGTCTGGAGACAGTGAGTTACGGGGGATTTTGGAACCGAAATCGGGGATTTTCGAAAACCTGGTACGGCTAAATCTAAAGAAGAATACTTGTTCATGCACCAATTGGTGTGCGGCTGTCCTGACACCCAAAAACGAGTGTATCAGGACAGCAAGTGAGATTGGATCACTTTTAGAGTGTTTTGGAACACATCGGGCGAAATCCGCGCCCTAAAATGCGAATCCTAAAACGCAAAATTCGGGCGAATCCGGGCGCAATTTCGTGGCGCGCGGGTTGCTGCTATTCACTGCAGAAGAATAACTTTATTTGCTAGTTACTAGAGGAAGTTTGACATCCCTAGTCACAGCAAGGATGCTATGGTTGGTTCCGGGGCCAAATACTGTATCCCGAAAGCCAAACTGGTAGTTTTCGGATTCCCAACTTTCCCATTTTAGCACACTTCTTGTACAGCTGTCCCAATGACATTAAAATGACATTTTGGGAGCAGCAGACAAGGTAGGATAAGTGTGGGACTTGTCTTTGGTCACCTCGTGGGTTGGGGCGGTATCTCGACGAGTTAATGTGGCTAACGGGCAGTCTTTCGGTGGCCGTCAGGCGGGATCCCGAAACCCGATTGTTGTATGTCTGGATTCACTTAGAATTATAGGCTTTTGTAATTAGCGGGTTTGGGTTAATTACGGTTTCGTATAGGACTTTACATAGGTCCAGACTATAGCAAAACGCATCGGCAGGGGGTCGATGACCCGAGTATTTTCCACGGTAGAGGTGGGTGCGTCGAGCTAGTAGTCAGTGAGACTATATCTTCACTATTCCTTAGTTTTGTCACGGCACTTACTATATTTCGTCCTCTACATGCTGACATCTTGGCATCGTTCTTAGATTATCTATGTTCTATCTTGCATAGTGGTAGTCAGTTGGACATGTAGAGCAGGCATTTGTCATTTGACTATTTGAGAACCTTTAGATCCAAGCAACACAGTATTTCTTTTATCGCTGTGTCTTGATCTGTTGGATCACAGTTTCGGCATTTATATGCCATGGCATCTGGCTTCGGCCAAGGCATCACTTTATGCCGAAGGTTACATTGATCATTTCGCATGATTAGTCACTTCACTCAGGAGTATTCTAGAAGCCGAGTCGGTTTGGCTACTGACAAGGACTGTGCTTATCCTCATAGGTCGACCATCGTGACACGTGGATCAGGACTAGTGCATTACAGTGACAGGCATCGCCTGAGGTCATTGGACCAATATGGCAAGACATGGATTGGGTACAAGATTTGGAGTTCGTCCTTTGAGGCATACAGTGGACAGGATTTCGGTTGCAATAGCGGCATTTTTGTTATTTATAATATCATCATATATGTTTACATTGCTAGTATAGTTTGCTCTTCACTCTTGATATTTATATCTTCTTTATCTCCACTATATCTTTTCCAGTGGATATGGCTTGCTTTCGCGGCTTTGTCGTATCCACTGAGAAACCTCAGGTTGGTTTCTCACCCCTTCTCTACAGGTGGCATGGGTGAGGAGGCAGGTTACGACGTGGCATAAGGTCAGCTTAGCTAGATCGCATTAGCAGTCCTTTCCCCGATTTAGTTTCCTTTCCTTTATTAGTAATTAAACAATGACTGGTTCAGCTAGACAATTATCTTTTCATTATGCATGAATAATGACTATGGATATGTATAGATTCCTGAATTTGATTTTAGTTGGTTATACATGCAGGATATGATTTTCATGGATGTATGAGAGTATGAATTTTCGTGGTTTTGTGGCATCTAGTTCTCTACCCCTTAATATAGTTGGTTTTCAAAAAAATAATATGTTTCCGTGTACAAAATGATTTTCAAATGGCTTTTGTAATGGTTCTCGGTTTACTGTATATCTAAAATTTCAAAGTGAAGTTTCTGGATGGAAAACACTTTCAAGTGGTAGGATGCTTGATGTATTGTACATTGCATCATCCAGCACCTAAGGAGTGTGTAGAAGCATGCATCATTCATAAGGATGGCTAGTTGTATGGACACATGAATCTGATAGAATATTTATGGATTACGGTGAATGTATGCTGTGAGTTGTCTATGTATACACGGATGTACATGGTTGGTACGCCGTGCAAACACAAAGAAGACTCTGTCTGTGTCGACAGAGGAACTTTGTATTTGTAGCGGATCTGTACGTCACGTGGGCAAGGCTGTTTCAAAAAAAAATTGTCACACTTTTCCACAACACTGTCTTTTTTTAAACGACATCTTTTATGTAAAGGCTTTTCAAATCGGGCCTCGGGGCATGACAATTCAACAATAAGTAGAGAGAGATGTAACAAATCTAAACCACTATAACGTCTTGAAAATCGAATGCAAAATCCATTTACGGCGAGAAAACTAAAATCGATCAAAATACAAAACATCGGGAATACAACTCACATCTCAAAACATATCTACATCACAATTTCAAAGTGGTAAATAAAAGGTTATGAAGTAATGAAACAAAAAGTTTACGAGATTGGTTAAAAAACGAGAGAAGATACAAAGACTCTGTGACGCCCCAACTTCCCAGAGGGTCACCCATCCTAGGACTACTCCCGTCCTAGCACTCCTAACTTTCTCAACCTCTTGGGCCTAGCCATCGCCCAAAATGCTTAAGCCGAGTTAAGAGTTTTAGCCCTATTATATCTTATATATAGGACTATCTGGGGTCTCACATTCTCCCCCTCTTTAAGTCCTGACGTCCTCGTCAGGCTCATACTCACAAGTACCAGGCGATGGGAGACTCGTCTCGCTAGCCTAAATCGACCTTGTGGTGAGCCGCGCTCCACCCACAACAATCAACAGCATGAGAGCCTCGCTCTCCCCGCTGTACAATCCCGGCTCAGCCGAGACTCATCTCACACTTCCGGCTGGTAATTGGCTCTGATACTAACTGTGACGCCCCAACTTCCCAGGGGGTCACCCATCCTAGGACTACTCCCGTCCTAGCACGCTTAACTGCGGAGTTCTGATGGGATCCGGAGCTCTAGTGCTGGTATGATCGCATCCCATTCTCTCACATAACGTCTCGTTCCCCATACGCTGGACTTAGAATTTTCTTCCTGGCGACTCCTATACTCGGTTCTAGAACGAGATCACTCATTGAAAGAGATTAACTGCTCAATGCTTCGGAGTTAAACACCAACTTCCCAGGGGGTCACCCATCCTAGGACTACTCCCGTCCTAGCACGCTCAACTCTCTCAACCTCTTGGGCCTAGCCACCGCCCAAAATGCTTAAGCCGGGTTAAGAGTTTTAGCCCTATTATATCTTATATATAGGACTATCTGGGGTCTCACAGGTTCTATCTATCACGACCTCACGTCGCATCCCTACCCTCACCACCCGCCTCACCTATAGAAAAAAAGGGGGTGGGGTGAGAAATATATAAATATGTTTCCTAGTGGAGGCAACACGCCACCAAAGACAAGCTACACTCACTTGTCAATAGAAAGAAAAGATAGGATAATAATACAATAACCAACTACTGTAGCATAAGAGTAGAACGAGTAAGAAGTATGTATATCAATAAGTAAGATATGCCGCTACTGTAGAAACTGGCAAAATTCGAGTTTAAACAATAAAATTTGAATTTGGAATAAGGAATTTGAAATGAATTTTTATTCAATTGTGGGCACTCAATAGAGAGGATGGCTATCCTCGTGAAACAAAAATGGAATCCGATAAAACGAATTCACCACTTAAAAGGTCTAGTAGTGCCAGAACTTGTGGTAAAGTTTGTTTTCAGATTCAGTGTGGCGAAAGCGAAAAATTAAGCAAAAAATAAAAATTCGCCGAAATTGAAATTTCATTAGTTTCAGAAAGGCCCTATATTTTATGTACAGAAATTCGCCATATCTGGCGGGGAGGGCGCTCCCTACGAAATATACTTGTTGCCAAGGACTTAGTTTACAATTCAAACAATTGATGGACTTATTAGCAATTGTGCAAATACATATATATATATATATATATATATATATATATATATAGGTATTCTAGGGTTTACTAACCCATAGCCTAACCTAGATCCTCTCTCAACCCTCCAGCAGCCGTAGTCCCTCTCCACAGCTCCCCCGCTGCCACCCTTTCATTGCTGTCAACCACCCCAGCCACTGGAGCACTGGCAAAGGCAACTCCACCCTCAAAAGCTCTCTCTCTCTATCTCTCTCTCTCTCGATCTTGCACCTGAGTCTTGGAGGGGCTGCGTCACTTGCAGTCAGCACCGTGGGCCTCCCTCTGGTCCGGCAACCCATCACCAACCGCCTAGGCGCCACCGTGCCCTCCCCTTCTCTCATCAGCAGACTAGTAACTGAGTTGCTAAGATCTTGGCAGCAAGTCTTGGCCGACGACCACAGTGAGTTCAAGCGTCATGGTTCAACTCTGGCGACCCCAGGGTGTCCCTCTGGCGGAACCCCAATGCCCCTGGCTGCCGCTAGTGATCGAGCTCAACCTGCATCAAGCTAAACCCTAGGTTGGCCACACGGTCTCCAGTGTCACTGCTGCCGGCGACCACCTTCCCTAGTCTCCTTCGGCCGGCCTCGACTTCCCATTGTCGGAGCTCGACGCCGCCAGCTACCTAAACACAAAAATAGGAAGTCCCGGCTCTGGGTGCAGTTTCTAGCTTGGTTTCTTGAGCCTGACTTCTCTGTTCCCGCCAACCTGCACACTAGCGATCCTCGGACAGGTGAGCACGACCCTTCTCGCGTCCCGTAAGTCATGTTGCTCACCATAACAGCACTCTAGTAGGTTTTGTATCATTCTTTTGGTAGTGTCGCTCTCGGAGACATTTTAATTTAAGGTTCAGGTTGCTCCAATGTCTTCCTTGGCCACCATTTGTGCTCCGGACAGTGACCATGGGTTCCGAAGCATCGAGACCTTCGGACCTACACTGACGGTTCGATCTTGAAACTCGGAATCGTCCGTAACAGACTTAAAAACCCCCCTTTCCATGTATTTTATGCAATTATCATGTTGTTAGGGGTCTTTGGTGCAATTGCAGCATGTGGGCTGTCGCGCACAGTGTGAAACCACTATTGATGACCTTTGGACTGGTTGTCCGAGGTCTATTTTTTTACGGAACATAAATAGGTTTCCTATTCGGCTTTCAGTAAAATGCTCGATCAGGAATCATGATTTCGGTTCGAAATTCACGTTCGAGTAACATGAATACTCGGGGTCTATTCAGCAGCCTTATTGGCTAAATATTTTACTATCCTAAGTGTCCGAAGATAGTGGTCGGATTATGGTGGGTTCTGAGAGTTTTCAAAAATCCGGTAAGGTTAAGTATATGGTATTTCACTCATTCTTGCACCAATTGGCGTACAGCTATCCTGACATGTCAAGCCCCGAATTATAGCGGAAGTCCGAGTTACGTCAACGGACCCACCGCATGCACAAGGATACACCTTATACATACAAAGCGTCGACAAAACTTGTTCAAAGAACTTTACTAAAATCCAACAACAATAGGTACCAGAGCAGAAAAAAAACTATTTACTATAACAACACTGTAAATATGCGATCGTCACAACACCAATCCCCAAAATGATACAACATCTCTGTTCAGTCTGTCAAGCCCCGCCGGGCCTTTAACACCAACTAGGTGGAAAGGATAACCGCACGGGCGCATGCCCCAGACCCGCCGAACGGATAGAGCCTCTTCTACCCGCCCAAGGCGTCACAACACAAGCTTATCCACGAGGTTCCAACTAGGAACGGAGAACAAGAGTTGCACATGGAAAGCATCAACATAAAGAAGTTCTACTTCTATTACATCACATTGCACATTTATACATGCCCAAAATTTTCTTTTCTTTCTTTTCATTCCATACACCATGTTTCAAAACTATGGAATACATAAGTTTCATACATGTAATGGAAATCCCCTATACTATCAAAGTCCAAGACTAGGGGTACAACTCTATGTATCACCAAAATAGAAGGGCCGCTATCTAGAGAGCCAAACCCTTGCCTCGCTCCGCCGCCTCACTCGCGGAAGGACCTGGAAAACGTGGGGTGAGAACTATAAACATAGTTCCCAGTGGGTAAGGACCCAAGAGAGAAGCTCGACCCACCAGGTCCTAAGAAACACCATATGCATAAGTTAGATCACAAATAACTATGCAACACTTATTTACATGCTTGTAAATAAACATAAAGGATGCAACCAAATGAAATGTAACTTATCATTCTCTCCTAGGTTCATCCTATATTTCACATTGACTAAGTTCAATTACTTGTCATTTACTTATGGTTTCGGAATCGCCGTCTCACCATAAGGGTTCCAACATTCAAGGAGTGAACTCGTCACCTCCTAGTTCGAGTAGCGAACTCGTCGCATACTCGGGATAGCAAAATCGTCGCATACCCCATCTCAACACCGCCATCACATGGCATGGGTAGCGAACTCGTCGCATACCCGGGATAGCAACCTCGTCGCACATCCCATCTCGACACCGCCAACTCATGGCATGGTAGAGAAATAGTCGCCTACCCGGGATAGCAAAATCGTCGCACATCCCGTTGTTGACATTTTTCACTTGCCAACCTTCTCATGACCTTAAGTTCAAGTCACTAAGTCTCACCTATGTTCAATAACACTAGGTTTACTTTCTCATTCTCAACCTAGGTTCAATGACACTAGGTTTCATTCTCACATGTTCCAACCTATGTTCAATAACACTAGGTTCTATTCTCACATGTTCCAACCTATGTTCAATGACACTAGGTTCTATCCTCACATGTTCCAACCTATGTTCAATGACACTAGGTTCTATTCTCACATGTTCCAACCTATGTTCAATAACACTAGGTTCTATTCTCACATGTTCCAACCTATGTTCAATAACACTAGGTTCAATCATACATGCAACCATGCAACAAGTATAGATAATTGAATTATACTTGAATTCTATATCATGCAATAGGAGCTCATTGCTCTACCTATCATGATTTTATCTTTGCCAACATGCAAGTTCTAGGGTTCACAACACATACCATTTTATTTTTAAATGGATATTTACCCTAGACATGGAAGTACCTAATCACTTCGGTAAACACAAACCCACCTCAAGAGCTTTCAAATTCTTGTATTCTTCAAGCCCCTAAGTGTCCAAGCCTTGAGTTCTTGCTTCAACCCAAGCTTCTACAAGAAAACGGTTCGTTACTCATTACGAACCCTTAAATCAACTCAATACTTGAAATCAAGTGTTCTAACATGATTTCCTATGCCTCAATTGCAATTCTCGAAGATCCAAATATTTTTAGAACCTCCCATGGCAAAAGCCCCAAATCTACCTAGGGTTTGCATGCATGCAAGCCAAACCCTAGATTTTATGGCCAATCTTCCATCATTTGTGGTTGAGATTGCCTAGGGTTTCCAAAAACCTCATCTTGAAGGATTAAATCCAATGTTTAAACCCTAAATCACAAGAACTCACCTCAAAGCCCTAGCTCCCAAGCTTCTTCTTGCATCAAGAAGCTTCTTTGCACCTTGGAAGTCCTTTTTCCAAGCTCCAATCCACCACTTCTCCAAGCTTTGGAGAGATCTCTAGAGAGAGAAAGTGAGGGAGAGGAAGAGGGAATGAGAGGAAAGTGAAGAAGGAATGAGGGGAGAGACCTCAGCCCCCCCACATAACCCATTCACTGCGAAATTATCAAAATACCCCTCACTGGGCATTCTGCCTCAGCCGGGTCCGGACCTTGCAAGTGGGGTCCGAACCCCGCACTGATAACTGATCAGCGCGCAGGCCGGGTCCGGACCTTGGTGTCCGGGTCCGGAACCCGTACGCACCCCAACTCAGAAACCAGCTCGGGTCCGGACCGTAACATCCGGGTCCGGACCGTGGCTGCCCGCGGACTTCATTGTCCGGACCCCAGCTTCCAGGGTCCGGACCACGTGAGCAGTTTTGCTCCAGTTGGTCCCTTTTTCAAAATTTTTCGATTTCCGGGTTTCCACTCGTACCCATAATGTTTCGAAACCTTCGGAACCCGATTCCACACCAGCCATTATCGGCTTCCATCGAACTTTATCAAATTTTGTAAAGTTCGATACAACGCACCGAAATTCAAGGTGCTACATCTCTGACCACTCCAAACCTCAAAATACAGTACATGCTGCTATATACACTGATAGGTGGTCCAACTACACACAAGAAAGGGTAGGAGATGCTAGCTATTTGCTGGTACTGAAGGCTCTGAAATATAATAATAATAAAGAGGGTATGAGAACTATAATCAATAGTCCCCGGTAGGTACGGTCGACAACGTCGGCTGTCTATACCACTAGGTCCATAAGAGGCGGAAATAGTAAGTAACTAAGAAGTATGAATGGACAGGTAATAATATGAATAACTACTGAAAATAACTACTGCATCATGCCTCTACAATGTAATTGAAAACTGTAAATCACGTATCTCATGCATAAACTAGATATCGAATAAAATAATACAATAATAACCAATCATAGTGACTGACTCAACAGTCAAGTCTAGCCTATGCCGCCTCATGTTCAGCACCTACCGATAGTGGTCCGCTACCATGCAGGCTATTGTCTGACCTATGGTATAATCATAGCCTAACCTCCGGAGTGGCACTCGCGGGGTACTACCTCAACCGAATATAGTATCACTGTCAAGCTCAAAATAGCATGCAGGCTATAATCAAATGCGACGATCAAACAGATCATGATAATACAGTCATAGTGTCCCAAATGCAGTTATAGTCTCACACTATCTACCGTTGTCTTATGGCCTCCACGGCAATAACACATAACACAAGCAGAGAAAATTATGTATGTTATCCCAGCCATTTGCTCTTGGAGCTCCTATATCTCAGTAGAACCACCCTGACCCTGCTCTTCTGGTTGTACTGGAGCAGATTTGGTAGGTGACTATGATTGCTGCTCCAGTCTGATCACCAAAAATCAAAACACAGGTTAGTTACACTAAATCTCTCTACTTGACCCAATCAAACGAAAGTCTAGATTTCTCTGTGATATTATGCTGTCTGCAGCTAACATAATCATACAGAAGGAAAAGACACATCTTTCTTCTATCACTCTTCAACTCTCTCTAAAGAGTTTGCATAATTCACTCTATTGACTTTCGCTACAAATCACGTCTCTCTCGTCCTATATCTTGAGGGTCTGTCCAGCCTAAAGTTTCCTATACCACATATCCTAAGCTCTGATACCAACTTAATCTGTCACACCCCGGATAACAACGAAAGTCCAGATTATGTCAACAGACCCGCTGCATGCACAAGAATACACCTTATACATACAAAGCGTCAACAAAACCTATCCAAAGAAGTTTACTAAAATTCAATAACAATAGGTATCAGAGTAGAAACAAAACTATATACTATAGCAACACTGTAAATATGCGATTATCATAACACCAATCTCCAAAATGGTACAACATCTTTGACCACTCCAAACCTCAAAATACAGTATATGCTGCTATATACACTGATAGGTGGTCCAACTACACACACAAGAAAGGGTAGGAGATGCTAGCTATCCGCGATCTCCTTATCTCGATCAGTCACTGGTACTGAATGCTCCGAAATAAAATATTAATAAAGAGGGTATGAGAACTATAACAATAGTCCCCAGTGGGTACGGTCGACAACGCCGACAGTCTACACCATTAGGTCCATAAGAGGCAGAAATAATAAGTAACTAAGTAGTATGAATAAACAGATAACAATATGAATAACTGCTAAAAATAACTACTGCTATCATGCCTCTACAATATAACTGAAAACTATAAATTATGTATCCCATGCATCAATTAGATACTAAATAAAATAATATAATAATAACCAACCATAGTGACCAACTCAACAGTCAGGTCTAGCCTGCGCCGCCTCATGTCCAACACCCACCTATAGTGGTCCGCTACTACATAGGCTACTGTCTGGCCCATGCCATAATAATATCTCATACCCTAACCTTCGAAGTGGCACTCGTTGGGCACTACCCCAACCGAGTATAGTATCACTGTCAAGCTCAAAATAGCATGTAGGCTGCATTCAAATGCGATGATCAAACAGACCATGATAATACTGTCATAGTATCCCAAATATAGTTATAGTCTCACACTATCTACTACTGTCTATTGGCCTCCAAGGCAATATCACATAATACTAATAGTGAAAAATATGCATGTCTCAATATATTCTATAGGTAGGTATCAAAATACCATTATTATCTCAACTTTGTCAACAGTTCATCTCATAAATTAAATAATATAATATGGATATAAGAGTTAGTACGCCAATTTTGACGACATGGAACCCACCTATATCGCAAATTTAAGGAATAGAACGATAGTAGGGATAGCGAGGTGATCCGCTACTGCTCTCCTAGTATGTACGGCGGCCACAACACCCCGAAGTGGCTCGAAAAATTCCACATCAAAGATCACGCGAAATCAGCTCCTAAAACGTATAGAAATCGATTTCTAACTCTCAATTTTTATAAAAATCCATCAAAAGAGTCTAAATGAAAAATAAAAATATTATGATAATAACCCCGACGTCGAAAAACCGAAAAAAACGTGCGCGCGCTCAGTTCGCTCGCTGCAAAAGAAACCCCATGCTTGCAAAAGAAACCCAAGCTTAATCGTACTCAATCTCTCTCTCTCTTAAGCTTCATGTAAAGGGTAAGAATAGAGAATGCCTACGTGGACTCCACTAGTTAAAATAGCAAAATGCCAATAGGTCCCTCAGAAATCAAGTATTTTAAGTTTAGTCCCCTACAAGCTAAGTCTTGAGTTTCTGAGTCCGTTTTTCTGCCTATTTTGAGCTAAAACGTCTCCAAGTCAGTCAAACATTATAAAAAAAATTGCTGACTGAAAATTCATACTGCAACCTTGCCTATTAGCTAAGGCCCAGTATATCACATAACACCCAAAAGTGAGAGTTTTGGGATAGCAAGAAAGGTCGGGTGACCTTTGTAGTATTATGAAACACTTCGGGACTAAAATGCGAAAATTGGGCGATTACGGACGGGTCTTCGTATCGCGGGAGTTGCTGCTGCTCGTAGTGGTGATTTAGCCTTATTGGCTAGTCATATGGTGAGGTTTGACACCTCTGGTCACAGCGAGAGGGCTGCGGGTGGTTCCGGTGTCATCGAAAATCAAATAGATAATTTTCGGGGTCCCAATTTCATATTTTGACGCACTTTTCGTCCGGCTGTCCCAACAGTATTAAATTGGTGTTTTGGGGCAGTAAGCTATTGTTAGAAAATTGCGGTATGGTAAAATCGCAGCAGAAAAAAAATCGAACAAATTTTATTTCGAAAAACTTGAGATCCAATCTCAAGAACCACGCAAACATGATCCCTCATGTTGCTTAAGATTAAATAAAAAGGAAGATCTAATCTTCACCTTTGCGCGGGTAGATCTTCACTGCAATCTGATGATCGTGGAATTGGTTCTCTTTAAGCCGCACAAGCGTCCGGCCTCTACAGGTATCCATACGAGATTGGTGATCTGATCGATGTCCTCACCGTGGTGCTAGTTCTCTTGCAAAGGACGTTTTTCTTGCTAGAGGATCAAAGCGAAGAAGAGAGAGAATGAGAGAGATGACCGCTAGAGTTTTCTAGAAACTCTCGTATCTTGTAAACAGGGATATAATCTCTTTTATAATACTATAATTACCATTAAGAATAAGAACAAATCTAGATGTAATTTTATCTTATCCTTAATTGGTTCGATCGATTAAGTCCTAACTTAAATCGACTTGAAATCAATCCTAATTTGATCAAATCAAATTAATAATGCAACATTTGCACATAAGTCCTCTCACAATTTACTAACTGTTAGTAAGTCCTCTCTTGCAACATTTGCACTTTAATCCCACTAATTTGTAATAATTATAAATTAGTCTAATTATCGACATATTGACATTTAGGTCCTCCGGCGATTCAACAATCGCGATCCAGCTATCCGATCAGTCGCAACCTCTTATGTGTGTGACCCCATAGGTTCTATTCTATCTGGTAATGAGATATATTCTGATCGCTATCAACAATATTATTGAAAGTCCTTTTAGTGGGTCAGAACAATTCCAACTCAGCCCAATGAGAATTATCGATCATCTAGATAATTATCATGAGTCTCACAATCCACCAGTGACGCCTAGCAGTATGTAGTGGCATTCCGGTAGAATGGAATATTGAATCTCTTGGTGCAGTTATCGTGTGATACAGTCCTTCTATCATGAGTCCCAACTAGACGGAAGGCAGGGAATAACTCGTCAAACCCCATCGTCTGTCATATGTCAAATTTATTCGACTCGATTTTCTAATATCGGAAACCCTTTTCACTATTTACTCTGCCCTGGCCAAGATCTTCTAAATTCGGTCTCATAAATCACATAGGACTAATGCCCCTATCTACCAAGGGAGATAAATTCCATATAGGTGCACACCCTATTCCTACAACGAACCTACTGCAGCCAACATGCACTGCAAGGACCCAAATGCTAGGGACCAAGTGTATGTACAGTCAAACTATAGTAACCTCATTGTGAATAGCCGAGGCACCGCTGGTCAAAGAACCAGTAACACTACTGCAACATTGAGTAAGTTACTAACGAGTGAGTAGACATCCAAGTGACTTCTCGCGTTGGTCACGCTCGGTACCCTTGTTCTCTAACACCCACCTGCCCATTCGCTCGAGTGTTCCCACACTGCTGACCCGAGACTCGTCTACCTAAAAAGAAAAGCAACCTATGCACCAATCTCACTAGATCAATCATCATTCCCGTGATGATCCATCGATCGAGAGCATGTAGGAATTAACCACCAATGACAAATGTCTCAAATTCTCAACTCTTGGAATATGTGTCATCATCTTATTAATTTCTTGGACGATTCATGGACACATACACAACATGAATGGAAATAAGAACCAAAATTTATTCATAATATTTAAAATCAAATACAAATTTATGTCCTAAAAAGAATATATGTGTCAGCCTGGTTGGCTTTTAGGGCATACATCTTACAGCTAGGTAGGTTGGACTTGTTATGGGACGCCCCATAGGCTGGGTCAGTGTTCTGACGAGTCGGTGCGATAACCAAGCGAGTTTTCGGTGACCGTTTAATAGGATCTGAAAATCTGATTGTATGTCTATTTGGATTCATGATTTGAGTCACGGGTTTTATGATCAGTAGGTTTGGGCTAATTACGGGATTGGCTAGATTTTGTATAGGTCTGGATAGTAAATTGAGGCACCATCAGGCGACCCGGGTCATGGTCATGGTAGAGGTGGGTGCTTCGAGCTGGTAGTCGGTGAGACTGCATCTTCCAAGTTCTTCCCTTTACACACTACGGCATTTATCATTTACTCTTTACATGTCGGCTTTTTTATTTCATTCCTGACATATATATCTTACTATCTTGCATAGTAGTAGGACTGGTATTTGACATGTAGAATACGCTCTTATATTTACTTCCAAAGCATAGAGATGTCGAATATGTTGTGCACTCAGGCAAAACTCGGAGGAAGAGCCTATCTGTATGCTATCGGACCAACATGCTCCACGATCTCAAATGGTCTAACAAACTGCGGACTTAGCTTGTTCCGCAACCGAACCACTTGATCCCCCTAATTGATGACACCTTAAGCAACACAGGCTCACCGACCTAAAACACTAGGTCATATTGTCACTGGTCCTCATGGCTCTGCCTTCTGTGCATAGTCAATAGTCGTTGTCTTGCAATATGAACCTTAGTCTCCGCATCCTCCACCAAGTCTGGCCCGACGACCCGGCGTTCACCGACATCGTCCCAACAGATCGGGGACCGACATCAATGCCCATACAATACCTCATACGGTGCCATCTCTATGCTCGCCTGATAACTGTATGTAGGCGAACTCTACCAAGGGTAGATACTTGAACCACTCGTCGGCATAATTCAGGACACAGGCATGAAGCGTGTCCTCAGTCTGAATAACATGCTCAGACTGGTCATCGCTTTGTGGATGAAAAGTGGTGCTGAAGTTCAACTTCATATCCATTACCTGCCACAAGCTTTTCCAGAATTAGGATACGAAGCACGTGTCTCGGTCAGACATGATAGACATCGGAACTCCATGAAGCCGGATAATCTCGTTGATGTAAACTTGGGCCAGTCAATCTCAAGGCTAAGTTGTGTGCACCGGCAAAAAGTGGGCCGACTTCGTCAACTAGTCCACAATGACCCAAATCGCATCGTGGCCTCGATGTGACTGAGGCAATCCCATGACAAATTTTATGGTAATCTGCTCTGACTTCCATACAGGCACATGGAGGGGTTGCAGCTTCCCTGCCGGCAGCTAGTGTTCAGCCTTCACTTGTTGGCACACTAAGTACTAAGCCACATGCTGAGCTACATCCATTTTCATTCCCGGCCACTAGAAGTTCTACTTCAAATTTCGGTACATCTTAGTTTCGCTGAAATTCACAGTGTACGAAGACCAGTGTGCCTCGAATAGGAGCTCCTGCCTCAACTAAGAATCGTCTGGCACGCACTACCGATCACGAAAATTGAGAGAACCATCATAGTGGATCATGAAGTCCTCTACATTTTCTTACTCGATATCTGCCAGCAATTTCTGTAAGTACGAGTCTGATTGCTGCCCAACTATAATCCTTTCCACTAAAGTAGGTTGTACCACCAAGATCATCAGCTCGCCAGTAGCCCTTGGGGTACAACCTTCAACTCCAACCAACAAAACTCCTCCACTAAGTGATCCTACTCACTGATCATGATCGATAGCTCAGTTGAGGTTTGCTTCTAGCTCAAAGCGTCGGCCACCACATTTTCCTTTCTTGAGTAGTACTGGATAGAGAGGTCATACTTTCAAGAGCCCGAGCCATCGCCTTTGCCTGAGATTTAGCTCCTTTTGCATAAACAGATACTTCAGGCTCTGGTGTTCAGTGAATACCACGCAGTGCTCCCCCTATAGGTAATACCTCTACAACTTAAGGGCGAACACTACTGCTGCGAGCTCGAGATCATGAGTCGGGTAGTTCCTCTCATAGTCCTTTAGTTGACACGACACGTAGGCAATAACCCGGTCCTACTACATGAACTATCTGTGAGGCATCACAATAGACCACGAAGTCCTCACCGGGTCTCGACAATGCTAGGATGGGTCGCATGTCAACTTGTCCTTGAGTACCTCAAAGCTCCTATGTCACTCAAAAATCCATTGGAACTTCTTTCCTTCCCTTGTCAGCTTGTTCAGTGGGGCGACAATTTTAGAAAAACTCTCGATGAATCGTCGATAATAGCTCGCCAAACCAAGAAAACTGCTGATCTTGATCACACTAGCCAGTCAGGGCCAATCCACAAGCCAAAACTCATATTTCTTGAGTTTGGCACGAGTTAGATCAATACATCGTCAATGAATACCACAATAAATTGCTCTAAATATAGCATGAAGACTCGGTTAATCATGTCCATTAACGTCATTGGGGGATTAGTAAGACGAAAGGCATCACTGTACACTTGTAGTGTCTATAACGAGTCCTAAACACGGTCTTAGCCACATTGTCTGCTTTGATTTTAGTTGGTGATAACCTAATTGCATATTGATTTTGGAGTAGATCAACGATCCCTGTAGTTGATCAAGAAGATCATCGATCCGTGGCAGGAGGAACTTGTTCTTCACTGTGATCTTATTGAGCTCACGATTGTCTATGCGTAGTCACAGACTGTCATCCTTCTTTTTGATGAAAAAGGCAGGTACACCCCCGGGAGACACACTTGGTTTGATAAATTTCTTGTCCAAAAGAACCTCAAGCTAAGCCTTCAGCTCCTTCAGCTTAGCAAAGGCCATTCGGTATTGAACCTTCGAGATAGGAGTCGTGCTAAGAACCAAGTTGATGAAGAAAACAATTTTTCGATTCGAAGGCATTCCGGGCAGCTCGTCGGGAAATAATCGGGGAACTCTCGAGCTACCGAAATCTCCTCAAGTTTTGGAGTCATCCGGTGGATGACGTCCACCGAAGCCAGGAAGGCCATGCATCCGCCAATCATAAGTTGTTTTGCCCTAACCGTAGAGATGGTCATGGCGAAAAAAGAGCTCTTGCATGTTTAATAGACGAACTCCTCCTTCTCAGGCACACTGAAGGTCATCGTCCTTTGCTTGCAGTCGATAATAGTATGGTCCCTGGTGAGCAAGTCCATCCCAAGCACCACATCAAACTCTCTCAGCGGAATCAGTACTAGGTTCGCCAGGAATACTCAGTCACCCAACAGCACAGGGCAAGATCGACAGTACTGCTACACCTCAATATCGTTACTGGGCGTTTGCACCCGGAGCACCAATGACAGTTGCCTCGTCACGAAGTCGTGATCACGTGCAAAAGAATGAGATATGAATGAAAGGGATGCTCTAGTGCAAATAAAGTCCTAACTTGAGTACCAAAGAGGGAGGTAATACCTGCAACAACTTCCTCAGGTGAGTCTCTCTCTAGTTGGGACATGTTATAGACACCCCGCCTTATGCCTGGATGCCTGGCACACCCCTTTATTCTGGCGTGAGGTAGATGGGCGCCAAGACAATGCCGCAACTGATAGAGTCCTAGGGTTCTAGCACAGAGCAGTAGAAGAGGAAACAACACTCTAAGCCGGGCCGTTGCCCTTGGGGCAGTCAACTCACATATGTCCTGACTAACCACATCGGAAGCAATGGTCCCGCCGTTGAGGGTACGTGTTCACTAAATGCGCTTGCTCGCAAATAACGCAGGGTCGGTCACCCTACCGCGACTACCTGATTATGCGCTCCTCACTACTATCTAGGTACGGGGATGCTTGGGTGGCCTCTTGCTGGATGAAGTCCCATCTATAGATTTTGAATGAGGATGTTTTTTGTTCCCGCTTCTTTCAGTCAACTCTCGCTCAGCTTGCGCCTCCTCGATGTCACTCTGGATAATAAGGACCCGATCCAGACACTCGTCGAACACTATGACGCCATGGAAGGCAATGAACTCCGAATATTCGGCCTCAAGACTTTGGCGAATAGCCTCGCCTTGTGGTATGTAATACACTGAACTTCAGTGTGTCGTACCGAACTTCTACTAATTGTGGAGTTCCGGTGGAAATATGGCATGAGAGGCTATGTGAGTGGCTTCGGCCAAGTTTGGGACTTGTGCGAGTGTTTTCGGCGCAAATGAGGCGCGAAAACGGACTTCGAAAAGTCAAAACTGCTAAACTTGTGAAGTCTGCAGTAGATTCCGGTATGAATGTGTCCATACCGGTACTGAAGCGATTAGTACCGGTATGGCGTGTGGCATACCGGAATGTGAGGGCAGAATCTGGGAATCCAGCTCTCGGGTTTTGCAGAATTCCCCGTGGCATATAGGAACTAACACCCGTATACCGGTATGCCAGTGTGAATACCGGAACGCAGTGTTGCGAACTGCCAGCTTTGGCTGGCTGTAAGTGTTGATTTGTGAGAGGGGCAAAATGGTCTTTTCACACTCGAGGGGGTGTTAAAAAGACAGGGACACCCTTCCCTTCTCAGTCTTCTTCCTCCTCTACTTCTCCTCTCCATCTCTCTTACTTTCTCTCTCTAGAGATCTCTCCAAAGCTTGGAGAAATGAGTGGATTGAGCTTGGAAAAGGTTTCCAAAGTGGAGAAGAGGCTTCTTGGTGCAAGAGGGAGCTTGGGGAACTCGTGGCTAAGGTGAGTTCCTCATGTTTTGGGTTCAAACCTTGGAATTAATCTAGTATTTTGAGGTTTTTGGAAACCCTAGGCAATCTAAACCAAAAAACGTGAAGATTGGCCAAGAGATTTTGGGGTTCTACATGCATGCATGTGAAACCTAGGTGAAATGAGAGTTTTTACCATGGGACGTTCTAAAAATATTTGGACCTTCGGGAATTGCAATTGAGGCATTGGAAATCATGTTAGAACAATTGATTTCAAGTATTGAGTTGATTTATGGGTTCGTAATGAGTAACGAACTATTTTCTTATAGAAGCTTGGGTTGAAGCAAGAACTCAAGGCTTGGAGACTTAGGAGCTCAAAGAATTCAAAAAATTGGAAGCTCTTGAGGTGGGTTTGTGTTTACCGAAGTGATTAGATCACTTCCATGTCTAGGGTAAATAACCATTTGAAAAATAAAATGGTGTGTAAATGTGTAACCCTAGAACTTGCATGTTGGCAAAATGAGAATCATGATAGATAGAGCCATGGGCTCCTCTTGCATGTTAAAGAATTCAAGTATATCCTTATTATCTATACTTGTTATGTGATTGCATGTATGAATTAGAACCTAGTGTTGAGGAACATAGGTTCAAAAGTGCAAATGGAACCTAGTGTCATTGAACATAGGTTGGAACATGAGATTGGAACCTAGTGTCATTGAACATAGGTTGGAACATGACATTGGAACCTAGTGTCATGGAACCTAGGTTGAGAAGGTAAAGTAAACCTAGTGTCATTGAACATAGGTGAGACTTGGTGACTTGAACCTAGGGCCATTGGACTTAGGTTGGCAAGTGTGAAATGTGAACAGTGGGATACGCGACGATTTCGCTATCCCGGGTACGCGACGATTTCGCTACCCGTGCCACGTGTTGGCGGCGATGGATTGGGATACGCGACGATTTCGCTATCTCGGGTACGCGACGATTTCGCTACCCGTGCCACGTGTTGGCGGTGATGGATTGGGATACGCGACGATTTCGCTATCCCGGGTACGCGACGATTTTGCTACCCGTGCCACGTGATGGCGGTGATGAAATGGGGTACGCGACGATTTCGCTATCCCGGGTATGCGACGATTTCGCTACCCGAACAAGGAGATGACGATTTCACTCCTGGGAGGTTGGGACCATGATGGGTATGGCGATTCCATTGCCCGGTGCCCAACACTTGCGGCGATTTCGCTTTGGTTGAGAACCGTTATGGTGATGCGGCGACTCAGACACCATAAATAAATGACAAGTAGTTGAACTTGGTCAATGTGAGATATAGGATGAACCTAGGAGAAAATGAAAGTTGACATTTTAATTGGTTGCATCCTTTATGTTTATTTACAAGCATGTGAATAATTGTATGCATAGTTATTTGTGATCTAACTTATGCTTATGGTGTTTCTTTGGACCTGGTGGGTCGAGCTTCTCTCTTGGGTGGCCTTACCCACTAGGAACTATGTTTATAGTTCTCACCCCACGTTTTTCAGGTCCTTCCGTGAGTGAGGCGGCGGAGCGAGGCAAGGGTTTGGCTCTGTAGATAGCGGCCCTTCCATTTTGGTGTTACATAGAGTTGTACCCCTAGTCTTGGACTATGATAGTATAGGGATTTTCATTAAATGTATGCAACTTGTATATTCCATAGTATTGGAACATGATGTATGGAATAGAAATGAAAGAAAAGAAAAAAAACAATTGGACATGTATAAATGTGCAAATGTGATGTAATAGAAGTAGAACTTCTTTATGTTGATGCTTTTCTTGTGCAACTCTTGTACTCCGTTCCTAGTTGGAACCTTGTGGATATGCTTGTGTTGTGACGCCTTGGGCGGGTAGAAGAGACTCTATCCGTTCGGCGGGTCTGGGGCATGCGCCCGTGCGGTTATCTTTTCCACCTAGTTGGTGTTAAAGGCCCGACGGGGCGTGACAGACTAAGGTGGTATCAGAGCGTAGAAACGGTCTAGGTGGACCTAAGAAATTCTAGGATGGAAAAGACCCTAGGAGTGTAGGCTCGTGAGTGACGAGATCTTTGATTGTGGCGAAAGATAAGTGATTGGGTTATGTCCTTATACCTCTAGTTGGAAGTAGAGGTAGATTCGAGGTGTGTTTTATTCTTCACCAAGAGAGTTCATGTTGGCGGCCGACAACATGAAACCAAGTGAGGGGAATAAGAGCCCTTGTGTGACTTTCGCCTAGATTGGGTTCACGTTTATGTTCGTGAAATGTTATGTCGTAAATGACTTTGAATGTCACGAAATGACCAAAGTCGTTGTGTTTTCAGGAGATAATGGTACGTGGAAGGCCTCCTACAAGGGCTAGGCTCGGAGGATCGAGCGCGGCTCCCGAACAACTCGGGGAGGGCGAGAACTCGGGTCTTCGTGACCAGTTGACCGAGTTGATGGGCGTGGTTCGGGGACAAGCCGAAACCATGCAGCGACAGGAGGAGCAAATTAAGAAGCTCCAGGACGAGATGGCGCAGCAAGCGGCTGCGATTAGGGAGGAGAGATCGGGAGCACCTCCGGCCTCTGCTTCGGCACCGGCCGAGGGAGTGGCACCGGCGCCGGCTGTGGCGCCACCCGCACCACCGACTGCGACCGATGGGTCGGGTGCTCCTATGCCCGACTCCGCGGCGGAGGAGGCGGAGAGAGAGCATGCACTTGCAGCTCTCATGACGTTCAAGAAGTTCAACCCGCCTATCTTCAACGGGGAGAACGTGGATCCATGGGACGTGGAGACGTGGATCGATGCCATAGAAACGCTCTTCGAGGATCTATATACCTTGGAGAGTGACAAAGTGCACCTCGCCGCTCATTGTTTAGAGCGATCGGCGAAGGTATGGTGGAAGGGAGTCAGGCGTGATCGACTCTCTAGCCTTCCGCCACCGACTTGGAAGGAGTTTCGGGGTATGGTGTTCGCCGCCTACTTCCCCGATAGTGAGAAAAGGAAACTTCAAGAAAAGTTTCGAAAGTTGAAGCAAGGGAACCGCACCGTGCGTGAGTACGAGAGGGAGTTCTCGTACATCATTAACTGTGTACCGCACGTTGTCCGCGGAGAATAGGACAAGGTCGACTGCTTCGTGCGCGGGCTTCGACCGGAGATCTTTCGGGCGGTGCACGCCTTCAAGTTGCAGACCTTTGCGGAGGTCTTGGACCATGCCCTCTGGGTGGAGCACGGGAATGCATGTGCGCGCGAGTAGCGCGAATCTTGGGAAAGAGGGAAGGAAAAGGTAAGGAAAAAGGAAAGAAGCGTCCGGCGGGTGGCTCGGGTGGTCAATCTAGCTCTAAGCGACCCCCGAAGCACTCGCAGTCGCAGAACCAGTCACGAGGGTCTCAGCGGAATCGACCCTTGGGCCGGTGCCCGATTTGTAGCGGCCCCCACAACCCTCAACAGTGTGATTACCGTGAGGGCCGGTGCTACAAGTGCAGACAGTCGGGACACATGCGGTTCAATTGCCCGATGGATGATGGCCGGGCACTGTCGTCGGCATCGGCATTTGCATTGCCGAGGCAGCTTGCGGGCATCCCACCCGCGGTGATGTCGGCAGGCCGTACACCGCCGCCGAGACCAGCTGAGGGCCAGCGGCCGACGCCCAGTGGACGGGTATTCTCCTCGCAGGTGGAGGAGCCTTCTGCCCCGGAGGATGTCGTGGCAGGTATTGTGTTGATTAATAGCATTCGATGTAGAGCTTTGTTTGATACTGGAGCATCGCATTCATTCATTGCTCGATCATTTGCTATTGCACATGGAATAAAAATTGTAGAAGCCACGCATGCAAGAACTGTGCAAGTACCTGAACACACCTTATGCGTACATCAAGCGTGTGTAAATTGTCTAGTGAGGGTTGAAAACTGGATCATGCCAGCTGATTTGCTGGTGTTGAATCGAATGAATGAGTATGATTTAATCTTAGGAATGGATTGGCTCTCGAGATATCACGCTACTATTGATTGTGAGAGCCGGATAGTGAGGTTTAGAGAACCCAGGCACAAGGAGTTTGTGTACCGTGGGTGCAAGAGTTCGCTCTTTGCATCAATAGTGTCCACGTCGCAAGCAAGAAAGCTCATTGCTAGTGGTTGCATTGCTTACTTAGCGACGGTAGTGGATGACCGAAAGGAGGTGTTGGGACTCGAGGACATTCCTGTAGTCCAAGAGTTCCCGGATGTATTTTCGGCGGAGTTACCCGGAATGCCACCGGATCGGGAAATAGAATTCGTGATCGATTTGCTCCCGGGTACGAAGCCGATTTCTAAGGCCCCGTACAGGATGGCACCCGCGGAGCTAAAGGAATTGAAAGCACAACTACAAGACTTGTTGGACAAGGGTTTCGTAAAGCCAAGTGTGTCACCTTGGGGAGCCCCTGTTATATTTGTGCGAAAGAAGGACGGTTCACTGCGGTTATGTGTGGATTACAATGAGTTGAATAAAGTGACCGTCAAGAACAAGTACCCGTTGCCCCGTATTGATGACTTGTTTGATCAGTTGCAAGGGTCACGGGTGTATTCAAAAATTGATTTGCAATCCGGTTATCACCAATTGAAGATCAAACCGGAGGATTTGCATAAGACCGCGTTTAGGACGCGGTATGGACACTATGAATTCACGGTTATGCCATTCGGGCTTACCAATGCCCCGGCAGCGTTCATGGATTTAATGAACCGTGTGTTCAAACCACTACTAGATTGATTTGTGGTGGTGTTCATAGATGATATTCTTGTCTACTCTCGGAGTGAAGAGGAACATAAAGAGCACATAAGGATTGTGCTTCAAGTTCTTCGAGAGAACAAGTTGTTCGCCAAGTTAAAGAAGTGCGAATTTTGGATTCGTGAGGTCGCTTTCTTGGGTCATGTGATTTCCGCGGGAGGAGTATCGGTGGACCCTATGAAAGTTGAGGCAATCAAGGATTAGCCTCGCCTGACCAATGTCACGGAAGTACGAAGCTTTTCGGGTCTTGCGGGGTACTATCGGCGGTTCGTGGAGGGATTTTTGAAAATCTCTGGTCCACTAACGCACCTTACCCGCAAGGGAGCCAAATATGTTTGGAGCGAGGAATGAGACCAAAGCTTTAAGGAGCTAAAGGAAAGGTTGACTTCGGCTCTGGTTCTCACCTTGCCGATTGCGGGGGAGGGCTTTGTGGTGTATAGTGATGCATCACGGCGCGGTCTTGGGTGTGTGCTTATGCAAAGAGGACAAGTGATAGCATATGCCTCTCGTCAGCTGAAGAGCTATGCGCAGAATTACCCCACCCACGACCTAGAGCTTGCAGCGGTGGTCTTCGCGCTTAAGTTGTGGAGACACTATTTGTACGGGGAACATTGTGAGGTGTACACGGATCATAAAAGCTTAAAGTACTTATTCACTCAAAAGGAGTTGAACTTGAGGCAACGGAGATGGTTGGAGTTGATAAAAGATTACGACTTAACCATCTTGTACCACCCCGGTAGAGCCAATGTGGTGGTCGATGCGCTCAGTCGGAAATCCGTGGAGAACTTCGCAATTGAGATGACGGGACAAATGCCGTTGATCAAGGAAATGTGCCGGTTTGACTTGGAAGTCGTGGCCCCTGGCGTCTCCGCTATACTCATGAATCTCGAGGTGTGGCCGACCTTGTTGGAGCAAATAAAAGAAAAGCAATCCGGAGATCCGGAACTCCAAAAGGTGCGGAGTGCTATCGAGAGCGGGCGCGCCGGTGATTTTCATATGGATTCTAAGGGCGCCATTCGATTCCGAAATCGATTGTGCGTGCCTAAAGTCGAGGACATTCGTGGGGAGATCTTGAAAGAAGCTCACACTTCTCCCTATGCGATTCATCCGGGCGGCACCAAAATGTATAAGGATCTTAAATTGCATTATTGGTGGCCGGGGATGAAACTTGATGTTGGACGCTTTGTGGCACAATGTTTAGTATGCCAACAGGTGAAGGCCGAGCGTCGCTTTCCAGCAGGGAAATTACAAGGGTTGCCCATTCCAGTTTGGAAGTGGGAGAATATAGCAATGGACTTTGTTGTGGGCCTACCTCGATCGCATGGTGGCCACGACGCGATTTGGGTGGTGGTGGATCGTTTGACAAAGTCGGCGCACTTTTTGCCAATCCACACCACTTGGTCGGGAGACAAGTTAGCACAAGTCTACCTGGACGAGATTATGCGGTTGCACGGGGTCCCGACCTCGATAGTTTCAGATCGAGATCCCCGTTTTACATCGTATTTTTGGAAAAGCTTGCAAGAGGCTTTGGGTACACGGCTCGATTTTAGTTCGGCATTCCATCCTCAAATTGACGGTCAATCGGAGAGGACAATTCAGATTTTGGAGTATATACTGCGAGCGTGTGTGTTGGACTTCAAGGGTGCATGGCCTACTCATTTACCGATGGCTGAGTTCGCTTATAACAATAGCTATCAATCTAGCATCGGTATGGCACCGTTTGAGGCCTTGTATGGAAGAAAATGCCGTTCTCCTATTCATAGGAGCGAGGTCGGCGAAAGAAGGGTCTTAGGACCGGATGTGTTGCGTGAAGCGGAGGAAAAGGTCCGCTTGGCACGTGAACACTTATCGACGGCGCAATCCAGGCAAAAGAGCTATGCGGATAGACGTCGGCGAGATTTGGAATTCGCGGTAGGAGACCGCGTCTTCTTGAAAGTATCGCCCATGAGAGGGGTAAAACGATTTGGTGTTCGGGGTAAGTTGAGTCCCCGTTACATTGGACCTTATGAGGTTTTGGAGCGTGTGGGATCTTTGGCATATCGGCTAGCCTTGCCGTCAAAACTTGCGGGGATACACAATGTGTTTCATGTATCGACGCTCCGCAAGTACGTGTATGATCCAGCGCACGTCCTCGAGTATGTGCCTATGGAGCTTCATGAGGATATGACTTACGAGGAATTTCCCTTGTGTATCATTGATCGCGAGGTGAAAAATTTGAGGAACCGTGAAATTCCTTATGTAAAGGTACAATGGACGAATCACGAAGAGCGCGAAGCTACGTGGGAATTGGAAATCTCAATGAAGGAGCGGTTTCCTTACCTCTTCGCTGAGTCCAGCTGAGGTATGATTTAGTTTTGCGGCCGAAACTCTCTTTAAGGGGGGAAGGATGTAGTACACTGAACTTCAGTGTGTCGTACCGAACTTCTACAAATTGTGGAGTTCCGGTGGAAATATGGCATGAGAGGCTATGTGAGTGGCTTTGGCCAAGTTTAGGACTTGTGCGAGTATTTTCGGCGCAAATGAGGCGCGAAAACGGACTTTGAAAAGTCAAAACTGCTAAACTTGTGATGTCTGCAGTGGATTCCGGTATGAATGTGTCCATACCGGTACTGAATCGATTAGTACCGGTATGGCGTGTGGCATACCGAAATGTGAGGGCAGAATTTGGGAATCCAGCTCTCGGGTTTTGCGGAATTCCCCGTGGCATACCGGAACAAACACCCGTATACCGGTTTGCCAGTGTGAATACCGGAACGCAGAGTTGCGAAATGCCAGCTTTGGCTGGCTGTAAGTGTTGATTTGTGAGAGGGGCAAAATGGTATTTTCACACTCGAGGGGGTGTTAGAAAGGCAGGGACACCCTTCCCTTCTCAGTCTTCTTCCTCCTCTACTTCTCCTCTCCATCTCTCTCACTTTCTCTCTCTAGAGATCTCTCCAAAGCTTGGAGAAAGGAGTGGATTGAGCTTGGTAAAGGTTTCCAAAGTGGAGAAGAGGCTTCTTGGTGCAAGAGGGAGCTTGGGGAACTCGTGGCTAAGGTGAGTTCCTCATGTTTTGGGTTCAAACCTTGGAATTGATCTAGTATTTTGAGGTTTTTGGAAACCCTAGGCAATCTAAACCAAAAAACGTGGAGATTGGCCAAGAGATTTTGGGGTTCTACATGCATGCATGTGAAACCTAGGTGAAATGAGGGTTTTTGCCATGGGAGGTTCTAAAAATATTTGGACCTTCGGAAATTACAATTGAGGCATAGGAAATCATGTTAGAACAATTGATTTCAAGTATTGAGTTGATTTATGGGTTCGTAATGAGTAACGAACAATTTTCTTGTAGAAGTTTGGGTTGAAGCAAGAACTCAAGGCTTGGAGACTTAGGAGCTCAAAGAATTCAAGAAATTGGAAGCTCTTGAGTTGGGTTTGTCTTTACCGAAGTGATTAGATCACTTCCATGTCTAGGGTAAATAACCATTTGAAAAATAAAATGGTGTGTAAATATATAACCCTAGAACTTGCATGTTGGCAAATTGAGAATCATGATAGATAGAGCCATGGGCTCCTCTTGCATGTTACAGAATTCAAGTATATCCTTATTATCTATACTTGTTATGTGATTGCATGTATGAATTAGAACCTAGTGTTGAGGAACATAGGTTGAAAAGTGCAAATGGAACCTAGTGTCATTGAACATAGGTTGGAACATGAGATTGGAATCTAGTATCATTGAACATAGGTTGGAACATGAGATTGGAACCTAGTGTCATGGAACCTAGGTTGAGAAGGTAAAGTAAACCTAGTGTCATTGAACATAGGTGAGACTTGGTGACTTGAACCTAGGGCCATTGGACTTAGGTTGGCAAGTGTGAAATGTGAACAGTGGGATACGCGACGATTTCGCTATCCCGGGTACGCGACGATTTCGCTACCCGTGCCACGTGTTGGAGGCGATGGATTGGGATACGCGACGATTTCGCTATCCCGGGTACGCGACGATTTCGCTACCCGTGCCACGTGTTGGCGGTGATGGATTGGGATACGCGACGATTTTGCTATCCCGTGTACATGACGATTTCGCTACCCGTGCCACGTGATGGCGGTGATGAAATGGGGTACGCGACGATTTCGCTATCCCGGATATGCGACGATTTCGCTACCAGAACAAGGAGATGACGATTTCACTCCTTGGAGGTTGGGACCATGATGGGGATGGCGATTCCATTGTCCGGTGCCCAACACTTGCGGCGATTCCGCTTTGGTTGAGAACCGTTATGGTGATGCGGCGACTCCGACACCATAAATAAATGACAAGTAGTTGAACTTGGTCAATGTGAGATATAGGATGAACCTAGGAGAAAATAAAAGTTGACATTTTAATTGGTTGCATCATTTATGTTTATTTACAAGCATGTGAATAATTGTATGCATAGTTATTTGTGATCTAACTTATGCTTATGGTGTTTCTTTGGACCTGGTGAGTCGAGCTTCTCTCTTGGGTGGCCTTACCCACTGGGAACTATGTTTATAGTTCTCACCCCACGTTTTTCAGGTCCTTCTGCGAGTGAGGCGGCTGAGCGAGGCAAGGGTTTGGCTCTGTAGATAGCGGCCCTTCCATTTTGGTGTTACATAGAGTTGTACCCCTATTCTTGGACTATGATAGTATAGGGGTTTTCATTAAATGTATGCAACTTGTATATTCCATAGTTTTGGAACATGATGTATGGAATAGAAATGAAAGAAAAAAAAAACAATTGGACATGTATAAATGTGCAAATGTGATGTAATAGAAGTAGAACTTCTTTATGTTGATGCTTTCCTTGTGCAACTCTTGTACTCCGTTCCTAGTTGGAACCTTGTGGATATGCTTGTGTTGTGACGCCTTGGGCGGGTAGAAGAGACTCTATCCGTTCGGCGGGTCTGGGGCATGCGCCCGTGCGGTTATCCTTTCCACTTAGTTGGTGTTAAAGGCCCGACGGGGCGTGACATGGTACTCATCGAGGACTGTGAATGGGATCAGTCTGATTATATGCGAGAAGTCCCGCTCGTACTCCACCACTGTTCAGTTCCCGTCCTTGAGTCATTTGGGTTCATGTTCCAGGCTATGCTTAGTGCTTTCCTTGAAGTAGTTCCTGTATAACAGTTCCCTAAACTCCTTTCAGGACGGGAGCGCTACAGCGTATCAGCTCTCCAGAAGATGCAGCCATCACCTGTAGGTCTCGGCCTCTAAAAAATTAGTGGTTAGAAGAACCTTCTCTTGTTCCTCGATGTAAAGATCGCAGAATAGCTTCTGCATCCGATTGGCCTATTTCTCTATGGCCCATGGATCATTACTCTTGCTCAAGAATTTTAGCAGATCAAGTTTCTTGAACTCTGCCAAGCTAGCTCTCACACAGGCTTGTTCCGCTGCCTGAGGATCATCACCCCCAGCAGATGTGGTAGATGTTGTCGCCCTAGGTGCTACACTGACACTCGTAGGTCCAAGGCCACCTGCCACCGGTGTATCTGCAGTAGTTGTCGCGGCCATCGTGGGAACGGTTGTCGCAGCACCCACTGGTGGCACTCCAACTGTATCAGTAGTAGCAGCAGCACTAGCCGCCTTGCGGGCAACATCAGCAGCGATGTCTGTGCCTACACCTGCGCCCGGTCTCGACGGTGGAGCCTGACTAGCTCCAGCTATAGCCTGTTGCTGCACCATATTGAACTAATCCAACCAATGCGGCCACCTGCTCGTCTACCTTATGCTCCTGGTGGGAGGTCTCTCTCGTGCCATGTGCTGAAACATCAGGCAGGGTTACAGTCAAGTTAGTATTAAACTGACTTGACTCGACTCACCGGAACTCAAGCCCAAGCCAACTCCGCACTCTCACGTGTCTATATGCCTAAGGTCCTCTTAAAGGTCATCGTAAACCGTGGTTGATTGTAGTTGAAATTTCGCTCTCATACCATCTTAATCTGTAACGCTCCAATTCTTTTTCAAAATCCTTTTCTAGAAAACTAGTGAAAAACGTGTCAATTTTTTTTATAAAACAACCTTCAAAAGCACCCCATAACGTGCACAGATTAGCCACATGGATAGAGTCTCCTTGTACAAATGGACAGAGTCTTCCCTATACATGCACGGCATAGCACCAGAAATACAATATCAACCACATGTACAACTACAACAACACAACAACAACTAACAGATGGATACATGAATGAGTACATGTAAGCATCTAATAAAAGGGTAATCAATGAATAAGACTAACAGTCCAAATAATAATCCATCGAACGTGTAATCGACCAAAATCATTATTCCACAATTATGAATCAACTAAAACAAATAAACTTAAATCCACAATTATAACCGTTATTGAATCATTACTAATGATAATGGAACTAATGAAATAACTAAAACTAAACCAAAAAAAAATCTGAAACGATAGTAATCCGAATAACATGCTGGAAATAAACTAGTCATACTTGAACAAAAACCGGGACAGACAATCTAGTAGGGCTAGCAAATAAGCGAGCTGGCTCGTGTTCAGCTCGGTATTCGGCTCGCTCGAGCTCGACTCGAAATTAAATGAACCGAGCTTGAACAGAAAAAAAAAAACCTCGAAATTTATTTCAAGCCAAGCTGGAGTATTACTGGGCTTGCTCGAATTAGGCTTGAAAAGTTCGAATATATAAATATATATTAAAAATATTTATATATATATATATATAATTATATATAATATATATTTTAATTATATTAATAATATATATTATGCATTTTAAGAAAACGTCTCATGTGGTTTCGAAAGTACGAAGGCATCCATGCCTGTAAGTTGTTTTTGATGATGAAACATCCGATTCGACGATAGGCTCCATTAGGCATAATCTATGCTATTAGAACTTTTTAAAAATCAAATTTTATAATTTTACGATATCATTTACCAAGTAATCAAAGGGTCTGAAAAATGACTATTTTCGAGTAAGATGTCGTTTTCAAGTTGGACAGGACAGTTCTCAAGCGAGTAATGGCCGATGTGGCACGTTTGCAAGTTTGATGGTGTAGAACAATCAAAATTTCGTGAAACTTTAATAGAAAACTCTACTTAACATCAAGAGCAAGATCAATACTTCCGGTTTGAAATTTAAATTTTTTATCATTATTTTTTATGAAATTTTTAATTTCAGCCGTTCATTTTAAGGCTACTCGTTTACTAGGCAGAAAAAAATTAAAAACTTATGAAATTTGGTATTTAGAGAGTTTTCACTACTGTAGATTATCTTTAATGGAACCGATCGTCGAATCCGATGTCCCATCATCGAAAACAACTTACAAGTACGGAGGCCTCCATACTTTCGAAAGCGCAGGAGCCTAGCACTGTATTTTAATTATATGTATATAGAGTTTTGGTTATTGGGCATATTTGCTGACCCACAAAACCAAACTAGCAAAACTTTACTCTAATTACTCTCTTTCCCTCTCTTTCAGTTGCTCGCATAGTCCCTTTGTAGCACTCTGAATTTCGGTGCGTTGTATCGAACTTTACTGAATTTGATAAAGTTCGATGGAAGCCGATAATGGCTGGTGTGGAATTGGGTTCCGAAGGTTTCGAAACATTGTGGGTGCGAGTGGAAACCCGAAAATCAAAAAATTATAAAAAAGGGACCAAGTGGAGCAAAACTGCTCACGGGGTCCGGACCCTGGAAGCTGGGGTCCGGACAATGAAGTCCGCGGGCAGCTACGGTCCGGACACGGATGTCACGGTCCGGACCCGAGCTGGCTTCCGAGTTGAGGTGCGTACGGGTTCCGGACTCGGACACCAAGGTCCGGACCCAGCCTGCGCGGTGGACTGTCACCTGTGCGGGCTCCCGACCCCACTTGCAAGGTCCGAACCCGGCTGTGGCAGAATGCCCAGTGAGGGGTATTTAGGTAATTGTAGTACACTGAATTTCAGTGCATCGTACTGAACTTCTACAAATTGTAGAGTTCTAGTGAGAAAATGGCATAAGAGGCAATATGTGAGGCTTTGGCCAAGTTCGGGACTGTGCGAAGTATTTTCGGCGCAATTGAGGCGCGAAAATGGATTTCGAGAAGTTAAAAACTGCGAACTTGGGAAGTCTGCACTGGATTCCGGTATGTGAACTCCAATACCGGAATTGGAGCTTGGTATACCGGTATGTGAAATGGTATACCGGAATGCTGTGTTAAAACCGAGAAACCCAGCTCTCGGGTTTGCGGAATTTTTCGGGGTATACCGGTATGAGAAATGGTATACCGGTATACAATGTGCGAAACAGTGAGACCAGCTCTCGAATTCTGCAGGATTCCTGAGGTATACCGGTATGCATATGCGCATACCGGTATACAATGTCCAGATTTTGGCTGGTTGTTGTGTTGTTTGTGGAGAGGGACATTTTGGTCTTTTCACATGCGTGGGGGTATTAGAAAGGCTGGGAACACCCCCCTTTCTCAGAGATCATCTTCTCCACTTCTCCTCTCCATCTCTCCCACTTTCTCTCTCTAGAGATCTCTCCAAAACTTGGAGAAAAGGTGGATTGATCTTGGAAAAAGCTTCCAAAGGAGAAAAGAAGCTTCTTGGTGCAAGAAGGAGCTTGGGGATTTCGTGATTAAGGTTAGTACCTCACGTTTTGGGTTCAAACCTTGGATTTAATCCTTTGAAATGAGGTTTTTGGGAACCCTTGGCAATCTAAACCACAAATGGTGGGTGTTTGGCCATGAAATCTAGGGTTTGGCTTGCATGCATGCAAACCCTAGGTAGAATGAGGGCTTTTGCAATGTGAGGTTCTAAAAATATTTGGACCTTCGATAATTACAATTTAGGCTTAGGAAATCATGTTGGAGCACTTGATTTCATATATTGAGTTGATTTTAGGGTTCGTAACGAGTAACGAACCGTTTTCTTGTAGAAGCTTGGGTTGAAGCAAGAACTCAAAGCTTGGACACTTAGGAGCTTGAAGAATACAAGAATTTGAAAGCTCTTGAGGTGGGTTTGTGTTTACCGAAGTGATTAGGTCACTTCCATGTCTAGGGTAATTATCCATTTAAAAATAAAATGGTATGTGTTGAGAACCCTAGCATTTTGCATGTTGGCAAAGGTAAAATCATGATAGGTAGAACAATGAGCTCCTATTGCATGATGGATATTTCAAGTACAATTCAATTATTGATACTTGTTGCATGGTTGCATGTGAGATTGAAACCTAGTGTTGTTGAACATAGGTTGGAACATGTGAGATTGAAACCTAGTGTTGTTGAACATAGGTTGGAACATGTGAGATTGAAACCTAGTGTTGTTGAACATAGGTTGGAACATGTGAGATTTAAACCTAGTGTCATTGAACATAGGTTGGACATGAAAATGAAACCTAGAGTCATGAAACCTAGGTTGAGAACGAGAAAGTAAACCTAGTGTTATTGAACCTTGGTGAGACTTAGTAACTTGAACCTAAGATCATGAGATTTAGGTTGGCAAGTGAGAAATGTGAACAACGGGATGTGCGACGATTTTGCTATCCCGGGTAGGCGACGATTTCGCTACCATGCCATGAGTTGGCCGTGTTGAGACGGGATGTGCGACGATTTTGCTATCCCGGGTAGGCGACGATTTCGCTACCATGCCATGAGTTGGCCGTACCGACACGGGAATGTGCGACGAGTTTGCTATCCCGGGTAGGCGACGATTTCGCTACCTCGCCTTGAGTTGGCGGTGTCGAGAGGGGATGTGCGACGAGGTTGCTATCCCGGGTATGCGACGATTTCGCTACCCATGCCATGCAGTGGCCGTGTTGAGACGAGGTAAGCGACGATTTTGCTATCCCGAGTAGGCGACGATTTCGCTACTCGAACTCGGAGGTGACAATGTCACTCCTTGGATGTTGGAACAATTATGGTGAGACGGCGATTCCGAAACCATAAGTAAATGAACTTAGTCAATATGAGGCATAGGATGAACCTAGGAGAGAATGATAAATTATATGTCATTTGGTTGCATCCTTTATGTTTATTTACAAGCATGTGAATAATTGTTGCATAGTTATATGTGATCTAACTTATGCATGTGGTGTTTCTTTGGACCTGGTGGGTCGAGCTTCTCTCTTGGGTGGCCTTACCCACTGGGAACTATGTTTATAGTTCTCACCCCCCATTTTCCAGGTCCTTCCGCGAGTGAGGCGGCGGAGCGAGGCAAGGGTTTGGCTCTTTAGATAGCGGCCCTTCCATTTTGGTGATGCATAGAGTTGTACCCCTATTTTGGACTATGATAGCATAGGGGATTTGCATTCTTGTATGAATGTTGTATATTCCATAGTTTTGGAACATGGTGTATGGAATGAAAAGAAAAATTTGGAAGTAGAACTTTTTTATGTAATAGAAGTAGAACTTTTTTATGTTGATGCTTTCCTTGTGCAACTCTTGTACTCCGTTCCTAGTTGGAACATTGTGGATAAGCTTGTGTTGTGACGCCTTGGGCGGATAGTAAAGACTCTATCCGTTCGGCGGGTCTGGTGCATGCGCTCGTGAGGTTATCCTTTCCACCTAGTTGGTGTTTAAGGGCCGGCGGGGCGTGACAGACTGAGGTGGTATCAGAGTGTAGAAACGGTCTAGGTTGACCTAAGAACCCTAGGATGGAAATGACCCTAGGAGTGTAGGCTCGTGAGTGACGAGATCTTTGATGTGGCGAAAGATAAGAAATTGGGTTATGTCCTTATGCCTCTAGTTGGAAATAGAGGTAGATTCGAGGTGTGTCTTATTCTTCACCAAGTGTGTTCGTGTTGGCGGCCGACAACATGAAAACCAAGTGAGGGGAATAAGGACCCTTGTGTGATTTTCGCCTAGATTGGGTTCACGTTTATTTTCGTGAAACGTTATGTTACAAATGACTTCGAGTGTCACGAAATGACCAAAGTCATTGTGTTTTCAGGATAATGGTACGTGGACGGCCTCCTTTGAGGGCTGGGCTCGGGAGAGCGAGCGCGGCTCCCGAACCACTCGGGGAGGGCGAGAACTCGGGTCTTCGTAATGAGTTGACCGAGTTGATGGGCGTGGTTCGGCGACAGGCCGAAGCCATGCAACGACAAGAGGAGCAGATTAAAAAGCTCCAAGATGAGATGGCGCAGCAAGCGGCTGCGATTCGGGAGGAGAGGACGGGAGTACATCCGGCCTCTGCTTCGGCACCGGCCGCCGAGGAGGTGACACCGGCGCCGGCCGTGGTGCCACCTGCGCCACCGGTTGTGGCCGAGGGGTCGGGTGCCCCTATACCCGATTCCGACATGGAGGATGCGGAGCGAGAGCGCGCACTTGCGGCTCTCATGAGGTTCAAGAAGTTCAACCCGCCTATTTTTAGCGGGGAGAATGTGGATCCGTGGGATGTAGAGACATGGATCGATGCCATGGAGACACTCTTCGAGGATCTATATACCTTGGAGAGGGACAAAGTGCATCTCGCCGTTCATTGTTTAGAGCGATCGGCGAAGGTGTGGTGGAAGGGAGTCCGACGGGATAGACTCTCTAGCCTTCCGCCACCGTCGTGGGAAGAGTTTCGGGGTATGGTGTTCGCCACCTATTTCCCCGATAGCGAGAAAAGGAAACTGCAAGAAAGGTTCCGTAAGTTGAAACAAGGGAACCGCACCGTGCGCGAGTACGAGAGGGAGTTCTCGTACATTATAAATTGCGTACCGCACGTTGTCCGCGGAGAGTTGGACAAGGTCGATTGCTTCGTGCGCGGGCTTCGACCCGAGATCTTTCGGGCGGTTCACGCCCTTAAGCTTAAGACCTTTGCGGAGGTCTTGGACCGTGCTCTTTGGGTGGAGCACAGGAATGCATGTGCGCGCGAGGAGCGCGAGTCTTGGGAGAAAGAAAAAGAAAAAGAGAAAGGAAAGAAGCGACCGGCGGGTGGCTCGGGTGGGCAGTCTAGCTCTAAGCGGCCCCCGAAGCACTCGCAGTCGCAAAACCAATCGCGGGGGTTCCGACGGAACCGACCCGCAACCCAGTGTCCGATTTGTAGCGGCCCCCACGGCCCTCAGCAGTGTGACTATCGTGAGGGCCGGTGCTACAAGTGCGGACAGCAAGGGCAATATGGGTACAATGCGGTACAACTGCCCGATGGATGATGGCCGAGCACCGTCATCGGCATCGGCATTTGCATCGCCGAGGCAGCTTGCGGGCATCCCACCCGCGGCGATGTCGGCAGGCCGTACCCAGCCGCCGAGACCAGTGGAGGGCCAGCGACCAGCGCCCAGTGGTCGGGTATTCGCCTCTCAGGTGGAGGAGCCGTCTGCCCAGGATGACGTCGTGGCAGGTATTGTGATAATTAAAAGCATTCGATGTAGAGCTTTGTTTGATACTGGTGATCGCATTCATTCATTGCTCGATCTTTTGCTATTGCACATGGAATAGAAATTATAGATGCCACGCATGCAAGAACTGTGCAAGTACCTGAACACACTTTTTGTATACATCATGTGTGTATGGATTGCCCCGTGAGGGTTGAAAACTGGATCATGCCAGCTGATTTGCTGGTATTAAATCGAATGAATGAATATGATTTGATCCTAGGAATGGATTGGCTCTCGAGGTATCATGCTACTATCGATTGTAAGAGCCGGATAGTGAGGTTTAGAGAACCCGGGCACAAAGAGTTTGTGTACCATGGGTGTAAGAGTTCGCTCTTTGCTTCAATGGTGTCCACGTCGCAAGCAAGGAAGCTTATTGCTAGTGGATGCATTGCCTACTTGGCGACGGTAGTGGATGACCGAAAGGAAGTGTTGGGACTTGAGGACATTCCTATAGTCCAAGAGTTTCTGGATGTGTTTCCGGCGGAGTTGCCCGGAATGCCACCGGACCGGGAAATAGAATTTGTGGTCGATTTGCTCCCGGGTACGGCGCCGATCTCTAAGGCCCCGTACAGGATGGCACCCGCGGAACTGAAGGAATTGAAAGCACAATTGCAAGACTTGATGGACAAGGGTTTCGTGAAGCCAAGTGTGTCACCTTGGGGAGCCCCTGTTCTATTTGTGAGGAAAAAGGACGGTTCGCTGCGGTTGTGTGTGGATTACCGCGAGTTGAACAAAGTGACCGTCAAGAATAAGTACCCGTTACCCCGAATTGATGACTTGTTCGATCAGTTGCAAGGGTCTCGGGTGTACTCAAAGATTGATTTGCAATCCGGTTATCACCAATTGAAGATCAAACCGGAGGATGTGCATAAGACCGCGTTTATAACGCGGTATGGACATTATGAATTCACGGTTATGCCTTTTGGGCTTACCAATGCCCCGACAGCGTTCATGGACCTAATGAACCGTGTTTTCAAACCACTATTGGATCAATTTGTGGTTGTGTTCATTGATGACATTCTTGTCTACTCTCGGAGTGAAGAGGAACATAAAGAGCACCTAAGGATTGTGCTTCAAGTTCTTCGAGAGAACAAGTTATTCGCCAAATTGAAAAAGTGCGAATTCTGGATCCGTGAGGTCGCTTTCTTGGGTCACGTAATTTCCGCAGGAGGAGTATCTGTGGACCCTATGAAAGTAGAGGCAGTCAAGGATTGGCCTCGCCCGACCAATGTCACGGAAATACGAAGCTTTTTGGGTCTTGCGGGGTATTATCGGCGGTTCGTGGAGGGATTTTCAAAAATCTCCGGTCCACTAACGCGTCTTACCCGCAAGGGAGCCAAATATGTTTGGAGCGAAGAATGCGACCAAAGCTTTAAGGAGCTAAAGGAAAAGTTGACTTCGGCTCCGGTACTCGCCTTGCCGATTGCAGGGGAGGGTTTTGTGGTGTATAGTGATGCATCACGACGTGGTCTTGGGTGTGTGCTTATGCAAAGAGGACAAGTAATAGCATATGCCTCTCGACAGCTGAAGAGCTATGAGCATAATTACCCCACCCACGACTTAGAACTTGCGGCGGTGGTTTTCGCACTCAAGTTGTGGAGACACTACTTGTACGGGGAGCCTTGTGAGGTTTACACGGATCACAAAAGTTTAAAGTACTTATTCACTCAGAAGGAGTTGAACTTGAGGCAGCGGAGGTGGTTGGAGTTGATAAAAGATTACGACTTGACCATCTTGTACCACCCCGGTAGAGCCAATGTGGTGGCCGATGCGCTCAGTAGAAAGTCCGTGGAAAACTTCGCAATAGAGATGACGGGACAAATGCCGTTAATCAAGGAAATGGGCCGATTTGACTTGGAGATCGTGGCCCCGGGCGTCCCCGCTAGACTTATGAATCTCGAGATATGGCCGACCTTGTTGGAGCAAATGAAAGAAAAGCAATCCGGTGATCCGGAACTCCAAAAGGTGCGGGGTGCTAACGAGAGCGGGCGCGCCGGTGATTATCATGTAGATTCGATGGGCGCAATTCGATTTCGAAATCGATTGTGCGTGCCGAAAGTTGAGGACATTCATAGGGAGATCTTGAAAGAAGCTCACACTTCTCCCTATGCGATTCACCCGGGCGGCACCAAAATGTACAAGGATCTCAAATTGCATTATTGGTGGCCGGGGATGAAACTTGATGTAGGACGCTTTGTGGCACAATGCTTAGTGTGCCAACAAGTGAAAGCCGAGCGTCGCTTTCCGGCAGGAAAACTGCAGGGATTGCCCATTCCGGTTTGGAAGTGGGAGAATATCGCGATGGATTTTGTTGTGGGCTTACCTCGATCATTAGGTGGCCACGACACGATTTGGGTGGTGGTGGATCGTTTGTCAAAGTCGGCACACTTTTTGCCAATCCACACCACTTGGTCGGGAGACAAGTTAGCGCAAGTCTACCTGGACGAGATTGTGCGGTTGCACGGGGTCCCGACCTCGATAGTTTCAGATCGAGATCCCCGTTTCACATCGCATTTTTGGAAAAGCTTGCAAGAAGCTTTGGGTACACGACTCGATTTCATTTCAGCATTTCATCCTCAAACTGACGGTCAATCGGAAAGGACAATTCAGATTTTGGAGGATATGCTACGAGCGTGTGTGTTGGACTTCAAAGGTGCGTGGCCTACTCATTTGCCGATGGCTGAATTTGCTTACAATAATAGCTATCAAGCTAGCATCGGTATGGCACCTTTTGAGGTTTTGTATGGAAGAAAATGCCGCTCTCCTATTCATTGGAGTGAAGTCGGCGAGAGAAGGGTCTTAGGACCGGACGTGTTGCGTGAAGCGGAGGAAAAGGTCCGCTTGGCACGCAAACGCATATCGACGGCGCAATCTAGACAAAAGAGTTATGCGGATCGACGTCGACGAGATTTGGAATTCGCGGTAGGAGATCGCGTCTTCTTGAAAGTATCACCCATGAGAGGGGTGAAGTGATTTGGTGTTCGGGGTAAGTTGAGTCCCCGTTACATTGGACCCTATGAGGTTTTGGAGCGTGTGGGATCCGTGGCATATCGGCTAGCTTTGCCGCCGAAACTTGCGGGGATACACAATGTGTTTCATGTATCGACCCTCCGCAAGTATGTGTATGATCCGGCGCACGTCCTCGAGTATGTGCCTATGGAGCTTCATGAGGATATGACTTATGAGGAGTTTCCCTTGTGTATCATGGATCGCGAGGTGAAAAATTTAAGGAACCGTGAAATTCCTTATGTAAAGGTACAATGGACGAATCACGGTGAGCGCGAGGCTACATGGGAATTGGAAAGCTCGATGAAAGAGCGGTTTCCTTACCTCTTCGCTGAGTCCAGCTGAGGTATGATTTTAGTTTCGCGGCCGAAACTCTCTTTAAGGGGGGTGGAATGTAGTACACTGAATTTCAGTGCATCGTACTGAACTTCTACAAATTGTAGAGTTCTAGTGAGAAAATGGCATAAGAGGCTATATGTGAGGCTTTGGCCAAGTTCGGGACTGTGCGAAGTGTTTTCGGCGCAATTGAGGCGCGAAAATGGATTTCGAGAAGTTAAAAACTGCGAACTTGGGAAGTCTGCACTGGATTCCGGTATGTGAACTCCAATACCGGAATTGGAGCTTGGTATACCGGTATGTGAAATGGTATACCGGAATGCTGTGTTAAAAACCGAGAAACCCAGCTCTCGGGTTTGCGGAATTTTCCGGGGTATACCGGTATGAGAAATGGTATACCGGTATACAATGTGCGAAACAGTGAGACCAGCTCTCGGGATTCTGCAGGATTCCTGAGGTATACCGGTATGCATATGCGCATACCGGTATACAATGTCCAGATTTTGGCTGGTTGTTGTGTTGTTTGTGGAGAGGGGCATTTTGGTCTTTTCACATGCGTGGGGGTATTAGAAAGGCTGGGAACACCCCCCTTTCTCAGAGATCATCTTCTCCACTTCTCCTCTCCATCTCTCCCACTTTCTCTCTCTAGAGATCTCTCCAAAACTTGGAGAAAAGGTGGATTGATCTTGGAAAAAGCTTCCAAAGGAGAAAAGAAGCTTCTTGGTGGAAGAAGGAGCTTGGGGATTTCGTGATTAAGGTTAGTACCTCACGTTTTGGGTTCAAACCTTGGATTTAATCCTTTGAAATGAGGTTTTTGGGAACCCTTGGCAATCTAAACCACAAATGGTGGGTGTTTGGCCATGAAATCTAGGGTTTGGCTTGCATGCATGCAAACCCTAGGTAGAATGAGGGCTTTTGCAATGTGAGGTTCTAAAAATATTTGGACCTTCGATAATTGTAATTGAGGCTTAGGAAATCATGTTGGAGCACTTGATTTCATATATTGAGTTGATTTTAGGGTTCGTAACGAGTAACGAACCGTTTTCTTGTAGAAGCTTGGGTTGAAGAAAGAACTCAAAGCTTGGACACTTAGGAGCTTGAAGAATACAAGGATTTGAAAGCTCTTGAGGTGGGTTTGTGTTTACCGAAGTGATTAGGTCACTTCCATGTCTAGGGTAATTATCCATTTAAAAATAAAATGGTATGTGTTGAGAACCCTAGCATTTTGCATGTTGGCAAAGGTAAAATCATGATAGGTAGAACAATGAGCTCCTATTGCATGATGGATATTTCAAGTACAATTCAATTATTGATACTTGTTGCATGGTTGCATGTGAGATTTAAACCTAGTGTTGTTGAACATAGGTTGGAACATGTGAGATTGAAACCTAGTGTTGTTGAACATAGGTTGGAACATGTGAGATTGAAACCTAGTAGTGTTGTTGAACATAGGTTGGAACATGTGAGATTGAAACCTAGTGTTGTTGAACATAGGTTGGAACATGTGAGATTTAAACCTAGTGTCATTGAACATAGGTTGGACATGAAAATGAAACCTAGAGTCATGGAACCTAGGTTGAGAACGAGAAAGTAAACCTAGTGTTATTGAACCTTGGTGAGACTTAGTAACTTGAACCTAAGATCATGAGATTTAGGTTGGCAAGTGAGAAATGTGAACAACGGGATGTGCGACGATTTTGCTATCCCGGGTAGGCGACGATTTCGCTACCATGCCATGAGTTGGCCGTGTTGAGACGGGATGTGCGACGATTTTGCTATCCCGGGTAGGCGACGATTTCGCTACCATGCCATGAGTTGGCCGTACCGACACGGGAATGTGCGACGAGTTTGCTATCCCGGGTAGGCGACGATTTCGCTACCTCGCCTTGAGTTGGCGGTGTTGAGAGGGGATGTGCGACGAGGTTGCTATCCCGGATATGCGACGATTTCGCTACCCATGCCATGCAGTGGCCGTGTTGAGACGGGGTAAGCGACGATTTTGCTATCCCGAGTAGGCGACGATTTCGCTACTCGAACTCGGAGATGACAATGTCACTCCTTGGATGTTGGAACAATTATGGTGAGACGGCGATTCCGAAACCATAAGTAAATGACAAGTAAATGAACTTAGTCAATATGAGGCATAGGATGAACCTAGGAGAGAATGATAAATTATATGTCATTTGGTTGTATCCTTTATGTTTATTTACAAGCATGTGAATAATTGTTGCATAGTTATATGTGATCTAACTTATGCATGTGGTGTTTCTTTGGACCTGGTGGGTCGAGCTTCTCTCTTGGGTGGCCTTACCCACTGGGAACTATGTTTATAGTTCTCACCCCCCATTTTCCAGGTCCTTCCGTGAGTGAGGCGGCGGAGCGAGGCAAGGGTTTGGCTCTTTAGATAGCGGCCCTTCCATTTTGGTGATGCATAGAGTTGTACCCCTATTTTGGACTATGATAGCATAGGGGATTTGCATTCTTGTATGAATGTTGTATATTCCATAGTTTTGGAACATGGTGTATGAAATGAAAAGAAAATTTTGGACATGTATATTGTGCCATGTGATGTAATAGAAGTAGAACTTCTTTATGTTGATGCTTTCCTTGTGCAACTCTTGTACTCCGTTCCTAGTTGGAACATTGTGGATAAGCTTGTGTTGTGACGCATTGGGCGGATAGGAAAGACTCTATCCGTTCGGCGGGTCTGGTGCATGCGCTCGTGCGGTTATCCTTTCCACCTAGTTGGTGTTTAAGGGTCGGCGGGGTGTGACAGTAATTCCACAGAGAAGGGCTATGTATTGAGGGCTGAGACCTCTCTCCTCATTCCTTCTTCATTTTCCTCTCTTTCCCTCTCCCTCTCCCTCACTTTCTCTCTCTAGAGATCTCTCCAAAGCTTGGAGAAGTGGTGGATTGGAGCTTGGAAAAGGACTTCCAAGGTGCAAAGAAGCTTCTTGGTGCAAGAAGAAGCTTGGGAGCTAGGGCTTTGAGGTGAGTTCTTGTGATTTAGGGTTTAAACCTTGGATTTAATCCTTTAAGATGAGGTTTTTGGAAATCCTAGGCAATCTCAACCACAAATGGTGGAAGATTGGCCATGAAATCTAGGGTTTGGCTTGCATGCATGCAAACCCTAGGTAGATTTGGTGCTTTTGCCATGGGAGGTTCTAAAAATATTTGGACCTTCGGAAATTGCAATTGAGGCATAAGAAATCATGTTAGAACACTTGATTTCAAGTATTGAGTTGATTTAAGGGTTCGAAACGAGTAACGAACCGTTTTCTTGTAGAAGCTTGGGTTGAAGCAAGAACTCAAGGCTTGGACACTTAGGGGCTTGAAGAATACAAGAATTCGGAAGCTCTTGAGGTGGGTTTGAGTTTATCGAAGTGATTAGGTCACTTCCATGTCTAGGGTATATATCCATTTAAAGATAAAATAGTATGTGTTGTGAACCCTAGAACTTGCATGTTGGCAAAGATGAAAATCATGATAGGTAGAGCCATGAGCTCCTATTGCATGTTATAGAATTCAAGTATATTTATATTATCTATACTTGTTACATGGTTGCATGTATGATTGGAACCTAGTGTTATTGAACATAGGTTGGACATGAGAATGGAACCTAGTGTTATTGAACATAGGTTGGACATGAGATTGGAACCTAGCGTTATGGAACCTAGGTTGAGAATGAGAAAGTAAACCTAATGTCATTGAACATAGGTGAGACTTAGTGACTTGAACCTAGGGTCATGAGACTTAGGTTGGCAAGTGTAAAATGTTGAGATGGGATGTGCGACGATTTTGCTATCCCGGGTATGCGACGATTTCGCTACCCATGCCATGAGTTGGCGGTGTTGGAATGGGATGTGCGACGAGTTTGCTATCCCGGGTATGCGACGAGTTCGCTACCCATGCCATGAGTTGGCGGTGTTGGAATGGGGTATGCGACGAGTTTGCTATCCCGGGTATGCGATGATTTCGCTACCCGTGCCATGAGTTGGCGGTGTTGAGACGGGATGTGCGACGAGGTTGCTATCCCGGGTATGCGACGAGTTCGCTACCTGAGCCATGTGATGGCGGTGTTGAGATGGGGTATGCGACGATTTTGCTATCCCGGGTATGCGACGATTTCGCTACCCGAACTCGGAGGTGACAATTTCACTCCTTGGATGTTGGAACAATTATGGTGAGACGGCGATTCCGAAACCATAAGTAAATGACAAGTAGTTGAACTTGGTCAATGTGAAATATAGGATGAACCTAGGAGAGAATGAAAAATTTACATTTCATTTGGTTGCATCCTTTATGTTTATTTACAAGCACGTAAATAATTGTTGCATAGTTATTTGTGTTCTAACTTATGCATGTGGTGTTTCTTTGGACCTGGTGGGTCGAGCTTCTCTCTTGGGTGGCCTTACTGTCACGCCCCGGGGCCCCAGCGAAAGCCCACCCGGGCGCATGCACAGACCCGCCGTGCACACAAGCAACCCAAATGCACACAAGGCGTCTAAAATAGTCATACAAGAAAGGAATAACACAAGTAATCCTATCATGATAATCAGAGCATACATACTAACAAGTAAGGTCTCAAGGTGAAAGTATGAAATACTATAAAATAGTAAAGCCAAAACATAAGCTTAGTACAACAATACACCCAAAAGGGGACATAAGGTGGTCTCTACAAAATGTGGTCGGTACAAAGACACCTCTCAACAAAAGATAAAAGAAAGGTGCTCCACCTAGTCGCTAGCTCCCTCGCGCTCTAGCTACTCGCAATGCCCTTGCCGCGGTCCCTAGCCTCTCCCGCAGTGGATGGCTCTGAAATAAAACAACAAACCCCAGGGGGATGAGAACTATTATTCAATAGTTCCCAGTGGGTAAGCCGCCGAGAGGAGCGGAGTACACCATTAGGCCAACTGAGGCAAAGTAGGGTTAGACAACAAAAAGCATAATTATAGTTGAAATTTAATACTACTATGCCTCAAGATGTTTTCATAAAAACATGAATTATTCTACCCAAGCACATGTGTAAGCATGCAATGTTCCACCTCTTACTACATGAATATTCACCTTTTCATAATACCATCTTACCATATGAATGTTCACCTTTTCATAGTACCATAACTATGTAGTCATAAAGAATACAATAGAAGGATGTTCACTTGTGCCGTGCCTAATGGCTCCGTGGTAGTCAACACCTCACGCTTTGGTGAGCCTTACCCACGGCGGTTCCATTTCGGCGCTCTCTCAAACGGGCGAAATAACTGTCGCTAGGCCAACTCCGGAGTGCCGGCTTGTAGGGAGCGACCCTCACAAGCATGTGTAAACGAGCATAGTGGCTAACAAGTAACAATCAACCATATAATATCATTCATCATGTCTATAAACATGGAAAACCAACTAATGTCCAATACTAGGTCATAATGTCCATCTTGTTATTCCTCTAAGTGGAATGTCATATATTTAGCTTCACATTTTGATTCTAACATGTCATATGTCATATATACTCTATAACTAGTTCAACAAGCTAAGTGTCAAGAGTGTTTTCAAATCCATTGTCCATCTACCATTACACATGTCTCGATTCCTTCAAGTAAGCAATTAAACAAGTACATGAACGAAACATTCAATTCCCATAGCCAACCATGATGCGCTATGTTTAATAACTATGCAAACCTCCTACTACATAGGACATACAATTTGCATCTATAAGTACATGAATTCCATGCATTCCAAAATTCTACCATGTCTTAATTAGCATGAATATGCATTAATTTAAGCTCTTAAGCTAAAACGAAGACATAGGGGGAATTCACCCATTTCGGTGAGGTCAAACCCACCGGATGCCCTTCGGAACCTCGCAGTATCCGAAAACAAAGTTGCCCCCTCGATTTCAAGCGCCCTAAAGGAGATCTCTAAGGGATTAGAAACATCGATCGAACGTTTTCGAAAAACGACATAGCAAAAGGGGAAAAAAGGGTGGAATTACCTTAGGTCAAGAATTTCTCGTCCAAAATCCAAAATGAAGTTAGGAAGCTTCAAATCCAACCTAACATAACATTCTACACCCATCAAATCCCATTCAAAATCCTAGAATCAAGAAACCCTAAAAATAAACCCTAGGTTTATCATAATAGGATTTCTCCAACAAAAACCCAAATAAACTCCAAAAGAGGATCAAAAAAGAGGAAAACTCACCTCTTTAAAGCTCCAAGCTAGGTCCAAGAAGCTAGGGTTGGAGTTAAACCTTAAACAAGCTCTTCTCTTCTCCACCACGTTCCTCCAAGCTAGCAAGCTTGAGTGCAAAGGAGAAGGAAAAAGAGATCAAATCCAAGGTTTCCAACACCAAGGAAGCAAGAATCTAGAGAGAGAAAGGGAGAAAAACCCTTACCTCTTTTCTCCTAAGTCCTCAGCACAATGGCTGAGAGGGGGCTGTGAAGGGTTAAGTTGTATGATGCTACAATTGCCCTAACACCCCTCCAAAAGCCAACATTCGCAAAACAGCTCAAAACAGAATTTTCGGTTCTGTATACCGGTATGCGTATGGGCATACCGGTATCTGGCCAGAAATCCCGCAAACCCGAGCCTCGGCCAACCAGGCCACGCGAAGGGATTCCGGTATGCGCTAAAGCCAGTACCGGTATAATCACTCCAATACCGGTATGCGATCTGCACATACCGGTATGCAATGTCAAACCTGCAGTTTTTGCAGAATTTGACTCCCGGAGTCCGTTTTCGCACTTCTTAAGTCCCGAAAACGCTCCCAAGTGCTCGAAACACTAACAGATCCTCCAGATTAGTACTAAACGCTAATCTCACGCTAGAACCTTGCAATTTGCTAAAGTTCAGTGTACTACATACACCCCTCCTAAAAAGGAGTTTCGTCCGCGAAACTAGAAGTCAAATACCTTAGAATTCCATCTGAAAAAGATGGGGGTATCGCTCCAACAGTGAGCTCTCCAGCTCCCAAGTGGCTTCGCGCTCATCGTGGTTGCTCCAAAGCACCTTCACATAAGGGATTTCTCGATTTCTGAGTTTCTTCACCTCGCGAGCTAAAATCTTCGTCGGATATTCCTCGAAACTCAAGTCTTCATGCAATTCCAACGGAGTGGAGTCCAACACATGAGTTGGGTCGAAAACGTATTTCCGAAGCAAAGATACATGGAACACGTTGTGTACTCCCGATAGATTCGGCGGCAAAGCAAGCCGATACGCTACCGGGCCTACCCGTTCCAAAACTTCAAAGGGTCCAATAAAACGAGGACTAAGCTTTCCCCGAATACCAAATCTTTTAATTCCCTTTGTCGGCGATACCTTTAGGAAGACATGATCTCCTACTTGGAACTCCAATTCCCGCCGACGCTTATCAGCATAGCTCTTTTGGCGACTTTGAGCTGAAATTAATCTTTGTCGAGCAATGCGAACCTTGTCCTCAGCTTCCTGTAGCACATCAGGACCCAAAACTAGCTTCTCACCAACTTCACTCCAATGAAGCGGTGATCGACACTTCCTTCCATAAAGAGCTTCGAAAGGTGCCATCTTAATGCTTGCTTGATAACTATTGTTATAAGCAAACTCTGCCATAGGTAGGTGTTGATGCCATCCACCTTGATAATCAATCACACAGGCTCGAAGCATGTCCTCCAAGATCTGAATGGTACGCTCAGATTGTCCATCGCTCTGGGGGTGGAATGCTGTGCTGAAATCCAGACGAGTGCCCAAGGCATCATGTAAACTTTTCCAAAAGCGCGACACAAATCTAGTGTCTCTATCAGATAGATCGATGTAGGTACACCATGAAGCCGCACCACTTCATCAAGATAGACTTGTGCAAGTCTCTCTCCTGCCCACGTAGTGTGTATAGGGATAAAGTGTGCTGATTTAGTCAATCTATCCACAATCACCCACACTGCATCATGCCCGGCTTGAGAACGAGGCAAACCTGAGACAAAATCCATAGTAATTAGCTCCCACTTCCAAACCGGTATCGGTAAACTTTGGAGCTTTCCGGCGGGGAGTCTATGTTCAGCTTTCACTTGTTGACAAGTTAAGCATCGAGCCACAAACTCGCCAACATCTTTCTTCATTCCGGGCCACCAATAGTGTGATCTCCAATCCTTGTACATCTTTGTGCCACCCGGATGCACGGTATAAGGCGCTCGGTGAGCTTCTGTCAATATCCTTTCTTTAATCTCCGCATTTGCCGGTACACATAATCGATTCAGGAATCGTAGCATTCCTTGATCGTCCACAAGAAAATCATTGGCATGACCTTCGCTGATTTTGGATCGAACCCTTTGCAATTCTGGATCAAGAACTTGCTTTTCTTTAATCCACTCAAGTAAGGTAGGTTGCACTACCAACGCCATTAACCTCACGGGTGTATCGGGAGCTACCACTTCCAAATCCATTCGTCGCAAATCCGCCAGTAGCGGGGGCTGAGTAACAAGTAGCATAGCTAAGTTTTCCATCGATTTGCGACTTAGAGCATCTGCCACCACATTTGCTTTCCCCGGGTGGTAGAGAATAGTCAAATCATAGTCTTTGAGTAGCTCCAACCATCTTCGTTGCCTCAAATTTAATTCCTTCTGCGTGAACAGATACTTTAGGCTCTTATGGTCGGTGTAGACTTCACAACGCTCGCCATAAAGATAATGACGCCAAAGCTTCAAAGCGAACACCACGGCCGCTAAAGATAATGTAGCAGACCGTACGGATGCTACTGTAGCAGTCCGTACGGGGATGTGAAATTTTTGTTAAAATTTTTATTTTGATTAGATCAATTTAAAAATAAAAGGGATAATTTGATGAGATCAAATTTAAATCTTGATGAGATCAAGTTGTAGTGTTTGCGGATTAAGTTTTTGATCAAAATAATAAACAATCAATAAGATTGATTGATTTTAGTGATTTGATCATTGTTATTTTTCGAATCATTAGTAAACGGTTAATTAGAATACCCAAAATTAATTGTTATATATGTGATGTATGAGATACTTATCGGTGATGATCATGGATAGCGACCTATTTATTTTCGACATGTGATGTATGATATGTATGCGGAATCCTGTAATTTTAAATTTGTTTAAATTAAGGACTCTATATTAGAGATGGCTTTTTGGGTGCCTGCGTGCATGAGCCGATTTATTTGGAGACCTGCGTGTCTCAATAGATTAGAGATAAAAGTTATCAAATATAATTAATTATATTTTATCATTATTATTGGGTTGTATGTTGTATGGTTGCACATCATTGGTTGATCGGTTGCAAGCCGAGAAGCACGCAAAGACCAGATCGAGATGAGCACTTGATGGCGGTCGGATCAAGATGTTGATAGGGATCGGATCAAGTTGAAGCTCCGGATCGGATCAAGTAGTTGAAGACGATCAAACCAATGACGTGTATGTGCTTGTAATTTATGACCCAAAGACCCTGATTCCGGCTCAGTGGCTCGAGCCCGAATCCTCTTTTAGATCCATGATCATCACCAGTAATATTATTTTTATGCGCGGTTTATTTTTATTTGCATTAGATGTAAATAAATAAAATAAAATATGAGACCTAAATTTTAATCTCCTCACAAATATTAAGTCGAGCGATCTTCCGCCGTTGTAGAAGTGCGGGCGTTTTTCTGGTGTTGATTGGCACGGCTGGATACAGTGAAGGCGCAACCACTCTATTAGCATGAGATGTTGCGAAGTAAAGATGGGGTTGGGCCCAATAACTGTCAGGTGAGGGACCCAATGACGGCTTTGCTTACGCGTTTGAACGGTGGGTCTGACTTAACTAAGGAATGAGGCCAATAACTGTCAGGTGAGGCCTACAGGAATTAGAGACCGATCGCTGCAATTTGCTTGAGAAGCATTGGACAAGAGTTGTCCACTCATTGGTTTGCGTGTCGCCAATAACTGTCAGGTGAGGTGGTGCGTTAAACTGGTGGGACCGCAGTACCCACTTGAAACCTTTGTCGCGTTGGGTTTCCGTTTCTCTATCCGAGGAGTGTAAGAGACTCGAGAAAATAGTGGGAGGCTAAATTTGTTTTTAAAATCCCTAAAACAAAATTTTCATAACAAATACAAATATCTAACTTGAATCTTTACTCTCTGCAAAGCAAATGTCTGCTTCCAATCGTCTCTTTTATATTCTCGACACAAACTCCTTAATCGAAACGAATTTTAAAGACTGGCTAGGAAACTTAAAAATAGTTTTGAGTTCCGAAAAGCTCAGTAATGTTCTCGACCAGGAAATCCCCACGTTACCAAATCGTCCAATAGCTGACGAAAGGGCAGTTTGTTCATGATCATTGTTTGACAATGATCAAAAGATCTCGGAGAGCTTGAGAAGCTCGGTTTGAAAGTAGATAAGGAATTGCAAGTTGATCTGATCCTGCAATCCCTGCCTATATCATATGGACAGTTTATTGTAAACTATCATATGAATAAAATTGACTGCACCAACGTAGAATTATTGAACATGTTGGTAACAACGGATGAGACTTTGAAAAGTTCAAAGGGCTCGGTTCTCGCTGTGGAGCGGGTTTCCTCTTCCAAAAGAAAGTCTAATTGGAAGAAGAAATCTGTGAAGAAACAAAAGACGGAGAACAAGCTCAAGAGGGAAGCTCCTAAGATAAAGACCACTGACAAAGGAAAATGTTTCCACTACAATGTTGATGGTCATTGGAAAAGGAACTGTCCCGTCTACCTGGAGAGCCTGAAGAATAAGAAGAAGGACACACCTTCGGAAGGTATGTCAGACTTGCTCATAATAGAAACTAACCTTACGGTTTCCTCTACTTCCAGTTGAGTTATAGACTCTGGTTCTAGTTATCGTTTGTGTACTTCAATGTAGAGTCTAAGGAAAAATAGAGGGCTTAGGAAGGTGAAGTGACCCTACGGGTTGACAACAGGGCAAGAGTTGCTGTTGTGGCTACTGACACCTATCCTTTGCGACTACCGTCAGGACATGTTAGTTAAAGATTGTTATTATGTACCTGCTGCTAGCAGAAATTTGATTTCTGTTTCTTCTTTAGCACAGGACAGTTATGTTTTTAATTTTCATAAAGACTACTGCATAATTTATTTTAGAAATAAAATTATTGGTCGTGGTTTTATGATTGACAGTCTTTATCATTTACATATGGATGTATTTATGAATATTTCTGAGCAAGTAGTGAGTGCCGTTGGGTCTAAGAGACCTAGAGATGAGATGAACTTAAAGTATATGTGGCATCTTAGGTTTGGTCATATTGGAGAAGAAAGGATTAACAAATTAGATAAAGATGGGATCCTTGGCTCATTGACTTCAGAGTCTTATCTGGTTTGTGAGTCTTGTCTTCAAGGAAAAATGACCAAATTATCTTTTGTAGGACAAGGGGAAAGAGCCACTGAGATACTTGCCCTGATACTTACTGATGTGTGTGGCCCATTTGATGTGCAAGCTAGGGGTGGTTATCTCTACTTCATAACATTTACTGATGATTATTCACGGTATGGGTATGTGTATCTTATGAGACACAAATCTGAAGCTTTTGAAAAGTTCAAAAATTCAGATATGAAGTAGAAAAGCAAACTGAAAAATCCATCAAGGTTCTTCGATCAGATCGAGGAGGAGAATACCTTAGTGAAGAGTTTCTAAACTATCTCAAACAAAACGGTATAGTCTCACAATGGACTCCTCCGGGAACACCTCAAATCAACGGGGTGTCGGAACGGAGAAACCGAACCTTATTGGATATGGTTCGATCCATGATGAGCTTCACTGATCTTCCTTTATTTCTTTGGGGACATGCTTTGCTTACTGCAGCTTACTTATTAAATAGGGTACCTTCTAAATCCGTTCCTACTACGCCGTATGAGATGTGGCATGGTAAGAAACCAAGTCTTGATCATATTAGGATTTGGGGATGTCATGTCCATGTAAAGCGATTACAGGCAGACAAGTTAGAGGTTAGGTCTGAAAGGGCTCGTTTTATTGGATATCCTAAAGAAACTTTGGGTTACTATTTTTATATCCCAGAGGATCACAATGTAGTTGTGAGCCGACATGCTACTTTCTTGAAAAAACAGTTTATTCAAGAAGCGGCTAGTGGGAGAAAAATTGAGCTTGAAGAGAGAGTCTCTGAAGAGCAACGAGTCGTCGAACCTATAGAACCCATTCAAGCTGAGCCAGTACATATAGTACCTCATCCACCTCGTAGGTCGAGTAGAATCTCCCATCCTACCAAAAGATACTTAGGTATTCTTACAGAGGATGTAAAAGAAACGTTCCTCATGGGAGATAGGGAACATGGAGATGATCCCAAAACATACAACGAGGCGATGTCTGACATCGATTCTGAGAAATGGTTGGAAGCCATGAAGTCAGAAATTGACTCAATGTACTCCAACGAGGTCTGGACTTTGATAGATCCACCAGAAGGTATAGTACCTATTGGATGTAAATGGATCTACAAAAGAAAGATAAGTTCGGATGGAAAGGTGGAGACCTATAAAGCAAGGCTGGTAGCGAAAGGCTATAGTCAACGTGAAGGCGTTGACTATCAAGAGACTTTTTCGCCTGTGGCCATGCTTAAATCCATTCGAACATTGCTTGCCCTTGCAGCATATCATGATTATGAGATCTGGCAAATGGATGTGAAAACTGCCTTCTTAAATGGATATCTTGAGGAAGATATTTATATGGAGCAGCCTCTGGGTTTCACTTCCAATGACGAACGTCATAAGGTATGAAAGCTGCAACGGTCCATATATGGACTTAAGCAAGCATCTCGGAGTTGGAATACTCGTTTTAATGATGTGATCAAATCGTTTGATTTCATTAAGAACGAGGAGGAAACATGTGTTTATAAGAAGGTTAGTGGGAGTGCTGTCACATTCCTCGTATTGTACGTGGACGACATTCTCCTAATTGGAAACGATGTTCCAATGCTGACTTCGGTTAAAGTGTGGTTATCTAAAGAATTCTCCATGAAAGATTTAGGGAAGCATCCTATATTTTGGGGATTAAGGTCTATAGAGATAGATCTAAAAGGATGCTAGGCTTTTCACAGAAAATGTACATAGAAGAGGTGCTGAAAAGGTTCGGCATGAAAAACTCAAAAAGGGGACTTTTACCCCTTAGGCATGAAATTTATATCTCCAAGAAAATGTGCCCCAATACATTTGAAGAGATTCAACGTATGAGTAAGTTCCCTTATGCCTCGGCTATAGGGAGTCTTATGTATGCCATGCTATGTACACGACCTGATATTGCGCTTGCTGTGAGTGTCACAAGCAGATATCAGTCTAATCCAGGCGAGGAGCACTGGACTGCTGTGAAGAACATACTTAAGTACTTGAGAAGAACTAAGGATATGTTCTTGGTCTTTGGAGGAAGAGAATTAAAAATACAAGGATATACTGATTCGGACTTTATGTCTGATGTTGACGATAGAAAGTCTACGTCAGGATGCGTGTTCTTGTGCAATGGTGGCTCGGTCGTTTGGAAGAGTTCCAAACAACCAATTATTGCTGATTCTACCATGGAAGCAGAGTATATCGCCGCATCTGTTGTTGGCCTTCTGATTTAAGTTGTTTGTCGCAGAGTTAAGTGTAATGCCATCAGATGCCATACTACTTGATTGCGACAACAATGGCTCTTTAGCTCTAGCTGAGGAGTCGAGGTCTCATCAGAAGTCCAAGCACATAGAGCGGCGGTTTTATATTATACGTGACTATCTCGATAAGAAGTACATCGAGGTGCAGAGAGTAGACTCCGCGGATAACGTGGCAGACCCATTGACTAAACCGCTTAGCCAGCAGAAGACTGAAGCCCACCTTGAGAAGATGGGACTTAGGTATATGGCTAATTGGCTTTAGTGCAAGTGGGAGATTGTTAGATGTATGCCCTAGAAGCCAATCGGGCTGACACATGTATTCTTTTTAGGACATAAATTTGTATTTGACTTTAAATATTATGAATAAATATGGGTTCCTATTTCCATTCATGTTGTGTATGTGTCCATGAATCGTCCAAGGAATTAATAAGATGATGACATGTATTCTCAAGAGTTGAGAATTTGAGACATGTGTCATTGATGGTTAATTCCTAAATGCTCCCGATCGATGGATCATCGCGGGGACGGTGATTGATCCGATGAGATTGGTGCACAGGTCGCTTCCCTTTGGGGTAGATGAGTCTTGAGTCAACAGTGTGGAGACACTGGAGCGAATGTCGAGTGAACTTCTTTATGCAGAGGCGACATGCTTTCTGATCTAATAAGTCCAGAAGAGAGCACTGGAGCATTGATTGGGTCATATTTGTTGTTGATTATCCTTTGAGGTGCCGAGGGCACGTGATTCCTTTTGTGAGATCAGTTGACCCAGTCGTGTCGATCATATACTTGTGGGTGCTTGGCGCTGATATGTGTTACTATACTCAGTTGGGTCGCTCCCACGAGTACCGCTCCGGAGTTGGGTTTTTCCGTACAAAGGGATTGTACGAAGGGCTAGGGGCAGACGGTGTTTCCTGTACTAGCTGGCTCCCTACGGGTTGAGCATGATCAGGCCGCAGGTATTGTATTATGTTGTATGGCATTATGGATTCGTGATAGTTCTCATTTGATATGTTCAGTTCATTGGTATTCTTGTTGACAGTTGAGCATTGTGCATAGTAGTGGTAGTTTATCTCCTACTTTCTTTATTGCTCTATATATCTCTTAAGATTGAGGACTTAGTGGGCAGACCGCTGAGGTTGGTGGCGGTACCCACTGAGACTACTTGTTTGATAGTAGTTCCCACACCCGTTGTTGACACCTTTTTGCAGAGTCTTCTTCCCCAGTTGTGCATACTGAGTGCGGAAAGGAGACCGTCGTGTAGAGTTGATCCCCGGATACTTAGCTAGAGGTATACCCCATTTTGGTAGATGGTTATGAGTCTGTACATACAGTGAGATAGAGATTATCAGTGTTGTATATTATAGTTATGGATGATGTATGTATGTACAGTGATCCTTTGATATATTATATAGCAGCTCTATTGATACCTTTAGCTCTTTGTGGTTGTTGTTGTTGTTTTCGCTTCGTATGCTCAGTTTTATTACTGTGTATACGGCGGGTCTGTTGATGTGCCTAGGAGAGGGTAACTCGGGGCGTGACAGATTAAATTGGTATCAGAGCTTAGGAATAGGTCATGAGGGCCTAGGAAACCTAAGATAACAGACCTAAGAATGACGAGAGAGACGTGATTGATCGCGAAAGTCAAAGATTGGGTTTTGAATCCTTCCTTGTGTACGAAGAGTGATTGGGGGATTATGCCTTCTCTTATCAGATGAATTATGTTGGCTGCAGACGACATAATAATCTGAGAAGAAAAGAAGTGTCCTTCTAGACTTTCGCTAGATTGGGTCGTGAGATTATTTTGTGGTCCTAATCGGGTATTCTGTTGCAGGTTATTACTATGCCTCCTCGACGACCGTCGACGCGAGCGCATCCGACACCTTCGGAGATGCCTGAGCAGACGGGACCTAGTGAACGGCCCGCTCTGCAGGAGCAGCTAGCAGTCATAGCTGCAGTTGGAAGGCAGCAGAGTGCCTTATTGCAGAAGATGTGTGATGCTTTCTCCCAGCAGCAAAATAATACGCCTCGAGCTATGGAACCTCAGGCGGCAACTACTCCAACTACATCTCAACCCAGAGAAGGAAGTACTCAGCCTAGTCAAGCACTTTCTGAAGAGGAGCAGGAGCGGATGGCGGATAGATTGGCTCGCTTCTGTAGATTTGATCCACCCCGATTTAATGGTAGCAGTATAGAACCATGGGTGGTAGAAGCTTGGATTTGCGAGATGGAGAAGTTGTTTGAGGATCTCTTTGTGCCAGCACGGGAGCAAGTGCATATGGCGGTTCATTGTCTATCTGGTGATGCTCATGTCTGGTGGAGGAGGACCCGTGATCATAGGTCCCTGAATCCTCTACAGATGTCTTGGAGCGAATTTCGGGGGATTATGTATGGAGCATATTTTTTCAGTAGTGTGAAGATGAAGATAGAGGAAGATTTGAAGAATCTGAAGCAAGGGAATCATCCAGTACAGGAGTATGCGAGGGAGTTTACGAGACTACTCAACTGTGTTCCTTCAGCGGCGAGAGATGAGATACAGAAGGTTTATCTGTATGAGAAGGGTTTGAGACCCGAGATATTTCCATTTGTCCACTCGTAGAGACTTCAGACCTTGGATGCTACTATTGAGCAGTCTCTGTGGGTAGAGCGAAGGACATTTGTGATGAGAGGGCAGCTTGTGGACCCAGCTCAAGGTCAGGAGAGGAAGCGCCCAACACCTGATGATGGAGGACAGTCGAGTAGCAGGCGACCGCCTAGACCTCCCCAGCGATCGTGTTTCCAGGGACGTGGATCTTCTAGTCGCCAGCAGTCCGGAGGATTTCGCCAGCAGCGACAGCAGCAGAAGGGATCTCCCCGATGTGTGATTTGTGAAGGACCTCATTTTGCTTATCTCTGTGATCGACGAGAGGGTCGATGTTATGAGTGTGGACAGCCGGGACACATCAGGAGGGCTTGTCCCAGACTTGTAGCAGCCCCATCTATGGCGTCTGTACCTTTCTCCCCACCGCGAGTATCTGGAGCTTCCCCGGTGTTTACTCAGGATCGATCTTCTATGCCACGACAGCCGGATCGACGCCAGCCACCGGCGAGCGGTCGAGTCTATGCCGCTCAGATTGAGGACGCCTCGATAGCTGATCGAGTGGTGGCAGGTATAGTTTTGATTTGTGGCATTAGATCGCGTACTTTATTCGATACTGGTGCATCGCATTCCTTTGTTAGTAGAGCATTTGCATTGCATCATGGTTTAGAGATTGGGTCGTTACCCCAGACACAGGAGGTGCGGGTACCCGACCATAGTTTGCAGGTGACGCAGGGTTGTTTGGGATGTCCTGTGCAAGTAGGGCCTTGGATCATGCCTGCCGATTTATTGGTATTGAGACAGCTGCAGGATTTTGATATAATCCTAGGCATGGATTGGTTATCTCAATACTTTGCCACGATTGATTGTGGAACCAAGACGGTGATCTTTCGTGAGCCTGGACATGAAGAGTTTGTTTTTGAAGGCTGTAGAAGTTCACTGTTCGCAGTGACGATATCTTCTTCAAAGGCCAGACAGATATTGAGTAGAGGATGTATGGCCTATTTCGCAACAGTGATTGAGGTGCCCACTGTTGTACCAGGACTCGAGGATATTCCTATTGTCCATGAGTTTCCGGATGTCTTTCCTTCTGAGTTATCCTCGATGCCTCCTGATAGGGAGATTGAATTCGTGATTGATGTGGTACTAGGAACCGCGCCAATCTCGAAGACACCCTATAGAATGGCACCAGCTGAATTGAGAGAGTTGAAGGTGCAACTGCAGGATCTTATGGATAAAGGTTTTATCAGACCTAGTGTGTCGCCTTGGGGAGCGCCTGTGCTGTTTGTGAAGAAGAATGATGGTTCACTTAGGTTGTGTGTGGATTATCGAGAATTAAACAAAGTGACCATCAAGAATAGATACCCCTCCCCCGTATTAATGATCTGTTCGATCAATTGTAGGGAGCGTGTGTCTTTTCTAAGATTGATCTTTAATTCGGTTACCACCAGTTGAAAGTGAAGGCCGAGGATATTTCTAAGACAGCTTTTAGAACTCGGTATGGGCATTATGAGTTTACAGTCATGCCTTTTGGTTTGACGAATGCCCCTGCTGCATTTATGGATATGATGAACCGAGTCTTTAAGTCTTTCTTAGACAAGTTTGTAGTAGTTTTCATCGATGATATTCTGATTTACTCCCGTAGTGATGCGGAGCATGGGGAGCATCTGAGATTAGTGCTGCAACTCTTGCAAGAAAAGAAGTTGTATGCAAAGCTGAAGAAGTGTGAGTTCTGGTTAAGAGAGGTAGCCTTTTTAGGCCATGTGATTTCAGCTTCGGGAGTAGCTGTTGATCCTAAGAAGATTGAGGCGATTCGTGATTGGCCTAGACCGACGACCATTTCTGAAGTGCGGAGTTTTCTTGGCTTAGCCGGGTATTATCGACGGTTTGTGGAAAGTTTTGCGAAACTCTCTACGCCTCTTACTCGGTTAACCAGAAAAGGAATTAAGTATGTTTGGAGTGATGAGTGTCAAGAATGTTTTGATGAGCTAAAGAAAAGGTTGATGACAGCCTCTATTCTTGCACTACCAGTGATGGGCGAAGGATTTGTTATCTATAGTGATGCTTCGCATAGTGGCTTGGGTTGCGTGCTGATGCAACATGGTAAAGTGATTGCATATGCTTCAAGACAACTAAAGGAATATGAGAAGAACTACCCCACTCATGATTTAGAGTTAGTGGCGGTAGTCTTTGCTCTGAAGCTATGGCGCCACTATCTCTATGGCGAGCATTGTGAAGTGTATACTGATCACAAGAGCCTCAAGTATCTGTTCACACAGAAAGAGTTGAATCTACGGCAATGGAGATGGTTGGAATTATTGAAGGATTATGATATCTCTATCTTATACCATCCCGGCAAGGCGAATGTTGTTGCCGATGCTTTAAGTAGGAAGGCTGTGGCGACTTTGAGTTTATGTATTACTCAACAGCCTGTCCTAATTGAGGAGATGCGGAGGTTGTCCCTGGAGGTGGTTACTCACGGGATGACTGCGAGACTGATGACCCTAGTCATACAGCCCACTCTGTTGGAAATGATTCGAGAGAAACAGAGTGTAGATCCTTATCTGATAAAAGTTCGAGATCAACTGAGGAGTGGTGATCTTGAAGGTTTTTCTTGTGATGATTCTGGAGTTCTTCGTTATAGAGGACGTCTATGTGTACCAGCGAATCTGGAGATTCGAGAGGAGATATTGAAGGAAGCACATTATTCTCCTTATTCTGTACATCCTGGAGGGACTAAGATGTACCAGGATCTGAAGACTCACTTCTGGTGGAATGGCATGAAGCGGGATATTGGTAGGGCTGTAGCTCAATGTTTAACATGTCAGCAAGTTAAGGCTGAACATCGAGTACCGGCTGGTAAGCTACAGAGTCTTCCAATACCTGAATGGAAGTGGGATCATATTACGATGGATTTCGTCGTTGGACTGCCGAGGACTTCGAGCGGCTATGATACTATTTGGGTGATTGTTGATAGGCTGACGAAGTCTGCTCATTTCTTGCCTATGTAGATTACTTGGTCACGTGAGCGACTTGCGCAGCTTTATCTGTATGAGATATTGAGATTGCATGGAGTGCCAATCTCAATAGTATCTGATAGAGACCCAATGTTTGTTTCTCATTTCTGGAAGAGTTTACAGACAGCTTTGGGAACTCAGCTTCGATTTAGCACTGCATTTCATCCCCAGACTGATGGTCAGTCCGAGCGCACTATACAGACACTCGAGGATATGCTGAGAGCTTGTGTCTTAGATTTTGGTGGAGGATGGGATCGACATCTGAGATTGGTAGAGTTTGCGTACAACAATAGCTATCAAGCGAGCATTAAGATGGCTCCATTTGAAGCATTGTATGGACGCAAATGTCGATCACCTCTGTTTTGGGATGATGTTGGTGAAAGGAAGACGTTGGGTCCAGACCTTTTGCTTGAAGCCGAAGAGAAGGTTAAAGTGATACGACGGCATATTGAGACGGCTCAGAGCAGGCAAAAGAGTTATTCTGATACTCGGAGGCGAGATCTGGAATTTCAAGTTGGTGATCATGTTTTCTTGAAGGTCTCACCATCGAAGGGCATACGGAGATTTGGGATTCGCGGAAAGCTTAGTCCGCGATTTATTGGTCCTTTTGAGATCTTGGAGAGAGTAGGACCCGTGGCATATCGGATAGCCCTTCCGCCTCGACTAGCAGGAGTGCACGATGTCTTTCATGTATCTTTTTTGAGGAGATACATGCATGATCCTTCCCATGTGATAGATTTTTTCACCACTGGAGCTTACTGAGGATTTGCATTACGAGGAGCGACCGATACGAATTCTTGCTCGTGAGATGAGGGAATTGCGTAATCGGGTCATACATTATGTCAAGGTACAGTGGGATTTTCATGATGATAGAGAGGCAACATGGGAGTTGGAGACTGTTATGCAGAGATCTTATCCCCACCTATTTGCATCTTGAGGTGAGTGCTTTACCTTAGTTTCGAGGACGAAACTATTTTTAAGGAGGGGAGAATGTAGTACTCGGATTTTTGTGGATTTTGAGGGTTTCTGGATTTGGCGGGTTTCGGGTGCCCGGAAGTGAGGAAGTGGACGCCCGAAAGATCTGGATCCAGTTGACTTTGTGGATGATCCGAAAGTTGCTGATGAGGTTTGGATCTGGACGCAGGAACCGGACGCCCGGAAGAGGATCCGGATTGAGCTGATGACGTGGAGAGCCACGTGTCGCGACGCAGGACACGTGTCGAACCGCCGGAGACACGCCACCCCACCGCCTGCCGACCGACGACCGACCGCTTGGCCGCCAGCTGACACTTGGATTGTAGGGTTTCCGGACGCCCGGAAGATGGATTCGGGCGCCCGAATGTGGGACTTTTGGGAGCCTATAAATAGGTGAGTCCTTGTGAAATTGAGCTCACTTCCATTTCGTGTGACCCATTCCTAGAGAGAGAAAGTTGGGTTTAGGGCCATGTGTTGGCATTAGTTGTAACCTAGGCGAATACTCGTCCACTGGGCGCTGGCCGCTGGCCCTCCACTGGTCTCGGCGGTTGAGTACGGCCTGCCGACATCGCCGCGGGTGGGATGCCCGCAAGCTGCCTCGGTGGTGCAAACGCCGATGCCGACGACGGTGCTCGGCCATCATCCATCGGGCAGTTGTACCGCATGTGACCCGGCTGTCCGCACTTGTAGCACTGGCCCTCACGATAATCACATTGCTGAGGGCCGTGGGGGCCGCTACAAATCGGGGACTGGGTTGAGGGTCGGTTCCGCCGGGACCCTCACGATTGGTTTTGCGACTGCGAGTGCTTCGGGGGTCGCTTTGAGCTAGATTGCCCACCCGAGCCACCCGCCGGTCGCTTCTTTCCCTTTTCTGTTTCTTTTTCCCACGACTCGCGCTCCTCGCGCGCACATGCATTCCCGTGCTCCACCCAAAGAGCACGGTCCAAGACCTCCGCAAAGGTCTGTAGCTTAAGGGCGTGCACCGCCCGAAAGATCTCCGGTCGAAGTCCGCGCACGAAACAGTCGACCTTGTCCAACTCTCCACGGACAACGTGCGGTACGCAATTAATAATGTACGAGAACTCCCTCTCGTACTCGCGCACGGTGCGGTTCCCTTGCTTCAACTTACGGAACCTTTCTTGAAGTTTCCTTTTCTCGCTATCGGGGAAGTAGGCGGCGAACACCATACCCCGAAATTCCTCCCATGTCGGTGGCGGAAGGCTAGAGAGTCGATCACGTCGGACTCCCTTCCACCACACCTTCGCCGATCGCTCCAAACAATGAGCGGCGAGGTGCACCTTGTCCCTCTCCAAGGTATACAAATCCTCGAAGAGCGTCTCCAACGCGTCGATCCACGTTTCCACGTCCCATGGATCCATGTTCTCCCCGCTAAAGATAGGCGGGTTGAACTTCTTGAACCTCATGAGAGCCGCAAGTGCGCGCTCTTGCTCCGCATCCTCCATCTCGGAGTCGGGCATAGGAGTACCCGACCCATCGGCTACAATCGGTGATGCCGGTGGCGCCACAGCCGGCGCCGGTGTCACCTCCTCGGCCGGTGCCGAAGCAGAGGCCGGAGGTACTCCCAACCTCTCCTCCCTAATCGCAGCCGCTTGCTGCGCCATCTCGTCTTGGAGTTTTTTAATCTGCTCCTCCTGTCGTTGCATGGCTTCGGCCTGTCGCCGAACCACGCCCATCAACTCGGTCAACTCATTACGAAGACCCGAGTTCTCACCCTCCCCGAGTTGTTCGGGAGCCGCGCTCGCTCTTCCGAGCCCAGCCCTCGTAGGAGGCCGTCCACGTACCATTATCTCCTGAAAACACAACGACTTTGGTCATTTCATGACCTTCAAAGTCATTCGCAACACTATACTTCACGAAAATAAACGTGAACCCAATCTAGGCGAAAGTCACACAAGGGTCCTTATTCCCCTCACTTGGTTTCATGTTGTCGGCCGCCAACATGAACACTCTTGGTGAAGAATAAGACACACCTCGAATCTACCTCTATTTCCAACTAGAGGCATAAGGACATAACCCAATCTCTTATCTTTTGCCACAATCAAAGATCTCGTCACTCACGAGCCTACACTCCTATGGTCTTTTCCATCCTAGGGTTTTTTTAGGTCCACCTAGACCGTTTTTATTCTCTGATACCACCTCAGTCTGTCACGCCCCGCCGGGCCTTTAACACTAACTAGGTGGAAAGGATAACCGCACGGGCGCATGCCCCAGACCCGCCGAATGGATAGAGCCTCTTCTACCCGCCCAAGGCGTCACAACACAAGCTTATCCACGAGGTTCCAACTAGGAACGGAGTACAAGAGTTGCACAAGGAAAGCATCAACATAAAGAAGTTCTACTTCTATTACATCACATTGCACATTTATACATGCCCAAAATTTTCTTTTCATTCCATACACCATGTTTCAAAACTATGGAATACATAAGTTTCATACATGTAATGGAAATCCCCTATACTATCAAAGTCCAAGACTAGGGGTACAACTCTATGTATCACCAAAATGGAAGGGCCGCTATCTAGAGAGCCAAACTCTTGCCTCGCTCCGCCGCCTCACTCGCGGAAGGACCTGGAAAACGTGGGGTGAGAACTATAAACATAGTTCCCAGTGGGTAAGGCCACCCAAGAGAGAAGCTCGACCCACCAGGTCCAAAGAAACACCATATGCATAAGTTAGATCACAAATAACTATGCAACACTTATTTACATGCTTGTAAATAAACATAAAGGATGCAACCAAATAAAATGTAAATTATCATTCTCTCCTAGGTTCATCCTATATTTCACATTGACTAAGTTCAATTACTTGTCATTTACTTATGGTTTCGGAATCGCCGTCTTACCATAAGGGTTCCAACATTCAAGGAGTGAACTCGTCACCTCCTAGTTCGAGTAGCGAACTCGTCGCATACTCGGGATAGCAAAATAGTCGCATACCCCATCTCAACACCGCCATCACATGGCATGGGTAGCGAACTCGTCGCATACTCGGGATAGCAACCTCGTCGCACATCCCATCTCGACACCGCCAACTCATGGCGTGGTAGCAAAATCGTCGCATACCCGGGATAGCAAAATCGTCGCACATCCCGTGTCAACATCGCCAACTCATGGCATGGTAGCGAAATCGTCGCCTACCCGGGATAGCAAAATCGTCGCACATCCCGTTTCAACACCGCCAACTCGTGGCATTGTAGCGAAATCGTCGCCTACCCGGGATAGCAAAATCGTCGCACATCCCGTTGTTCACATTCTTCACTTGCCAACCTAAGTCTCATGACCTTAGGTTCAAGTCACTAAGTCTCACCTATGTTCAATAACACTAGGTTTACTTTCTCATTCTCAACCTAGGTTCAATGACACTAGGTTTCATTCTCACATGTTCCAACCTATGTTCAATAACACTAGGTTCTATTCTCACATGTTCCAACCTATGTTCAATGACACTAGGTTCTATTCTCACATGTTCCAACCTATGTTCAATGACACTAGGTTCTATTCTCACATGTTCCAACCTATGTTCAATGACACTAGGTTCTATTCTCACATGTTCCAACCTACGTTCAATAACACTAGGTTCAATCATACATGCAACCATGCAACAAGTATAGATAATTAAATTATACTTGAATTCTCTATCATGCAATAGGAGCTCATTGCTCTACCTATCATGATTTTACCTTTGCCAACATGCAAGTTTTAGGGTTCACAACACATACCATTTTATTTTTAAATGGATATTTACCCTAGACATGGAAGTGACCTAATCACTTCGGTAAACACAAACCCACCTCAAGAGCTTCCGAATTTTTGTATTCTTCAAGCCCCTAAGTGTCCAAGCCTTGAGTTCTTGCTTCAACCCAAGCTTCTACAAGAAAATGGTTCGTTACTCATTACGAACCCTTAAATCAACTCAATACTTGAAATCAAGTGTTCTAACATGATTTCCTATGCCTCTATTGCAATTCCCGAAGGTCCAAATATTTTTAGAACCTCCCATGACAAAAGTCCCAAATCTACCTAGGGTTTGCATGCATGCAAGCCAAACCCTAGATTTCATGGCCAATCTTCCACCTTTTGTGGTTAATATTGCCTAGGGTTTCCAAAAACCTCATCTTGAAGGATTAAATCCAAGGTTTAAACCCTAAATCACAAGAACTCGCCTCAAAGCCCTAGCTCCCAAGCTTCTTCTTGCACCAAGAAGCTTCTTTGCACCTTGGAAGTCCTTTTCCAAGCTCCAATCCACCACTTCTCCAAGTTTTGGAGAGATCTCTAGAGAGAGAAAGTGAGGGAGAGGGAGAGGGAATGAGAAAGTGAAGAAGGAATGAGGGGAGAGACCTCAGCCCCCCCTACATAACCATTCACTGCGAAATTACCAAAATACCCCTCACTGGGCATTCTGCCTCAGCCGGGTCCGGACCTTGCAAGTGGGGTCCGGACACCGCACTGATAACTGACCAGCGCGCAGGCCGGGTCCGGACCTTGGTTTCCGGGTCCGGAACCCGTACGCACCCCAACTCGGAAACCAGCTCGGGTCCGGACCGTAACATCCAGGTCCGGACCGTGGCTGCCCGCGGACTTCATTGTCCGGACCCCAGCTTCCAGGGTCCGGACCCCGTGAGCAGTTTTGCTCCAGTTGGTCCCTTTTTCAAAAATTTTTGATTTCCGGGTTTCCACTCGTACCCATAATGTTCCGAAAACTTTCGGAACCCGATTCCACACCAGCCATTATCGGCTTCCATCGAACTTTATCAAATTTAGTAAAGTTCGATACAACGCACCGAAATTCAAGGTGCTACAGGTTCCTTATCAGAATCGTCAACTCTCGCAATCGCCGATGTTGTGTTATCCTTCAATGTATCCGCTGGATTATTAGGAATAACTCCTAATGACGGTGCCCAAGCATCATCTCCTATTGCTACAGTTGTCACGCCCCGGCACCGCCACTTTGGTCGGTTCGGGCACGCGCACAGACCGCCGAACGGACAGAGTTTCCCCTGTCCGCCCAAGGCGTAAACAAAACAGGTACAATGAATTTCACCCAGGAAATACAATATAGCACAGTTTTGCACGAGGGCATATCACAAGAGCATTAATGTAAACTAACTATTACAACATTCCATTCATCCACATTTTACATATATTTTCCTCAAATTTACATCTTTCGCTCTCGAATACATTACATTCTACAACAGCTTTACATCCTTTTCTTTTACTTGTCATACACAAGGGTAATCTATACAGGGTAACCTTGCTATCTAGGGCGCGACGCCCAAGCCTCGGTCCGGTGCTGCTCCGCTAATGGATGGCTCTGCAAAATAGTGGGATGAGAACTAAAAGAAGTTCCCAGTGGGTTCGGCCGCCGACCTCGCCGACTTTCCCACTAGGTCCAACAAGGCATAGTAATACAAAAGGAGATAGCAATACAATATATAAGCAGCTAAATATGTAGTCTACCACTACAAAATATACAACGTGCAACAACGAGCACTACTATGCCTTACAATAAGGAATGAATGTCATGTTCTAATATGTTCAACGGTGTCCCTCACACACTCTTGACCCAATTCATTCTTGACTCAATCAGGGCTTCTCACAAGACCAAGCCCAACTCACAAAAATATCATGATCGACCCCACACACAACATGTAATCTCACTATGCTCACTCTCTACATAAGATGCAACACATGCATAGGGTACAAAACACAATATGGTCAATCAACATGTCACTTTCATCTTGGACCCAATCACACCGGCTCACCCGTAGGTCAAGCCACAACTCACCACACCAAGTCACGTGGGGGAGAGGTCTTTCACTCCTAGCCAGCCACCGTGACCGTCTGCCGGGGAGGGCTCCCGGGGCCCTTCACACCCGTGTTCGCGTGACACTCCGGAGCTCACGGCTTGGGAGTCGCGACCTCCACAAGCCAACAACAGACTATGCGAGTATGATCTGCCCTCCAAATTCGAGGACCTTCCACCTACCGGTGTGGAATAACCAATGTAATGTTATGCAATGCTCAACAATGGCAAGACACAATGTGCCATACTACAAATGCAATGACCCAATATCTCTTTGGCGCTCAAGGTTCAAACAACACATGCCAGTAGATTCATGCCACTAACCACGGTGACAACCACAACATCACGGGATCTCTTTCAATCCCTAGCATGGTCCAGAGGATATCTTTCAATCCCTCGCATGCTCTATAATATCAAAGCACTAGTTGTCACGCTACACATGCACCGACCCAATTTTCTCCACTCATACTAGAGATTCTACTCAAATATGCCGCGTGCATCAATCGAATATACAAACATCACAATATGTGGACATAAGCAAATATGCAATGCTCATAATACATGGAACTATAACAAATAACACATTAGGCTTATGCAACGACCTAATCCACGTTCCATCACTAGGTTCACATTCACTATCACAATGACACTAGTGTTTCGCGTTGTTTCAATGTCCACACTTTGTTTTCTATGTCCAATCTACTAGTTTCTCTACTAGTTCAATACTTTACTAGGGTTCACATAGCACTAGATTTATGCGTCCTAAGTTTCAAGTTTTCAATCATGATTATTCACAACTAATTTAGGAGGCATGCCAGTTTCTGGAATAAGAAATAATTGAACCCTATTACATGTAATTTCATACATATATACATATATGCTCAAAAATAGGATTTAGACATAGGAAGAAATTCAACCATTTCGGATAGCACCCCCTGTCACGCCCCGGGCTAGTTCAAGATGCGGAAAAACGTGCTAATTAATTTTTTTTTGAAAAGCCTAGCCCGCGCCACGTACAGACCCGCCACAAATACAGGGTCCACTGTACACACGGACAGAGCCTCCCCTGTATTTGCACGGCGTCCAAAAACAAACAACAGGATCACAACCACCATTCATTCATCCCAACAGCACATCAACACAACGAGAGATTCATACAGCTAACAGTCCTTAACCTGTATGAATCTAAGCAAATCCTTAAGCGAAGGATGATGCAATGCACAAGCAACAATCATTCTAGAAAGCTGCTCCTTACCCAGAAGCTTTAGTTTGAAACCCTAATCTCAATCATTGAAGAAGCCTTTGAAAACTGTTCTCCACACGAGAACTCTCTTTTTGAAATCACAAAACCGAGCAATCAGAAATCCATTTGAAAATCGTTTCCCACACGGAAACCTTGTTTTACGACGCTACCACGAGGGGTAGAAAACCGAAATGCTAGATAACGAAACGATTGAAAAACAAGGATACAATCAACTAGTCCAAGCATGCAGTCATCACACAAGCATATAGAATGAATCCACAACATAAGCATGCTAGAATTTACAACGGGGTAACTGAACCACACATTACATCTATCAAATAGAGGTAGGGGAATAACCAAATCTGGGGATGTAGCCTCACGAGTCGGAACCTCTAGAGCTACTATCTAGGCGTGCCTCGCAGCGTCCCGACACTCACCACCCTGCTCACCTGAAACCTGTAATGGGGGTGGGGGGTGAGAACATGCACGCATGTCTCCCCTCCCAGTGGGTACCGCAAGCCGACGAAGGCGAGGTGTACACACCGGCACGAGGGTCAACAAAAGATAGATATGGTATACAGTAGCACAAGTAAGTATGAGGCTAACATACAACTGAAATAACTATGCTACTGTAAGCAACTAGTATGCATCAAAGGGAAAACCACGAAGTAAACCCAATCTGAAACTACCGGGACGTATCCCATGCACTGTCACCTGCTCATCTATAAGCACATAAACCTTCTGGACGCACTGCATCAAGGCTCACGGGTCGGCACAAACTCAACGACCCTTTTCCGGAAAAGAACACCTCCAAACGGTGGATCAGACCGCGGTGTACGTGAAGTGCTAGAAGAGCTGTGACGATCGATGCAAATGCTCAATCCACAGAACGGCAACGAGCCGAGAAGCAACCAATAAACCACAACTAGGATCGCTCGGGAACAACAGGCGATCACCTCCGACCAACTGGGTCGTCTCAAGGAACATGCAAGCCACACTAGGATCGCTCAGAATGACAAGCGATCCCCACCGACCGACCTGGGTCGTCTCAAAGAACATGCAAACCACACTACTCTACTATCCAAGCACGCATATGAGTAGAGTCTACGGGAGTCAAGTGAACTACTAACTGAAATGCAAAGGAAGGGATAGAAAGGTATCACCGTAGTCCACTGAACCGACTCCGGGTCGAAGTACCCACCTGTAGGTAAGATCCAATCTAACACCGACGGCTCTCGGGAACCGCGACAGGACCTACGAAAGACTCACAGGGTCAAGGTCCACCAAGTCGACGCTAAACACAAAGCTCTCACATCTCGAAACCGGCGGATCGCCCGGGAAACCCACCGGGACGATCCCGAAACCACACAAAGCCCCCGAGGGGTACCAAACAGCCAACATGGTCCCTCGCTGTCCCCGAACACACGAAACCAAGTGACGGGACAGCGAGCACAAGCTCGGGGTGCCACGAACATCAAATGCACCCGTAAAGGCTTCCCGGGTTCCCGAAAAGTGCCAATTTGGCACCGGAACCCCACATCACTCATCCGCTGTCCTCGGAACTTCGGGACAGCGATGAGGAACAGCCAACGAGGCTACACGATGAAGCCAAGTCGCTCGCGAAAACAGCGAGTGAGTCGCACAACTAGAAACGTGCGTTTCGCCGATTATTTCATCGAAAAACACGTCGAAAACGAATCCGAAACTACACGAAGGGCGAGGGGGTTGGACAACCAGTCCACAGGGTCTCCAAGACCTTACCCTTGCAGCCCACAGCGTCGCTACGCTGTCACAAACGCCAAAGTCCCCAAACATGCAACATACACATACATACAATCACTAAATTAAGCCGCTAGAGCAAACCGTACGTCCGCTCGACCTTCCGCAAGCACCAGCGGATAGGTAGCGACGTCACGGAGACCGTGCTCACTGTCCCGCTGCGACAGGACCAGTCGCAAGCCGGGAAATCCCATAAAAACAGCGAGCTCAAGCACAAAAGCGAGCGTAACTAAGGCCGTGTGAGCAAACCGTACATCCGCACGACCTTCCGCAAGCACCAGCGGATAGGCAACGATGTAACGGAGGCCATGCTCACAGCCTCACTGCGACGGGAACAGTCGCAGTCCGGGAAAACCCATAAAAACAGTGCATCCACAAGGCGAAAATGCTCGACGAAGGCCGAACGGTAAAACGGCTCACCCAAAACAGAAACTAAGGTGAGCATGATGATCAGCGCATCGCCGCGATCATCGTGCTCACCTTTCCGAGCTCCGGGAGGCAACGGGGAGCTCAAACACCAAGGTACGGCCAAAATCCAACAAAGCAAGACCCCGGCGGAGCAACCAGCTCCGGCCGGCTGCCGGCCGGCATGCACGGCCAGCGGCGGCCAGGGTCGGCAGAGGAGGTGGCAAGGAAGAGGGGGCTCACCTCAGCCGGCGGCGGGAAGTGGCGGCGGCGGCGCGGGGAAGAGCCCTAGCTCCGGGAAGGCTCGGCCACACCTACTCCGGCAAGGAACGGCGTCGGCAGCCGACGGCGACGCGAGCACCGGCAAGAGGGACCCGCCGGACGTCGGGGAAGGGGCGACCGCGACAACTCCGGGCAACGGCGGCGGCGGTCGGAAGTTCACAGCCGCGGGTGCCTTAGGAGCACAGGCGGCAGCCGCGGCGGCTGCGGCGGCGCTCCGGCAGCACGGCGATGGCCGGGAAGGAGAAGACCGGCGGCGGAGGTCCCGAGGGTGGCGGCGCTCACCCTCCGAGGCGGCGGGAGGCGGCGGGGCGCGGCCTCCAGCTGCTCCTGCCTGCAGCTTGCACGCAGGAGCCGCAGGCGGCGCGGCGGCGCACCGGCGGCACGGGGGCTGCCGGGGAAGAAAAGGGGCGGCGCCGGAGGACCTGAGGGTGAGGGCGCTCACCCCCCAAGGCGGCGCGAACCGGCGGCGGCTCGGGCCACCAACCCCCTGCCCGCAGCTGCCCTGGCAGCAGCTGCGGCAGCTCGGCGGCCCACGGCGGCGGTCACCGGCGGCGGCGCAGGACTCGAGCAGTCGTGCCACCTCAGGGGAGCTCTGGCGTGGGTTTCCCCTGGGTGCACACCTCCGGGAAGAAGAAGAAGGAGAAGAAGAAGAAAAGGGAGAGAGAGGTGACCGGAGGGGGGTAGCTCCGGCCAGGCGGTGGCCGGCGGCGACCGGCAGGGCTCGGGGAGGAGGCTGAGGGGCAGGGGAGCCTCGTGCTCACCCCCCCCCTGGGAGCAGGGGAGAGAAGGGAGTGAGAGAGGGAGAGAGAGAGAGAGAGTGTGAGGGGATGTTTCACCCACCCCCTCCACCAACCAAATTACAAAAAAACCCCTCCAAACTCAGCAAAACACCCCAAGGTCCCTCTCAGCCAGCACAAGATGCCCAAAAACACCCCTCCACAAGCAATCTCACGCGAAACGGTGCGAGAACAGGGTCCAAATCGCGAAATTACAAAATGCGACTTACGACCTCTCGGCGATCAAGATGGAATAACTTTTCATCTGCTCGTCGCACGACGACGCGGATCACGCCATCGCGTTCAGCACTGCCGAGACATCGAACTCACCATTTTGGTTCGTCAGATTCGGACTCCGGATCGCGCCGTTAAGCCGTTCGCTCTCCGCGACGAAAAACCAACAACTATTAAAATCCACTAAAATCACTTATATACATATATATATATATATATAATCAAAAACCGGAAAATTTCAAATTCCCAAAATTCGGATATATATAGTTTCGTCCCCGAAACTTATACTGATCGAAAAAGCTCCCAAGAAATCTCGCGTAATCCACCGCGGGGAGAGCTCCGGAACTGTTTCACATTGCGAGCTGAAACCAACACTCTGAGGGTGGTAAACCGAGCTGAAGTTGAGCCTCGTCCCCAGTGCCTACTGCAAGCACCTCCAGAACTGGGAAACGAAGCGAGAATTTCGATCCAAAACGATCGACACTGGCACTCCAAACAGCCCGACGAACTCATCCAAGTAGAGCTGCGCCAGTCGATCCCAAGACTAATACGGATGTACCGATAGGGAGTGAGCTGTTTTCGTCAGACAGTCCACAAAACTCAGATCGCAACTTGACCTCGCAGAGAACGAGGCAACCCGGTGACGAAAACCCAGGTGATCTGCTCCCACTTCCCCACAGGTACAGGCAAAGGTCAAAGCTTCTCTGCTGACAAACCTGGCACAGTGCCACATGCTGAGTTACAACCAGAAACTCAACCCCAAGTCGCGGTACATCTTCGTCTCCCCAGGATGAACGATGTACGGCGACCGGTGTGCCTCAGCTAAAACTCTCACCTCAAATCCTAAACTCTGGGCACACAACTCCGTCCTCGAAGGAAACCAACAGCATGTAGCACGAAGTCACCTTTTCTGTCCAGCTCGCACTCCCTACCAGTGCGGATCCATCAGTCGTCCACCGAAAATCTGATCCGTCGAGGTGGGTAGCACCTCCAAGGGCAACAACTGAGCGGTAGCTCCACAAGGAACAGTCTCAAAAACTCGAGAGCGAACACCACCACTGCTAACACAAGATCGAGCGCTAGATAGATCTTCTTACAGTCCATCAACTAGCGCGGAGCACAAGCGATATCCATCTCATGCTGAATGATGAGCACGCACCCCAATTCTATCCAAGATGCATCGCAGAAGACCGCAACAATCGCACCAGGCTGCGAAAATGCTAAGATAGGGGCACGGGTCAAACAGTCCATCGGCTCCAAGACGCTCAACGGACAAGCGGGAGTCTAGAGAAACGACGCGCCCTTCCTCGACAGTTTGCTCAAAGGGGCGGCGATCTTGAGGAGGACCCTCAACAATTCGCCGGCATCAACGCCCAAGCCGAGGAAGTTCCTAGACTCAGCCACAGAAGTCGGAACGGGCCAAACCACTACAGAGCCCTCCTTCCTTGGTTCCCCCACAAAAACAACCCACGTCACGATGCGAACCAAGAAGGAAACTCTTCGAAGAGATCAGTATGTCGTCAAAGGAGACCACGACAACTGATCCAAGAACTGCCGAAACCCAGTTCAACAAGTCCAAAAAGCTGCCGGGACGTTCGCTTAACCGAACGGCAAAACCGTGACCTCGTAAAGCCCGTGACGAGTCCGGAAGGCCGTTAACGCAACGTCCTCAGTCTTGATCCTCAACTAAGGATAACCTGGCCGCAGAACACACTTCGAGAGAAAACTGAGGCTCCCTGGAGCCGGTCGAAGAGCTCAGAGATCTGCGGTAGAGGGTACAAAGCAACACCGACCAACGGAAACCTTGCGAGTCCATCACTCAGGTGTACAGGGCTGCCAATCGCAGCAAGCGATATAAAAACACCTACGATGCCGAACATCAGATCAAAAAGATCGGACACGTGCTCCAAGGCACGGCTACGAAAGACGCGGCGAAAACCCTGCACGCAAACACAGCTCGGAGCCAACAACCAGGCTCCCGTCATCCCGAAACCGAGCTAAAAGGGCACCCGGACTCAACCGGAGTCAAACCAACGGCAGTGATGGCAAATCAACTGCGCAAAACCACGCCAGGATTAGCTCAAGGTTCACCACTAGAACGGGGGATGACCAACACACAGCTTTCCGCAAGACGGCCAAGAGCGAGAAGAAGTCTTGCGAGGGAAAGCACCGACCCAATCCAGAAGGTCCCCAAGAAGGGATAGGGTATTTCGTCCTAACTTTCGACACTACGTTGTCTGCAGCCAACGTACTTATCAAAAGAAGACGAAATATCCTAAGGTCAAAGCCAACAACCAGTTGGCAACACCACAAAGGCGTCAGGTCCACCAACTCCAAAGCTGGACCAAAGTCACAGACGATTCACCGAATTAACGGAAAAAAACAACCCGACCCCCACAAAACAACGTCTGCCCTGAGCCAACTCCCTAGGAGTCATCGGCTTCCAACAACGAACCGGCGGCTACAGGCGACAAAGGGTCGTCAACCACACGAACCAAACCGGAGGCAGAACAAAACCAGCGTCGACTAACCAACGTCGAACGCGGTGAGATCTCCAACAAAAACCTGGAAGATCTCGCGGCAACACGGAAACCTACAAGTACCACCAGGAATCCCATAACACACCAATTTAGGCGTTAGGATAGCCGCAAACCACGTAGGCACCAACAAACACCCGACACTCAACAGTGTCCACTCAGTCTAGTACACGTCAGTTCGACGCCAGAACTAGCCAATGGTCGAAAGACCAACACTGACGATGCCACCAGCAAGACGTCAGAGGGGTAGGTTTCACCGCCCTACCCAACAAAACAGAGAGGGGAAACACCCAAACTGCGGTCGAAACCGCTCAAAGCACCGTCTCCGTAGAGACGCTAGCAGAGGCACTCGTGCTCAACACGAAAAGTGGGGACAGGGCAAGAACAGCCCAAACAACAACACAGATCCACCGAGTGACGTTTCCCAAGCCCACAAGGGCTACCACCTACCAATGAGTGGTTACACAAGGGGAAAAGGCACCCTGCCACTTGGGATCTGTAAGGTACTCCACCACCACTACTAGAAGGAGTACGAGCCTGCGAACAAGGGCAGATCAAAACTCAGGAGATCCGCCCAAACACGCTCGGATGTGGCCACCACCCCCAAACACGGGGTCGGCGTCCACGCGCGAAACAGCCGACGGGAGTCGCTGTTGTCGTCACGGTCGTCGCACAACGGTGTGGGTGCCACAGGAGGGTCTGCAGTCATCGGGGCACACGGCGAAGGAGTAGGAGGGGCTGGAGCGGCAGCTGCCGTAGCCTGTTGCTGCAAAAACCACCGGAACAAGCCGGAACATGCCGGAGAGGGTCGCCAACTGACCCCTCGCCTCGGCCTCAAGCACACAGGGTACGGCCCACACCAGGCTGTCCGCCTCCTGCCAGCTCCTCACTCGTACCGGCCTCGACAGCCCAAAACAGAAAACCAGCAGACAGCTCCGCAGGCGCACGCCCACAACCACGATCCGGACGAGGAGGTCTACCAAGACCACAAGCCACTGCAAAAAGCAGAATCCAGCGCAAGAGAAAAGGGGTCGGCAACTCCCACAAAGCACAAGCCGAAAACAAACCCCTCGAGCTCGCGCGCCTATACATCCTAGGTCTTCCTAGGGGTCAGCCTAACCAGTGGTTCAGTTACAAGTTGATGAATGAACGAGTGTTTGTTCCCTTTACGCTCTGATACCATCTTAATCTGTCACGCCCCGGGCTAGTTCAAGATGCGGAAAAAAAAACGTGCTAATTAATTAATTTTTTTTTGAAAAGCCTAGCCCGCGCCACGTACAGACCCGCCACAAATACAGGGTCCACTGTACACACGGACAGAGCCTCCCCTGTATTTGCACGGCGTCCAAAAATAAACAACAGGATCACAACCACCATTCATTCATCCCAACAGCACATCAACACAACGAGAGATTCATACAGCTAACAGTCCTTAACCTGTATGAATCTAAGCAAATCCTTAAGCGAAGGATGATGCAATGCACAAGCAACAATCATTCTAGAAAGCTGCTCCTTACCCAGAAGCTTTAGTTTGAAACCCTAATCTCAATCATTGAAGAAGCCTTTGAAAACTGTTCTCCACACGAGAACTCTCTTTTTGAAATCACAAAACCGAGCAATCAGAAATCCATTTGAAAACCGTTTCCCACACGGAAACCTTGTTTTACGACGCTACCACGAGGGGTAGAAAACCAAAATGCTAGATAACGAAACGATTGAAAAACAAGGATACAATCAACTAGTCCAAGCATGCAGTCATCACACAAGCATATAGAATGAATCCACAACATAAGCATGCTAGAATTTACAACGGGGTAACTGAACCACACATTACATCTATCAAATAGAGGTAGGGGAATAACCAAATCTGGGGATGTAGCCTCACGAGTCGGAACCTCTAGAGCTACTATCTAGGCGTGCCTCGCAGCGTCCCGACACTCACCACCCTGCTCACCTGAAACCTGTAATGGGGGTGGGGGGTGAGAACATGCACGCATGTCTCCCCTCCCAGTGGGTACCGCAAGCCGACGAAGGCGAGGTGTACACACCGGCACGAGGGTCAACAAAAGATAGATATGGTATACAGTAGCACAAGTAAATATGAGGCTGAACCTATAACAGAAATAACAATGCTACTGTAAGCAACTAGTATGCATCAAAGGGGATAACCACAAAGTGAACCCAATCTATAGCCACCAGGGGGTGGCCCTGGCACTGTCACCCTGCTCAATCCAACGGCACCATCCATCCCGACGCAATGCTCGGGGCCACGGGTCGGTAGAAATTCACGACCATTTTCCGGAAAAGAACACCTCCACACGGTGGATCAGACCGCGGTGTACGTGAAGTGCGGGAAAAGCTGTGACGATCGATGCATATGCTCAATCCACAGAACGGCAACAAGCCGAGAAACAACCAATAAACTACAACTAGGATTGCTCGAAACAACAGGCGATCACCTCCGACCAACTGGGTCGTCTCAAGGAATATGCAAGCCACACTAGGATCGCTCAGAATGACAAGCGATCCCCACCGACCGACTGGGTCGTCTCAAAGAACATGCAAACCACACTACTCTACTATCCAAGCACGCATATGAGTAGAGTCTACGGGAGTCAAGTGAACTACTAACAGAAATGCAAAGGAAGGGATAGAAAGGTATCACCGTAGTCCACTGAACCGACTCCGGGTCGAAGTACCCACCTGTAGGTAAGATCCAATCTAACACCGACGGCTCTCGGGAACCGTGACAGGACCTACGAAAGACTCACAGGGTCAAGGTCCACCAAGTCGACGCTAAACCCAAGCTCACACAACCCGAAACCGACGGATCGCCCGGGAAACCCACCGGGACGATCCCGAAACCACACAAAGCCCCAGAGGGGTACCAAACAGCCAACAAGGTCCCTCGCTGTCCCCGAACACAACAAACCAAGTGACGGGACAGCGAGCACAAGCACGGGGTGCCACGAATACCAAACGCACCCGAAAAGGCTTCCCGGGTTCCCGAAAAGCGCCGATTGGGCACCGGAACCCCACATCACTCATCCGCTGTCCTCAGAACTTCGGGACAGCGATGAGGAACAGCCAACAAGGCTAAACAACGAAGCCAAGTCGCTCACGAAAACAGCGAGTGAGTCGCACAACTCGAAACGTGCGTTTCGCCGATTATTTCATCGAAAAACGCATCGGAAACAAATCCGAAACTCCACGAAGGGCGAGGGGGTTGGACAACCAGTCCACAGGGTCTCCAAGACCTTACCCTTGCAGCCCACAGCGTCGTTACGCTGTCACAAACGCCAAAGTCCCCAAACATGCGACATACATATACATACAATCACTAAATTAAGCCGCTAGAGCAAACCGTACGTCCGCTCGACCTTCCGCAAGCACCAGCGGATAGGTAGCGACGTCACGGAGACCGTGCTCACTGTCCCGCTGCGACAGGACTAGTCGCAAGCCGGGAAATCCCATAAAAATACTGAGCGCGCGCACAAAAGCAAGCTTAACTAAGGCCGTGTGAGCAAGCCGTACATCCGCACGACCTTCCGCAAGCACCAGCGGATAGTCAACGATGTCACGGAAGCCATGCTCACAGCCCCTCTGCGATAAGAACAGTCGCAGTCCGGGAAAAAGCACAAAAACAGTGCATCCACAAGGCGAAAATGCTCGACGAAGGCCGAACGGTAAAACGGCTCACCCAAAACAGAAACTAAGGTGAGCATGATGATCAGCGCATCGCCGCGATCATCGTGCTCACCTTTCCGAGCTCCGGGAGGCAACGGGGAGCTCAAACACCAAGGTACGGCCAAAATCCAACAAAGCAAGACCCCGGCCGGAGCAACCAGCTCCGGCCGGCTGCCGGCCGGCATGCACGGTCAGCGGCGGCCAGGGTCGGCAGAGGAGGTGGCAAGGAAGAGGGGGCTCACCTCAGCCGGCGGCGGGAAGTGGCGGCGGCGGCGCGGGGAAGAGCCCTAGCTCCGGGAAGGCTCGGCCACACCTACTCCGGCAAGGAACGGCGTCGGCAGCCGACGGTGACGCGAGCACCGGCAAGAGGGACCCGCCGGACGTCGGGGAAGGGGCGACCGCGACAACTCCGGGCAACGGCGGCGGCGGCGGTCGGAAGTTCACAGCCGCGGGTGCCTTAGGAGCACAGGCGGCAGCCGCGGCGGCTGCGGCGGCGCTCCGGCAGCACGGCGATGGCCGGGAAGGAGAAGACCGGCGGCGGAGGTCCCGAGGGTGGCGGCGCTCACCCTCCGAGGCGGCGGGAGGCGGCGGGGCGCGGGCCTCCAGCTGCTCCTGCCTGTAGCTTGCACGCAGGAGCCGCAGGCGGCACGGCGGCGCACCGGCGGCACGGGGGCGGCCGGGGGAAGAAAGGGGCGGCGCCGGAGGACCTGAGGGTGAGGGCGCTCACCCCCCAAGGCGGCGCGAACCGGCGGCGGCTCGGGCCACCAACCCCCTGCCCGCAGCTGCCCTGCTGGCAGCAGCTGCGGCAGCTCGGCGGCCCACGGCGGCGGTCACCGGCGGCGGCGCAGGACTCGAGCAGTCGTGCCACCTCAGGGGAGCTCTGGCGTGGGTTTCCCCTGGGTGCACACCTCCGGGAAGAAGAAGAAGAAGGAAGAAGAAGAAAAGAAAAGGAGAGAGAGAGGTGACCGGGGGGTAGCTCCGGCCAGGCGGTGGCCGGCGGCGACCGGCAGGGCTCGGGGAGGAGGCTGAGGGGCAGGGGAGCCTCGTGCTCACCCCCCCCCTGGGAGCAGGGGAGAGAAGGGAGTGAGAGAGGGAGAGAGAGAGAGTGAGAGAGAGTGTGAGAGAGAGTGTGAGGGGATGTTTCACCCACCCCCTCCACCAACCAAATTACAGAAAAACCCCTCCAAACTCAGCAAAACACCCCAAGGTCCCTCTCAGCCAGCACAAGATGCCCAAACACCCCTCCACAAGCAATCTCACGCGAAACGGTGCGAGAACAGGGTCCAAATCGCGAAATTACAAAATGCGACTTACGACCTCTCGGCGATCAAGATGCAATAACTTTTCATCTGCTCGTCGCACGACGACGTGGATCGCGCCATCGCGTTCAGCACTGCCGAGACATCGAACTCACTATTTTGGTTCGTCAGATTCGGACTCCGGATCGCGCCGTTAAGCCGTTCGCTCTCCGCGACGAAAAACCAACAACTATTAAAATCCACTAAAATCACTTATATACATATATATATATAAATACCGGTATATATATACGTATACTGATCAAAAACACAGTAATGGGGGAGAGGAACACTGAGAATTTCAAATTCCCAAAATTCGGATTCTCACAACGGACGATGGCGAGAGTGAAGGGGAGTCGGATGACGAAGGCTTAGCCGAGGCGTATAATCAACTACTCATTGAATCGAGAAAAATGGCTAAGCACAATAAAAAGCTGAGGAAACGCTTACTTGAGCTAGAAGATGAGAACTATAAATTGAAGACTACATCTAAAGCTCTTGAGGAGGAAAGAGAGTCGATTTTGAAGAACAACACAATCCTCCAAGAGAAGCTAGACCAATCAGAGATAACGATCAAATCCTACCAAGAGAATATTGGTTTTCTAGAACATCAAGTCAAGGAAATTCATACTTCTAACCAAGTTTTGACTAAACAAGTCCATGAACTCAAGTCCGACATACAAAAATTCTCCTCCGGATAAAAAAAAAACTTGATGATATACTCGGATTGGGTCAAACAAGCAAACTTGGACTTGGATATGAGCGGAAACATGTTGAGAAGGTTAAAAATTCAGCATATAAAGTCTCAACTATTTTGAAGGATAAAGTATGTCATAGATGTGGAAAGAAAGGTCACATCAAGAAGACATGCCCTAGGAAAGATAAGAATACTCAATCGGTATGTTCTAAACATCAATTGGCATCTTCCAACACTCCACAACCTTCAAGGATTCAAAAGCAACAACAACCAAGTCGTGTACCCTAGATCAACCGGTAGTCAAAGTCACAACAAATAGTGCATACAAAGCCGAATGCAACGTGGCGACCAACGGATGAACAAAAGTCAAAACAAACGGTGCCCAACGTCAACAAACCAACAATCCGACAAGTTTGGGTTCGAAAAGGTGATATCTTTTCTTGTCTTAAATCTTAATTTGTTTTGACTTTGTGTAGTGCGTTGATTGGTTCTTATTGCATATCTCTTGATCATTGCATTACACGTTTTGGTGATTTCATTGATACGATTTTTGAAAATTCATTGAATGTTTGCTATATCAAATAGTGCCTTGAACATCAATTGGTTCACTTTCATTCACTCCTCATTAATCTCATATTAAATATCGGTTTTACTTCACTTTTATTATCTTTGAAGATAATTTATCATAGGAGTTCTTAATACTTATATTCATCAAATTTATGTAATTATGTTTGATCTCTTGGCAATTAAACTATCTCGGTTGTGAGTGTTGAATTTGATGAATGGTTATTCGCTAATGGACTAAAATTTGTCAAATTTTCTTTCAAATGCGAGATGCTTAATTTAGGGAGAGTTTGTACTATTGTAAAAAAAAATTGTGAAAAATTTGATAAGAAAAAATGCTCCTAAATTGAAAGATGTGGAAAGAGTTACATCCTAAAAGGAGTGTGAAAGTTACCACCACATGTAGGAAAGAGCTACCACCCCGGTCTTCCAGTAAGTGTGTGAAGCTACCACATGGATATCGATTGTATAACCAAAAAAGTTAAAAAAAAATACATATTTTAAACTTTTCGGAGTTATAAGGTGGTATATTGAAAAGATGCTCAAATAGCCACTCCCGGTGCTTTATTTGCTAAGTCTCAAATTTGAACGTTGATGCGACAAATTGGTGTCATTGTTGGTGAATCTTTATAAGTCGTTTTTATAAACCGTTACATCTTGATAGTTTTTGAGCCGCTAGATTATTTTTGATGACTTATTTTTTAAGTATATATGAATTAAGAAATCGTATAATATTTTATCTACATCATGGTGATTGTGCAGTAAAATTCTTAATTCTTATGAAGTTAGTGAGGATTGAAAGAAGTCAATGTGAACTTATACTCTTCATGCACTGACGCTTTTATCACAAGTGGTTTCAAAATTAAAAAATGTCTTGAACTTGTGTTTTATTTGATTTCTCTCTAAACTCTCTCTATTTTTTATGTTTTTCTTTTGGCAATTTTTTTGACAAAAAGGGGGAGAGAGGTGATGATATTGAAACATTTAAAAGAGGTGATGATATTGAAACCTTTAAAAAAGGGGGAGAGATTTTGAGAACATAGACGCTTGAACAAAGGGGGAGAGATTTTGATAATTTTACTACTAACTTTGTTCGTGGAGAAATTTTTCTGCAGGTCTTTGACGACTTCAAGACTCCATGTGTGACTAAGTCTTAGAAATTGTTTTAGGAGTTACAATGTTGTAATTTTGATTTTATTTGGATCTTTCACGCGAGAAGTTTATTATTTTGGTGATGGCAATGAATTTCATTTTTTTTTTTGGAAAGATGAGTGTTGTGAGTGTTTTATGTATTTTTGAGTTTTGTCACGAAATTGCCAAAGGGGGAGATTGTTACGGATTTTATATTAGCATATTTCGTGAAGTGAGTCGAAGTCTTGAAGGTTCAAAGAAGAAAAGACGAAAATTGAAGACTCGAAGACTCAACGTATGAATTCACAATGCTTGGTAAGTTTAAATGATATTGATGGTGATTTACGATCATTTACAAGTGTTTGGAAGACATTAGAATAGATAAAAATTGATTTAAAATATAAAAATCGAGTTTTTCAATTTTCAGGATTCGGACCCTGAGGTGAGGTCCGTAACCCATACGCCTCTCTGGCTGTCACGCAGGGAGGGTCCGGACCCTGAGGGCTGAGGTCCGGACTATGAAACGCTGGAGAGTTTCAGAGTCCGGACCCTGCATCCAAGGTCCGGACCATGACCCGTCGCGGTTTTTTGAAAACATATTTTTTCAATCCTACTCTGATTCTAATATCACCTAAACCTATAAATAAGATGTGGGGATGTCTCTAAACGTGGTTAAGTATAGATTATCTTTTAGAAACCCTAGAAGCTTGTAGGTAGCCGCTTTCCTCATTTTTTACAACAAGCTTCTCTCAAATTGATTCTTGGTGCCCTAATTTCTAATGTTCTTCTAGAATCAATTTGAGAATTGTTTAGAGATTATTCCCACATATCTTCAATGGTATTCTAAGCAATAAATCATCACCGGCTTTATTGTTCTTGCTCCGGGCGAAGTGCACTCGTGGATTCGAGTGGGCGTCGTGGGTTCGGCGTGATTAAGGCTTCGTGGATTCGAAGTGTGGACGTCTCGTGGATTCGGAACACAACGTTCGTGGATTCGAACGTGGGGCGTGGACAACCCGTTTTGTGTGCGCGAGATCCAAAGAAGATAAAAAAGAGGTTTGAGTCCGTGGAGTCGGTAATCACCTTGTAATCTTTTATTTCTTAGTAGATTGTCATCGCGTGTTGGTCCCGTGGGTTTTTTACTCCTAGTTGGAGTTTTTCCACGTAAATCTCGGTGTGCTATTTTAATTTTTGCATTTATTTTTATTGCGTCGAGATTTTTGGTTTGGCCATCATACCTATTCACCCCCCTCTAGGTATTGATAGTATCTAGATAGATCCTAGGGTTCCCCATAACCTACAATAATAATACAGTATGAATTGCTAGTCGGCATGCTCTTGCAGTGCTTGATTGAGTTGGAGACTTTTTGACGCGAATTGGACGCGAAAACGGACTTGTAAACTCAAATTTTATCTTGTGGTGGACTAAAATTGAAGTACTTGATTATTTTGGACCTATTAGCATATGATGCATATGTTAGTGGAATTCCACTAATAGCATCAGGTGGCTCCATCCTTATCCTCTTTGCCTGAGAGTTTTAGAGAGAGAAGAAGAGAGAAAAGAAGAGAAGAAAGAAAGGATTTTGAGGATCTTGGATTCTTTGACGAGCCGATCGACCCCGCGCGGGCATGCAATTTCTTCGGCGCTTTTATTGCAAGGTCGCAGTAACTTCTCTTCCTTTTCTTCTCTTTCTCCTTCCCTTTTTTCCCCACCTTTCTCTCTCTCTCTCTCTCTCTCTCTCTCTCTCTCTCTCTCCTTGAATTCCTACTGGCTTCAGCAGCCAACAGCAGCAGCCAGAACAGCAGTTGCAGCAAGAAGCTGCAGCTGCAGCTGCTGGCGCAGTCTTTGGCAGCCGCAGCAGCTGCAGGAGCAGCTGCTGGCTGCACCACCAGCAGCAGCTGCTGCTGGCTGCTAGCTCCGGTGACTGCATCACCACCAACACCTGCTAGTTACTGGTGACTGCACCACCACCAGCAGCAGTAATAGCTGTTGGCTGTGCTGGTGGTCGCAGGGCAGCAGGGTTAGAGGGAAAGGAGGGGCTCTAGTGCGCTCAAATTGTGTTTCGTCGATGAAATTGATATTTGCTCATGAGAGTGAGATGTAAAGAAGCTCAACTCGAATCTTATTCTAATTGAACTTAAAGTGAATTAAAGTAAATTGATGTTAGGAGGTTAATTCGAATTTCTCGCGGATGTAGGGACTTGAAGTTACTGATTCTTCCCGCGCGGAGCTTTTGGTGGCTTTCATAGGATTTCCCTCCACTAACTGATGGTTTTCGAGAGGAAATCCCTTAGGCACTTTTTCTTCCCCTTCGCTGTTGGATTAGCTATTTAGGTGAGTTAATTTTCGTCGCAAGCTGAATTTTAAGCCGAATTGTATCATTCGCCTAAAACTCCGATCGAATCTTGGTGATTGTAATAGGTTATTGACTAATTTTTATAACAGGTTATTGACTAATTTTAGAATGTTGCTAGAGCTGCATTTATTTCTTAGCCTTCGCATTCATACATACTGTAGTCACTTTCTTTCCTGTTCATTTCATGTGTAGAGGTATAATAGTTTAGTAGTTTCTACTTCAGTTCATATTAAGCTCCATTACTCATTCTACAGCACTCTTTACTGCTTTTTTACTATTTTTGCCTCTAGTAGACCTACTGGGAAGGCCGTGGTTGTCGCCGACCGTACCCACTGGGAACTACTATTTAGTAGTTCTCACACCCTCATGTCGTTTACTTTTCAGAGACAGCTATACCTTACATCGATCGAGGTAAAGGGATTGCGCCGTAGAGAGCAGCTCCTACGAGTGTATCTATATGCAATAGAGGACTACCAGCTTGAGAGTTTAGTTTTGTACTATACCCAGGACTAGCGAAGGCCAGGCCTTCTATTAGTATTGTTATATTTTTTGTAGAATTTGAGGATTAGGTGATTCTTGTACAGTGATGTATAGTAGTTTTAGTTTTGTATGCAGTACTCTTATACATGTTTTATGTTTAGTTCTGTGACTCTAGAATTTTTAGTTATGGATCTGCTTGGAGATTATTTAGTTGTGAATTTTTAGAGCTACTTGCTTACGCTCTTACTTTTATCGTGTTTGACACTTCGTGTGCACATTGTTGGTGTACATACGACGGTCTGTTATCGTTTCTGTGGTTTCCACTGTGGAATCGGGGCGTGACAACTATGCTGTATTAGAGTACTTACGTGCAATTTTACATCATGCATGTGTGTGTGTGTGTATATATATATAAGTATGTATATGTATATGTATATGTAGGTAGGTTAGGGTTTTGAAGAAACCAAACCCTAAACCTAATCCCACAGGCCCTAGTTGCGGCCCTCCTCTCTGCAAGGTCCCTGCCACCACCCCCGTGCTCTAGTCACCTACCTCCGGTCGTCCTAGTCCTGGGAAAATCTACCCCAACCATCACTCTCTCTCTACTCCTTGCTTTCTCTCTCTAGTTTTTCCACCCGAGAAGGCTAGGAGGAGATCTAGCGCCGGCAGTCCATCCTATTGGCCTCCCCCTATTCCTGTGAGGCATCCCTGACGGCCGTCGGTGCTACTGCAGCCTCCTCTTCCTCCCTCGGTCAAGTCTACTCCTAGATCAAGAAGACTTTGGCAGCAAAGACTTGGCCGACAACTTCAGGGCACCCTAGTGTCGCGACTCGTCTCCGACGACTCCTAGGCCCTAGGTCGGCTGCGAGGCTCCTAGCGCCGCCGCCGCCGCCTCTTGTCATCGGCGATCACCTTCGCCAATCCCCTCCAACCGGCCTTGACCTCCTTGATCGGAGCTCGACGCCGCCGGCCCCCGGAACCCGAAGAAGTGAAGAACTGGCTCAAGCAGGGCTCGGGTTGGGATTTCTTACAGCCCGACCTTCATTTTCGGCCAACTCGTACGTCAAAATTCTTCAAAAAGTGAGCATGGCCTATTCTATGTCTAGTGAGTGGTGGGGCTCATCTCAGTTTAGGTTTAATAGGTCTTGTTTGGCAGGTTGATCTTGCTCGACTCCAGAACGCTTCAAAGCTTAGTTTAAGTTGCTGTTTCTAACTCCTCGGTTGGTGTTTGTGTTTCAGACAGTGAGCATGAGTTTCAAAGGATTGAGATCTATGGACCTACACTCTTGATTTGGTTTTGAAACTTGAAATCGTCGGTAACAACTCGAAAACTACTCTTTATGTTATAACTAATGCAATTATAACAAAGTTAGGAGTGTTTGTTGCAGAAAATAGCACATAGGTTGTCTCGGGCAGTGGGTAACCACTACTGGTGACCGTCAGACTAGTTGTCCAAGTTCGTATTACATTTGCGGAACGTAAATGGAGTTCCGGTGCAGTTTCCGGCAAAATTGCCAATCGAAAAATCGTAATTTCAATTCGAATTTTACGTTCGAGTAATGTGAATACTCGGGGTCTATCCAGGAGCATTATTAGCTATCAACATGACTATCCTAAGTGTTCAGTTATAGTGGGTAGATTTCGAGGGATTCCGAAACCGAAATCGAGGATTTTCAAAAATTCGGTACGACAAAAAATTAGGGTTTATTACTTGTGCATGCACCGATTGGTGTGTGGCTGTCCCAACACCCAAAAGTGAGTGTTTTGGGACAACAATGAAAGTCAGATGACTTTTGAAGTGTTTTCAAACATTTTGGGGCTGAACCAGACCCTAAAACACAAAAATCGGGTGGTTTTGGACACGATTTCTTGTCGCGCGGGTTCCTGCTATTCATAGCGGTTTATAGCTTTTTTTGCTGGTTGTTCGGAGATGTTTTAAAGCTCTGGCCGTAGCAAGAGGGTTGTGGTTGGTTCGGGGGCCAAATCCGGCATCCCGGAAATCAAACCGACTATTTCCGAGATCCCGATTTTTTGTTTCGGTGCACTTTTTGTGCGGCTGTCCCAACGGTATTAAAATGGTGTTTTCGGATAGCGGGCAAGGTATTTTAGGTGTTGAGCTTGTTTGGGACACTCCGTAGGTTGGGATGGCATTCCGACAAGTTAGTGTGACAATCGGGCGAGTTTACGGTGATAGTTTAAACAGTATCCAAAAATTCAATTCTTCGTCTATTTCAATTCGTGAATTGAGTCATGGGTTTTGGTACTTAGCAGATTTGTGCTAATTATGGGTTTGGGTTGGACTTTATATAGGTCCGGGCAGTAGTACGAGGCACCATCAGGGGACGGCCTAGGATTTGTTCACCGTATAGGTGGGTGCTTCGAGCCGGTAGTTGATGGGGCTATATCTTCTCTATTTTCTTTCCTTACTCTTCTTTACATGTTGATATTGCTATTTGTTTCCTAGGTGTTTCTTTATCACTATCTTGTATAGTAATAGGCTGGCTTTAGACATGTAGAGCAGGTTCTTTCATTGCTTGACTATCAGGGGACCTTTAGGCCCAGGTAACACGGCACTTCGTTACATTCTTGACTTGACCTACTTGGCCTCAATTGTTGGCATCCTTACGCCATTGTTTCGATTTCAGCTTCGGCAACTGTTATCGACTTTTTGCCAAAAGTTACTTCAATTGGTCACTATGGTTGGGAGTATTCATAAACACTGTGTCGTTTGGCCACCCTTAAGGATGTACTTATCCGAATAGGTCATCCCCGTGATACGTTCATTAGGTTCAGTGCATGGAGCTTAAGCCTCTTTCAGGTCGGGGAAGTAGGCATGAATACCAAACCCCCGAAATTCCTCCCAAATCGGTGGCAGAAGGTAGAGAGTCGATTTCACTTGACTAGCCCTTCCACCACACCTTCGTTTATTTCGCTCATAAACAATAAGCGGCGATTTATATTCCTTGTCCCTCTCCAAGGTATACAGATCCTCGAAGAGCGTCTCCAACGCATCGATCTTCACGTCTCCACGACCTATGGATCCACGTTTATTTCTCCCACGATTTTCCACAGGTGGCACGGGTCGAAGGTCAGCGGGTTGAACTGCTTGAACGTCATGAGCTAGCCGCAAGTGCGCGCTCCCTCTCCGTTTTTCGTCTCCCGTCCGCGGGATCGGGCATAGGAGCGATTCCGTTACCCTATTTAGCCATAGTTGGTGGTTTGAGGGATGTGATTTATGGTCGGCGCCGCCGCCACCCCCTCCACCAAACCCGGGGCAGGGGCCGGGGGTGCCCGCCATTGTTCCCCACCGGCCGCAGCCACTTGCTGCGCCCTCGCATCCTGGAGCTGCTTAATCTGCTCCTCCTGTCGCTGCATAGACACGGCCTGTCGCCGAACCACGCCCAATAGCTCGGTCAACTGCTCGTGAAGACCCGAGTTCTCGCCCTCTCCGAGTTGCCTGGGGGCCACGCTCGGCTCCCCGGGCCTAGCCCTCGTAGGAGGCCTTCCACGTACCATCGTCTCCTCAAACACAACGACCTTGGTCAATTCATGACAATCAAGGTCATCTACAACATAATATTACACGAAAACAAACGTGAACCCAATTTAGGTGAAAGTCACACAAGGGCTCTTATCCCCCCCCCTCACTTGGTTTCATGTTGTCGGAAGCCAACATGAACTCTCTTGGTGAAGAATAAGACGCACCTCGAATCTACCTCTACTTCCAATTAGAGGTATAAGGACAAAACCCAATCACTTATCTTTCGCCACAATCAAAGATCTCGTCACTCACGAACCTACACTCCTAGGGTCTTTTTCCATCCTAGGGTTTCTTAGGTCCATCTAGACCGTTTCTACTCTCTGATACCACCTTAGTCTGTCACGCCCCGCCATGCCTTAACACCAAGTAGGTTGAAGGACAAACCGCACGAGCGCGTGCCCCAGACCCGCCGAACGGACAGAGTCTCCCCTACCCGCCCAAGGCGTCACAACACAAGCATTTCCACGATGTTCCAACTAGGAACGGAGTACAAGAGTTGCACAAGGAAAGCATCAACATAAAGAAGTTCTACTTCTATTACATCACATTTGCACATTTATACATGCCCAATTTTTCTTTTCCTTCATTCCTATTCCATACACCATGTTCCAAAACTATGGAATTACAAGTTGTATACATTTAATAAAAACCCCTATGCTACCATTGTCCAAAACTCGGGGTACAACTATATATGACACCAAAATAGAAGGGCCGCTATCTACAGAGCCAAACCCTTGCCTCGCTCCGCCGCCTCACTCGCGGAATGACCTGAAAAACGTGGGGTGAGAACTATAAACATAGTTCCCAGTGGGTAAGGCCACCCAAGAGAGAAGCTCGACCCACCAGGTCCAAAGAAACACCATAAGCATAAGTTAGATTTCAATTAACTATGCATACAAATATTTACATGCTTGTAAATAAACATAAAGGATGCAACCAAATAAAATGACAACTTTTAATTTCTCCTAGGTTTATCCTATATCTCACATTGTCCAAGTTCAACTACTTTTCATTTATTTATGGTGTCGGAATCGCCGCATCACCAATTTGGTTCTCAACGAAGCGGAATCGCCGCAAGTATTGGGCACTGGGCAATGGAATCGCCATCCCCATCATGGTCCCAATCTCCAAAGAGTGAAATCGCCATTTCTTTATTCGGGTAGCGGAATCGCCGCATACTAGGGGTTGCGAAATCGCCGCATACCCTAATGTGTTCACTTTACACAATATAGTGTTGGGCACCGGGCAATGGAATCGCCATCCCCATCATGGTCCCAACCTCCAAGGAGTGAAATCGTCATCTCCTTATTCGGGTACCGAAATCGCCGCATACCGAGATAGCGAAATCGTCGCATACCCCAATTCGTTTCCGCCATCACGTGGCTCGGGTAACGAAATCGCCGCATACCCGGGGTAGCGAAATCGTCGCATACCCCATCATTGTTCACATTTTACACTTGCCAACCAAAGTTCAATGGCCCTAGGTTCAAGTCACCAAGTCTCACCTATGTTCAATGTGTAAGTTACGGGGGAGCCCTAAGGATCTATCTAGATACTATCAATACCTAGAGGGGGGTGAATAGGTATAACGGCCAAACCACAAATCTCGATGCAATAAAATAAGTGCGGAAATAAAAATAGCACACAGAGATTTACATGGGAAAACTCCAACTAGGAGTAAAAAACCCACGGGACCAACACGCGATAACAATCCACTAAGAAATAAAAGATTACAAGGTGATTACCGACTCCACGGACTCAAACCTCTCTTTTATCTTTTTTGGATCTCGCGCACACCACCGGGTTGTCCACGCCCCACGTTCGAATCCACGAACGCCATGTCTCGAATCCACGAAACGCCCAACTTCGAATCCACGAAGCCTTCTACATGTCGAATCCACGACGCCCACCTGAATCCACGAGCGCACTCCGTCCGGAGCAAGAGCAATAAAATTGATGGTGATTCCTTGCTTAGAATATCATGAAAGATCTGTGGGAATTATCTCTAAGCAATCATCAAATTGATTCTAAAAGAATATTAAAGATTTAGGGCACCATGAATCAATTTGAGAGAAGCTTGATATAAAAGATGAGAAAAATGGCTACCTACAAGCTTCTAGGGTTTCTAAAAGGTATTCTATGCTTAACCACGTTTTAGAGATACCCCCACATCTTATTTATAGGTTTAGAACCAATCCGAGATAGACTAGGATTGAAAACTGATTTTAAAAATATTTGGAATCAAATTAGGATTTGCAAAACTGATTTTAAAAAGGTTTGGAAGCAAATAGAATCCAACTAGAATTGCAAAACTGATTTTAAGAAATCTACCATCTTATTTATAGGTTTGGGAGACATTAGAATCAGAGTAGGATTGAAAAATATTTTTTTTTAAAAACGCGACGGGTCGGGGTCCGGACCTTAGATGCAGGGTCCGGACCTTGGTTGCAGGGTCCGGACTCTGAAACGTTTCAGCTTTTCATTGTTCGGACCGCAGCCATCAGGGTCCGGACCCGGTTTAGGAAACAACCTGACAGGCTTACGGGTTCCGGACCGCAGCTCCCAGGGTCCGGACCCCGTAGCATGAATTTTTCCGATTCGTTTATAAATCATTAAAAACCTATTCTAATGTCTTCCAAACACTTGTAAATGTTCATAAATCACCATCAAGATTATTTAAACTTACCAAGCATCGTGAATTCATACCTTGAGTCTTTGAGTCTTCAATCTTCGTCTTTTCTTCTTTGAACCTTCAAGACTCCGACTCACTTCACGAAATATGCCAATATAAAATTCGTAACAATCTCCCCCTTTGGCAATTTCGTGACAAAACCCAAAATTACATAATACACTCACGATTCTCATCTCTCCAGAAATTAAAATTCATTGCCATCACCAAAACAATGAACTTCTCGCGTAAAAGATCCAAAAAAAATTCAAAATACAACTTTGTAACTCCTAAAACAAACTCTATGACTTAGACACATATGGAGTCTTGAAGTCTTGAAAGACCTGCAAAAAGTTTTCATTCTCTACGAACAAAGTTAGTAGAAAAAATATATCAAAATCTTTCCCCCTTTGTTCATGCGTCTAAGTTCAAAATCTCTCCCTCTTTTTTTTAAAAAAACTTTCAATCTTTCTATAGATTTGCCATTTTGCGCATAAGTCCACCGAAAACCCTAAATTCTTTATGGGTCCCTCACAGCACGCGTAAATCGCGCGTGAGCACCTCCACGCCAAGTTTCACGCGAATTGACCCATAAAATATTGGGACTTTAGCAAAATTACCATTTTGTGAACTTCGACCCCTTCGCGAACATGATGAAGTTTCAAGAGATCCGTTCACCGGATTCGCGAACGGACGGCACCAGCGCGTTCAGCACTGCCGAATTATCGAACTCACGATTTTGTTTCGTTCGATTTGATTGTCGATTCACGACAAACCCATTGTCAATCCGATCCTTATATACATCATGTGTATAACAACCATCAATCGCTTTCAATCTCCTCGATTAGCGAACTCGCGACCAAAATCCATCGACACCAACTTTCTTTCGCATGATAGATCCCTGTCCGAGGATTCACACGCAAAGCGGAGCTACGGTAAGCTTTGCATAGCCAACACACTGAAGAATAATAGTCTACTTTTCGACAAAGTCCAGTTTTCTCCAAAACCGTGCCTCAAATCCAAAATTCGTCAGTGCCATCGAGTCCAGAATAGTCGAATAGTTGAAAACGAGCTATTGGACCACTATGAACGGAGTCTGATACACTCCGAAATCCATCTCTAATCATCGGCCTATCCGGAAAACCAGAGTTACTATAAGAAAGCGCTCATGGGGTTCCAATCCTCGTTCGTTCGAATATGAGCATGTACTCGTGGCAATCTCGCACTCTTAAGGCGTAATAGAACGCTCTCATGGGGTTTCAATCCTCGTTCGTTCGAATCTGAGCATGTACTCGTGGCAAGCTCGCACTCTTAGGCGCAATAGTAAGCTCTCATGGGGTTCCAATCCTCGTTCGTTCGAATATGAGCATGTACTCGTGGCAAGCTCGCACTCTTTGGGCGTAATAGAAAGCTCTCATGGGGTTCCAATCCTCGTTCGTTCGAATCTGAGCATGTACTCGTGGCAAGCTCGCACTCTTAGGCGCAATAGAAAGCTCTCATGGGGTTCCAATCCTCGTTAGTTCGAATCTGAGCATGTACTCGTGGCAAGCTCGCACTCTTTGGGCACAAATAGTTTCGCTCTCATGGGGTTTCAATCATCGTTCGTTCGAATATGAGCATGTACTCGTGGCAAGCTCGCACTCTTAGGCGCAATAGAAAGCTCTCATGGGGTTCCAATCCTCGTTCGTTCTTCGAATCTGAGCATGTACTCGTGGCAAGCTCGCACTCTTTGGGCATAATAGAACGCTCTCATGGGGTTTCAATCATCGTTCGTTCGAATATGAGCATGTACTCGTGGCAAGCTCGCACTCTTAGGCGCAATAGAAAGCTCTCTCATGGGGTTCCAATCCTCGTTCCTTCGAATATGAGCATGTACTCGTGGCAAGCTCGCACTCTTAGGCGCAATAGAAAGCTCTCATGGGGTTCGTTCGAATCTGAGCATGTACTCGTGGCAAGCTCGCACTCTTTGGGCATAATAGAACGCTCTCATGGGGTTTAAATCATCGTTCGTTCGAATCTGAGCATGTACTCGTGGCAAGCTCATGGGGCACTCGTTCGTTCTTAGGCGCAATAGGCTCAATAGAAGCTCTCATGGGGTTCCAATCCTCGTTCGTTCGAATCTGAGCATGTACTCGTGGCAAGCTCGCACTCTTAGGGCGCAATAGAAAGCTCTCATAGGGTTCCATTGCTCGTTCGTTCGAATCTGAGCATTGTACTACACGTGGCAAGCTCGCACTCTTAGGCGCAATAGGGGAAAAGCGCCCATGGGGTTCCCATTCCTCGTTTGTTCGAATCTGAGCAGATACTCTGTGGCAAGCTCGCACTCTTAAGGCGTAATAGAACGCTCTCATGGGGTTTCAATCCTCGTTCGTTCGAATCTGAGCATGTACTCGTGGCAGCTCGCACTCTATTTAGGCGCAATAGTAACGCTCTCATGGGGTTTCAATCCTCGTTCGTTCGAATATGAGCATGTACTCGTGGCAAGCTCGCACTCTTTTGGGCGTAATAGCAAGCTTCTCATGGGGTTCCAATCCTCGTTCGTTCGAATCTGAGCATGTACTCGTGCAAGCTCGCACTCTTTAGGCGCAATAGAAGCTTCATGGGGTTTCAATCCTTGTTCGTTCGAATCTGAGCATTGTACTCGTAGCTCGCACTCTTAAGGCGTATAGAACGTTCTCTCAGTGGGGTTTCAATCCTCGTTCGTTCGAACTTGAGCATGTAACTTGGCAAGCTCGCACTCTTAGGCTCAATAGAAACCTCTCACGGGGTTCCAATCCTCATTCCTTCGAATCTGAGCATGTACTCGTGGCAAGCTCGCACTCTTAGGCGCAATAGAAAGCTCTCATGGGGTTCCAATCCTCGTTCGTTCGAATCTGAGCATGTACTCGTGGCAAGCTCGCACTCTTTGGGCGTAATAGAAAGCTCTCATGGGGTTTCAATCCTCGTTCGTTCGAATCTGAGCATGTACTCGTGGCAAGCTCGCACTCTTTGGGCGTAATAGAACGCTCTCATGGGGTTTCAATCCTCGTTCGTTCGAATCTGAGCATGTACTAGTGGCAAGCTCGCAATCTTTAGGCGCAATAGAAAGCTCTCATGGGGTTCCAATCCTCGTTCGTTCGAATCTGAGCATGTACAAAGCTCTCATGGGGTTCGTTCGAATCTGAGCATGTACTCGTGGCAAGCTCGCACTCTTTGGGCATAATAGAACGCTCTCATGGGGTTTAAATCATCGTTCGTTCGAATATGAGCATGTACTCGTGGCAAGCTCGCACTCTTAGGCGCAATAGAAAGCTCTCATGGGGTTCCAATCCTCGTTCGTTCGAATCTGAGCATGTTCTCGTGGCAAGCTCGCACTCTTAGGCGCAATAGAAAGCTCTCATAGGGTTCCATTCCTCGTTCGTTCGAATCTGAGCATGTACTCGTGGCAAGCTCGCACTCTTTGGGCGTAATAGAAAGCTCTCATGGGGTTCCAATCCTCGTTCGTTCGAATCTGAGCATGTACTCGTGGCAAGCTCGCACTCTTAGGCGCAATAGAAAGCGCTCATGGGGTTCCAATCCTTGTTCGTTCGAATATGTGCATGTACTCGTGGCAAGCTCGCACTCTTTGGGCGTAATAGAAAGCTCTCATGGGGTTCCAATCCTCGTTCGTTCGAATCTGAGCATGTACTCGTGGCAAGCTCGCACTCTTAGACGCAATAGAACGCTCTCATGGGGTTTCAATCCTTGTTCGTTCGAATCTGAGCATGTACTCGAGGCACGCTCGCACTCTTTGGGCGTAATAGAATGCTCTCATGGGATTTCAATGCTCGATCGTTCGAATCTGAGCATGTACTCGTGGCAATCTCGCACTCTTAGGGCGTAATAGTACGCTCTCATGTGGTTTCAATCCTCGTTCGTTCGAATCTGAGCATGTACTCGTGGCAAGCTCGCACTCTTTGGGCGTAATAGAACGCTCTCATGGGGTTTCAATGCTCGATCGTTCGAATCTGAGCATGTACTCGTGGCAAGCTCGCACTCTTTGGGCATAATAGAACGCTCTCATGGGGTTTCAATCATCGTTCGTTCGAATATGAGCATGTACTCGTGGCAAGCTCGCACTCTTAGGCGCAATAGAAAGCTCTCATGGGGTTCCAATCCTCGTTCGTTCGAATCTGAGCATGTACTCGTGGCAAGCTCGCACTCTTAGGCGCAATAGAAAGCTCTCATGGGGTTCCAATCCTCGTTCGTTCGAATCTGAGCATGTACTCGTGGCAATCTCGCACTCTTAAGGCGTAATAGAACGCTCTCATGGGGTTTCAATCCTCGTTCGTTCGAATCTGAGCATGTACTCGTGGCAAGCTCGCACTCTTAGGCGTAATAGAACGCTCTCATGGGGTTTCAATCCTCGTTCGTTCGAATCTGAGCATGTACTCGTGGCAAGCTCGCACTCTTAGGCGCAATAGAAAGCTCTCATGGGGTTCCAATCCTCGTTCGTTCGAATCTGAGCATGTACTCGTGGCAAGCTCGCACTCTTAGGCGCAATAGAAAGCGCTCATTGGGTTCCAATCCTCGTTCGTTCGAATCTGAGCATGTACTCGTGGCAATCTCGCACTCTTAAGGCGTAATAGAACGCTCTCATGGGGTTTCAATCCTCGTTCGTTCGAATCTGAGCATGTACTCGTGGCAAGCTCGCACTCTTAGGCGCAATAGTAAGCTCTCATGGGGTTCCAATCCTCGTTCGTTCGAATATGAGCATGTACTCGTGGCAAGCTCGCACTCTTTGGGCGTAATAGAAAGCTCTCATGGGGTTCCAATCCTCGTTCGTTCGAATCTGAGCATGTACTCGTGGCAAGCTCGCACTCTTAGACGCAATAGAACGCTCTCATGGGGTTTCAATCCTTGTTCGTTCGAATCTGAGCATGTACTCGAGGCACGCTCGCACTCTTTGGGCGTAATAGAATGCTCTCATGGGATTTCAATGCTCGATCGTTCGAATCTGAGCATGTACTCGTGGCAATCTCGCACTCTTAGGGCGTAATAGTACGCTCTCATGTGGTTTCAATCCTCGTTCGTTCGAATCTGAGCATGTACTCGTGGCAAGCTCGCACTCTTTGGGCATAATAGAACGCTCTCATGGGGTTTCAATCATCGTTCGTTCGAATATGAGCATGTACTCGTGGCAAGCTCGCACTCTTAGGCGCAATAGAAAGCTCTCATGGGGTTCCAATCCTCGTTCGTTCGAATATGAGCATGTACTCGTGGCAAGCTCGCACTCTTAGGCGCAATAGAAAGCTCTCATGGGGTTCCAATCCTCGTTAGTTCGAATCTGAGCATGTACTCGTGGCAAGCTCGCACTCTTTGGGCATAATAGAACGCTCTCATGGGGTTTCAATCATCGTTCGTTCGAATATGAGCATGTACTCGTGGCAAGCTCGCACTCTTAGGCGCAATAGAAAGCTCTCATGGGGTTCCAATCCTCGTTCGTTCGAATCTGAGCATGTACTCGTGGCAAGCTCGCACTCTTTGGGCATAATAGAACGCTCTCATGGGGTTTCAATCATCGTTCGTTCGAATATGAGCATGTACTCGTGGCAAGCTCGCACTCTTAGGCGCAATAGAAAGCTCTCATGGGGTTCCAATCCTCGTTCGTTCGAATCTGAGCATGTACTCGTGGCAAGCTCGCACTCTTAGGCGCAATAGAAAGCTCTCATAGGGTTCCAATCCTCGTTCGTTCGAATCTGAGCATGTACTCGTGGCAAGCTCGCACTCTTTGGGCGTAATAGAAAGCTCTCATGGGGTTCCAATCCTCGTTCGTTCGAATCTGAGCATGTACTCGTGGCAAGCTCGCACTCTTTGGGCATAATAGAACGCTCTCATGGGGTTTCAATCATCGTTCGTTCGAATATGAGCATGTACTCGTGGCAAGCTCGCACTCTTAGGCGCAATAGAAAGCTCTCATGGGGTTCCAATCCTCGTTCGTTCGAATCTGAGCATGTACTCGTGGCAAGCTCGCACTCTTAGACGCAATAGAACGCTCTCATGGGGTTTCAATCCTCGTTCGTTCGAATCTGAGCATGTACTCGAGGCACGCTCGCACTCTTTGGGCGTAATAGAACGCTCTCATGGGGTTTCAATCCTCGTTCGTTCGAATCTGAGCATGTACTCGTGGCAATCTCGTACTCTTCGGCGCAATAGAAAGCTCTCATGGGGTTTCAATCCTCGTTCGTTCGAATCTGAGCATGTACTCGTGGCAAGCTCGCACTCTTTGGGCGTAATAGAATGCTCTCATGGGGTTTCAATCCTCGTTCGTTCGAATCTGAGCATGTACGCGTGGCAAGCTCGCACTCTTAGGCTCAATAGAAACCTCTCACGGGGTTCCAATCCTCATTCCTTCGAATCTGAGCATGTACTCGTGGCAAGCTCGCACTCTTAGGCGCAATAGAAAGCTCTCATGGGGTTCCAATCCTCGTTCGTTCGAATCTAAGCATGTACTCGTGGCAAGCTCGCAATCTTTGGGCGTAATAGAATGCTCTCATGGGGTTTCAATCCTCGTTCGTTCGTTCGAATCTGAGCATGTACTCGTGGCAATCTGGCACTCTTAGGGCGTAATAGAATGCTCTCATGGGGTTTCAATCCTCGTTCGTTCGAATCTGAGCATGTACTCGTGGCAATCTCGCACTCTTAGGGCGTAATAGAACGCTCTCATGGGGTTTCAATCCTCGTTCGTTCGAATCTGAGCATGTACTCGTGGCAAGCTCGCACTCCTAGGCGCAATAGAAAGCTCTCATGGGGTTCCAATCCTCGTTCGTTCGAATATGAGCATGTACTCGTGGCAAGCTCGCACTCTTAGGCGCAATAGAAAGCTCTCATGGGGTTCGTTCGAATCTGAGCATGTACTCGTGGCAAGCTCGCACTCTTTGGGCATAATAGAACGCTCTCATGGGGTTTCAATCATCGTTCGTTCGAATATGAGCATGTACTCGTGGCAAGCTCGCACTCTTAGGCGCAATAGAAAGCTCTCATGGGGTTCCAATCCTCGTTCGTTCGAATCTGAGCATGTTCTCGTGGCAAGCTCGCACTCTTAGGCGCAATAGAAAGCTCTCATAGGGTTCCATTCCTCGTTCGTTCGAATCTGAGCATGTACTCGTGGCAAGCTCGCACTCTTTGGGCGTAATAGAAAGCTCTCATGGGGTTCCAATCCTCGTTCGTTCGAATCTGAGCATGTACTCGTGGCAAGCTCGCACTCTTAGGCGCAATAGAAAGCGCTCATGGGGTTCCAATCCTCGTTCGTTCGAATATGAGCATGTACTCGTGGCAAGCTCGCACTCTTTGGGCGTAATAGAAAGCTCTCATGGGGTTCCAATCCTCGTTCGTTCGAATCTGAGCATGTACTCGTGGCAAGCTCGCACTCTTAGACGCAATAGAACGCTCTCATGGGTTTCAATCCTTGTTCGTTCGAATCTGAGCATGTACTCGAGGCACGCTCGCACTCTTTGGGCGTAATAGAATGCTCTCATGGGATTTCAATGCTCGATCGTTCGAATCTGAGCATGTACTCGTGGCAATCTCGCACTCTTAGGGCGTAATAGTACGCTCTCATGGGTTTCAATCCTCGTTCGTTCGAATCTGAGCATGTACTCGTGGCAAGCTCGCACTCTTTGGGCGTAATAGAACGCTCTCATGGGGTTTCAATCCTCGTTCGTTCGAATCTGAGCATGTACTCGTGGCAAGCTCGCACTCTTTGGGCATAATAGAACGCTCTCATGGGGTTTCAATCATCGTTCGTTCGAATCTGAGCATGTACTCGTGGCAAGCTCGCACTCTTAGGCGCAATAGAAAGCTCTCATGGGGTTCCAATCCTCGTTCGTTCGAATCTGAGCATGTACTCGTGGCAAGCTCGCACTCTTAGGCGCAATAGAAAGCTCTCATGGGGTTTCAATCCTCGTTCGTTCGAATCTGAGCATGTACTCGTGGCAAGCTCGCACTCTTTGGGCGTAATAGAACGCTCTCATGGGGTTTCAATCCTCGTTCGTTCGAATCTGAGCATGTACTCGTGGCAAGCTCGCACTCTTAGGCGCAATAGAAAGCTCTCATGGGGTTCCAATCCTCGTTCGTTCGAATCTGAGCATGTACTCGTGGCAAGCTCGCACTCTTAGGCGCAATAGAAAGCTCTCATGGGGTTCCAATCCTCGTTCGTTCGAATCTGAGCATGTACTCGTGGCAAGCTCGCACTCTTTAGGCGCAAGAGAAAGCTCTCACGGGGTTCCAATCCTCGTTCGTTTGAATCTGAGCATGTACTCGTGGCAAGCTCGCACTCTTTGGGCGTAATAGAACGCTCTCATGGGGTTTCCAATCCTCGTTCGTTTGAATCTGAGCATGTACTTGTGGCGAGCTTGCACTTTTAGGCGCAATAGAAAGCTCTCATGGGGTTCCAATCCTCGTTCGTTCGAATCTGAGCATGTACTCGTGGCAAGCTCGCACTCTTTGGGCGTAATAGAACGCTCTCATGGGGTTTCAATCCTCGTTCGTTCGAATCTGAGCATGTACTCGTGGCAAGCTCGCACTCTTAGGCGCAATAGAAAGCTCTCATGGGGTTTCAATCCTCGTTCGTTCGAATCTGAGCATGTACTCGTGGCAAGCTCGCACTCTTTGGGCGTAATAGAAAGCTCTCATGGGGTTTCAATCCTCGTTCGTTCGAATCTGAGCATGTACTCGTGGCAAGCTCGCACTCTTTGGGTGTAATAGACGCTCTCATGGGGTTTCAATCCTCGTTCGTTCGAATCTGAGCTTGTACTTGTGGCTAGCTCGCACTCTTAGGTGTAATAGAAAGCTCTCATGGGGTTCCAATCCTCGTTCGTTCGAATCTGAGCATGTACTCGTGGCAAGCTCGCACTCTTTGGGGATAATAGAACGCTCTCATGGGGTTTCAATCCTCGTTCGTTCGTTCGAATCTGAGCATGTACTCATGGCAAGCTCGCACTCTTTAGGGCGCAATAGAACGCTCTCATGGGGTTTCATTTCTCGTTCGTTCGAATCTGAGCTTGTACTCGTGGCTAGCTCGCACTCTTAGGCGCAATAGAAAGCTCTCATGGGGTTTCAATCCTCGTTCGTTCGAATCTGAGCATGTACTCGTGGCAAGCTCGCACTCTTTGGGCGTAATAGAAAGCTCTCATGGGGTTTCAATCCTCGTTCGTTCGAATCTGAGCATGTACTCGTGGCAAGCTCGCACTCTTAGGCGCAATAGAAAGCTCTCATGGGGTTTCAATCCTCGTTCGTTCGAATCTGAGCATGTACTCGTGGCAAGCTCGCACTCTTAGGCGCAATAGAAAGCTCTCATGGGGTTCCAATCCTCGTTCGTTCGAATCTGAGCATGTACTCGTGGCAAGCTCGCACTCTTAGGCGCAATAGAACGCTCTCATGGGGTTTCAATCCTCGTTCGTTCGTTCGAATCTGAGCATGTACTCGTGGCAAGCTCGCACTCTTAGGCGCAATAGAAAGCTCTCATGGGGTTCCAATCCTCGTTCGTTCGAATCTGAGCATGTACTCGTGGCAAGCTCGCACTCTTAGGCGCAATAGAAAGCTCTCATGGGGTTCCAATCCCCGTTCGTTCGAATCTGAGCTTGTACTCGTGGCAAGCTCGCACTCCTTGGCGTAATAGAACGCTCTCATGGGGTTTCAATCCTCGTTCGTTCGAATCTGAGCATGTACTGGTGGCAAGCACGCACTCTTAGGCGCAGTAGAAAGCTCTCATGGGGTTTCAATCCTCGTTCGTTCGAATCTGAGCATGTACTCGTGGCAAGCTCGCACTCTTTGGGCGTAATAGAAAGCTCTCACGGGGTTCCAATCCTCGTTCGTTTGAATCTGAGCATGTACTCGTGGCAAGCTCGCACTCTTAGGCGCAATAGAACGCTCTCATGGGGTTTCAATCCTCGTTCGTTCGAATCTGAGCATGTACTCGAGGCAAGCTCGCACTCTTTGGGCGTAATAGAAGCTCTCATGGGGTTTCAATGCTCGTTCGTTCGAATCTGAGCATGTACTCGTGGCAATCTCGCACTCTTAGGGCGTAATAGAACGCTCTCATGGGGTTTCAATCCTCGTTCGTTCGAATCTGAGCATGTACTCGTGGCAAGCTCGCACTCTTTGGGCATAATAGAACGCTCTCATGGGGTTTCAATCATCGTTCGTTCGAATCTGAGCATGTACTCGTGGCAAGCTCGCACTCTTAGGCGCAATAGAAAGCTCTCATGGGGTTCCAATCCTCGTTCGTTCGAATCTGAGCATGTACTCGTGGCAAGCTCGCACTCTTAGGCGCAATAGAAAGCTCTCATGGGGTTCCAATCCTCGTTCGTTCGAATCTGAGCATGTACTCGTGGCAAGCTCGCACTCTTTGGGCGTAATAGAACGCTCTCATGGGGTTTCAATCCTCGTTCGTTCGAATCTGAGCATGTACTCGTGGCAAGCTCGCACTCTTAGGCGCAATAGAAAGCTCTCATGGGGTTCCAATCCTCGTTCGTTCGAATCTGAGCATGTACTCGTGGCAAGCTCGCACTCTTTGGGCATAATATAGAACGCTCTCATGGGGTTTCAATCCTCGTTCGTTCGAATCTGAGCATGTACTCGTGGCAAGCTCGCACTCTTAGGCGCAATAGAAAGCTCTCATGGGGTTCCAATCCTCGTTCGTTCGAATCTGAGCATGTACTCGTGGCAAGCTCGCACTCTTAGGCGCAATAGAAAGCTCTCATGGGGTTCCAATCCTCGTTCGTTCGAATCTGAGCATGTACTCGTGGCAAGCTCGCACTCTTTGGGCGTAATAGAAAGCTCTCATGGGGTTCCAATCCTCGTTCGTTCGAATCTGAGCATGTACTCGTGGCAAGCTCGCACTCTTTGGGCATAATAGAACGCTCTCATGGGGTTTCAATCCTCGTTCGTTCGAATCTGAGCATGTACTCGTGGCAAGCTCGCACTCTTAGGCGCAATAGAAAGCTCTCATGGGGTTCCAATCCTCGTTCGTTCGAATCTGAGCATGTACTCGTGGCAAGCTCGCACTCTTTGGCACAATAGAACGCTCTCATGGGGTTTCAATCCTCGTTCGTTCGAATCTGAGCATGTACTCGTGGCAAGCTCGCACTCTTTGGGCGTAATAGAACGCTCTCATGGGGTTTCAATCCTCGTTCGTTCGAATCTGAGCATGTACTCGTGGCAATCTCGCACTCTTCGGCGCAATAGAAAGCTCTCATGGGGTTTCAATCCTCGTTCGTTCGAATCTGAGCATGTACTCGTGGCAAGCTCGCACTCTTTGGGCGTAATAGAATGCTCTCATGGGGTTTCAATCCTCGTTCGTTCGAATCTGAGCATGTACGCGTGGCAAGCTCGCACTCTTAGGCTCAATAGAAAGCTCTCACGGGGTTCCAATCCTCATTCCTTCGAATCTGAGCATGTACTCGTGGCAAGCTCGCACTCTTAGGCGCAATAGAAAGCTCTCATGGGGTTCCAATCCTCGTTCGTTCGAATCTAAGCATGTACTCGTGGCAAGCTCGCACTCTTTGGGCGTAATAGAATGCTCTCATGGGGTTTCAATCCTCGTTCGTTCGAATCTGAGCATGTACTCGTGGCAAGCTCGCACTCTTAGGGCGTAATAGAATGCTCTCATGGGGTTTCAATCCTCGTTCGTTCGAATCTGAGCATGTACTCGTGGCAAGCTCGCACTCTTAGGCGTAATAGAACGCTCTCATGGGGTTTCAATCCTCGTTCGTTCGAATCTGAGCATGTACTCGTGGCAAGCTCGCACTCCTAGGCGCAATAGAAAGCTCTCATGGGGTTTCAATCCTCGTTCGTTCGAATATGAGCATGTACTCGTGGCAAGCTCGCACTCTTAGGCGCAATAGAAAGCTCTCATGGGGTTCGTTCGAATCTGAGCATGTACTCGTGGCAAGCTCGCACTCTTTGGGCATAATAGAACGCTCTCATGGGGTTTCAATCATCGTTCGTTCGAATCTGAGCATGTACTCGTGGCAAGCTCGCACTCTTAGGCGCAATAGAAAGCTCTCATGGGGTTCCAATCCTCGTTCGTTCGAATCTGAGCATGTTCTCGTGGCAAGCTCGCACTCTTAGGCGCAATAGAAAGCTCTCATGGGGTTCCAATCCTCGTTCGTTCGAATCTGAGCATGTACTCGTGGCAAGCTCGCACTCTTTGGGCGTAATAGAAAGCTCTCATGGGGTTCCAATCCTCGTTCGTTCGAATCTGAGCATGTACTCGTGGCAAGCTCGCACTCTTAGGCGCAATAGAAAGCTCTCATGGGTCATGGGGTTTCAATCCTCGTTCGTTCGAATCTGAGCATGTACTCGTGGCAAGCTCGCACTCTTTGGCGTAATAGAACGCTCTCATGGGGTTTCAATCTCGTTCGTTCGAATCTGAGCATGTACTCGTGGCAAGCTCGCACTCTTAGGCGCAATAGATCGCTCTCATGGGTTTCAATCCTCGTTCGTTCGAATCTGAGCATGTGTACTCGTGGCAAGCTCGCACTACTATGCAACAATAGAACTACTACTATGGGTTACAAAGGAATCGTTCGAATCTAGCATGTACTCAGTGTGGCAAGCTCGCACTCTTGACCCAATAGAACGCTCTCATGACCCCGTTCGGGGTTCTCACAAGACCAAGCCCAACTCACAAGAATATCATGAATCGACCCCACACACAACATGTGATCTCACTATGCTCGCTCTCTACACAAGATGCAACAATGCAAGTAGCATAGGGTACAATATGGTCAATCAACCTGTCTCTTTTCGTTCGAATCTGAGCATGTACTCGAAAGGCAAGCTCGCACTCACAATTAGGGCGCAGGGAGAAAGCCCTCATGGGGTTCTCAATCCTCGTTCGTTCGAATCTGAGCATGTACTCGTGGCAAGCTCGCACTCTTAGGCGCAATCACTGCTCTGTGGGGTGGCGCAATCCACCAACGTTCGAACCGACAATGTGAGTGCGATGTACTCTGGCAAGCCCGAGGCACCCTACTGACCATAGAAACTCTCATGGGGTTACCAATCCTCGTTGGTTCGAATCTGAGCATGTCCCTCGCATGGCTCTCGCAACTCCTGTGCAACTAATACAAACCCACATATACTCGAGAGGGTACTAAACTCATGTCGCGTGCATCAATAGGATATACAACACCACACTATGTGGACTCAAGCAACTATGCAATGCTTCATGGACTATGGCCATAGAAACGCTTCATGGGGCAAAGCTCGTTCATTCGATATCTGAGCATGTATCGTGGCAAGCTCGCATTAGGCGCAATACTAGGCTCACATGGGGTTTCACATCCTCGTCTAGTATCGTTCGAATCTGAGCATGTACTCGTGGCAAGCTCGCTTTCTTGGCCAATCCACTAGTTTTCCTCTGGGTTCAACAATCCTCGTTCGTTCGATATGTGAGCTACTCGTGGCAGCTGCACTCCTAGGTTCCAAGTTATCACCACAATTATTCATGTATACATCATAGGAGGCATGCAAGTTTCTATAACAAGAAAATACTTGAACCCTCTCATACATTCAATCAATATATATATATCGTTCGAATCAACAATGTACTCGTGGCAAGCTCGCACTTAGGGCAATAGAAAGCTCTCATGGGGAGCACCAATCCTCGTTCGTTTCGAATGCCAAGATGCGAGAACCCAATCCGCGATTTATCGTCGCCGATTTAGCTCGACCCAAGCCTAACGAAGGCAAAACGGCAATTTTTGCCAATAGAACGCCGTAGGCTCGTAGGGATTCCAATCCAAGTTGTTCGAAACGCGTCATTTACCCTTCAAGCTCGCAGGTTTTACAAGATCACGCTTATGGGATCAAAACGCATTAGGGACAAAAACCCCAAGCTCTAACCCTAGGTTAGAATGCTCTCAATGGAGAATCCTCGTTCGTTCGAATCTGAGCATGTCCTGGTAAAGCTATCCAATCTTTAGCAATAGAATCTCTCATATCTCCAATCCCGTTTTTAATCTGGCATTTAATCGTGGCAAAGCCCGCACCCTAGGCGTAATAGAACTCTCCTCGGGTCTCGAGCTCGTTCGAAGCTTGATCCATGTACATTGGAAGCTTGCTTCACCACCAAAGCAAGCTTCATCTCCTCCAACTCCAATCTCCTCGTTCGTGGAGAGGTTGCAAGCATGTACTCGGGAGAGAGGTGTTAGAGAGGAAAAGAGAAGGGCTCCCCTCTCTTATAGGCGTGGGGTGAATGAGAGGAGAGAGAGCTGTGGGACACTTTTTATAACCCCCCCCCAAACAGTGCAGGGTCCGGACCCTGCATCAAGGTCCGGAACCCGTTCGTTCGCAATTTGAGCATTTTACAGCTGGGGTCTCGGACCTCTCTGGGGCGGAATAGAACGCTCTCACAGGGGTTTTCAATCCTCGTTTTTTCGAATTTTCACTCTGAGCATTCCGTTTTCTTTCGTGGCAACACAACCGAAACTCTCTTACACATATAGAACACTTTCATGTTGGGGATTTATAATTTTTCCTTATAAAAACCATTAGATTTCGAATCTGAGCATGTACTCGTGGCAAGCTTTCACTCTTTAGGCGCAATAGCTCTCATGGGGTTTCAATCCTCGTTCGTTCGAATCTGAGCATGTCTCGGAACCAAACATAGAACTCTCAAATCCTCTTCTTCACAATCTGAGCATCCAACTCGTTGCTTAAGCTCGCACTCTTAGGCGCAATACAAAAATTCGGTTCACTACAGTTCCAATCCTCGTTCGTTCGAATCTGAGCATGTACTCGCGGCAAGCTCGCACTCTTTGGGCGTAATAGAACGCTCTCATGGGGTTTCAATGCTCGTTCGTTCGAATCTGAGCATGTACTTGTGGCAATCTCGCACTCTTAGGGCGTAATAGAACGCTCTCATGGGTTTTCAATCGTCGTTCGTTCGTATCTGAGCATGTACTCGTGGCAAGCTCGCACTCTTAGGGCGTAATAGAATGCTCGCATGGGTTTTCAATCCACGTTTGTTCGAATATGAGCATGTACTCGTGGCAAGCTCGCACTCTTTTGGCGTAATAGAACGCTCTTACGGGGTTTCAATCCTCGTTCGTTCGAATCTGAGCATGTACTCGTGGCAAGCTCGCACTCTTAGGTGAAATAGAACGCTCTTATGGGGTTTCAATCCTCGTTCATTCGAATCTAAGCATGTACTCGTGGCAAGCTCGCACTCTTAGGGCGTAATAGAACGCTCTCATGGGGTTTCAATCATCGTTCGTTCGAATTTGAGCATGTACTCGTGGCAAGCTCGCACTCTTTGGCGTAATAGAACGCTCTCACGGGGTTTCAATCCTCGTTCATTCGAATCTGAGCATGTACTCGTGGCAAGCTCGTACTCTTAGGCGCCATAGAACGCTCTCAAGGGGTTTCAATCCTCGTTCGTTCGAATCTGAGCATGTACTCGTGGCAAGCTCGCACTCTTAGGGCGTAATAGAACGCTCTCATGGAGTTTCAATCCTCGTTCGTTCGAATCTGAGCATGTACTCGTGGCAAGCTCGCACTCTTAGGCGCAATAGAACGCTCTTATGGGGTTTCAATCCTCGTTCCTTCGAATCTGAGCATGTACTCGTGGCAAGCTCGCACTCTTAGGCGCAATAGAATGCTCTCATGGGTTTCAATCCTCGTTCGTTCGAATCTGAGCATGTACTCGTGGCAAGCTCGCACTCTTTGGGCGTAATAGAACGCTCTCATGGGGTTTCAATCCTCGTTCGTTCGAATCTGAGCATGTACTCGTGGCAAGCTCGCACTCTTAGGCGCTATTATAGAAAGCTCTCATGGGGTTCCAATCCTCGTTCGTTCGAATCTGAGCATGTAATCGTGGCAAGCTCGCACTCTTTGGGCGTAATAGAACGCTCTCACGGGGTTTCAATCCTCGTTCGTTCGAATCTGAGCATGTACTCGTGGCAAGCTCGCACTCTTAGGGCGTAATAGAACGCTCTCATGGGGTTTCAATCCTCGTTCGTTCGAATCTGAGCATGTACTCGTGGCAAGCTCGCACTCTTAGGGCGCAATAGAACGCTCTCATGGGGTTTCAATCCTCGTTCGTTCGAATCTGAGCATGTACTCGTGGCAAGCTCGCACTCTTAGGGCGTAATAGAACGCTCTCAGGGGGTTTCAATCCTCGTTCGTTCGAATCTGAGCATGTACTCGTGGCAAGCTCGCACTCTTTGGCGTAATAGAACGCTCTCACGGGGTTTCAATCCTCGTTCGCTCGAATCTGAGCATGTACTCGTGGCAAGCTCGCATTCTTTGGGCGTAATAGAACGCTCTCTTGGGGTTTCAATCCTCGTTTGTTCGAATCTGAGCATGTACTCGTGGAAAGCTCGCACTCTTAGGCACTATTATAGAAAGCTCTCATGGGGTTCCAATC